>NW_019167838.1:15077036-16462437 GCF_002303985.1 Durio zibethinus | reverse complement strand
TAATATTTATTTGTGTGAAAGGTTAAAAATTAAACACAACATTTCAAACTAGTGGGGATTATTGGTAGTTTAAAATGTGGTGCATGTCACATTGGATAGAAAGATTTAATTATTGATGAATAAAATTAATTTTTATATTAATTTTATTCATATTTTAAATAATTATGTTTGAACAGAAACAATTATCATATGACAAATGGTCATAACTATTTGAATATAAATAGATTAATATTTATAAAGGTCATGACTATACAAAAAGTCATAACCATCTGAATAAAAGTTTGTCTATTCATTCATTATAAATAAATATTTCAGTATAACTATTTTCACTATTTCTAATTGGAGAGTTTGAGGTTTTGTTGTATCCTAAAGATATAATTACCATTAAAAAAGTATTCTTCACGCTTCAAAGCTAAAATTCTTTTCTATTATTTCTCTTACCTTATTTATTTTTTCTAACATAAACACAAATGAAGGATGGGAAAAAGTTAATTACACTTTTATTATCCAACTATATTAAAATTTACAAATTAGCATTAGAACTAAAAAAATTGTACAATCCACCCCCAACTTTCAAAATGTGTACAATGTTAGTCTAACCCTATTAAACCAATGAACACACCATGCCTACGCCACATGTAACTATAAAATTTTGACTAGTATTATTTTCAAACTCCATAGTAATAAGGTTGACTATTATATTATAGTTACTTTTTCCCTTACCCCTTCTACTCATGTCACAAAGTTACTTCATCAAAATCCTAGCATATGTATTAATCAAATCCAGACAATTCAACCGAAAATTCAATCCATTATCAAATTCACTCAAAATTCCCACAAATCGAAACCCATAATCAAATTCACAAAAGTTCAACCAAACCAAATTAATAATCCAAGATTGTGGGAGTTAGGAGAATTAAACAAAAAGAAAGTGATTTTGGGATGAAAATTTTTTGTTGTGAATAAAGGACAAGAAAAGGGAAAATATAAAATTTAATTGGGTTAATATCACTTGTAGTCTCTAATTTTAATTTTAATTTTGTTTTGGTCTTTAATCTTTAAAAAATTTTACTTAGATCCTCTATTGTTCAAAGTGGTCCTACTTTGACCCTTCTGTCTATAAAATTATCTAAATTGATGATAAATACCAACTGACACTATGTGATAATGTCAACTGACACTCATGTAGCAAAAAAAAGACTAAAATAGATTTCTTTTAAAATTTAGAGATAAAAATGAAACTATCTTAAAATTTTATGTATTTCATACATATTTTATAAAAAAATTAAATTTTTATATTTTTTGTTCTAATAAAACTTATTAGTTATATTTTTATTTAAAATAGAAAATAGATACTTAAAACTTAAAATTAAGTTAAATTTTCATTTTTTTTAAAAAAAATTCAATATATTTTAAAAACAAAAAAAATTATTTTCTATTAAAAATATTATTTTACTTATAAATCATAACAAAATATATTATTTTCTATCCAATTTTTTTTAAAAAATATTAAATATCTTTTATTTTTCCTTTTTAAATATATTTTATAAAATATTTTTATAAAAATGAAAAATAAAAAATGTTTTAAATTATATTTTTATTTTCTATAATATAAGTTTTTAAGAAAAGATAGATTCAAATTAGATTTTTTGGATAGAAAATAAATTTTTGAATAGATTAATAAATTTATTTTTGAAATGATATGAACATTTTTATGTAAATATTTTAAAACAATATGGAGTTTTTATTTAATTTTTTAAACTGATATAAAATTTTTTAATTATTTATTTAAAAATGATATGTAATTTTAAAAACTTATTTTAAAATTTTTAACTTAATTTTTGACAACTTTGAAAAATGGGGGATCCAGTTAGAACTTTTTAAATATTAAAACCTAAAATAAATTTTGAGTCAAAGTTTAAGGATTGTTGATGATATTAACCTATTTTTTTTAAAAAAATAAAACAACAAAAAAAGGGAAAAAGGATCCAGTCGTGGTATCGTTATCTTGAAGTTGTGGATCATAGAGAAAAAGAATAGAAGAAAACAGTGGGGAGAAAAGTAACAAACTCAAAAAAAAAAAAAATTGTTCTTAACAAATAATGTTATTTTTCTCTTTTAGAATTGCTATTAGCATGTTGTCCTTTTTTTAGCTAGATCACATAGTCCTTAATATATACGTATTCCCTACAATGCAATGCACACCAAACATGCAATTAGCTTGCTATATTGTTAGGTTAAAAAATCAAATTTTCAAATGGTTTCTAGCTTTTTACAACTATTCACAAAAAGAACATGTTGTCCTTAAAATTAGTAGAAAATGAGATTGTTGTTGCCATGCCTTTTTTATTTTGACAACTATTTATCTTAATTTGATCAATATGCAGCTTTCTTATCCTAACTTGAATCTATCATCATTTTGATTTATAGATTTAAGAATTTATTGAGTGTGTGTGATTTTATGCATATGGCTCCTTATGTTTCTCTACATATTGATCTGCTCAAGCAACATTATAATTTTTAGTTATCAGTTTACAGTATAAAGCAATGGTCCTCTCCTTGAATACCAGATTTAGTTTGAAACTTGAGCATCATTTCTTTTCTATGTTAAAAAATCAAGTTGTATATGATTGTTTATATATTATCAGGTTGCAAAGTGATTGGAAAAATTCAAAACTATAATTTTTACTCATATGAGTATGCTTGCAATCAAGCATGGAGCAATAAACCTCGACCAAGACTTCCCCGACTTTGATGGTACAAATTTTGTAAAAAAAGTAGTAATTCAAGCCATTAAAAATAGGAAAAATCAATATGCTTATGGATATAGAGTTTCAGACTTTAACAATGCCATAGCTGCTAGCTTCAAGAAGGATATTGAACTTGTGATTGATCTTGAAAAGGAAGTTACAGTTACCTTTGGGTGCATAGAAGTTATTATTGCAACCATGTTAAGCTTAATTAATATAGGTTATGAAATGATCCTCTTTGCTCCATTTTTATGATTCTTATAGAGCCACACTATCTATGGTTGGTGCCAAGATAAAATGCATCACATTATGGCCTCCTGATTTTACTACTCTCATTGATGAGCTTAAGTCCATTATCTCAAAGAATAGTTATGCAATTCTTATAAACACCCTATTTAATCCCACTAGAAAAATGTTTACTACTAAGGAACTTAATAGCATTGCATCGATGTGTAGTGAGAATAATGTATTGGTTTTTACTAATGAAGTTTATGATAAATTGGATTTTGAAATGAATTACATTTCTATGGCATCCCTTTCTTGAAATGCACAAGTGAACAGTAATTATGAATTTCTTAGAAAAGACATTCTCCTTAATAGGGTGGAAATTTGGATGGGCAATAGCTCCACCACACTTGACTTGGGAAGTGCAATAAGTGCACTCATTCTTTACTTTTGCTACTTCCACTCCAATGCAATAGGTTGCAACAGTAGCTCTAAAAGCCCCAAATGTTTTGTAAAATAAAATTTAAACTTTTTTTTTGCATGCTTTTATTTATCAAAATATATACAAACACAAATATTAATATATATGTTAACACAGTATCTCATAATTATTATCTCATAATTATGTTGATTTTTATTTATGTTTAATAATATCAGCACCGCAACATAGTACAAGTATAATTCTAATATATTATTATAATAAGCATAAAATGGTAAACTAATGCGAAGCAAGGTGAGATTACTAGTTATAGTTATAGTAAGAAGTGAAAGAAAAACAACAAAAAAGGTTAGTCACTTATGATAGGTTGTCGTATCTATGTATTAATTCGTGACATGCACATGAGTTGATATTATTTATTAGATAACATGTAAAGGAATTATATAACAGCGTTAAAATTGCATAAAATTTAGGCATACACAATTTAATTATTCTTTTCTTCAAAATTCAAATGTTAAATATTGTGGCATAATGTCATCCATCAAAATATCCACTAGCTATAGAGGATAACACTGTTAATGAAGGCAAGTTTGTTGTTCGGTTTTGACTTGGTCTATTTTAGCGAAACCTTCATAGCCACAGTTCATACTCATAACTACCGGTCATATTTATTTGGTTAAAATATGAAAAAGTCCTTTAAATATTAACAAAATTAACTAAGTTATTATATTATTATTTCATCTAAATAAAATTCTTCAACTCATATTTTTTATTATCTAAGCCCCTATATTATTATTCCATCTAAGTAAGTTTCTCAATTCATACGTTTCATTATCTAAATTCCTTTACAATTAAATTAATGATATGTTAATATATTTTAAAATATATTTGGATACAATGATATGGCAAAAAATATACCCATGACATAAAATGTGTAAAAGAGAAAAAGTTTTAAAAATGAGATCTAACAAATATTTTTTTAATGGGTATCATAACAAAAAATAATTATTAGAAATAAAGTAACAATATATAAAATTAATAAAAAAATTAATTATTTGATACCATGATCAAAAATAATTATTAAAAAGGAAATATCTATATGTAAAATTATTATTTATTAATAAAAAGAAAATGTCTAAATGTAAAATTAATAAAAAGGAAATGTCAATATTTTTATGAAAATTAATAAAAAAATTAACTATTTGATACCATAAAAAAATAACTTGTGAAAAGAAAATGTCTATTTGTAAAATTTTAAAAAATATGTCTATATTTTTATGAAAAATTAAAAAGTGATTTTAATTTCATTTTTATTAACTCCCACATAAATATATTTATATGAAAATTAAAAAATGATTTGAATTTCATTTTATTAATTCCGATATAAATATATAAATTTTATTAATTTTACATAGACACATCTCTTTTTATGATGTCCAATGTACATTTATGACGTTCAATGTACATTTGTTATAAAATAATTGTACATATTGTTTGATTAAATGTACATATATTTTTTTATATGTATATATATGATAATCACTTGTAATTTTGAGTTAACACTCATTGAACATTACGGTCATAAAAATAATTTTATTTTTTATTAATTTAATATATTGCTATTTCTTTTAATAATTATTTTTAGTTATGATACTTATTAATAAAAATTTTTGCTAGATCACTTTTAAAACTTTTTTACACATTTTTTTCCACATCATTGTATTCACAATCCTAAAATATGTCAACATGGCATTAATTTAAGTTTAGAATGCTTAAATAGTGGAAAATAATAATTGGTGAACTTATTTGGGGATGATAATAGTATAAGGGATTAAATGATGAAAAATAGGAATTGAAGAGCTTATTTAGATGTAATAATAATATAAGCGTTTAGTTAGATTTTTTAAATATTTGGAGGATTTTTTTTTATATATTTTAACCTTTCATTAATTGTTGTAAATTTTTTATGATTTCGTACACTATAATATGTATATTTTTTTGTTGTTTAGTTAACATATTTAATTAAATTAAGATAGAAATAAATTAAAGAGTTTGTTTTCTACACATTGTTCATAAAATTTTTAAATTTCACGATAGTTTAATGGCTAAAATAAGTTTTAAAAACTTTTAAACTTTATCATTTTATTTAAATAAATTTTTATATTTTAATTTTATTCAAATAAGCTTTTAATCTCTAATTTGTATTCAAATAAGTCCTAGAACTTTTAATTTATACTTAAATCAATTCTTAATATAAATTATTCTTTTATTTGAAATAAAAGTTTATTTAAATATAAATCAAAATATAATAAATTATATGCATACAATAAAAATATAGAAGTTTATTTGAAAAAAATATAATAGTTTAAAGACTTTTTTATTATTTTAGCGTTAATGGAATTAAAAGGATTATATGCATCAAAGTATAAATTAACATGAGCCTAAATAAAATTGCATCTTTTGAGATAGAGCTATACTTGACAATTTTTGTATTCTTGTGACATCTATTTTGTGTCAAGCACAAAAATTATTGTATTATAATTCGTGTCGATATAATAAATATAAAATATATTTTTTATTTTTATTAAATTCATATATAATTTTTATTATAATATTAAATCATATTTTTTTTCATATTTTTTATATCATTTACATATGGTATCATTGTATCATGTCTAAAATTATAAGATAGAGTCCATTAGCATTCAAAATTATCGACTAAGATATTTTCTCATGTTATGTTAGAATCTCTGAGAAAAAAAAATATTAGAATCAAGTATCACCAATAATAGGTTGCTAATAGGTATACTCTGCTAATATGTAATTTGGCTTTTGAACTATATCATTTTTTTTTCAATTTGATAGGTATAAAAAAAATCATGATTTGATAATTCAACTTTAATTTTATCATATCATTGGCTCCAAATATAAACTTCATTAATATATTGACACAGAAAGAAATGGACAAATAAAATTATTATGAAAAATAATACAGTTCATAAGTCAATTTACTCGTCAAACCAAAATTAATAGTCAAAACTTATCTATTACTTTGGTGACAAAATATTACAAATACTGAATAGGAGCACGCTGGCAACATAATAATCAAATACTCCATTCATCTTAAATTGTTTGTTATATATTGATTTTTCTAAAGTTTAAAAAAATTTAATTTTAATGTATTTTATATTAAAATTAAATTTTTTTTATAAAATTAAAGTTTCGTATTTTTAATGTCAAAAGATAAAAAAAATCATAAAAATAAATTTAATATAAAAGAATAGTTTTAAATGTTAAAAAAAAAGACATAATTTTAAGACATTCCAAAAATAAAAGATAAACAAAAAAAAAAAAAGATAGTGAGATTAAACAGCTTCTTAATGATAGATCTGAAAATATCCAGTTTATATAAACAAAAATGAACCAACGAAATACCAAAACAAAGTCCATCTGGTAACACTCACCAATCCTAACCATCTCTTTTCAGTACAGCAACTCTCATATCCCTTTTGTAGAACATTTTATCCCTAGCTAGAACTTATGGGATTCCCTTCCACTAACATCAACAACATAATGCATTACCCTAAAAATTTGAATCAGATAAAGGGCCACTCAAAAAATTTTTAAAAAAAGGATAAAATTTTACCACTGACATTAGGAGCAGGGGGCTATAGGCACCACCATACAAAACTTGAGCTTATGGGGAATCGGGATCTATGTGTAAAAGCTCTACATTCACATTTTCCAAAAGCAAATCCTTTAATAAAAAAACAATGATCCAAAAGCCTAGAATATATATAATTAATAGGTTAGATGTAACAATCTAATCTTACTTTTTTTTTTTGGTTTCAAGGGAAGGCAACACCCTATTACATGAAAAAAGAGAAGGGAGAGGCTTGGCTCAAACCTAAGCTCTAATGTCTTTCTTAAGACTTCTTTGCCACTAGGCTAAAAAGCAAAAGACAAAAATCTAATCTTACTTATCACATTAATATGTGCACATAAAATTTACCTAATATTTATATCACATTGATTGAGAATTTTTATCTTCTATAATATTATATATTTAATAGTTAAAATTCTATATTTCTACTAATCAAACAAATAATTTGATATTTTTAATTAATTTAAAATTTAGTGTGCAAGATATAAGTAAATATATAAAAAACAAACTAGTAATGTAACCATAATAACCACCATATAATCTTGACATACCAGGACACTTGGAAACATTAGCAAGAGCATTGCAAACAGAAGGCAAAGCCAAAGTAAGTGTAACATTGATATTAAGACCTAGATTAGGGTCGTTTCTATTTTTAATTATAACACATAAGCACTTCTTGTTGTTCTCGAGAACTTGTTTGTGACCATTGTAGCAATCTGATGTTGGAGCTTTGGCATCTCCCCCGACATAAGGCAGACATGTGGCCAACCCTACTAATTGTTGTGTGCACTTCTCTTTTGTCTTTGGTTAAATCTGCCATGGCAGAGTTAACCATGATTGTCACTAGCAGCAACCCAAATTTAAGTCATAGTGCAACTCAGTGTAACATGCTACTAAACTAAACTACTCCCAAATACCACTTGCTTAAATCTCAGTGAGAAAGAAAGGGTCAAACCTAACTTATGTCTTGGTTGGTTATATATATATAAATAGAATGAGATGGTTGATTGTGGAAAAAAAAAAGGATTATGTTGAGTGTAATCATTTTCAAATTTTCATTATTGTTAAGGTCACTAATAATTAAAGTGGAACCTCCACTCCTATATTACTTTTGTTTTGTTTACATTCTCTGATCTATATCTGAAGTTGAGGTTTGCACACAAGGGAAAATGGTAGGTAAAGGGTTAATGAACCATTAAGACAATGGAAATGCTAGACCTATTTTGAAGTGCCATTAGCATCGCTGTGAAACCCAATAATAGTTATAGATTGTTCATGTGTCGAGGTGTTTAAGATTGCTTTACAGCTTCTAATCTTTTTTTTCTTAATTTGTTACCTAGATTGGGCTAGTTTAACATAATTATCATGATTTGAAATTTTTTCATTTGAAAAAAAGTGTTTAAAATTATACTTGTCGTAATAATTTAGTCTGAAGATTTGACCATTAGATGATATTTTAAAAAATATGAATTGTCACAAATATTTTTTACTTAGATATAACTGGTCGCATAATGAAACTTATTTTTTTAATAAAATTTTAAAATTAATTATGATTATCAAAAAGATAATTTTTTGTCTCTGAAAATAGTTTAGGTTCTGAAATATGGTTATGCATGGGAAATGATTAATACACTCTCAATGACTATTTTAAAATGGTATCAATTAATCACATATCCTTTCAGTTTTGATTAAAAATTGTTTTAAATTTGGTATTTAAAAATAACTTTCTTAATTCCTTTTATTGTAATAATTTTTTAATTTTCTTATTAGCTTTGTTTCATTTTTTTCAATTTTAAAAAAGATTTATTATTATTATTTTTTACTTGAAAAAAAACTAAAACCTTTGTGGTTGAAAAAATCTGAAAATGTTTCAAAACTTTGGCAACATTAGAAAAGATTCTCTCACCTAAAGATTTCTTTAAGAATCACTATTAGGACTTTCTTAGAATTCCATTGTCAAAAACTCATATTTATTTTTATAATCAATGTAAGTGCATGATATTTAAATAATGAAGCATGATATTCATGTTTAATCTATGAAATTTATTTCTCTTAAAAAAATCTTTTTTATATTAGGTTAAATAAAAAAAATAAGTAAATGGAAGCTTTTTGTATCGAATATTTTCTTAAATATTCTAATAATTTGGTGGCATTTTAGAAAAATATCCTCACTTAAGAATTTTTAAGTAATCACTATTCAAACTTCTTAATGTCCCATCATTGAAAAGACTTCTACTTGTTAGAATTTTTATTATTTTGAAAATCTTTCAAATTATATTATGAAACAAAATAAATTAAATTTGTCATTTCTTTACTAATTTCAAAGTAAACAAATATTACTTTTTAAATTTTAAAATTTAAATATGTAAGTGAATAAATTAATATATAATTAAAGTGAATAAAAAAGGCAAAAAATTAGTAAGAAATACAAAATTATCAGATATGGTTGGTCAACAACTAGTCAACACTAGTTAGCAGACGATCAATAAGTCAATGCTAGTTAATAGTGCTGATTAGCTATAACAAGTTGGGCTGGGCATGAAATCAGTTGGGGGCACGTATGGATCTTTTTTTTTTTTTACAATATATAAAAACCATTTTCCTCAATCCCTCTCTCTATACATTTCACTTCTCTCTACATTTCTCATTTTATTCTCGAGAATAAAATGAAAAAACAATAAAAATCAAGTTCTCGACCAATCATTCTAGCATCGACCATTGCCATTAACATTTGGCCGACACCTATTATGCCAGAAAAATCCCAAAAAGTTTCAAAATATTTTTTTTCAAGCTTTTTTTTTTCCTATTTTCAACCTAGTTCTCCTTAAAATTTTCTAGATTGCCTAGACCTATATTGAAACTTTTTGTTTCAAAGCTCAAAAGACTCAACTTGTATCACTCAAATGCCATCAACTCCTAGTATGTTCTTACCTTAGTCGAGACCTTCCTATGTTCCAAACATTCAGATTCGAAACCTTTTCAAACTCCTTAAAACCAAAATCTCCCTTTTTCATTTTGTGATTTTGTGCTTTTTTATAATACTATTAGTTTCCCTTTATGGGAATGAATTTTTTTTTTTTGGTTTTTGGTTTGGTTTTGTTTTGAGCAATTTTTTTTTTTTTGGGTAGTTGCAAGTTTTTTATGGTTGTTGGTAATGGTAGAGGGTTCACGATTATTATTGGTAAGGAAAGGGATGCTTTGATTTATTTTTTATGATTCAATTTTGGCAATAAAAGGTAGTTTTTGGGTTTTTTTTTTTTTGTATTTTCGATGGTATGTTGGTGGTTGTGGGTTTTTTTCTAGTGGTTCGGAGGTGATAGAGTTGGTGGTTATTGATGGTGGCAATGGCAATAAATGGGGAGGTTTTTTGACATAGTTTTTTTTTTTTTTTTGGTTTGAATTGTTATCCCCTAAACTTGATTTTTGCTTAGTCTTAAAAAGAAATTTAAGTTCATAGGAAAGTTTGTGGAAACCATGGTAATTTGGTGGAGAAAAAGGGATGCAGGGTATAGAGTGGTTAATGGCTAAATTTTAGCCATCATAGTGGCTGTAGGGTATAGGGTGATTAGTAACTAAATTTCAGCTATCATAGTAGCCGGTAGGGTGGTTGTTGCCTGCTAATGGCTTTTGGTGCCATGCATGACACCACGGTACTAATTGATCACATATTATCATTTTAGTTTTGTTAAAGATGATATTAAATTCGACATTTAAAAGTAACTTTCTTAATTCCTTTTATTGCCATAACTTTTCATTTTTCTTATTAGCTTTATTTCATTGTTCATAAATTTAGAAAAAAAAAAAATTTTTGAAAAATAAACTAGAACTTTATTAGTTGAAAATTTCTCAAAATATTCCAATATGTTGTAAATGGTATCCATTTACATCCCTATTTGTGCATAAATACAATTCAACCAAACACGTATAGTTCAATTGTATCAAGCATGTCATGTATTTTAATAATAAGCATTTATGTACAAAGCCATACTTATGCTAGTTCTCATAAGCATAAAATGTGCATTCAATATAAAATCAAATTCACCAAGAATATCAACATTTGTATATCAAAATTTCAAGAATAATGGTGATGTTTACACTTATACTCTCCTAAAAATAAAATATAAATATATCTCATGTAAATAAGCATCAAAATCAATTTCAATAATAATGAGAATACATTTATGTCAAAACCATCAAGCATTCAATAGTATGACAAATATATATTCAATTGAGGCACATGTTTCCTTTAAGACTATTCAATTAAAAACATATATCCAAAGAATCAATTTGCGCTATCAATATATATATATATTATACATATATATATATTAAGCATCAATATATATATATATACATATATATATTAAGCACTCAATATTCAATCAAGAATAGGTAACCAAATCTCAAATTCACTTCAAATAAAATTTTGATTTAGAGATTATCCTATTTTATTGTGTGTCTAGAGTTTCAATCTTCAAGAAAATACTTTATAACTTCTTAATCTAGCGTACTAACAAGAGACATTACTCATTTGGGTTTTGATATCCAAATTACTTTAGGTCCTTTAAGGTTAAGTCACAATATCTCTTGTTCCCTTAAGAATCCATACTTACCTAATTCTAAATGAAGCATTTCTTCTAATGGGATAACTGGATATAATATGACTATGAAAGTTAAAATGATTACATTTGGTCATTTTAGTGTATGAGAGGTAACTAAAACTTCATGCTTTACATTTATCAATTTCTCAAATTTAATTCTTAAATCTAAATTTTTTTTTCTATTATTTCATTTTTCTTTGGGCAAGCTTCAAAATTGATTTTTAATTTCTCATTTTGTTTTTGCACTTTATATTTTTTTATTAAAAATTCATTTTTTACATTCAATCTTGAAATTATTTTCTTATATTTCAAACTTTTTGACTCGAATTATATAACTAGATCATCAAAGGTATCATACAATTCATCAAAAGTATAAGAGTTTGAATCATAAGGTGAGGAATTTACTTTAGGCTTTTCAAGAGCCATAAACGCATGAACATTTTGATTTGAAGAGTAGCTTGCACCTAATTCCTTTTCGTGTTTCCTCATGCATCTCTTCAAGGTTATCACATATCTTTTTAGCCATGGCACAACTTGTTGAAATCCTCACTGTAGATACTCCATTTTGTCCAAGATTTTTTTCAATATTAAAATGAGATTTGAATTTTTTATAATGGACTAAGCCTTAATTGTGAACTTGAACTATAGACTCAAAGATTAAAAAGCCCAAAATTGTGTGTGTACTCCATTCCAATCCATTTTTATTTTTATATTTTGTATTTTTATTTTAACTTTTTAGTTTTTATTTTTATTTTAGTTTTTTTTTGTTATTTTCATTTTTTGCCATATGACCAAAAAGAGGAAATCAGAAAAAAAAAATGGCTTTTTTTTTTTTTTTGGTAAAAGGAAAGCTTAAGATTTGGTTCTTGGATCCTATTGAAGATTGAAAATTTAAGGACTAATTTCTTATGGAAATACTTGAACCCCAATCCATGGAAGAAAAATGAAAGATTTCAAAAGAAAAAAAATCTTAAGAATTTTGGCAAGATTCGATGGAATTGGGATTTTTTTCAAATTAAGGTGAGATTTCATCCTTATAAAAGGACCTTAAATCTACAATCAAAGACAGCAATCAAGAAGCAAACACAAGCAATCAAGAAGCAATTAGCAAACAAAATCAATTAGAGCAAGCAATTATGCAGTAGCCAATTTAAGCAAACAAAATTTTAGGTTTTGGGTTCTAGATTCTGGGTTTTGGAATTTGATTCAATTCTTTGAAGATTTTTAGGAACTATTTTAGTCTTTGGGATTCTAGGTCTTTTAGTTTGACTTTTAGGATTCTAGGGCTTTGGTTTGATTTTTTTTTTTTGGATTTTCTAGAGTTCAAGGTTTTTTTAAAATTTTTTTTAATTTTTGAGTTTTTTTTTTTATTGTTTTGACAAGGTTCAAAGTTTCTGGTTGAATTCATAATGGTTGGAGGTATTTTACAGTGATAAGATTTTAGGTTTTGGGAAATTTTTGAATTTTTTGGCACTGTTTGAATTTTTCGATGTCGAAATTTGGATTTTTGGCTAGACGGTTGAATTTCATGATGGGATTTTTATAGAGAAGTCAAAGTATTTGAAGCTTAGAGAGAGAAGAGAAATGGGAAATCTAAAGAAAGAAGTAGATTTTTGCCTTTTATACAAGTTCAAAATGACATCATTTAGAGGTTAGCCTAAACCTACATTTTAACCTACTTAACCCGCTCGCATGCTCGTTCTACAACCTAATACGTTTTACAAACTGACCCAATCATAGGTTTCCTTTTTATTTTTTATTTTTATTTTATTTATTTTATTTGTTTTATTTTTGTTTTTGTTTTTATTTTATTATTTATTATTTTTAATTATGATTGAATTAAAAGTGATGAGAAAAAAAAAAGCTTTTATGATATTTATTACATGATGATATTTATTGCATGATTTTTATTTGCATGATACTTTGCATAGATCTAATTTATTTGTATGATTTATTATATATTTGCAAGATTTAGTATATATTTGCATGATTTATGATATATTTGCATGATTTATCATATATTTACATGATTTTTTTTTGCTTGATTATTTTTGCATGATCTTTGTATGTTTTAATTATGATATTTTTGCATGATATTTTTCTATGATATTTTGATAGTATTTTTGTATGACATTATTTGTAAATAAATGAAAGGAATTGAGATTTGATTTTTCACAACATATTTAATAAATCTGACAATGGAACCTCTTTAAGTAAACAACGAGTTTACTTTGAATATTCTTGAGGTGAGAAAATTTTCTTTTTTGGTGGGTGAAAGCCTAAGGACTTTTTTCAATAATTAAATATTGAAATAAACAAAATAACATATAATTAATTTGGTACCAATTTTGGGTGTTGCGGGGGTATTAAAACCTTCTAACCGACTCTCAGACTTAGTTTTGTTCATGTAGATAAAAATTTATTCTTTTTATGAACCCTTAGTTAAGCTTAGGATAATATTAAAAATGATAGATTCACATAGGTGACTAATCACTTCTAAATAAAAAATTTGGTGGTGACTCTATATTTTTTATGTCTAATGAGTAGGTTTACAGATTTGAACATTATGACAATTTGATGACTCCATTAAGGACATTAGAGAGTCAAGTCGTTAGTTATATATTATCTTAAGCCTTACTTTGATGGTTTTATTATGTAATTATTTAAAATTTTCATGTGGACTAACCTATTTATTTATTTTTTTAACTTAAGATTTTTTTTATGTGTACTAATTTATTTGTTTATTTTGTAGATTTTGACTTTTCATATGTACCAATTTATTTGACTATTTGGGTT
Organism: Durio zibethinus; assembly: GCF_002303985.1. The sequence goes on along the minus strand of NW_019167838.1, from coordinate 16,447,962 downwards.
GGCACATTCCTTTACACATTGTACACATGCATTCATGCATAGGCTTTAAACTCGAGTTTTATTCTTTCTTAGAATCTAGCAAGTACTTATATTTTCGTGAGGTGATAATCTTTGTGTGAGCTAGCAAAACTACTACTTAAACTAAATCCTTTATGTTTGAGCTTATAATGGTGGGTGAGGATTGTGGTGCCTTTCTCATCTATAATAGACGATGATGTAAGAATAATTTGGGAACCTTTAAACTGTCAAACCTTCAAACCTTGCATGTGTAGACATCAAATTTTGTTCTAAACAATTTGGCAATATACAGATGTAATTTTAATCTAGGCATAACAATTTGGGTCATTTTGGGTGTTTTGATTGTATCTTTGATTCAAACTCATTCTTACATCAATTGAGGCCCAATTTAATTCAATTTTAGGCCAAAAAAACTCGAGGGCCCAACATGAGCCAAGGCCATTATTTTTGGGCCCATTATGCAACTCATTTAAAAGTCTTATATGTGGCATATAATGTGGCCCGTTTAAATGCCCATTATATAGCTTAATTACAAGCGAAAACATAAGCCTAACATAGCCTTAAAAAGGGCCAAAAAATACAAACACAATTTCCTTTTATATATATATATATATATATACAAAATTTAAGATAGATTTTTTTTTTGAAAACCTCCCTCTTAATCAATTAAGAATTTTGAAAATAAATTTGAAAAAGTTTCTTCTTATTTTCAAAAAAAAATTTTATTTAATCTCTCCTTAATACAAGCACAATTTTCAATCTTAAAACAATATCAATAAGGCCATTTCCACATCATGTTTCCAACACAATATACAACAATAATATAAAATCATTTAAGCACATTAATAAATAACAATACCATCATATAATATTTAATAAGAATTTAAAAGCAAATTTTGTCCATGTATATATATATTTCTCCCCCTTTTTATCATATCAAAATAAAAATGAATTCAAAGCATAAAACAATTTCAAGATCATATATATGGCTAAGCACATACGATCCTATCAAGCACATATACAGCCATAAAGAATTCAAGCACATATACAGTCATAAAGAATTCGTGTATTCAAGTGTAATATGTATAATAAAGTTCAAATATATGGATCCAAGCATAAGAGCATAAATATTTCAATATATCCAATTTTAGCAATTTAGTACACAATCACAAATTCACTACATGATAATTATGAGCAGAAATATGGAAGAATAATATACATACTACTCATAGATCATGTATTAATAAAATATGCTTAGAATTTAAAACATCAACATCATGTAGACATATATTCCAGCTCATATCAATCGTTAAAAAATGTTATCACATAAATAATTATTTTAATTCAAGCAAAATTATATTCTAATTAAGATGCATTTCAAATCATATATAATAATATGCAAATATATTTCAAATCATATATAGTAATGTATCCAATTCAAAAAGATGCAAACATGTGGAGACAATTTGGCACATTGCTATCTTAATGGTCTTAATCAATGATATTCATTTAATAGTTTGAATTGTTGACAAAAATTTGAGATATAATAATATTTAAGAATTTTTTAAGAATTGATTGAAAAACAATGTTAAAGAAAAATTACTAAATGAATAAATTTGATAATCATAAATTTAACTTAATGTTTTGTTATATCAAAATCTTAGATCAATTCAAAATTAACAATATTAAAATAATAAAAACAATTATGAAAAATAATTCCTTTATGCAGTAGAGAGTCTAATTCTAGTTTTGCACGAAAGCTAAAAATACTTTCTTTTTAAAATTTAAAAATGATTTTAGATGAAGTTTTAAAATGATATTGTTTTCTAAAATAAACAAAGAAAACATGATGTTAGGAAATAATGGAGAAAAAGTATATTAAAAAATGGGTTCAATACAAAATAGTACATGTATTATACATTTTTTATTAGTTTGGTACCCAAAGAAATAAAATTCATAATTAAATACTCTAACTTGTATTCTGTCATCTATATTGGTATCTTGGTCTAGCGTTATCAGTTAATATGTTACATGGCATTCAATAATATGTTGACATAAATAAAAAAAATCTAATAAACGCTACATCATCAATTACAATATTGACATTAAAAAAATTTTCTTAAAAAATCAAAATATTCGAATAAAAATTGAAAAATTAAGAAAATAAAAAAATCTAAAACATTTTAAAAAATTTATAAAAAATTCAAAAAATTTATGCAAAAATTCAAAACCTTAAAAAAATCTACAATATGTAATCAAGATAAAAAAATTCACAAAAATTTAAAAATATGAAATTTTAAAAATATCTAATTTTTTTGAAACAAATTTAAATTTTTTTTAATACAAAAAATGAAAAATAAAAAATTTCAAATTTTCAAAAACAAAAAAAGTCTAAAATCTTCAAAAATGTCTAAAAATTAAAAGACTTAAAAATTAAAAAAATCTAGAAAACATATTTGAAAAATCATAAAAATTAAAAAAAATTTGAAAAAAAACCCAAAATTTTAAAAAATAAAAAATTTTGTATTTTTTAATTTTTAATTTTTTCTTTTTAAAAAATATTCAAATTTTTTTTAGATTTTAAAATTTTATATATTTTTAGGTTTTTTAATTTTGGAGAAAATTTTTTATTTTTGATTTTTTTGAGATTTTTTTGAATGTTGTCATCTTTTTTGAAATTTTTTATAATTTTTTTTTAGATATTTTGAATTTGTTGGGTTTTTTTTAGATAATTTTTAATTTTTTATATTTTTAAAATTTCCTTAAAATTAGAAAATTTCTTTCTTTTTTGATTTTTTTTATTTGTTGGGGTTTTTTTATTCTTTTAAATTCAGTTTTTACAAAAAAGTTTGGATTTCTTTTTTTTTTTGAAAATTTTAAGCTTTTTTTAATTTTTTGGAAATTTTTTGTAAGGATAACGTGTCAATTGATGGCTTGGTAATGATTAAACTTTTTTATATGTATTATTATTTTATTAAATATTTATGTCAATCAGTTAACAAATGACATTAACAAAATTAACAAAAAATATATAACATAGTGGACAAATATTTTAAGCTTAAAAATATTTTATTTTTGTTGTGCAAAACAACTATAGCGCTAATACACAAAGAAAAAAAAGAGACAATGCCATAAAATAATAAAAAAGTCTCTAAATTTTACTATTTTATTTAGATAAATCTTTATATTTTTATTACACCTAAATAAACATTTAATATTTATTTTATACATATATAACTTTTTAAACTATAATTTGAATTCAAATAAGTCATTAATCTTTAGGGGGCATTTGGTTCAGAATCTAAGAGAAAAAGTGATTCAAGAATAAAGTGATATCAAGGAAGAATGTGTGATTCCTAAGCTTTGTTGACTTAACAAAATATAAGAATTTTTTGTTTGGTTCATAAAAATGAAAGATTATTTAATAAAATTTTTTATTATATTATTTTTGATAACACGTAAATAATACATAACATTCATAATATTAATATGTGAATAACACGTTGTTTTCATTGAAACTAAATAATTTTGAAAAATAATTTTTTTTAAAATTTTTAATAAATATAATCTTACAATTTTAATTATTATTCTAATGTTATTGTTTCTATGTAGAGAAAATAAGTGGATCGAATTTTTTTTTTACATTTTATTAACTAAAAATATTTTATGTTTTATTTTTTTTCATATTTTCAACAAAAATTATGTTTTTTTTATCTTAAAAAATTATATTTTTAACAAAAATTAGATTTTTATCATAGAAATATCATTTTTATTGAATTCTAAAAAAATGTTTTTATATGTTTTCAACAAAAATTACGTTTTTATCTTAAAAAAATTGTTTTTTCAATAAAGATTATGTTTTTACTTTAAAAATGTCTTTTTATTGAATTTTAAAAATTATATTTTTTTTTTCATATTTTTAACAAAGATTGCATTTTCTATTTTAGAAACATTATGTTTGTTGAATTTTAAAAAATATATTTTTTCATGTTTTAAAAAAAACTATTTTTTTAATTTTAAAAACATCATCTTTTCAATAAAAATTATGTTTTCTATCTTAAAAATGTCATTTTTATTAAATTCTAAAAAATATTTTTTTTCATATTTACAACAAAAAATTATGCTTTTATCTTAAAAATATAATCTTTTTAACAAAGATTGTATTTTTATTTTAAAAACGTCATTTTTATTAAATTTTAAAAAATAAAATTTTCATATTTTTAGAAAAGATCATATTTTTTATTTTTGAAAACGTCGTTTTTATGGAATTATAAAAAATAATTTTAATTATAACTTTTGTGAGAATTTTGATAGTACTATATTAAAAATGTAATTTTTGTTTAAAATATATTAAAAAAATTATTTTCTTAATATTTTATAAAAAATACTACATTATAAAAGTAAATAATATTATTTATATAATCTAAAAATATAATTAAATAAAAAATGAAAAATTACTTTGTCATAAAATTTTAAAACATCTCAAAAACAAAAAATATTTTTAATTCTCTTTATTTTTCTCATTCTTTTTTACACCCTTAAAATTTTAAAAAACTCCAATAATCATATTTTCATAAATTAAACAAAAAATTTAAATTATAAAAAATAAGATTTGAAACAAAAAAATTACTTTTTCCGGACCAACCACCTTAATATTTTGCCAATAAGTTGTCTTTAAAAACCAACAAAAGAACATTTTCAGAAAGATCTGAGTCATAGACACTTTCAGAAATTTGATTTGTGTTTGACTGTCCGGTGCCATAACGGTCGGTCAAATCCTTTCATTTTATTTTCTCAATCCTCTCCGCTTTGACGCTCTTCAATTACTCTTTACTCTTCACATTAATCAAACTAAACCCTAAGCAGAGCATCACCGCTTTCTGATTCTATCAGGTTTGTAAGCTGATTAATCTCTGATTCTCTTTCTTTTAATTCAGATCAAAGCTGTTGGTTCATTTGATCAAAATTCTCGATTTCATTACCAAATGATTGATGGAGAGGGGGCTCGCGGGAACAACCTTGACCAAGTCGCCTCTCCCAATTCTTTCAGTCCACCCCGTTTGAAATCGGCCAGCGGCGGCGCCTCAAAAGCATCTTGCGGAGAATCGGATCTCGAACGCTATTGCAGGGCGAACTCGGCGCTTGGAACGCCGAATGCAATAGCTACATTCAATGATTGTTTTGGAGAATCTGAGTTCGGGTCAGTTAGGGGTATTAATGGTTTGGTTGATGATTTTGAGAATTTCAGTTTGGAGGGGAACCTAAATGTTCTATCCAATGGGAGAATTTCGTTTCGAAAAGACAGAACCGAAGAAGGAAGCAGATTTGCTAACGTTAAAATCGTTGAAGAAGGTAGTTCTTCATGTTTGGATATGCAGTTAAGGGAGGAAGATGGGAATTCATCTAGATATGAGCATTCAGAAGGGGAAGATTCGATGTATAACTATGGGACAGATGATGATGAGTGTAAGAATAATTCTTATTATAGGAAGAAATATAAAAATGAGAATGAGAATGTGTGCGAGAATCCTTTGGTGATTAATTCGTCTGTGGCGTTTGGTGCCAATGATTGGGATGATTTTGAGCAAGAAGCGGGCATGGCTGATCTGGCTTCTTTCATGCTGCTAGATGCATCCGTCGCAAAGGAAAGAGTTCAAGTTAGGGATGAATCGCAAGAGCATATTAATACTTTTGGTGTTTTTCCAATTGGTTTTTCCAGTTCAGGAGAACCAGAGCTTGTAGAAGAAGCAAAAGACATTCCTATGGCAAGTTATCAAGAAAGGGTGGTTGATGATTTAGTAGAAGAGGCAAATTTGGTCAATGCGGTCAGTTTTCGAAGGGGTCACGAGGCAGAGAAATATGTAAAAGATATTGCTTTTACTAGAAATCAACTCCACGATGCTGATGATGACATGAAGTATCTAGAAACTTGTTCTGTTACCGATGTCTTTGCAATGGAGCAGGATACCCCTGTAGAAAAAGCCCCTGTGGAGATAGGTTTGTATGTTGTGGATTCTGATAGGGTAAGGCAGCATCAATCTATTGATTCTAAGGAGGTGATTGCTGTTGATGAGAGTAAATTATCTGATAGACAGGACATTGGCAAGTATAAAGCAGAATTGGATCCGCTTGCTGATTGTGCCCGTCCAATCTACTCTCCTCCAAAAATAAATGCACTAGTGTTTGACGATTGCAAACCTGATTTTCCCACATCTACTTGTGAAAGTATTGGGAGTACTACATTCAAGAATCTTCCTGCACCAGCAGATGTATTTGAAGAACCTACTGGACCGGTTAAGGTCAGTCATTTGTAAATTTTCTTGTTTCAGCCTCTTGAATTATTTAAGATTTTTCATATGCTTATGAATTGTAACTGTTAGCTAGATGTGTTTTTACATTTTTGCTAGTGGAGTGAATAATATTAACTTAGGCAAAATAATTTTGGTCTGGTTGGAGAAGCTTTTTGTTTTTATTTATCTTGTTGAACTATTTGCTGTCTGGATACTTTGGTCAAGAAGCATGGTGGTTCTCAAATCAATTGGGAAAATAACTTAGTGATAAACTTGCAAAAGCTCTAAGATGATCTGCTGCATTAACTAACTAACTATCATTCTTACCATAGCTGTTCATTGTCTAATGTTGTGGTATGTTGACCTCTGCTATTTGTACTGACTTACTACAGACTTGTCATTCTGTGCAATGTAGCTGGAAACGAGCTCATTGAGCATTGAGTGCATCATTTTATGTGATGGTTTATTATCAAAATTGATGTGCCACTGACTTTTTGAGTTTGTGATTGACAAACCGTCTTATGTAGTTAAGTGGTTATCAACCTACTGAGGGTGGCTCCAATAAATTGCATTTTAAGCTGCTAATGTTTTTCTTTGTCCATCCACTACATCTTCCAGGTGGAGAATCTTGAGCTAAATGAATTTTATGATGAGGTTGTTCATGACATGGAAGAAATTTTGCTTGAGTCTGTTGACTCTCCTGGAGCCATGTTCTTCTCTCAGGGTAATAGGATGTTCCAACCACAGTTATCCCTACCTCTAAGAGATGGAGGGTCAACTGCTTCTACTTCAGATGCAGGTGATGCTTACCTCCGCACTGCACATGCCATGAGAATAGATGGTGTTGAAGTGGTGGGTGCAAAGCAGAAGAAAGGAGACGTCTCTCTTAGTGAAAGATTGGTTGGGGTAAAGGAATACACTGTGTATAAGATAAGAGTGTGGTGTGGCAATGACCAGTGGGAGGTTGAACGCAGATACCGCGATTTCTGTACCCTCTATCGTCGCTTGAAATCATTATTCTCTGAGCAAGGTTGGATTCTTCCTCCTCCCTGGTCATCTGTAGAAAGGGAATCTAGAAACATATTTGGGAATGCATCTCCTGATGTTATTGCTGAAAGAAGCGTTCTTATTCAAGAATGTTTATGTTCCATTATCCATTCCAGGTTTTCTTCTAGTCCTCCAACTACGTTGATTTGGTTTTTGTCTCCTCAAGATTCATTTCCTAGCACCCCCCCATCAAATACCCTGTTGCCTCAGTCTACATATTTTTCAAGAGGGCAAGATACAGAAAATATTTCTCCTTTAGGGAAGACTATATCACTTATTGTTGAAGTTCGACCACCCAAATCAATGAAACAGATGTTAGAAGCTCAACATTACACTTGTGCTGGATGCCACAAACATTTTGATGATGGAATGACTGTAATGCAAGATTTGGTCCAATCATTTGGATGGGGAAAGCCTAGACTTTGTGAATACATCGGCCAGTTGTTTTGTTCTTCCTGTCACAAAAATGAGATGGCAGTCTTACCAGCAAGAGTGTTGCATCTTTGGGATTTTACTCGTTATCCAGTTTCTCAATTGGCTAAATCATATCTGGATTCTATACATGACCAGGTAATGGCTGTGGTACTGATATGAAATGTTGTTTATAGGATCTAGGTATAGGTCAATTGTATGTTAAAGACAACCAGGATTAGGCATTGTTTTACATATGCCCATCCAGTTTGAAATTAGTGCATTCAGGTAGATATCTTTACTCCTACTTAAGGAAATAATTCTCTTACTCTCTCATCTTTGTACTTTTCAAAAGATTTAAAGGTAAGGATGATAAAATGAGTAACATGGGTTCTCATTATAGTCCAATGGGTCTTAAAATTGCTGTGGATAGGGAGCCTAGGAATGATAAGGTTCATTGGCTCTGTACTGGAATTTTCTTCCCTTACACCCAACCACGAGCTATTTGCGGTGCTTGTTTATCTGTATTCAGATTATGTATGCATTTAATAAAATGCTTTCAAGTGCAATTTTAATCTCCAAAATTTTTACTTAATTAATACTTAAGGTCAAGCCAAGTGTTTTGATAAAGAGTCCTTTTTTTTTGTGCAGCCCATGCTTTGTGTTAGTGCAGTTAATCCTCTCCTGTTTTCGAAGGTTCCAGCCCTGCACCATGTTATGGGCATTAGGAAAAAAATAGGAAATATGCTTCCATATGTTCGCTGTCCGTTTCTTATGTCAATCAACAAAGGACTTGGATCTCGAAGATATCTTATTGAAAGCAATGATTTTTTTGCGCTTAGAGATCTCATTGATCTTTCCAAAGGAGCTTTTGCAGGTTAACTTCCCACCATAAGCATTTGGTTTTTAGTGGATGATATTTTATTATATTTCCAGCTTTAAATATATCTTTTTTTTCAAATGGTTAACTCTTTTTCTAAGGACTTTGTTGCTTATGTTATTATTATGCCTTATAAATAATGGGTGAAAAGCAAACCGCCTCCAAAGCTGTCTATGAGTTTTTATTAGTTCTCTTTTAAGATTAAGTTTGCTTTCTCTCACACATATGATGGTGATGGTGATTGGGTTAGAAAGTTGGTGCTTAGTGGAAACAGAGATGATGTATAAAGCATGAAACCTTGTTAGGCTGGACTTTATTATTATCTAATCATGAAAAGATCATCTAAATATCAAGTCTATCCATTTCTTTTTGTGCTGGACTTTATATGATTCACTTTCTATTTAGAGGTCATTATTTTTGAATGTATCCATTTCAGTCAGGACTGGCCTAATACCACTTTTTTGGAAGACTGTTACCTGCAAAACCATGAAAACAAACTCAGACAAACAACTCACAAGTGAAGGTTTTGATTGTTAAGGTTTTAAAAGTAATGTGTGTCTGTCCCCCTATTTGATGGTGAAGAAGTCTTCAAATAATATATTATATGTATCACCTGAGAAATAAGAGTGGACTTCCATTTGGATCTTTTTTTTGACATGCTTTTATCTAGCTTTAGTAGGTTTCATTTTTGAATCTGCAAAATAGGATATAAATTCTTTTTTCTTGTACTCCCTTTTCTTTTGGCATTCTTCTCCTATGCTGGTTTGAATCTGAAGTAAATATGTCAGCTCTTCCTGTGATGGTGGAAACTGTATCAAGGAAAATTCAGGAACATATAGTAGAGCAATGCCTCATATGCTGTGATGTAGGAGTCCCTTGCAGTGCTCGCCAGTCTTGTAATGACCCATCATCTCTCATATTTCCTTTTCTGGTCAGTATACGTCCTATTGGTTATTTATGTTTACTATCTAGCCAATCAATTGCTCCAGGATGAATTTACCATCAAAATTTTCTTATAATCCTGATGTCTCTATTGCCATTATCATTGCATGAGTTCCCTACTACATGATGCCCTTTGTTTTTGCTTGGGGTTGTTAAGAATGCCTGAACCATTGAGCTTGAGCATTACAAATTACATACATGCTGTATAGTTATTCATTTTGTAAAGAAAAAAAGTAGCATATTTACTCTATAACTTTTTGCTTGAGAAAGCTCATAAGTTGTGGAGCATCAGTTATTGTTGATCCTCTTCCGTTGCTACAATCTGAGGGCATTAAATAATTAACAGGAAGGTGATATTGAAAAGTGCATGTCCTGTGGATCAGTTTTCCATAAGGATTGCTTTAAAAGGATTGCAAACTGTCCTTGTGGGTCACTACTTAGAGCAGATGAGGCGATGAGGCATTCAAATAGTCTAATCCTTGGTGCTAGTTTTGGGGCAAATGGAGGAGCATTAGACTTGTTAGGGAAGAGGTCAAGTTCTGGGTTACCTGTGGGTTTCCTCTCTGGACTATTTTCAAGGACAAAGCCAGAAGGGATGGAGCATAAAGACAATGAAAATATCATTGTAATGGGTTCTCTGCCAAGCAATTATTTGTGATCACGTGTGTCATATTTTTGTACATGAAGTTTGATTTTCATTTGTTGGACCTTGGTTCTATTACATGTGACCAAATTCTGAGGTGAGAGTCTCCAACACCTTTTCTTTTACATTTTGTTTTTTTGTTACCAATAAATATATGTCGTATCTTCAAATTTGTCTCCTTAAGTATCTTTAACTTCATTTCTGTTGTATTAAATGGAAGCCTGTATTGTTGTTGCAGGTGTCGACTAGCCCTGTATAATAAAACATACACAAACAAAGCTGTCTGAATGGCCATCACAGATATGTACACAGATTTCTTTCAGATTTACCATCTTCTGGTGCTTTAAGTTGGGTAAAACTTTCTCAAGGTTACGTTTTTAAGATGTAATTCTTGTTTTGCATAAAGGGTTGATTTAGTGCGAAGGTAAAAAATAATGTTCTCTTGTCAAATTGTTGTCATTTTTATCGATTGTAAACACTCAACTTGGAGAGACAGCGACCTCATTACAAAATTGAAGGAGATAATAACTTTATTATTATTATTATTTATTTCAAAAGTGATAGTCTAAGTTTTGTAGAATTATGATTGTTCCATACCGGGGAATGTTTCAAGCTCTTGTCTACGGTCGATAGAGAGATTAAATATTACATAAATGAGAAATATTTTGTAGAATCTTATTTTCCATTTGAATTATCATCAAAATGTACCTAGGAACCTGCAACAACATTTTGTTAACAGGAATTCATTGAAAGATCATGAAATCTTTTACTTCAGTACATGCATATTTGGAATTTACTTAACCTGTAATTAAATCTCCAGAAAATAATAGCAACAGTTAACAACTAAGTTCCTCAAAATATATGCAAGCAAGCTAGGCAATGCATGGAGGAACCCAACTCACGCCATAGGGATTTTCATTCATTCAAAAGGGAAATTTTTATACGTAAAGCATTCATGTCTAATCCCCTATCAAAATCTATGTTATTTAAAGTTTGCTTAAATACATATTTCATTAGTTTGTCTCAAAAAACACAATGGACTATAATATTAACAGAAATATATATTTATATATATGCTCTTACATTGGAAGATCTGTACATTTGGATCACAAAAGAACATGCTTTACAAAGCCAAGCTTCAATTGTAAAAATAACCTGATTCTATTTATTGACAAGGATACTGTGCTTCTCCAAGGTGACAATTTCGTTTCAGATTTCAGAAGATATCAACATCATCCCCCAGGGTGGAGAGAGAAAATGGGGCGATGGCTAACTTGAAACTCGGTGAGCCTACTCTGTCAATGTGTTTCATCTTAAAGTCTCCTTCCTGCATTGCAATAAATAGGAGCTTCTTGACTGCATTTTAACAAATAGTCCAACTCCAAGTAGCCCAAAAAGTTCAGGACTCAGCTCAAAAAGAAGGGTATTAAAAAAAAAAAATGAAACACAAAAGTGGCACAAAAGACATGCATACAGGGGTAGCAATTTACATCAGAATTTAAGCTTCTCAAGGAAGTGGAGAAAATAACCACAAAGTAGACAACGGTCAAGAAACCTGACTTTTATAGTCAGCGTATAGATTCTATGATTAATATGCCACAGAAAGATTAGCATTAGGGCTGCATTCAAAATACCTATGTACAGCTGAACAAGTTAAAAGTATAAATCCCATCCAATGGGCAGCTTAATGAATAAATTCCAAGATATGCTTTGAACTGTCTATCAGTCTATCTGTCTATTACAACCATTTTCTACCCAGACTATCAACTTGTTGCATACTAAGATAAATACAATTATATTTGGTATCAAGGAAGATTAAAACCTTGGAATATGAACTTTCTCTGTTGGAAATCGGAAGCAATTTACCCAACTACTTACAAGTATTAAGAGCAAGTTGCATCAATTAATTAATGATTAAACATCATAATCATTGTTCTTGTAAAGGAAAGTGTCAAATTGAAAAATAAAGTTTAAAAAAGAAATTCTTTTCTAATTCCATTAATTAAACAGTACTTCAGTTTTAACAAAATCAAACAACTTTTCCAATGAGAAAGAAGGCAAACCATGCGGGTTCTCTTACCATTCTGCCACTGGATGTACTTAATGGGCAAGCAGATGAGTATTCGAAACCTGTTCTGGGAAGAATAACTGGCCGTTCGCCCATAACTCCAGTAACCCTGCAGTAAAAGAATGCTACAAAATCAGATTTTATGGATATGAAGGAATAAAAAACACTTCCATCTGATACTTGTCAAACAGTGGAAGGAGAAGACTGAAACTAAGCTATATTAAAAATGATAAATAAAAGATAGCATAGATGACAATAGAGTTAACTCACCAAACATTTTCAGTTTTCCCATTGCCATCTGTGATAAATCAATGCCTTCTGAGAAGCTGAACAGGATTATCTGAGTTATTGCTTATTCTTATTCTATATGCAAAAAAGTACAGTCCCCTTGAAGGCATATTACACCCCTCTATGTACACACTCATAACCTGAACTCTGATTCCCTGAAATAACCAAATATTTGTATCAGATTGACAATTTTTTCTTCCCTTTCATCTTTAAATAAGCAATTTTCTGTAATTCAGAGTTGGTTCTGTCTTAACATGTCCAGATAGATATATTAAAATAGATTCCACAAAGACAAATTCCTCATAAGGATAAGCCTTATAGACCTTACTACATTCGCTTGGTAAGGAATTATGACCCCAAAGAGTACCTCAACTTAAGAAATTGGCCAGAGAAGCAAAAAAAAAAAAAGTAAAGAGTATCTCACTTAAAAATCTGGAGTCTTGACAACCATAATGGCCAAATTAAACCTTATATTGCTAGTTGGCCAAAAAAAAAAAACCTACATTGCTAGAATATAATATTAGAAAGAAGCAAGGGAGATATGATTATCAAAAGTACACTTAGGTTACAAAAAAGAAGTGGGGAATTTTGATAACCCTATTTTAGCATCAGACTATGTCACGGGCCAAGACTTAACCTCCAAGCTGGCGCGGCTGTAGGATCTAGGCATGCACTCATCCAACGTCCTAGATCAACCTACCTATCATAGTTCACACCCTTGTGAGGTATTGTCCGCTTTGGCCCCTCTAACCTCATAAGGAAAGGAATGTGTGAACCCTTATATCCCATGACCAACTCTAGTACATAGTCAATGTGGGATTCCTGGCTCCACTCTAAGACCGTGACATCCTCCCCCACTCCAATGAGAGCCCACCATCCTCAGTGGCACATCGCTAGTACCCCCAGAGCTGGTTCTAATACCATTTGTCACAGGCTAAGACTCAACCTCCAAGCTCGCGCGGCTCTAGGATCCGAGCATGCACTTATCCAACGTCCTAAATTAGCCTACCTATCACGGTTCACAACCTTATGAGGTATTGTTCATTCTGACCCCTCTGACCTCACGGTTTTGTGCCACAAAAGGAGTCTCACAAGGAGGGGAATGTGTGAACCTTATATCCCATGACCAACTCTAATATAAAGTCGATGTGAGATTCCTAGCTCCACTCTAGGATCATGACAACTACACCTTCAATAAAGATCTCAGAATACCAAAAGATTTATAATTTAGTCAAGGCTTCACTCACTCAATGCTTGTACTGCTTATCTTTTACTTTCTCAAAAGATTTTATAAAGCAAAATCATACTAGGTTAAAAATGAAAAAATGCCTAAAAAATAAATAAATCCCACATAATGTAAAGTTCCATTTTTGTTATTTATGAGAATTAAACTTTTAATTTTAGTTCCTCAAATATATGTTGGCTTTTGTATCCAAGCACATTTGGCTTCTCAGTTCCAAAATAAAAAGGTTAGCAACAAACCTAAAATCAAATTAAATCTTACAAACAAAGTCAAAGGAGTTCAAATACTGCTAATAGAGGCAAATGCTGCCTATCAACTAACCCAGAGGAGTCATAACATGAACCCACTGTAGTCCTTTAGAAATAAAAGTTAAAAAACAACGATAACATCCTTTTGTAAACCAGCAATGGCAGCTGTGGGTAATTAGGTCAATGTCATACCAAGGTTGTTGCATCACTTGAACACTTCAGGAGAGAATGAGGTGCAATTTCCTTCAACTCATCACGATATCTAGCTGCATCCTGAAGAATTCCAGAAAAAGCATCAGATTTAACAGGATATGCATTATGTGAGATTATTATCCGTAAATAATCTCTAATTGTCAAACATTAGAAATTAAAATCAAAAGTGGGGCAAAAAAAGAGTACATAAAGAAGGTAACTCCAGAGTCTAAATGAATCAGGAAAGAGATTATGAGCTTAAAAGAATTCAAAGTCATTTATATCCAAATCCATATGAGTAACTGAGTATGGCATGAAACAAGAATAGTTCATATAGCAGCATTTAATTCCAATGTCTTTGAGGGAACTTTTGTATTACACCCACACAACTTGGTTGCATTCATGATGATTTTTGGGAAAATTCCAAAAGCTGCAAAAAATAGGGAGAAACTATGATAGCTATAATCTTATCTGTATTCAAACTGCGAAGAAGACAAGAGGAAAGTAAAGTAAAAAATGACTTTGAGTTCTACAATGGATATAAAGGTCATCAAAATGTGAAGAAAGGACAGGTTGAATAAAATTAAATGCTGAACCTGACAAAATTGTATGCAAATAAAAGGAACAACCGGATAGACACAGGATTTAAATATATCATACAAAAATTGAGAGAATATCAAAACTGAGAACAGAGTTGTAACTCCATCTCTAGAGACCCATTGCATAATGGGCAAAACTTAAAAAAAAACATATGTCCTTTTTGTTAGGTATCCGAATGAAATAAGCCAGGCGTTTAAAATTGCTGCCTTGAAAAACCAAAATTGGCATGAGTTTCATGTGAAGTCAGTAATTTTAACCTTTTGAGAATTCATTGTGAAACGTTAGAATCCATGAAGCATTGGATTATCATTACATCTTAAACAGCAAGCATTCCCAGTAGTAATTCAGATAGCATTTCTGACTAAAAAGCCATATTCTATGATTCCAAGCAACCTATACTTCTCATTCAAAGTTACATATTCACATTGAATCAATTAAAGGTAGGGGAGAAAACGTTAAGAATCTTAGGGAGTACCTCAAATCTTTCATTAGCAACAGCCTCTTTAATCAACCTCCTAAGCAAAACAGGCTCCTCTTCCTCAAACATTTTCAAAGAATCATGTATTATCGCTGCTTCTTTATAATCCTAAAAATCCAAACAAAACTCTTATTTCGTTTTTTAAAAAGAAAAAAAATAAAAAAAAAACCTCTAAACGCGCAAGAAAGGAAAACTGACCTCAGATTTAGCAGCAATGTCCATTTGTTGTTTCAACATTGCATAAGTTTGGCTCTGAGTTGGACTAGGATTCAAACTCGGACTCTCCCCTCCACCACCATTCCCGCCATTCCCGATCCTCTCCACCGCACACGCCACTATCCTACACTCCCGACCACCAGCAGCGCCACCATACCAACAACCCCACCCATCCCTTCTCCTCCTCCCAAAGTCTAGATCCGTCGCCAATCCATAACCAGCTTGCCCGGAAAGCAGTTCCTCCCATTTCCAGCATTCAAATCAGTCAAAACCTTAAGGTTCAGCGAATGCATTTTTACTTAAAATTACCCTTTTAGACAGAAAATTTTTTAATTTTCCGTTACTTTCTAACTCTTTGCTCCCAAGAAATTTCCCGGAAAGAGTTTTTGAAAAGAAATAATAAAGAAGAAGATTTTTATTTATCAGAATTAGTATTTTTGGTTTTATGATGGGACAGGAAAAAGCGGCACAATGTGTACGGGATGTGAAAGAAATTATCAGTACTGGAACGATAGCGATTCGAATTTATTATTAACGTTTGGTTAAATTAATTTATAAAAATATAAAAATATTTAAAATAATAGTGAAATAAAATAAAATATTAAACAATAAAAATTAAGTAATCAATTTCTTAAGTTAGGTGACCAATGTGGATCTTGATATTTTACATTTAAATATATTTTTTAAAAATTTAATATCATAAAATATTTGATTCAAACAAGTTTTACACCTTTTAAATGAGGTATAATATTTCAGTTTCAATGCAAAATACATTAATTCTAACAATAAAATAACCAAAATAATTTTTAGTATTAGTTACAGATTTCATGAAATAGAAATGACCATCATCATAATTCTAGGGAAAAAAAAGATGAAGGCCAATGTTTCCTTTATTGCACACGAAGGCCAAAAACGGTGAAGGCCAATGTTTCCTTTGCTATATATCAAGGTCAACAAATAAAAGCTTTTAATGGTTTTTCTACCTTTTCATTTGTTTTAATGGAGATGTGAAATTACTTCATGCATGAATTTAACCCATCATAAAATGTTTAATTTAAGTAAGATTTACACCTTCTAAGTAGCCATAATGAAATTAAGGAAGACATGCAATGATAGAAGCTTTTAATGGTCTTTTACCTTGGCAAAAAACTTCAAAATCTTGCAAATAGTGGGATAGTGATTGCAGTCCTCGACTAAGTAGACGACAACTATGTTTAAGTGTTAGTCGAAGGATAGTGTGGATGAAAACAAACCCCTTAATGTAGACCAAGGCAAATATAAAAAAGATAGATAGCTTTTATGAGCTATATATTTAAGAGGCAATTGAGTAATTAGCTCAAAAGATACATCAATAAAAGAAAATTACCTTGCATTGCTAGCATTAATAGATAAAATGCAATTGCAGGAAATGTGGTTTCTTTCTACTGCATTCTTAAGTTTTAACGCATTAATAGATAAAATACAAGTAAAAAATAGTACAAACCACACCCATGAAAGGAATTATGTATCATTATCAAAGATAGAGTAGCATAATTTTTAAAAATTTAACTCCCCAAAACCAAGATCAATCAATAAGATTATACAAACAAACAGCTTTACAAACATGCATTGGTTTTCGGCTTAAGTGTTTACTTTGGATGCTGAAATTTTTTTTGTTAATTTGGTGATCTTCCAAATAGATTCCAAGCCAAAAAGCTGCCTAAGTGTTCAGCCTCTAATGGTGATCCATATGAATTCTTATGAAAGAATATTCTCTAAGGTTTGGTGAACTCAAAGCCATACTGTAGCTAGTAAGTATTTTTAAGACCTCTTATATTTTCTTAAGTAAAACATTTTTTTCTTGTTACTTTTTCCAAGAGGGGTAGTTTGATGTTTTTTTTTTATAAAGGATGCATTCGGTTACATTAGGTTTAATATTTGGAATAAAAATTTTCACAATTAATCCTATGTTAGCTGAATGTACCATACAAAGGAAACTCTTTCTCCTGTTTTTATTTCTTTTATTTTGGTTATAACAAAATCAAATTAAGTCTAACTTAATTTGTCCCAATTTTAATCTTTCACAATTATCCTATTATGTATGACCCATTAAGTTCTTTAGTATGTTAGCTATAAACAAAAGCACTATAAGCTTTAGTATTTGGCTATGGATGAAACAAACTTTTTGTTTTCATTAGCAATTCTCTAATTAGTCAATCTTATATTTATAGATCGTGATCATGCTAGCTTCATTGCCATGACTGCTAATTGCTAAAGAAAAGTCAATATTAACAACCTATCCATGAATGGTTTTAGTATATAATAAATATCTTTTTATCACATAGTATATTAGTTTGAACATTAAGTATGGTTTAGTGTTGACTCAATCTTGTTCAACCATGTTAAGTCTTGTCCTTGACATTAACTCACAAATAAGTTTAAGAACAATTCCAAAATCTTATTTCACTTTGGCCAAAGATTTCTCAAGTTAATTCAATCAAGATTAGTTGAGATACTCTTTTGATCACACAAGGTGATGAATCCCATTTTGATTACTTCATGCATCTTCATATGCCTTATGTTATATCCAACAATACTCGACTAGAGCATTCTTCATTAGAACCATAAGTAAAGTCAAAGTATAACATTTATGATATAAGATCATAAGTAATCTTAAGTCAAAAGATCATTAATATAACTATCACATAAGAATATAAGATCATTAATATAACTATCACATAGATACTATGTGAACTACCATATAGTATTCTCATATTGGTTTATGTTTAGTGAACTTGTTCTTATAACAAATACCCATATGTTAGCTCAAGTTTATCCAAATTTCAACTTATGAGATCGATTGCTTGCTTTATAAGTAAGAAAATAACTATGTGTTAGTCTCAATAGCTTTTGTCAATGTCCTCTTATTAATAAAGTATCAATTAGGAACACTTTTGGAATATATAGCTTTTATGCAATGATGATATCATAATTACAATCTCATTGTAATTTCCTTGCAAAACTTTATTTATATTATGAGGATTTTATCATTTAAGCATCAACATTGAAATATATATATATATATATACAAGCTAATGATAAAGAAATAAGACATTTATAAGATATCAAATATCAAAGTATTACAAATATGACAATATCTTAGTCATAATATGATTCAGTTTGAAAGGCGAATACCAATAATCCAATGCCATGTGTAATCATCTCCTTTGATCAAGTGTTTCCCTAAAAACTAGCTTATGGTTTCTCTCTACTAAATCAATTTAGTCCTTTAGGTTAAAGTATCTATGAATACAATTATGAATGGTTTTAGCTTATGGCCATTATCACTACATTCCCATTTGCATCAACTACAATGGAGACTTGAGCAACTTCTTTAATGCTTCTACTATGTTAGCAAAAGATGACTGTTGAGTAGGATTGCTATGAGCAATAAAAAGCAACATTATCAAAAATAGAAAATATACAACTAATGTAAAAGGAAAGAGTGCAATAAGCAATAATAAGCAATTGCTAGTATTTTTAGTATGACTTTAGCAATATGAGAAATGCTTAACATAAGCATTAATAATGGCATTTCTGAGATACCCAAGGAAAAAATTGTTTAGTGAAACTCAATCTACATATTCCAGTTCTCTTTTATTTTAGTAAGTCTGCCAAATATCACTTGCATCCAATTACAATAACCTATCTTTTTTTTTTTTCTAAAATTACAACCTATTAAGGAAACATCTAAAGCTCACCAGTTGCATCAACTACCCAAACTTACCCGCAATATTCCCTCCATGGCAATTTTTTCTTTTATAAGGCTAATGCATACACATAAAAGGTAGCTTTAGACATTTCCACAATTAATCTTTCTCATGATTAGTTAATTGATATCTTTCTTGAGAAGCATTTGCTTTCTCCCCTTATGGATTCAAAACTCCAATCATGGAATTGTCAAACCCATTCATCACATTGGAAGTAGATGTGCAACTACCCAACTATTTGTTAAATCCATTCACTGACTATTTTTCATTTAACTTGTCTTCCTCTCCAACTACCACCTCATTATTACTATAACTCTTACTGTCATTTGCAATGCCATTCAAGTTAATCTCATCCATAACCTCTATGAGAGATGTGGCAAAAGGTTCATCTTGAAATGCAAACCAGTTGGAGTTTATGAATAAACTATTGTATTAGAAAAACATGGGTTGTAATCTCCATTAATATAGCTATTTTAACAAAAGAATATAAACTATATGTTTGTAAAAGCTAAGGTAATAAGAGGTTCTTGAACAACATTCACCCATATAGAGTATCCATCATGAACCTCATCAACTAATTACTCAATTACGATGAGTAACGACAAAAAAACTCACCTTCCTTGATTATCACCAAGCCTTAAAGATGATATGACAACCTCAAGAGATTCATCGTCAAAGTATACATCCTATAAATTGAAAACATATATTTGCTATCAATTTTTATATTAGAAAATGAAAAAAAAATCTATGTATTTGGTTTCTCCATCACAAATGTTGATCTTAACATATAGCCCTTGGAAAGGTTGTAAATAAATTGAGCTGAGCTAAGTTC
This sequence comes from Durio zibethinus, assembly GCF_002303985.1. The sequence goes on along the minus strand of NW_019167838.1, from coordinate 16,427,817 downwards.
TTCCTTGTTCAAGCCCAGTTTATTTATAATAAACAAGCTCTTAATGAATTAGATAACTTGTATTCAAACTCAATTCAACTATTTTTAATGAGCTTTAATCAAACACAAATGACCTCTAGTTTTAAATCTCAATAAATGGACTTATTACCTATTATAGCCTAAAACCGTCGCCCACAATCAATTAATGGATTCTATATTTATACCATTAATATATACATAGCTGGTAGGCAGAGGGTTGAAATTTATAAGCTTTACCCATCCTTTGTTTTAGTTCTTAAGCAATATAAGATTCATTTATATATGTATAGATGTGCAACAGATGAAGAGGATAGGAATTTTAAGCTTTACCCATCCGTTGTTTTGGTTCTTAATCGATGGGAATTTATAGGCTTTACTCATACTATTCAAAATCATTTGTTAAGCTTAATAAATGAACATAAATGAATAGTAACCAAATATGTTTACAAATGGTTCTTTAAAAACTTTGTTCGTTTACACTCCTAGCCCTAGGTTATGTTATCATTGATGTCTTTAACAGGCAAATAAAAAAACCATTGGAAAAACAACCTACTAGCTTTATAATCAATCGTAGAGAAAAAATTTCAATTAATTAAAAGTAATTAGAGTCATTCACCTCAACATCTTAATCGAGAGCACAATGATCCTGAAAACAGATAAATAAAAATGCTTAGTATATAAGACATGTAGACAAAGAGATTGTTAGAGAAAACAAACTACATATATCTTTTTTATCATCATTCCTGTATATTTTGTATCTAAAAACCCAGCTTAGGTTATTCGCTAAAGCTGTAACATCATAATCTCTATCATGAAGATCATCTTCATCACTATCCCTTGTTTTATTTTACAACACTGTTGGGTGACTACACATGATAAGAAAAAAAATACATGACTCTTTAAATGATTTTTTTGTTAAGAGAAAATACATGACCTCTATGAAAGCATATTCAAATAGGGAAATCAGTGAGAAGATAACCCAGTAGGTGACCAATTTCTTGGTGTCAGAGTTCAAATTAGCCTCAATTGCCAAAATAAAAGCACGTCTGTTAATAAAAAAAAAAATCATCGCCCATCTTATAAAAGCTCTTTCAATTATATCAATTTAAATGATCATGAATCTAATCATTAAGTTATAACATCATCAAAATGAAATGTCAAAATAGTAAAGTTACACCAATATAAGTAGAAAAAGAAATAGTAAATTCTTAAATACCACCATTATCATAAAATATATTAAGAGAGACTTATAGTGGATAGCCCAAAACAAAGAGAGGCCTACAAACAATGGAAAAAATATGAGAAAATGTTCAACAAAGAATAATAATAATAATAATAATAATAATAATAATAATAATAATAATAATAATAAAAGAAAATATGGAAAAAAATTACCCATCCCTATGCAACAAAAGAAAAGGATGGGAATTTATAGGGTTTACCCATCTTTTGTTTTGGTTTTTAAGTGATGGGAATTTATAAGCTTTACCCATATTGTTCAAAATTATTTGTTAAACTTAATAAATGAACAGTAACAGAACATGCTCACAAACTATTTGTCGAAAAATCTATTCTTTTACACCTTTAGCCCAAGGTTATGTTATCATTGATGTCTTTAACAGGCAAATATAGAAACCATTAGAAAAATAACCTATTGGCCTTATAATCTACCACAAAGAAAAAATTTTGATTAATTAAAAGAAATAAGAGTCACTCACCTCATCATCTCGATCAAAAGTACCATGCTCCTGAAAGTAGATAAATAAAAATGCTAAGTATAGAAAACATGTAGACAAAAAAATTGTTAGAGAAGCCAAACTACATATTTTTTCATTATCATCATTCCTATATATTTTGTATCTAAAAGCCTGATTTAGGTTATTTGCTAAATTCATAACATCATAATCTCTATCATGAAGATCATCATCATTATCCCTTATTCTGTCTTACAACACTGTTGGGTAATTACACATGATAAGAAAAAATACATGATTCTTTAAATGATTTTTTTGTTAAGGAAAAATACATGACCCTTACGAAAGCATGTTCAAACAGGGAAATTAATGAGAAGATAACCCAGTAGGTGACTAATTTCTTGGTGTCAGAGTTCAAATTAGCCTTAATTGCCAGAATAAAAGCACATCTGTTAAGAATAAAAAAAAATCACCCATATTATAAAAACTCCCTCAGTTATGTTATTTTAAATTATCATAAATCAAATCATTAAGCTATAAAATCATCAAAATGAGATGTCAAAATAGTAAACTTACACCAATAAAAGTAGAAAAATAAATAGTAAATTCCTAAATACCATCATTAACATAAAATGTATTAAGAGAGACTTACAGTGGATAACCCAAAACAAAGAGAAGCCTACAAACAATGGAAGAAATATGAGAAAAAGTTCAACAAATAATAATAATAATAAATATGGAAAAAATTACCCATCCTTGTGTAGTAGAGGAAGAGGATGGGAATTTATAGGCTTACCTATCCCTTGTTTTGGTTTTTAAGCAATGAAAATTTATAGGCTTTACCTATACTATTCAAAATCATTTGTTAAGCTTAATAAACAAATATAAATGAATAATAATCGAATATGTTTATCAAAGGTTCATTGAAAACTCTGTTCGTTTACACCCTTAGCCCTAGGTTATGTTATCATTGATGTCTTTAATAGGTAAATGGAGAAACCATTAGAAAAACAACCTATTGGCTTTATAATTAACCATAGAGAAAATTTTCAATTAACTAAAAGAAATAAGAGTCACCTTGTCATCTTGATCAAGAGTACCATGCTCTTAAATGCAAATAAGTAAAAACACTAAGTATAAAAAACATGTAGACAAAGAGATTGTTAGAAAAGCCAAACTACATATTTCTTCATTATTGTCATTCCCATTTATTATGTATCTAAAAGCTCGGCTTAGGTTATCCGCTAAAATTCTAACATCATAATCTTTATCATAAAGATAATCCTCATCACTATCCCCTGTTTTGTCTTGCAATGTTGTTGGGTAGTTGCACATTATAAGAAAAATACGTGACTCTTTAAATAATTTTTTTGTTGAGGGAAAATACATGACCCACATGCAAGCATGTTCAAAAAGGGAAATTAGTGAGAAAATAACCTAATAGGTGACCAATTTCTTGGTGACCAATTTTGAATTAACCTAAATTGCCAGAACAAAAGCTAGTTTGTTAAAAGCAAAAAAAAAAAAAATCATCACCCGTCTTATAAAAACACCCTTAGTTATGTCATTTTAAATAATCATGAATCTAATCATTAAGGTTTAGCATCATCATTAAAATGAATTGTCATAATAGTAAAGTTACACCAATATAAGTAAAAAAAGAAACAGTAAATTCCTAAATCCCACCATTATCATAAAATATGTTAAGGAAGACTTACAATGGATAATCCAAAGTAAAAAAAAGCCTGCAAACAATGGACAAAATATGAGAAAAAAGTTTAACAAAAAATAATAATAATAATAAAGAAAAAATGGAAAAAATTACCATGCAAGAGTATCAAAGCATATCAATACAAACTTGACAAAAGCCTAGAAATTAATTTTGAATTCAACCTCTTTTAATTCATTTGTCTTCTAAAACAACCCATAAATATAGAGGTGAACTTGAGAAAACCTCTTGCAGTAAGCAAAAAAGATGAAAAAAAAGCGAAAAATAGAGTTCCAATGAAAAATCAATGTTTGTCGCTTTGACGAATTTATGACATCGGAGTTGGTTGAGAGATTAAAAGTGACTAGGAAGATCAAACGATAATAAATGTTGACTAGATGTTTCACAAAAATTAAAATTTATCTAGTTTAAAAAGATTGGATGGTGGGTCAGATTCATACATGAACTAATCCTAAATCATTTTAACAGTGCATCATAAAAGCATAGATCTTTCACATTTACCTTTTCAATCTTTATGGCTTCCATTAACAACTGGTTGGCCTTCTTTTTGTCACTTCAAAAACTTCCATCACAGCCCGTTGATCATTAAAATCATCACTCTAATTTAAGGTAGAACTTAAATTTTTTCAACAAAAATGAGATGAGAAGAGATTCGAGCCACCACCGACCTGACTCACCATTAGAGTAGGCAACCATCAATCCATCATTGGTTCTCTTCTTTCGCCCTCTCTACCTCATTTCTTTTTCTCATTCTTGTTCTCTTTCTTTGTCTTTCTTTATTTTTATTTATTTATTTATTTATTGTGAAGCTTCCAAGAGCTTTCTAAAGCTCCAAAACATTTTAACTTTTTTTTAACTCTTAAATAATTTTTTTTCAAAATCATTTTTTTTTCATTACTGATTTGTCCTTTAATACAATTTAGGGACAATTTTTATAGTACTATAGATTCGAAAGTTGAAGTTACAAAAATAAACATGGACTTGTTGGTTAAGTTCTTATGGATATAAGGGATAAATGTGGAATTTTATGGGTTTTATTCTTGGCTTCTACCATATTAACCATAAAAAGATAATTGCATCATTGTTGTTTCAATAATAGAGTGTCCAAGAGAAAAAAGAGAGAAAGAAAGAGTTGTTTGAAAGGAAAAAAAAAGGAATAAAGTGTTTTGAAATTGAAAAGATAAAAAAAAAATGATGGGAATGGTGGTCTTAAGTAGACATTGCTTCAAATATGATGGGAGTGGGGGACTCTGTGTGTGGTTAGAGAGGAAAGAAAATAGTTTTTTCCTTTCCTTTACAATGAGGCCAAAAAAGTAAAACCAATTTCCTTTTTCATAAATGTAAAACTTTACATTTCCTTATTAATAAATATTTTTTCTCATAATATCAATTATTAAAACTTGTATTATAAAACATGTTTTCAAATTTCCCCATCCATTTTTTGTTGTTTTTGAAAATCTAGCACTGATTATCGGTCATCAATGATAACATGATCCAAATTCCAAAAAAATGATTGTGAGTTGAGCTTAACTTTAGTGGTAAGAAGATGAAATTTAGCTTTATGATTGGATTCAAATTAGTAAAAGAAATCGAAGAAGAATGAATGAAGAGAAAAGTTTCTAAAAGAAATGAAATATAGTTCATTTCTTTATTTGCATAATTAGAATGAGTAATAAGTAAAGAATAGATTGATAGTAATTTTTGTTTGGTTAAATTGTGAAAATAAAAAAGAATATATTACATTACATTACTTCAATTATATCTTTATAAAAAAAATATTTTATTTATCATGTGAATAATCTTAAAATTAATTATGTTAAATAATTTTAAAAGATAATGAAAAAAAAATAATTTCGATTATAATCTTGTTAATTTTGACCAATGAATGAACAATTTTGCTACCACAATTCTAGCCATTGAATGAACAATTTTGGCATTATAAATCTTGGTAAAATTCTAAAATTTAATCTACTAAAAATCACTTCCATTTTCATAATGTGTTTTACCTTTCAAGTATGTATAAAAATACTAAAAAGGTACTAATGCAATCTTGAGTTAAGAAAAATCGTTCTAAATGAAGATTATGAGAAATAAGGCTTGAAATAAAGTTTTATAAAGTTTAATTAAGTTCAAGAGATCATTGAAAAAACGACCAAGAAAAACTCCTTCCAAAGGCAAAATAGCTTAATGACACTAGTTATGGCCTTTGCTAGTCTTTTCCACCATAATTCCTCCAAAATGTATCCAAATTGACCAAAATTCATCATTTTCTCTAATTTCACTTACATATTAGGCAAATATGCATTTAGGAGTATATTTACGACGATTTGCAAGGAATAAGCCAAAATATAAAGAAAATTACATTAAAAATAAGCATGAAAATACTAAAATTCTAGTGCAATAAGCACAACAACAAAATAGGCTGTGGGACGAGGGTAAGCCAAGACCATGATAAAGACAAGGATGAGTCTGGTGTTGGTGGTGGCGCAGAAGAGCACTTAGCCAAAAAAGACAACAACTAGACATTGGCCATAATATCAAGATAAATATCCATTTGTTTAGGGGAACTAATTTGTCCAAAGAACATTTGGAGTAGGTGTAGTGCGTAAAGAAGGTGTTTGAGTGCCAAGACTACTCTTAGTTGAAAATGTGTAAACTTGCTACCCTTGAGTTTACAAATTATGCCAATTAGTGGTGGGATAACATCAAAGTATAGAGAAAAAGTGATGGAAAAAATGTGTTTTGAAGTTGAAGAGAGATAAAGAGGTTGATATATAAGTAATTTATACTCAATTATTACCATTAAGAGCTATATATCAAGTTTCAAAGTCTTCAATAAAGGGGTATGTCTGTTGAAGACTAAGTGAAGGAGTTTGAAATGATGATGATGTGTTAGAAATTGAAGACTAAACCAGGAAATTACACGTACAGTGGAATTGCAACCATTTGCATTTTTAAAGGATATTATCAAGCTTGCTATAAAAGTAGAGAGGTAGCTTAAACATGGTCCAATCAAGCCTAATACATTGAAATGGTTTAAAAACAAAGATGAATTCTACTTTCATACCATGGGCTATTGCTAATGAGAATCTAAGAGAATTAAAAAAAAATGAGGATCTAGTAAGCCACCAATCGACCTAGCTAAAGGTAAGAAAAAGATAGGGGATCTTAATTTACTGAAGAAGGCCAAAGATGTTAAGTGTTTCAAATGCTTTGGCCTTGAGCATATAGCATCTAAATATCCGAATAAAAGGGTAATAATCTTTCAAAAATCATAAAAGAAGGTTAAAAGCAAAGATGAGAAAGATGATTGTTTAGAGGAACACTCAATAGAGTATGTTGACGGAAGAAAATTTATGATTTGATGAGCTTTAAATTTGTGAGCCAAAGTTAATAATGAATAGCGAGAAAATATCTTTCATACTTGTTGCATTATCAATAACAAGATATGTGAAGTGACTATTGATAGAGGGAGTTACACCAATGTGGCATCCATTACTTTGATGGAAAAACTTAATTTGGTTAGAGTAAAAAATCCACATCTATACCAGCTATTATGGCTAAATAACAATGGTGAAGGGCTAGTCATAAAACAGGTTTTGCTACCATTTTTAATTGAAAAATCATACAAAGATGAAGAATTATGTGATATGATGCCAATGAGTGTTGGTCATTTGTTATTGGGTAGGTTGTGGTAGTTTGAGAGGAAGGTTATGCATAATGGCTTCAAAAATGCTTATTATTTCACAAAGAAAGGAAAAAAAATTATGTTAGCACCTTTAGCCCACAATAAATGTAAAAAGATCATTTCTTATTAAAGAATGAAAAAAAAAAGAGCTTGCTTGCGAGTAAGAAAGAAGAATGAGCTTATCTAATTCAAGCTCGATTTTGATGTTGTTTGTCAAAGTGATAGTACAAAGGGATGACTATCTTGTACCAACACAAAATTGAGAGGATTTTGAAAGAATTGTTAATAATTTTTTTGAAGGAGTTGCAAAGGGCGTTGCCACCATTCATGGGGATTAAGTTTCAAATTGACCTTATTTTAGGGACTATTTTGCCTAATAAGCTAGCATACAAAAGTAATCCTAAGGATTTTAAAAAACTATAAAGGTAAATTAATGAGTTGCTAGAAAATGGATATGTATGATAATTGATGAGCCCATGCTCGATGCTAGCTTTGATGGTGCCAAAAAAGGATGGTATTATAAGAATGTGTATTGATAGTCGAGCCATCAACCAAATTACAATCAAATATTATTATCTCATTTTGAGGTTAGATGACATGTTTGATAAGTTGCATGGATCCAAAATGTTCTCAAAGGTGGATTTGAAGAATGGACACCATCAAATTAAAATAAAAAAGAGAGATGAGTGGAAGATCACTTTCAAAACAAAGCATGGACTTTATGAATGGATGGTTATGCCTTTTGACTTATCAAATGCACTAATCATGTTCATGTGACTGATGAACCATGTATTGCATAAGTTTAATAGTAAATTTATTATTGTCTATTTTGATGATATTTTGGTATATAACAAGAGCTTAGAAGAATATGTGAAACACCTCAGGGAGGTTTTTGAAGTGTTGCGAGAAAAGAGGCTATTTGGCAATATGAAAAAATGCTACTTTTGCCAAGATTGGGTGATATTTCTTGGTTATGTTAGATTCCACCATGGGGTTAGAGTTGACAAGGTAAAAGTGAAAATGATCTAAGAATGGTCAATTCCAACCAATGTATTAGAAGTGAAAAGCTTTCATGGGTTGTTGTATTTTTATAAGTAATTCGTGAAGAACTTTAGCACCGCATTGGCTTATTTGACTAAATTGATCAAGAAAGGTGTTGAATTCCATTGGAGTGAAGTTGCTTAAAAGAGTTTTGAGCTAATTAAGGAGAAATAATGTTTTGCTCCAATACTAGCTTTTCTTGATTTTATAAAGATTTTTGAAATAGAATGTGATGCTTTGAGAATGTGCATTAGGCTGTGCTCATGTAAGAGAAGAAGTCGGTAGCTTATTTTAGTGAAAAGCTTAATGAAACCAGCTTGAATTATTCAATCTATGACAAAGAGTTTGATGCGCTAATTTATGTTTTGAAGACTTGGTAGCACTACTTCTTACCCTAAAGTTTATGACTCATAATGATTATAAGTCTTTGAAGCACTTAAAATAACAAACTAAACTGAACTATCGACATGCCAAGTGGCTTAAATTCTTGGAGATGTTCTTCTTATATTATCAAGTACAAAAAGGTAAATTCCAATATTATGGAAGATACGTTTTCAAGGAGGCATGCTTTGATTTCATTGTTGAATGCTAAATTGATGGGATTTAAGCTACTTAAATGTTAGTATTTAAGCTACTTAAATGTTAGTATTTAAGTGATCCATATTTTGCTTCTATTTACTTGTAAAAAAGGTGCTTTTAATGGTTTTTATTGCCATGATATTTATTTTTTCAAGTTTGGGAAGTTGTGTATACAATTTGATTATGTTAGGGAACCATTGGTGAAAAAGTGCACGGAGGTGGATTAAATAGCTATTTTAGTGAAAAAAAAAATTAGAGATGGTCAAAGAACATTTCTATTGGTCGGGATTAAACTAGATATACAGTACATTGTGCCAACATGTATGGTTAGTAAGAAAACCAAAAGCAAAGAAGGTGCACATGGATTGTATATACTATTACTAGTTTCAGACTAGTCTTGGGTTCATATTAGCATGGACTTTGTACTTGGTTTGCTAAGAACTCAAACAAGAAGGATTTAGTGATGGTTATTATGGATAAATTTTCAAAGATGTCACATTTTGTACCTTGCCACAAAATTGATGATGCTAGACATGTAGCTTATTTGTTCTTTAAAAAAGTTATGAAATTACATGGAGTGCCCAAGAGCATTGTATTAGATCAAGATGCCAAATTCTTGAGCTATTTCTAGAAAACATTATGGAGAAAGCTTGGAACAAGATTACTTTTTAGTACAGCTTATCATTCGTAAACTAATAGAGAAATAGAGGTAGTGAACCGTATTCTTCTTTATTACTTAGAACTGTTGTTAATAAAAACTTGAAAAATTGGGATTATTATTTAGCTTTTGTTGAGTTTGCTTATAATAAAAGCAAGCATAGTGCTACAAAACATTTACCATTTGAGATGGTTTATGGATTCAATCCAATAACACCTCTTTATTAGAACCATTGTTGATTGGTAATAGACCATGTTTGGATGTTAAAATGGTGAAGAAAATGCATGAGAGTATTTGACAGCAAATTGAAAATAAAAACACGATATATGATAAAGTAACTACCAAAAGAAAAAGCCAAATTCAATTTAATTTAAGTGATCTAGTATGGATTCATTTGCATAAGAAAAGCTATCCAAATAAGAAAAAGTCAAAGCTTATGCCTAGAGTAGATAGTTCATTCAAGGGAATAGCCAAAGTAAATAATAATGCTTATAAGATTGATTTGCTTTGTGAATATAATGTTTTAGCTACTTTCAATGTGAAAGACTTGTCACTATACTTAGAGGATATTGAAAACTTAGATTTGAAAACAGATCATTTTTAGCTCAAGGAGAATGTTGAGACTCATGATAACATTGTAGAGAATGATATGGTTCATTATAATGATAGATTAAACCAAGACCCCATTATGCCATCACTTGTTCCAATTACTAGTTCTAGGGCCAAAAAACTACAATCGACCTTTGAATTGCTTTTTAGGAAGAATGTGACCCAATTGGATAGTTTGGGTAGTGGAATTGAAAAAAAGAAGTTCACGTTTATCACAACGCTCACTTGCATGGAAAATTAAGTCGATTTGGGCTTTTTGGCATGATTGGACTTTATGGGCCTTTACATGTGGAGGGCTTTGCATATAGGCCTTTACATGTAGAAGATTTACGTAAATTGCTTGCAAGATAACTTATCAAATTAGTTATTTAGTTTAATTGAAATTTTGTAATTTTTTCTTTCTTATTTTATTTTAGGTATAACTTTACATATCTAGGAGATTTTCTAGATTTACTAAATCTTTGCAAATTATAAAGATTTTTTAGATTTACTAAATTAGCAAAATATCTCATTAATTAAAAAACCTTAGGATTTATGCTCTTATTGTTGCCCATCTTAGGGTTAAGGTTTTCTTTCATATGCCTTACTATATAAAGGATTTATAATTGTAATAGAATTTATTTTTTAGATGAATAAAATTTTCAAAATTGTATCTTTTGCATTATTTTCAATTTCTATTTAAACATTTCTTTGTTTAGTGGTGAATTAATCTAGGTTTTTATTACTCTTCTTTCTTTCTTTCTAAGAGTATGTCGAATCTATCTCGTTTTCTTTGAGTTGTGGTATGCAAATTTATCAACTTTAAGAAATTTGATTTTCTCTTATTTCTTTGTTTTATTTGTTAACCTAACCATTAACAAGCAACACAAAAATCAAGTTTGGGGTGTATAAATTAGTATAAATGTTAGTTCAATTGTTAAGAAAACTTAGTATTCTTGTAAACTAAAATTCTTATTCTTGTGAGATTATTTTGAAAAGTAAAATCTTTGAATACATCAAACTGATATGAAAAGGTATGCTTTTCAAAATTTTCAAAAAAAAAACATTTCCAAAAAAAATTAGACTCAGATTAAACTCAAAGATACTTGTGACTAAATCATAAAATAATAATAGTAGTATCAACATTAGTATAAAGAAGAAGAAGAATGATTTTTAGGTCTACAACATTAAAACATGAAGATATACATGAAATTATTATCCTTGTAAAATATCATCATTGTTTGATTATGGGGTCTAGTGATCTCTTTAGGGACTCAGTATGTCGATTCATCTAGGTGAGGTATTCCATGGTGGACAAGATCTGAGTGTGTGACGACCTAACTTGTTGAGGCCCAATAGGTGAGGTATCCTAAGAAAGCCTTACGAAGCCCTTTATGTCCACCTGTCATTTAGTACAAGGCTCTGCACTACCAAAAAGAATAAGAAAATAAAGTTATGCCTTCACTATCAATTATGGCTTTTGGTGCAGTGGTAATCATTTAATCTTGAAAACTGATATTAGAGCAAGGTTATAAGTTCGAGTCCTCCAAGTGCCACTGGAGGGGAAAATTATTCGATTATAAGGTTCAACGATCTTCTTTAGGGACTCGGTATGCCAATTCATCTATGTGAGGTATCTGATGGTAGATAAGATTTTGGTGTGTGACAGTTTAACATATCGAGGCGTAATGGATGAGGTATCCCAAGAAGGCTTTGCAAAGCCCCTTTTGTCCATCTATCACTTAGTATGAGGTTGTGCGCTATCAAAAGAATAAGAAAATAAAGTTGTGCCTTCATTATCAGCTATAGCTTTTGGTATAGTGGTAAGTGATTGATCCTGAAAATTAGTATAAGAGCTTTGGTCTCTTTTTATAGGCTTAATCACTTTGAGTAAAGATCTTATGGCTTAATTTAGATTCTAAGATGGTGAGAAAATCCTAAAAGTTTTCATGTTTGATAAATACAAATTTTATAAATGGAGAATGAGGATGAATGTGTTCATAATGGCCTATGATTTTAAAGCTTCGAATGTGATAGAAAAAAGGCTTGAAATTCTTTCAAATGATGCAAACTATATGAGACAAGTGATGAATAATGCCAAGGCAAAGTGATTATTCTATGGAGCTCTTGACTCCCACAACTTCAATTTGGTATCAAAGTGCTCAATCGTCAATGAGATATAGGAAAAGTTGGATGAAATATATGAAAAACAACAATTCAATCGAAATGCATCATGTCTAATGGCTCTTGAAGATTTGAAGATAGCCTTTAATTTTGTTTATTCAAATTCATATACTTTTGATGAATTACAAGATGCTTATAATGAGTTATATATTGAGTGTGAATCAATGAAGAGAAAATATAAGAAAATGATTTCAAAATTGAATGTTGAAAATGATTTTTTGATGAATGTAAAAAATATTTTGAAAAAAAATGAAAAATTGAAAATATATTTTGAAACCTTTCAAAGTAGAAATGAATTTTTTAAAAAAGAAAATATTGTTCTAAAAAAGAAATTTAATGAATTGATGAATGTAAAACAAAAGCTTTCAAAGAGTTCATTAAGTACTAAAATGATTAAATATAATTTTTGTCATTTTCATAGTCATACTTCACATACTTGTCCTATTAGAAGAAAAGTTTCATTTAGAATTAGACAAGTATGGGTTCCTAAAGGAACAAAACGCTTGGTGACTAACTCTTAAGGAATCAAAACAATTTAGGTACCAAAAATCAAATAAAATTGTCTTTTATATGTGTGCTAGAGTAAGGAGCTAAAATGTGATATTGAAGATTGAAACTCTAGACCCATAATGGAGATGTGTAACTTTTAAACTTTTATGAATTTGAATTTTGTTTCCTATTCTTGATGAATTTTGAGTACTAAGTTATTATATGCTTTATTGATATATCTTGATTGATTCTAAATTGTTTTGAAGAAAATACTTGCCTACATATGCTTGTTGATATTGTGTTTAATGCTTGAGATTTATATTTATATATGCTTGATGTGATTAAGTTATGTGCTTAATCGTTTTTATATTTATGCATAAACTTAGGGGGAGCACTCAAAAATGATTTTGAAATTTTATGTTTTGCTTTCAAAATGATTTTTGCTAGAGTCAAGCTTTAAAATATGAAATATGCTTTAGCAAGTTTTAAAATGGAAATGAATTTGAATATATTGTATTCAATGTTTTAAACTTGTTCAAACAAAGAAACATGCTAACTTGCATTAGTTTTAATTTTTCATAGTGCTACATGCAAGTTTTAAATGATTTTGAAGCTTAAAAGGTCAAATTTTATTTTTGAATAATTATGGACATAAAAATCATTTGGACAATTTCAAATTACGATACAAAACTTTTTTAAATGGTTTAAAGAGCTTAAAATATATTTTTAACATTTTTGCCCATCTTATTATCCCTTTTTAAGGAAATATGGGGTTTAAAAATTGAATTTTAATTTCCTTATTTTTAAGGCCAAATGACCACTTAAGCAACTTTGTTTTGCCAATTGAAATTTGTTGGAATGGTTTAGGTTAGTTAAAAATGAGCTTGACTAGTTATGATATTTTTTAAGATCCTTTTCAAGCAAAAATAAACTACAAAATTTTCAAAAATTGAAATCTTGGATATATTAAGCTTTGAATGGTTCATTCTATTTTGTTTGGTGTAAATGAATTTTGTTACATGAGTTTGGTGATACAAATATTATTTTTATGGCTTTTGTATATTTTATATGGTATATGTTGATCCTTGAATAGTACAAGGTCTAAAGAGCATACTTGAGAAATTTGTTCATATTGCACATAGTTTATGACTCCAACATGCTTTATGACTTAAAAATGTTTTCTTATTTATGATAAATGTTTACAAACATGTTCCAAAGTTTTTTTGAATGGAAGTCATAAATTTTTAAATGTTTTAATGGTGTTTTGGGCATTATTCATGCCTAAATGGGGTTTGGACCATTGAAATTTTGAAAATACATGCATTTGTTGAATATTTGTACTTTTATCATATTTATTGGATCATTTCAAACTTGTTTGAAGTGATTTCAATGCATAAACCTTGTCCAAACATATTTCCATAACATAAGTTTTAAAATGCATAAAGTTAGAACATTTTCAAAATCATGCCAAATTTTGCTTCAAAATGTTTTTGATCCAAATGCCTTATTTCTACAAGTTTAAAATGATGTTTTTAACATGTTTAAATTTTATTTTTGACTAAAAACATCAAAATACTGAATTTAGAATTAAAAAGCTACAAATTTTTATTATTTTATTGTTCTAGCAAAAAAAGAGATCAATCCCCTCTTAAAGTGATCGATTGATTTTTTGGCCAAAAAGCAAATTTGGTTCCAAAAAGCAAAAATGGATCGCTCACTCTATACGAGGGATCAATCACCCAAATAATAGGATCGATCCTCTCATGAAGGCAATCGATCTATTCATACAAAATGCCACCAAATTCATTTTGGCTATTCAAATGGGTTGGAATCACATGTGCCAAGCTTATTTGCATCCCTTTGACCCTTTGACTTTTGACTTTTGACCTTTGATTTTTTATTTTGACTTTGAACTTAAATTTTTCAATAATTTTTTTAAAAAAATTAATAATAATGATATTTTTTTAATTAAAAAGGGTATGCATCATGGATATTTATTTGATTATATTTTTAATCTTAGAACAAGTATTTATGCTAAAATTAAGAATTTGTTTTCAATGCTTGAACTATTATTTCTCATTCAATTTCATTACTTTTATAAATCTTAAGTATACCTATGGATGAAAATTATCTCTTGATGCAATACTTATGTGGTCAAAATACTTGATTTTTGAAAAATGCTAAATTGATTATTTCTTGATTTCTTGTGAAATTTTAAAATATATTTTTATGCTTGATTGTTATGTCACAATTTATTTAATTGTCTATGATTTTGGATTGTGATGAAATATTTTTGAGATATGCTTGCTCTTATGCTTAATTGACTTATTTCTTAATTTGTGATTTTAATTTGATGCATAAAGAGCTAATTGATTTTAAATGAAATATATTATTGGTTCATTTATTATTCTTGTCAAGTATATGTGCTTATATGAATATGATTGAGTTTTACTTGACATACATGCAACATGGCTTAAGTAAGTGACTTTCTTATAATGCTTATGTTTGCCTTAAGTCATTGTTGATTGTGGCCTATAATTTGTGTAGACATATTTATGCTTTTGTAATGAAAATTTTTTGATAATGTTTTTGATGATAAATATGTCTTCCTTGTGCTTTCAATTTCTATATGGCATTTGACATATTCTTTTATGTTTTCTTGAATAATTTTGAATATAGAATATGTCTTCCTTGTGTTCATTATTCTCATAAATTTATTTTTGCACATTACATGAGAACTTTTGCTTTAGTGTCATTCTTGTGCTATTTGATGTTTAAATTGATATATGACCTCTAGCTTAGTATATATTTCTTTTGCTATTGGCAACTTATGCTTAATGAACAAAATTTCTTTTGCCTATAATGACTTAGAATGTGAAATTCATTTTCTAACATTTGGTTTAATTTTTTTCCATTAGTATTCTTAATGCTAGTAATGAAAATCTTTTGTCAAGAAATTTTTCTAAGTTTATGCTAGGAGAACTTGAAATGAACATGAATGAGTTTACTTTTTTTTATTTTCAAGTGAAACAAGCAAAGCAAGTCATTTTCATCAATCAAGCCTAGTTTTCCTTAAAACAGTGGTATTGGAGAATTCAAAACCAATGAGCATAACAACATAGCTTGACATGGATGGAGGTAAATGTATTGACTCTATGCTATGTGTCTATGAAGAATGGGTTTGAATACATGTTTGCCTTGATATGTGCTTAAAAGACTTATTTGTTTTTGAATGCTTTGATTGTGTACAAAAATGAGATATTGTACTTGAACATATGAACACATTGAATAAACTAGTCACCAAACTATTTGATAAGAATTGTCTTAATATTTTTTTTAAAGCTTAGATTGATTACTTCACTTTGATTAATGTTCATGCCTAGTTCTTGATTGCCTTGATGTGATTAATATATATGTTTTTTTGCATGAATACTTGTTTAAGATGGATCTTTGAACATGGCTATGAGTTGGCTATGTTGATTTCTTGATCTTTAAATTGATTTGACTCATAGATTATGAATTATAAATTTAAAATTTTTATACATGTTCATTGATTGAGATAATTGAGATAATTGAGATGGCACGTACCAAATTGTGCCTAAACGCTTGCATATTTTTTGAATTAGGTATATTGCTTATGTATTTTGTATATGCTTGTATGATTTTGATTGAAATATATGATTGAATACTTACATATGTTTAAGTTAAGTACATTGATATGCATTGAAATAATTTGCATTATATTTGAATGATTATGTTTTCATTATTTCTTTGCTATAGCATATGTGCTTATCATGTTTGAAAAATCATGCTTATATAATCTTTTTTATGACATGATGATTGAACCTTATTACTCATTAGAACTCATGATTCATTACATATGTATGAGTTTATGGTTCTTATTTTGGATAGGTTATGCTTATGAAATATTGGTTTTGTCATATTAGTATTATTGATTAAAATTTTCATATACTTGAAATATGTGTAATTTTTTAAAATTATTGGACAAAATTGCTAATGAATCTTTTGAACTTTCATTGATGCTTCTTTATTATATCTATCCTTGTTGCTTATACTTTTCATGTAAAATTGTGTGTGCCTTAAATTGATTACTCCTTATTTTGAAAAAGAAAAAAAAAATCTTAGAATACAATTTTGCTTGGATTAAAATGAATTATTTTGTTATAGCAATTGGTATGCTTCTTGATGATATATCTTTAACAATTGGTATCCTTAATATTTGGTATGAGCTTAAATATATGCTTAACTACTATTGATGTTTTATGTTCTAAGCACATCTACAATAACATGATTTATGAGTAGGTTGCATATCATTCATTATTTTTTGCTCATAAATTTCATGCAATAAATTTGATGACTTATGCTAAAATGCTAAAATTGGATACATTAGAATATTTTTATGCTCTTGTGTTTGAATATATGCATTTGAACTTGATTGTGAATATTACTTGATTACATGCATTCAAAAGTACTCTTGATATTATTGGTATCATGCATTTTGTCCCATGCCTTGAATTGATCTCTCTCTTTTTTACTATGACAAAAGAGGGCAAGTTTAGAGATATTTCTTCTTGTATGCTAATAGCAATTGATATAGGAGTTTAAATATTTGGTATAAAGAGTTTAAACAAAAAAGGGAAAAATATTTTATAAATATATTTGCTAATACCTTTTTGTATTTATTTGCTCATGCCTTTTTGCTATGACAAAAAAGAACATAAATATTTAATGGACAAATATGCTTGTACTTGATATACATATGATTGCATGTGCTTAATTGTTATATATGCTCTAACATAAGTTAGTTGAGTTGTGTTAGATTAAGATGCATAAATTGAGGGAGAGTTTTGCCATGCATTGTTTAAGGGAGAGTTTTTCAAAGTTTTTCATTAAGCAAATTTATCTTTAAGTTTTGTCATAACAAAAATGGGGAGATTGTTAGTTTTGAATTAATCTTTATTTTGAAATGACAAAACATTAAATTAAATAAGTGTAATTAAGATTTTGAGAAAAATTTATTTAGTACATGTTCTTAAGTTTTATTATTTTTAGTATTAAATAAATAATGTGTTTTTTCAAAGTGTAAACAAACATTTCTTTGTTTTCATATTTCTTATACCAAATTTATCTTTAAAGATTATTTATTTGAGCTTAAATGAAAGTCAAATAGTTGTTTTTAAAGTGACAATATTCCTTTTGGACTCAATACAATTTTGATAATATTGATTTTGAGACATAGATAAACTTAAGAAAATTGTTTTATAAGAATAAAATTTTTACAACATTGAACATGTTTTATTTTTTATATTAATTTACAAAGTTTTAATATTTGAATTTTATATGGTTGAAAAGCTCTTTAAGTCTACTTTCCAATGGATTAAACAAAATCTAAATCTAAATTTTTTAAGAAATGATATAAATTTTTACTAGACACTATATAATTTTTTAAAACTGTACAAAGGGTAGTTTATAAAATTCACTATAATTCATATATAGTGAATTAGTTGATAAATTTTATATGGATAGAAAGCCCTTTAAGTTGAGTTTCTAAATCTTCAAATGATTTTTGATTTGGACTTGTATAACTCAAGATATGATTAAATTAGTGAGTAAGGTGCAAAATAAGAAAAACCAGAGCACTAGTCATAAAAAATCCAAAAACCAGCTTGAGCCGATCGATCCCTTTAGTTGTAATGATAAAAAATTAAGTGAAATTCAAGAACTAATTGATTGCCTAATGCATCGGATCGATCCTCTATCAAAACTAATCGATCCCTTATGACCAAAAGTGTTCAAACAGCTAGTTTCTAAAGAGAAAATCATGTGTTTTCATTTCCCAAGCTTCTTCAATGGTTAGTTCCTTAATTTCTCTATAATTGGGCATTCTAATACACCAAGAAGGTTGATGAATCAAGAGAGTAAGAAAAAATAAGTCATATTTTCATTATACCAAAGAAATCATTAATTTTAAAACGTAAATTCAATATCCTTTATACTTCTTATGTCCAAAATATTGTTGTATTTCATTCACCATTTTTTTTATACTACATTAGGCAAACACTCAACCTTGAGAGGTATTTTAGTTTGTAAAAAGTATTTGAGTTATTTTGTAAGCAAGAGATGAGATATCCTCTTTATTGTGTAAAGGTAGAGGTGTTTATCTTAAGCATTGAGAAGAAAAAGATAAGGTTACATTCTCAATTCAAATTTAATGACTTGAAGTCTTAGTGTGGCAACTAAGAGAGAAGATGTAGGTACTTTGAGAAGAAGGACCAGATCTTTATAAATCCTTATATTTGATTTCTCTATCTCTATCTTTTTAGTTTGTATTCATTGACATTACTTTTATTTGTTTTAAAATTATCAATTTATTATTATTTGCATCATATTTTTATATTGATTTTAATTCTATATTCAATTGTATTAAAATCATTGTTTGAAAAAAATTTAGAGAAATCCAATCTATCCCATTTTGGATTACTATCTCACCTAAAAAGTTAATAATTATAATAAAAAATTAAATATAAATAGTTATTGTACTATATTTTTTTGTCAATCAAGTAATAAAATAAATAAAAATTTCAATTAAATATCCAAAATTTCATTTTATCATATATTTTGATATTTAGACTAATGTCGGTAGTCAAATTACTAAAATGACATGAATACCTTAAAACTATGACATATGATGATAAAATGCTAGTGGTTGGTGGATCCATTGCATGTCATATTAAAGGAATAATTCACAAAAAATAAAAAAATAATTTTGAATTACTTTTTAAAATTCAAAAATTCAAAAAGAAATTAAAAAATCTAAAAAATAAAAATTATGAAAATTTAAAAAAGAGATTCAAAAAATATGAAAATTCAAAAAATTCAAAAATTCAAAAAATTCAAAAAAATTGAAAAATTTCTAAAATATAAAAAATCTGTAAATTTTAAAAAAATTAAAAGGAAGAAAAAATTTGAAAAAATCCAAAAATAAAAAATTAAAAAACTGAAAATTAAAAAAAAAAAAAGAAAATTTTGAAAAATTAAAAAAATAAAAAATTTTAAAAAAAGTCCAAAAACAAAAATCCCCCAAAAAAAAAAAAAATGCTGGCGTAATAAAGCTAAGTACAAATGAGTCTGTTATTAATGTTCTGAAGAGCAATTTGAAACAGGTAATGGAATAAGGTGCCGTGCATGGTATGGAAGGCTTTGGGGAGAGAGAGGTTGATGATGCGGCCTCCTATACAAACAACCAGAACCATCTAAAATGTTTTGGATGCTTTATTCTCCGCGAAGAAGCAGATTAATCGCAGAACTTGCAAAAATTATTGAAGTTTCTGTCCTTTTATTGCCATGTAGACGCTTGTGTTTGTCTAAAGACTCTGAACATTTTTATTGATGTATGCCCTGTCCGTCAGGTTACTAAGACTGCTGCAAGTGTTCAAAGATAAGGGCACTTACAATTTTCATTACCCGAGGAAATTTGTTCCTCCGTATTTACGAATTGTTTCCATAGAAATTACTCAACTTGAATAATGAATGGAGCTATAGTGATTTCTATTCAACAAGTTGTTTGGAATCAGGTTAGTGACACCTTTCCTTACAATTCTCTTATAAATAACTTTCAAGACTTTGATGCAGGATTTAACATGTCCAAAATCCTAAGAATATTTTAGCAATATGACTTGATTTTATTAGCCTTCTGTTACAAAACTTCCAACGAATTTATCCCCTTTTGGATCCAGAATAACTGAAAGCCAGAAACAACAGTTTTACGTATCATTTACAATTGGTATTGGTGTAATGTTGTGGCAGTTAGGAAAAATGGAAAATGGGTTAAAATTTCCTTCCATTTTTTTGGTTTCTTCGCTTTTTATAACATCAATAATAATAATAATAATAATACTAATAATAAGTCAGGTAGATAAATCCAATCTAAACAAAGATCTAGTCTCCTGTCCATTTCCTCCAACTTCCTACTTCCTACCAACTCAAGTGTCAAACTCAACCCCATTCAACCAATCTGTAGTTTTAGCCTTTTCCTTGTATTTTTCTTCTATCATTTTTAAATTGATTGTGAAATATAGAATTGGATCCGTTGATATGAGTTTTCGTTTATCTTAATTTTAATTTAATTTTTTAAAAATTCTTTTCGATTTAAACTTATTTTAATATTAAATTTTTATTTTTTGATATTCGAGACCTAACACAAATATAATTTACATTTGATCTGCATTCAATTCAAAATTAATTTAATAATTTTAATTTAATATTATATTTATAAAAATATTATTTTTAATATAAATTATATTTAAATTGTATATAAATATAATAATTAAATTAAATTAATATTATAAATTAAAATATTAAATAATAATTTTATTAATACATATATAAATGTAAAATTAAATAAATAATAAAATATATTTTTTATATATTCCAAAATGAGTCCACAAAGAGTATTTTAAAATCTAAGTTTCGATCTAATCCTCGATTTACAAAAAAAAAAAAAAATCTCTATCAAATTGAAATAATAAAAATTTATCAAATATGAATTATTTTTTAATCTCTATTAAAATCTAATTTCCAATTCATTCCCATATGCCCCTTATCTGTAAACATTTTTTTTATCTCAAAATTTTTTTCTTTTTTCATGTGTTAAAAAATTGATTTTAGTATATTTTTCATTAAAAGTTTGAATGTCTTAAAATTTCTTTTAATTTTATTTTTATTTTCATGAATTCAAAAAATTTTAAATTTAATATATTTGTATTTAAATTTTTTATAAAATTATTGTTTTTTATAATTTTTATATTGAAAATAAAAAAATTATAAAAGGTAATTTAAAAAGACAACATAATTTTAAAATATTAAAAATTAAAAAGAAAATGAAATTAAAATTCATGCTACTAAAAAAAATTCTCGCGTATTTTCTTTTTCCTTAAAAAAAAAAAAGAATTTTACAAACAGAATAAGAAAATTTGAAGCCAAACTTTAGAATATCCGGCAGTCGGGATCCGTTCGCTTTTGTAGTTTTCCTTAAAGTATATTTATTAATAATAAATATTTTCTCATATTCTGCGAGGGAAGCAAAGCAAACTCGCTGTTCCCACCAACCCTGTATCGACGGATTCCGCAAAGCTCTTTTTTCATTTCCTTTCTAAAACTCTTTCTCTCTCTCTCTGGCTCCTGTGAATCTCCGATTTAGATCTCTCACCAAATTAAAACTACAAAAACAATGCAAAGCGCAGCCATTTCTTTGTCTTCTCCTTGTTCAATTCCTTCTCTGAAACCGCAAAAATTCGGTTCCAAATCTAGATTTGATTCTATTCGCGTTTCCTCTTCTTTCTCCGCTTCCAAACGGCATGATCTTTCTGCTTCAAGCAATGCCGTTTCGGTTCCTTCTTTGCCAAAGCGATCGTGGTCTCTCTCTTCCTCTTTGGCCTTGCCACTCAGGGCCTGGAACCCGGTTCCTTCTGATTCCAAAGCGGATCGATTTGAAGTTAGAGTCACGGCGGCGGAGAGTGCCGGTGAAGGCGAGAAGTCAGGTAGTTTGGTGAAGACGTTGGAGCTTGGATTGCTGTTTGGATTGTGGTATCTCTTCAACATCTACTTCAATATCTACAACAAACAGGTACTACTTTCTTTTTTCTATTAAAAGAAATCTTCACTTTCCTTTTTCTTGTTTTTAGATTTCACGTTTTATTCATTTGTCTTTTTTTTTTTTGGTAGTTTTCATTTTGAAATCAGCTAATTGAAAATATTTCTGGAAACTTTTCAACTTTAAGAAAACTTTAGAAGGAAATTAAGGCGTAAAGAGGTCTTTTTCTGGAAAAGTAAATTCAGTTGAAGTTCATGTAAGGCATCTAAATGATTCCTTTCTGTTGAATGCATAGTTATAACAGAATTTATTTAGAGGCCGTCCCGTTGTTGGTTTTTGCTTTTGGAAGCAAAAAAAAAAGTGCAATTGGATGCAAAAGCAAATAATAATTTTAAAGAATTAAAAAATAATAAAATTGTGATTTTTTTGGAGAAAAATATAGAATTTTACTTTACTATATTGTAATCATGTTAGAACTAGTGTTGCATTCTAGTTAGTTGCTCATATGCAGTAAATTTTGTAGTATGATTTTTCCTTTCAGTATTTGCTTTTAATTTTTGGCTATTTTTAGGAAGCAACCAAATGGAACCTCAGACTATAATGAAGAGAATGGAGTGTGATTGAATTCTGTTTCTTTGTTCACAGGTTCTTAAGGTCTTCCATTACCCTGTAACTGTCACTGTAATTCAGTTTGCTGTTGGGAGTGTACTTGTTGCTCTAATGTGGACTTTAAACCTGTATAAGAGGCCAAAAACCACTGGTGCTCAGGTATCCGGAATGTATTGGTGCAAATAGTGATTCTCTAGTGGTCGTTGGTTTTCTGAAATTATACTAATTTTTGAATTGTTTCTTGACAGCTTGCGGTGATTCTGCCACTTGCTGTGGTGCATACCTTGGGCAACCTCTTTACGAATATGAGTCTAGGGAAAGTGGCTATTTCATTCACTCACACAATTAAAGCTATGGAGCCATTCTTTTCAGTTGTGCTTTCTGCTATGTTTCTAGGAGAGGTGTGATTTCTTTTTTAGATTGACATTTTCTTTATAAATAAAAAAAACTTGAGATTATAATTTATATCAATAATATGTTGTACCTTTTTGAGTTTCCTTTTTTTTTTTTTTTTCTGTAATATCTCTCGAAGTTTGTTCAACTTGTTGATTTTAGTTTGCATAAGATCTTATAGGGCCTGTTCGTAGTTGATTTTTGCAAGAAAACTGATGCAATTACTTCCTTTTTTTGAGATTAGTAATGCTATTTCATTTTATTCATTGATCATTTCACGTTGGTTTTTCTAACTTGGATGATTATGTTTTGCTGTTACAGCTGCCTACTCTTTGGGTAGTTGCTTCCCTTTTACCAATTGTTGGAGGAGTTGCACTTGCATCTGTTACTGAGGCCTCTTTCAATTGGTAAGAAATTGAATATGCTAGCGTGTAATATCTATATTTTAACTGTGGAATCTTTCATATGCAATCCATTTCTGATTCTGGTACAGATATCTTGATTTGTAATATAACCTTTTTTTCAAAACATATAAAGGGCTGGATTTTGGAGTGCAATGGCTTCCAATTTGACAAACCAGTCTCGTAACGTTCTCAGCAAAAAGGTCATGGTCAAGAAAGAGGTATTTTTACTTTTTGAGATCCTTGTCCTTTGGGTTACTATGGTGCTAACATTTGCTGGAGTGGCAATTCTAGCTACTTCTGGATTGATACATTGCAACATGGTCTTTTTACATTGCTAATCTTTTTTGACAAGTTACCTTTTATAACACATAACTGGCAGTTATTATATGACAGGACTCGATGGACAACATTACCCTCTTCTCCATAATAACAATTATGTCCTTTTTCTTGCTAGCCCCTGCGGCTATCTTCATGGAGGGTGTCAAGTTTACCCCTGCCTACATGCAATCTGCTGTGAGTACTGTTGATGAGCTAAAGTTGCTACAGCTACCCTGATTTTGCTTTTGATAAAAAATATTTTCTAAATTTCTTCATAATTAGCTACACCTTTATCTTGTCTAACAGGGTTTGAATGTTAAAGAAGTTGTTGTAAGATCTCTATTCGCTGCGCTTTGCTTCCATGCCTATCAGCAGGTGAGGTTTTTTGCATGTTGATGGTTTTTTCTGTCTCCCTTAAGAATCGCATGCATAAGTACAAAGTTGCTGCGTACTGAAATACAACTGTGGAGAATGAATGATGGTCATGTTTTTGGTACACAAGATTATGATAGTATAAGATAATATTATAAATAGGATTAGATTAAATAATGTTATCCTATCATATATTAGATGCGTGCTAGGGTTAGGATAGGATAATTTATTTATTGGTCAAAATTATCCTTCCTTAAAATTTATACAATTTAAATTATAAATGTAATTTTTAAAGGTATAATAGGACATGTAAGTTCAATTCTATGAATTAAAAATAATCCTCTCCACATTGAGAGGATTGAATGATTCTATACCAAGAGGATGATAATCCTTCTTGGAATCCTATCCCTTTCTTTAGATATAAATTAAACATAATATAGGATGATTATCATCCTATCCTATCTATCATCTTATGCATCAAACATGACCTAAAAAGATTGGGAAAATGTTAGATGCAAGGGCAGTCCAGTGACTATGTTGGAGATCTCAATATCTCATTTGTTTCTTTCAAAGAAACATCATTTTAAATTATGCCAAATCCTTCTAAGTGTAGCCTTAATTTTTTTTTTCAAATACATGATACTCGATGCAATGGTGATTATTTTTTGATCCAAATCGTGCAGGTTTCTTATATGATATTGCAAAGGGTATCCCCTGTTACTCATTCTGTGGGCAACTGTGTGAAACGGGTGGTTGTCATTGTCAGCTCTGTTCTTTTCTTCAAGACACCCGTCTCACCAATCAATTCTCTCGGTAAAATTGCTTTCCAATAATATCCTGATTGAAAAATATCAGAAAGATTTTTGTTTTTGTTTGGTTTTATGTTTTGTTCCTTAAAGCCTATGTTTAGTAATTACTGTGGTGATTTTT
This sequence comes from Durio zibethinus, assembly GCF_002303985.1. Next base: position 16,402,510 of record NW_019167838.1, on the reverse strand, counting down.
TTTGCTGCAGGCACAGGAATTGCCCTTGCAGGAGTTTTCTGGTATTCCAGGGTGAAGCGCATTAAGCCAAAGGCAAAGGCAGCTTGAAGATTTTGCTGATAAATTGAGTTGTTATATGATTTAAGGACATATTAGTGAGTTTGGTTTGTACTTTCCCATTTTGTCTATTTTACCTTTTTGGATAATCTAAATTCCTTCTGCGGACTGCCACTTGATTTTAGCAAGAACCCAATTCCGCTGAGAAGAATTCTCGTCTTTGGTTTGGGTTTGATGACTTTCTGTTTAATTAATTGGCTGTGGAATGTAACATTTGGTAAAATGTAGTACAATGACTATTGGTAAGGAAATGACCGAAAGGTGAAACCATCCTGTTCTTCGGGATGCATACATCCATAGGTAGGCAAAATCTTTACTTGCTGCCTTTGGTATTGAAAGGGTACGAGGCTTTAACACCTAACTTATAAAGATGCTCTCTCAAATCTATCAAACAATTGTGTGATAGCCCTACGGTTAACCTGCATCATTTGTACTCATTCCCTTCTGCCAACAGCCACCAAAAAACTGGGAAAATTTTGAATGTGGAATTTGGATCCCATGGGTTTTTGCTTGCCTTCAAGTCTTCTCAATTTTGGACTCCAATCCAATCCAAGAGATTTTGGGTCCCAAAAGAAAGTCTTAGGAGTGTTTATTTTGTTAATTCATAAATTAAATTATTTATTATTTATTAATCAAATTGTAATTATTAATTTTAAAAATTTAATTAATTAAATTGAATTTGATTAATTTTAAAATTAATCGAATAGTAAAATATATTTAAGTTGAATTACATTTTAAACTCTTAATTTTTCATATTTGAAATAAATTAAATAAAATTATCTAACACAAAATTCAAATATCAAAGTGTACATTAAGTTAAAAACTTTTATAATTTATAAAATAAAAAACTTTTATAATTCATAAAAATAAAATGGCCTGTTTCATGTATTTTTTTTTAGTTTTATCTTTGAGTTTTTATATTTTAAATAAAATTTTGATTAATTCGATTGGGTTTGATAACCAAAATTCTTCAAAGTCATTTTTTAGTTTTGATAACAAATCAAAATTAATTTGATGGCTAATTGGTTAATCAAATTAAATTAATTCGATCAATTAATTCGATTAAAATTGAAATATAAATATCGAGATGACTTAAATATATAAAAGTTGAAGTATGTTGAACAAATCATCAGAACATCTAATCCCCATTCCCTCAAGAGAAGAAAAAAAAACGCGAAAAGAGATTTTTTTTTAGCCTTTTCATTTTATCTATATCATACTAATTCTTAAAGTATCTATTTAATACTATGTTTTAAAAATTTAAATTGAATAACTTGGTTTTTTAAACTTTCCCTTTTCTTTTCTTTTTCTTTTCCTTTTCTATTTTCATTGCTTTGGAGAAGCCTTATTTTTGCCTCCCAATTATTTAAACAACTACTCACCCACTACATGGCTAGTTGTATTCTTAGACATGCATAAAATGCTGATGGCATTAGGATTAAAAAAGGGATATATATTAAGCCATTAAGAAAGAAAAGTTTTTCTATAGATTTTTTTTACTAGGGAACTAAAAATTTATAGAATATGCGAGTCCGAGTTTGTTTCAAGCCTTGATGGAGGAGGTGGAATGAGGTTAATACATAATATTGGATTAAGGGAAATCTTAACTAAAAAGTTCAACATATGACCAAATCTACCGAACAAATTATCTTTGTCCCATCTCTACACAAAAATGTCCTTTGCTCTCATCCATTTAACTCAAATTTGCATTAATTACACCATACTATTATTTCTTGCATTAAAAGTTTAGTAAATTTTAATTAAACTTTTAATGGTAGAAATAAATGAAAAAAAAAAAAAGAACTCCTTTAAAACTTATAACTGTATGGTTACATAAGTATCCAACAGTAGTGATATGCAATCTTCCATACATGTCTACATTGACATGTACGTAGTTACAGACAAACATGTTGCATGTTGCAACAAATTTAAGTCCCTTTATTTATAACTACTATTATCCTTATTATTATTAATCTGTTTCTGCAAATCTCAATGGCATACCTCATACAAATTTTCTGTTGAACCCACCCTCAATCACTAAGCCATATTTAATTTTAAGCCATTTTCTTCTCCCTATATAACTTAATTTGCTTTTAATTAAGAAACCCTCGAATCAAAAAACCTAAACCTCCGGTAATAGTTTGTGTTGTACTGGTTTTTGAGGCCTGGTTAGATATTAGCCTGCCGAGAGATCATCTCCACCAAATCTAGCTCCTTCTTCACTGAAAGTCCCATCACTGGAGACATATCCACAGACACATCCATCTCAAAGCTTTTCTCAATTTGATTATCAGCTACATCAGCCGCAGTAGCACTATGTATTTCGTCAAGAAGAGAGTCAATGCTGCAGCTTTCTTGAAGCAGTTTCTCATCAAAAGAAAAATCAGGGACCTCATTAAAATCATATTCTGGCACTAAACGATCAGTACTGGGGCAAAAATCCAATGCTTGCGGCTGATAATTTGATGGTTTGGTTGAACTTTTGTCTACTGTGGCATCAATACCATTAGAAGATTTTTCTTGGAATCTTGTGCTGCTTGACTCTAAGTTTAAGCTCTTGATATATTCCTGCAAAATGGAGCCTCTAGGGTACTTTGAACGACATTTTCTCTTTGAAAATTGCCTTCTTTTGGTTGCATTCCAATGGTTCTTGATGGAGTTTTCTGTTCTTCCAGGCAACCTCTTCGCAATTTCTGCCCATTTGTTTCCTATCTCGATATGGGCTTGTATTAGGACCTTGTCCTCCTCTTCACTCCATGTGTCCTTCTGTAGTGCAACACGATTATGTTAAAAATTGAAGAACTGAGAAAGTGACAATCTCATCTCATATAAAACATTAATATGTTCATCATAAATAATATTTACTTAAAATAATAATATTGGGAAGAAAAAGAACTAGCTGTGAACCTTGATGTCTGGCCTTAGATGGTTGTGCCATCTCTCTCTGCATTGCTTCCCTATTCTTCCAGGCAACATCTGAGCAATATGTGACCATTTTCTCACTCCATACTGTTCAACTAATTGAATCAAGAGCCTGTGGAAACATGCATATGATCCAAACAGATGAGCAAAATCTGTTATCAAGTGTACAAAAATACATAGCAAATATATATGATAAAAGATATATAGTCAATAGCATTTTAGTTTAGTTAGTTAAATATGAAAATAACACCATAATAAGCATAACAAAATAACAACATAATAAATAACAAACCTAGTGAATAAAAGAAAGGAAAAGGTTATGTAGAAGATGATTATATTTTTCACTTTCATATTGATTGAATTATCTTAATTTTATATGATTGTATGAAACATACGCATTTTTAATCAATTTAGATATATAAAAAGCATCATCTATGCAATAAGTTTTAAAGAGGAAATTAGAATACCTGTCTTCTTCAATTAGCCATTGTCCTTTGACTACATTGGACTTCTTACGACCTTTCCAAGTACTAGGGTTTGAAGCCAATACCCTATTCTTGTTCATGCCAGCTTTCTTGTAGTAAGCATTTTCTGCGGTCACGCATGAGACTTCATCTGGCACAACAAAATTCACAGGCTTCGTTTCTTGTAAATCAAAGCAACCAATATCTGATCCCATAACATTATTGGAGTTCCTCTGAGACAGGTTTAAGAATCCTCCACTCTGGAAATTGTCCATAACTTGTCCATGTCCTACATTGTCTGCAAACGGCTTACACTCATAAAAATCAACATTGTTTGTGGAATAACCATAAGGGAACGCATCAAAAGGATCATAACAAGCTGTTTGGACCACATAAGCAGGATTTGAAGACGACCCGTTGACATGAATTTGATGATCAAGATGGTGAAAGTCTTGCAAATAATAACCCTTTGATGATGATGATGATGGAGTAGTTTCAGAGGGAAACTGATCGTATTTCATACAGGGTTTTAGACAGTTCTCGGATAATACCATCGGCTGCTGGCCTTGAGGGGTCATGTTTTCGCTAAGCTTTGGATCAAACTCCATGAGAAGTTGATGACCAAGTGTTATGGCCTTGTCATTTCAGCTTTGAGTTCCTTAATAAGGTGAGAAACAGGAAGGCATTTACTATATTGTTTGATCATGGCCGTGGATTATGGCTGAATCACATGGTTGCCAATTGCTTGAGGAGAAGCTTAATTATGTTGGCAAACATGTTTTTTTCTAGATTTACCAAGCTTTGGTATATGGTAGCTGCTGATAGGCTAGCTGATAGAGATGGTTTGGTCTTTTGAAGTTTACTAAAGGGTATTTGGGTAATTATAGGATGGTGGAGACTATATTGATAGGGGAAATCACTTAATCCATAACGCATTATAATGTTGGAAAACTAGAATTAATATATACAAAGCATGACCATTTTATAACCCCCTTTTTATAAAGAATTTGTTGTTTTGATTTTTGTCTAGGCGTAGATTATTTAACTGATCAATTTAACTATGACTGAAGCTAGGTAAGAATAATAACTTAATTTCTCCAATTTTGATGTTATTATAACTCTTTTACAAGTGCAATTGTTTCTCTATTCATGACTATTACTGGTTACATATGTAACACCTCTTTTTTTTTTTTTTTTTTTTTGAGAAATATAATACCTCTATTTAGATGAATAATCTCAAAGGAAAACAAAATAACTGTTTCATGAAATATTTTCTCCGCTTAAGTAGCGTTCGAGTAAAACAATTATTAATAAATAATAATAGACATTAAAAATATGACGATAATTTTGTCACCATCACTTTTATTTTTTTTTTTTGGCTAAAAATATAAAGTATTTAATTTCATTTAGCAGCTAGAAAATATCAAAGATTTTTACATAATAAATGAGCATTAATTTGTAACTGAAAACTCAAAACATTAAGACACTCTTCATATCAGTTTGAATCGGATACTGAGGTAATATTCAGCATCATTAATGACAAAAAAATGCCGATAGTAATTTTGGTCGTACATAATGAAAGCACAATTAAACCCATGTTAATTCTCATTAGATTTTATTTTAGTTTCTTTTTCACTAGATAATAGATACTATTAATAATTCTATTAATTATATTACATGAAGGTCAATGTAACGCATGCCATTCCATTCATATTAAATCCTTATAGTAGCTATTCTTAATTACATTATTATTAGTATTTTTATGGATTAATGTCATGAATGACGCTTAAAATATAATAAAATATTTAATGTGATATTTGAATATTAAAAATTTTTAATGTGATATTTGAATTATGAATATTATATGGTAAAAAATAGTTCTTAACTATAATTTAATAATCATTTAAACTCTTAATATTTTATTGCAATTAATCTAGCTCTTAATTTTTTATTTTGATTTAATTGAACTCTTGAATAAATAAAATCTAATCGCATAATAAATTTTAACAAATCTAACCCTTAAACTATAGTCAATTAAACATTTAAAGAGATATTAGAAAGGGGTAAAGAAAGCAAAGGAAAAAAAAAAGAAAAAAAGTTTATTAATTTTCATATATATTAATTGTGTCATATGATAAATTTTAATCTATTTTATTAATATCACATGAAATTTTTATCTTAGTTGATATAAAAATTAACGGTGTTAACTTTTTCATCTAAATAAGGATTTAATCGTATGTAAAAGGAAATTGGAGAGATTGATTGATTGCAATAAAAAAAATAAAAATTTGAATTTTTTAAATTATAGTTTAAGGGTATTTTATACCCTTTAGCCATCTATTAACTGATGTGATACTTACCTCTAATGTAGTTAATTTCAAATGATAACATGTAATTGATAAACAACTTTCCAAGAATCGTTTTAGTTGACAAATTTATAATTCAAATATCATATTGAAAAATTTTAAAATTTAAGTATCAAATTGAACATTCACTATAATTTTGAAGTCATTTATGATATTAACCTATAGTTTTATAATGATTAATTCCAAAAAGCTCTAAATGTCCTATGAAAAAAAAGAAAAACCTTTAAACTCAGTTTCGTAAGCAAAAGAAAGAAGGAAAGAAAGAAAAAATTTATCTAATGTTTAAGGTACATAACAACATGTGCTTTTCACTATAAGAAAATGGAAGATTAATGGTAGTTTTGTAGTGGCGTTTCACTTAAAAATGTTTCTAGCTTCTATATTTTTATAAAACTTAAGACGTTTTTTTATCAAAATGTTACTAAATATTCAAATAGCAGTGTTGGAACTTATAAACGCCACTAAAGAAAAAATTTAACAGCGTTTATTGACTAAAATGCCTTGAATAATCCTCTTTAAAAAATTGGAGTGATTATTGAAGGCATTTTTGGCAGAAAATGTCTTAAATAATTCCCTCATAACAAATGTATAGGGGATTATTGAAGGCGTTTTTGACAGACAATGCCTTGAATAATCCCCTTATAAAAAATAAAGGTGATTATTAAAGACATTTTCTGTCAGAAATGCTTTTCATAATTCTCCTAAAAAATTGGAGAGGATTAGTAAAGGTATTTTTAGTAAAAAATGCCTTCAATAAATCTCCTCGTAAAAATTTAAAGGGATTATTGAAAGGGTATTTGGCCTGAAATATGTTGAATAATCACCTCTTAAATAAAACTATTCAATTCTAAAAACTGGAGTAGCTCTATCGATTAGAGCATATGGTTGTTAACCATAAGGTCATAGGTTCAATTTCTCCCTTTAAAATTTTTTATGTTTTTCAAGGGATTATTTGTAAGGGTTATTTAAAACGTTTTTGGCTAAAAACACCTTCAATACTCCCCCTAAAACATTGTGAGGGGATTATTGAAGGTATTTTTGGCCAAAAAATACCTTGAATAAGACTATAAAAAAATTGAATGGGGTTATTCAAGGTATTTTCTGGCAAAAAACACTTTTAATAATCCATTCAAAAAATTTTGGAAAGAGAATATTAAATGCATTTTTGGTCAAAAATGCCTTCAATAATCCATATAAAAAATTTTGAAAGGATTATTGAAGGTGTTTTTGGCCAAAAATACCTTCAATAATTCCTCATAAAAATTACTGATAGGATTATTGAAGGCATTTCTGACCAAAAATGCCTTCAATAATCCTTTGAAAAAATTTGAAAGGGATTATTGGAGGCATTTTGATCAAAAATGCCTTCAATAATCCCTCATAAAAATTTATTGAGTGAATTATTGAAGGCGTTTTTGACCAAAAATGCATTCAATAATCCATACAAAAAATTTTGAAGGGGATTATTGAAGGTGTTTTTAGCCAGAAACGCCTTTAATAACCTCATTCAACATTTTATAAAGGATTATTCAAGGCGTTTTCTGGCTAAAAATGCCTTCAATAATCCCATAAAAAATATTTTGTTTAATTATATATGTGAAGTCAGTTGTAGGTTTATGCTTAAAAAACATTTGAAGTTTGTTGTAAGTTTATGCTTAGAAAACATTTAGTTTATATATGTGATACTACGAATTACATTTGGAATTTATATTATGAACGTTATAATATTTTAATAAATTGACCACACATTCGAATTTAAAATTGATAACGTTGCCATATAAATATACTTTTTTTAAATAATCGTACTCGATATATATGTATTCATATAAGCTGCCAATTGATATAAAACATATATATACCAATAATATTAAACCAATACCCCAATCTAGAAACTTAAATTATCCATTCAACATGGCATGTTAAAAACATTATAACAAATGAAATGCATATATTTACACCCAACCAACAATCTCTAACCTCAAGGTTTAGCAAACGATAATACATACTCACACCACTCTTTATGAACTTCATCAAGTTTTTTGTCGTAAAGTTTTCTTTACTCATTCATTAAAAAAAATCAAAAGTAAATATTAATGAACGAGAACATAATTTAGCTTTTTTTTTTTTTAAGATATAACGATTTTATGAAATTAATACTAACTTTAAATGGTGTGGTTATAAAATTATATAAAACTATCTCCCCAAAAAAATGAAGGATATAATATCCACATTCAGTATATCCTGGTTGACAAGGTACCTAAAAAATAAATTTAGTGGGTTTAGGAAACATTTATCTAAATAAACTTAGCATAAAAGAATAAATTTCACATTTACCAGTACTGACACCCAATTTATCTTTGCTTTCTTATGAAATGTAGATATTACCCTAAATTGAAAAGAAAAAAATTACTTAATATAAAAATAAAAATAATTATGAAGAAATAGAAGATAATATAATAACAGTAATACCTCTTTATAAATTTTTTAATATCGAGATTAGGCATCACTGTTGATTGATTGAAATTAAATGAGTATGGCGTAAAGGAATTGGTATCAATCACAATAAGTGGCCAATGATGACTGCAAAATAATAAAAATGATATACTCAGATTAGGCATCGTCTCATATTCGGGTAAGGTTGTAATAATTATTTATATGAATATAACTTACGTAGCATTACACAAGAGCAAATAATAATTAGTCCATTTTTTTCATGCATTCAATCACATAACAAGCACGAAAAATGATTATGCCATCTACTCACTATTGAAATTTGGGCCAACAAATTTGAATCTAGAGGTCATTTGTCTCACCTTGACCCCTCTATATAGGAAACTGCACGATAACAATCAATAATACTAGTTAGTAATACACCAAATATAGATTAATACACATTGACTTTGCATATTTATATTTATAAGCTAACCTCATATAAGTGATAATATTAGCAGCTGATATTTCATCCAAGTTACAAAATTCCTTAATCTCATCCTTACCAATGTAAGAAACTGATGGTTGATCAAATAACCCATCCTCAGACTTAACGTTAATTCAGTTTCCTTTGGATATATGATCAAGTGAATAATTAGATAACTCATCAATAGTAGCTTGAGCAAAGGTTACCCAACATCCTGTTACAATATATAATAAAATATAAGTATTAAAACTAAATTAATAAATATAATAAATAAATAAATATTAAGTGAACAAGCAAAATCATACTTCATGGTTGGTATCGAAGGTTGGGTTTTCTGTCTGACTTGCAACGGAAGCTTGTCCTAGGTGGATGATGCTATCCAACTGGCCTATAAGCATGCTAGGCTACATTGCTGCCAACATCACCTCTAAAGCTACGAGTCATTACTGTTGCTCATTCAGGCATTGCTCTTAATCATCAAGTCTTTGCTGTTGTTGCTAATTATTGATTCATATTGTGCATTTGTCATTTGAGGGGTTTTGGGTTGATTATTGAACAACTTTGATGGCAACACAAATTTACCAACCCTATAAACTTGGTCATATTTTTCTTTCACTCCTAATGCTAAAGACAAGGGATTTTTACCATAGTGGGTAGCCAGTTCACCGAATTTAGATGTAGTAGTATAATCATCCTGAAAGACAATAATAAGATGGGTTGTAACAACAAATCTATACAAGTATAGAGTCATGCATATAAGCACAAAGCCAATCATACGTGATATAATGAACAGTTAAACATACAATATTTTTAGCCATTTTTTGGGTTGCTTTATTTGCAAACGATCCATCTTTTCTCAAAATTCCTTGTTTTCACACATCCCATCTAGAAACTTCTATGTTAGAGCTAATTGATTCCTAATAAACTACCATAATATAAGAATCATAATCTACTAAACGAATATTCATAAATATTCATTTATGAGTATAAAACGAGTGTGTTAATACTTACAAGCTCATACTTAACATTTGTATAACCTTTTCTCAATGTCTAATGGTGATATACTTGTTTGGCCTAAATGGTCTTTTGTTGTTCTTTGATTTTCTAGAAAAGAGAGAAATTATGTCAATCACATATTAAGATATCGAATATATTACATAAAATCTTATAAACAATATTTTGTAACGGGCATACATACCAAGAAATCTTTTGATAGCGATCTTGAACAAAAATCATCTAATCGTAATAACTTATAACATCTGCATATGACGTAGGTGGAACAACCAATATATCACATTGGTTAGTGAGAGATAAAATATATTGGGCTATCAATCTACTTTTAAAGTCTCTAAATACTTTCTCAGTCGATTGCAACAAAAGCTTTTCACACTCAATTAGGATGTCGAACCATTCCTAAAAAATTATACACAATTAGTATGAACACATTGAATTTCAATTAAATGATCATTTAATAAATTTTATGAAATAGTTAAATAAGCATACCACAATCGACTCCCATATACGATCCTTTAGATCATCAGGAACTCGTTGTTAATTATGGTATGTAATTAAAATGCTACTACGGATGATCGTTCCAATATAAACAGCCAACTTGGTAGCTCCATCAGACATATGTTGCCTACTGTGATTGAAGTTGACATGAATTTTTGTGTCAGTCATTTAAATTTATTTATTTTATCCCCTTTCTTTTCTTTTTTAGCCTACAAGTGTGTCTTTTTCATGTTTAGTAGTAGGAGAAGTTTGTTGCTTGGATTTCATAATACCTACAATTTTGATCATAATTATACAAAATACACCAAACTGTCTCTCTAAATTTTACATAGTACATAATAAAACACAACTAATATCATACTACAAAAAGACTATTTAGCAAATCATTCAACAATGTGTTCAAAAACACCATTCAGCAAACCATTCGGAAACAACATTTAGCAAACCATTCCGCAAACCAAAATCATACAATACCATTCAGCAAACCAATATCATACAATACCATTCAGCAAACGATAATATTTAAACCAAACTACACAGAAACACCATACATGCAATAAAAGGTGTTTGGATGACTAAGGTTATGGTGAAATGAATAGAAATATATATGTAGATGTAAATAGTAAGGAACAAAAAAAAAACCTATGTCGAAGAATATAAATAATACAATAAACAAATAAAATAAGGTCATACCAGTAAATAGAAAGGTACGTGACTTTGAGTTATTAAATTTTGATAATGACGAAAGAGATAAAGAAACCAAAAGGCAAATTAAAAGGGTTTAGGGGTTTTGGTTTAGTTACAATGTAGCTTTTAATCATTCTCTATAATAGCAGTTTGGGATTTAAAGTTCAAGACAAGGGGATGAATATAAAAAATCATCAGTGAAGGTATTTTCTGTCAAAAACGCTTTCAATAATCTCCTTAAATTTCGACGAAAAGATTATTGAAGGCTTTTTTTTTACTAAAAATGCCTTCAATAATCCCCTCCAATTTTTTTTAAAAAATTATTAAAGGTATTTTTTTTGCAAAAATGCCTTGAATAATCTCCTCCATTTTTATCAAGGATAATTCAAGGCATTTTCTACTAAAAACACTTTTAATAATCTTGTCCAATTTTTTAGAAAGGATTATTCGATGCGTTTTCTGTAAAAAAAAAAAAAAACCTTCAATAAACTATGATTTTTTTAATTAGGATTAGTCAAGGCATTTTTGCCTAGAAATGCCTTGAATATTTCACTAAAAAAAATTAAAAGCATTTTCTGCCAAAAATGCCTTAAATATTATTGTAAAAAATTCAAGGCATTTTATGCCAAAAAACGTCTTCAATAATCTCGTCCACTTTTTTAAAAAAGATTATTCAAGGCATTTTCTATAAAAAAAAATACCTTCAATAAATCATGATTTTTTTATTTGGGATTACTCAAGGCATTTTTGCTTAGAAAATGCCTTAAATATTCCATTACAAAAAATTGAAGGCATTTTTTTTTTGGTAAAACGCCTTCACTGATCATTTTTTATATTCATTCTCCTGTCTTAACTAAAAAAAACTTCAATAATCACCTCCAATAATCCCTTGATAAAAATGGAAGAGATTATTGTAGTCATTTTTTTTTTTGTAAAAAACACCTTCAATAATTTCTTTTAAAAAATTTAAAGGAATTATTGAAGGCATTTTAGGTAAAAAAATACCTTTAATAATCTCCTTGTCAAAATTTAACAGGATTATTGAAAGCATTTTTGACAGAAAATGCCTTGAATAATCCTCTAATAAAAATAGAGAGGATTATTGAAAGTGTTTTTAGTCAAAAACGCCTTTAATAATCTCCTTGTCAATATTTAAGGGGATTATTGATGGTGTTTTTGGCAAAAAATACCTTGAATAATCCCCTGATAAAAATAGAGGGGATTATTAAATGCGTTTTTTACCAAAAAAGTCTTCAATAATTTTAAAAAAAAATTTGAAAGGGATTATTAAAGGCATTTTTGCCAAAAACACCTTGAATAATACCCTAATAGAAATTGGAATTAAACGTACCCTAAATAATTTTGTAATTTTTAATAATGCTAAATGTAATTTTTTAAAACTCTCCAACTTATAACATTAAAATTTAATGGCATTTGTTTGTTGAAAATGCCTCTATTTGTCAGATTTATGAGCATTTGTCTTACAAACTCCACTAAAATTATCCCTAAACTTAGCGTATCGAATCTCCAACTTCAAGCTTCAGCTTCATTAATCTACTATTTCTCTTTCCAGACTAACTACAATTTACTTTCCTTTCCTTTAGCTTTTACTATTCGAGCTTGTCTTTTGGAACCTTATTTGTACTATTCCTTCATTATTTACTTTGGCTTTTATTTCATTCTACTATTCCTTCAGTTTTTGTAATTTTTGTTATTATTTTTTGTTTAAAATTTTTCTCCAATACCCATCTTTCTCAAATATTCATTTGGAATCCATTATCCCCTTCCCATTCTCTTTCATTTTCTTCTTTTTTTGGGTTTCCTCTGAACTAGATTTACCTTATTTTAACCCCAAATACAAACACTCTAGCCTAATGTCTGAGTTAGTAGAAGAGTTATAAACACTTTATATGATGTAGCTGAGAAAATACTTGACAACAAGGAGTTAAAATTTTATAAATGGGATGCTAACTTTTCCTATCTATTACAAACTGTCAAGGATAAGCTGAACAAAGTTGTTGAGGTAACTTTTTATGGTGCTTCATACCTGTGTTTGAAGAAATTAAGAAATCGTTCAAGTTTATAAAGAAATTCTTCGACCGATATTATCATAGTGTACATAATTGCTTTATTGTTCTAGTCTTCTATAAGTACTGGTCTTGTTATTATTTTTGGTTTAATAAATAGTATAATTAAGTATTTTACATGTTCATTTTCATATAATTTATTTATATAATTTTGGTCTAATAATGCAGCAACTACTAAATGGATAAAAGTTGGATACGAAAGTTAAGATTAAGTTAAGAGTATCGAGATAGAGTGAAATTTTTTTTTAATTTTACATTTGAGAATAGAAGTGAAGATAATATGATATAATGCCCATGTTTGAAGTATGCTAATATCGATTGAAAAATGCATGAACTTGTTTTGGAACATTTAATTTGTATTAAATTTGTCTTAGGATATGTTAATTGATATTTTTATGAAGAGTTTGTATCGTCAAGGTCTTTGACTAGAGTTTCTTCAACCTTAAAATTTTTCAACACCCATTTATCCTATTAGACCAGATGACATTGAAGGAATGTTGCAAGATGTTTTTAACATTCATAACCAACATTTTTATAATCAATCTCTTTAAAATGATGGATTTAATGAGATAAATGTTGAAATGAATGAATTTGGTGAACATGGAACAGATGTTGGTGACCAACAACCTAGTAGAGAAGTGTCCAAGTTTTATAGGTTGCTTGAGGATATGAATGGAGAACTTTATGAGAAATCTAAACATTCAAGGTTATCTTTCTATGTGCATATTTTAATTTGAAATGCTTATGTGGATGGACAGAAAACTCTTTGACTTTATTATTGGAGTTTATGAAAGAAATGTTTTCTTTTACAAAAATCCTTAAATCTTGTAAGGATTCAAAGAAGATTATCAAAGATTTGAGTCTTGGATATAAAAAAATTTGTAGTTATCCCAATGATTGCATGTTGTATTAGAGTGATAGAAAAAATCAAGAAATTTGTCATTTGTGCAATATTTCTCATTGGATGGACAAAATTCTCGATGAAAGGTTGAATGAGGATGATGATGAGGTCTATGTAAAAAAAAAGCTTGTAAAATTTTTACGCTATTTTTCAATAATACCAAAACTTTAACGACTCTTTATGTTTTCTAAAATTGTAGATTCTATAAGGTGGCATCATGACAAAAGGCTGGATGATGGATTATTAAGGCATCTTGTAGATTCTTTGGCATGAAAATCATTTTATTCTAGGTTTTTAGACTTTGCTTTTAATTTTCAAAATGTTATGCTTAGACTGGCATCTAATGGATTCAACCTGTTCAAAATGATGAGTACTTCTTATAGTACATGGCCAATTGTATTGAATTCATACAATTTACCACCATAGATTGCCATAAAGCAAGTCATTTATCTTGTCTATGATAATTCTCGAGAAAAAAGGTCCAGTAATGATATAGACATCTACTTATAACCTCTTATTAAAGAGTTAAAGCAATTATGAGAAGGAGTTAAGACCTATGATGCATAAAAACTTCAATATGCATGTTACTTAATTATAGACTATCAATCATTTTTTTGTTATACGAATTTATCTAGGTGAAGCACAAAAGGTCGTTATGCTTGTCCATATTGCCTTGCACAAACATATTTAAAGTGGTTACATAATGGTAAGAAGTTCAATTATATGGCACATCATTGATGGTTAGATGATAATCATTGATTTAGATTCCAAAAATATCTCTTTGATGTAATTGAAGAGTTAAGAAGATCACCTTTACCAATTAGTAGGTCTAATATCTTGTCAAAGTTAAAAGATATCAATTTCACTTCTGAAAAAATAACTCAATCAAGGAAAAGAATGAGGGAGCTCTTTAAAGGTGTTTGGCCTCTTATTACTCAAATTAGTGATACTAATACTCAAGTTGGTAATCTTGATGTTCAAAGTGATGAGGAAGAAGATGAAGAAAATGACCCAAATGAGTTTAAGTTATGGGAAAAAGAAATATCTTTTTCGAGTTGCTTTATTAAGAATATAATTTATTACATCATAACCTTGATTTGATGTGCATAAAGAAGAATGTTTGCAAAACTTTTATCGAAATAATTCTTAATGTGAATAAAAGATCAAAGAATGACTTAGAGAGTCAGCTTGACCTAGTTGATATGGAGATTCACCTTAATCTTCATTTGAAGTTGCTTCCTAATGGCAAATATTGATTGCCTCTTGCCTGTTTTAGGATTTCTAAAGCTAAGAAAGATGTGTTTTGCAAGGTTTTAAAAAAATATAAAAGTTTCAAATGGCTATACGTCAAATATATCAAGATGTGTGAATCTGAATGAGCGAAAATTTTCTTCATTAAAATCATATGATTATCATATTTTGATGCAAGACTTAATTTTATTTGCTTTACGTTCATCAATGTCAAAACAAGTCACTTCAATGGTAATTGAATTGAATAACATATTTAAAACTTATGTAGGAAAGTTCTAAATGTGAAAGACCCTAACAAACTTAAAGATCGAGTTACGATTACTTTATGCTATTTAGAGAAAGTTTTCCTCTAAAATTCTTCATTATGATGATGTATTTGGTTATCCACCTTTCATATGAAGCAAAAGTCAATGGATTGATTTATTATCGATTGATATATCTTATCGAAAGTATTATTGTTAATAACTTAATTAGGTTATTAATGTTGATCATATCACTCTAGTTAAAAAAGTATATGACAAATATTTTATGCCTTAGGTTTTTGAGAAGGTTAAAATCTTATTGCCACAACAAATGCTATCTGGAAGGTTCAATCGTTGAAGGATATTTAGCAAAAAGTATATGACATTTTGTTCTCATTATTTGGAAGATGTTGAAACAAGATTTAATAGACCATCGAGAAGTGTTGGTATGCAGCATATTGACTTTGCCTATAGTTATCTTTTTGAAAGTTTTGAACAACCAACAGGCAAAACTAAAATGGTGGAGTTAGATGATAAATCTTAGGCACAAACACATTGATATGTTCTTTTTCATAATGACTCAATTGAATCGTTTCAAACATAAGTTTTCTTGCAAGGAAATAATTCATTCTATTAAGCATAATTTATTGTATTTATCTTATTGTTAATACTTTATCATGATGCTTTTGTAGTGAGTATAGAAATAATTTGAGAGCTTGTTCACATAATCGACGATCAAACCCTCGAGAGCTTGATAAGTTGTTCACCAAAAACTTTCATGAATGGTTAGGAACAATTGTAACTAATGCCATACTTCCATTATGAGAAATCTACATAGAATGCTTAGGGTATAAATAAAATTAATAACATATATATATTTATTCCACCTTTATAGATTTGAAGTGGAAGGCTTGTTAGTGAAGAGATGAAGTGTCTTTCACAAGGTCCGAACTAGATTATAAAATGATAAAAAAGTTTCATCATCAATTGATTTAGATTTCACACTAAATCCTGTGAGAGATTTAGAAGTACACAAAATTCAGAAGTTGTTGTTACTTCATCAACTACCAGTTATGCTAGTGCTAGGGACACAAACCTTTTATAGGAAAATGTTGACTATTATAGCATGATTAATGACATCATTGAGCTGAATTATTATGACAAGTGAAAAGTTATCATATTTCGGTGTGATTAGGCTGATGTGAATAGTGTAAGGTGTTTTGAGAAAAATTAATTTTGATTTATAATTGTGAATTTTTCTCGATTAATTCACACTGGACAACAACTCATCAATGAACCTTATGTTTTTTTCCTCTCAAGTCAAACAAGTTTTTTATTTTGAAGACCCAAAAGAATTGGGTTGGTTTGTTGTTCTTCGAAACAAACCTAGAGACTTATTTGATATGGGTCAGATACCAAAAATGATGTTAAACATGGAACTAAATGTTATTCTTTTGCTGAATAAAACTTGGATGAAAATATCTCCAGTACCTCTGCTCAGTGGGTTTGCGAAGATGTTAATGAAGACATTTATGAACCATGATGGATTGTCCATATTTTGTAATTTGAGTGTTTAAAACATAATACAATAAAGCTTGTATGTAATTTATGTCGCAATTGCTTTCATATATTTATTGTCTTGTAAATCATACATTATTTTTTAATTTAATTAAATCGATATGTTCTTTATATATCGTTGGCTATGATTTTTTAACTTCTCAATGTCTTTATATATGTTCTTTACATATGTTTTTTATATATTCACTTTTATGATGTAGCTAAGCTACAATGTGGAGGAGTGATTGAAAGAAATATATATCAGAGATATTAGTTTAGAATCGTTTACGACACCTATTGATCTTGGCTATGGATTGAATCTTTTAGAGGGTAATGTACGTACAGTTGATTCTAACTCAGTCACTTTGAACCTTTCAACTGATATTGGATCTGACAATATAGGAGGTCTAGGTTTAAATAGTATCCCATCAATTGATTCTTCTTTTAATTTGAATGCAGGTGTCATAAACCCCATATTTAGATTTTGGTTATAATGATTAAAGTATTAGTAATTTACAAATTGATTTTTTATTTTTTACAATTGATAACAATGGTCAACGGAAGATTAAAGGCCGATCAACTTTGAAGGAATTGTTTGCACTACCTCCGAATGAGCATATTGTAGTATTTGCAAACTCTAATAGGCAACCAATTGGTGAAGAGTCTCAACTATTAGCTAGATTTCTAGGCATGATTTCCCGTAATGGAATGAAATTGCCTATTCATTATGAAACATGACATAAAGTTCCAATAGAAGTTAAGGTCGATGCTTACATATAAAAAATTATTATTTTAATTAATTATTGAGGTATTAGTATAATTAATTACATATAAAAATTAATTATTTTAAATTTGGTTTATTGATTAAAACTTTTCTTTTTGTATTATTACAGTCAAGATTTATACTTGAAATACCAACTTCATTTGTGCTTAAGTCATTGGAAAAGAATGGAAAGACTATAAGCATAATTTGAAGAAAAAGTATTTCAATCGAAATACTACTATAGAGGCCACAATGGAAAATCTCCCCTGTAATGTGATCAGGTAGCAATATGAATAATTAGTTAGATTTTAGTTCTCAAGAAAAAGAAATGTACTAATTTATAACTTTTAATATTAGTTTTAATAATAAAAGTGTTTTATGATTTAAGTTGATAATATTTGTATTTCTAGCATATACACAATTAATTTTTATGATAGGAAAGAGAACAGATTGGGATTGGTAGCAAAAAGCAACAAAAATATAGCCACACAAGTGGATCAAAAAGTTTTGCAAGAAAGCAAAAAGAAATAGTAAGTTTATGATATTAAACTTATCCGAATGAATGAACTTAGCTTTCATTGTTGATATATGTGTCGTAATTTATAATTTATGTCTATTATATCTTTTTGTGCTGTTAAAAGGTAAAAATACAAATTAACAGTTATTGTTCTATTTTAATAGTTTTGATAATTTCAATATATGATATTTAACTTATCCAAATTATTGAACTTAGTTTTCACGGTTGATATGTATGAAAAATTTATTGTTTACATCTATTTAGGACTTTTATGCCATTAATAGGTAAAAATACAAATTTGTTGTTATTGTTCTATTTTAATAGTTTGCATAGCTTCAATGAATGATATCAAACTTGTCAGAATAATTGAACTTGGTATCCATAGTTGATATGTGTGAAAAAGCTAACGTTTACATCTATTTAGGATTTTTTATGCCGTTAAAAGGAAAAATGCAAATTTGATATTATTATTCTATTTTAATAGTTTGGATAGCTTCAATACATGATATTAAACTTGTTTGAATGATTGAACTTGGTTTCTACAGTTGATATGTGAGAAAAAGTTGTCATTTACGCCTATTTAGGACTATTTTTGCCGTTTAAAGGCAAAAATACAAATTTGCTGCTATTATTCTATTTTAACACTTTGGATGGCTTCAATACATGATATTAAACTTTTATGAATGATTGAACTTAGTTTCCACAGTTGATATATGTGAAAAAGTTGCCATTTACCTTTGTTTAGGATTTTTCATGCTGTTAAAACGTAAAAATACAATTTTGTTATTATTGTTCTGTTTTAAAAGTTTGGATAGCTTCAAAAGATTATATTAAACTTTTCAAATGATTGAACTTGGTTTCACGATTGATATATGTGAAAAAGTTATTGTTTACCTTTGTTTAGGACTTTTTTTGTCGTTAAAAGGCAAAAATACAAAGTTGCTGTTATTATTTTGTTTTAACAGTCTTGATGGCTTCAATACATGATATTAAACTTGTCCAAATAATTGAATTTGGTTTCATGATTGATATGTGTGAAAGGCCAAAATGCTTTTATTATTTATGTTTGTTTAAGACTTTTGTACTATTAAAGGGCAAAAATATAATTTTACAGTTATATTTCTATTTTAACAATTTAGATAGATTAAATACATTATATTAAACTTATTCAAATTTTTGAACTTGATTGACAGGCTCGACATGCATGAATAAGTTACTGTTGATATGTATTTAACAATAATATATGTTTTTATATAAGAGATTGAGATGGGTAAAAAAATTGAACGTGTGAAACTTTTTCGATTGACCCACACAAAAAAAATACAAATTTTACCTGAATGTCGAAACACAAAAAAATGTGATAATTAGTTACTTTTTTTTATATAGAAAGTAAATATTTACTATTTTAAACATATTATGAATTAATTATTAAACTTAATAGTTTTATTTGATTAATTTATAGGAGAAAGTGAAAGAAAAAATGGTTGCTGAGATTGAAGTAGCATTTGATTGTTTTGTTAACATGTAAGAATTAGAAAATCAGATTTTCACAGAAGTTACTGGAAAAGAAAGACATGGACGGGTCCGAGGCTTTGGATTGGGTCTAACAACATCTAGCTAATATGGACGTAGCTATCAACAATTTATATTCTCAGTAAGTCTATCTTTGCAAGACATTTTCATATGAGAGAGAGTTGCAAATTATGTAATAACGTTTCTAGTAAATAAAAGCGAAAAGAGAACATAAGCATGCTAAAATTAAAGAAGAAGGTGCTAAAATGGACCAAGAGCGTGTAAAATTTCAGTAATTGTATGATCGATTAGATACTCTTATGAATTTTGTGCAATAATAATTTTCAGGAAGTAATCTAGGTGGTCCACTAATTTAGGTATTATATTTAGTAACTATTTATATTTTTTAATATAAAAATAGCTTATTATTAAATGTTAAAACTTATATGATATTATTCAGTAGGTTCTTGAACACGCTGGTGACCTAGATAAAAAAAATCCTTCATCAAATAGCATCATTCCAAATCTATACAGTTATTAATTTCATACATTTTAAATTTTTTAGTGAACGTACTAAAATAATTTGAATGTTATTGTATTAATTATTAAATTTTGTGTTACATGTATATTTGAAAAAATTATGTATTTATTAAATTTAGTTTTTGAATTTAAATTCATTTTTATTTCTTTAACATTTTTATTTAATGATAACAATAAATATTAAAAGAAATTTTTTTTTAAAAAATAAATTTTTTAATTTCGCAGCGTTTATGTTCAAAAACACTATTAAATTCTAAATTTAGTGATATTTGTACCATAAAATACCACAAATTTAAGGGTGTTTTTCTATACAAATGTCGCTAAATGAAGCAACATTTTATGATACAAACGTTACTAAATTAGCACTATTTTTTTAATACAAATATCACTAAATTAGCTACATTTATTATAAAACGCTGTTATGTTTTTAGACTCATATATAACCGACGCTTTTATTGGTATTTTTGACAAATCTCGTAAATTTTTTAGTGGCATTTATAAACATTACTAAACTTAAAAAAAAAATGCTACTTAGCGTTAAAAAAAACACTATTAAAAACCTAAACATGTGTAATGATTTTATAATTGAACCATTATATTAAAATACTTTTCATTTAAAAAAATTTGTTTGTTCTTTCTTATTTCTCTCTTGACAAATGAATTGATTATCTAAAAAAAATAAAGATGCTAATAAAAAATTCTTTTTTTTCAACTTATTTATTTCGCCTAATGAAGTTGCGAGAGCTTTTAAAGCGACAACAACAATTTCAAAATGATGGTAAACGGTCATAATTCATAAAGTATGAACGCTCATTTTTGTTTATGCTGTAAGATTGTTTTTTAATGAAAGTAAAGCATTTTTCATAAAAAAAAAAAAAAAAAACTGGCACTTCAATGATCATTTAAAAATTAAAAACAAAAAACCTTCTCATATTCACTCTCACACACACACACAAATATATATATATATATATATATAAAAGTAGAGATCAATTTACATTTTTTTATCTTTAGATAAAATTAAATTCACAATTCATTTGAATTAAAATAATATTTTTAAATTTAAAAATTTTGATTTAATGATTTAAAAAAAGTGTAAAAATTACATTAATATAAATGGATCCTTATATATTCACTTATATTAGTGTAAGTATTACATTTTTTTTAACCATTAGATCAAAATAATCAAGTGTAAGATTTATGAATTTAATTTTGATTTAGAAATAAAAAAATATATAACACTTACATTAGTGTAAATAATGTATATATATATATATATATATATATATATATTTAAATAGAGGTGTGGCGACACTCTAAACTCAAAGTTTTGATTAAGATTTCATCTCCAATATCAAAAGAAGATTTTCATTTCCAATAATTTTAATAATGCAGTTCAATAAATTGAAGCCGTTAATGCAACAGCTTGATGAATTTCTAAACAAAGTACAGTGCATCCAAATGGCCAAATATTTCCAGCTGCAATGTAAGTGTACAAGCACACTTGTATTATTAGTGGCAAATTACAAGCATTTCTGCTGAAAAGCCTTCTCTGGATTCTTCCCATCAATTTCTGAGTGGTGAGGAAAATCATATGGCATTTCTGCAGCGCTAAGCCATGCTTCACAGAAAACCCTCGCAACTTCCCGGAAGACTACTGCATTGCCTTCTGGTGTCAGATGTAATCCATCACTGAAATAAGTAGCAAAACATATTCAGAATGTACTTCATATTAGTTCTTCCATCAACCGGCAATTTAATCTGAGAGGGAGTCTTCCGGCTGGATTAACTATTTCCTCCTCAAGGGTTTAGTGTGCTTCTGTTTTATCTAACATTAAAACTTAAAAAGAAAGTACTTCAATTTAATGAGGCGTCATTAGAGAGTGTAAAATTAAATTGAACTATTGGAAACTATGCAGTGGATAGAACTGTTGCAATGTTTATGCAGGACTTCTTTCACTATGGATCTGGTCTTTAGAAATAGGATAGCATGCTTCTAAAACATAGTCGCTTAAAATACCACAAACCTCAGATATTTTTTCTGCCAACCATCTGTTTCCTGCATCTTGGACCATAGATTGATGGATCGGAGATCCAGTTCCCGAGCTAACTCAACACACCCCCTTGCATAGACTCCAGCCACTTCATTTGTTCGTTCTGGTGATGTCATTGCTTTCTCACCATAGGTTGCTCTGTCAAACCGAATTAAAAATTATTTCTGTGACACACTGAGTAGTAATATTTTCATTACAGAAATCCTTATCACCATTCTCCTATGTCTGAGTTGTCGAAATTTTGGGTTCTAAGGATTTCTAAATCTGCAGAATTGGAAGTTTAGAATTGAAGGATCTTAACGTTATTTTGGTTCTAGTTTTCCTCCTAAGATTTTGCATAGCAGTAATTGTAGTAGCACTATTGGAAGACATGACAGAACAGCGACGGAAGTGTTATGGGTAAAGCTAACATGCTTGGCGGTTGCAAACTCGAAATGGCAATGTAATTAAGTTTCATGTTGCAACTGATATTGCCAATGTCACAGTGGTACCGTAATGAAACTTGGGAAAGCCGGAACACTTTTCTGGTGGAGATGTGGTATGACTGGGTTGTTGATGGTTTTAGAGTGCTAGAGATGAGATGGATGCAATAAGGAAGATTGGAAGTAAACATGGTTTTGTAGTCGGGATGCATGGATGCAGTAGCAATAGAGTTCTGGTGGAACTTGGGCGATGGAAGTGGCAGGCCAGGTAGCAATTCTAATAAAAGAATCCTGGAATAAGGATGCTGGAGATGTTTGAAGGGTCACCCTACACATGAAAATGGCACTTAGGAGGTAACAATGTTAACAACAAGGTGGATAAGCAAATATGGTGTTAAAGTAGCAGAAGGCTCCAATGAAGGACGCTCAATGTCTCATTTTGAGAAGTACAAGTAAGTAATGTTGAGAATCTAGCACAAAAAATAGAGCACTCCGCAGTCTGCACCTTGCACATGCAACAGTAGATTAAAGATAAAGTTCATGATAAGAGGATCCTTCATAATCTAAGAAAAAGCTAAAAGAAGAAGGTTGAAGGAAGATGATCCCATGTACCGAGCATATTCCATTCGTCCTTCCTCATCAATAGGTGGTGGAGTTATAAGCACAATAAGCATGGTGGGTGAGCATTCCTGTAAACAGAAAATATCGATAAAGTGAAAAGCAGATCCACAAAATAAGGAGGAAGGTTCAACTTTTGCCCATCAGGACAAATACAAAGTGAAGATAACTCAGTAAAAACCCCAAATTTGATGGAAGGAAAGACAGAACTCAGATCCACTGCACTAGCAAGATTGATGGCAATTGAATGTTCCAAATGGTTCACAAAATTGTACAGTTCTAAAGTATTTTGACATCAGGAAACATTTAGATTCTTAGAAAATATCTGGTCCATAAAGTTACCAACTCAAGGAATAACTATTTAAGATGAGAACATAATAAAAACATCAATACTTATCCTATATATATATATATATATATATATATATATAAGGACTAATTTCAATTCTAGACAGCTTTTTTTTCTTCTTTTAGTGTTGCAGTGATTTCGGTTTTGTATCATCAACTGAAAAGTAAAACCTTTTTACCATCCAGAAATCATTGAATAGGCAACTTAACGGGATGCAAAAGAATCATGAAAGTTATAGGTACGACAACAATTTCTTTATCATTCATTACTTTCCAATACACTTTTAATCAATGTTAAAAAGCTAGACTGGAGTTTGAACTGGTGGGACCCGGTTCAACCAGCTGCTCCAAATAAATGAAAGTTTTGTTATTGAAAACTTGATTTTTGTATAAGATAAGTATTAAATGCAATACATATTTAACAAAAATCTAGATTTGACTAAATGGTTATTGACATATTTACCACATTCGTAAAACTCTGTTAATAAAAACAAATTCGTTATCCATCACATCAAAAACTCTGTTACAAGCAGACGGTCCTAAATCCTAACGACTGCTCTTGCTTAAATCCTTCAGCTAGCTAGAGAAGGGAAGATGAAAGAAAATACAAACATCAACAAGCTAAGAAACAATGCTTTTACTCAAAACAGATACAGTTGCTGGCTTTAATCTATTAAATATTTAAGCCAATACTTAGATCATCACTATTGCTCATCCTGTGCGTGCAGATTAACATGTAGGTTACTTTTAGCAGCACATATTTTCTGTTTCGTTATCAGAATGGTAAGAAAGTTTGTTCGAAAATGCACATTGAAGTACGTGTAGATTTGGAATGTCAATTGCTGAAACATATAGTGGCAGTAATTGAAGCTATAAAGAATACACATGTCTATTGTGGAAGATGCCTGCTAAAAATGGTTGCCTAAAATAATAGTGAAGAGATGAAAACTGAACCTTCAAATGGTTTACAATTTTTCCGAGGTTCTCCTTGTACTCTTCTATGGGGACGTGCTGCCTTTCACTGGTTCTCCCTAGAAGAGCAGCATCATTAGCCCCAAAGAAAATTGTAGTAGCAACTGGAGGTTTCTTTGAGTCCTAAGACAAAATAAAAAGGATAAATCTAAGACTAGTTACATAATATCTGGTGCAGCAATTTCATTTAAACAAACAAATAAAGAAAGTTAGGGGAGGAAATATCGCAACAAACAAAATCTAACAGTAGAATTTTCCCTGGCTAAAACAAAGCAAGCAAAAGGAGATGTTTAAATGCCAAGGACTACCATTCATGAAATGAAAGTATCTCCAGCAAGGCATCGACACGAGATAACTAAAGAACAACACATAACAAAGAAAAGATTGTAGATATATACACACACACACATATATATATATACACATACATACATATATATATATACGAGGAGAGATCAACTTACACAGTTTATAACTAAACAAGTTTTAAGTATTTTTTCAACCATTGATTTCAATAGATCCAAGGGATGAGATAGATAAGGAAAAAAAAGGAAAAAATGGTTTAATCTCATCCCTTTGATCTATTAAAATCAATGATCCAAAAAATGTGTAAAACTTTTTTAGTTTTACACTGTGTGAAGGATCCCTCCTATACATATATATATATATATATGTGTGTGTGTGTGTGTGTGTGTGTGTGTATATACATATATATAAAGAGAGAGAGAGAGAGAGAGAGAGAGAGAGAGGTAAATCCTCTGAGCTCAATGACTATCATAAATCAGTTATAAACTGAACATTTTGATCCGTAAATGCACAGCAATGAGTTGTATATACATCATATCAATCCTCAATCCATAATGACTAAAATTTTGTTTCTCTATCAGTAAAGTTGAGTTCTCATTTAACCCACTAAAGAAATGAGGATCTAATACAACTGTAGAGATCTACTATCCCTCATTCCGAGAACATCAAACAGAGTTCACAAGCACAATCTAAAATTCTAAAACAACAAAGTTTAACAGATCAACAACGCCATCTGCAAATTCACAGCAACATTTCCAAAGGAAATTAAAAAAAAAAAACAAAAGAAAAAAGAAAAGTGAAGAACTTTACAAGAGGGAAGAGATGATGCAACAAGAACAAAGCCCATCTGGTGTTGTACCCACCATACCCACGAACTAAAACATCGGCCTGTTAATAGAAAAAATTATAAAAAGGGGAAAAGGAGTCAAAATTGAATAAGAGGTCATATTTTAAAGCAATAAAAAGACGAAAAAGGTTGAACCTTGCGAGAGTAGGCATCAGCAAGAGAAGCACCCCAGCCGCCATATCTAAATGATTGTTCTGTTATTGAATCTCCAAATAAAACTATGTTTGGTCTCATTCTTTTTTTTTTTTTCCCCTTGACTTACGATCTGGTGTTACACACACACAAAACAAAGAACGTAGATTTAAAAGGACAACCATACAATTTCGTCAATACCTTTAAAAGGACCAGCTATGTGAAAAAGCAAGATAAAAACGGTAATAAAAATTTTAAGTATTTATTTTGGTCGTCCTGTACCCCGAATGATGGAGTGCACGGGCAGCCTCCTACCATAAAGGAGCATCTTACTGCACAAGCTCCTTTTTCTCACGCCGGTAGAGTGCTTTTGTCGTGTGGGTGCCTTCTTTAATTTTATTCTCAGGCCTTGGATATAAATTTTTTTTTTTTTACCAAATTGTTAGTTAACGGTTGATTTTTTTTTTAAAAAAATTATTGATATATTAGGATAGCAATCTTATTCATATTAGATATATATCCGATTTTTTATCCTAATAGAGTTAAAAATTGATATTAAAATTTCAAGACGAGAATAAGGATGAATATGTTTTTAAATTTTTTTATTAAGTATAAAAATCAAAACGTATAATATAATATCCACTCTATATTTGTACTTTATATATTTACTAAATAGATTTTTTATTAAATATTATAAATTTTTATTGTAAATTATTTAGAACTAATATATTTTTATGTAAAAATATGAGAAGGGATCAACTTACATAGTATAAAATTAAAAAAGTTTGATACTTTTTTTAACTATTATTTTTAATAGATCTAAGAAACTAGAGACGAATATAAATAGGAAAAAAATGATATGATCTCATTTTTTGGATCTATTGAAATTAATTATTAGAAAAATATGTAAAACTAAAAAGAGTTACATTGTATTAGTTGATCCTTTCCTAATCTCTAAAAATATATATTAATATATACTTATAAAAAAATTACATAAATGTGAAAAATAGAAAGAAAAAATAAAAAATAAAATTTAATTATTATTATTTTTTAAAAAACTATAGGTACAAGAATTACTCATACCATCCATAGAAATGGAGTGAGAATAGATTCGAAATACACGTAGAATATAGGTATAGAAATGAGTATAATATAAAACTTCGAGGATAGGGATAAAAAATGTTTTACCCACCTCATATCCTATTCACTAACATCCCTATTAATATGATGTTATGCTACACTTGATCTTTGGTGACACTAATATATATTTTGATGTTCAGTGTGTGTAATGCTATACACTATTAGTGAATAGCAAAATGACATTATTAAAATTAAAAGTAAATAGCACGCGTGATCCCTAAACTTTGGACCAAATTCTATATTAGTCCCTAAGTCTTAAAAAGTTCTAATTAAGTCACCAATTGTCCAAATGTGTATCAATGTAGTTCATTCATTTGTCGTACCATCTAAAATTGATGAAAAATCCAACGTAGCATGACAATCAAGAATAGATATATTATGGCCTTTCACGTGGGTTGAATGGGTGTGATCCCTTCTCTTTAGCTTCAAACAACACTGTTTGTATGGAGTAAAAAAACTTTAAATTCAGCAGCTTTTAGTTTCCATTCTAAGTTTCCCTTTCTTATTCAATCTTTCTCTAAATTCCCACTTATTCAAACCCAATCAATATCAATAGTACTAACCTAAAAACCAATGCCTATCACCACGAAGTCATACACTGCTTCCATTGTCGAACGTCGATCTCGCCAGTAACCACCGTCAGTCTTTGTGCTTATGCTAGAAACTTCTTTCAAATCCAATCTTTTTTTTTCATCGACTGAGGCCCAACTATAACCTTAATTTTAATGAATTTGACCCTTTTTTTTTTCTATTTGGAAAACCCAAATAGAACCACTAGACTTTAAAAAGTTTTGCTGCCAAATCCTTCTTTTGTGATGCTTTTTTTTATGTGTTCAAATTTTATTTAATCTTCATGGGTTCTATTTTCTGGGTTAAAGCTTTTGATTTTCTACAAACTAGTTTAGTTAATGGTCAACTATTAAGTGTAGTTATTTGTGAGTTATAAATATGGATGATTTTGGGTTTGCCTGTTGGTGTTGTGGGTTTCTGCTAAATTGAAGATTGTGGATTGATTAGGTGATAGCTTTTTGATCGGTGATTTCTGGTGGGTTTCTGGATATGGGTTTGATGGATTTTCTATTTAGAGGCTAATTGAATTTGATGTTGAATTGCTGCCCCTATGTATTGCTTATTGTTTGTTTCTCCAATTGTTTGATTCTTCCTTTGGCCAAGAATTCTTTTGTTTAAAATCAAAGACAAAATATTAACCTTACACGTAATACAACTTTGTAAAGATATGTCATGCCACATTGGATTTTTCATCAGACGGTTCAACAGACGAAAGGATTACATTAACACAAGTTTGTGTAATTGAGGATTCAATTAGAACTTTTTAAAGTTTAAAGACCAATATAGAATTTGATTCAAAGTTTAGGGGCCCTACTATTTACTCTAAAATTAATTTTAAATATACTTTTAAGATTAAATATATTTTATTTTTCAATATTAAAATTTTTAAATTAATTTTTTATGACTTATTATTATGTGGTTCACTAATAATATATAAGCTAGGGTAACACATGTCATTGAACTATAATTAAAAAATTATTTAAGCTTTTAACATTTTATTGCAATCAATTAAGCTATTAATCTTTTATTTCGACTCAATTGAACCTTTAATTGTCTGAAATTTAATCACATAGCTAAATTGAATTTGTCAAATCTTGAACTACAGTCAATTGAACCCTTGGAGGGATTTTAAAGGGAGGGGAAGAGAAAATAAAGAAGAAAATAGAAAAGAAAAAAAAGTTTATTTTATTTAATTTTTACATATATTAATTACATCACATGGCAAACTTTCATCTATTTTATTGATCTTACATGAAATTTTACCTTAGTTGGCAAAAAAATCAATGGTGTTAACTTTTCACTCAAATAAGAGTTTAATTGAATATAGATAAATATTAAAAGGGTTGATTAATTGTAATAAAAAAATAAAAACTTAAATGATTTTTTAATTATAGTTAAGGTTTTTTTTATACCTTTTAGTCTAATATATAACATTTATAAACATAATGCATTAAATATAAACTCATAGAAAAACCCTTTCACAGTTGATGGAATTTCCACTACCTTAAAATCAATTTAAATGAAGAACCACCTAAGAGAATCAAATCTATCTTTATGCAAATATATCAAGTGTGATGTAATTGGAAAGGCAAAAAAAATACAAGAATGGCAATAGGAAATAAAATGAAAGACCCTTTCGGCTTTTGGTGACCTTTTTGCTAAACAACAAGATAGTGTAAGAAGTTATATGTTTATGGTGCCTATAGTTTCCTCATAAATGAACTAAAATTGGGAAAGCAACTAAAAGGAAAATAAATCTCCTTACATGGAAAGATTTTGATATAGGTTCTCCTTTTCAAATATGGTATCTTTAGTCTGGTGCCTAATTATCAATCTTTACTAGTACGAAATGAGTAAATAAAATGTGAACAAAATAAAGGAGCAACAAGACAAACTAAGAATATGTTTTGAGCCCCCTTGTACAAGTATAAGAGATAGTGGAAGTAGTAATGCATTCAACATTTTTTATTGCATAATTATTATATATAAAAAAATTACTAATGAATTTATCAAATTTGTCAATGAAAAATATGTTTAGAGAAAAATTTTGGGTGTTTTTATTTAAAATATTTTCCAAATAGTAAAAGATAAATTAGTTAAGTATGATAACTTGATCAAATATTTGAGAAACAAAATGTTTAAAGCTAAACTTAAGCTTTGGCAAGGTTCTAAATCAAGTTTAAATGACTTAAGAAATGAAAGAATTACTAGGAAAAAGTTTCTTTGGGAGTAGTCAATTACTATGATAAGACAGTTGGCTACCGCAACTTTCAAAATGAAAAAAAAAATTTCTTTTATAAATTTATCCTTAGGATGCTGACTACTTGAATATGGAATTTGATGACCTTGACAAGATGAAAGCCTTCTGTTTCTAAAATACACTAATGTAGTCAGATGCTTATATAAAGAAGTCAATTGCTGATGACTATGAAATTTATAACTTTTTATAAGTCACTTTAACCTTTAAATTTTGAAAATTTTCATGAATTTTATGCCTTAATGTGTGAAATTCTTGATTATCAGGCTTGCATGAAAAACTTTAGACAACTTGGATGAAATGGAAAAAACCATTTAAACTATGCAAAGGTGACAAAAGGAAGCCATGCATGAACCATGCACTCCATGTAAAGTTGGTTGATGAGCATTTGGCCAATGCATAAAAAGTCTACACAATCCCATTCAGCCATGTATGCAAGAAGTCTCAACCCATGCAAAAGGTGGTAATTTTGGTAACCCTATGTAGCTAAACAAAGAAGCCCAATGGTACATGTAACATGATCGGCCAAAGAGGAAGTTTTGTGCATAAGGACTCTTTTAAATTTAAAAAGAGTCTTAAGCGAAGTGAAAGAATCAAGAAGATCATGTATTTGAATTTAAACCCAACCAAAATTTTCATAATCTCCATTTAAAATTTAAAAGATGGTTGATTTGGCAAGGACACATAGGCATGGGTGACACATATGGACTAATCAAAGAATGACATTCGGTCACACAAGCTCCACGTCATCTAAGAATACTTCACCTATAGGCTAAGGCTCATTCGAAATCCAAGAAGATCACATTTTTTAATATAAAGAGTTTAAGCCATATTGATAGTGTCTAGGTTCATCCCCCTAGTCCTAGTCATGTATTACAAATAAAGCTCACTTGTAGCGCATTTGGCATTTCGTCCCTCATTCCATTTCTCTTTTTTTTCTTTAGTTTCAATTTTCAATCAAGCTTTTGTTTATTGGGCTAAGGTGACAAACTAGCTTACATTCACTTGTTTTCTTAAAGCTATCTTTCAATACAAGTTCAGTTTACATTCCCTTTAAGCTTTCAAATTTTACTTTTCAAGCACTTTTGTTTACTTTCAAAGTTCTTTTAAGATTTTGATTTTTATCTCTATTCACTTTGTTGCATTTTGCATTTTCACACTTGCTCTTTATATTTTCTTTACAATTGGCCAAACTTTGTTCTTTTACAAGCATTCAGTTTATTTACTTTCCAAGCCCATTTACATCTGAAACATGCCTTTATCTTTCTTTGTCTATATGGCTAACACCATTGCTAGTAAGTTCATATATTGTCTTAGCTTTGCATTCGACCTTTACATTTTCAAGTGCTCTTGTTTTGTTTTCATTCTAACTAACCTTTTTTATTGTCTAAATATAAAGTTTGAAAGACTCATTTGGGTACTTGGTCGATATGACTTGTGTACTTGTAGGCTAACAAAAAGCAGCAATCAACTACCATAGTTCCAAAAGTTGTTTTTTTTTTAAACATAAAAAATGATTTTCTCTTGGAATGAAAAGTATAATTATTCAAATAAACTAATACAACTTTAATGATTCAAAATGGTATCTTTCTAATTAAAAGAAGTGATATTTGATTGAAACAACACAATTGAAGAGTCATAGTCTTAAGATTTAATCTCTATAAATAAATATTATAAGTGTTTATTTGTTAAAGTTCAAGAATTGATAATTTTGAAACTCTCTTCCTTTTGTCCTATTTCTTTCACAAATAAAGTATAGTTATTTTGTTATTATTTTTGTATAAATTAATATTCAATAATTAATGTTTTCATTTTTATTAAAGGGTGTTTAGTGGTTTGATATCATAAGTGCATGGTAAAATCAAATAAAGCTTCGTTGTATCTTAAAGGCATTTTGGTTATCTCTTTTTCATACCATAACTAGTATGGATGAAATAAACCTTAAGAAAAGAGGTATTTGTAGCACACCTTGCAATTGTTTTCCTATTCTTTGGAGGTTTCATCTTAGGATCAACCAAGGCTTAAAGAGAAAACTACAACTAAAGATACAAGTGGAAGTTCATTATCAAATTTTGCAAAGTTCGTGATGAATATACAACCTTTGGATCTTGAATTTTCTATCCATATTAAAGTTTATTTTGTGGAACAAGACTTAAAATAGAAAGATTTAAAGGCACATGAACATAGCAATAGTTTTCCAAAAATTGGAACAAAGTTAATGAAAAAATTTGTAAAGAGAAGAAATGGTTCACATGAGAAGGTATGCTAAGGAAGAGGATAAAGAAGGTTTTCACTAAAGGAAGGTTGTGATGATTTCACCAAAAATTAGATAAGTCCTATCCATCTTTTTTATTTTTATGCATGATTTATGAACATATTAATTGTTGTTACATTTATTTATAATACCATTAGGTAGCAACTAGGAAAGACTAATTAAAATGGATTTTTTCAAATTTATTTTGTTCTCATATTTACATATGTCTATCGTCAAGAAGTTGAAACTTCAAATATGGGCATTGTTATGAAAGGTAGCTCTTAAAATGATTATATTTAATGTTCAAATAAGAAGATTGGTAACATAATAAACAAAGAAAGACTATTATAGTCTATTGTTCATGAGATGGAATTAAGTTAGTTTTATTAAAAAAGAAAGACTTCAAGTTAATGCCATAACGGTGCATGGTTTATTGTAATAAAGTCATAAAATGATTGTTACATCTTCTTGAAGGAAGAATAGTACAACAAATAATAACAACTTTTAACTTTTTACATGTTTTTGTAAACAACAGTCATTGTTGATAGCATCTAAATATATAGTGTTTTCATATGAAAAAATGGTGCTAAAATTTAAATTTTAGAGAATTTTTTGTGCTTTTCATGTTATTTTTATAGTTTTAGGTTTTCAAGCTCAAGAATTTCATTTTCATACAAGCCATGCATGCAAGCATGCAAAGGAAAAGCTCAATTTGCAAGATCATGGACGCTATAAGCATAATCTTATTTGGCCAAGACCATTCAATAGAAACTCCATGCAATTTTTTCAAAAATGAAGGCTAGGTACATTTGGCTAAGAGAAATTTGAAGTTCATTATGAAGCTTGTTGCTTAGCCTTGAAAAGTTTAACTTGGAGTAGGATTTTATCCATTTGAATTTCAAGACTTGGATAAAAATTAAACTACTGTTGAATTTCTAAGCCTTAGCCACATCACAGGGAGGAGATTGATTAAAATTCAATTAAGATTCAAGCAAGGGCCAAGATTGCATCATCAAACCCTCCATTTGGCCAAACTCTCCAAAAATGAAGAGTCCACATTCGATCAACTACTTGAAGATGAGAATTAGCATAATCCTTTAGCATTTAAGGTAAATTCAAACTCTTGTGAAGCATATGCCTCTCATAGCCGAACCTATGCCTATAAATAGGCAAGGTCTCCTCACTTGTTGATCATCCTATTCACTCATCTCCTTTTTTCTTTCTTTAGTTTTTTTCTTTTAGTTTTTTAGTTCTTTAAATGAGTTATTGGCGTAGGTGACAGATTTGCCAATAACCACAAAATCTTTGTTTCTTTAAATTCTTTTAATCATAGAATTATTGTTTTCAAGATCTTTCTTTTCTTGTTTTCAAGTTGGAAATCTTGTTTTCTTTTCTTTATATTCAGTAAGCATTATTTTTTCCAAGATTGATCAAAGCTTTCTTTTATTTCTTGAAAGATTTGACCAACATTTGCTTTATTGTTTTACAAGTTATTGTCATGCAATCTTTATTCCAAGTTTACTTCAAGTAATTGGCACTTTCAAGTTTTTTTACTTTTCAATCTTTTTAACTCTGTTTTCTTAGATCTAGTTTTTGTTCTTTTATTTTTCAAGTGACAGTTGGTGAAGTCAAGATCTTTGTCAACTTGTTGCCTTTAATCTTTATTTTCCCTGTAACCAAACCCTAAATTTCTATTTATTTAGATATAAGATCTTAAGGTTTCACCTTTGGTAATTTTGAAACCAAAATTACACTTTATAATCCCTGAGGAGATGATGCTGAAATATTTCCTTTTATTACTTGATTTTTACACTTGCATGCTATATACAAAAAGCATCATCCAAGTTTTTAGCACCGTTATCGAGGAATATAGTGGTGTTCTCAATATGAATACAAAATTCTTAACTTCTTATAATCTAAACCTTTTTCTTAGATTTATTTACTTTTCTTTTACTTCTCTTTGATCTTTTTTTGTTTGCATACACAAATCCAATAGTGTTGACTTAGCTCCTATTAATTAATAAATTGAAAAAACCTTTAGAAGAAGAACAAAAGAGCAATCGACATTTGCACCAACTCCAATGGCTAATGCAAACAAAGGGGCAAAGAAAATTAAAAGACTATGTCGTTTCCAATGCTGATGGTTTTCAACCATCCATTAAAAGGCCAGTTATCAAGCCAACAAATTTGAAATTAAGCTTTCAATTAAACAAATGGTCCTAACTTCCTATAGTTTGAAAGGTTACCAAATGATGATCTAAATCTCCACATTTATAACTTTATTCAATTATGTGATCCTTTTTGCTATAATGGTGTTTCTTATGAAGCTATTAGACTAAAATTATTTCTTTTTTCTTTCAAAGGCAAGGTAAAAAGTTGGCTGTCTTTTTCATCGTTTGGTTCAATCACAACTTGGGATGACTTGATTCAAAAGTTTTTAGTAACATTTTTCTCAATAGCAAAAATATCAAAGCTAAGGATGAGATCACCACATTTCTGCAAGTGATGGTGAAACATTGTATGATGGATAGGAATGATTCAAGGAGCTGTTAAAAATATGCCTACATCATGGATTACCCTAGTGGCTTCAAATTCAGATTTTTTATAATGGTCTCACATCACCTATGAGAACCACCTTAGATTCAGTTGCTGGAGGGATAATTATGAGCAAAACTCTTGAGAAAGCAAATGAGCTTATTGAAAAAATGGTTGCTAATAATTACTAATAGGGCATGGAAAGAAAGGTTAGTGAAAAGTTTGCTGGTTTATTTGAGGTTGATGCTATTACTTCTATCAATTCCTAACTATCCGCCCTTACCAAAAAAATTAAAGCCTTAGGAAACCAATCCCAAGCTAACCATGTAAATGCTATACAAAGCCTTTCGGTCTTTTGTGATATCTATGAAGGATTTTGTTCCTTTAAAAGATGCCAACTTAGAGTAGAATCACTTCAATACATCCAACAAGCAAAACCAAATAACAATCCCTATAGTAATACTTATAATCCTAGATAACGAAACCACCCAAACTTTTCTTGGAACTAATTGAACCATTAATCCATAAACCTATAACCTGCCCTAAGAAAATAAACCCATATTTAAATACATGTTGACCCAACTGATGCAAGCCAACAATGCAAATATCCAAAGTTAAGCTGTACAAATCAAGAACCTAGAAAATCGAATAGGTCAACTTGCCCAAGCCATAGCAAATCGTTTTGTAGGTACCGTGTTTAGCGACACTGAATCTAACCTTAAAAGATAAGGCAAAGAGGGATGTAATGTAATATATTCTTTAGGAAATGTTAAGATGAAAGATTCTGATGAGGAAAATGATGAACCTATAGTAGTAAACCTCCTTAGTTTTGTAAAACAACCTAAAGTTGATTTCATAGGAAAAAAAGATATTTTAGAAGATGAAAAACTCTTGAGATTTGGTAGCAAAATTCTACAAGGGCTTGATCCTATGGCATTAGAGGCCTTTTGAAAAATAAAAACCTATGAAAAAGACCTTAATGAGGATAATGTTGAGATAGACTGTGAAGAAGATCCTGAAAAGTACATTGAAGGGTTTGTTGAAGAATGACAAATGTTATTACAAGTAGGGAGAACACTATTAGAAAGTATTCAGCTTAAACTTGAATAGATAGTCTAAGGTGAACTTGTTTAAAATGATAAAAAATGGGTAATTTAAGAAAAAGATCCAGAAGAAAAAGAGGAAGAGAAAAAGAAAGTTCAAGAAAAAG
This sequence comes from Durio zibethinus, assembly GCF_002303985.1. Next base: position 16,366,511 of record NW_019167838.1, on the reverse strand, counting down.
TACAACCAAGGCCAAGTATAACTATCAAAATGTATAAGTAGTCCACATTCCCCAAGGCCTATGCCTAAGGAGTTGCTCAAAAAATTGAAGGAAGCCACATTCTTAGACAACTATAACCTTGAACTTAAACAACTTCTGCCTAAAAGGTAAAAAAATCTAGAAAGTTTTAATATACCTTGCAAATTTGAAAATTTAAAATTTCATGATGCTTTTTGTGACCTTGGGTCTAGTATAAACTTAATGCTTATAAATTTTTTTTATGCAACTAAGTTATGAAAGCTGAAGCCTGCCCAGTTCAACATATATTTGTTGATTAGTCTACTAAGTTACCATAAGAGATGTTGACAAATGTACCAGTCAAAGTCAGTAAATATGCTATACTTATAGATTTTGCTATCTTAGATATAGAGGATGATGAGTCTCCATTAATGTTAGGAAGACCTTTCCTATTTATTACATAGGTTTTAATAGATGTGTATGATACTGGCCTTACCCTTAAATTTAAAAACAAGAAACTACAGTTTGTGTCTAAAAGATATAGTGTGCTGAGAGATGAAAAAGATGTTAGTGCAGTCAAGGTAAAGAAAACCCTTAAAGAATCTAACCTAAGAGATAAACCTCTTGACTTTTAAATCATTTAATAACCCTTAGCTCTAGCCATGTCAATCCTACAAGGAATTCAAGCTCTATATATATATGATCCTTGCTAGAAGAACTAATACACCTTTTAAAACTAAGTCTGTTTATGTTATTCCACAAAGAATGAGGTAATAAGCTAAGCTTCATTCAAAAGGTAAGATGATTGCCATAAAATTAAGGATGGTCAAGTTTGACTAAAACTGGCACTACTTGGGAAGCAACCCAAATTTTATTTTAATAAGTATGCTTTTTATTTTCTTAATTTTTCTTTTTAAAACATTTATGTTTTTAATGTTTTCAGTTAAGTTATTTTTGGAGAAATAAAGAGAAGTAAGGAGGATGCCTCATACAATTGAGAATTAGCCTTGAAAAGAAATTTAAGGAGTATTTCTTTTTTTCTTTATGTTTTTTATACATGGTTCCATTTAAGTGTGGGAGGGAAAGAAAACTTTTTGAACTTCAAAGATTAAAAGATTTTGAAATCTTAAGCCATCTTTGCTTTCAAACAAAATTGACATATTAAATATCATTATGATGCTCACTTAGTTAAAAGTTGCATATATTATCCAAAAATGACTAAAGTATGATATGGAGTTTAAATATGAATGTAGTGGAAGTTGAAAAGAATTCTTAAGCATGTCTTTTCTTTGGATATGATCTTTATGCATGTTTTTCTATTTTCTTTTAAGGAAATGCTATGATTTTTTAGAAAGTTTATAGGATGTAGATTTACATAAGATTTAAAGATTGAATAAGTGCTATAGAATTCACCTACTCAATCTTTGAGGCGAAATCCTAGATCATATTTGACTTAAGTGATGAGCTAGGCAGTTCTTTGGACCTTTGAGTTTTTTCAAGCCTCCTTATGATAATGCATCTTTAGTATCCTTATTTTGAGCCTTTTATATTAATCATTTTCTTTGTTTATTTAGCCACATAATAAACCAATGAGCCTTTTCTTTGATTATTATTATCGTTTTCTTTTGTTTTGACCAACTTATTGTGTTTAATTATGTATAGACATGTTTATGATTTTTGAAAGGAAGGGAGGTACAAGGAATGAAATGAAAGAAAGAAAACAACAACCATGAAAGACAAAGCCTAAGAAAGCCAAAAAAGGCAAAGTATTATTTTCAAAAAAAAAAAGAAAAAAATGCTGTGAAAAAAAAATGATGCCTCACAAGTCAAGTTTCTAAAAGAGTTCCCACTTGTTCAAAGTCCAACAAATTCAAGGAAAGTAAGCTTAAGGTTTTTGAGCCTAAAATTTAGTTTTTCCTAACTTGACCTAAGCCTAACATTACAAGCCTAAAAGATATTTTGATCTTGAGTTAAATATGTAGGTTTAACATTAGTGGAGAGGGATGGAGAAAGTAAACTTATGAAGTTTATTCTATCTTTGAATTGAAATGTGATGAATTGTTTTACATTATGTTTACTTGAGTTATATGCTTGAATTAAAGATTGAGTAGATTTATATGTGTGAATAGCATAAGAAATTGATAGCTTGCTTTTGAAGAAAATTCTTGTAACTTTGTATTTATTCTTAACTTTGTATTATGCAATAATACATGATAGAAGTTTTGTATAATTTTTGACTTTGTGAATATTTATAATGTTATTTAGTTTTGTTAATTTAAGGTTTTGCTTGACAACAAGTAAAGATTTAAGTTTAAGGGTACGATAGCACTTAAATATATAGTGTTTTTACATGTCAAAATTGGTGCTAAAATTTAAATTTTGGATATTTTTTATGCCTTTCATGTTATTTGCTTGGTTTTAAGTTTTTAAGCTTAAGAACTTCATTTTCATGCAAGCCATGCATACAAGCATGCAAGGGAAAAACTCAATTTGCAAGAACATGGACTCTACGAGCATAATCCTATTCGACTAAGGCCATTTAAGAGAAGCTCTATCTAATTTTTCCATAATGAAGGGTAGGTACATTCAACTAAGAGAAATTTGAAGTTCATTATGAAGCTTGTTGCTTAGCCTCGAAGAATTTAGCTTGAAGTAGGATTTCATCCATATGAATTTCAAAACTTGGATAGAAATCAAATTACTCTTGAATTTTTAAGGCTTAGCCGAATCCAAAGAAAGAGATTGAGCAAGAATTAATCAAGATTCAAGAAAGAGCCAAGATTGCATCATCAAACCCCCAATTCGGCCAAACTCTCAAAGAATGAAAAGTCCACATTCAATCAACTACTTGAAGATAAGGATTAGCTTGATCCTTTAGCATTTGAGGTAAATTTAAACTCTTGTAAAGCCTATCCTTCTCATAGTCAAACCTATGCCTATAAATAGGCAAGGTCTCTTCATTTGTTGATCATCCCATTTACTATTCTTCTCTCTTCTTTCTCTAGTTCTTTTCAATTAGTTCTTTAGGTGAGTTATTGGCTTAGGTGATAGATTTGCCAATAACCACAAAATCTTTTATTTCTTTAAATTCTTTTAATCAAAGAACTATTGTTTTCAAGATCTTTCTTTCTTTATTTTTAAGTTGCGAATCTTGTGTTCTTTTCTTTATAGTCGGCAAGGATTATTTTTCTCAAGATTGATCAAAGCTTTCTTTTATTTCTTACAAGATTTAACCAACATTTGCTTTATAATTTTATAAGTTATTTTCATGCAATCTTTATTCCAAGTTTACTTTAAGCAATCAGCACTTTCAGGTTTCTTTACTTTTTAATCCTTTAAATCTTGTTTTCTTAGATCTAGTTTTTGGCAATATTCTTTTACTTCTCAAGTGACAGTTGGTGAAATCAAGATCTTTGCCCACATGTTGTCTTTAATCTTTATTTTCCCTACATCCAAACCTTGAATTCCCATTTGTTTAGATATAAGATCTTAGGATTTCACCTTTAGTAATTATGAATAACCCAATATTACATTATGTAATCTCTGAGAAGACGATATAGGAATATTTCCTTTATTACTTGATTTGTGCACTTATAGGCTATATACAAAAAGTAGCAATCAATTATCAATAGCAAGGAGTCTACTACCTATAGCTTTTGTGAAACATGTTAACTTTTTGTTTGAAAGGAAGTCAATTGCTTTATACTAGACATTTGATTGCCCTTCAAACATTTAATGAACAGTTTCTAGAATCAAGGAGAATGACTGCTTGATCAAAGGAATGGACTGTCCTTCATGTAAAGCATTTTGAAAAGTAAAATTTACAATATCTAAATAATATGTAAGGCATGATAAGTTTAAGTGCTAAAGTATATGATATGAAAGAAATTTTTTAAAGCATTTATATTATACATAAAAAAAATGAAATATGATAAACATGGAATTCTTTTATATGGAAACCTAAGTTAAAAAATATAAATTTATAATTTTTAGTATGCTATAAAAGTTTGGTTTCAAGTTTATATTTTAACAAAAGTAAATCTTGCTTTGTTTAAATATGAATATAATTTGTAATGGAATATGCTTTGAATATGACTATGCATGAAAATGATATGGCTAAAAACCTTGTTTGCTATGATATTTTGATAAATAATTTAACTAGATTATTATGATGTATGAATTTATAAAGCATATTATAATCATTCTATGATTAAGCATGATTAATTGATATTTTTAATGAATTACATGCTTAATAAAAAGATTTTTAATTTTTTATTTTCTAATATAGTCATGTTCTAATTGCATTAATTGATTCGTAATAATGATTATCATAGCAATTGATATGTGCTATGTTTATGCTATGGTTTTGTTAAAAAGATTTTATTGTTGGTAATGACATACATAAGCATATAACATGTATGAATGATTCTAAGATTAAATATGTAATTGACATATTTGATTTATTACATGCTTAATAAAGAAGTTAAAAAATTACTTTGTTAAAGGAGAATCATTGAAATGCTTGAAACAATAAAATATGTATAGCTAGTTTTGGTTAATAGTAGATGATTTTATAACTATAATTATGAAAATATATGCTATGATATATATTTGTTTTTGGGATCATGAGATTGTTTGCACATGTAAATAGCTTAAAATTAATGAAAGGAAAGTGTTATATAAATTCCATTTGTGATATTCTTAAGTGTCGCTATAGTTTTTTTTTTTTTTTTGTGATGTGTAATGAATTGAATTATTCAATTGTATTAACTTTAATTAAAAGGAAATGGATTCTATAATTTGGAGTCTACTAAAAAACACCATTTTGGTGTGGTATGATACTTGTTAAATAATTAACCTAAAAAGGTTAATGTTAAATTCTTGGTTAGAAACAAGGTCATGAGACAAGGCATTCATGGCATTATGTCATGACTAAATAGAATTCCAAATTAAAAGGAACAAAATTGTTTTCATAAACAATGAAATGTAAATCAAAGGTAACATTTCTAAAGGTTTGGAAACATGGAGCAATTGTAAATTTTTCAAAAACCATGTCCCATGGAATTTAAAGAGGAGTAATTGCATTTTATTATGCACACAATAAGGTATAAAGATTCATTTTATTGAACATAAAGGATTTAATTATAATCAACATTATGATCGAATCAAGGATGCCATAATGGAAGAATGTAAACATTCAAGACAATTCCTCATGTTAAATTGCTTAAAAAGTAGTTCATATGAACTTGAAAAGGATTCTTCAAAATAGAAGAATATATATACCTTGTAAAAAATTAGAAAAATAATCGTATGATTCAAGTTCCTTATTTAAAGAGTATGGAATCAATCATATGACTTAGATTTCATAATGGTTCTTATATAAAGAATAAGGGAGGTTGCATATAAACATATATAGAATAATGTTTATTACGTAATCTAATTGTAAGTATTATTATGACAAATAAAGTCTTAATATTTAGCATTCAAGAAAGATGTTATAAATGATTAATATATATAATTATGATAAATAACATTTGTATGTTAAAAAACATAATCTCTTTTATGCAAACCAATAGAGGTTACAAATAAAATTTCATAAAAATAACGTTTTAAGACTATAGATAACAGAACATAGCCAAATGTTTGTGAAAAAAGTTTACACAAATATGTTTAGGAATATATACACCATAACAAGAATATATAAAATCTTCAAAGAGAATGCTTATTGTACCATTGTAAATCATCAAAATATGTGAAAATTTCATATACTAATAAAGTGACTTGATAGGTGTATATAGAATAACCTAAAAGATTGTAAATTTCAAGATGAGGTTATTAAATATGAAAATTAATTTATATGTTTTAAAGAATGACATCAAAATTGATGTGATAACTTTGGCTTGTATCATATAATATATGATATGTTTAAATTTGTTGATAGTAAGTTCAATAAGATGTCATCATTTGAAATTATCAAAATGACATGATAATTTTGGTATGGACTAAGAACTTATTACATATAAAAAGGTTTTTTTATTTTTTTATGAAAACAAGGTGTTGTGAAAATGATTTTGGAAATAAAAATTTCTATAAGATACTAGGTGAATTTCCAATCTCACATTAATAGAATGATTCTAAAAGGAATCAATTATTGTGCAATGAAAAACAATAGTAAAAAAAAAAGTGAATTGCCTAATAAAAAATGTAAAAGTAATTATATGTTTGATGTATGCTTAAACATACACAAAGCAAGACATTACTTTTGAATTAACAAAAGGATTAGTAGATATATGACCCAAAGTTGCATTAGGATAGTTTTCAAGATATTTTAATATACATTATAAATGAATTCTTATGTATTAAAAGGATAGGTCAATGCAAGTTAAAAGGACCAACATGTAGATTCGAATGTGGATTAGCATATATGTATGGTAGGAGTAATGTTTCTTGAAATTTAAAAGAAACAATTAATATTAAAAAGATCTACTAAAATTTTCAAGATTTTTAAGTATTAAAAAAGGCAAGGAATAAGTTACATGTATAATTCCTTTAAAGCCTAAGCCAATATTTTACAAATTGATAGTGATAGTTAAGCTACATAATAAAAAGCTAAAAGCCAAAGTAAATAAAATCCAGACATTTTAAATAAAAGCATAATTATGTGGAAATTGACAAATGGTGCATGCAATAAAGAGACTGTGTCAAAAGTCAAGGAAATAAATATTTTTTTATTAAGGAATTGTATTAATGTCTAGACTTTCATTAGAGATAGGTAACAAGTTCATTTATTAAGTCACACATGATAGAACCTTGTTGATAACTTCATAAAATAGAGCCATTTAAACTTGTATTTAGTGTTTAAATGAAGGAATTTTGCTTAGTTCTTAGTGAAATAATACTCTTTGTACTCCTAATATGCTTAATTTGCTATTTTGTAGGAAATCTCGAAGAAAAAAATAAATCTTGATGAATTTTGAAGAATCTTTAAAGTTTTTGATCAATTTTGAATGATTCTTAGTACATTTAGAGTAATCTTAGACTGTTCTAGATGTGTTCTTGTTGATTTTTAGAAATCTTGAAGTTAGATTAATAAAATTGTGCAAGATTTGCTTAGCTGAACCTATGGGAGTTAGAATTATTCAATCTTAATGAGAAATTTAGAAAATTCATGCAAGAACCAAGAAAGGCATGTCTAGCTATGATTAGGGATAAAAGTGTAACTTCAAGTTGAATGCAAGTCCATGGTAGCTTATGTAGACGTGCATGCATAAGATTACCAATAAATGACATGATAGCAAGTTTTATCTCATTTGGAAATAGAGATAACTTGGAGGCTTATATGGCATGATAACCTGGTAATTCTATTCAAATTAGAAAAGTCTAGACTCTTGGTTTTCCTACATTGACTTAAAAATCCTATCTTTACTTAGATTGTGCTTATATTCCTATTTAGGATAGGATTTGCATGGATATATAAAAACTTCTAAAGAGGAGGCTGGTATGCATAAAATATTTAAATTTTGAATTGATTTTCTTCTCTTCAAGAAAAGCCTTATTTGAAAGTAAACTCCAAAAAGTCTCTAAAAAGGAACAAGATTTATTTGAACTTGAAAAACACTTTCTAAAAAACTTTCGACTTCTGATTTTCAAAAAGACTTTTTCATTCAAGAATTCAAGCTTGAATGAACTAGAAAAAGATCTGATCAAAGCCCTAACCACATATACTTATCTTTCTAACTTTAGGATTATTTGTATTCATGTTCTATAAATAGCTATCCTTTGTTTATGGAAAAATTGAAGTAGGGTTTAGCGTGACAGCCCAATCTAAAATATTTAGCTTCTTTAAGTTTTCTTGTTTTTTACTTTTCATGTTTTTAAGCTTTCTTTAAGTTATTTCAAGTTATGCAAAGTTCAATTTCAATTTTCTTTTAAATTCATGTTCTATTTTGTTTTCAATTTAATTCAAGCTTTCTTAAATTTCTTTCACTGCTTTCAATTCAATTCAATTTGCATTTTTTTTCTCTTTAAATGCTTTTAATTCATGTAATTTTTACTTTTTAAGTTTTGTTCTTAATTTAATTTGTAGTTTAAAGTTTAATTTGATAAGTTTAAGTTGTTTGCATGCAATTGAGTTGAATTCAGATTCTGTTTAAGGTTCTAAAGTTTAAATTCAATTTAATTAGTTAAGTTTAAGTTGCTAATTCAAAGTTTAGTAGCCCTTGCATGTTCTAGGATTTAATTGGCTTTAATTCAATTTTGTTCATTGTGATTTAAGTTTAAGTTGATTAGTTTATGATCTTGCATATTTATATGTTTTTTTAGTTTGCTAAGTAAATTACATTCTATTTTTTTTTAATTTAAGTTGTTAAGCTCATATTTAGTTTATTTTGCATGCTTAGTTAGGTTGTGGTTTAGTTAATTTGAATAGTTATTTAGTTATTTGCATTCCAATTTTCTATCTTTTAAATATAATTAAGGGTGAACAATTTCAATACTTACTTCTTTTCCATATATTTCAATCTTCATGGGAATGTTACTTGACTCATTCTATATTACTTATTTCAATTTGTACACTTGCAGATTCTTAAGCAAGTTTTGGTATTGTTACCGAGGATAATTCTTACAAAACTAGATTTGATCTTAAAAGAATAAGGGAATATCTCTTTACCCTTTTATGCTTTATTAATCTATTTTTACACATTGAGGACAATGTGTCACTTAAGTTGGAGGGAGAGAAAATTTGTGCAAAATATTTCAAATTTTCTATTTTTGAGCTTAAATTGTCATGCTTAAAATCATTTTATTGTTTCCTTTGATTGTTTTCTCATAATCTAATGATAGAACTTTGATGACTTTGAATATAGCTTATTAGAAAAGAATGACTGTAGTGAAAACATAAGATGATTTTTATAATTTATTTCTTTTTAATTGTGATATTTCCATATTTTTGAGCATTTAGCCTTGATCATTAAGATGTAAGCATGTTTAGTTAATGTTTATGTAAATTTGAAATTACATTGATCTTTAAAGTTATGTTTTTATTTTAGAATTTGTTTGACCATATTTTAAGGTGAAATCATAGACATCACTTAGTTAAGGAGATGATTTAAGCCATCTTTGGATCGTTTGAGCCTTTCAAGCTAACTTTTTATTATATTTATCCTTAGTCACACTTTTTGAACCTTTTATATACCCTTTCTTTGTTTTCCACCTTCATGAATTAGCCACCTTTTGATTTATTATCTTTATCTTTTTACCTTACCCTATGTGTATATGGATCAATCAAATCAATATGAAAGCTATGTTACATTAGGATGGAAATGTGGAGTTTAGAAAGAAAATGATGTGAAATTTCTGTTGCAAACAAAGAAAAGAAAAACTAAAATAGCTTTAAACAATGAAAAACATAATTCAAAAAAGAAAAAGAAAAGAGAAAAAAGTGAACATGAAAAACAAGGTATATATGAAAAATCATTGAGAAGTTGCTGCTTAAAACAAAAGAAAGAGGAATCTAGTTTCTAGGGTGTTACAATTTTTGAAAGCTCTCTCATTATAGAAAAAGATCCTAAGTAATGCATGTATAAGGGTTATAAGCCTAAATTTTCCTTTATCATACCTTAACTTTAGCCTGACATTACAAGCCTAATAAAAACCTATTGATTTTTGGATAGGTGTGGCTATAATGGAGATAGATGTGAAAAGCAAACTTATGAAAATTGTGCATACTTTGAATATTTTGTGTTAATTTCATGTTTGTATAGCTTTAATTGAATGTCTTTCTTTGGTATGAGATCAATTATTCACACACACAGAAATTTGCAATTGAAAGAGAGCTTACTCTTGAATGAATATAGTGTTTAATCTATGCTTATGTTTTTTTTAAGTTATATTCATTATGCAATTTTTGAGGACCTTATGAAAATCTATTTATTGGAAGTACGTATGTAATCTCTAGCATGTTAATTTATACTCTAGCTTAGTTTTATTTGTTTGAAAACAAGCAATAAAGTTCAAGTTTGAAGGTTTGATAACTCTATAAAATAGAGTTATGTAGACTTGTATTCAATGTTTAAATGATAGAATTTTGCTTAATTCTTAGTGAAATAATGTTTTTTTTTACTCCTAAATTGCTTAATTTATTTTTTTTTAGTAAATCTTGAAGAAAAGATTGAATCTTGATGAATTGTGAAGAATCTTGGAAATTTTTTATCAATCTTGGATGTTTTTGGTGCATTTGGAATACTCTTGGATTGTTCTTGATGTGTTCTTGTTAATTCTAAGAAATTTTGAAGTTAGATTAATGAAATTGTGCAAGATTTCCTTAACTAAACCTCTAGGATTTAAAATTATTCAATCTTGATGAGAAATTCAAAAAATTCATGTAAGAATCAAGAAAGGCATGTTTGGCTATCATTAGGGATAGAGGTGTAATTTCAAGTTAAACTAAAATCCATGATAGCTTGTGTAGGTGCTCATGCATGTGATTACTAATCAATGATATGACAGCAAGTCTTTTCTTATTGGTTAAGAGAAATGATTTTGAGGCTTATGTGGCATGAAGACTTGACAATTTTGTTCAAATTGGAAAAGTCAAAATAGCTCTTGGTTTTTCTACATTAACTTAAAAATCCTATTTGTTAACTTTTTAAATATAGATGATGATCCAAGAGGGAGGTGAATTGGATTTCTCCAAATTACTTTCAAAACTAGATTTCAATATAATTGAATGAAAAATTAAAACAATAAGCACTTTAATAAAAATATGATGCAATCAACAACCATTAGTGAACCTTGAATCAAATATAAACAACAATAAAAGTAATGAGTATAAGGATAGAGAAATCAAACAGAATAATTTATAAAAGTTTGGTTCTTCTTTACAAGGCACCTACATCCTTACTCTTGGTTGTCCACACCAAGGCTTCAATCCACCAATTGAATAAAACTCTAAAAGATACAAACTTATCTTATACTAAATCCATATCTTTTTCTTAAGGCTTGATAGCAACCTCTACCCTTTGTAGTAATATACCCAATCTCGCTACAAGGCACTCAAGAGGATACTTCACTTTTTACTCCTTTTTGTATATCAAAGGAAATTTTACAAACAATAGAACAATTTTTCTAAGGCTAAGTGTTTGCTAAGTTTAAGTACAAGAATAATGAATAAAATACAACAAAAACTTTGGATACAATCAAATACAAGGATATGAACTTTAAAGTTCTATTTGCTCTAAAACTCTTGATTTATTGAGAGATATTGATTGAATGCTCTTTGAATCTTCTCTCTTAACTTCAATGGTGTTAGAAGACTCCGATTTATAGAAGAATTGAGTATGTAGCTGTTGGGGATTGATTAGTGTTGAAAATATCCATTGAAAGCTTGAAAAACTAGCTATTACACACAAATTTGGGTAGACCCGATTGATTCAGTAAGGAACCCGATCAATCCTCCTCGCTAAAGGATTGATTGGTTTTCATAGAACTTAAACTTGAAAGTTTTCTAGGTAAAAAAATCAATCGATCATATGCAAGAGGGGATCAATCCCTTCTTCTCTTTCTTGCATAAAATATTTTTAAACCATGGAAAAAGGTTTGTTTGTGATCTAAAAACATTTTTCATTAGATAAAACACTTACAAACATTTTCTTTTTGAGTTCAAAACATACTTGCTAGTTTTTCAAATTTTAGCACATCAAAAATCTTTTTGATAAACATATTTTGTATTTAGTACAATAATGATAAAACATAAGAACATAAGAACAATGTACTAAATAATTTATTTTACGAAATTATAATCAAACTTATTTAGCTTAATATTTTGTCATTTCGAAAGAAGGATCAATTCAAAGCTAAAAATTCCTCCTTTTTGATATAATAAAACCTAAAGATAAATTTGCTTGCTGAAAAATATTTAAAATTATTTTAGGATTTTGAAAGCCATTTTTAAAAATGATTTTGCAAAAACTCTCTTATAAGCAATTCATAGCAAAATGCAATATATTATCCCCCTTAATCATTGCATCCTAGTTTAATACAACTTAATAAACATATGTTAAGTAAATGTAACAATTAATCCCAAACATATGCGTACATATGTCAAAACATATAATATAATTAAACACACACATGAACATATATGTATGTCAAGTACAAACAAATTTGTCCACATGATATTTCCCTTCCTTTTTGTCATAACAAAAAGGCATGAGCAAATAAATCACAAAAAGGTATTAGCAAATATATTTATGAATCATTTCTCCCTTTTTTTTTGTTTAAGCTCTTCATACAAATGTTGAAACTCCTTTACCAATTTTTATAAGTATACATTTGCATATAATAAGAAATATCCATAAAATGCATGGGATAAAATGCATGATACCAATAACATTAAGAGTATTTTGAATGTATGTACAATAAAGTTCACATACATGTATTTAAGCACAAAAGCATAAGTGTATCAAATTTAAGTATTTTATCAAAAGATCATTCATTCAAACTAACAATACAACTCATAAATCATGTCATTATGAAATATCTTAGAATTTAAAATTTAAATATCAATTAAGCATACAATTCAAGCACATACATTCAAGCTTATACAAATGTTAATGATACCAATTTTTAAAAATATGTTATCATAAAGCATACTAATTGTTATCACAAAACAACTCATTTTAATTCAAGCAAAATTATAAAGTTTTTCTTCCTTTGAACGAAAGAAAAAATGAAATAATTTAAGACATAAATTTGCATGAAAGGTATAAGCAACAAGGATAGGCATACTAGACAAGTATCAATTAAAGTTTAAAAAATTCATTAGCAATTTTGTCCAACAACATTCATAGAGCTAACATATTTTATGCTTATAAAAGATTCAATCAATAATTCTAAAATAATAAGTATATCTTACATAAACATATCCTATCCAAACAAGAACCAAAAGCTCATATATAATATAATGAAAATGAGTACTAATAAGCAATGATATTCAATCATCATGTCATAGCCAAAAATTATATGAGCATTATTTGCCAAACATGATGAACATATATACTATGCCAATGAAATAATGAAAGCATAATCATTCAAATATATTTCAGATTATTTCAATACAAAGCAATATTCTCAATATGAGAGTATTCAAACAAACAAGCATATATGCAAGCAATATTTCAATCAAAATCATACAAGCAGATACACATACATAAGTAATATACCTAATTCAAAGAGATATGCAAGCAGTTAGGCATAATATGGTACATGTTATCTCAATATTTTTCATCAATGAACATGTAAAAATTAATCAATTTAACTCATATTCATGTTCAAAGATTCATATATTAACCAAATATTCATGCATTAAAAACTATATTCTTATCAATGCAATAAAAAGCTAGACATGAATATTAACCAAAATACAATGTGTTCACAAATTCAATCACAATATCTCATTTTTGCACACACTAAAGCAAGCATTTATCAAATAATGTATTAAACATTATTTATGGTATACTTATAATAAGTTAAAACAATGAATCAATCATAAACCTATAAAGTTTAAATGCAACACATTTACCTCCATCCTTGTCAAGCTTTGTTGTCGTGCTCATTTGGCTTTAAGTTCTCCATTCCAAATATTTTAAGCAAATCTTCAAGATACTTGAGCTTGATTGATGAAGATACTTTGCTTGCTATGCTTGAAACTCCAAAAAAAGTATTGACTTATTCATGCTCATTTCAAGTTCTCTTAGCATAGATTTAGAAAAATTCTTAAGAAATATTCATTAATAGCATCAAGAATACAAATTGATAAAAATATACCAATTTTTAGAAAATAAATTTCATATTCTAAGCCAATATAAGCAAAAGAAAATTTTGTCATTAAACACAATTTGCCAGTAGCAAAGGAGATATAAACTTAAGCTAAAGGTTATGTATCATTTCAAACATCAAATATCAAATTACACAATGTTGGCACAAAAGTGAAAGTTATCATGTGATGTGAAAAAATCAATTTGTGAAAATAATAAACACAAAGAAGACATATTCAATAATCATGTGTATTCAAGAAATCACCAAAGAATATGTCAAAATAAATTTTAGGGCATATGAAAACTAAAAACTCAATGAAGACATATTTATCAACAAAACATATTAGAAAAAATTTAACACAAAAACATAGATATACCAACACAACTAATAGGCCATAATCAACAATGACTTAAGCTAAAAATAAGCATCAAAAGAAAATCATTCACTCAAGTCATGTTGTAAGCATGTCAAGTCAAAATAAATCATATTCATAGATATGCCAGCACAAGTCATTGGCCATAATCAACAATGACTTAAGCTAAAAATAAGCATAAAAACGAAAATCATTCATTCAAGCATGCACTTAACAAGAACAAAAGATGAACTAACAATATATATCATTTAAAAACTAGTACACCAATTAAAAAGAAAAGAGATAGAACAATTAAGCATAATATCCAAAATATTTCACAAAAATAATAAATCATTTTAGCACAAGAGCAAACATATTTAAAAACATTTCAAAAATCAAAAGATAAAAATTTTAAGCACTTTCAAATTACAAGTATTAAAATCAAGTTGAATCAATCAACATGAAAGCACATACTTAACCAAATTCAAAATGAACAAAGAATCAATATATATATCACTTAAGCACATAAAGTTCATCATTCATCAACACAAGAGAGGAAATAAGTATTGAATTAATAAGGATAAAGAATTAAAGCATATTTCAAGACTATTTTATAAGAAATCAAGAGATAAACAATACAATCAAATTTTTAAACAAATTTCACAAGATCCAAGCATTGTAAATAAGTTGAGCAATTTTACACATCCTGGTCATATAAGTATTTTCAACAATCACAAATCAATGTTTACATTACAAATATGCATAAAGACCATAAAACACATATTCATTATGCTAAATCATTCAAGTAAATATATTTATGCAAAGTATCATAGGATAAATCATTCAAAGCTTAATATGTGCAAAATTTTGATTTTAAAGCTCATTTTTTCTTAGAAAAGACCTTGATAAAACTCATAATTAGTCAAGCTCATTTTTAACCATCTTAAACTATTCCAACAAATCTCAAATGACAAAACAAATTTGTTCAAGTGGTGATTTGGACTTAGAAACAAGAAAATCAAAAAGTTAATTCTTAAACCTCATATTTCCTTGAAAAAATGCTACTAAGATAGGAAAAAATGTTAAAAATATATTTTAGGCTCTTCAAACCATTTAAACAAGTTTTATATCATAATTTGAAAGTGTCCAAATGGTTTTTATGCCCATAAATATTCAAAAACAAGATTTGATCTTTTAAGCTACAAAATCTTTTATAACTTGCATGAAACACTATGAAAAGTTAAAATCATTGCAAGTTATCAAATTTTCTTTGTTTGAGCTAGTTTAAATTATTGAACTCTAATTCGTTTTGCAATTAAAGACTTGCTAAACAAATTTTCACATTTAAAGCTTGACTTTTGTAAAAATAATTTTCAAAGCAAAACTTAAAAACTCAAAATTATTAAGCTTTGAGTGCTCTTCTTAAGTTTGTGCATAAATATAAAAATAATTCAGCACATAAATAAACATGTCAAATATTTTAAACATTCATGTTCAATATTCAATATTCAATTTTACCAGCAATATCAAAATATCAAGATCATTCATGTAATTTCATTCTCAAAAGCATTCATATAGTGTAAGCACATGTAATTTCACAAATCCATCAAAGCATTTATGAATTCTCCTAAAATATTTCTCAAGCAAATAAGCACCAAAAATAATTTCAACAAGTATGAGAATATATTTATATCATCTAATCAAGAGTAAAAAATAAATGCATACTTAATCAAGCTTACATATGCTCAAGATCATGCAATTTATAAGATATAATCAACTTTAATCAATATATTTCTACAATAACAATTAAGCATTCATATTTTATCAAGAATAGGTAACCAAATTCAAATTCTTTTCAAATAAAAATTTAGAGGTTACCCATCTCCATTGTTTGTCTAGAGTTTCAATCTTTAATGTCACATTGTAGCTCCTTACTATAGTGCACTTACAAGACATATTCTCAGTTGATTTTTAGTACCCAAATTACTTTGGGTCCTTGAAAGTTAGTGACAATATCTTTTGTTGTTTTAGGAACCCATACTTGCCTTAAAACTTTTCTCTTTATAAGACAAGTATGTGTAGTATAACTATGAAAATTATAAAAATTACATTTGATTATTTTAGCACTTAAAAAATTCTTGAAAAGCTTTTGTTTTTCATTCATCAATTTATTAATTTTTTTTTTCAAATCAAAATTTTCTTTTTTTGAAAATTCATTTTTATTTTGAGAGGTTTCAAAATCTATTTTAAACTTTTCATTTTCTTTTTCCAAATTATTCTTTGTATTTATCAAAAAATCATTTTCAACATTCAATCTAGAAATCACTTTCTTGTATTTCTTTCTCTTTGATTTAAATTCCATAACTAAGTAATCAAATGCATAATGTAATTTAGCAAAAGTATATAAACTTGAATCACAAGAGTTAAATGTTACCTTGGGCTTTTCAAGGGCCATGAGACATGATGCATTGAAGTTGTAGGAGTCAAAAGCTCCATGAGTAAGCATATAGCCTTGGCATCATCCATCACTTGCTTCAAATAGTTTGCATCATTTGAAGAAGTTCTAAGCCCTTTTTCCACTACTAACCATGCTCCAAAATTTTGGGCCATTATGAATACTTTCATTCTCATTCACCATTCACAAAATTCATATTTATTGAACATAGGAGCTTTGAGGACTTTTTCACCACTTTGAAAAGCCATATAATCATTTCTCAAGATGTTTAGACTTATAAAAAGAAACCAAAGCTCTAATACAAATTGTTAGCTTTTTAGGTGTAGATAGTGATCCAAGAGTGGAGGTGAATTGGATTTCTTCAAATTACTCCCAAAAATAGATTTCAATATAATTGAATGAAAAATTAAAACAATAAGCACTTTGATGAAAATATGATGCAATCAACAATAATTAATGAACCTTGAATCAAATATAAGCAACAATAAAAGTACAGAGTATGGGGATAAAAAAATCAAATACAATGATTTATAGAGATTCGATCTTTCTTTACAAGGCACTTTCATCATCTCTTTTGGCTGTCTACACTAAAGCTTCAATCTATTAATTGAAGAAAACTTTTATAAGATACAAACCTATCCTATACTAAATCCTTATTTTTTTTAAGGCTTAGATAGCAACCTCAATCCTTTGTAGTAATCTACCTAATCTCACTACAAGGCACTTAAGAAGATAACTCATCTCTTGCTCTCTTCCTTTTTTGTATATCCAATGAAATTTTGCAAACAATAGAACAACCTCTATAAGGTTAAATGTTTGCTAAGTTTAAGTACAAAAATGATGAATGAAATACAACAAAAACTTTGGATACAATCAAATACAAGGATATGAACTTTGAAGCTCTATTTGTTCTAAAACTCTTGATTTCTTTAGAGAAATTGATTGAATGCACTTTGGATCTTCTTTTTTAGCTTCAGTGGTGTTGGTAAACTCCTATTTATAAAGGAATTGAGTTTATAGCTATTGGAGATTGATTGGTCTTGAAAATACCCATTGAAAGCTTTAAAAAATAGCCATTACACAAATCTGGGCAAACCCAATCGATCTTTTTTGCTAGGGGATCAATTGATTTTTGTAAAATTCAAACTTGAAAGCTTTCTAAATAAAAATTAATTGATCCTATGTAAAAAGGGATCGATTGTGTCAAGCAGGGGATCGATCTTGTCCATTAGAAGATCGTCCCTTTTTCTCATTTTTACACAAAACATTTTTAAACCATGGAAAAAAGTTTGTTTGTGATCTAAAAATATTTTTCACTTGATAGAACATTTACAAACATTTTTTTTTTTAGTTCAAAACATACTTCCAAGTTTTCCAAATTTTAGCACATCAAAGATAATTTTGATAAACATATTTTGTATTTGTATAATAATGATAAAACATAAGAACAAAAGACCAATGTATTAAATAATTTATTTTGCAAAATCATAATCAAGGTTATTTAGCTTAGTGTTTTGTCATTTTAAAATAAGGATCAATTCAAGGCTAGCACTATCTTTACTTGGATTACCCGTATATTCCTATTTAGGATAGGATTTGCATGGATATATAAAAACTTCTAAAGAGAAGGATAGCATGCACAAGATATTTAAATTCAGAATTGATTTTCTTATTTTTAAGAAGAGTTTTACTTGAAGGCTAACTCCAAGAAGGAACAAGATCTATTCTAACTTAAAGAACACTTTCTAAGAGGCTTTTAACTTCTAATTTTTAAGAAGACTTATTCATTCAAGAATTCAAGCTTGGTTGAACTAGAAAGAGATCTGATCATAGCCCTAATCGCATCTACTTATCTTTCTAACCTTAGGATTCTTTTTATTATTATTTTATAAGTAGCTATCCTTTGTTTATGGAAAAATTAAAGTAGGGTTTGAAGTGACAAACCAACCTGAAATAGTTAACTTCTTTAAGTTTTTCTGTTCTTTATTTTTTAAGTTTTTAAGCTTTCTTTAAGTTATTTTAAGTTATGCAAAGTTTAATTTCAATTTTCTTTTAAATTCAAATTTTATTTTATTTTCAATTTAATTCATGCTTTCAATTCAATTTACATTTTCTCTTTTTATGTTCTTTTAATTCTTGTAATTTGTGCTCTTTAAGTTTTGTTCTTAAATTAATTTGTAGTTTGAAGTTTAACTAGTTAAGTTTAAGTTGTTTGCATGCAATTAAGTTCAATTTAGATTTTGTTTGAGGTTTATAGCTTAAATTCAATTTAATTATTTAAGTTTAAATTGTTAATTCAAAGTTTAATAGTCCTTGCATGTTTTAGGATTTAATTGGCTTTAATTCAATTTTGTTCATTATGATTTAGGTTTAAGTTGTTTAGTTTATGATCTTGCATATTAGTTCAGGTTTAATTTCTATGTTTTTTTAGTTTGCCAAGTAAATTTACATTCTGTTTTGTTTAATTTAAGTTGTTAAGTTTAGATTTAGTTTATTTTGCATGCTTAGTACGGTTATGGTTTAGTTAGTTAATTTAAATAGTTATTTCATTATTTTACATTCTAATATTCAATTTTTTGGATATAATTAAGGGTGAACAATTTTAATACTTATTTCTCTTGAATATATTTCAATCTCCATGGGAACAATACTCTATTTATTCTATATTACTTGTTCTGATTCTATGCACTTGTAGATTCTCAATCATTTATTATAATGTGTAGATCCATGAACCTGATCGCAAGATGTAAAATTTTATAAATAAAAAAAAGCAGAGTTGCATCCAATCTTTTTAATAGGTGTAATTGACCACCTAAAAAATTTATCTTTTTAATAAAACCCTAAAATTAGTTTAAAGTTTATCAAAAAGATATTTTTAATCTTTTAAAATAAAGCTAAGTTCAAGATTAGCACCCCCATAATATCCGATTTAAAAACAACATGAGTTAATTATGCATTATTTTCATGGTATTGAATAAAAATGGTTTCGACTTTAAATTTGATGATAATTCCCTTCACTTTTTTTAAGAAAATCAATTTTATTTGATAAAAGAAAACCATATTTAGGAATATTGTAAAAATTTTTAGGTTTACTAAATACCTTAAAATTCTCCAACACCTAGGCAAAATCTAAAGATAACTCATTCTACCCAAGATTCACCATGGCATTCCTTTAAAATAAAAATAACATTCTTTATAGATGATAATTGCTAGTGACTTTTCAAGGTCTAGGAAGAGTAGAAAAAATTATTTCATTTAGAATGTTATTTTAGTTATATTTCATAATCCATATTTTTTTTAGTAACATTTTTCATAAAAAATATTTTATGCAAAAAAAAAAAATAATGATACTACAATTAGCAAAGAAACAATAGTGACATAATAAACATACGCATGAAAGATGAATGTAGAAAACAATCTAAAGATATACAAATGGATGTCATGCACAATGATGAGATGAAAAATTGAAATTAGGTCCTTAAATATAAAGAGACCACCTAAACTCCCTAACTTTTAGGCAAAGTTTAGGTATGATTATTTATATTTAAGATCCCACTTTTATTCCTTTTCTTTTGATCTGATTATTAGAATTTGTTTAAGAAATTAGGAACAGATTATTTTATATGGGATTTTAATATAAATCCTTTGAATTTTAGGATGGCTTTGCATGTTAAAATGGATTCAAGGTTTTGGGATTTAACTTATTTCAGGGTTTGGATAATTTAAGGATTTGGGTGGATTTAGTACTTGGATCAGATTTAGAATTAGAGGCTAGATTTAAGGTTTGACTTAGGGTTTAGGATTTGGTTTAGGGTTTGCTCTAGGTTAGGTTTAGGGTTAGAGTTTTGCTAAGGTTTAGGGTTTAAGGAAAGTTAAGGGTTTTGATTAAGGTTAGGGTTAGGGATAAGTTTTAGGGTCTTAGGGTTTGACTTTGGAGTTTTAGGGTTCAATTTTGGGGTTTAGGAGTTGACTTTGTGTTTAGGGCTTGACTTTAGGATTTGGGGTTTTATTTTGGGGTTTAGGACTTGACTTTAGGTTTAAGGTTTAACTTAATGATTTGAGGTTTAATTTTGGGTTTAGGGTTTGGCTTTGGGTTTTAAAGTTTGACTTTGGACTTTAAGGTTTAATTTGGGGTTTGACCTTGGGGTTTAACTTTTATGGTTTAGGTTTGACTTTGATTTAGGGTTTTAGTTTTGGGGCTTAACCTTAGTTTTAGGCATTTTAGGGGTTCCATGATTTTTATGAATTTCTCCAAAAATCCCCCACATCTAGGTGGACTTTTGAAATAAGCTAAAAAGCCATGGTCTTCAATCTTGTTTAATTAATATTTTAATGTGTAAGTAGATGCTTAATGATGATAATACTTATGAAAATTAAATACTAAACATGAAATTAAACTATACACAAATTGTGAATCAAAATAAACTACTATGACAATACTAAGTTATTTTAACAAACACTTAAAAAACATGGTAAAAGACCACAATGTTATTTTATCAAATACTTAGAAAATTCCTTCAATACTACTTTTTATTTTGAAATTTTTTATCAAATAATTAGAAAACATATTTAGCAAACCATTTTTTTAACAAAAACATTTGTCAAACACATAACAAACTTCCTAAATGGAAACCATTTCATTCACTAAAAACATCACAAAGGGTTATAAGATCAAAAACATTTAAACACAAGATCCCAATCATCACAAATACATCAACACAAAGACTAAAAAAAGCAAGAACTACATGTATGAAAGAATAAAATTATATGATGAAAAACTTGAAGAAAGAATAAAAAAGGCTACCTTAACTTTTTTCACCAAACGATTTCTCTTTTTTCTTTACTAGGAATATGCCGTCATTCCCTTATTACAAATTTTCTTTCATTTAAAGTTAGATAGCCAGAATAAAGGAGAATCTTAAACCCTTATGAACAACCCATCCATTAAGCTTCATAGGAAAAACTTTTCCTTCCTTTTGAAACCCTATTTCTTTTTTACTTATTTATATTTTTTGGTATTTCTTTTTTTTTTTTGCTGTGAGCAGCCATTATTCTTTGTTGCAAGTTCTCCCTAGTTCAACCCTTCATCCCATCATTTTAAGGCACCCAACCTCTTATGATAGTCACTAGATAAAAAAAAAATCAAGAAAGGATAATTATTTGTCTTTTTTCTTAGTAATCTAGGTGGCCAAGTTTGAAAGGTGGTTCATAAGATAAGTGTCCTATATAATATAATGCTTTTCATTATTTACAGTACATTCTCTTGGCCATATGTGGCAGTCCCCTCATGACATATGTAATGACATTTTTGCCCTTATTAATGTTTTAAGAAGTTTTCACGATTTTTCCTAATCCCATGATCCAATATTGATTTTCATGAATTTAATAAACCAAAATTCATAAAATAATATTTAATTATGACCTAGAGCTTTCTATGAAAAATTGGCCCTAAAAAGGCCAAATAACAAAAAAAAGCTCTTAAAGGGTATTTTGGTAACTTCACTTCTCTTAAGGTGAAATCAAAATTTTTAATGCATAAAAATTCATAAAATAATATTTAAACATGATCTAAATTTTCACAAAAATCCAACCTTAAAAGGTTAAATTATAAAAATACCTTCAAAGCGCATTTTAGTAATTTCATCATTTTAAAGTGCAATCATGATTTTTAATGCATTAGAATTCATGAAATAATACCTAGACATGATTTGGAATGTTTCACAAAATTTGACCTTTAAAAAGTCAAATTATGAAAATACCCCTAAAAGATATTTTTATTATTTTACTCTTTTTGATGTTGAATAAGATTTTCAAGAGTCCAAATTATAACTTTATTACTAGTGAGCCTCGATTGTTCTTATCAATCCTAAAATTCAATAGTTGACTAGGATTTGGTTAATTTTAACCAAGTTTGACTGATGGACATTTTTATCATTTTAACTTAAAATTTTGTTTTTCAAAGAATTTCTTTCTAAACTTCAAGCTTTGACAAAACTTGACCAAACAAGTGATTTTGACCAATTTTGACAAACTTTGACTCCAGCCCACATCAATGGTATTTTCGTCAAAACTCCCATTTTTACTCAAATCTTAAGGTTTACATCAAAATCTTACAAATCTAATGACTTGGTTATATTATCTTAAAATGACTCAATTTTTACAAATTCAACTAAGTTAGGCAATAAGTCTTGACTAAGTTGACTTTTAGGTCAACCTTTAAGTTTTGATTTTTGCTACTTTTCTTATATTAACCTAAGAATCAATTTATTAAAAAACCATGAAAATTTCGTAGAGCCTAAGAAAATCTTGGGAAAGACCCTTATCTTGATTTTTAAAGTATTGTGTTTGACAAGAACATGCTTAGACAAAATTAATTATCTATAGCTACCTCTACAGTTGCCCTTCTTTGCATCTTTTTAAGAATGAAGAATAATGCAAACACAAAGAAAGCAATTTTATTTAGGATTAAAGACAAAAAGAGTTTTTTTCTTTTATGACTTTTTTTAGACTTTTGAAAAACTTTTCTCATTAGAGGCATTCAAATTCAAAACTGAAATGACATGGATTGAACCAAAGTCTAAAAATGAAATGGTTTTGACTAAACTGAAGTCCAAAAGTGAAATGACTTAGACTGTACCAAAGTTTGAAAATGAAATGACCTAGATTGAACGAAAGCCTAAAGATGAAATGGCTTGATTGAACCAAAGTCCAAAAATTAAATGGCTTGGACTGAATCAAAGTCTAAAAATTTATTGACCTGGACTAAACCGAAGTTTAAAAATGAATGACTTAGACTAAATCGAAGTCTAAAATGAGGTGATTAAGACTATGCCGAAAGTTAAATAATAATGGTTGAACCATAAGTCCAAAAATAAGGTGATCAAGGCTGAACCACAAGTCATAAAATTAAATGGTCGAGATTGGACCACAAGTCCAAAAATTGGGTTATTGAGATTGAATCATAAATTGAGAAATGATGTGACTAGTGCTGAATGCAGGTTGAAAATGAAACGACTATGACTGAGCCACAAGTTAGAAATTGGAGTGATCGAGTGTGAACCATAAGTTGATAAATGAAGTGAATGAGATTGAACCACAAGTTAGAAAATGAAATGATTAGGACTAACTGTAAGTCAAAAAATAAAATGGTTGAGACTAAACTACAAGTTAAAAAATCAGAGTGACTGGGGTTGAATTGTAAGTCAAAAAATGAGGTGACTAGGATTAAATCACAAGTCAAAAAATTAAATAACTGGAGACTAAACCACAAGTTAGAAAACAAAATCATTATGACTGAGCTTCAAGTTTAAAATTAGAGTGACTAGGACTAAACTACAAGTTGAAAAATAAGATGACTGAAACCAAACTGCAAGTTAGAAAATTAATTGATCGGGACTAAACAGCTAGTCAGAAAATAAAATGATCAGGATTGAGCCACATGTTGAAAATTGTAATAACTTAAATGGAACTACAAGTTCAAAAATGAGCTAATCAGGATTGAACCACAAGTTAGAAAATTAAATGATTAGAATTAAACCATAAGTAAAAAGTTAAAAAATCTGGACTGAACTGAGGTGGAAAATGAAGTGACCAAATGTTTTATAAATTGACAGTCAAGGTTTTAAGGATTGTGCCTAGAGTGACTTTCATCTTTGGGGAAAACTTTCTTAATCAAATCATCATTCTTATTTTGAAGAAATCATCCTAGTAACATTTGACATTTTATCATAGAAAGACCTTTAATATGATTTATCATAAAAATGTTTGCAATGCATGTAATGATTGTAATAAATTGGATAGTAATGATGCAAACATTAATTTATACCATGTATTTTAATTTATGTTAATTCAATTTCTAGGATTTTTCGATTCTTGCATACTCTAGAAGCCATTTCGAGTATTCCTATCCTTTTGAATATTTCATTTATATCTATTTGCATTTTTTCTATCTTTTTTTTTTCAAACTCTTTCCCTTCATATTTTTTCTTGGTAGGCTCTTTTTTCAAACATCTTGAATTGGGAGATTCTTTTTCTTTTTCTTTTGTATTTTTTTTAACAGACTTTTTTTTTAATTTTTTAATAGACTCTTTCCTTTTTTTTAATGATGCAAATGCTCTATGTGGAGATGCAAATATAAATGCTTTTCTTCATAATGCAAATGCTCGTTGATGCAAATGTAAAATATCTTACCAAAGAATATGTACGTGCAAGTATCTTCTCTAAGGATGCATGATACAAGCATTTATCCAAACATGTGGATGCAAATCCTAACTTTGATAATATGAATGCATTGATCCTTGCAACCGTCAAAATGCAAATACAAAACCCTGTTCCAAGAAAGCAAACATAAACGATTAACTGTCGTGATGTGAATGCCAACAACTTCTACCATGACGTAAATGCAAGAGTCTCTATGCAAATGCATATATCTTTTTCAACATTAACATGTAAAGATGCAAATGCCTTTACATGGATAACAATATGAATACTTATCCCAACAATGAAAACATTTCATTCAAGGTTGGTCATGTAGATTCCTAATCTAACGGTGCAAATGCCTTCCAACTAAAAAGCAAATGCAAATATTTATCCTCACCATGGAACTAGTTTTACATAGTTGCACATGCAAGTTTTTACCCTAACAACGTAAATGTGTTCTAACTAAAGTGCAACTCTTATTTTGATGATGCAATTATCTTTTTCTATGATGAAAATGCATGTTACAATATGTAAGTGCTAGAAATTTTCTTTTCCCTTCTCAATTTTTAATTTTGCTTGTTTCCACTTGTTCATCTTATTAGCTTTTCAATTTCTCGCTAATGGATTTCTTTTTTCATTTTCTCTTGTCGTTCTTTTCATTTTTTTCATCTATCTTTCTTGTATTCTCTTTACTAGCTTCTGTTCTGTTTTCAACTCAAGTAAGATCTCTTAACTTTTCTTCATTTTCACCTTCAATTTCTTCTCTTTTTGATCCATCATCGATTCTAAACATACCATATATGTATGATTATTTTTAATTTTAATGTAAACATCATTTTAGAATACAAACAATTGTGTTACTTCTACTCATTGAGTGCATGAAAGAATCTATTTTTCTTGTTCAAAATGTTTATTAGGCAAAGGAAAAACATTTCTTAAAAAAATTTCAAAACTTATCTAGGTGATTTCTTTATTCACTACAAAAGTGCTCAACAAGTCATTCAAAATTTTTCAAAATTGCTCCACATAATTAAATTCCATAACCAAAGATAATGAAATAACCAAACAAATATGACTTTGGAGTCTCTTAGAAATTGGTGTTCTTTTTCAAGTTGATTGGGTGGTTTAGCACATCAAGGGCTTGCTTTATTCAAGAGAGCTTCGTAGTTTAAAGAGAACAAAAGAGATGTATACTCTTCCCTTTAGGCTCACAAACAAAATAATATCTTCTAAATGATATGAATTTTTTGAAAAGCAAACATTGTGACACTCTTTTTAGTCTCTAATATGGCATTCTGATAAATATCCAAGCTAATCGGAATAGGCTTAAGATTTTGAAAAGTCATTTTGGAATAAAAAAAGCTCGAATTTTTAATATCAATCTCTTTTTATAGATTGTAAACTTTTGAAACCTTGATATTTTTGGATTTTTCAAAAGGTCTAGGTTACTTTTGATTAGCATCTATCTCACTTAGTATCAGGAGTGGCTTTAAAGCCTTTAAGATTTACTTTAGACTGCCCTTTTTGTAGGGTTTTCACCTTAGAGCCGTAATCATTTTCTCTTTTTTCCTTTTTTTTCTTTTTGGAAATGAAGGAGACAAAATGGTTCATAGGTTCTATGGCTAATCTTCAACAAAAAGCTCCTAAATTTAAGCATCTATGCTTTATCTAATATGAATTTTTCTAAAGACATAACATAGACTAAGGTTCAAGGTTTTAAAAAAAAAAGAATAAATATGGCCAAAATAAGTGTTTAAGGATGATCAAACTAATGATCTCTTTTCTCATTTAAAGGAATCACTTTGGGATATTTGTCCTTTCATTTTCTCATACTTTTTAATCAATCATTTAATTTTTTCTTTTCTTTTTTTTTTTCTTTATCCTTCCCTTTTTCTTTTCACTTTTTTTCTTCTTTCTTTCATTATTTTCCCTTTTCTTATTTTCACATTCTTTAGCTTTTTTTTTTTCCTTTTCTTTGAGTGGATTCAAAACTTTTAGAAGCCTTTTATTGGACATTTGTCTTCAACATATAGGATTCCTTCTTAAATTTTACCATACTTAATCCCTTAACTACATCTTTTTTTTTTTTTTTTTGTTGCCCCTAATGTGGTAGGTGATCATTGGTTAGGGCCTATTTAGAAAGAATTTTATCAGGCTCAAAGGGTAGAAAAGGATAAACTTCTATATTTGTGAAAGGATGATAAAAGATGATCATTTATTATCTCAAGCACAGTTACTCAAATTTGAAGAGTAATTCTTTTTTGTGAAAAATAGGTTTGAAAAAAAGTTTTTCTTTTTCAAAATTTTCTTTGTTTGGGATTTTCCTAGTCTTTCTAACTTTCTTTGAACTATTTGGTTTTCTCTCATTGGTTTTTTTATAAATTTGTTGAGATCTTTTTATTTTTGGATTCATTCAAATGCCTTAAATGTATAATGTCACAATCAACAATTTTATTTCTCATTTTTTTTTCTTTTTAATTGCATTTTATGTTTTATGTTTTTGTTATTTTGCATGCTCCACATTATAATTCAAAAAATATGCTAAGTTTTGACAAACTACCCCTAATTAAGGTTAATATGATAAAAAGGTCACATGGAATGAACTCGTTCAATGTGTTAAATGGTTCATGTCACTCCATAAAAATAACAAATTGATCATAATTCAAATGGTTCATTTTAGTCAATGTACCCCAAGACACTAGACAATAACAATTTGAGGTTGAGAACTGAAAGGCTAGTATGTTTAATAAATTTGGGCGGCTTTGATTTTGGCAGTTTTTGGAACTATAACATAACCTTGACTTTTATCAAAATACCTACACTAGAGTCTTTGAAGAGGTGTCATGTTTATTTAGTTTTCCAAAAACTCAAAAATTTTAATTTGATTGTTTCATTGTTCATTGTCGAAGAAAAGATTATCATAGCATGATCAAGTGAAAACAAGGTTCAAGGTATTCAAAATTTTGCCACATGAAATATTAAGGCCCTTGTCTTTGATAAGTGGTTGATGGCATAGGAATGTCTATAGAGAAAATGTGAGGGTGTTTATTGGGGTGAGTTTAGTGATCACCAAATCTTTTAAAACTTTTTTCACCTTTTATTAATGAGCGATTTTTTTTCCTTTTCTTTTTTCTTTTGCTCTTTTTTTTCTTTTTTTAAAGCATTTTTTTCCTTTTTATGGTTTTGGAAATTGATTATATAAGGCTTTATTATCAAATCTAATTTAATTTTTTGATTTTCTCTTTTTTTTTCAAAAAATGTTATGAATCAAAACTCATAAGAAATTAAAAAAAAATTTTAATGACAATATTTACAAATTAATGTGACATTGTGATGCACCATAATTGAAACTCAATGTCTATTTCATTCAATGCAAACATTCGAGTCCACTCCAACATTCACAAAGATATACAAGCTTAAATGAAAAAAATTACCCTACTTGGTGTTTCAACATTAGAATTTTGACCCTTAATTCCATCACCATCAATTATCATATCCACTAACTAGTTTTTTAATTTTGCATAATCTACATCAATCAAAGATTGAACTTTATCTTTGAATGTAATGTAATTTTCTATGGAATGTCTTTTGACCCCAACATGGTATTCACATTTGGCATTATCGTCACACCATTTTGGGTAAAAAGGATTTCTAGGCTTTGCAAGGATAATAGAAATCATATAACCTTTTAAAAGTAAATGAATACTTAGCATAGGACATTAGAAGTGAATGGTACATTTTGACTCGCTTTCTTTTGTGACTCTTTGGATGGCCTGGGTTGACTTTGTGCTTTATGAATTATTTAGGAAATGGATATTAGGATATAAGAATGAAATTGTTGAGGAAAGTCACTCCCATAAGGTTTTGAGTTGTAAAAAGGTTGGGACAAATTATTAACATGTAGTGACCACTAGAAATGAGCATTTACAAGATCTTATCATATTATGATAAGATTTCTCTTGCTTCGCTCTTTAATAGTTATTTCTTAGACATGTTCACTAGAAATATCTTTTCTTTTCTCACTATGAGTTTTTGCATTAGTATCCATAATTCTTCCATTCTCAATTCTATTTACGATAAATAGTAAATCTACAAATTCTAAAAAGTATTGCTGATCAACCAAACATACCATGGAGAAAGAAGGGTTTCAACTCTCTATTAGTAGGAGGTAATTATACTTATGATGCTAACTACTTCCATCTAGCATCATATTTATTTTTAGCTTTCAATGGGACTCTTTCTCATGTTTTGAAGGGTCAATCATTTTGAGACTATGTCCAATATATGTTATACTATTTTAAGAATGGTTTTGATAAATCTCTCTAAATGTGAATCGGCCTTTTTTTAACTTATATTACCAATTGACTGTTACCTCAATCAAACTATCTTGAAAGACATGAATAAGCAACTTTACTTATAGGCATATCCAATCATTTTGTGATAGTATTGAGCTATATATATCTTAAGGCATTTAATTCCATCATACTTTTCAAACATTGAAACCTTGAACTTAGGTGAAATTACCACATCTAGAATAAAACATAATCCTTTTGCATTGTGAGATTTATCGCCATCTTTAATTACTTGAATCGTTTATTTTAAAAGGCTATACCTTCTTTGTGCATATGAATCACATGCCTTTTTTAATCCATCTATGAGAGAATTATTAAGGAATCTAAACTAGGAATGTTAGTGGGATCATTAACTTCATAAGGATCTTTATTAGAGAATCTATTAAATAAAGATGCTAAACTAGGAATGTTACTGGGAGCAGAGGAACTTGCCCCTTAAGTTGGACATGACTGCAAATTTGTCATGTTGAAAGTTTGTTTTCACAAATTGCTAGGGCCTTGAGATTGATTACTTCCTTTAGCAAAAGGTTCTTTCACAATCTTTTTCATCTACTTTATACCTTCTATCTCCTATGACATCTTATTTTGCTTTCGTCCTATTTCATCCATCCATGCTATATGTCCTCTACCATTTTATCCTTTCAATGTCTTCTAAATCCAAGATTAATCCCAAAAAAACTCTTCTTCACTCTAGAGCACATATGAATTGAATTTTATGAATGGATAAATGAGTAAATGAACGAGTGAATGATTGAATAATAAGGCTATTCAATAAAAGATGAACAAATTGGAACAAAGACAAGAGTTAGATAAACTCAAGACCATAACTCATACATCCAAATTTGGAAAGACAATACCATATCTTGTAAAATTTAAAATTGAGTCTGCAAAACAAAAGATCATCCTTTTTAAATATTTGCAGAACAAGAAATTTTAAGACCATTTTTGCAAGACATTTCATTTCCCTAGCAACTTATAAGTTGAAGAACTTTTAAAGAAAGGACTTTATTAAATCTCTATTCACCATCATGTAAACGCTTTCATTCATTCTTAGATCCTTAGCTGTTATTATTGTAAGATCAAACCATTTTGCATCTATAAGTGATTACATCTTGTGCTTAAAAGCCTCGTAGGCCTCAATGCAATACCCTATATTTCCACCATGGTATTAACGTCTTACATTCAGATTATACTATTTTAGGTGTAGTGGTTTTAAAGCTTCTAAAGGTATAGGTGCAACAAGGTGTTTCCGGACCAATTGAGGAAAAAGTTCTCCATATGGGATAGGAATAGGATCCAATTGTGCATGTCTCTTTTCTTGGGTTATTTTTAGGAAATAGGTTGGCTAAGAGTCTAATTATTTGATTTTAGTGTGAAGGTTCAGACTTGAGACATTGGCTAAACAAGTTGTTAAAGAATAGAAGGCTGATGATATAAATTTAAATGTGAAATCCTCAGTGGTTGCATGAAGTTTGGGGGCCTAGTCCTAAGAATATGAAAAAGAGGTTGAAAACAAGGACTGTGAAAGTTTGAGTCCATGTTTGGATTTGAAACAATTTATGAGTGTAGATACCCATCTATGTTCGGGGTTGACTGGGGTTAAGTTTTGTTACTATTACTATTATTATTATTGTATTATTATTTATTATTATATTATATTATTTTATTATATAGTATAGTATAGTATATTGTTATATTATTATTTCTATTTTTATTCTCACTACTATTACTATTATTATTATTATTGTCATTTTATAGTATAATATATTATTTTATCATTACAATTATTATTATTATAATTATAATAATAATAATAATAACAATAATTATTATTATTATTATTATTATTTATTTTTACTTTTATTTTTCTTTCTTTTTCTTTTGGATTTATGTTTGAATAAGGAATTGAATCTATAATCAACCGAATCAGAGGGATCTAAGAAACTCCGTCAAGGATTTTAGTACAAAACCAAATCACAGGACTTTTAATTCGATTAAAAAAAATCAATAAGGATAAAGGCCAAAAGTCATGATCGAATAGAATCTAACCCCAAGATTCAAGCCTGGATTGGTTATGTCTGATTCTTAAAATCCTTGCTAGGGACTGCTTATAAATTGGACAAGATTTCTAAGAACAAAACATGGTTAATCTAGGAGAAAAGGCTTTGTGATTCGAATGCTAAAAATTTTTTTGGGTACTGGGTTTTTGAGATTTTGGTAGGGAGTTTTTAGATTCAAAGTATTTGGTGATTAAAAAAGGATTGGGCCTTTGGTTTTTATTCTAGAATATTGGGACAAAGATTTTGGATCTTTGGGATTAGGGTTGAATTTTTTGAATTTTGAACAATCTAGGAAAAATCTAGAAAAATTTGGGTTTGGGATAAATTTTTGAAGTTTTCGATTGAATTTTCCAGCGAATGTTGAATTTGTTTGTGAAATCAATAATTTTTTCCAAAAACCAACAAAATTTCTAGTTTTCGGTTGAAGGTTCTTGGTTTCCTAAAAAGAAAAGAGAGAAATCTGAAGTTAGAGAGAGAGAAAACTGAGGCTTTTGAAGAAAACACAGAGGATTTTCTTTTATATTGACCTCATACGGCATCGTTTCTGAGTGCCAAGATCCAAGCGTAACTCAAACAAGATTCTCGCGCCATTTATGGTTTGATCCGACTCGATTGTAGATTTTCGTTTTTCCATTTTATTTTATTTTTATTTATTTTATATTTTGAATTTTATTTATTTATTTATTTTGAATTTTTTATTTATTTTATTAACTTTTATTATTTATTTATTTTTACTAAGCAATTTATTATTTGTTAAATATTTTATAAAAATTTCATTTTTAGTAAAAAAAATAAAAAAATAATAATAAAAAAAATCTTTTCAAATAAATTCATGAATCCTACCAAAATATTGGAGAATATTAATGATTTAATTTTATGAAATCCACCAAACTATTGAAAAATTTCATAAGTCAATGTTCAAAAAAATAAAAAATAATTTTTATCCTTCTAAACTATTGAAAGACTGCTTCCTAAATTAAGTCTTACCAAACTATTGGGAGACTTAATGAACTTTTTCAAAAGAATAAAATCTTCAAAAATATTTTCGAATAAAATCTTATTAAACTATTGAGAGATATGCCTCAAAGTAAATCCTATCAAACTATTGAAGGGCTTTATTAATTTCTTTTAACTAAAATACATTAATAAATCCAATGATGGAGCCTTTTCAGAGTAAGACACTAGTCTCTATGAATATTCCTAATATGAGAAAATTATCTTAAATTATTACCAAACTATTGGGGTAATTTTAGGATTAATTTTCAATACTAAATATTTTGGTAAAATATAAACATATTTAAGGCTTGGATAATTTGGAATCAAACTAGTACCATCCTTTAGATGGGCGCTGTGAGGGTGTTATAACCTTTCTCACACATAACCGCACTCATGAACTTAAAATTTGGTTTCATAGATCGGAATATACTATTTAAAGATACCTAATTCAATCTTGGGACTCCTCTTTAAATGGGACTAATTTAATAAGGTGGTCAATCACACCTAAACAAAAAAATATTGGTGGCAACTCCTAAAAACCATGTCTAGCGGTTGGTCCATGGATTTATACGTTATGACAGTTTGGCAACTCCGCTGGGAATATTGAGAGTCAAGCTAGTAAATGATTATTTATTATCCATGCTTGCTTAATAAATTTGGGATTATTTTCTCTCTTTCCTATTTACTTCTTCTTATTTCTTATATTTGCTTAGTTATTCATTTATTATTTGTATGTATTTGTCATTCATTTGTATATGCATAACATAAAGCTCTCCACTCGAGCTTTACTTTTAGGAGGAAGTGAAGTACATATGCTCTCATGAAATTTCATATCTTCGCATGGGCCTGCGAAATACTCCTACTCAAATTGAACTCTTTTTGCTTGTAGCCTATGATGGATGAAGATGGGGTGCCTTACTAGTCTATAATGGACAATGATGTAAGAAACAATCTAAGGACCTTTTAGAAGTAATCCAAACCACATATAATTAACTTTAAGAGCCTAACCATAGGTAGAGCCATGTCCTTCCACCTTTTATACTTAATCTAAAATTTAGGGTCATGTTGTTATTTTACTTATTTTATGATGTTTATTCTATATTTTCTTTTGAGGTGACTAACTAATTTTTTTGTGTTCTGTTATTGCTTTTCTTTTTGTTCATATTCATAAACATATATATAGATTACATATTGTTCCTGCCTTAAAAATATTTTCAACAAAAGCTTTTATGGAACCCATAAAACATCAAATGTGAAGAGTCAGAAAAAAGGCAACAAGAAGAAGGAGATTGTTTACTGCCTAGTTACATCTCTACATTACCAAAAGAAGTTTGTTTGCTCCTCAAACAGAATGATTTGAAAAGTCTATCAAATATATAGAATAGCATGGCTTTTTCAAGGCAATAGGCTTTTTGTCAGAAGTTCAGGCATATTGTATATCTCTTACCAGTGAAGGTTGATAATTCACTCATTAAGGTGATGACACAGTTTTGGGATCCTTCTTATTGTTGTTTCACTTTTAGTGAGGTTGATCTGGTGCTAACAATAGAGAAGTATTCAACTTTAGTGGGTATGCATTTTTGGTATCCAAACAGAGTGTATGTGAAGAAGCACAAATTAGGGAATCATAAGAGGCTGGTTCATATTTAGGAGTGGGAAAGAAACTCATAGATTCATATATTCGAGAAAAAGGAAAGCATAAGGGTATTCCATGGGAGATTCTCCAAGATTTCATTGTCAAACATCCAAATGATGATTAGGGGATGAAGGTGTTTGCTTTAGCCATATATGGGATGGTCATTTTCCCTAGGGTCTTAGGCTACATTAAAATAGAAGTGGTGGATTTATTTGAACAGATTAAAAAAAAGTGTAATTCTTTACCAGTTATATTGGCAAAAACCATTAGATCCTTGAACTTTTGTAAACAGAATGAAAAAGCATGTTTTATAGGTTGCACACCACTACTGTATCTATGGATGAAGAGCCATTTTGAATGCAAGAAGCGTGCTTTCTCCAAACTTTATTTTAGCAATAAAATTCCAATTAAAGAATTTTATCAGAGTAATGGCCAGAAGCAAAGACCCAAAAAGAATGGGAGTTTTTACTACGGAAGCTCACAGTTTGTCAGGTGAAATGGTTAGCTTAATGGATGAACCAAAAATCTATGTTGTATTACTGTGAAAATGAGATAAGGGTTCCATTCTTTGGTTTATAGGGATCAACAAGCTATGCACCGTTGATGGTAAGGAGATAGCATGGAGCCAAGCGGTTTATTCTTATAACGTACAAGCTTAGCTAGTTTAACTGCTCATATAGGGAGCTTAAAGCTTTTTAGAAGATTAATAGCATAATCAAGGCCCAAAAGAAGCCCAATAGGGTGATCCTTAGACCATTTTCTAATAAAGCCACTAAGGGATATCTTATTTGTAAAGCCAAAAAGAGCCAAAAGATTGTGCCTTTGATCAAGGACAATTGTTGATAGCAAACTAAGAGATAGGTAAGATACCTTTAGAGTCAGAACTTACAAGAAAAAAACGTAAAGTAGAAAAAGAAAAATTAAAGTAGGAAGTTCCAAAGTTTTAGGAAGAAAAGGAAAAGACAAAGCAAAAAAATTAGAAGTTCAAGTCCACAAGATTTTTAAGGAATACAAACTTAAAGGTTATCAAAGAATGATATGATGCCTTGAAGGAGTTGATGGAGCTACAGTAAAAACATAAGAGGTTACACATATAGGTGCAGGCCAAAGAAATAAACAACACATATTTGGCTTGTGAGAATGAAAAGCTGAAAAGAGAATGCTCTTAAATGGAGGATGATTATGTCGAAGCTTAGCTGAAAATAAATTGCTAAGAGAGTACATCCAGACACTAAAACAAAAGCTGAATAAGCAAAGAAATCACATCATGGCATTTATAGAAAAGCATAGGGAATTATCATATCAGGTGTGGTTCGACAAAAGAGAAGGGCTAGGAAGACAAAGGTACATAGAGCATCTTACAACTTAGATAGGCAAGGCAGTGGTTAAGGCAAAAAAAATGGTGAAAGAGGATGAGACATTAAGAGCTTTGATCATATCAGCAGAAGAGTATGGACAATGATTGCTAAACTTCATTGAAAAAGCTAAGGATCACTATGAGCAAGTTAGGCACTTTTATAAAGGGAAAGTATTAGATTTAATGAAAAACAGACTCTTATGGAATAAATAAAAATTCATTTTTGTTGAAATCTTTAAAAAGGCAAATATTTTCTTCTTTTTCTTTTTTTCATGCATTGCATCACATTCATTCAATATCATATCATGATCACTGATTTTAAATTGTGGTACTAAGATACAAGAATAGCTACACATTCGTATAACACCTAGGCTAAAGCTAAGAAGATGAAGCAGGATAATGCAAATTGTTTCAAAATGTTAGAAAAGGCACAAAAGATAATTGAGGGAAAATTGAGCAAGATTTTAAAAGCTTTAGAGAAAATAAACAAAGGGAAAGCAGTAAAAAAAGATGTTTCACATAAAGTTACTAAGTCACTATATCTTTTAGGTTTCAGTCTATATCAGACCTAAACCACTCCAAGCTTTTAGCTACAACAGGCCACGTTCTTGAATTTCAATTACTTGGGAATGTCTTATACACCCAGTCAAGGGAATGTACAGAGTTATTAATAATGGATCGACTATTAATGTCATGCCCATATTTACCCTGACCAAACTGCCTTTCAATAGGTCTTACATGCAAAGTAGTCATATGATGGTTCAAGCATTTAATGGGACCAAATGTGAAGTCTTGAAAGATATTAAGTTACCCATATAGGTTAGACCATATGTTTTTTAAATAGAAGTTTCAGATCATAGATATCTCTCCATCATATAATTATTTATTGGGAAGATCATGAATTCATAAGGCAGGTGTTATTCTTTCTTCATTGCATCAAAAGATCAAATTTAATGTAGAAAGACAATTGATGATTATGCTTGGGGAAAAAGACTTATTGGTGACTCATCATATAAATGCCCCATATGTAAAAGCTATAGAAGAGTTATTGGAATACTCTTATCAGTTTTTTGAACCTATTAATGCAGTAGGTGAAAAGTTTAAGTTCAGCAAGATTATGATTAATTAGATGATTGATAAGGGTTAAAATATTAGGTTTGGTTTAGGCAAAAGTCTGTAAGAGATAAGAGAGCCACCAAGGATTAAAGACAACAACAGAAGATTAGATCTGGGTTGTGAGACAGAAGAAGTGTAAGATAACAGCAAGAGGGTAAAGAATGGGTTGATGGTTGTTCGTCATTTAAATAAAACCTTTATTCTTAAAGGATACCTGTACTAGAGAGCTGAAGATAATACAGGAGAAGAACCACAGTGGGAAGAAACTTTTGCCAAATTGACCATTCATATAGTAGGCAAAGATAGCCAAATTAAGGAAGCATTGGTTTACCCATGCCCACCAAACTATGAATTAAAAAATTGGAATGTCATCTAGATGCTTATTGTTTCTGATTTTCTTTCAATGTAATTACAATTTATGTCCAAAAGTATTGGAATGATCTCTTTTGTTTTGGCCTTTTGTTTTTCACTATTTTAATAAAAGATAAGAACATGTATTTTATCCATTTCTTTTATTCAATCCATTCTCCCATCGAAGCATCTCACCAATATTTCTTATTTCATTTATTTTCAGGTCCCCAAATGAATATAAAGGTAATCATAACAAAGATCAAGGATCTAATTTTAAAAACTTAATTAATATTGATGAACTCAATACTAAAGAAGACTCTGAAGAATACACTTTACCTCTAGATTTAATAAAATTAATTAAGTAAGAAATTAAATCTATCAAGCCTCATCAAAAAGTTACTAAAATTATCAATCTAGGTGATACCAAGAACAAAAAAAAAGTTAAGATTGGTACTTCACTCTTAGCAGTTGACCAACAACAGTTGGAGTATTTGCTTCAAGAATTTGTAGATGTGTTCGCTTGGTCTTATCAAGACATGCCTAGGCCCAACACTGAAATAGTGAAACATCGGCTACCCTTGAAGCCTGAATGTAAGTTGATCCAACAAAAGTTAAGAAGAATGAAACCAAAGATGTTGAAAATTAAAGAAGAAGTGAAAAAGTAATTTGATACAGGCTTTTTGCAATTGGCCAAATATCTTAAATGGGTGGCTAATATAGTACCTATCCCCAAGAAGGTTGGAAAAGTATGAATGTGTGTGGATTATCATGATTTGAATAGAGCTAGCTTAAAAGATAATTTTCCTTTGCCTTACATTAATACATTAATGGATAATATGACACAACATTCGAAGTTCTCTTTTATGGATGGATTCTCCGACTATAGTCGAATAAAAATAGCTTAAAATAACATGGAAAAGACCACATTCGTAACTATGTAGGGAACTTTTTTTTACAAGGTCATGCCCTTTGGATTGAAAAATGTTGGAGCAACCTATTAAAGGACTATAGTGATGCTTTTCCATGATATGATGTACAAAGAGATTGAGGTGTCTATGGATGATATGATCACCAAATCTCTAAAGGGAGAAGACCATGTGGCTAACCTCAGAAAATTATTTGAAAAGTTAAAAAAGTTTCAGCTCAAGTTGAATCCATCTAAGTGCACATTCGAAGCTAAGTCAAGAAAACTATTGGGATTTATAGTCAGTGAAAGGGGAACAGAAGTTGACCCAAAGAAGATTCGGGCCATTCAAAACTTATTCTCGCTAAACATACCAAAAGAGGTTTGAGGTTTCTTGGGCAAATTGAAATACATTTCTTGATTCATCTCACAACTTACTCTCAAATGTGATCTCATTTTTAAGCCCCTCCAAAAGAACAACCCTGATGAATGGAATGAGGAATGTCAAAAAGCTTTTGATAAGGTTAAACAATACCTATCAAACCTTTCAATTTTAGTGCCACCTGTTTCAGGAAAGCCATTGATTCTATACATAATGGTATAAGAGAAATTGATGGGATATGTGCTGAGACAGCAAGTAAATCTAGTAAGAAGGAAAGAGCTATCTACTACTTGAATAAAAAGTTTATAGAGTATGAGTCCAACTACTCATCACTAGAGAGGATATGTTATGCTTTGACTTGCACAACTAAAAGGCTCAAGCAATATATGCTCTACTGCATGACTTGGCTTATAGCCAAACTGGACCCAATTAAATACATCTTTGAGAAGCCATCATTATAAAGAAGAATCACAATATGTAAGTGATACTTTCACAGTATGACATAGTTTATGTGAGCCAAAATGCAATCAAAGGAAGTGTCATTGCTGAATTCCTTATAGATTAGGCCACTGAAGATTATGAACCCATGAAACTTGATTTTTTAGATGAAGAATTAATAGCCATCTGAGGGTTTAAAAGAGGATAATGATGATGAAAAGTTATGCAGAATGTACTTTGATAAAGCTGCTAATGCTATAGGGCATGGAAGTGGAGCAATTTTAATATCTCTAGCAGAACATTATTACCTTGTTACAGCAAGGTTGAACTTTAATTGCATTAATAATATGACTAAATATGAGGCCTGTGTTATAGGATTGCATGTTGGTTTGGATAGAAAAATCAAAGTATTAAAGGCTATTGAGGATTTAACCTTGGTCATTTATCAACTAAAGGGTGAATGAAAAACAAGGGATTCAAAACTCATCCCTTACCATAAATGCATTTTAGAGTTATGCAAACAATTCAAGAGAATCCAATTTGAACACTTGCCTCATGAAGAAAATCAGATTGCAGATACCTTGGCCATAAAGGCTACAATGGTACAGATTGGTAATAATGTTGAAATTAAGCTTATTAAGTTAGATGTCAGGGATATGCTAATGCATTGCATCGGTTTGAAAGAGAAAGAAGATGGCAATCCTTGGTATCATGACATTATGCGATATCTAAAAGATTAGTAGTACCTAGATCAAGCAACAAAAAATAATAAGAGGGTACTGAAAAGATTAGTTGTGGGATTTTTTTTAGATGCGGAGGTATTGTGTAAGAGAATTAGAGATCAAGTGTTATTACATTATGTATGTGCTTCTAAGGCCAAGAAGATCACTAGTGATGTGTATGATAGCATTTGTGGTGCACATGCAAACAGACATATGATGGCAAGATAAATTATGCAAGCCAAATTTTATTGGCTGACAATAGAGAGAAATTGCATTGATTATGCCTAAAAATGTCATAAATGCCATATTTATGTCGATAAGATTTATGCTCTGCCCATTGCTTTACATGTTATGGCACCACCTTGGCCATTTGCTATGTAGGGAATGGATGTTATTGGTCCCATCACCCCAAAGGCATCAAATGAGAATAGACTCATTTTTGTGATGATTGATTACTTCACTAAATGGGTTAAAACAGCTTCTTTCACAACTGTAACTTGATTAGTAGTCTATAAGTTCTTAAGAGAGAAATAATCTATAGATACGAACTTTCGAAAAAAATCATCTTAGATAATGCAAAGAACTTAAATAGTAAGATGATATAAGAAGTATGTGCTCAGTTTAAGATCAAGCACTATAATTCAGCTCCTTATTGTTCAAAAATGAATGGGGCAGTAGAGGTTGCAAATAAGAATGTCAAAAGGATTCTAAAAAACATGACTGAGACATATAAAGACTAGCATGAAAAATTACTTTTGCTCTACATGCCTATCAAACATCTGTCTGTACCTCTACTAAGGTAATTCCATTTTTCTTAGTTTATGAAATGGAAGCTGTATTGCCAATGGAAGTAGAAATACCATCTCTAAGAGTCCTAAAGGAAATGGAGTTTGATGAAGTTGAATGGGTCCAAGAGCGCTATGAATAGTTAAACTTCATTGAAGGAAAAAGATTAGCAGTGCACTATCATGGCTAGTTGCACCAAAAAAGAATGATGAAAGCTCATGACAAAAAAGTTCAACCTTATTAATTTCGAGAAGGAGTATTAGTGCTGAAAAGAATTCTTCCAAGTCAACATGATGATAAGGGAAATGGACTCCAAATTGAGAAAAACCACATGTGGTAAAAAAGGGTTTTTTAAGAGGAGCCTTAATTTTGTCAGAGATGGATAGATATGATCTTTCTAATCCAATAAATTTTGATACCATAAAGAAATATTTTGCTTAAGCTAAAAAAAAAAGTAAAAAAAAAAAAGTGAACAAAAAAAAAGAGTTCAAGTTGAAAACCCAGAAAGGCAGTTTGCACTAAATAGGGGTTATCTAAGTTGAAAACCTACAAAAGCAACTTGGATAAGGATGATATAGCATCATTTGAGAGGCACACCAAAATCAATGAATTTTGAAGAACTCTAAAGTGATGACGCATTATATGGTTGCGTTTTTAAAAGAATTTTAAGATTTGTTGTCATGATTATTTGATTGTTTGTCTTGGGGCACCGCTATCCCAAATAGCCATCCCTACACACCTTTATCTTGTTCTTTTGCCATTCTTTGTAATTTGCCTCTTCTTTAAATAAATGATATACATTTCATCTTGTTTATGTTTCACTTTTAATATTTGTTTTTTTTTTTTTATGCCTTGCCATGAATAGAAGAAGTGTATAATTTGCTTTTCACATTTTGAAATTGACATAATGATTAATAATTTAATAATGCCATAAGAGATTGTGTTTTACTTTGAGATAATTGAAAAGGACGAGAGTCAAGGATGAAATCTTCAAAATAAGATAAAGTCATTGATTTCCAAAGCTTCCTTTAAGACAAAGATAAATGCTTATCTTAGGTAATGAAGAATGGTTTATACTCTCCTTGCAAGAGATATGTTGAAATGAGAATGAAGAAAAAAGCTATTACAGCCTTAGTACCATGACTGATGTTTCATTTGTATCCTAAATAGGGCATGCACTTGCATCATTGCATCATGGTCACCTAGTTTTGGTCTCAGCTTGATCAATATTGCATTTCAAACTTGTGATATAATCCCAGTTGTTCGACCCCAACTCGATCTAGGTCAGTTTTCCAAACTCACAGTATAATTCTGGTCACTCGATCTCGACTCCGTCCAAATCATTTTTCAAACTTATGGTTCGATCCCAGTCGCTCGACTTTGACTTGGTCCAGGTAAGTTTTCCAAACTTGCGATTCAATCCCAGTCACTTGATCTTAGGTTGGTCTAGATCATTTTCTAGACTTGTGGTTCAATCCTAGTCATTTGATCTGGGCTCAATCCAAATCACCTTTCGGATTCATGACTCAATCTCGGTCATTTGTACTTACTAATTTGACTTTTATTTTTAGACAGAAACAGAGTGGATATATAGGTCTTTATAGCATCCCTGTCTAATAAAGATGTGCAAAGAATGGCAGCTATAGACACCTATCTGTGTCAAAGGGTCGATTTTTGTTACTGTTACTATTATTATTCTTGTATTATTATTTATTATTATATTATTATATTTTATTATATAGTATAGTATATTATTATTATATTATATTATATTATTATTTCTATTTTTATTCTCACTATTATTACTGCTATTATTATTGTCATTTTATAATGTAATATATTATTATAATTATTATTTATTTTCACACTTATTTTTCTTTCATTCTCTTCTGGATTTACGTTTAAATAAAGAGATTGAATCAATAACCGATCAAATTAGAAGGATTAAGCCACTCGATTAAGGATTTTAATGCATAACCAAATCACAAGACTTTTAATTTGATTAAAAAAAATCAGCAAGGACAGAGGCTTAAAATCATGCTCAGATAAAATCCAATCCCAACATTCCAGCTTGGATTGGTTCTATCCAATTCTTATAATCCTTGCTAGGAACTACCTATAATTTGGACAAGATTTTTGAGAATAGAACATGGTTAATCTACGAGAAAAGGCTTTGTGATTCGACTGATGGAAATTTTTTTGGGTACTGGGTTTTTCTAAGATTTTAGTAAGTAGTTTTTGGATTTGAAATTTTGGGTGATTGAGAAAGGTTTGGGTTTCTAGTTTTTGTTCTAGAATATTGGGACAGAGATTTTAGATCTTTGGGACTAAGGTTAAATTTTTGGAATTTTGAAGAATCTGGGAAAAATCTAGGAAAAATTTGAAAAAATTTAGGTTTGGGATGAATTTTTGAAGTTTTCAATTGAATTTTTCGATGAATGTTGAATTTTTTGGTGAAATTTCAACAATTGTTTTCAAAAATCAATGAAATTTTTAGTTTTCGAATGATGGTTCTTGGTTTCCTAGAGAGAAGGGAGAGAAATATGAAGCTAGAAAGAAAAAAGAGACTAGGGCCTATAAAGAAAACACAGAGGATTTAGCTTTTATACTGACTTCATATGACATCAATTTTTGAGTGCCAAGATCCGTGCGTAACCTAAACAAGATCTGCACACCACTCGTGGTTCGACCTGACCCGATTGTAGGTTTTTTTTTCTATTTTATTTTATTTTTATTTATTTTATATTTTAAATTATTTATTTCTTTTATTGAAATTTATTATTTACTTATTTTTACTGAGCAATTTATTATTTGTTAAATATTTTATAAAAAATTATTTTTTTATTTTTAAAAAGTAAAATAATAATAATAATAATAAAATCTTTTAAAATAAATTCATGAATCCTACCAAAATATTGAAGAATATTCATGGATTTAATTTTATAAAGTCCACCAAACTATTGGGAAATTTCATAAGTTACTTTAAAAAAAAACAAAAAAATAATTTTTATTCTACCAAACTATTGGAGGACTACTTCCTAAATTAAGTCTTACCAAACTATTGAGAGACTTAATGAACTTTTTCAAACGAATAAAATTTTCAAAAATATTTTCAAATAAAATCTTACCAAACTGTTTGGGAGATCTGCCTGCCACAAAAGAATTCATAAGTTGCATGACAAATAGAACATGTTTATGAATGCATGACTTTGATAATGATGCAAATATGTTTACAAAATGGAATTTTTTATGCATGACGCCCAAAATATAAAAATCATAGTAACGATTATTGCAAAATGTGATGGTTGAAATGAAAAGAGATGATAAACTTTGTACTATCCTAAATCTTTCTTCTAAACTTTCTTTTTTTCATTTTTCATTTTTCATTTTTTTTTTGAACTACTATATCATTTTTAGAAGACTTACTAGACAACTTAATCGGTTCCAAAATTCTAATTTTTATTTATTTAAAAAATAATATCCAAAACAATATTTATATTTAAAAACACAAGAATATATAAGAATACAAAACAATTTGATTTCAAATTTACCTAAGAAAAT
The DNA here is from genome assembly GCF_002303985.1 of Durio zibethinus. The sequence goes on along the minus strand of NW_019167838.1, from coordinate 16,323,032 downwards.
TTTTGTTTGAAATAAAAGGGGAAAAATATTTTTTAAAATTTTTTTTGTTTTTACACTTGTGCTTTATATTTGGCTAATAAATTAATTAATAAAACCTTTTTTTTCTTTTTTCTTGAAAATTTTTTGTGGTTTTTCTTTTTTTTAGGAAAATACAAAAAAAATATTTTTTTGAAGATGCAAATCTTGGACAAACACTAGACAAATAGAACAATATGTTAAAGGAAAATTTTATTAGAAAAATTTTTTTCTCTCTTATATTTTTTCTTTTGTTTTTTCAAAATTTTTTGTTATTACCTCTAAATATAAGTTGTACTAGAATCTTCCTTCCATGTCCTAATTTAGATAATTTCTATGAAGAAGGTTTAGCACAGCTCTATTCTAGGCTGGCTTTTTATGACTCATAATATGCTCGGTTAGAATTTATACGTTTTAAAGGCTTCCAAATTGTTCTTCACATCATCATCCATTATAGACTAGCAAAGCACTCCAATTCTTACCCATTACAAGTTGCATACGAAAAAGGTTTAATCTGAGTGAGAGTGTTTCACTAGTAAATGCGAAGGTTATCACCTCATGAGAGTGTAACTACCTTATTTTCTTCTTAAAGGGACAAAACCCAAGTATAGAGCTCATGCATGCAAGTGAATATGCAAAGTGTATAAGGAAGTATAAGAATTAAAACAATATATGTAAAGAAAAAAATGACAAAATCAAATTATGGATGTAACGAATATGCATTATTTTTCAAAAGAATTAAAAGGAAAGGAATTAAAATTAAATATCAATTAAACCATTAAATCCAAAACTTGGAATAATGCGTGACTAATTTTTGGCTTGACTCTCAAAACAAGTCTCTAGTGGATTCACTAAGCTATCATAATGTGTGGATCCATGAACTCAACAGCATGATGTAAAATTTTGCAAATAACAAAAATTGGGAGTTACCACCAATGTTTTGTGATAGGTGTGATTGGCCACCTAAAAAGTTTATTTTTTTAATAAAACCTTAAAACTAGTGTAACATTAATCAAAAAGATATTTTTTGTCTTTAAAACAATGATAAGTTTGTGATACAGATAGGCGTGGGAAAGGATTAATACCTCCACAACACCCATTTAAAAATGGTACCAACTAATTATGAATTATCTTTTTGGTATTAGATAAAAATGATTTCAACTTGAAATTTGATTATAACTCCCTTCACTTAAAAAAAATCAATTTTCTTTGATAAAAGAAAACCATACTTAGGAATATTGTAAAAATTTTTAGGTTAAAGAATTACCTTAAAATTCTCTAACATCTATGTATAATTTAAAGATAACTATTTCCACCCAACATCCACTGCGACATTCTTGTAAAATGAAAATAATATTGTTTTGTAGAAGATAATTGCTGGTGACTCTCTATGCTCTAGGCAAAGTACCATAAATTATTTTTCTCAAAATGTTATTTTAGTTTTATTTGAAATTTATATTTTTTTAATAACATTTTCTATGAAAAACATTTTATGCAAAAAGATGATAATACTACAATAAAAAAAGAAACAATAGTGACTTAAAGGATATATGCATGAGAGATGAAACACAAATAACAATCTGAAAATAAAAATATGTAAATGGATCCTTAAATATGCAAATGATGATGATATGATAATTTGAAATCGGATCCTTAAATATAAAAAGACCACTCAAACTCCCCAACCACTAGGTAGAGTTTAGGTACAACTATTTATATTTAAGATCCCACTTTTATTTTTTTTCTTTTCATCTTATTATTATATTTTGGTTAAGGAATCATACGAAAAACTTAATGAAATAAATTTCCTAAGCACTTCATCCTTTAAGTGATATTCAAGAACAGATTATTTCATATGAAATTTTCATACAAATCCTTTGAATTTTGGGATGGCATGGGTGTTAAAATGGATTCAAGGTTTTAGGATTTGACTTATTTTAAGGTTTGGATAATTTAAGGATTTGGGATGGATTTAGGGCTTGAGATTTATTATTAAGGGCTAGATTTAGGGTTTAGCTTAGGGTTTGAGATGTGGTTTAGGGTTTAAACAAGGTTTAGTGTTTGGTCTGGGTTAGGTTTATGGTTTAAAATAAGGTTAGAGTTTTGGTGAGGTTTTGGGTTTAAGGTAAGTTTAGGATTTCGAAGAGGATTAGGGTTAGTGATAAGTTTTAGGTTTTTTTTTTTTGTTTTAGGGTTTGACTTTGGGGTTTTACAATTTGATTTTTTGGGTTTAGCAGTTGACTTTGTGTTTAGAGTTTGACTTTAGGACTTGGTGTTTAATTTTAGGGTTTAAAAGTTGACTTTGGGTTTAAGGTTTAACTTTGAGATTTGGGGTTTAATTTTGGGTTTAAGGTTCGACTTTAGGTTTTAAATTTTGACTTTAGACTTTAGGGTTTAATTTTGGGGTTTGACTTTGATTTAGGGTTTTAGGCATTTTAGAGGTTCTATGATTTTTATGAACTTCTAAAAAAATCCCCATCTAGGTAGACTTCTGAAGTAACCCAAAAAACCATGATCTTCAATCTTGTTTAATTAATGTTTTATTGTATAAGTGAATGCTTAGTTCATGACAATACTTATGATAATTAGATATTAAATGTGAAATTAAACTATACACAAATGATGAATGAAAATACTAAGCCATATTTAGAAAATTCCTACTCTGCTACTTTTTATTTTGAAAATTTTTATCAAATACTTAAAAAGCAAATTTAGAAAACCATTTTTTTAACAAAAGTAGTTATTAAACACATAACAAACTTTCTAAATGGAAGCCATTTCATTCACCAAACACACCACAAAAGATTACAAGATGGAAAAACATTTAAACATAAGATCCCAATCATCACAAATACATTAAAACATGAAAATCAATCATCACAAATACATCAACATAAAGACCAAATTCAAAAACCACATGTATGAAAGAATAAAGTTGTATGATGAAAAAAATGAAAAAATAATAAAAAAAGGCTACTTTGCTTTTTTCACCAAAAAATTTGTTTCTTCTTTACTAGGAATATGCCTTCACTCCATTGCTCCCTTATTCTTTCATTTAAAGTTAGATAACCAAAATAAAAGGAAGTTTTAAACCCCTAATCAACAACCCATCCAATAAGCTTCTTAGGATAAACTTTTCTTTCTTTATTAAACCCTATTTTTTTCTACTTATTTATATTTTTTGGTCTTTCCTTTCACCTTTTTTGTTGTGTGCCACTACTTTTCTCTACTACCCAAAGTCTTCGTGTTTCAACCCTTTACCTTATCATTTAAAAGCCCTCAATCTTTTATGGCAGCCCTTAGGTCAAATAAAAATCAAGGGAGGATAATTATTTGTCATTTTCTTAGTAATCTTGGTAGCCAAGTTTTAAAGGTATTCCATAGGATAAGTTTCCTCTATAATCTAATGTTCCTCACTATTTACAACATATTCTCTTGGTTGTATATGATAGTCCCTTCATGACATATGTAATAACAATGTTTACCTTTATTAGTGTTTTAAGCATTTTTATGACTTTCCCTAAATCCTATGATCCAATATTAATTTTTATGAAGTTAATGAACCAAAATTTATAAAATAATATTTAATTATGATATGAAACCTTTTCATGAAAATCAACCCAAAAAGGTCAAATTACAAAAATACCTTTTAAAGGGTATTTTAGTAATTTCACTCATCTTAAGGTGAAATCAAGATTTTTAATACATGAAAATTTATGAAATAATATCTAAATATGATTTGGAATGTTTCATAAAAAGTCAACTTTCAAAAGGCCAAATTATGAAAATACACCTAAAGGATATTTTTGTAATTTTACTCTTTTTGAGGTCGAACAAGATTTTTGAAATTCCAAATCATAACTTTATTTCTAGTGAGCCTCGATTGTCCTTATCAATCCCAAAATTCAAAGGTTGACCTAGGTTTGACCAATTTTGACCACATTTGATCTAAGGGCATTTTGGTCATTTAAACTTAAAATTTTGTTTTCCCAACAATTTCCTTTCTAAACCTTAGGCTTTGACAAAACTTGCCTAAACAAGTGATTTTGACCAATTTTGACAAACTTTGACCTAAGCCATATCAAGGCTATTTTGGTTAAAATACCTATTTTTGCTCAAAACTTAAGATTTAGATCAAAATCTATGAAAAAAGATCCAATTACTTGGTTCTATTATCCTAAAATGACTTAGTTTTTATGAAATTCAACTAAGTTTGGCAACAAGTTTTTGACTAAATTTACTTTTAGGTTAACCTTGGACTATTGATTTTTGCTATTTTTCTTGCATTAACCTAACAATCAGTTTATTAAAAAACCATGAAATTTTTGTAAAGCCTAAGAAAATCTTGGAAAAGACCTGTGTCTCTACTTTCAAAGATTGTATTTAACAAGAATATGCCTCAAACAAAATTAAGTGTTTATAAACCTCAACTCAATGCTTGATTGAATATTAAGTTTTAAATTTTAATGAGTAAATTACACCATTTGTATGAGATTGTAGGAACTTAAATTAAAATTATCCCAAGTTAGAAAGTACTTAAATCATATGTTATAAAGGAATGTTGAGATTAAACTCTTAATGGATCCATAACAGATCAATATAGTATTGGAATGTTTATATAGTTGCATTTTTTATAGAGTCAACATATATGGTAGGAGTGGTACCACTTCTAAGAGCAATGAGTTTGGCTCTGAAGCACTCATGAGTATGCATAACACACGACTATTGAAATTGTGTAAATCATGGTTAAATGATCTTTTAATGAGATATAAAAACTTATGTGTGGTTTGGTGCATGACTAATCATATAAAATCATTGATTTAAAGATCTAAGATTTATCATATAATTTTGATTAGCTCAACAAAACTTTATCACTAAAATAGGGATTTTGAAATCATGTAAATAAGATATTTTCACTTATGCGGAAGATTTCCAAAAATATTCAAACTTACTATATTTTGAAAAGATGCAAGGAATGTTAGAAATACTTTCAAAATAGTGAAAAGATAAATTGGTTAAGTGTGATAACTTGATCAAAGATTTGAGAAACAAAGTGTTTAAAGCTAAACTTAAGCTTAGCAAGGTTCTAAACCAAGTTAAAATGGTTTAAGAAATGAAGGAAACAATAGGAAAAAGTTTGCTATGAGAGTAGTCGACTGCCATGATAAGGTAGCTGGTTGCTGTGGCTTTTAGGATGAAAGGAAACTTTCGTTTATAAGTTTATCCTTGGGAAATCGACTTGCCAAATAGGAAAGTCGACTCCCTAAATAGGATGAAAGCCTTATATTTCTAAAATACACTAAGACAATTGGATGCCTATATAAGGAAGTCAACTACCCTAATTCTGAAAGTTGTTTTTTTTTTTTTAAACATGAAAAATAGTTTCTTTTAAAATAAAAAGAATGTTTATTCAAATGAACTAATATAACATTAATGATTCAGAAAGGTATCTTTTTGATTAAAAGAAGTGATCTTTGATTGAAACAACATAATAAAAAACTCACAACCTTAGGATTTAATATTTATAAATAGAGATTATTAGTGTTTTTTTGGTGAAGTTCAAGAATTGATAATTCTAAAACACTACTTTTTTTTCTTCCATTTCTTTCACAAATAAAGTATAGTTACATTGACATTATTTGTACAAAAATTAATGTTCAAAGGTTGATGTTTGCATTTTTCATCAAAAAGGTGTTTAGTGTTTTGATATTATAAGTGTAAGGTGAAATCAAATAAGGCTTCATTATATCTTGGAGACATTTTGATACTAATAGGGATGAAATAAGCTTTAAACAAGGTGGCATTGCACGCCTTGAAGTCATATTCTTGTTCTTTAAAGGTTTCATTTTAGGATTAACCAAAGCTTGAAGAGAAGACTACAACCAATGATACAAATGGAAAATCATTATCAAAATTTGTCATGATGAAGATGCAAGCTTTGGATCTTTAATTTTCTAATGGCCTTAGAGAAAATTTTCCTTTAAGCATTTTTATTTTCCACATATATATTAGCCCTTAAGTGGAAAACATAGTATACTTGCCTCTATCTAGTGTTCCTTAGCTACCTCACATATTACCATTGTCCAATTCTCATTTCTCTATGAATCATCGTCTCCATTATCTTTAGATAGCGGCTTTTAATCATCTTTCATAGTGGTATTAGTAATAAGCATTTATAAGTATTTATGGAAATCATTTAAAGTGAAGAAAAAAGGAAAAAGGGAACAAGTAGGAATTTAAAAAGAAAAGAAAAGAGAATCATAAATACCATGAATAGGATCATTTAAACTAGCACGGAATTCTAAGTTCTGTACTTTTTTCTACTAATTCATTTCAGCAATTGACAAAAAACAAAAGAATACTCTTTGAGATAGGATTCAGGCATCCTTTGCATTTAAGTTGCAAGAAGGGAACATTTAGCTAAGACAATAATTTGAAACTTAGAACTTGTTTAGTTAAGAGTTATACTTGGAAAGTTTCCAACCATTTTGATGATGGCATATTGGGGAATTTGATTTTCTCACCAGGCTACATATCAATGATATTTACATTGAAAAACCTTATAGTCATTTTGAATCATGATGAGGTATGTAAAAGATTTAAAATAGCGATGCAATAGCAATATAGCAACCATTATTTCATGATAATGTCATTGTTCACCATCATTATTGAAAAAAAATAGAAAGAATTTGAATCACCACAATAATGCATATCGTGGCTGCAAAAAATGGGATAACGGTGAAAATGGTATGTTATCGCTATTACTTTATTTTTCATCCAAAAATATGAAAAGCAAAAAAGAATCATTAGGGTTAAATTTTGAAAACAGAACACCAATTTAGCAATCATAAATTGCCAAAAATCAATTCACACAAATTCAACCTCAATCAAGGTTAAGCAAAAGTAATTGAAGGTAAACAATTAATTCAACCCTCAAATTACCTTTTTGTTTAAAATTTTGCAAATTTGTTGTGATTTTCTATTGATCCATGTTGGACCTTTATTTTTCAGCTTCACATATTCGTCCTACAGGACTCAGCCTATCCCTACAATCTTAGAACCCTATAAGGTTAACTAACATAAAAAAGCAAAGCAAAAGCAATATAAAAAGCATTTGGATAGATCAAATTGTTAGTCCTATGACTATCAATACAATTTTGAGGTTTTAGTGCAAAACTTTTCAAACCAGTATCTCTTCCATATATCTCTGGTAAAATAAATGGCATATATGATGATTTACACATAAAAATGGATACTTCACTTGAAAAATAACTTCTCTAATTAGTAAAAAGTATGACTATGACAAAAAAGAATGACAAAGTAGTGTATTAGTTATGTTTAAGGGAATACATCAAAATATCAAAACTACAGTGGTAGACAAATCTCATCATTTTAATAAAATGTGCTAAACCATAATGTTCCAAAATCGATCTCATAGTCCAACAAATAATAGAACTTAATATACATATGCTTAGAAATTTTTATTATTTTATTTGTAATTACTTGATGTCATTGATATTCTACCTTTTAGTGCTTTAAAGGATTTGAAGAAAGAAATAAGTATGATCAAATAAGAAATTCAAGCCAAAATTTGTGACAATTAAATGAACATATATTCCATAATCATAAATTGTCCTATCCCAAAGCCTATTGGAAGGTACAAGAAAAGAATTAACAATCACCTTACTATTAAACAGAACTAGAAAACACACTAAAAAGATGACTGTACTTACAAGAACAAAGCACAAAACCTTTAGGAGGTGTTTGGTTTATGAAATCTTAGATTTCGAGAGGGAAAGTAATCCTCTAAAAAGTGTCGACTCCTAGTAAGAGTGATTGTTCATGACATAAGATTGTTAGATTTTTATGTTTGGTTGGGAAGAAGGTCAGATTACTTAATCAAATATTTTTATTATAATGCTCTTCACTACATAACAAACACAATGTATTTTTCAAAAAAATAATCCATAATTAATGTGTTTCAAATCCTGTAAAATACAATATTTGAGTGGCCAATTACACAAAAAAGAGTAATTAATTATTGCATTTTGTTCATCCAAGAAATATAGTGTTCAAATGGGAAATTCAAAAAAAAAAAAAAAGATTGAATCTAATACTACATTTAGTTTCCAAGATACAAAGTAAATAATTTACAATTACTACATTTCAAAGACTCAAAATGTAGTATTTGAGTGAGAAATAAAAAAAAAATTACTTGCTCAAATACTACATTTAGATTCAAATGAGCGTAGTAAATAATCACAATTATTACGTTTCAAAGCCTCTAAATACAATATTCAAGTGGGACAAAAAAGAGTACTCAAATGCTGCATTTAGCTTCAAAGAAATGCAATATTTATGCTTTATTTATAATATTTAATAAAAACCAAAAATCAATTTTATGCTACACAATATTAACCATAAACCCTAAGACCCTTGGCCAAAAACATTTTTTTTGCTTTGTAGCTATCATCACCACCATCACCATTGCTATTCTCCTTGCCATCGATTGAGGCCACTTGTAAGATTATTACTAAAACCAATTTTTTAATAATATTCATGCAATATTATTTTGATATTTAAGGTTTGGGTATTGTGTTTTTCTAATTGTTTTGATTGGTCTGATTGACATGAATTCTTAGAATCTTTTTTGATGTTTAAGTTCCCTAAAGAGTGGTGATATAAGTTATTGGGGCTTTTGGATTGGTTTTCTAGTTAGTTCATCTTCGAATTTGCTTTGAACAACATTTGATGCTTTGTTAGCTTCTACTAATTTTGTAACCTCTTAGTTTCTTAATAAATTTATATGGCTTAGTAAAAAAAAGTCATGTAATCAATTGATAAATTCTTAATTTCAATAATAAAATTTAATCTATTACAACTATAATTTCGATTATTATTTCAATATAAAGCATAATTAACATATATTTTTCTATAAAAAAATTATACTTTAATAATTTCAAGGTTCTTGATAATCTTCAAGACAACATTCAGTTTGAAGGAAAAGTACATGAGCATTAAGGTACTTGTTGAGCTTTAACAAATAAACATGATGATAAAAACTTGAAAAAGAGCATTCTTGCTCAATTTTGGGCCAATAAGGTTTTGATTACAATTGTTCTGATTACAATTTGATTTAAACATTTTCTTAGATTTTGGGACGATAATATGAGTTGCCACAATCACAAAAATTTTTTAATTATTATTATTAATGAATTGAAAGGAAACATGTCCCTAATCCAACATTTAATTATTTTTGTAATCAAAACAATGAAAACAACAATAATTTAGGTGGAAAATGTATACATAGACATCATGCATGCATGTTCTATACGAAAAATTGGTGGACTTTTTTTTTCTTCTTAAAGTACATTAATATTAGTTTAATTATAATATTCTTTTTCCTTACAATTAATGGCTATGTGCAAGATATTAATGGAACCAACCATTAAAAATTGGTATATTCAATCAACTATATCAAAATATTGATATTTAGAATGCTTGAAGGAATAAAAATTGTGCCACTATATCAAAATTTTGTTCCTTTAATTTCCTTATGAATTGATATATTTAATATATGTATTTTATGCTAATCTCATTCCATATTTAAATTTGTATAGATTAGTTGATATTATGACTTTTGAAAAACACATGTATATCTTTAACGAACATAAATAAGAACATTCAATTGACACATCCTCTTCGAAAAAAAAAAAAAGCTAGGGGACGTTATAAGTTGCTTGAAGCAACTAAGAAAAAAATACATGTTGAGTTCAATGCAAATGGCCAACTTGTATTAAGTGGTGCATCGAAGACAGCTAGCCATATTAAATGTCTCATTCAATAAATAATATCCATTAGCTACAGTAGTTAGAGGAATGTTCTAGCAGATTTAAAGGACCATATATAGGATTCAGTTGTGGTAACTTACAATAATCAAATTGAAACTTATTGATCATTTATGTATATTGTTTATGGAATGCAATTATGCTCAGTTGTTCATATCATTTAATTTAATCTTTTATAAGAATGCTTTAACGTTTCAACTGAGTATAAAAAGTTTGTGTTGTAATCTATTGGGCTGAAATTCAGAGACTTTAAAATCATATTGACAACAAAATATATTTTACCTTATGCTAACAATGCTGAATTGTTGGCTCATACTCTAGCAACATACTCAGAAGTTATCGGTGATGCAAAGTGGATAAACTTTGTTTCAACTCATCTATCAGATGAATTTAGCATGTGCATAGCAATCTTTTTATGCTTTTATAATACACTATTGAAGTTGAGATGTTTATTCATTTGTTATTGATTTTGTTTTTCATAGAAAATAAAAGAAGCCTACAAGAAAATATGGGCCCAAAAAGTTTATAACCATTGAGCAAAGAAAAAAAGGTATACAAATGTTAAGTATGAACTTGTAAGTATTTTTTACCAGTTATTACATACATGGTTTTAGGATTTTGAAATTCATTTACAATGAAGTTGCCAATTTATATTTTCATATGGTTTTAGGAAACATCTAGCTCAAGTAATGAAATATCAAGATGGGATGTTTGAAAAAAATCACATGTCAAAATATGGAAACTATGTGAATGAAGTAGCTGAACAAATGGCTAAAAAGGTTGCAAGTTCATACCGTATTTATATCACATTTGCTATTTCACCATTTATGCATGTTAATATATTGTATTTATTTACATTTGCATGTTATGTTTTAGGATGACATAGCTATGAGATTCATATCCGGTGAAATTCAAGCTAGTGATGGTGAAGATATGATGACCTTAGCTTTTGGTTCAAAAGACAGACTTAGCTATGTTAGGGGGCTTGGGAGCTTTGTTTCTTCGACCAATTATTTCAAAACTCAACATAAACCCCACATCTCCAAGATTATTGAATTGGAGGCATGATTGGTAGCAACACAAACTAATGCAATAGATTAGTCATTTACTGACAATGTCAAAAATGAATTCATAGATAAAGCTTTTGACCAATCTTTATCTCCGGTAATACATGTTCTAAACTTTTTTCATTCAATTATTTGATTTTTGTAATTTGATTTTATATGAAATAGTTTATTTTTGTAACAGGTTTTTTAACCTTAGATAATCCCACCTGCGGAATCTGGAAAAGCATGCACCATCCAATTACGCACGTCAGCATTTACTAGAAGGATCAGTCATTAACATTGATCTCAATGATGGGCTATTTGATTATCTCTCGACGTCAAAAATTGGGCAAGAGAAGATTCTTAGATTTTGTGATATGAAAGAAATATCAATTTCTAAAATAGTAACGTACATGAGGTTAGCTTATATATTCATTTAAATATATGGAATGAATATATTTTCATTTATTGCATATAACGATATGATAAATGATTCTTTTTTTCATCATGTAGTCTCCGTTACAAAGGTTTGAAAGAAAGACAAATGACTAAGACCTATAGATTCATTGACCCAAATCATATCAGTTATGGTGTTGGCTCTATATATGCTTGTGCAAATGCTTTGGCATCTACAATGGAAAAAGAGTCTCAATACTTTTTGGCTTCTTAAAATCCTATGTATGTGTTCTTTATTTACTTTGTTAATTACTTGATTGTGTTTGATATATATATTTTGTAATTGTTACAAGTATTACATTCTAACATTGGAGTGATAACTATGATTTGAAAGGGTCATTGGCAGTTGGTTGTCATTGAGTGCGCAATATTTACAGTTTACTTTTTTGACTTAAAAAAAGAAGGGTCGAAGCCTAAACCCAAGCTTGTAAATATAATAAAGAGGTATTCATTTTTTTTATGTGAACTAATTTTTGTTATGTTTATGGTTTATTTATGAGTATAATTTATGTTACAGGTTTTTTTGTGTTATTTTAGGGGATTAGCTATCCATGATAAAAAGAAAAGATTAAATTGGGTTACATTTTTTGTAAATGTCAAATATATTATTTTCTTTAATTATTTAAAAGTACTTTGACTACCTAACAATTTTTTGCAAACTCCTCGTCAACCAAAAATGATAGAATATGGATATTATGTCCTTTGTTTCATAAAAGAGATCATTATTAATAATCTTATGAGAACACCAAATAAGGTTAACATAAATTTAAACTACGGATACATGTTTCTATTTAGCATAATTATAAAATACAAATTTAATGACATTCATTCTTCTTTTTTTTACCATAATTTATAGATTCAACTATAGAACTCCAATTCATTGTACTTCATATAATTCCTCATTTTTTCAATAATACAATTTAATGTATGTTTAATTTATACAAGTGGTGCATTGTATCATATATACAAGTTGAAATTTGTTCAATTTATACGAATCAACACTTTTACAAAAAAAAATGTAACTTAATAATACAAAACAAAAAACAAAATGCCAATGTAACTCAACAATTTAACAAAATACTAATGTAATTATAACTATAAGCTGATATGATCCATTACAATTTGTAATTATAATATTAAAGCTATCTAATATATTGAAAATATGTCTCAACAATACAAAATATTATGATTGTTGTCAAGAATATAAATCATCTACATGTGTCCTAGAGGAGGAAAGTCAAATGATGGTCGATAGGCCTTACATTTATGCAATTGCTTTCGTATGTAATCATTTCTAAATTTATAAGATAGTGTAAAAAAGAAATTAACTTTGTGAGTATCCCTCGAGATATATACACCAGCAAAAAGCATTTCATCTTTAGAGAAACTGTTTAGTTTCATTATTTCATTAAAAAATGAGATTCACCTATCATTGCTCTCAAATTCTTTCTTGAAAAAAGATGGAATGCCCTTGATTTTGCTTGCTGCCTTACAATATATAGCACCGATCTTGCCTATTTACTCGACTATATCATCTAATCCATTATCACTTCTAGAATGAATTTTGCTTGACAGTATTCTAGTTATGGTCAGAATTGTCACACAAGCTAAACCTTCAACTTCTTCATCTTTTAGTCTCTCCCTCTCATGATATCCAAAGTCAGCATCCTTATTTCTTATAAAAAATGATTCAATTGCATCAACTGCTATTTTAGTTGTTTTACCAGTTGCTCCATCTGATCCAAATATTATCACAAAGTTATCAAAGTGAAGAGAAAGTTTCTTCCTTAACCTTCTAACATAGGGATAAATCTATACAAAGGTTAAAATAAGTACATATAAAATATTTTGATAAGAAATTAATGATCAAAGTAACTTCTAAGTTCATATTAAACTACTTACCCAAACTCACTCATAAAAAAAAACCCTTTCAGCAATTATACATTTGTCACAATTGTTCCAGCCAAAACCACTTGCATGTTTAATCATATCATAGATAACATAATATTGTCTCTTGAGTAGCTTTACCTTAGACTCGATGTGTGGGTTTGCTTTAAGTAGGGATTGAAGAATTCTCAACTCTATCCTTTCTAAATGTCCTAGATAACCAATTCTGAACATTCCGTTATCGACTCTCCATCTAGGATCATCTGTCAATGTATGTAAGCACTGGACCAGTATTGCATCCTCATCCTTTGTTCATGTGTGATTACCTATTGATGAGCTTTATTTTCTTCTTCTTGATGTATTTCTTATGTTAGTAGCATATGACATTTTGATATCATAATCACATGGTTAGATATCATGCAACAAAATGCATATAAAATCAAAAACCAATGAAGATGAACATATTATTAGTGTAGGAATAAACCAATAAACATGGAAACAAAACATACACAGTACACTTATAAAAAAAAGAAAAATCTATATAAAACAAATATAGAAAACAAATTGTATATGCAACCATATTGTACAAACATCAATGTAACCAATGAAAAAGGAAAAAAAAAACAAAGTCCTTAACCATGCGATTGCAACCAATTTGTAAACATCTCTTATGCCAAGTTGTCTCTAAACTCAGTCCAAGCATTACTTGACTCAACATGCCTAATCAAATCTTAATACTTATATACATATGGTTGGTTATTACTTACTTTAGTAACATTGCCTTCAAAATGATCAATTATCATCTCAGACCTAATAAAATTATGGATAAGCAGCAAGTAAAAATGATTTTACACTGTGTTTTTATTGGATAAAATGATTTCTCTCTTAAAATTGCCCATCTAGCTTTCAACATACCAAAATAACTCTTGGTATAATTTCTTGCTTGAAAGTGTTTAATATTGAAGTATTTCTAGGGTGTCATCAATTGGTGTCCTAGCTTCTAATCATTCAAGTGGTATCTTTTACCTTTATAAAGTGCCAAAAATCCTTCTCCATTTGTGTAATCACAAAAATAATAGAAATCTATTCTAATGTCACAACATTAATACACATGAAAAAAATGTGTTCCATGCAAAACTAAAAATAAAATATTAAGCTAATACCTTGTGGGATCTTTTAAACCATTTTTACGTGTAATAGCATCCCTAAGCATTTTGCCATCTGCTGCAAAACATTTTCATCTTGCTAGTAAATATATGAATTGCTTGTCTAGTATGCAAATACCAAGAACATTGGTATTAATTTCATTTTTCCTAGTGTTGTATCTAGGCCTATTAACTAAGCCTACATTCACTATTATGTATGTTCCATCAAGACAACCAAACAATCCTTAAACCATTTCCATCTATTATCTGTTGAATTTTTTTATATTAGTTTTGATTTTTTTAAACAAAAAGGAATGTAGTCTCAAAATAGAAACCCTATTTTTTATATGATAGGCAATGATGTGAAGGAAGTTAATAACAATTTCTTCTATTGACATATGTTTAGATGTCTTTATTCCCTCTTGTATTTGAAGCAATTGACATAATTTTACAAAAGCTCTCTTATCCATTCTACAATTATCTACATTTTGTCTCACTCTCAAAACCATTTTGTTTAAGTTCAACTTCCTAATTTGAAGCCTATCATGAGTGTTATAATTATAAGATAGTCTACGTCTTTTTTAAGTTTCATTGCAACTAATGTCACAACAAGTAACAGTTGAAACATAGTCTCCATATAGTATAATTGCAAAATAAGCATTATTATCAATTACATCTTCTTTCTTATTAATAAACGAGTCATAATTGTTAAAAAGAAGGATTGATGTTAATGTTGCAAGCATGTGCCAAAAACATTTGTGGATATTGGGTACATGGAATCTAAGACACATCCAATAAAAAATAAAAAACAACAACGAACATTTGTGGATAAAAAACAAAAACCAAAATCAAGAACACATATAATAGATCAACAACTTTTCAATCAAGATCTAAATGAGTTCTAAACAAATAAAACAAGAAAACATTTGAATCAAACAAACAATGCAAAACAGATTATGATTTAACAAATAGTAGACTCACTATTTATTAATAAATAAAAAATAAAATGAATAGTGCAAAGATGAAATCATGAAAGTTGAAGTTAATATTGGTTGAAACAGAAAAGGCTTTGATTAGAGCTGTGCGATGTTGTTTGAAAAGAGAAAATGGTTTTTGTCATTCAAAAAAGTTATTTAATAAATACGAGGTTTCTAACATCGTAAATGCTATTGTTGTATATTCAAATACTGCATTTCTAATTAATGAAACGTTCTATTTGTTATTAAAAATGGGCTTTTATTTCATTAACAAGAACAACGATTATTATGTCAAAAACACAATATTAACTCCAAAACGAAAAACATAATTACTACATTTCATAGCCTCGAAACCTAGTATTCAAGTGAAATATTAGAAAAAAAATAGTACTTAAATACTATGTTTCTATTCAAAGAAACACAATAAATAATCATAATTACTAAGTTTCAAAACCTTTAAACGGAGTATTCAAGTGGAAAAATATAAAAACAAAATATAGTATTCAAATAATGTGTTTTGTTCATAAAATATATCATCGTTGTATTAAAAATTTTCAAAAATAGTATTCCACAATTACTGCATCTAGTTCTCTAGAAACGTCGTATTTGACAGAAAAAAAAAGAGTTCTCAAATACTACATTAAAACTTCTAACTAATGCAATATTTGTGCTATTTGTTTTCAATACTATGTTTATAAATAAAAAAATTAAGTTTCTTTCATACATTAATTTTTTAAAGGGTAAAATAAAATGAAAAAAGTTTTTTATTCAAGTCAATTGTAGGACAAAACTAATTTTTTTCCCAAAATCTTAAAAGACCACATGGAAAAATAGGTTTCTAATTTCCAAACTTTTGGTTACTATTGACAATCTAATATTACCCTTAGAAATCAGATACCCATGAACCAAATGTGAGAATCACATTCCCACAATCTAGATTTCTAGAGAAAATCTTAGATTCTCCCTAATCAAATACTCCCTTAAGGTATCTTTAGTATGCAAAATTTGAAAATATTTTAATAATTTTATATATTTTTAGATAAATGCTTTTAATAAAAATATTGATAAAATTTTTACTGTTGATTAAATATCGATCAAATTTGAATTATAAATAATATTTTTAATAATTTTTTAAAATATTATTGATCTTCACATTAAATTCTATCACTTTATGAATTAAAATTCTTGTTAAAATTTTTGTTAAATCATTTTTAAAAAAACTTGACAAACTTCACTTAAAATTTTTTTAAATTTTGTACAGTCACCTTGCTGCATGAAAAGCATTGCAATTAGTAGACCAAATAATTCACCAGCAACACGTGTAAATCGATTTATTAAGAACATCCCCTAGAATTGCTAATAAGAAAAGCAGAAGTGCTGTCCACACACAAACCCTGAGACATCAAAGAAAAGAAAACAGCTCAGTGCCATTAAGAAACACAACCATCTGGTTCAGTACTTTTTTTTTTTTTTTTTAAGCTATCTGGTTCAGTACTTAAGTATGCTGAAAATGGAAGAAATACCATCCTGTCCAGGCTAAGAGGAGTTTATGGCCCAAATCTTTTCAGTCCTTCGCAAAGCTGAACAAAAATGTATACATCAATACAGTTGGCTCTGCAACTCCAAGTATGAGGAGGGGCTGTCCAACAACTGAGTGAATGATTTCACAAATTGCTGTTGATGCAAGAGTTAGTACTGCAGAAGCAACAACGAAATATCTCTTAGAAATCATGACAGACATAGAAGAACATGTAAATATACATGTATAGTGTCTAGTTCCTACCTGTATTTCATTCCAGCTGCTCCCCAAAGATTTAACTGGATTTGCTGAAGCAAAGAATATATATGTTGTTGCAACAAGGACCTTAAATGATAAAAAATTAAATATATTGATTATAACTTTACAAAGCATAACTTCAAAAAGATTGTAGTCTTTGTAATAATGATGCTCATAACTTCAGATAAATGTTTGTTTGGTAAAACGAAATAGGAGCACATTGTGTTCCATACATGAATAGAGATGAGTGATGAATGTTACAAACCTGATACCTGCACGGAAGAAACCAGTCTAATCTTGCTTAAAAGCCTTTCTTTCAGATCATTCTTGATTCCACGGAATGGAGCAAAAGTTTTATCCATGGTAGCTCAATATTGGGCAAACAAGAACATTTTTCTTTTCTTTTTTTTTTTACTTTTCTTTTTAGTCTTACAGACAACTAATGAAGACAGAATACAAGACACAAAACACAAACAAAGATTAAAGGACTCGAGAGGCCAGTACAGTAACTAAACTTGCATAAGCTAAGTTAGGGAAATTATGGGCAGAAGGACAAGAACTGGTTTGACATTGGTTGGATTCAAGAAGTAAAAATTATGTGACTTGATCATTTTTCTTATGTATAATTGACCCTTGAGAAGACCTGTAACTAAATACTCAGAATAAAAGAAATTTACATTTCAAAGAATTTATAAAGAATGATTGGGGTATATTGCTATGAAAGATGAAAATAATCAAATCGGATACGAATCAAAGCCCCTGAAATTCAATTTGTATGTAAAAAGTCAAGGATGCTAATGAAAGAATTTTTAGCGTGAAACGACATAGTTTGTAGTTAATAACATAATTAAACTATTCAGGTATGAATAAAAGCAAAATCACAATATCATGAAAGAAAGAGAAAGGTGAAAGGCAGTGTGGGCTATGGACTAACGGTTGCTGAGAGAACTGGGATTGACAATTTAAGCTTAATGTAATTTTCTTGAGAACAAAAAAAGGTTTGACAATCAAAGTATAACGGAAAATAGGCAATCAAAACGCAGCTTTTTTTTTTATTTTTTTATATATCGAAGCAAATAGTTGACAAGACAAGAAAATCTTAAATTAGGAGAGGTTGATATTAAAACTTTAACGTTAAATCTCACTTTCACCAGACCAGAGCTATAAAATTTGGTCTAGCAGTTACCATATATCCGTGTAATAACTCTAATCAAGTGTATTAGATGACACTTTTTTCCTCAGCCTCAATTTTTTGTTTTTATTTTGAAAATTTTCAGGATAATGTTAAAAATAAATAAATTCATTTTTCCATATAACAGGAAATTTGAAGATCACAAAACTATGGTCCTCTTTGAAGCAATTTTCTTGGTAATGAAATTAATTATATGTGTAATCTGTCTTGAGATTTTGATAAGTGAATTTGAAATTTAATTCAATTGATTTACATAATTATTTTTAAAATTAATATGTAATATTTTAATAATTTAAATTTCAACATTCATAATTCTTTCTCCTTTCTCTAAAATTGTACAATTTGAATAATGTGATCAGTTTTTAACTAAATTTATATTTGGGTTGATTTCTGCAACGATATATTGCTAGATGGTGAAGGAAAAAGTTTAATTGCAAGGGATGATAGGTTCGTGTGCTTTGACATTCTAGTGCCAGACAAAAAGCAATGATGCAACCGAAAGGTTCCCGTTGTATTACGAAAGGGTCAGTAAAAGACCAGATTTAAGGTACAATTTGGACAAATTGATTTCTCCAAATTAACCTTTATATTTTAGGAAACATTTGATAACATTTTTAAAATTACCGTAATTATTTAATTACCATAATAATAAGATTATTAAGGTAATTTAATCATCAATAATTTCAAATTATCATGTTTGGTATAATATGATAAATCACTAATACTTTAAATTATTATGTTTGGTATTATATGAAAAAATAAATCATATAACAAAAAATATCTAAAATTACTTTATAAATAAATAAAATATTTAATATTTATTAAATCAACAATTTATAAAATAGCTAAACATTATTTTATAAAAAACTACCAAATATAAATAAATTTTGATAAAAATAATTTTTTAAAAATTATTATATAAATTCATTATTTTTTTAATTAATATAAATTTATAACATAAAACTTTTTTTTAGAATAAATGATTAAAAAATCAATTTGTTAAAATTTTAGTGGCTAGCTTCCTGGGGTAATGTTAACTATAT
This sequence comes from Durio zibethinus, assembly GCF_002303985.1. Next base: position 16,303,646 of record NW_019167838.1, on the reverse strand, counting down.
TTTTCTTAAGCATAAATTAGTCAAAAAATAATATTAAAAATTACTTTCCCATGATGATGAAGCTTTTTACCCTATAAATTGGGAATCAAATCCATCTCCAAAATAGTGATCTTATCAATCCAGTGATTTAAGATCACATAAGATGACTATCATATAAGATTTCTAAATTGCTACCAAATAAGGTAATGTAATTATTGAATGTAGATTATTTTTAAATAGATCATCCTATATCAAACACATTTTTAGCAAAGTATCATTATAGTCATCCCCATAAAAAATGGCTTTTCCTCTTTCTCCACCTAGAAATGGTAAAACAACTTGTACCTAACAAGTTTTGATTTATCTCAATATGATAAGATTGATTTTTTTTAATCGAGGATCGAGTTAAAAGCGGGTTGGATTTTTTAAAAAAATGGAGTTGAGTTTTAGGTAGCATCACCCTGACCTAATTTGGATATATATAAAAAATATTTTTATTATTTATTCAATTTTATATATGTATATTTTAATAAAATTATTATTTAATATTTAATTTAAGATATTAACTTAATAAAATACTATATTTATGTATAATTAAGATAGTATGGATATTATCATAACGTATAAATCCATAAATCTATAGCTAGACATAGCCTAAGGAGTCACCATCAATATTTTTTAAGGTATAATTAGCCACCTAATAAATCTATCATTTTAAAGAGCTTCAAAGCTTAACTAAGGGTCTTTAAAAAATAGGTTATGACCTTTTGAATAGAACTAAGTTTCAGAGTTCGGTTACATGTAGGAAAGGTTATAGCACCCCTATAATGCCCATCCTAAAATGGTACCATTTAATTTTAAATTATTCTAAAGGTTTATAGTTCTAATAGTCTTAAATCTAATATTGAAAATAACTTTTAAGATTCTCCATTAATTTGACATAATTATTGAAAATACTTCCTTACCTCGAGACTATTCAAGAATTTCATTTATTTTCTTGAAGAGGCTCCGTCATAAAAAAAAAACCTTAATAATTTATTTTTTGAATTTTTGTTTATCGAAAATATATTTAATTCTTCCATCATTTGGGCAAAATTAGAAATATTCTTACCTCGACATGCCTTAGATAATCATATATTTGCAATTATTAAAAATTTCATCTTCAAAATTTATTTTTTATTTTACAAGTTTTATTTTTAAATTTTTCACCATTTGGGCCTAGTTTAGAAAAACTTTTCATCAAGAGATTTCTTAGAAAATTTACCATTTGAAATTTTTAAGAATCTCATCATTGAGTGATTGTTAATTCAATCCCACAATTTTATTAAATTTGCCTATGTATTTTTTTTAAATTGAAAATAAATATTAATTATTGTTATTTAAACTTTATCTAAATTTTCCTTCATTTTTATTAAATTTAGCAAAAAATTCTCACCTATAAATTTTTTTTGAAATTATCCATTTATAATTTTTAAAAATTTCATCATTGGATAATTTTCATTCACTACTACAAATTAATTGACTTGCATAATGAAATATTTAGTTGTACCAATTGAATTAAATTTGCAAATTTATTTTATCAAAACCTATTTTGAATTTTTATTGTATTTTTATAAATATTTATGTTTAAATAATTAAAACATTACCTAATACAATGCATGATAAAATAGATAAAGACTAAAATACAAGTAAAGTAAATAAACAAAAATACATACCAAAGCTGCACCAATTCAAAGCAAATGGTCCCCTGGAATAAAGGTAGTCTAACTCATTTTGTTGACTATTAAAACTAGTTTGGACTTATACTTGTTATCTCGTCAAATCTAAGGTAATAATCTTTCCTATGAAAGTTTACAAAAATATAGATGCCACCCTTAAGATGAAAAACAAGGTGGATGGTTGTTTGTTGGTAAGATAAGGCTCTATGGGGAAAGAAATTATGCTTAACCAATTGGCATCGTGACCGAAAAAGATGGTTGCCCATGTATTGCTCCCAATTTCTCTATATATTTTCTTTTTCAAACATAATCGAACTAATGCGCAAAAACTAGCCAAATCATGCCACTGTGGACACCGCTTGTGACCATCGTCAACCACTTCTTCCTTTACTGACTTGCCACAGCAAGAGCTTCTATGTTAAATGCCTCCTTGTTTCCTATGTATATTGGAACCAATTTATAGATGAGAATCTAAGTCCAAATAGTGTTTCAACTAGGATTAAACTTTTCAAAGAGTCTATCTGATAATTGGATTAAGACTAAATTTTATTTTTAAAAAAACTTTTATCCAGCAGAACAATCCTTTTTCAAACAAGTCTTTGCCTTTTTTTTTCTTTTATTGAAAAGATAAACAAATAATAAATTAAATTAAATTAAATTAAAACCCTGGATAAAATAGGGTGTTTAGCTGTCCCTCTTTACATATTTTTTATCAAACAAGAGTAGTGCAAAGATATAGACATCCGGCATCCAAGTGTGGCTTAACAACAATTACTAAATCTCGAAACTTCAAAGATTCATAACTTGAAATATTTAAGAACTTCGCAATCCGACAATTAATAATTCAAGTTGAAACTTAAAGATTCATAATTTGAGTTAAAAGAATCACCATTTCGAAGTTCAAAGATTTGTAAGTCAAAGATTTGCAAGGTTCATAGATTCGTAAAACTTTCAGATTCACAAAAAATTTTAGTTTTGTAAGAATTTTCATATTCAAAAGAATTAAAGATTCGTAAGAATTTTAGCTTCGCAAGAATTTAAGTTCACAAGATTTCAATTTTATAAGAATTTGATTCTCAAAATTTTAGATTCACAAGAACTCAAATTCACAAGAATTTTCAGGTTCGCAAGAACTTAGATTCATAAGAATTTTCAAGTTCGAAAAACATAAAGATTCGTAAGAACTCATATTTGCAAGAATTTCAGCTTTGCAAAAATTTAAATTTGTAAGATTTCAATTTCATAAGAATTTGATTCTCAAAATTTTAGATTCGCAAGAACTTAGATGCACAAGAATTTTTAGGTTCGCAAGACACAAAAATTCACAAGAACTCAAATTCACAAGAATTTTTAGATTCGCATTTGAGAGATTCACATCTAAAGTTTAATTTAGAGATTCGTATCAAAATTACTAGGCTTACATCCAACATTTAAAGATTTACATTCTAATTCTAGATATTCACACCAAAAAGTTAAATATTTTTATTTGAAAAACATTAGGGATTCACTTCCAAGATTTCAAAGATTCTGATTAAAAAATTTGAGTGTTTCACATCCAATATTCCTCATTTTAAAACTTTAGGATTTCATCCAAAATTTCAAAGCTTCTCATTTAGGTTCAAAGATTCACATCCGATAAATTTTAGAGTTTCACATTTAAATTCAAAGATTCATGTTCTAAAAATTCAATAGTTCACATCCAAATTTTCAAAAATTCTCATTCGAAAATTTTTGAGATTCACACCTAATATTTCAAATATTCTTATTTAAAACTCAAAGATTTACATTTGATAAATTTTTAGAAATTATGCTCGAAAGTCTTACAAATCCCCCTCAACATTTCAAATGCTCATTTAAAAGGCTCCACAACTTTAAAATTCAAAAAGTTATCCTTATAAAATATTTTTCTCATTTAAGGATTCACGATTTTATCTTAAGAGACTTTCTTTGAAAAGTTTAAAATTTCTTGTCATAAAAATTCTCAATCTTTCATTAAAGTCAAAATTTTGTATATAAAGAATGTCATGATAATGATGCAAATGTTTTTTTAATTATGCGAATGCAACAGTCTAGATTCTCACAATAATGCAGATGTCATACTATAAACCATAATTCAAATGTTCACTGCATAAAGCAAATGCATATCCAAACATGATGCAAATGCATGTCCAAAATAAAAATTTAAATATTCACCAAATTATATACATGTACCGTGTAAACAACAATGTAAACACAATGCATGGAATGCAAATGTCACTAAAATCAATGAAATTCCAATTAATTATGGTAATAAGATTCTCAAGACTCTACCATCTCATATTTTCTTTTTAGCTTTTCAGCACTAACCATTTTAGAACAAATTTTGTCCATTGATCCACATTATTCCCATCATTTGATCACAACTCACAGGTTATGTTGACCAATCCATCACCATATTCATTATTTTTTCATTTTAGGTTTCTTCTATCTTTTCATTTTCCTTTTGCTCCTTGATTTCTTTTCAAAGGAATGTAAGAATCTTTTATAAATATTATCATTCATTCATTATCATTTCAATTCTTGACAAATATAATGCAATTATATATTTTCTTGATTTATTTTGGCGATGCAAAAATAATAGAGTACGAGGTGAATTAAGAGAAAAGTAGTCAATACAATAATGAGTCTAGTATAAGAACAAATAGGTAAAGGAATAAATTCAAAGTATGTCATTGGGATAAGTATATGAATGGTATAACAATATCTAGACAATGAATATTCAGACAATTTTTAACACTAATCTAAAATTTTTTTAAAAAACTTATTTTATTGACTTTCAAAATCATTTTAAGCTCATCAAACTTTGCCTCAGCTTTGGAAGATCTTCAGAGGTATTTGATCTTTCATATATTTGATTGCCTATCCAACTCTTAGTTCAAATGTTTTTCTACCTAAATTGTTCTTTTGAGTTTTTAATTTAAGGCTTCATTTTTTTTTTTCATTTTTCATTTTTCATTTTCTTCATGTTTCTTATTTTTTCACTTTTTCTTATTTTTTCATTCTTTTTCTTACTTCATCGATTATTGATATCTCCCATACATCAATGTTTAAAACATGAGAACAGATCATGATTCTATTTTTCCATCATAAGCATACCTTAGCCTAACATATGATCATTTAATTTGAGCATTCACATTTGATCAAAATAGACTTTTAAGGGTTGTAATGTAGGCTATTGTGAGGAATCATGAAAGAAATGGATAAAATAGACTCAAAACATATGTTTAAAAGGTTGAAACCAAAGGATCATTACTTATCAATTTATGCAAATTGGAACTTTGTCCCTTTCCATATCATTTTACTATTTTTTTTCATTCATCTTATTCCTCACAAAAAGATTTTCATTACTTTGTCCAAAATCATTTATGGCATTCTTTTTTTTTAATGTAAAATGGCTTTTCTTTTCTTTTTTTTGGATTCTCTATCTTTGATACCTTTGAGATCTTTTCCCTCTTTTTTTTTTTCAAGTAGGTTCTTCTCATAATTTACCCTCAGTATGAAAGATGATCCTTGGTTGAGATTTTTTAGAAAAAGAAATCATAACAGGCACAAAAAGGATAGCAATGAATGGTTTTATGAATAGTAAAAGAAAAAAGGCCATTTTTTTATCTCAAAGTGAATGCTTTTTTTGAAAATCATTTATTGAACAAAGACAAACTCATAGATCATTATAAAAGACTGCATATCTTCAAGACATATCTATTTCATATCTTCTAGTAGCTTGTTTCTTTTGCTCAAATAGTCTTTACATATTGAACTTTATCAATGTGAATGAGTTTCCAAAATTAAATCCCAAAATTATTGTTATCATGTTAACACATTCATCATTTAGAATTTGAGAATAGGAATAAAAAGGACACTAAAAAATAGCAAAGCATAGAATAGTGGTTTAGACGAAAAGGAAATGCATCAACTTACCTTTTATTAAAATGATAAAAAAATGAAATTTTGTAAAAAAATTCTAATATTATCTAAAAGAAATCCAAAAATGACAAGCAACTTCCAACTAGCGTTAACATCGTTCTCTTTCCCAAAATTATGCCTTTAAGTGATTAGGCGAAAGATTTTTATTAACCTTGATTCGTCGAAGCTCACTAAGCTTTTTTAGATCAAACTTTACACCTTGTGCTTGAAAGCAAAGCAAGTTTCTATAGATGACCCATATTGCCATTATGGTAATCACATGTGGCATTAGCATCATACTATTTGGGATAAGATAGCTTTAATGGTTCTAGAATAACTGAAGATACCAAGTCGTTCTTAACCAGTTTTAGGAATAATTCAGTGTAAGTCATAGGGATAAGATCAACGTAAGAACTTTCTTAATTTTTCCTAGGCCTTTTTAAACCACTTGTTTGGGTGTTAAGCCTTGAAGCTAATGTGTGATATAACTAGACTCATATGCAAGTATCTGAAAGGCTTGTTGGTAGGTTGGTGGGTAAGCTGGTTGTAGATATGGTTGGAAAAGGGTCAGTGCAATACTATTACCTGCAGGGTGGTAAATAGGATGAACATGTGGTAGATATAAAGTATAGCTTTTAAACTATTACCCATTGAAATTCATAGCCTGGGCTTCGATTTTTTTTAGGCAAACCATCTTTCTTAGTGGTTTCTCATTCCTGAAGCATGCCACTCTTAATAGCATTTTCAATAATCTCTACTGAAATCACCATATCAGCAAAGTTTTTTGTTGCATTCTTTATCATTTTCTCATAGTAAGGAATTTAAGGGTACTAACAAATAGTACCATAGTTTTCTTTTTCAATCAAAGGTGGTTGAACTTGGGTAGCTACGTCCCTTCACCTTTGGGTGTATTCTTTAAATGACTCGATCACTTTCATTTCCATATTTTGCAAAGAGAGGCATTCTAGAGCCAAATTTATGATGTGTCAGTGCTAACTGATAAAATCACAAGCTAGCTCCTTTTAAGAGTGAATACGAGATCGATCTAGCTGGACATACCATCTTGTCACAAAACCAGTAAGGCTATCTTGGAATACATGCATCAATAGCTTCTTATTACTAGTATAGGCAACCACTTTTCGATAATACATGGTAACATGAGTTATCAATCATTTTGTAGCATCATACTTCTTAAACTTTAAAACTTTAAATTTTAAAGGAATAACAATGTTTGGGACTAAACAAAGCCTAGCAGCATCTATGGAACCATAAAATTTCATCCCCTCAACTACTCATAATCTCTTCTCCAACAAGTTTATCTTTTGTTTAGCTTTTGAACCCTCTAAAGTCTCTACCACCTTTGACTTCAGCTTTTCTTTCTCTTTCAAATCATCCAAGTTGGGGACTGGTATTAATTTTTCTCTCTTTTTTGTAAAGACAGAATTGACATAACTCTAAAAATACCCTTGAATTGATATAGAAGACACTCTTGAGTAGGTATATCCTTTTAGGCATGAGAATTACTGTAAAAGAATATCTTGTGTGGACTAGGCTTGAGATGGACCATAACTAGAAGGATAAAGAGGATTAACAATATCTTGTGATAGATGGTCATGTGGGCTAGCATTTTCTTTTACGGCCTTCATTTTGTTCAACTTGTTAAAGGCTTCTAGAATTTTACTCAACTCCCTTTTAAGTTTTTTTTAGGACTTCTCTATTTTCTCCAAATGATTTGCATTTTCTTATTCCATCTGTCTGGCATAAACTCTAGTATTGTATTGATGGTGGGTCATTAGAATAGGATTGTTGGATGGTCGAGCTATCCTTAAACCTTATGTACCACAATTAATATGCTCATGTTACTAAGTGTGTATACAAATAAGCTTAACCTAACATTTTAAAAATCCTATATGAATGAATGCATTGAATACTTGACAAAAAATTATGATACATAAACACATTAATGTATGCACAGTAATGTATGAATGCATGTACTAATGTTTGTCACAATATGATGCATGGATGGATGTATGTGTTAGTGATGTTGGATTAAAACACAACATACAACAACACACAACAACTTAATAATAAATAACGGACCAAATAAAATTTGTCATAAAGTTGATATAAATGAAGCTTAAAAAGTCCACTCATATGTCCTAACTAACATTCTAATAATGGGTACATATGATTATATCCAAAGTTTAGCTTCTTATGTTTTCCTAAATTGTTCTCACATCATTGTCCATCATAAACTAGTAAGACATTCCAATCCTCGCCCATCACAAATTACAAATGAAAAGAATTCAATTTGAATGGGAACATTTTGCTAGCCATTATGGAGATTATCATCTCACGAGAGTGTAGGTACTTTACTCCCTCCTAAGGAAGATAAAGCCCAGGTATAGAGCTTATGTGATGCACATGCATGTGATAGTGTGTAAAGAAACACATATCTTTATTCAAATTTTTCACAAGCTAAGTTAAAGAATAAAAAACAATAAAAATAAATGCAAATAAAAATGATGAATAATTTAAGACCAAGCAAACCAAAAATTAAGATAATTCAAATTAATTAATGGCTTGACCCTCGAATTCTTAGTGGAGTCACTAAACTGTCATAACGTATATATCCGTAAATCTATAACTGGACACAACCTAAGGAGTACCACTAATCTTTTTAAAGTGTGATTAGCCACTTAATGAATATATCTTTTTAAGGAGCTCTTAAGCTTGACTAAGGGTCCCTAAAGAATACATTCTGACTTTCTGAATGAAACTAAGTTCAAGAGTACAGTTACATGCTGGAAAGGTTATAACACCCCTATAATGCCCATCTTAAAATGGTACCATTTAATTTTAAATTATCTTAAAGGTTTATAGTTCTAATGATCATAAATTTAATATTGAAAATAACTTTTAAGATTCTCTATCAATTTGGCAGAATTTTTAAAAATATTTCCTCACCTTGAAAGTATTCAAGAATCCCATTTATTTTCTTGAAGATGCTCTGTCATTGAAAAAATTTAATCATTTATTTTTTGAATTTTCATTTATCGAAAATATATCTAATTCTTTTACCATTTGGGCCAAAATTAGAAATATTTTCTCACCTAGAAATGTCTTAGATAATCATCCATTTGTGATTATTAAAAATTTTATCTTTAGAATTTATTTTTTATTTTACAAGTTTTACTTATAAATTTTTCACCATTTGGGCCTAATTTAGAAAATCTTTTCACCAAGAGATTTCTTAGAAAACTTACCATTTGAAATTTTTAAGAATCTCATCATCGAGTGATTGTTAATTCAATCCCACAGCCTATGTATTTTTTTTTATTTTTTTAAATTAAAAATAAATATTAATTATTGTTATTTAAACTTTATCTAAATTATCCTTCATTTTTGTTAAATTTAGCACAAAATTCTCACCTAGAAATTTTTTAGAAATTAGCCATTTATAATTTTTAAAAATTTCATTGTTGGATAATTTTCATTTACTGTTACAAATTAATTAACTTTCATAATAAAATATTTAGTTGTACCAATTGAATTAAATTTGGAATTTTACTTTATCAAAACCTATTTTGAGTTTTTATTGTATTTTTATAAATATTTATGTTTAAATAATTAAAACATTACCTAATACTATGCATGATAAAATAGAAAAAGACTGAAACACAAGTAAAGTAAATAAACAAAAATACATACCAAAGCTACACCAATTCAAAGCAAATGGTCCCCCTAGAATAAAGGTAGCCTAACTCACTTTGTTGACGATTAAAATCGGTTTAGATTTAGACTTGTTATCACGTCAAATCCAAGGTAAAAATCTTTCCTATGAAAGTTTACAAAAATATACATGCTACCCCTAATATAAAGGATAAGGTGAAGGATTGTTTGTCAGTAAGATAAGGTTCTGTGGGGAAAGAAATTTTGCTTAACCAATTGGCATCACAATCGAAAAAGATGGTTGCCCATGTATTGCTCCCAACTTCTCTATATATTTTCTTCTTAAAAAAAATCAAACTAATGCACAGAAACTAGCCAAATTTTGCTAGCTTGGACACAACTTACCACTACCGTCAACCACCTCTTCCTTTATTGACTTGCCATAGTAAGAGCTTTTGTGGTAAATGCCTCCCTATTTGTGTATATTGGAACCAATTTATACATGAGAATCCAAGTCCAAATAGTGTTTCAACTAGGATTAAACTCTTTAAAGAGTCTATCTGATAGTTGGATTAAGACTGAATTTTATTTTTTAAGAACCTGTTATCTAGCCGAGCAATCCTTATTCAACCAAGTCTCTACCTTTTTTTTTTTACTGAAAAGATAAATAAACAATAAATAGAATAAAATAAAATTTAAATCTTGGACAAAATGAGGTGTCTAAATCTATTAAAAAAATATTTTATAAATATTATACTAAATTAAAATTATTAAATTAATTAGAGTCAGTTTGAGTCGGTTATGATTTATAAATATTCAGGTTGGGTCTGGTATGAAAAAAATAATATTTTGATGTTGGGTTAGATTAGAGCTGGGTTGAGTAAAGACCTATCCTGACTTGATCTATTGCCATCCCTACCTTCACCGTCCCTTTTTTTTTTTTAATTTGAATCTATAATATTTAGCCCTTATATTTACTTGATTGAAAAAGATGCTATACATATAAACTCTTTAAAATTCATAACCTCCACCATCTCTTTCAAATAAAAGATACAAGTATATCATAATTAATTTTGCAATGGTGACACATCTATTTTGATCAAATTGTCCAAACTTGGAATTTTATAGATTTCCAACTTTTAAATTACTAGACTTCTTTTATAAGCTACTAGATTTCAAGCTTGCAACTTCGCTTGTAAGAGTAAAATACAGCAACTTTGCTTGTAGGAGTAAAATACAGTTGTGTTTTAGTTTAAATATTAAAAAACATATAATAAAAAAAGAGTCGTATCCATTTTTTTGGTGAGTTTCATTAGCTTAGACTATAGGTTATCATAAGGTTGAAGCTAGAATGTAATTACAATAGGTATAAATTATGTCTAAGATGAGCCATACATCCAAATTGATATAAGCAACAAACTACCTAGGTTTAATTTAGACCTGCAGTAACAAATGTTGGAGTATTTTAGAAGTTTTATAGAAAGAAATCAAAGTTGTTACATGTTAAACCTCACTAGGGCTGACAAATATTTACTTACAGTAAGTTTCAAGAAAAAAAAAACTATATTGCAAAAATTAAGCACTAAAATTTTATTTTTATTTAGGACCTAATTTACAAGCTACAATAGTATTTCAAATATATATATATATATATATGAAGAAAACCCCAAATTTGAACTAACAAAATGGTCATGACGAAAATTATCAAATATTAGTAAATACCTAAATCATCATACAATAAAATGAGCATTTATAAACTCTAGAATACATTGTACCAATAGGGTATAAATGTGTGGACTAACATGTCCTTTACAATTAGAAAGTATTTATAAGCCTCAGAATACATTGTATTGATAGGATACATATACATAGACCTATGAATACTTCATTAATAACAACATTAAGAATTTTTTAGCCCTTGTAATGCATCGTACCAATAAGGTATGTGTACATAAGACCATAAACACTTCAGAAGTAGTAGTATGATAGTGTGAAACGAAAATAATACAAAAACAAAATCAATTTTCATTTTCATTAGGTCTTTGCATCTAAACAAAATGATGAATTGCTTTAATTGAAGCACATGAGACTAAACTAGAATGTCTCATTCAAGGAAATGCCATATTAAGGCACACAAATAGAATGTACATATGGCAAATAGGAATTCATCCATACAGTTGCAACTGATTTCATTACATAAAGCTCCCACTAACTTAATATAGTAGAAGGCTCTACAAGCCATGTATAAGTGTTTTACTACCAATACATTTTATCGTAAAATGTACCTAACGACTTCGAAATGAGAACCACAAAATCTAGCCCTAAGATGAGATTTTTCAACCAACAAACTGACATGTAGCTTTACATTATGTTACATGTTTCGCCTCTATAATCGAAGATACTGTAAGTTTTCATTTCACACTTTCTTAAAAACAAATCCTCTAAACAATACTACCAAAATTGGGTTCCAAAAGTATACAAAATCATGATTAAATATCCAACTCAATCCAGAATGTCAGATTTTTTTGTCTAAAAACAAATTTGCTCAAGTGTCTTTAAAGTAGACCTATAGAATACACAACATTGAAATGTATACTGATTTAAGCTTATATCAAACTACCCACTATTGAGGCATTATAAATATTTAAGATGAAATTTTTCACTATCACTATGAAGATACTAAGATTTCAACAGTATGTCAATTTTTACAACAAGTGCCTTACTAGGAAAACATCAGTGCATAATCAAACCTATTTAGTACAAATTGAATGTAGGTTTTGTGACCAACCGAATAAGCCTCTAGATTTGTCATGAAAAATCTTAATCCTTAAACTAGAATGGAAACCTTAGAATTTTCGCCCGAAGTGACATGGCAACGTGTTTATGTTTCACACAATAGGTCAGTGTCTATGACTGTTAACATGATATCATCATAATGTAGAGCACTCGAAATACACTGTTCCCACTAACCTTAAACATATGCAATGTTCTGTTGTAACAGTTTTGGGAACTGCTAAAAGAATTTGGAAAAATAAAAGAAATGGAGTCGCCACCAATCTTTTTTAGGCTAGGTGTGATTGGTCACCAAAAAAATTTATCATTTAATAAAACAATAAAGATATATTTAAAGTTTTATTAAAATGATAGTTTTGGTCTACGAAAAATAGATTGGGTTCGAAGTCGATTATTCATGGAGAAGGATTAGCACCCACACGACGCCCATTTAGAATAGTACCAATTAATTATGTGTCATCTTTTAATATTAACAAAAATGGTCTTAATCTTGGTATTTTAACAATTAATTTTTTCTAAAAAATATTTTTGATTTATTTAATAAGCTTGAAAATAAATAAGAATTTTATATTGAAAAATTCCTAAAAATATTCCAATACGCTAGTAATATTAAGAAGAACCATCTCACCTAAGGAATTTTAAGAATCACTACTCGAAATTCTTGAAAATCCTATCCTTGGTGGTTTATATTATTTTTAATATATATTTTTAACACAAAATATTATTTTCTAAAAATTTCTTTTTTAAAAAAATGAGAAATCTTTATCGAAAATTAATCTATATGCTCTAATACGTTGGTAACATTTTAGATGAATTTTATTACCTAAAGATTTTTGAAGAATCAGTACTCAGATTTCTTTAAAATCTTATCCTCGAAGATTTTTTACTTGTTTTCAAAAACATTAAAAAATATTTAATAATATACATATACATTTTATTTCTAAAAACACTCTTTTATTAAAAAAAACTGTTCAAGTTAAAGAAAATAATTGTAAAATGAAAATTTTTGCATTGAAAAGAAACTTCTAAATATTCCAATACTTTGGCAATTTTAGAAGACTTTCCTCACATAGCAAATTCTTGGGAATCACTACTCGGATTTCTCGGAGTCCCATCATCAAAAAATTTAGTTGAAATTTCTAATGCAAAGAATAAAGTAGAATATGCATACGAAAAATATATTTATTGGAAATTAACTCACCAATTATCACTAAAATTTAAAAGGAACAGAGGAAATTATATGATGCAATCATGCATACAAAACAATATATATTGATTAAGCCTTAATCATCCCACTTATCTCCCAATTATCATTAACACTTTCGGAAGGAATAAAGTAAATAAAATTTATTGAAAATGTTCCTAGATACCCCGATACTTTGGAGTTATTTTAAAAAAATTTTCTCACCTAGGGATTTCTTAAGAATCTCTATCTGGACTTCTTTAGAATCCCATCCTTGGAAAATTTTATTCATTTTATACTTTCCTACTTAGTTATAATTTTAAACTTGGATCATATCAATTTCATTACCTAAAGAAATCAATATATATTATTAATAACATCGATCAAAATTTTATAAAAATACAAATGAAACTTTCTTATATTGAATATTTTCCTAAATACTCCATTACTTTGGTAGCATTTTAGAAAAATATCCTCACCTAGACATTTTTAGAGAATCACTACTCGAACTTCTCTAAAATAACATCATTGGAAAATTTCATTCATATAATTATTTTATGCATGGAAAATGTATCAAACATGAATTTAAACACGAGATAAAAAATTAAAACAAGCATGAAAATCTAAACGACAAAGAAATTAATAGTGCATAGAATTAAACTTAGATTTGAATTTAAACTATCATAAACAAATTGTATGAGTATAATTAAAATCAAACACACATACAAGTAAATTTATGAAAACAAACTTTTTATTTTATACTTTTATAAACTTTTATTTACCATAATGTTCCAATTAAAAATTTTCTACACTAGTATTCTTCCTATCTTATTATTCATGTCACGATCAAGAAAAACACAAACTCCAATTTCATTATGTATGGTCCTTGCATTTTAGTCTTCCATGAATGTTTATACATTGTATATTTTTTATACCAAAAAAGAAGCCACACTTTTTTAGCCTATGTGGTGCTATTGAAAACAACTCCAAGATGATAAGGCCCCTTATGTTTTGCTTGTAATGTATGTTCATTCTTTTTTTTTTTTCTTGAACTACCACTCCCCTCATTCTAGCTCAAACTAGAACAAAGCAAGCACACAGTCATGGTCTCCTACATTTGGCTTTCAAGGATTCCTAAAGCTCTAGGTAGCAACATACATAAAAAACAAAACAAAGCTTTAACCTTGCATCCATAGACTACATGCATAAAAGAAGCAAGCAACATGAAAAAGGAGAAAGCTTTAGGTCCTCAATCAACAAGTCATGTAGGAAAAAAAGTAATAAACATGTAAGCATCCAAGAAACCAAGATGGAGACACAATGGTAGGTGTAAAAAAAAATGGAACAAAAATCAACATATAAACAACAAGCAATACACTCATCCATGGGCTATTCACCTCTTTTGAATAATTTTTATTTTTGCTTCCTTTTTGTCATGTTTTCATTCCATTTTTTTCTCCCGCCTCCTTTATAGCTTCCCCCTCTCCCTCTTTATCTAATTAGCTGAGCAAAGAAATTAAGATTTGAATATTGATCAATGAGGGTCTCCTCTTCAATTTTTTCAAGGAGCCATCTTTGGCCTTGGATCAAAATTCAATAACAATACAATGGCCCATATTGAAGACTGCAAAGATTGAAGTTTTACGCCCCCTTAAAACCATAGAAATGACCATTTCGCCTTTTAATGCAAAGTTTTAAAATTTAAGGTTATTTTCTTAGCAATCAAGGTTCCTATGGTCGTTTTTAGGATTTTAAAACACAAAAATTCATGAAATATTATAAGATTGTGATCTGGAAAGTTTCATGAAATTTTGAGCTCCAAAAGGCTAAATTATGAAAATACCCCTATAAGGGTATTTTGGTAATTTCACACTTTTAGGGGTACTGATATCATTTCAAACTCACCAAAAATCATGAAATATTATAAAAGTGGGATCTGAAAAGTTTCACAAAATTTGAGCTTAGGAAGGCTAAATTACGAAAATACCCTTATAAGGGTATTTTAGTAATTTGGCCTTTCTTAGGGCACAATGAAATTTTAGTATTTTGAAAAAAATCTCAAATTCAGTTTAATAACACATTGATTTAAATGAGGTTTTGAAGTTTTAGAATTACCTCGGGCTCTATTAATTTTGATCGAATTTTACATAATTTGACTTTGTTTGACCTGCTTTAACCCGAGTTGACTTTGGGTTTTGAATAGGCAAATTTATGAAGTCTTATGGATCTTAAATGATTCTTATACATGTTCTTGGCCTTTTTTTTTCTCAAATAAGCCTCAGATCAATTATGTTGAAAAATATCCCAGATAAAATTTGGTGTCTATAGCTACCCCTCTTTGCATATTTTTAAGGATAAAAAGTAATGCAAAGATGTAGACGTCAATTTTGTTCGGATGATGATTCTGAGTGAGTGAACCTTTGCTTTTTCTTTTCTTCCTCACTCTTTTTTTTTTTTTTCAGACTGTGGGTTTTAGAGATTAAATCTCAAAACTTTTTGAATGCTTTTCCAACCAGAGGCCATGAAACTTTAAAGATTTAAAATGTTTTATGAATCACAAAATTTTTGAATGCTCCTCCAATCAAAGGCCATGAAACTTTGAATATTTAAAATTTTTTATGAATCAAAAAACTTTTGAATGCTTCTCCTATCAGAGGCCATGAAATTTTGAATTTAAAATGTTTTACGAATCACAAAACTTTTGAATGCTCCTCCAATCAGAGGCCATGGAACTTTCAATTTAAAATGATTGGAGATTAGGGCCGAAGGTCTTACCAATCTCAAAATCTTTAAATGCTTCACCAATTAGAGGCCATGAAACTTTGAGTGCTCCTCTAATTAGAGGCCATGAAACTTTGAATTTAAAATGAGTGGAGATTATGCCCGAAAGTCTTACAAATCTCAAAATCTTTAAATGCTTCGCCAATCAGAGGCCATGAAACTTTGAATTTAAAATGAGTGGAGATTATGCCCGAAGGTCTTATAAATCTCAAAATCTTTAAATGCTTCGCCAATCAGAGGCGATGAAACTGTGAGTGCTCCTCTAATCAGAGGCCATGAAATTTGAATTTAAAATGATTAAAGATTATGCCCGAAAGTCTTACAAATCTGAAAATCTATAAATGCTCCTCCAATTAGAGGCCATGAAACTTTGAGTGCTCCCTCAATTACAGGCCATGAAACTTTAAGTGCTACTCCAATTAGAGGTGATGAAACTTTGAAAAAAAAATTATAATGTTTTGCCTGAAAATCTTGAAAAGTGTGCCCAGAGATCTTAAAAATTTCAAAATCTTTGAAAATTTTAAAAATTTTGAAAATTTAATATACTTTGCCCAGAAGTCTTAAAGAAATTATGCCTAGAGGTCTTAGAAATTTCAAAAACTTTGAATGCTTCTCTAATCAAAAGCCATGAAACTTTAAAAAATTAAAATGTTTTACCTGAAAGTCCCAAAAATTATACACAGAGATTTGAAAGATTCCAAAATCTTTGAAAATTTTAAAACTTTAAAATGTTTTACCCGGAGGTCTTGAAAATTATGCACAAAGGTCTTAGAAATTATGTCCAAAGGTCTTAAAGATTTCAAAATCTTTGAAAATATTGAAAATTTAAAATGTTTTGCTTGGAAGTCTTAAAGATTTCAAAATCTTTGAAAATTTTGAAAATTTAAAATGCTTTGCCAAAACGTCTTAAAGAAATTATGTGAGAGGTTTTGAAAATTATGCCTAAAGTCTTAAAAATTTGTCTGGATGCCAACTTAACTAGACTTAAGTCTTATCTTGTATTAAAATTCTTCTTATTTTTCAACAATCCTTTACAAATAATTTTCTTTCAACCTTTTAAACCTTTTTAATATTTTGATCTCCTATTAAACTATTTTTTCTCATCCTTTCATGATAGACTTCTTTCTCTTTTGCTCTTTTTTTTTATATTTACAAAGTTAACATATACAATCATAATACAAATGTTTATTTCCATCAAATGATGCGAATGCAAATGTTGATGTGAATGCAAATGTCAATGCTAATGCTTACCGTAAATATAGGTGACTTTTTCACAATGCAAGTGCCAATGTTCTTTTTGTATAGATGCCCCTACAAATACTTTTTTTGAGGTGCAGATGCCGTGATGCAAATGGAAATTTCTATCTTATGGTGCGAATGCAAATGTCTTGGTTAAGAAGTAGATACAAGTGCAAATGCAAGTGATGCAAATGCAAATATCTTTCTTATAATGCAAGTGATGCAAATGTGAATGTCTTTTTCATGATGTAAATGTAAGTGATGCAAATACAAATGTCTTGTTATTGATGCAGAGCTGAATGCAAATGTCTTTTTCATGATGAAAATGCAAGTGATATAAATGTAAATGTTTTTTTATTGATGCAAATACAAGTGATGCAAATGCAAGTGTCTTTTTCATGATGCAGATGCAAGTATAAATGCAAATGTCTTTTTTTTGTGATGTAGATGCAAGTAAGGCACATGTCTTTTTTTTTTTTTTCTTTTGAGTGATGCAGATGCACTAGGCTTAATATTTCATCGAGGGAGCCAACTAATCTGGACTTAAATCTTTCTTTAAAGGTAAGCTAAACTAGGCTTATATTCATTAGAGGCCAACTAATATGGGCTTAAATCTTTTTTTGAAGGCCAGCTAAATTGGGCTTAATATTTCATTAGAGGCTAGCTAATCTGGGTTAAATCTTTCTATGAAAGCTAGCTAAATTGGGCTTAATATTTTTTTAAAGGCCAGTTAAACTAGGCTTAATATTTCATTGGGGGTCAACTAATTTGGGCTTAAATCTTTCTTTAAAGGCCAGTTAAATTGGGCTTAATATTTCATTAGGGGTCAGCTAATCTATGCTTAAATCTTTCTTTGAAGGACAGCTAAATTGGGTTTAATATTTCATTAGGGGTAGGGGCCAACTAATCTGGGCTTAAATCTTTCTTCGAAGGATAGCTAAACTAGGCTTAAATCTTTCTTTGAAGGTTAACTAAATTGGGCTTACATTCATTAGAGGTCAGTTAATCTAGGCTTAAATCTTTTTTTGAAGGCCAGCTAAACTGAGCTTACATTCAATGAAGGCCAGCTCATCTAGGCTTAAATCTTTCTTTGTAGGATAGGTAAACTAGGCCTACATGCCTAAGAATCGACAATCTCTATTAAAAATCAAAAGTGAAGATTCTTTCCAAATGGGTTGAATAGTTCTGTATATGGAGATTTTTGTTTATTCAAAAGGGTTTCAACACCTACAGGGATAAAAAGGCATATTCTTTTTCCATACAAGCTCATAGATGAAACATAAATTTTTCTAAAACATGAATTCTTTGTAAATCAAATAGGTTAAACATTTTCTGTAGTTTCCAAATGTGAAATTTGATGTATTTCAAAGTTAGTTGTAAAGGCATAAGATTTTGAAAGGTTATTTGAAAATGGACAAATGTGCAAATATCAAAGTCAACTCATCTTAGACTTCTGTGACTTTGATATTTCAGATCTTTCAATAAAGTTTAGCTTAGCATTTACCACATTTAGCATTAAGAGTGGCTTTCAAGATTTACTCTAGACTAGCTTTTTTAAGGTTTTCACCCTAGAGCCATTTTTATTTCTATTTTTTTTCTTTTTTTTTATCAACACACCATGCACTTAAAAAAATTCAAAACTAATCTAAAAGAGGAAAAGAATTTTTCCAAAAGGGGTTTCAAACAGGAAATTATGTAATAAATAGGGACTCAAAAGATTCATGATCATTCTTCTAAGAGAAACTCTTCAATTTTAAGCCTTTATGCTTGATCCAATATGGGCTTTTTAAAGGCTATAACGTAGGTTAAAGTTCAAGGTTGTCAAAGAAAAGGAAAGAAAGGCCCAAGATAAGTATTTAAGGGTATTTAAAACCAAGAATCACTTTTTCATTCGAAAGATACACTCTGAGGTCTATTCCTTTTTGCTTTTTACCCACTCATTTCTTTTTCTTTCATTTTTTTTTTGCTTTTCCCTTTTTTTTTTTTTTACTTTTTTTTTCTTTTAGATCCTATCATTGAGTGGATTCAAAACTTTTGTGAACTTTTTTATTGAACTTTTGGACCAACATACAGGATTCCATTTGGACATCCCCATTCTTAACCCTTAAAGGTGTTCCTTTTTGCCTCAGTGTGAAAGGTGATCCTTAGTTAGGATTTATTTTGAAAGAATTCAATCAGGTTCAAAAGGGTAACAAAGGATAAATTTCTACATTTGTGAAAGGATAATAAAAGATGACCATTTGTCATTTCAAGTATGAACACTTAAATTGAAAAGTAGTTGCCTTTTAGGAAAGTGATCCTGAGGAAAGCTTTTCATTTCAATAGTTTTTTTTTTGGTTTTTGGTTTTGGCATTTTTTATTTTGGGGCTTTTTTTCATTTTTTTTCTTGTCCCTTTTTTTAGAACTTTGAATTTGTCAGGACTTTATTGGAATTTATTTAAATTTCCTAAGTGCATGAGTAATAACCATTTTTTCTTCTTTCTTTTTCTTTTTTTTTTTTCATTTTTCATTGGTTTTTTATTATTATTTTTTGACATGCCCCTTTAAATTCATTTTTCCAATAATGTGTTTCATGGAAGATGCCCCATTTTAGCAAACCATCTCTAATGAAAGTTATTACAAGAAAGGGTTGTGTAGAATGAACAAGAAAAGGTCATATAGAAATGAACCCATTTGAGGTACCAAATGATCTATGTTACTTTAACAAAAAGAGAATGAATGAGTTGATCATAGCTCAAATTGTCTAAAGGGTAATGAGATCTTTCTTTTCTGATCAACGTGCCCACCGAACGCATGGTCAGACCAATTTTAGGGTAAAAAATTGAAAGGTCGGTAAGTTTCGTGAACAACAAAACCTGATAACATATGGGTTAGGCCAACTTTTTAGGTAAAGGGGCTGAAAGGTTGGTAAATATAAGCAACATGCATCGCAAACATATGAGCCAGGTGAAATTTTGGGTAAAAGACTGAAAAATTGGTAAATCTGAGGTCATTTTATCAGATTTAGGTTAGCTTTAATGTCAAAATTTTGTGGAACTACAGCATGATATCGACACATCAAATTACCACATCGAATCCTTAAGAAAAATGTCATATTTGCCTGATCTTCTTGGAATCCAAATTTGTTTCTTCCTCTTTAAATTAGATGTTTCATTATTCATTGCCTTGGAAAAGAATATGACCTTTTGATATCATAACGTTATTGGGTGAAAGCAAAGTTCACAAATTTAAGGTTATAGCTATTGAGGGGTCATGGCTATTGAATAGAATCAATTGAAGGGTTTAAGAAAGAGCGTTTAGGTATTTGACAAATCACTAATAATAATCGCCAACTCATACGAGACTCAAAATTTTCTTTTCTTCTTTTCCTGTTTTTGCCTTTTTTTACCTTCTTTCATTTTTTCCAGAGCACCTTTTTTGAAACCTTGAAACCTAACAATGTAGGGCTTTATTCAAATCTAACATCTCCCTATTTTTACCAGTTATAAATCCAAAATTTAACAAAAATTGAAACTATCAAATGATGATGTAAATCCATGAAACACTCATGATGCATAAGATCTATTCATGCAATGCAAACACTCAAACATGACCCCAAAAATTCATATTCTTAATAATATTCTTGAGATGACACTTAAACTTACAAACAAAAGTTTCCCATTCGATGATTCAATTTTAGCATCATTAACCTACAACTCTCCCACTATCAATCATCAAAATCACTAATCAATTCTTTAAACTTTATGGGATCTGCATCAATCAAAGCCTGAACTATATCCTTGAAGGCAGTACAATTTTCTATAAAAAGTCCTTTGACCCCATCATGAACTCACACTTAACATTTAGTTTGTACCATTTCAAGTATGGAGGCTTTCTAGGTCTTGCTGGAACAATAGAAATCATATGATTTTTGACCAGTAAGGTGAATAGCTCAGCATAAAACATTGGAAGTGAATGATACATCTTAAATCTTTTTCTCTTATGGTTTTGTGAATGGCTTGAGTTGATCTTTGGTTCTATAAATGTTTGTGGCAAAGGAACTGAAGCACACAGATGAAGTGGTTGAGGAAAATTTTTAGCCTGAAATGTTAGTTGGGAACAATAAAGTGACCAATGTGAATAGTTATCCATTAAATCTTTTTGCATCTTGGTCAGATTTCTCTCATTTTGCCCTTTAACAATTGGTTCTTATGCTTGTTTAACAAAAATATCTCCCTTTCTTTTTATCACTAGCATTTATAATTCTTCACCTTTTTATTCCATTCTCAATTCTGCCAATAGCAAACAATAAATCTGTAAACTTTAATGAAGTATTACTAATCAACTTATCATTATAGGGAAAAGGAATGGTATCTACAAATAGGGAATTCAATTCTTTATTGGTAAAAGGTGATCGTACTTGCAATGCCATTTTTTTCTATCTAACAGCATATTTTTTGTAGCTCTCATTAGGACTCTTTCTTATATTTTGAAAGGTTAATCATCTGGAGCCAACTCTAATATATGCTAGTATTGCTTCAAGAATGCCCGTGATAAATCCTTTCAAGTACGAATTTGACTACTTTCTAAACTATAATACCAATTAGCTATTGTCCTGATCAAACTTTCTTGAAAAACATGAATAAGTAGCTTTTCACCACCAGCATACCTAACCATTTTGTAACAGTATTAAGCCAAATGTGTCTCAATACATCCAATTCCATTATACCTTTCAAATGTCAGAACTTTGAACTTGGGTGGAATAACCACATCTAAAACTAGTTGATATTCTTTACATCAAAAGATTTATCTTTAGCTTCAATAGCCTGAACTCTTTCTTCCAAGAAATTATACCTTAACTTCTCCCTTATGGGTTTTAAGCTAGGTCTTTTAGGTTGATCATTCTTTGAGCACAAAGTCCTTTAATAATCTTCTCCATCTCTCCTTTCAAATGAAATATTCTCCTAACCCTTAGAAGAAATTGTAGGAATTATTTTTGAAGAAATTCATCCTTTTGAAGCACACATGAATTGCATTATTTAGATACATATATGGATGAATGGATGAATGAATGAATGAACAAATGTCAAAGCTCTTTAATGAGAAGTATGAAAATTGGCAAAGAAGTGAGGATGAAAGACAAACCATAACAGACAACATCATATCGACATAAAAACATTTTTCAAACCAAAGAAATTTATAAACTTATGACTTGAAAACCCTCTTTGAACAAAAATCCCATCCATGTTCATCATCTTGCCATACCCTTCTTATTATTCCTAGATCTTTTAGTCCCATATTGTAGTTGGATCAAATCATTTCGCATCTACGAATGACTAGGCCTTATGCTTGAAACCTTCACAATTCTTAATAGAATGCCCCGTATTCGCACTATGGTATTCACATATTGCATTTAGGTCAATATTTTGGGTACAGAGGCTTTAAAGGCTCTGAAGGCATAAGGACAATAAGGTGTCTCTCAAATAGATAAAGAAAAAGTTTTTCATATGAAATAGGGAGAGAATCTAACTATTTCTTTTCCTTGAGAAATTTTGGGGTAACAGGTTGACTAGGAATCCTAGGATTTGGCTATGGTGCAAAGGTTCAAAATTGAACAATTGGCTAAACAGGTGGTTAGGGAATGAACGGTTGAAGACTTTCGTTCAAATATGGACTTCTCAAAGATTGTATGAAGTTTTAGGGCTTGATCATAGATGTTTGGAAAGGAAGCCAAAAACAGTCATGAGAAGGATTTGAATGCAAGTTTGAACTTAAAACAATTAGTGAAGGCTGCATGGAACCTAGTAACCCCATCCTAAAAATTAAATTTTAGAGCTTAGACATTTAAATGGTCAGATCACTCATCCCTTTCATGATCTCATCCAGACCTTCATTATTGCTTAAACCATTGAATGATTCAATGTGCCCTGAAAGTGTGCTAGGCCTAGCAGGAATCGATTGATCATGACTCTATGAACTCATAGGATTTACTTGGGTTGAAATTAGTAAAGATTCTTAGAAAGATTTCAAAATAAGTTTCTTGAGTCTATTCACAGTTTTCATCAACTCAACAAGCTATTTTATCACCTCTCAAATGTCATGACCAAATTCTTCTTGTTCGTTTTAACGCACTAATTCAGGCCTTCAATTGATCTTTCATATTTTTGGCTTATTATACCCAATAACAAAAATATTATCTCAAAGGTTTAATACCAACAATGCTTATGCTATTGTTCTTGTGAATGAATGACATAATTCCTAATTTGCATGCAACATATCATGAATGCTTGAATATGATAATGATGCAAAGATATATACACAAATGGAATAACTTAAAAATATGCCAACCAACTTAATGATGAATGGAATGACAAACTCCAGAAAGAAAACAAACTTCTTACCTATCCTAAATTCTTTTGCTCTTTTTTTTTTGCCTTCTTTTTTTCATCTTTTTTTTTAATTCCAACTTTATTTGCACTATTATTACCCTTAAACACAACTGTATCAAAGTGCCCCACATATCTTAATTTGGGTAATTTTTATGAAAGGAAAAAAAATGGCATGGCTTTGGACTTCTAAATAATTTTTACAAAAGGTTGACACCACTAATGGCTCTATGAGAACTCTTTTTTTCTTCATTTTCTCTTTTTTTTTCTTTTTTTTTCTTTTTCTTTTGTCGATGATTGACCTAAAATAAATACTCCCTTTTAAAATATAATGCTTATATAATGTAAGCAACAAAATCAAAGAACACAAAAAAAATAAAATGACTTAATAATTAAAAAAAAAACAAGTAATAGAAACAAAATAACAACCATACAACAAAATAATAGAATGTATATAGTGTCCTAACATTTGGTAATTTTCTAAAAATATGGTATGGCTCTTTCCTAGGCTGGATCCTTAGGGATCATGGTATGTTAGGTTTGGATTTACATGTCTAAATGTTTTCAAATTGTTCCTTACTAGCATCTATGTGGGACTAGTAAGTCATCTTGATCCTCACTTATTATAGGCTATGAATGGAAAGGGTTCAATCTAAGTGGGAGTATTTTACTTGCCATTGTGAATGTTATCATCTCATGAGAGCATAGGTACTTTGCTCCTTCCTAAAAAGGTTAGAGCCCAAGTGTAGAGCTCATGCATGATATAAAATGTGTCATCATGTGTGTGAGAAAAGAAAATCACAATCTCTATCCTACATGCCCCACAATTTATTGAGAATAACATATACATAAAATAAATAATGAACAAATGACATAATTAAAATGAAATTTATTACTATTGTTATTTAACAACAAAAATCAAAATCAAGAAAATTAATGTTAAGTACCAATTAAAACCATTAAATCAAAATTAAGGATAACACCTAATTAATTTTTGGCCTAACTCTCTAAAAAAAATGACTTCCCCAGTGGAGTCGCCAAGCTATCATAACTGTTTTAAGAACTACTAGATGAATTTGAAAAAACAAAAGAAATGGAGTCACCACCAATCTTTTTTAGGCTAAGTGTGATTGGTCACCTAAAAAAGTTATCCTTTAATAAAACAATAAAGGCATATTTAAAGTTTTATTAAAAAGATAGTTTTGGTCTATGAAAAATAGATTGAGTTTATAAGTCAGTTATGTGTGGGGAATGATTAACATCCCCATGACACCCATTTAAAACGATACCAATTAATTATGTTTCATCTTTTAATATTGATAAAAACGGTCTTAATCTTAGTATTTTAAAAAATTAATTTTTTCTAAAAAATATTTTTGATTTATTTAATAAGCTTGAAAATAAATAAGAACCTTATATTGAAAAATTCCTAAAAATATTCCAATATGCTGGCAATACTAAAAGGAACCATCTCACCTAAGGAATTTTAAGAATCACTACTCAGAATTCTCGAAAATCCTATCATTGGTGGTTCATATTTATTTCCAATATATATTTTTTAACATAAAATATTATTTTCTAAAAATTTCTTTCGAAAAAAAACAAGAAATCTTTATAAAAAATTAATCTATATGCTCTTGTAAATTAGGGGCATTTTAGATGAATTTTATTATCTAAAGATTTATAAAGAATCTTTGCTCGAATTTCTTTAGAATGTTATCCTCAGAGATTTTTCATTTATTTTCAAAAACATTAAAAAATCATGTAATAATATACATATACATTTATTTCTAAAAACACTCTTTTATTAAAAAAAACTGTTTAAGTTAAAAAAATAATTATAAAATGAAAATTTCATATTGAAAAGAAATTTCTAAATATTCTAATACTTTGGCAATTTTAGAAGACTTTACTCACTTAGAGAATTTTTAGGAATCACTACTTGAATTTCCTGAAGTCCTATCATCAAAAAATTTCATTGAAATATGTAATGCAAACAATAAAGTAGAATATGCATATGAAAAATATATTCATTGGAAATTACATTCACCAATTATCACTAAAATTTAAAAGGAACAGAGGAAATTATATGATGCAATCATGTATACAAAACAATATATATTGATTAAGCCTTAATCATCCTACTTATCTCTCAATTATCATTAACACTTTCGGAAGGAACAAAGCAAATAAAATTTATTGAAAATGTTCCTAGATACCCCGATACTTTGGCAGTATTTTAGAAAAATTCTCACCTAGGGATTTCTTAGGAATCTCTACCTAGACTTCCTTAGAATCCCATCCTCAAAAATTTTTATTCATTTTATTCTTTCCTACTTAGTTATATTTTTAAACTTGGATCATATCAATTTCATTACCTAAAGAAATCAATATATACTATTAATAACATATATCAAAATTTTAGAAAAAATACAAATTAAACTTTTTTATATTAAATATTTTCCCAAATACTCCATTACTTTGGGAGCATTTTAGAAAAATATCCTCACCTAGACAGTTTTAGAGAATCACTACTTGGACTTCTCTAAAATATAATCATTGAAAAATTTCATTCATATCATTATTATATGCATGGAAAATGTATCAAATATGAATTTAAACATGAGATAAAAAATTAAAACAAGCATGAGAATCTAAACAATAAAGAAATTAATAATGTATAGAATTAAACTTATAATTGAATTTAAACAATCATAAACAAATTGTATGAGTATAATTAAAATCAAATACACATAAAAGTAAATTTATGAAAGCAAACTTTTTAATTTTATGCTTTTATAAACTTTTATTTACCATAATGTTCTAATTAAAAATTTTCTACACTAGTATTCTTCCTATCTTATTGTTCATGTCAAGATCAAGAAAAACACAAACTCCAATTGCATTATGTATGGTCCCCACATTTTAGTCTTCCATGAATGTTTATACACTATATATTTTTTATACCAAAAAGGAAGCCATACTTTTTTTAGCCTATGTGGTGCTATTGAAAACAACTCCAAGATGATAAGGCCCCCCACATTTGGCTTGTAATGTATGTTCATTCCTTTTTTTTTTTCTTAAACTACCACTCCCCCCAATTCTAGCTCAAACTAGAATAAGGAAAACACATGGTCATAGTATCCTACGTTTGGCTTTCAAGGATTCCTAAGGCTCTAGGCAGCAACATACATAAAAAAAAAAAATTGAAACAATAAAAAATAAATAAAGCTTTAACCTTTCATCCATAAACTACATGCATAAAAGAAGCAAGCAACATGAAAAAAGACAAAGCTTTGGCTTCTCAATTAACAAGTTATGCAAGAAACAGAGTAATAAACATGTAAACACCCAAGAAAACAAAAATGAAGACACAATGGTGGAGGGATTTGTGACAAGTACTAAATAGCTATTGCCTAATAACCATTCATGCAAGTTAGAAGAATAAGGATGGAAGGGCTGGTGGGATGGACCAAACAGCTATTGCCATGAAAGAAGTAGAGGCCATTCAATAATCCAAGAATGATCCAGTTGAACACAACAAAAACAGAAACTAAAGCAAGAAAAAAAAGAATCAAACACAAAGCACATAAGAAATGTATGATGAAAGGTCAAAAACCATGAAGCAAATGAACCAAAATAGGAGTTTTATGGGGGCACCAAACAATTGCTGCCATGGAAGGAAATACTAGATATTTGGCAGCCTAAGAAAATGTTAAAAGTTCAGCCAAAAAATGAGATGTTTCATAGGTTTTTTTGGTTGCAAATTCTCTCCTTGCACTGAATGATGTAACTGCTATAGAGCTTCTTGATATTATTGCTAAGGCTACAAAGGTTTGCTTTTATTGATATAGCATTTGTTTCTTTTTTCATCACTTCTACATTATTGTTTATTTGATATGTTAGTAGTTGTATATTTTCTTAAGCATCCCATTAATTTTCTTTATTTAATTCTAGAGAAAGAGGGAACCAGCTTCGTAAATAAAGTTGTGTTATAGATAAACTAGTGTACAACTTTATTCAGAGATGGGGTAAATGAAATAAAATGAAATAAAAAATTTTAATGCAATAGATACATATAAATGGCTTTATTTCTAGTTTCAGTTCAATTTTTGTTGTATTTTATATCATTATGCATTGAATAAGGTAGCTGATTTATCTAGTTCACCGCATTGTAACATCCTTCACAAAGCTGCTGAAGCTAAAGGTCTCCTAGTGGATGTAATGTCTAACACCTTAGATGGTTCTAAAGAAATTTCTTCTTCAGTTTCTTTAATGGTTGTTGAGAATGGTTGTGGGAGCCCATGTATAGATTTGAAGTAGGTTAGCTCTAAGCTAGCTGTAGCAGCCAAATATGCTGATTTGGTATGTTATTTGTTCTCTGATGCCTAAACTTTATCAAACATTAATTTAGATCAACCTTTTCACTCATTTTCTTATTTTTTGAGAATAAGAAATGCTAAAAAAAAAAAGAGAAATCATGCATTTTGCTATGTAGATTATCATAAAAGGGATGGGTAGAGCCCTTCACATGAACTTTAATGGTCGATTTAACTGTGAAGACCTCAAGGTATGGTTTATGTGATCTTGCATCTCTCAGAATATAAAAGCTAAAAGCAATTAAATGCACCCTCTTTATAGTTGCTGAAGCAATCATTGAGTGGACTTCTATATTAGCCTTTTCTTCAGCTTAGGGTTCTTTACATTATGGTGTATTTTCACCAAAAGGCTTTAATAATCACTTGACGTAGTTGAGACTTGAGTGATTCCAACTTGCGAGTTTCAACCTTTCAAGTTTTGAAAAAGATGTCTGAGAGGCTTTAAGGTTTCTCTCAACTCTCAATTTAACACAAATACCTTGTTTATAGCTTGCAATGGTGGAGAATCAAAGGTTAACTGAAAAACTGATTAAAGGAAAGATACGATTGCATTTGCAGATACAAACTTGTATATTAAAATCTTCTATACTAACAAGCTCTTGTCAATAAAAATAAATATAAAACTTGAGCCATGGAGATGGAACAATGGAAAGCCCACATCATTAGCCTATATTCTTTTATGTTGTCCATTTAAGTTTATTATTTTGTTGAATAGAGCACTCTGTTTATTGATTAGTGATTTACTAGCGTCAGGCAACTGCGCACAGAGCTTCTTCAAATTATGGTACTGTACGAACATTATCATTTGCTAATTTTAAAAGATAAAATCTTAATTAGGGCTGGACATTAGAAACATTCTTCAATACATCTAATTGTAAATTAATCAAGAGAAAACTTGTTTATAGATGTTATGTATTGTCATCGGATATTATAAGCCTACTTTGTACTTAATCTTCATGTCTAGTGTGAATTTTTAAGTGGGTGGCAACAGGTTTTCCAAGTGTTTTCTGTTTACACAAGCTCAATCCTTTCTGCTTAAGGAAAATCCCATTTAAATTCAATATCTAAGATTTTATTATATATACAATCATTACAAACAAGCACTTAATGGCTTGAATCAAGCAAGATTTTGGGAATGCTCTTTTCCTTGGAAAATATTGATATAGGATCTTTGTAAATAGTATATTTAGGTCATGTTTAACACATAAAATAATGGATATGATAATATGATAATCATTTTATATTATGTTGGAATTGTATTTAATTAAAAGGGATATGATTACAATAAAGATTATTATCCTCTTCATTTAGAATGATTTGATTCATTCAAAATGGATATGATTATTTTTAATCTATAGAATTAAATTTATGTCTTATTATACCATTAAAAATTATATCAATAAGTTAAATTGTATAAACTTTAAGCAAAGATAAGTTTCACTAAAAAATAAATTATCTTATTTTAATCCTTTCACACATCAAACATAAGATAAGATGATATTATTTAATTTAATCTTATTTATAATATTATATTATCTTATTCTATCATAATCTATAATCTTAAATACTAAATAACACTGGAGTATCAACATATCTTACAACTTGGCCTAAGAACATGCATCTTTTTGGTGGGAAAATTTGAAGAAGCAAAGGGAAAGAGAGGGCAAAAGAAAAATTACAATATGGGAAGAAAAGAAAAGAGAGTTAAAAAGGAAGTATCTACTAGACAACTTTCGAAAGATGTCTTTCTTAGGCTCTCCATAACTTAAAGCAAATAGATCTCTCAGTGGAAGAGTATACAATTGAGTTTGACCACCTTATTTTGAAATACGAATTAGTGGAACAAGAGGAGTAGACTATTAAATGGTATCTTAGAGGGTTGAAGATCGAGATAGCTAATATAGTATAACTACAACCTTGATCAAGATAGCTAATGTGGTATAGCTACAACCCTATTGGACTTTCAACAATGTATGCAAGCTTGCTTTTAAGGTGGAAAGGCAACAAAAGAAGGGCATGATAGCAACTTGAGATTTGGGTTCTAGGAAGGCTATATCAATAAAAGTGGCTCATCTAAAACTATTGTTCCTTCTAAGCCTATTCCAAAGTAGCAACAAAAGAAAGATGAAACTACAACAAGCAAGCCTTAGTCTAGTGAACAAACCATAAGGTGTTTTAAATGTCAAGGGCTTGGACACATTGCCTTAGAATGCCCAATAAGAAGATTGTGACTCTAGTTGAGGAAACCTTAGAGGAAAATGAAGAAGAACTAGTTGAAGAGAATCAAAACCTCAAATAAGAAGAAGAGGTAACCTATGGCGATTATGAAACATCCCTAGTCATATAATGTAGCTTGAGTACCGCACTTGCTAAGAAAAAAGATTGGTTGCATAAAAAAGTGTTCCATACTCGATGTATTACCTATGGGAAGGTATGTGATGTTATAAGTGATAGTAAAAGTTTTGAAAACATTGTTTTTACTTTTATAAGTGATGTTGTACTTAGATGACTTGCTAGACAACTACATGAAACAACTATTTTCTCTAAGATAGACCTACATAGTGGCTATCATCAAATCAAAATGAGGCTTGGAGATGAGTAAAAAATAACCTCCAAGAGAAGGGATGGTCTCTATGAATGGATGGTAATGCTTTTTGGTTTATCCAATGCCTTTAGTATTTTCATGAGATTTATGAATAATATCTTTAAACTTTATATTGGCAGATATGTAGTAATATATTTTGATGATATTTTAGTGTATAACAAAGATGATGATCAACACTTGAATCATATACACCAACTATTTTGCATAGTAAAAAAACAAAAACTTTATGCTTACCTTGAAAAATGCAGTTTCTTTACTTTCAACCTAGTGTTTCTAGGATTTATAGTGTTAAAGAAAGGAATAAAAATGGATTCTAGTAAGGTTAAGGTAATTTTAAATTGGCCAACACCAGCATCTTTACATGATATCCGAAGCTTCCATGGCCTTTTATCTTTTTATAGGTGTTTCATTAGGGGTTTTAGCTCTATTGTGGCTCCCATCACCGAATGTTTGAAGGATAAAATTTTTAAGTGGACCAAAGAAGCCTAACATAACTTTGAGCTCATTAAGAAAAGGATTATCGAAGCTCCCATCCTATCCCAACTAGATTCTAATCAAGTGTTTAAGGTGGAATGTGATGCATCCAATTTTAGAATAGGTGTTGTTTTAAGCCAAGGAGGAAAGCCTATAGCATTTTTTAATGAAAAGCCCAATAAAGCTAAGATAAAGTATTCAACCTATGATAAGGAGTTCTACGCCATATATAGAGCTTTATTCCATTGGAGTCAATATCTCTTTGCCAAGCCATTTGTCTTATATTTAGACCATAAGGCCTTGAAGTTCATCAGTAGCCAACACAAAGCTCAACTAAAGGTAAGTAGCTTAGGCGAAGTTCCTTCAAGCCTACAACTTTACTATTAAGCACAAATCGAGAACTCAAAATGTGGTGGCAGATGCTTTGAGTTGAAAGCACTCCTTATTAGCCACTATGACTATTGAAATTATTAGATTTGATGTAATCAAAGGGCTCTATAAGGTAGACCCTTATTTGGTCGAATTTGGAAAGAGTGCAAGCAAAGACCACATAACTAGTTTTTTATTGCATGATAGATATCTCTTCAAGGCTAACAAACTTTGCATTCCCTCATGTTCCTTGAGACAGGCCTTAATCAACAAGGCTCATGATGGTGCACTAAGTAGACACTTTGAAAGAGACAAGACACTTGCTCTTTTACAAGACAAGTTTTATTGGTCGAGAATGGAAATGGATGTAATGAAACACCTTGAATGGTGTAGAGTGTGCCACATTATCAAGAGTTATGGTCAAAACATTGAATTGTATACTCCACTACCAGTGCCTAATGCTTATTGGGAGGATGTCAATTTAGACTTTGTAGTAGGATTACCTAAAACTCAAAGGAATAAAAAATTCATCATAGTGGTTATGGATCATTTTTCCAAGATGGCTTATTTCGTTTCTTGTACCTAAACTATAGATGCTACTCATATTTTTTATCTATATTTTAGGGAAATTATGAGGCTACATGGAGTTCCTAGATCCATGGTGTCTAATCAGGATTCTAAATTTCTTAGTCATTTTTTATGCACCCTTTGGATGAAGCTTGGCACCAATCTCAAGTATAGTTTTTCTCATCATCCTTGAACAGATGGTCAAACAAAAGTAACTAATTGCATCTTGGGCAACCTTTTAAGAAGTTATGTGGGAAAGAATATCAAGCAATGGGATCTTGTTTTACCTCCAATAGAGTTTGCCTATAACCACTCACCAAGCCAAACTAGTGTTTATAGCCCATTTGAGGTGGTGTATGGTAAGAATCCAATTAGCCTTTTAGATTTGGTTCATTTCCCTACTAATCAACAATTTATTGAAAATGCAAAAAAAATGGCTAAGGGTATCAAATGATTGCATGAATAAGTTAGAGCTAGGATTTTGTAGCAAATGAGAAATATAAAAAGGCAAAAAACAAACATGAAAAACAAGTGGAGTTCAAAAAAGGTGATTTAGTATGGATTAACTTATGAAAAGAAAGATTTCCTCTAGGGAAGTTTGGCAAATTACAATCTAATGCAGATGGTTCATTTAGAATTTTTTAACGTATTAGGCAAAATGTCTATGAGATAGAGCTTCCTAACACTTATGCAGTATCTCTCACCTTTAATGTTGTGATTTGTCACCCTACCATGACAAGAAGACTAATTTAGACTTGAGAATAAGTCTTTTTCAACCAAAAGTGATTGACATTAGAGTGTTAACACATCTTACACCTTGGGCTGAGACTAAGAAAAACTTATCCAAAAATAAGATGGGCTTATCCTTTATCCAAATCCACTAAATAAATACAAAAATAAGGTGGGCTGGAATAGAGAGATTGTGTTCACATTAGTTGAAAAAGGAAAGCATAAAGATAGATAGGATTATGGTTAGATTCATGGATGAACTTAGACACCAAATATTCTGCATATTATCATGTAATTTGCAATAGTAAATAGGCAGATAATTGTGTTCACACTATGAATTATTGTGTTCACATGCAAATCTCATGATTTGAGGAACCATTTCAGTAAAACAAGATTGAAAGCAATCCAATCAATTTAGTAATCCAATATTTGAAACTCCCATACTTGGAGGGATGTTCTTAGCCTATTTATTTTTGGTTATTCTTTGTAGAAAGTAGAATAGAGTTTGTTTTATCCTTAAGCAATCTTTAAATTGTTTTCAAGTTTTGCATCTTTTAGATGAATTTCCTAGACTGGTGAACTTTTATAGTTCTATATCCTTGATCAGAATTCATAGGGTGGTGTTTCTATATCCCTTAGTGTCTACTTTTGGTGGTGAACTTCTATGCCTTTAATCCAATAACGATATTCTACCATTATTAAAATTCTTATGAGTTGTTTTTTTTTTGTGAGCTTTTTCTATTTATAATTACTCTTCAACATCTCAACCATCAATTCTTTGCGTCAAATTAGTATAAGAGCTATGGCAAGTCATCATCATCAAGCACTGGCAGAAAATGTTGAAGCCAATACCAATGTTGCAGTAGCTACAAATGATGACCCAAGGGATGCCTTCATAGAAGAGATGTGGCAACAAATCCTCTAACTACAACAACAGTTGCGTATGCAAGAAAAGAGAAAAGAGATAAAGTAACAAGAAAGAAAGAATGAAGAAGAAGAATGAGAGGCCAATCTATACCATGAAAATAATGATGTGCCCCACCTCACCTATGGCAAATTAGAGACTACCTATATAGAAACCAACTTCAACATAGCATATTCAATCAAAAGATAGAGATTCTTGAGTTTAAGAGAAAATACAACTTAAAGAGTTCTTAGATTGGCTACACACAATGAAGCATATTTTTTAATACCATGATGCCTTTGAACATCACAAGGTGAAGCTAGTGGCCATCAAACTTAAAAAGTATGCATCCTTTTAATGGAAACGCAAAGGAAAAAAGAAGGTAAGAGAAAAATTGTAACTTGAGAGAAAATGAAAAGAAAGTATCTTCCAAACAACTTCTAGTAAGACGTCTTCTTTAGGCTTTATAACTTAAAGTAAAGAGATCTCTAAGTGGATGAGTATACGGCTAAGTTTAACCATCTCAATTTGAAATACAAATTAGTGGAACAAGAAGAGCAGACTATTACATGATATCTTGGAGGGTTGAAGATTGACATAGCTATTATGGTATAGCTACAACCCTATTAGACTTTCAACAACATATACAAGTTTGCCCTTAAGGTGGAGAGGCAACAAAAGGAGGCTCATGGTAGAAACTTGAGATTTGGGTCTCAAAAGGGCTATATCAATAAAAGTAGCTCATCCAAAACTGTTGTTCCTTCTAAGCCCATTCCAAAGTAGCCTTAAAAGAAAGATGAAACCCCAACAAGCAAGCCTCAGTCTAGTACACAAACCAAAAGGTGTTTTGAGTGTAAAGGGCTTGGACACATTACCTTAGAATGCCTAAACAAGAAGTTTCTAACTTTACTAAAGAAAACTTAGAGGAAAATGAAGAATAGTTAATTGAAAAAAAGCTATAATGTGCTATCCACAATGTCTTTAATCTCAAAACAAAAATTAGAAGTCGATGTAAAGTGATGAGTG
This sequence comes from Durio zibethinus, assembly GCF_002303985.1. Next base: position 16,268,921 of record NW_019167838.1, on the reverse strand, counting down.
TTGGGCTTGGTTTCCTCTATGTGAAGGAGGCCTAAACCAAAACCCATTCATTAAGAACTTTTTAGTCCTTTCATGCTTGATTATAGGGTTTTAAACCTTTATATGGCTGAAAAAGAAATAAGAGAGTGGTGTGGCGACAATAAAGAAAAAAAGGGAGAAAAAAGTGATTTTGTGTAGTTCTAGTCAATTAGTTTGATTAAGATCAGTTCATTGTTCAATTGAGTTAAAATTTTATCAGTGTGTTTACAACTTATTGTTCTTCAGTTTGAACGGTGGAGACCAGGTTTTGAGTTTTTTGCCTATTGATTTCATAGATGTTTGTTAATCCCTATATTTGCTAAGACTTCTCTAATTTTTACTTACAAGATTGTTTCTTTACCAAGATTGTTTAATCTTGAGATATTGTGGTTGTGTACTTCTAGTTTTAGTTAGAGAGGATTTTGTATTCCCATTATTTTGATAGTGGAGATTATTTGTTATTACCCTTGGTTTTTACTCCTCATTTTGGGGAAGTTTTTTATGTAAATTGCTTTGTTCTTATGCTTATGGTTTGGTGATTTATTTGTTAGCTCTATTTATTTGATTCTTGCTATATTTACATAAGAGAAGGATAATTTAATTTCTTTACTGCGTGACATATTTAGTTTGAATATTATTTGAGGTTATTTTATCCCGTCAAAGTGGTATCGAGCTCATGCTATTTGATTTGTGCCTTGTGTTGAATAATGGAAGCCAGTACAAGTAAAATGATTAATTTGAATGGTTCAAATTATCATGTGTAGAAAAGGAAGATGAAAGACTTACTTTATATGAAAGATTATTATTTACATGTGTTTGCTACCAAAAAGCCTGAAAATAAAATAGATGTGGAATGGAGTTTGTTTCGTCGATAGGTATGTGGTTATATTAGAAAGTGGGTAAATGATAATGTTTTGAACCATGTTACTGAAAAAACACATGCATGCACTCTTTGGAGCAAGCTTGAGGAGTTGTATGCTCAAAAAATTAAGAATAATAAATTATTTTTAATTAAGCAGTTGATAAGTTTGAAATATCAAGATGGAAATCTTATGATAGATCATTTGAATGCATATCAAGGTATTATTAATCAGTTGGCTGGCATGAATCTCAAGTTTGAAGATGATATATAAGGCTTATGGCTTCTTGGTACATTTTTAGACTCATAAAAGTTGTTTAGAATAATGTTATCTAACTTAGCCCCAAATGGTATTATTACTATAAATTTGGCTAAGAGTGGTGTTTTGAATGAAAAGATAAGAAGAAAGTCACAAGGTTCCTCTTCATAGTCTGATGTCTTGTAACAAAAAAAAGAATGAGGAGTAAAAGCAAAAGTTTGAAGAACAGAGACAGAAGCAAGAGTAAATCCAACAAATTTGCCAATGATCAGTGTCATTATTATGGTCTAAAAATGCATATAAGAAAATATTATCAAAAGTTGAAAGGAGACAATCATAGTGATAAGGATAAGAAAATGAAGAATGACAATGGTAATGATGCTGACAAAGTTGCTACTGTCATATATGACTTCCTTATTTTATATGATAATGATGTTGTTAATCTTGCATGCCATGAGACTAGTTGGGTAATTGATATTGGTGCCACAATTAATACTACATCTCTAAATAACTACTTTACATCTTACACACCTAGTGATTTTGAGAGTGTTAGAATGAGTAATGATGGCTCAACTAAAGCCATTGGTCTGGGAGATGTGTTCTTAGAGACCAATAATGGCACTACATTGGTCTTGAAAAATGTTAAAAATATTCTCGATATTTACATGAATTTGATTTCTATAGGAAAGCATAATGATGAAAGGTTTTGCAACACCTTTTGTGATTGTCAGTGGTAGCTCACTAAAGGCTCTATGGTTATAGCTAGGGGTCCAAAATGCTCCTTATTGTATTTGATGTAGGCAAAGGTATCTGATTCCATTATCAATGTAGTAGATAATGATGATACAACTAAGCTTAGGCATAAGTTACTTAGTCACATGAACGAGAAGGGTTTGAAGGTTTTGGCTAAGAAAAATCTTATTTTTTGGAGTGAAGAATGTATCTTTAAAAAAGTGTGCTCATTGCTTGGCAAATAGGCAAACTAGAGTTGCATTCAAGACATCCCCTCTATCAAGAAAGCCAAGTATACTTGATTTAGTATAATATGATGTTTATGGTCCTATGAGAACAAAAACACTGGGTGGCTCCATTTATTTTGTGACTTTTATAGATGATCATTCAAGGAAGATATGGGTTTATACCTTAAAACCAAAAGACCAAGTGCTAGATGTATTTAAATACTTTCATGTTTTAGTTGAAAGACAAACAGGGTTAAAATTGAAATGCATAAAGACTGGTAATAAGGGTGAGAACACTAGTCCTTTTGGTAAGTATTGCAGACAACAGGGTATTAGACATCAAAAGTCACCTCCTAAAACTCCTCAACTGAATGGGTTAGCTAAAAAGATAAACAAAACATTAATGGAAAGAGTGAGATGTTTACTTTCACAAGCACAGTTATCAAAATATTTTTGGAATGAGGCTATGTGTATAGTTGTGCATGTTTTGAATCTCTCACCGTATGTTCCTTTAGATTTTTATGTTCCAGATAAAATTTGGTCAGGCAAAGATGTGTCCTATGATGACTTGCACACTTTTGGATGCAAGACTTTGGTGCATATTCGCAAAGATGAAAGATCCATGCTCGATGTCAAGACTAGATAGTTTATGTTCCTTGGTTATGGCCACGATGAGTTTGGCTACAAGTTTATGATCCAGTGCAGAAGAAACTTGTGAGAAGTAGGGATGTTTTTGTTGAAGACCAGACCATACAAGATATTTAAAGACGGATACATTAGTTTCATGATATAGTGATGGTTTGATTGACTTGGATCTAGTTCTTCTAACACAATTGCCTACAGAGGTTGAAGATGTTGAGGATAACCAACCTAATACAAGTAATGTTGATATCAACCCTACACAGGTTGAGGTGGGTGATGATACCCATGAACAGTCACATATATCAGAGGTTCAACCAGATGTTTTACCAAAAGTTCCTCTTAGGAGGACTACTAGAGATTGATAGCCTTTCACATGGTATTCTATTGATGAGTATGTCTGACTAATTGATGGGGAAGAACCCAAATGTTATGTAGAGGCCATGGAAAATGAAAACAAGAAAGAGTGGGTTAATGTCATGTAAGATGAGATGAAGTCTTTGTATAAGAATAATACTTTTGAGCTGGTAAAACTACCAAGGGAGAAACTTGAAGTTTGTCGTTTGTTCTTTGGAATGGCGATTCCCTCCACTTAGTTAAAAAAGGTGAGATTTCTTGGGCTTGGTTTCTTCCATGTGGAGGTGCCCTAAACTAGTCCTTTCATGCTTGATTATAGGGTTTTAAACCCTTAAATGGCTGAAAAAGAAACAAGAGAGTGGTGTGGCGGTAATAGAGAGAAAATGAAGAAAAAAAGGGTTTTGTGTAGTTTCGATCAAGTAGTTTGATCGGTGTCAATTCATTATTGATTGAGATAAAATTTTATCAGTGTATTCATGACTCATTGTTCTTTAGTCTAAATGATGGAGATTAGGTTTCAAGTTTTCTATCTACTGATTTTGTGGGTGCTTCCTAAATTTACTAAGACTTATTCAATTTTTTCTTGCAAGATTGTTTCTTTACCAAGATTGTTTAATCTTTATATATTATAGTTGTATGCCTTTAGTTTTAGCTAGAGAGGACTTTGTATTCCCATTATTTTGATAGTGAAGAATATTATTACTGCTCGTGGTTTTTACTCATTGTTTTGGGGAGGTTTTCCACATAAATTACTTGTGTCCTTGTGCTTGTGGTTTGGTAATTTATTTGTTAGTTCTATTTATTTGATTCTTTCTAGATTCACGTAGAGAGGGATAATTTGATTTTTTTCATTGTTTGACATATTCAGTTTTAATATTGTTTGAGGTTATTTTATTCCATCAAGAAGTAGTAGTACTAGTTTCACCATTAGAAACATTGATATGTCTAGGATAAATAGTAAGATATTCAATGTTGAAAATGTTACTAATACTCATGCTATCCGTAAGGTTTAGAACATAGGAATAGAGTTGATCTTCTTCAAAATTTTGTAAAGATCCAAATTCTTATGTTGCAACTTCTTAACTCATTGGTTGGCAATCATTCCAACCTCATATGAACCATAACTTGATTAGTAACCTCAAATTTAGAATGCTTGCTATGTACATCTATTTGCATATTGTACGAGGATTGCTAGTAGATATTTTCTCATGTACATTGAATGTAGTCTACAAAATCCACACATTCTGCACTAGGACGAGGTAAAAGAAGTAAGAAAATCAAATCAATTGGTTTCTTTTGTTGTAAACCTAGCATAATTTCAAATGGATTATTCAAATTATGCAATACATAAGATCAAATCCCAAGTAGTAAGTTTTTCTTTGACCAAGTATCGAAGTAGGTATCAAAGACTTCAATTGACAACTTTAGTTGGCCTATCTATTTATAGATGAATGGCCGAAGAAAATTTCATATTTTTGTTCATCAAATGCCAAAAAGTTCACTAAAAATAACATATAAACTTCACATCCCTATGTAAGACAATAATTGTAGACAGCCTTAGAGTCTTAATTTGAAAAATATTGCGCCATATGGACAATTTTTAGAACAAAAAATGAAATGTTCCATTTTAAAAAATCTATCAACCACCTTTAAGATAGTGTCATGGCCTTAAATGATCTTTGGCAGCCCTAGGACAGAAATCTATACTTAGGTCTTGTCAAGGTATATGTGGAACAAATAATGAAATATTAAGACAAGTGTTTTGTTTTTCTTTGCTAATTGACAAGTTCTAAATTAATTGACTAATTTAGCAATAGCATGCTTGAGGCTTTGTGAATAAAATCTCTCTTCCATCATAGCAATAATCATGTCTTGTCCATATAATTCCCATATAATTTGGTCACAAATAGAAGTAAAAGATAAAAAAAGTCGACTATATTTAAATAGGTAGTCATCCCATATGAAGAAATCATCATATGTTTTTTGCTTACTAGTGAGCAAATCAACATACATAATGTTAAAATCTTAATAGTTAGGGTATTCATCTTTTAAGACTTTGAACGTTATAACTTGGATAGACGTGGTTGTAGGCAAATAAACCACCTGGCTAAGAGCATTGCTAGCTTTGTTCTCAATTTCAACCTTATGTTTAAGGACAAATTATCATAATATATAGATCTAAAAATCTATAGCTAGACATAATCTAAAGAGTCGCCACTGATCTTTTTTATCTAGGTGTGATTAGCCACCTAATGAATATATTCTTTCAGGAGCTCCTAAGCTTGACTAAGGGTCCCCTAAAAGAATCAATTATAGTCTACTAATCAGAATAGGGTTTGGAAGTTCAGTTACATATAGGGAAAGTTATAGCACCCTCAGATACCCATCCAAAGGATTATACCATTTTATTTTAAATTATCCTAAAGTCTTGATTCTAATGGTCTTAAATTTAATATTGAAAATAATTCTTAAGATTTCTCCATTAATCTGATAGAATTCTTGAAAATATTTCCTCACCTTGAAAGTATTCAAGAATCCTATTTGTTTTCTTGAAAAGATTCCGTCATTGGAAAATTTTAATCATTTTTGTCTATCGAAAATATATCTAATTCTTCCATCATTGGGGCCTAAATTAGAAATATTTTCTCATTTAGAAATTTTTTAAATAATCATCCATTTGTGATTGCGAAGAATTTCATCATCTCAAATTTATTTTTACAAATTTGATTTCTATTTCTAAATTTTCCACCATTTAGGTTTATTTAGAAAAAAATTTCCTACAAGTTTTATTTCTAAATTTTTCATCATTTAGGTCCATTTAGAATTTAAACTTTTGTTAATTTCTTAATCCTTAGAAAGAAAATAATATGACAATTATTTTTTGAAATCTCATTTAAATTCGTCCATCATTTAGGTTGAATTTAAAGAAATTTCTCACCTAGAGATTTCGTAAAAAATTTACCATTTAAAATTTCTAAGATTCTCATCTTTGGATAATTGTTAAATATTTTTCCCCACATTTTTAAGTTATATATTTTTTATTTGGAAAAGAATACGATTACTTTTATTAAAATTTCAACTAAGTTATTTCACAATTTAGGTAAAATTTAGAGAAATTCCTCACCGAGAGATTTTTTATAAAATTTACCATTTGAAATTTCTAAGAATCTCATCATTGGATAATTAGTATTTTAATTCCAAAATTTTATTGAATTTGTGTTTTTTATTTTTTAAAAATTAAAAATAAATATTAATTATTATTATTGAAACTTTATCATAATTCCCTTCCATTTGGGACAAATTTAGAAAAAATTCTTACTTAAGAATTTTATGAAAATTAATCTTTTGCAATTTTTAAAATTCCATCATTGGATAATTATTATTTATTCTCAAAAAAAATTATTACTATTTTATTTTGATCATTTTTTTAATTTTCTTCTCTAATTTTTCTTAAAATTTAATCAATCAAAAATACTTTAAAAATAAATAAACAAAATAAAATAATAAATAAATAAATAACACCAAAACAGGAACCAATTTGGCTCAATTGGTGTGTGTGGCTTGGCTACAGAAAGGAAAAGTGATTGGAGCAACTCAGGAAGGTGCCTCAACTTGACTGGAGGGATAACAACTGGAATAGGTTGCAAACTGGATCGTGCTGTCGGTTGGTCGGGTTGGTGGAAACACGCAAATCCTAGGCTAAATTAAACTTCAAAATAACATTATTTTAATTGGTTATAAAAGCCAAATTTATTTTTTTCGTTCATATTACATTTCTGCTCTTTCTGTCTTCCTTTTTTTTCTCTTCCTCTCTTTCTAAAATGAAGAATGCCAGTTAAACAGCTTGTCAAATTCTAGAAACCTAAGTTGGAATTGGGTGGTGTCGTCAAAATCTTCAAGTTTCATCAAAAACTTCACTAGAAACTAAAAAACTGGAAAACTCACTGAAAACTTCAAATTTTGTTAGAATCTTCACCAAAAACTAAAAAAGTTCACCATAATTTGGAAAATTTTCATATTTTTCTAGAAAAAAATCTTCAAAAATCACCAAGCTTTTAAAACCCCTACCAAAGACTCTTCTAAAAATTTTAGACTTGACTACTTCCTTTTTTTTTTATTTCTGTGTGTATCTATTTTACTTGCTAATCTCTCTGTGTGTTCTATTGCATGATTTGGGTTTGTATTTATAGGGATCTGATCATAAGAACCCTAAACTAAAAGAGTTTCAATTACTTTTCAATTTCAGCTTAAAACTTTAAGTCCAACTTAAATTTTACAATCCAAACAAACAATTTCATACAAACTCAAACACTTGATTTTCTTTTTTCTTTTATTATTATTATTATTATTATTATTATTATTATTATTATTATTTTATTATTTATTTATTCAACAAATTAAATAGTTACAACCCCAGACAAATTAGGGCATCTATAGTTATCTTTTTTTGTGCACTCCATATAAAACAGGAATTGTACAAAGACATAGATAGCCCTTATATCCAAATAATCAACTCGAGACACTCATTCTTCTTTTTTTTAAACTCTTTTAAAATAGATAATCAAACTTTTTAAATAACATAAAAACTCCTCTAAGTAGAGGCTCACAATTTTTTGAAAATATATAAGGCTCTTTTAAATAGAGGCTCTACAATTTTTGAAAAATAAATAAAGCTTCCCTAAACAGAGGCTCACTACTTTTAAAAATAAATAAAGCTCCTCTAAACAAAGGCTTTACAACTTCTAAAAAATAAATAAAGTTTTTCTAAACAGAGGCTCACAACTTTTGACAAATAAATAAAGCTCCTCTAAATAGAGGCTCACAACTTTTGAAAAATAAATAAGGCTTTTCTAAACAGAGTCTCACAAATTCTAAAAAATATAAAAGGCTCATCTAAATAGAAACTCAATAACTTTTGAAAAATATAGAAGGCTTCTCTAAACAAAGGCTCAATGACTTTTGAAAAAATATATAAATAAAGCACCCCTAAACAGAGGCTTAACGACTTTTGAAAAATAAATAAATAAAGCTCCTCTAAATAGAGGCTTAATGAGTTTTAAAAAATAAATAAAGCTCTTCTAAACAAAGGCTCAAAACTTTTGAAAAATAAATAAGGCTTTTTTTTTTACAATCATACCGGGAGGTTTTATAAATCGTGTCTTGAAGAAAATTTATGAGATTATGCCCGGAGGTCTTATAAATCATTCCTAATATCAAAAAATACTCTTTTAAACAAAGGTTCCACAACTTTTTTTGAAAAATCTTTCTTATCCATAACTAAGTTTCTTGAAATATCTTTTTCAAGGATTAGAATCTTACCTCATAGGTTTCTTTTCAAACGAGAATTTGAAATTCCTTCATCGAAAAGTCTTCATATTTATCTTCTTCTTGTTGGATCTTGTAATCACTGTTTCCTAGATTCATGCACTATACATTCTTAAATGCAATGCATGTTATGCAAATGTCAATTAATATCTTTTCAATTGTAGTGCACAAGTTCTCAAGCTTTTTTTTTTTTTTTAATTTTGAACTTTTCAATCTTCAAGCGATAAGACCAAACCAATTCAATTCTCAATCATCCCTTTCATTCAATTCCCATATTCTCATTTTAAAGAAATCTTTCTTCTCCAAATTCAATGTCCTTACCAAGCACTGAACACTTCATATTTGCCTTTATCACTCTCAACCTTTCCAAAGTAATGTAGAAATCTTTCATGCTATTATTCATTTATCAATCATTATTTCAATTTCAAAAAGTAAAAAGACAATCACACATTTCTTCCATTACAAGGTATTAAAGGCAAAAGCCAAGGGATGGAATGAGAATAAATGGGAAATAATCATAAAAAAAAGACACAAGGAATGAAATGAACTATCTTTTTAAAAGAATGATAGAACAACTTTGGCCATTAATAAAGAAGAATGGTTAGAAAAATGGGTATGGAGAAACAATGCCCAAAATAAACAATCAAATAATCATGATAAAATATCTTGAAATATTTTTGAAAACTTAATCACCTGATGCACCTAACAACTTAGAGCTCATCAGAACATGCTAGCCTCCATGTTGGTGAATTCCCAAATTTGATGTTGTAACTTCCATATCTAAGTTGGTTTTTTAGGTTTTCAACTTAAATGAACCCTTTTGACTCAAACCGTCCATTTGAGGTTTTCGATTCGAGTCCTCATTTTTTTTTAAGCATAGTATTTTTTCACAGCATCATAATTTATGGGCAAATCATCTCCATCTATTTTTGTTAATAATAATGCCCACTTTAGAAAGCTCTTTTCACTAAATATGGCCTTTCCGAATTTGGAGTCCACTTTCCTCTATTATCATGTTGACTTAGAAGAAACCTTTTCAAAATCAACTCTCTTTTTCAGAAACAATGAGGTCGAACCCTTTTATTATGAGCCCTCATCATCCTTCTTTAATATAGCTAACCATGATATAATGTTGTTAATCTTTTTTTTTCACTGAAATTCAATTGCTCATAACGCTTTCGAATCCATTCAGCTTCTTTTAGTCCAACTTCTTTTAAAACTCTCAAGGATGGGATTTTCACTTCCATTAGCAACACAGCTTCTATCCTACAAATCAAGGAAAATAGGGTTGCCCCAATAGAGGTACACATTGATGTTTGATAAGCATGAAAGTCAAATGGCAACTTCTTATACCATTCTTTATAGGTTTCGATCATCTTCTAAAAACTTCCTTTTATATTCTTGTTTGCCACTTCAATTGCCCCATCCATTTTTGGCAATATGGCATCGAATTATGCTTTTTGATCTTGTACTGGGCATATATTTCCTACATCATTTTACTATTCAAGTTCTTGGCATTATCTAAAATAATTTTTTCTAAAAGTCCATGTCTACAAACGATCTCTCTTTTTATAAACTTACTGATTACAAATTGTGTCACACTTACATATGAAGTTGTTTTTCCCTATTTTGTGAAATAATCTGTCATCACAAAAATGAACTTATGTCCATTAGAAGCCTTTGGGGTAAATGACCAATAACATCCATGCCCTACATTGAGAATGGCTAGGGTGGTGCCAAAACATGTAAAGCAGTAGGCAAAGCATGAATCTTATCAGCATAGATCTGGCAACCAATATTACCTGGCTTTCATGATCTGTCTTACCAACATATGTTTATTTTCATGTATCCCATCTATTCTATCATGCACTTTCTTAATAATATTTTTTGCCTCAACTACATTTACACATCTCAAGAATACTTGATCATGACTCTTTTTATATAGGACATCACTATCCAGGAAGAAACTCATAGCTAGTATTCGGATGACTCTTTTATTATTTTCAATTGCTTGATCGGGGTATTGTTGATTTTTAATGTACTACAAGATATCATAATACCATAGTTTTCCATCTTTCTCATTCTTTACATTAGAATAATGAGCTGGCATATCCTTAACATCTTGCTTGATAGGTTGAATATCAATATTATCATTAATTCAAATCATCACTACCAGAGTAGCTAAGGCATCAGCAATCAAATTCTCTCTACGAGGTAAATGATCAAACTAAATATCTTTAAATTGCTTGATCAACTCTTGGATACACTTATGATATGGAATGAGGTTTGAATCTATTGTCTCACATTCTTTTTTCAAATGATATATAACTAGATCTGAGTCTCCAAACATTTTCAATATTATAATTTTTCTATTTATAGTAACTTGCAAACTCATGACACAGGCTTAATATTCAGCGATGTTATTTGTGCAATTGAAATTCAACCTCATTATTATAGGATAATAGAGTTCTTTTGAAGAAATCAAAATTGCCCCAATTCCATGTCTCAAGGCACTGACAGCTCCTTCAAAATACATTCACCAACACTTTTCTTCATGCCATTCCTTCTCAAGTTGGGACATAGTCATCAAATCTTCATCAAGAAATTTTAACCTCATTGACTTATAATCTTCGATAGCATGATCAGCGAGAAACTCGATTATAGTACTTTTTTTATTACCTTTTAGCTCACATACACGATATCATATTTTGAGAGCATCCTTTACCATCTTGTAATTCTTTCAAACAATAAAGGTTTCTTGAAGATATATTTATTGGATCTAGCTTAGTTATAAGTCAGGTAGTATGATAGAGCATGTATTATCTGAGTCTTTTACCTATCCAAGCTAATGCACAACACATTTTCTCTAAAAAAGAATATTTAGACTCATATTCTATGAACTTCTTACTAAGTAGTAGATAGCCCACTATTTTTTGCTAGACTCATCTTGCTATCCTAGCATACATCCCATTGACTTTTCGCACACTGTCAGGTATAAGGTCAAAGGTTTTTTAGAATAAGTGATACCAATATTGGAGGGTTTGACAAGTATTATTTAATTTTATCAAAAACCTCTTAGCATTTCTCATTTCATTCTCCAAGATTTTTTTGGTAAAGAAGCTTAAAAATAAGATCACACTTATAGGTAAGCTGAGAAATGAATAAAGAAATGTAATTCAGTCTACCCATAAAACCTTGAACTTCTTTTGATGTGCTTAGAGGTGACAAATTTGAATAGCTCACATTTTGTCTGGATCAACTTTAATCCCTTTTTCATTGACCATGAAGCCTATAAACTTTCTTAGCTTTGCCTCGAATGTACATTTAGCCAAGTTTAGCTTAAGTTAGAATTTTTTCAACTTTTCAAACAACTTTTTTTGAGGTTAGTGACATGATCTTCTCCTTCATGAGATTTTACAATCATGTCATCTACATATACCTCAATCTCTTTGTGTATTGTGTCGTGAAAGAACATCACAATGGCTCTTTGATAAGTTGCTCTAGCATTCTTTAAACCAAGCAACATAACTTTGTAGCAAAATCTACCCCACATGGTCACGAAAATAGTCTTTTCCATGTTATCTTCAACCATCTTTATCTGATTATACCCTAAAAACCCATCCATAAAGGAAACCATAGAATGCTTGATCGTATTATCCACCAATGTGTTAATATAAAGTAAAAAAAAAAGTTATACTTTGAGCTAGCCTTATTCAAATCATGATAATCCACACACATTCACACCTTTCCATATTTCTTAGGGTCTGGTACTATGTTGGCTACCCATTTTGGATACTTAGCCACTTGTAGGAAACCTGCATCAAACTACTTCTTTACCTCTTCTTTTATCTTTAACAATATCTCAAGCTTCATTACCTTAATTTTTGTTGGACTAGTTTACATTCTAGCTTCAGAGGTAATTTATGTTTCATTATTTTTATGCTAAGCCTAAGCATATCTTGATAAGACCAAGCAAATACAACTATGAATTCTCAAAGTAGATCTTTCAATCTTTGCCTATCTGTCGATGAAAGTGATGTACCAACCTTAACCATTTTTTTAGTCTTTTCATTTCTTAAATTCACCAATTCAGTCATCTTCTGATGAGGCTCAATTGGTTTATTTTCTTGCTTAATTAATCTTATTAGGTCTGAAGGCAATACATATTCCTCATAATCATCTTTGTTATTAAGTTCATTAGCATTAATCAAATTTTCAAAATTAAGCCGTTGATTGTTATCATAATTATCCTCATATTCATTTAAGAACATGAAATTAAATTAAATTAGATATGTTACCGAGATGTGTTGAAAAAAATGAAAAATAAGAGCAATAGAAGAAATGAATGAAAATGGATCATTCCTAATTTTATAAAAATAATAATAAATAAATGGCCCATACATAAAAAAATCATCCCAATGCTTTTGGGCATAAGCTATTAGGATGTACCATTACATTGAAATAGTATCAAAGATACTAAGTATTTTGATGGTGCTCCAATTGTCTAACTCATAACCTGGCAGACAAAGGCAGACTCATATTTCTTATTCATGCCCCTTTTCATCTCCAATTGTATGGATGGACAACTCAAAGAATGCTTCTTCCATGCTTAACTCTAAAACTTTTTGAAAATCTTCATCTGCATCTGGGTAAATGAACTTTTCAAGCTTGAAGGTATCATAAAGGTGTGGGATGAACATTGGCATAATCTTCGATTCATACCCTTTAGATCTTGCCTTCATTCTTTCATTCCTATTGCTTGTCTTCTTCTTATCTCCCAACCTTTTGCCTCATAACCCAGGCCCAGCCTTTTGGCATTATTAACTATTGCTGGTGGTTTTTTTTTCTTGTAAATTTTTTGTCCAACCCCACTCTATGATACCAATTTTTGTTAAAGATCTAACTCACTACTATCTTTAAAAAATATTGGTTTTTAGATCTTTCGCCAATATAATTGATCAATTCAAAGGATCAGTAGGAGCATTCCAAGGCTTCATCAGTAGCTTCTACATATGGTTATTCAATGGCTGAGTCATAACTATCCTCTCCAAATACTATCACCAATTGACCTTTCACATTAAACTTGATCTTTTGGTGCAAGGTAGAAGGAACAAAACCTACCATATGAATCTATGACCTTTCCAACAAATAACTATGAAATGGGAAAATATCTATCACTTGAATTTTTACATTAAATGTGCATGGCCTAATCTGTAAGGACATCTTTATATCTCTAAGAACTTCACATCTGATCTCATCAAAAGCTTCGATGATCATATGGCTACTTTTCATATATGAGTAATCAACAGGTAGCCTTACCAAAGTTAACATAGGCATGACATTAATGGCAGAGCCATTATCGATGAAAACCTTAGCTATAATATGGCTCATGCACTTGATAGTGATATGCAAAGCGTTGGTGCTTCCCCTTCCTTCTAGAGGAATCTCATCATCGCTAAATGCTATATAGTTTGGCATTACCAAGTTTCTAACTAAGTGATTCACATATTCAATAGACACAATGTGTGCCACATATGCCTAGTTTAATACCTTCAACAAGGCATTTCGTGTGGTTCAGAATTCAACAATAACAATAGCAATGAGATCATGCTGACATTTTATTTAATTGTTCAACAATAGAGTATTCATTATACTTTACTAGTTTCAAAATTTTATAAGCCCTTTTCATTGATACTAGCTTCTGACACTCTTTTTCAAGCACTACTTCTGGTTTATTTTGTTCTTCCCCTACTTTGACCTTTTTCTTCATAGCTTGTTACAACATTTCTAGAGTATATCATTTTTCACTTCAGGTTATACCACCACCAACACATGTTATATTGGTAGCATCAGTCTTGGGTGTATTCTCTTCTTGGCGCTAGACTACCATATCACAACCATATCTCCATGACACTATTTTATTATCCTTGTAGAGAAATGGGATAGGGACTATAAAAGTCATTGGCTTGGGGATGAGTTTGTCCATAATCTATTTTGGTTTCTTTCCACAATAAATTGTTACTGGTCTTTGAATCAATTTTGATGGCTTGTTGGACATGAACACTTAAGCACTTCTTGAAGCCTTCCCCTCTTCATAAAGCTCAATTTGGTAGGAATCCAAGAGCTTTTATACCTCATGGTGAAATTGCTCACAAGTTTCAATAAAGTGGCTAGTTTCCCTATTTTGATATTTATAGTTTGTATCTGATACATATCCTCTACAATAATTACATGGATCCACCGGTTGCATCATGCTAGCTTTATACAAGGTATCGAATAGCTTACTAAGAAGAGTCTTGATCTCTACCACTTTGTTTTATACAACAAACTTGGTCCTAATTTAGAGCATTCACATTGTGGTTAGGTAAAAGATTACCACTCATATTTGGCATCATTGTCTTTTTTGTATCAAAGTTTATCATTCCATCTACGATCAATCACTGTACCTTGTACTTTAGGGTAGTGCAATTCTTAGTAGAATGACTAGTAATTCCATAGTGGTAGCCACGGTGAGTTGTTGGATCATATCACTTGGGATAAGGTGGCTTGAGCGACTCTAAACGGCTAAAGGTAATTAATTGGTTATTATAGAGCTTTTGATATAACTCCATATAAGTTATAGGGATTGGGTCAAACATGAATTTTTCTCAAGTATTTTATAACTCTTAAGAACCACTTACTGGGTTAACAAGATAAATCTAAGGTCTTGTAATTGGCCTATATATGGGACTTTAGGGTCTAAAAGTGAGTTGATATGTTGATGAATAGTGGCAATAGGGTTGGCTGGTATAGGCAAGGTAAGGAATTATTCACGGTAGGATAGTATATAGAGTAAGCTTGTGATGGATAGAGTTGATAACCCTTAAACTGTTATCTTTCAAAGCTCACAGCTTGAGCTTTAGTCTCTTTTTCCTTAGTGCTTTTTTAGTGGGAACTTTTTCTCCTTCCAATTTGCCATTTTAATGGTATTCTCAATAATCTCGCCTGATATCACTATTTCGATGAATTTTTTTATTGCATTCCCTATCATCTTTTCATAATAGGGAGATTTTAAAGTACTCATAAATAATACTATGGTCTTTTTCTCAGTTAGAGGAGGTTAAGCTTGAGTAGCTATATCCTTTCACCTTTGTGTATACTCTTTGAATGATTCAATTGCCTTCTTCTCTATATTCTACAAAAAAAGGTGATCAAGAGCTAAATCTATGATATGTTGATACTTACTGATGAAGCACGTGCCATATCACTTAAAATCGAATACAAGTCCTATCTAGCTGAATATACCATCTAGCAATAAAACCAATAAGGTTGTCTTGGAATACATACATTAGCAACTTTTTATTATTAGCATAGGTAGCCATTTTTTAACAGTACATGGTAATGTAGGTCTTTGGACACTTTGTACCATCATATTTTTTGAACTTTGATACTTTGAACTTTGGAGAAATAATGACATCTAAGACTAAACAGAGTTTAGTAACATCTATGGAACCATAAAAACCAATTCCCTCTATTGATCATAACCTTTCTCTGAGCATATTCATCTTTCTATCAGCTATTAAGTCCCCCAGTGACTTGACCACTTTTCGTTTTTATTTTTTTTTCTTTTGGATCATCTAGATCAAAGACCTAAATTGGTTTTACTGCATTATTAGTGAAGATAAGATTTACATAACTTTGGTAATGCCTTGGATTTGAAGTCGATGGCATTTTGAGATATGTATACCCTACAAGATATATGAACTACTGTGGTGGTGAATTTTGTATGGATTGGGCTTGATGTGACCCATAACCATGAGGGTTTAAAAGGTTAGCCACCTCTTGTGATGGATGGTCTTACTGACTAGTATTTTATTCTATACTATTTTTCTTGTTCAATTTATTAAAAACCTCCAAAATCTTATCTCGACTATTTTTCAAGCTTCTCTTGAGCTCTCTTTATCTTTTCAAGATGATTGAAATTTTTTTGTTCCATCTATTTAGCTTAAGTTCTTATATTATATTAGTGAGTTGGTTGTGTGAGGTTCTTAGTTGGTGGAACTATCCTTGAACCTTGAGTACTATAATTGTATCATTATTAGAAATGCTATGCTTTATGTTCAGTATTTTAACGCATGAATGGAATGTACTAATATTTGCCACATAACTATCATTTTATATTAAGACATTTCTATGGATGTAGATATGAGATCTGATTTATCAATAACTGATATGTGATAAATATTCCTTATATGAGAATGATGCAAATGCATAATGACAATGAAAATGATGCATGGAATTAAATGATAATGCAAGCACTAATTGAAATGATGCAAATGCACAAAGTCAAATAAATAAAATGGTTAGATAATCAATATATCATAGAAATTGTTCCTTTTTGTGTCCTAACTTTAGGTTACTTTTATCAATAGGTAGGAAAGGTTTTATCTTAAGGCTAGCCTTTTAAGTGTAAATTATATAATGGGCTAAGTAATTTTGACCACTAAAGGTTCCCAAATTGTTCCTTACATCATTGTCCATCATAGACTAGTAAAGCATTTCAATCCTCACCCATCATAGGCTATAAACGGAAAGGATTCAATTTGAGTGAGAGTATTTCGCTTACCATTATGGAGATTATCATCTTACAAAACGCAGCTTTACTTCCTCCTAAGAGGGATGAAGCCCGAGTATAGAGCTTATGTAATGCAAATGCATATGATAGTATGTTTGAATGAACATATAATCTTTAAACCCCATAAATAAAATAAAAGACAGAAAAAAAAAACAACGTTAGTAAACAAATAACATAATCATTACATTTTAAAACCATTAGCTCAAAGGATAGGATAACTTTAAAATGTTATGGCTTAACTCCCTAGCATCCCTAATGGAGTTGCCAAACTATCATAACATATAAATCCAAAAATCTATAGTTAGACACAATCTAAGGAATCACCACCAATCTTTTTTATCTAGGTGTGATTTGTCACCTAATGAATCTATCCTTTAAAGAGCTACTAAGCTTGACTACGGGTCCTCTAAAAAAATAGTTTCTAGTCTACTAATCAGAATAGGATTCGAAAGTTCAGTTACATATAGGGAAAGTTATAGCACCCTTACATGCCAATCCAAAAGATGGTACCCTTTTATTTTAAATTATCATAAGGTTTTAATTCTAATGGTCTTAAATTTAATATTGAAAATAATTCTTAAAATTTCTCCATCAATCTTGTTGAATTCTTAAAAATGTTTCCTTACTTTGAAAATATTCAAGAATCCCATTTGTTTTCTTGAAGAGGTTTCATCATTTGAAAAATTTAATCATTTTTGTTTATCAAAAATATATCTAATTCTTCCTTCATTTGGGCCTAAACTAGAAATATTTTTTGATCTAGAAATTTCTTAGATAATCATCCATTTGTGATTACTCTTTCTAAATTTTTCACCATTTAGGTCAATTTAGAATTTAAACTATTGTTAATTTCCTAATCCTTAAAAAGAAAATAATATGACAATTATTTTTTGAAGTCTCATTTAACTTCGACCAACATTTGAGTTGAATTTAAAGAAATTTCTCATCTAGAGATTTCATAGGAGATTTACCATTTGAAATTTTCAAGATTCTCATCCTTGGATAATTGTCAAATATTTTTTCCTCTCATTTTTAAGTTATATTTTTTAATTTGAAAAAAAATACAATTACTTTTATTGACATTTCAAATAAATTATTTCATAATTAGGTAAAATTTAGAGAAATTTCTCACCTAAAGATTTATTAGAAAATTTACCATTTAAAATTTTTAAGAATATCATCATTGGGTAATTAGTATTTTAATTCCAAAATTTTATTAAATTTATGTTTTTTTTATATTTTAAAATTAAAATTAAGAATAAATATTAATTATTATTATTATTGAAACTTTATCTAAATTCTTCTCCATTTGGGACAAATTTAGAAAAATTTCTCACATACGAATTTTATAAAAATTAACTTTTTGTAATTTCTAAAAATTTCATCATTGAATAATTATTATTTTTCTCAAAAAACTTTATTAATGTTTTATTTTTGTTCTTTTTTTAATTTTTTTCTTTAATTTTTCATAAAATTTAATCATGCAAAAATACTTTAAAGATAAATAAACAAAAATAAATAAATAAAATAAATACAAAAATAAAAATCAGCTCAGCTCGACTTGCCTTGTGCGTGTGGCATGGCTGCAGGAAGGAAAAATGACTAGAATGATGCAGAAAGGTGGCTCGACTTGGCTAGAGGGACAATGACTGGAACGGGTTGCAAACTAGATTGCATTACGGGTTGGTTCAGGTTAGTGGAAACAGACGGATCTTGAGTGAATTAAACATCAAAACGATGTCATTGTAATTGGCTATAAAAGCCAAAAAAAAATTTCCTTCAGATTTCATTCATGCACTCTCTTTATTTCTTCCTTTTCTCTACCTCTCTCTCTAAAATGAAGAATGCCAATTGAACAACTTATCAAAGTCTGGAAACCTAAGCCGAAATCTGGGTTGTGTTGCCAAAACTTTCAAATTTCACCGAAAACTGAAAAACACACTGGAAACTTCAAGTTTCGTCGAAATTTTTGAAAACTAGAGAAGTTCGTCGAAATTTGGAAATTTTCCAGATTTTTCTAGAAAAAAAATCTTCAAAAATCACCAAGTTTTCAAAACCCCTGCCAGAGACTCTTTTAAAAATTTTTGAGTTGACTACTCCCCTTTTTTTCCTGATTTCTGCATATATCTATTTTGCTTGGTGATCTCTTTGTGTGTTCTATTGCTTGATTTGGGTTTATATTTATAGGGATATGATCATAAGAACCCTCAACTAAAAAGAGTTTTAATTACTCTTCAATTCCAACTTCAAACTTTAAGTCCAACTCAATAAAAACTCAAACACTCGATTTTCTTTTTTCATTTTTTTATTTTTTTTATTTATTTATTTAACAAATCAAATAACTACAATCCTAGACAAATTAGGGTGTCTATACAAATATATAGGCCAAGAAATAATCCATCTATGGCTAAAAGCATTGCTAGCTTTGTTCTAAATTCCAGCCTTATGTTTAAGGACAATCATATAGGCTAGGAAATACTCCACCTATTTGCATGCCTTAAATTCATCTTTTTCTATCCATTGATATACTTCAAAGCTTCATGGTTAAAATAGATCACAAATTCTTTGAAAATGAGATAATGATGCCAATAATGTAGAGTTTACACCACTACATAAAATTCAATGTTATAGGTAGAGAACTTTTTCTTGGTATCATTGACATTAATGCAATATGATGACTATTTTGACTAAGCATACCACTAATTTCAACATGCGAAGCATCACATTTCACTTCAAAAACATTGTTGAAATTTGGTAGTCATAGAACAAGTGTTTTATCACACATTTCTTCATTCATTCAAAGGCTTTTGATGTTACATTTGTCCATGAGAACTACCTTTTCTTCATACAATCAATAATAAATTAAAGCCATAATGGTGTTGAAATTGCAAAGAAACCTCTAATAAAAAGTAGTTAAACCATGAAAACTATTCATTTCTTGTAGTGTTAGAAAGGCTGACAAATCTACAATAGCACTAATCTTTTTTGGATTAGCTTCCACACCTTAAGAAGAAAAACAAATCCCAAAAAATACTACACAAGGACTTACAAAAGAATACTTTTTATTGTTGATGTAAAGTTTCTTTTTGTGGAGAACTCTCACCATTTGTTGAAAATGAGAAATGTGTTCATTATTAGTCCTGCTACAAGTTAGTATATCATTGAAATATACAATTATAAATTTTCTAATGTAAGGTTGGAATACATGTGTCATAAAAAGCATGAAAATATTACGTGCAATGGAAAAATCAAAAGGCATGACCAACCACTCATAGAGTCCATCTTTTGTTTTGAAAGCTATCTTTCATTCATAATGAATACGAATTTAATGGCAGTCACTTTTAAGGTCTATCTTGAAAAAGATAATATCTCTTGCCATCATGTCCGACATATTATCAAGCCATGGATTGGAAAATAGTATTTAATGGTAATCTTATTAATGACATGGATATTTCCATGCATTTACCAAGTTTCATCTTTCTTAGGTGTCAATAAGATTGGTATCGCACATGGACTCAAACTTTTCCTAATAAAACCCTTTGTTAGCAATTCATCAACTTGTCTTTTAAGCTCTTCATACTCCATAAGATCCATTTTATAAGTTGATAGATAGGGTAGTTTTGCACCTAGAACTATATTAATTGCATGTTAAATATTACGAAAAAGTGACAATTTATTAAGCAAATTGACAAGTGCTGTATAAAAAAATATCTTCTAACAAAATTTTCATTTTTCAAATCACTTTCAAATTTTGTTCAACTATTGTTTTTATGGTTTTCTTTTCCATAACAACATAAATAACTCTTATTTCTTCACTTTCTCTTTCATAATTTTTTTGAATTTGGAGAGGCTTCTTTTGCTAGACAACTTGATTTCTTTTTAGTAGCTTGTTCAAGCTTTTTAGTGAAGTGTTCACACTTATTTTGCTTAGGTTTTTTTATACTCTTAGGGCTCTTAGGGTGTAAAGTGATGTTGATATCATTATGTAAGAAATGGTAGGTATTTTTCTTCCCACAATGATAGACATCACGATCATAAAACCAAAGACGATCCATTAATATGTGTAACATTCACGATGATTATATCAAACCAAATAGATTAATACTCATAGAAACCAGAAAAAATAAATAATAAAACAATAATTTCTTATTGGAATGGTAGTGTTATCAATCCAAGCAACATGACATGGTTTAAAATATGGTTGTGATTGTGTGGGTAGCTTTAACCTGTCAACTATAATTGATGAAACCACATTCATACAAGTGTCGCCATCAATTACTAGTTTAAGCAATCCCTCCCTACATGTAATTAAGGTTGAAAAATGGTAGCTCTTCTCTAATCCTTTTTTTTTATATTATTTTGATGCAATAATTATGTGCCCAACCACTATTTAGAGAGAGTTGTCCACACCAGAATCTATTAGCTTTTCAACATAAAATTTTTTCTCCTCTTGATTTCTTTCATCTTTAGTTTCATCTTTTTCGTTTAGACCTTTTCCTTATAGACTTTCAATAAGCAAAATAGATTTAGTGGGCAATAGTTTGGAAGAAAGTAATTTTTTCTTCTAGAATCTTATTTTTTGTAATTTGATTTATTGGTTTGGTTCACAAAAAAGTGATTGTTGAGGTTTTATAAGATTCTCAACAGTATCAAGAAGTGGTAAAGTAAAGGGAATCAAAAACTCTCTTTTTTCTGAGGCTTTTTAAGATTCTAGAAGAAATATGAATTTTTTTTCTATTTGCCCCACTTAATTGCATTTTCAAATTATATAAACAATATTATTTACCTTTAAAATGTAGTAATTTTTTTATAAAATACTATGAAAATAATTTTTTTAATGTATTTTAAACAAATATCACATTTTCAACACAGTGCTATTGAAATCCTCATAAAAGTTATAATTAAAAACATGATTTTTGTTGAAAAGATGAAAAAAATTATTTTTCATAATTCAACAAAAACAACATTTTTTAAATAAAAAATGTGATTTTTGTTAAAAATACAAAAAAAATTATTTTTCAGAATTTAACAAAAACAATATTTTTAATATAAAGAACATATTCATTGAAAATGTGACATTTCTAAGATAAAAATATAGTTTTTGTTGTAAATATGAAAAAAATATTTTTCAGAATTCAACAAAAACGATGTTTCTAAAATAGAAAATATAATCTTTATTTAAAATATGATGTTTTTAATATAAAAAATGTAATATTTGTTAAAAATATAATAAAAATTATTTTTCAAAATTTGACAAAAATGATATTTCTAAGATAAAAAAAAAAAAAGAACATAGTCTTTGTTAAAAAGACAACGATTCTAAGTTAAAAACATAGTTTTTGTTGAAACATGAAAACTATATTTTTTTAAAATTCAATAATAACGATATTTCTAAGTTAAAAACATAGTTTTTATTGAAAACATGAAAAATATATTTTTTATAATTTAATAAAGATGACATTTCTAAGATAAAAATATACTTTTTATTGAAAAGATGTATTCTTTAAAATAAAAAATGTAATTTTTATTGAAAATATGAAAAAATAAAATAAAATATAAAATATTTTGTTTGATATTATTATATATAAAATTTAAAATAGATCTACGATATTTTTTTTATGCTAATAACTCAATAAAAAACTCAAAATTTAAAATGACTGGAATTTCATTCAACCTTGCCTAATCGCTAGTCCTAGCAAGGGGCTACACGGCAAAATATTTTTTAAAAAACATTTGATGTAAGATCAAAACTGGATAAAGTTTATAGAAGGGAAGATATAAGTTATTAGAATCTGCATCCGAATTATTTAAAATTAAAATATTATTTTTAATGTTAATTTAAATTTATAGAAACGTGAATCATTTTAACTTTAAATAGTTATCCTTTAAAATTAAATCAATTTAAATTCTACCTCTCTGTTCCCCACTATGCTATCTTTCCTCGCGCAGGTTTGCTCAACCAATATAAAAAAAAAAAAAAAATGCAAAAAGAACAGAAATAGCGTAATGGTCTAAGACTAGCAAATTTATTGAAATTTGCAATGAAGAAAAGCACAGTTTTAAATTCAAAATAACCACTTATTGACGCATTAAATTGTCTTCTTTCTTGCTCCAATATTTTCATCCTAGAACCAAGTTCCCTAAACTACAATTTAACATTATCTAACCTCCTACAAACACTAAAAGCTAGGGCAATAGAAATAAAATCAAAATTTTAAAGTAAGCAGCAGCTCACTCCATGACGGTAACTCCTCCAGCAGCCTTTATCTTCTCTATTATATCATTTGCTTCCTCCTTGGTGATCCCTTGTTTGAGCAAAACAGGCACCTTTTCAACAAGGTCCTTGGCCTCTTTCAACCCCAAATTAGTAAAAGCCCTCACTTCCTTAATAACCTTGATTTTAGCAGCAGCATCAAACTTCTCCAACTTCACATCAAATGCTGTTTTCTCCTTCTTCTCCTCTACCCTTGTAGTTCCTGCAGCTGCTCCACCCTGTGAACCTAAGTCCATCTCTTCAGTTGCAATCGGCTGCAATTTTGGGTGCCTTAGCCTCTCAGTAAGAGTAGGACCAATTTGTCTGCGTTCTTCTGGTGGTAAGGCGGCAATCTGGTCTACCAGTTGAACAATCTTATCAGAAGGCAGAGGTCTTGGGCCATATGGATCATAGAATTGTGGATATTTCAACCTTTTAGGCTTCATGTTGGGATCTCTCTAAACAAAATCATGCTGGAATGTACGAAACTGCAAAGGCCCAGTTGTTTCACAAATGGAGGAGCAGACACGAATTGCAGTTACAAGTCCATCGAGCTTCATAGTTTAGTGTCAGATAAAACAATGACTCATGGAACATATGAATAGAAGGAATTTATCTCCTTCAACCAAGTAAATAAAAGTTGTCAACTGTTTCAGTGCTTTCAACACACTTGATAAGAGCTCACCTGCAGGGAAAAGAAAATTTACATTACTTGTGCAGAGAGAAAGCACTTCTCGCATCAAAAGGGCAACTAATATCTGGCTATCTAGACAACGGATGTTGACCGTTGGAATAATTAATTAATCATGCACATTCAGTAGTAATGCAGTCATTCAAATGCATTGCAATCATACTCATATATATTTACTTACCATGGTTACGTTTAGTTGATGCAATTACCGACTACAGCTATCCTGGAGCTTTACCAATGGCTAAGGGAATAAAGAAGTCAAGCCTACACACAATTTACTTGAGCTTAACTCACCATATATTTAGCGTCAATAAGTTCACAATCGAGCTGAGCTCAGTAATCAAGCAAGCTAAGCGCAAGTCATAAGCCTGACTGAGCTCTAAGTACAAATATAACAATAAAATGCCATGCAAATATATGGTTAAATCAAGTATTCAAGCTTGAGCTTAATTGTAAGTTACTAGTGAGAACCTGATTGAGTTCTCGTGTTCAAGTAGCTCTTCCTCTTTTCGAGGTAAGGTTGAGTTTGAAGAACAAATTTTGATCAATCATCATTTATCAAATCTATTTCAGATTGGGTTTCTTCTGACTTGATTTTAGAAAGTAAGGTCGAGATATCGAAATGGGAACAAGATTTCTTTAACAATCAAATCATATGGGTATAAATTACTCAAAAGAAATGGAAAACGCCTACTTTCTAGCGATCAAAATACCAACGCCCAAAATAATTCCCAAAAACTAGGCTAGAACCAATATATATATATATATATTCAAACCAGTATTTTAGAATAAATTTTCGTACACATGAAGATAAATCCCTAAACTCAAAATGAAATAAAAATCACTTTCTTTAGAAGAAATGAGAAGGGACTGCTCATCCTTGGCCAGGAAGAGGAAGGATTAGTTCAAGAACTTTTAGATTTTAGGAAAAATTTTCTATTTCAAAGAAAAATAATATTGAAGATGAATATGTAATTCTTAGATTTTATTAACCTTGGAAAAATACCTAATAAAATCTTTTACTATATTTTCTTTGATTACACGTGAATAGCATATAACATTTATAACATTTGACATATGGATAATCGTAAATAAACAAGTGATTTATTTAAATATTTATTTATTTAATATGTAAATTGTTTATTTAATATTTTTGTTAAATTATTTAAGTGAAATTATTTTCAGTTTTATTGCATATATAATATATGTAACAATAAATTTTTATGTAATAATAAAGTTTTATCATAATATAAAATTTTTTTCATATTTTTAATAAAAATCACGTTTTTAATTTTAAAAGCATCGTTTTCGTTGAAATTTAAGAATTTTAAAAAATAACTTTTTTTATATTTTCAATAAAGGCTGTATTTTATCTTAAAAACCAATCTTTGTTGAATTTTGAAGAATACTTTTTATATTTTCAACAAAAATTGTATTATTATCTTAAAAATGTCACTTTTGTTAAATTCTAAAAAATAATTTTTTTTTCATATTTCAACAAAGGCTATGCTTTTTATTTTTAAAATATCATTTTTATTGAATTTTGAAAAGTATTTTTTTTTACATTTTCAACAAAGATTGTGTTTTTAATTTTAAAAACGTCGTCTTCTTTAAAATTTAAGAAGTCTTTATCTTATAATTGTTATTTTTGTTAAATTTTGAAAAATAAAGTTTTTTTATATTTTTAACAAAATAATTTTTTTTTCTTGAAAAACCATCTTTGTTGAATTCTTAATATTAAATAAAATGTAATATATAAAATTAATATGTTTTTATAATAAATAATGTTGTGTATGTAATCTGAAAATGTAATTAAGTGAGGGTAAATGGGATAAAGTTGTTACTTTTCCATTGGAATCTAAAGAAACCTTAGAAAGAATAGAGTTTTTTATTTCACTTACTTTTTCGTTTTTTGACATTGTTTGAAATCTTAAAAAGTCTCAAAAATCATAATTTGTGAACTAAACTATGGAATCAAATTACAAAATGTAAAATTTCAACAAAAAATCTTACTTCCCCCAAACCAAATGGCAAATGCCCTTTCAAGGTTATTACACTTAGGGACGACAAAGGATAACGTAACTGCTTTTTTTTAGGTACTCAACTCATATCCAAAACCCTATCTTTTATATATATATATATATATATATATGTATATATATTATCCGAATCTAATAAATACCTAGATACTATTCAAACTTTGTTATCAAAACCTTAACTTAGGCTCGATCTATTTCATTGAAAATAGTTTCCTAAAAATAATTTTTGTTGTTTGGATAGTCTTATAAAAAAATTTTTTTGGTGTTTGGATGTTTTCGGAAAATCAATATTTCCATTAAAATAATGTTCTTTACATAACTATTTAAATAATATTTTTATACTTATCCCAAATAATAATAATAATAATAAATAAAAACAATTAATAATTAAAAAATACAACACGATAAAATTATTATAATACAATCATACAAACTTATAAGATAATAAAATATTTTTTATATTGTTTTTATATAAAAGGTAGTTTTGCAAAAGTTACAAACTATATCCATAATAATATAAATTGTAAGATTTTATCTAAATAAAATAATTTTTAGGTGTACAAATTAATTAATATTATTCTTAGACATAATAAACCTACAATAACCACACTACAAAATTATGTACTATATAAATATTTATTATTTATTATTAAAATAATAATATACTACTAATTATTATTAAAATATTAAAATGTTAAAATATTTATGTATAATAATTACAAAATGCAAATATTTAAAATTAAAAATATTAGAAAACTTTCAATATTAATATTAATAGGACAAAATCAACTTACACTATAAAATTTTTTAGTTTTATATCTTTTTCTAATCATCAATAAAGATGAGAGAGGCAAGTTGGAAAAAGAAAAATGGTTTAATCTTGTCTTTAGATTTATTGAAATCAATGGCTAAAAAGAAAGTATAAAACTAAAAAGTTTTATACTGGTGTAAGTTGATCCCTCTCTAATATTAATATTTTAATTTTTTGATTTTTTTAATTAAAATAAAATAAAATTGCTTTAATATAATCTTATTTGGGTAACATCAAATAAAGTCTTAACTTAAACAATTATATCCAAAATTCATCTTAAGTAAAACTATAGAAATATTTAATATTAAAATATTAAAATATTTAATATTAACATTTTAATTTCTTAATTAAAATTAAATAAAAATTTTTATTAATAAAATAATATTTCGAGTCAAGTCAAATTAAGCCCGAACTTAAAAAATTATGTTTAAGGTCTGGCTTGAATTGAAATATACTCACGAACTTAGTAAATGGTGTTATCATAAATAGCTCAATTTCCAAACAAAAATGGCCTTATTTTCTCTTAACTAATAAGTCATTTTATGTTAATAAGTCAAATTTTTTGCCAAACAAACATAAAAAAAAATACTAAAATATTTTCTAAAATCATTTTTTGCGAAACAAATAGAATATTAATAAATTTGAAAATACTTAATTGCTACCTTTACCCATTTAAATACCTAATTATTAACTCAAAATTTAACTCTTAAATTAATTTAATGGGTACCTGATTACTTGATCAAATGCAATTTCAAAGTCGAATCCAAGAAAAGAATAAATTTAATTTACATCTAATCTACATAAGTAATAATCATTATATATATATATATAACTCAAATATTTAGTAATAAATGCTAAGTCATTTTTACATAAATTATAAATTTATACATTTTAATTTTATTACATAAAACATAATAATTTTTTTATTGTCCATAAAACATAATAATTTTTTTATTGTCTAATATTTATCTGGATTATTAATTTTTAATTTTCTCATATTCATTTTTTAAAACTATTACTTTTAAAATGTATTGATCAATCCTTTAATTTTGTAACATTTATATTTTTTACTTTTGATTTTCTTATGACTTATGATCTTCTATCTCTTTTAAGAGTGAGAGTTATATGAGTATTTTCTATGTCTTTATTACACTCTTTTCTTCCAATTATTATTGGTCATGTTACTTTGATTATTGACTTTTAATTTTCTTGTATTCATTTTATTTAAAACCATTATTTGTTAAAATTTCTTGATCAAACCTTTGATGTTTTAACATTTATATTTTTTACCTTTGATTTTCTTATAATTTATGGTTTTTTTTATCTCTTTTAAGGGTGGGAGTTATATGAGTTTTTTTCATGTATTTTTTACACTTTTTTTTACCAATTCTTATTTGTTATATTATTTGGACTATTGACTTTTGGTTTTCTTTGGTTTTCTTGTATTTATTTTCTTTAAAATCATTATCTATTAAAATTTATTAATCAAATCTTTGGTTTTGTAAATATTTATATTTTTTACTTTTGATTTTTTTGTAACCTATGGTTTTCCATCTTTTTTAAGGATGAGAGATTATGCCTCTATTACACTCTCTTGTCTCAATTCTTGTTTATCATATTACTAATTATGAAGTTTTGTTTTTTTATTGTGTTTTCATATTGATATTTTTTAATTTTTTAATCATGATCTATGATTTTTTTTAATTTCATGTTTGTTTATTAGCCAATTGATGTATTTTTTTAGTACTTTTATTTTTCTTATAATTTTTAAATTTTTTACCCTAATCTTTTTCTTTTTTTTTTTGTAGTTTAAACTTGACTATTAACCATTACTAATCATGCAGTTTGTTTGTTATTATGTTTTCATTTTTATAACTTTTTTAATCATGATTTTATATTTTTTTCGTTTACATTTCAAGTTTGTTTCTTAGCCAATTGGTGTATTTTTTATTGTTTGTATTTTTATAATTTTCTTTTTCTTACTTGTTTTTTTTTTTTTTTTTTACAGTTTAAATTTGCCTATTAACAAATTAGAATATACCACGACTGATGATTATTCTTAAATAGATGATTGAATGATCAAAATTTGTATTTTTTGATTATGAGATGCTTATAATTTTAAGACTAAACAGCATGTTAGCATAAAAATGTTGTTGATTGATGAAAAGCTATATATGTTTTTTTCTCTATTTTTGTCATGTTATTTCTTTATCTTTAATTTATTTTATTATCCTTTGGTTAAATCATAGGCATGAATATTTATTTTTATATTGTTTACTTATGGTTGTTTATTATTTGGATTATATAAATCCTTTTAATATTTTAGTTTTTAGACTTTTGGTATGTAGCATGTTACTAATCATGATATTTGTAAGCATCCTCTTTATATTTGCATATTTATAATTTTTTAATTTTTTATATAATCCATGATTGATTTTTTGATGTTCAAATATATCTATTTGTCATTTGAGACATGTTTAGAACCCGTTTTTGTTTATGACTTTTGAATTTATTTTTTTAAGTGATAAATAAATTGTTGCAATGAGGATTTAAAGGTTTGATATATCAACTATATCATAATTTTTCATTTTGTTTTGAGAGTACAAATTTATATTTTATTTAAATTTTATTTTTAGGGAACTTTTTTTATTGTTTCAGTGTATTTGATTATTTATCGAAAATTTAAATTTTTGGTAATGTATGAGCTCATTAACAATGGAAGGTGATACTCAAGTTTCAATGTTGCAATAAGATTTTGATTCCTTTCATTATCTCATCTTTTTCCCTTATTTTTTTTGTCTTAATCTATTTATTGATTTTTTTATTCATTTCTTTATTTCCATAATTTTCATATTGTTATTTCATTTATATTGTTAATAAATTTATATTTTCTTTAGAAGATTTCTTTTAACTTTTAATGGTTTCTCTATGTAATTATAATTTTATTTTTTATTTAAAGGTAGTAATGTAGATTTTTCAAAATCTCAAGGTCAAAATAGTTTTTTCTCAATAAAAAGCGTTATTCATCTTTCGGATAAGTCATGTTTTCCTTTATTTTAAAACTTATTAAATTAATTAAAATGATAGATAAAAAGGTTTACAAGGATAAAACTAATTAAACTAATTATAATATGACTAAAATAATCATATAATTCTTATAATTTTATAATAAATCATGTATAACATACTTATAAAATTGATAAGTTTTGAGAAATAAATACATTTAAAAATGAAGACATTTTTCTTTAAACTTTTAGTTTTTAAAAAGGAAATGATGCAGTTGCAATTACATTCATGGAATAAGTTTATATAGGTTATAATTAAATTATTTTTAATATGTTAAATATTTAATATTTTAACTCTTTAACCTTAAATTTAAAGTTATCATTTCTATTTTATTGATATTTTTTTGTCTTTCAAAAATCTCTATCAACAATCAAATTATTTTATGAATGAATGGCAAAAAAGATTAAAAAGATTTTATTTATTTTATTTGTGGCAAGTAAATAAAATCTTTTTGTATTTGTTTAATTATTTATCATGCTATAATTTCAAGAGATCCAAAAAAAATTAGCTTTCTTTGTAATTTGAGATTAAGAATATTTAAAAATCTATGTTGCTTTCAAATTTTTTAATCTATTTTTTAAGAAAATTTTTACATTAAATTATTACTAATAAAAAATTTAAAATTTTTTTGCCATCAACATTAGATTTAATATATTATTATTATTATTATTATTATTATTATTATAAATATTTCATTTTGTCTTAAGATTTATCGAAATTAAAATGAGCTTTGATTGTTAACTAGACCTTAATGAAAAATTTTGAACTTAATGACTAAAAGCCCAAACAATTTTTTTTTTTAGTTTTGATTTAATTTTAATCTTAATTTTATTTTATTTTTTGGGTTTAATTTTATTTTTAATCTTAATTTTGTTTTTTTGGGAATTTTTTTTATCTCAACCTTCGTGAAAATGAAAAAATGCACAAAATCATGTCACAATTAAATCACAGATTTGATTGAAATTTTTTTCCAAATTTAAAGGGATTGATTCCCTATATACAGTTATCAAGCATACACAACCAAATGAGGAATACACAGCAATCGAAACCAACAATCAACAACAAGCAATTAACGAGACTAATAATCTAGCCAAAGTCCAAAAAATCCAAACAAGACAGTGGTGTTCAACAGGCAACTTAGAGGTAGCAACACAAGCAAACTTAAAGAAATTATCAAACAAGAAGCGATCTTAGCAATTAACCCGACAAGCAAACCCAGAATCGACAATAAACTAGTACGCCCGGAAGTACACAAGCACAATTGACAGAACATAACAGGCCAGATTTTGGGGCCGTATGGTGGAGATTGGCCATAATTTGAAAATTTGAGAAGTCTGGTTGTTGTTTGTTTAAGGTTGTCTAATGAACATAGCTAGAAGAAGTCCTCTAAGTGTTGGTAAGATCGACAGCGAGGTCGATGGTGACTGGCAGTAGTCACTAGTGAACGATAGCAGCAATTGGTGAAGGTTGCAGTGGTCTTCAAATGAATTCTGGGTACAAGCAGTGGTATTCTTGGCTAGAAATTAGAGGAGAGAAGGTAGAGGATTTGGGTTTCAGTTTTCTGATTAAAGCTTTGAAAAGAAGAGGGAGGAAGGAAGAAAGGATTTAAGCCAGCATCACACAGCGCCATTAATAGCTGGAGAAGGACCAAGCATGACCCGCATGAAAGCCATACCCGACCCGTATGCCTACTAACCCAGTTTAGATCCGGTCCAATTGAAGCAACCTACCCCAGCCCGCATGCCATCTTGAGGAAAGTTCCGGCCTAATCTTGAGCCCAATTCATCCAGCCTTTTTTCTTTTCAAGCATAGATTAATATTCAATTTGGGTCATTCCAAGCTCAATCTTTTGGACTTCATTGATCCAGTAATTGGTATTTTTCTCCCACTTTTGTTTATCTTATCTAAAGTTATCGTTTATTGTTTATTTTGGTTGTGAATGTTTTCAAAATATATAAAAATAATAACAATAATAAATTATTTGAAAATTAATCCATAATATCCTACCAAATTATTAGAGGATTTTCATAGGTTATATTTTTTAAAAAATTATAAACTTTACTAAATTGTTGGATAATTTCATAACCTAAATTTTTTTAAGCAAAATATTTTTTTAGTCCTACTAAATTATTGAAATATTGAAATTTTAAATTAAATCTTACCAAACCATTAGAAGATTTAATTCTTAAAATGAATTTATAAATGATTTTCAAATAAAATCTCATCAAACTATTGGAAGATCTAAATCAAAGTAAAACTTTATCAAACTATTAGAAGATTTTACTGTTTGTTTTTCAAGTAAAATATGTTAATGAATCCAATGATAATACTTCTTCAGAGTGAGATATTAGTCTTTATGAATATTCTTAAAGTGAGAAAATTATTTAAAATTACTACTAAACTGTTAGAATAATTTTAAGATTAATTTCTAATAATTAAATTATTTGATAAAATTACAAAGATATTTTAAGACTTGAATAACTTGCAGTCAAACTGATATTATTCTTTGGATGGGCACTATAAGGATATTATAACTTTCTTCATATGTAAACGTACTCCCGAACCTAAATTTGATTTTGTAGACAAGAATCTACCATTTAAAGATACTTATGTCAAGTTTAAGAATCTTATTTAAAATAAGACAGATTCAGTTAAGTGACTAATTGCACCTAAACTAAAAAAAGACTGATGGCGACTTCTTAAATCTATGTCTAATAATAGGTCTATGGATCTATATGTTATGATAATAATAAATAAATAAATAAAATCAATAATTTTCTAGTAAAATAAAATACTCAACTGAAGTCTCAAAGAATATTCTAAAAATTAATTTTTTTTCTATTTTTCTAATTAGCAATTAAATCTTAACATTTTTATTTTGTAAGTCCTAAGTTGAGCGGAATCAAAGAAATGAGTTTTATTAGATTAAAGAAAATTATACCAAAATATTTAGTTAAAATATTTATATTTTTTTTTATTTTACTTCATTTCACTATACTCTATTTGTTAAACATAGGCATTGAGTGGTAATGATTTAACTAAAATAATACAACATTTTTATAGATTTTCCTTTTAAAAGGTATAACCATTCACAAAGGGAAAGTGAAAATGTTAATGTTAAATACATATAGGGTTTATAAATTTTATGATTTAATTTATTTAATTTACTATTTTTAAATTTAATATGTTTTATTAAAATAATAACTTAACTTGATTAATAAAAATAGATTTATTTATTTTCTTATATAATAACTGCTTAAAATATGAGCTTCAATGGAAGATTTAATAATAGAATTTTTGTATAATTTTTTCTTCTAAAAAGATCAAATACACATAAAAATTATTTGAAAAAATGTTGTATGAATTTGAATGGAAACTTAGAGTTTAATAGAATGTTCATAAATACTATAAAAACCATAATAATTTTTATTTATTTTTTACATGTTCTTTGCAATTTACTATTCATAAAACAACATTTTAATTTGGTTAATAAATATTTTTATTTCTCTTTTTATGCACCTATTCTTTAATTAAAATACAAGTTAGATTGATAATTTATATAATAAAAACTTTTATAGTAAAACAAAAGATGGATAGTGTTTATATTATATATATATATATATATATGAACTGATTGGATTCTAAAGGTTTAATTTTAATTTCAAAAATCTCATGATTAATTAAATTTATTTAGTTATTTTCATATTTTATTTGTAAATCAATTCTGCTAAAAACAACACCTTAAATACTTTTTTTTACTTTTTTTTCATTCACACTCATAATTGAAAACAAAAATTAAAGCAATAACTTATAATAATAGAACTTTTATTTGAATTTTTACTTTAACAATATAAAAAAAAGACACATAAAAATATTAATATTATAAATATATATGAATTAGGATAAATATTTTTTGGATTTAATACTAATTTATAAAACCCACAATTGAAACTAAGATTAATTTAATGTCTTGAATTTGTTAATGATAATAGTTCTTTTTAATTGCAGCATTGATTAGCGACTGTAAGATTAAGTTCAGGGTCTTACATTTCTAGGTAATTTATGTTTTTATTAATTAGAAAAAATATAATTTTTTTATATTTTTTCCCACATCTATGATTTAAAACTTAGGTTTGAAACTACAAATTTTCATATAAATTTTTATTTATAAAAGGCTCAAGTATAACTAAAAGGAAAAGTAAAAATTTTCCTATTAAATAAATTTGAGATCAAATGAACACTAGATATTTAATGCCAAATTCATTAATTTCATGATTTAAATATGATAATTTTATTTAGAGTAAAATAAAACACTAAGTGAAAAGTACTCTAAGTAGCATTTTTACCTCTTAAGGGTTGACCTTTTCTTTCTCATAAAGTATATACATTTATTAAAGAGATTGTTTCTTCTTTTGAAAGATAAATAAATTTAATAATAAATATTGAATAATTAATTTCTTACATTTTCACATTATTTAAGTATAATTAATTTATTAAAATCTCTTATATTTTTTTAAAAATTTGTTTATACCTCATTCTTTTAGAAATTGACCAATCTTTGAGTTAAATTGCAATATTGATAATTTTTAACATCCACTAAAATTTCCTAAACAAAATTTGGTTTATAACAAATAAAAATGTATACCATTTAAAAGAATACTTTTAATGATATTCTAACATTATAAATGTTTTTATTACTCAAATAGGTTGTTTAACTAATGTGTTACAAGATCATTTTTTAATATGTTATTTAAAATTTAAAATTAAATATATCTACATAAAATTTTAAATATCATTGTAGACACCGAATTTTGTTTCGGGCATTATTCAACATGATTGATCCGGGCTCATTTGTGAACATGAGCCAAGATCATTCAGGAAGACCATTTATAATTCATAAAGAGCTCACAAGTTTGCTTATTTAAAATCCAATGTCAACTCGGGTCAAATCTGGTCAAATAAAATCAAAATTACATAAATTTTGGTCAAAATGGATAAGAACCCAAATCAATTCTAAAAATTCAAAACCTAATCGAAGTCAATATGGTTAAAATCAAATTTGGGATGTTTGAAAACACTAAAATTTTAATTATGCTCGGGGAAGGGTAAAATTACCAAAATACCCTGTAAGGGGTATTTTCGTAAATTAACCTTCCTGAGCTCAAAATTTCACAAAATTTTTCAGATTTTAATTTCATAATATTTCATAATTTTTGTTACATTTAAAATAATAACAGTATCCCGAAAAGGGTAAAATTACCAAAATACCCTTATAGGGGTATTTTCATAATTTGGCTTGTAGAGCTTAAAATTTCATGAAACTTTCTAGGTCTCAATTTCATAATATTTTATGATTTTTTATGTTTTAAAATTATAAAAATGACCATGGGACATTGATTTCTAAGAAAATGACCATAAATACAAAAATTTTACACTAGGGGTAAAAAAGTCTTTTCATGGGTTTGAGGGGCATAAAAATTCAACCTTTGCTATGTTTTAATGTGGGCCATTGGATCTTTTACTGACTTTTAATTCAAGGGCCAAAGGTGGCTCCTTGAACAAATAGAGAAGGAGAAACTTTGGCCCTTGGATAAGATTTCATCTAAGGGCTCTCATTGATCAAGATTGAGATCTTAGTTTATTAGAGGCTCTACTGAATAACAAAGACTAGAAGCTGTTGGAAAAAAGAGGATACTAGAGAGGGGGTTGGCTAAAAAAAAAGAGAAAGGCTTTAAAAAAAAGAGAGGAAGCTAAGAATAAAAAAAAGGTATATGTTTGTCGTTTAGATCATTGTTTGCTTCACCATTTTCACACCTATCATGATATTTCCTGCAAAGTGTTCTTGTTTACTCATTGCATGCTTTAGCTTTGGCATGATTATGGATGAAGTTTAAGGCTCTATTTTTTTTATGTTACTGGTTTCATTTTTTTACAAAATGGTTGAAACTTTATTTTTTTTTCCTGGTGTTGCCAATAGCTTTTACCTCTTCTGTTGGCAGCAATAATTGACCTCATTCCACAAAGGTTTCAAGGTCTTTACACTTCTATCTTTATCGCCAGCTTTTAGTAGTATAACTGGAACAAGTAAAGAAACCTATAAAGTAGCTAGATAACTAAATCGTGTTGCATGTATCCCCATAGGTAGTCATAGTTTGATTGTTTTTCCACCCAGATTTGGAAAGCTATTTCCTTTGTTGCCTATAGAGGTTCCAGCATCACTTTTATCTCTTTTTTTTGCATGAGATTTAGGTGTACTGATGGTAATGAAAAGCTTATAACAGAAAGCTTCTAGGGAAAAATGTTTATGGTTGTTGAAGGAAAAGGGGAAAAGGTAAACGGCCTATTTAGGGGGTTAAGTATTTTTTTTACTTTTCCAGCTTGTTGTTCACATGGGACTTTTGCGTAAGCACTTAAGCTTTAATTTTTCCATGTTCATTTTAGCAATACGTGGTCCTACCATGGTCTTTTGCCTAGCTTCCATGTATGATGAAAAGATCAAATGCAAGGCACAGTCCTACTATTGTTTTGTTTGCACAGTATTTTGATGTAGTGGAAACATGAATGCCTCGCATGGTTCTACAATTATTTTGTTACTTAGATTGCTTTTCCACTTCTATTTCTTCAATCCATACATGAATCACTTATAAGTGTAGAGAAAGTTTCACTTGTATATGGATTTGGATTTATTATTATTATTATTACTATTTTTTCTTTTTTTTCTTTTTACCTTCATCAAGAAACTAGCTACTACATGCAGTAAAAATAATACATAATGATGATCATGTTGATAATGCAAAATGAATAATAAAACAATTAGGGTGTAGGAATATTTAAGCATTTTTTTGCATAATTATTTTAGCTTGATGATCATGTTTATTTTTGGATTATGCCAAGGTTTTGAATGTCTAATTCCTCTCTGTATGTATTAATTTTTAAATTAATTTGTTTATGTCATTGGAATACATTTTGTGTATCTTAATTGCTATTTACATTTCAAAGATTTTTCTTTACTAATAGTAATAATAGTTTTATGTTAAAATATAATTTGTGATATATAAAAATTTTTAATTAATTTTTGGAAATTATAAAAATGAACTTACTTCGAAAGTTTGCCTAGATATTAGAGACTTTTAGAAAGGTTTATAAAAATCTTAAAATTCAAACCCAAGCTTACCTAAAAACTCAAACTCTTTTAAGTTTATAAGGATTTACATGAAAAACTTTTATGAAATAATCTATTCCTGAATGTCGCCAAGACGTTGGGGTATTTAGGAAATTTTATTTCACTAAGGACTTTCATACATTTCCATGGCTTAAAAGTATATTCATTTTGTTGAAATTTTGATTATAAAAATATAATAATACTAATAATTGGACGAGATTTTTAAATATAAAAATTCGCACCCATACTCTACCTAGACATTGGAAAGTCCAGGTGGTTTCTTCATATTTGAAATCTCCACATTTAAATTCTCACTTAATCATCATTTTTGCATACGTATCGTTTTAAGTTAATGTCTTCATTCATAATGCATACGTATATGTTTGTTTAGTTATGATTGTTTAATATTGATTATATGATTGTATTTTCATTTTTTTCTTTCCACATAAAAGTTTTCTTAAAAATTTTAAATTTTTAAAGATTTGCATGAAAACCTTTTATGAAATAATCTGTTCTCGAATACCACTTAGATATTGGGGTATTTAAGAAATTTTATTTCATTAAAGAATTTTCATTCATTTTTGCAACTCAAAATAAATTTGTCAAATTAACTAATAATAAGAATTGGATGAGATTTTCAAATATAAAAATTAGCACCCAAGCTCCGCTTAGATGTTGGAGAGTCTAAGTGGTTTCATTATATTTGAAATCCAAGTTCTTAAATTCATGTTTGATCATCATTTTGCATATGTTTTCACTTATAATGCATACATATGTATTTGTTTAAGTTATGCTGGTTTAATATTAATCATATTATTATATTTTTGTTTTACCACATAAAAACTTTTTTCTTAAAATTTTTGGTTTTAAAAAAATGTAATTAAAATAGCATTCTATGAAATATAATTGATTGGTACTCTGCCTAGATGTTGGAGAGTCATCAATAATTATCATTTTCAAAGAATGTTATTTTATTTTTAAAAGGAATGTTATGATGAATCTTAAATGGAAAGACTATCTTCAAATTTTACCTTTATGTTGGAGACTTTGAAAGTGTTTCTTTAATTTAAAGATTCTCTTAATACTCTTTAATAAAAGATTTTTTAAATAAACAAAAGGGAATTATAGTTAAATTTCATATAGAAAACCATTTTTATCCAAAATAACAAATAGCTCATAATTAATTGGTACCAATTTTATAGGCGTTGTAGGGGTGCTAATCCTTCCCCATACGTAATCAACTCCCAAATCCAATCTGTTTTCGTAAACTAAAATTATCTTTTTAATAAAGCTTTAAACCCATTTTATTGTTTGTTAAAAAGATGAAATTTTTGGGTGGCCAATCACACCTTAAAAAAGATTGGTGGTGACTCCCCATGTTTTTCATGACTTTTAAATTCTTACGTCTAGCGATCAAGTTTTCAGATCGATACGTCACGACAGCTTAGTGACTCCATTAGGGATTTTTTAGAATCAAGCCAAAATTTTAATTATATGTTATTAATAATTATTGGTTTAATTGGTTTTATTTGATATTTAATTTAATTCCCTTTTATTTTAATTTTTCAAATATATATATACAAGTTAATAAATAAAATAAATCGCATGTTAATTATTTTGTTTTGATTTGTGCTTTTGATTTATTTATGATATTTTGATTAATATGTCATTTTGCACACACTCTGCATATTCACTTGATACATGAGCTCTAGACTCGGGCTTCATCCTTTTAGGAGAAAGTGAAGTAGTTATGCTCTCATGAGGTGAAACCTCTGTATTTGCTAGCAAAACACTTCCATTCAGATTGAACCCTTTCCATTAGTAGCCTATAATGGATGAGGATCGGGTAGTCTTACCAGTCTATGATTGACGATGATGTGAGGAAATAGTCTAGGAAACTTAAGACGTATAAATCTTAACCCAGCATATCATGAACCCTAAGGATCCAACCTAGGTAGAGCCATGCCACCTTTAAAAAATTACCAAAAGTTAGGACACTATATACATTCTATTATTTTGTTGTATGGTTACTATATTATTTCTTTTACTTGTTTGTTTTGAATTATTGAGTCATTTTTTTTATATTCTTTGATTTTGTTGCTTACATTATATAGGCATTATATTTTAAGAGGGGATATTTGTTTTAGGTCGATCATTGACAAGATAAGAAAACAAAAAGAAAATGCCAAAAAAAACTTTGTAAAAAAAAAGTGGTTTTCTTAAATTTTTTGTTTATTGGCCAAATAAAAATTATGAAAAAAAGAAAAATCTTCAAATCCTAATTATTCTCTATGATAAGAAAAAATATGTTTTTAAACTTATCCTTTTCCAAAAAAAGAATTTTAATTTGGATCTTTCACATTTTCATTTGATCTTTTACATACATTTTTTAAAACATGTTCAAAAGAAAAAAAAGAAATAATAGGGTAGTACATACGCTCTATCCTATGCATTTTAATAGATACGACATGCATCACATTTCATGCATAATAATAAAATGATACATGCATTCCATGCCATTTTAATAGGTAGTGCGCACACTTCATTTCATTACATAATTTAAGGTAGGATCAGTTTCATTAGGGCAACATAACATAAGTATTGTATTCCATTAGGTCATGTCAGTTTTGTTAGGTCAATATAATACAAGCATTGCATTCCATGTAGATATATCTTGTGCACTTGATAGGTTCATGTGTTCTATGCAAGTATGTTGTATCAGTCATAGGAATATATCTCATCACTCATGTAAGTATGTCATTGCATTTCATGCACAAGGATTCATGGATGGTAGGGTTTTATAGAACATGCATTGCATTTCATATACCACCATTCCTGCAACATAACATTATATTCCTTGCATATACATTCACGGATGATGAAATTTTTATTATTTGAGGCCTATGCATGTGAAAATTCATTTGCCTTAGGTTTATTTGCATTTCATGACATTTTTTACATCGTCATCATATTCATATGTTCATAAACATGCTCTGTGTATCACACATAAGTTAAAAATTATTTTTGTTGCATTCATTTAATAAGGGTAATAATATAAAATTTTTGGCCTAAGTCCTAGAATAAAATGTCTATCTTGGTGGAAATTAGAATGGCAAAAATGGGAGATCAATTGGGAGCAAGGATTAGTGCTTTGGACTTGAATACAAGAGGAAATTTGAGCTTATCCTCAATAATAATAATATTTGACTTGCATATCATGCATCATTTGTTTGAATTCATTATTTTTCATGCTAGCTAAGGACAAAGAATGATGATTGTATATATACTTTTGTTAAACCTTTAAAACAAAAAAAAAAAAATGATTCACAATAAAGTCCCACATAAACAGTTTTTAGTAGAAAAAAGGAAAAAATTTTCAAAGGGAAATTTACGACGATGAGAATCTCAAAGTAATTGGTGATTACTATATATATATATATATATATATATATAAAACCCTCATCCGATACCATTACACTTTTCCTTGACCACTCCTATGTTTCAATCTTTTTGAATAATTTTACTCACTAGTCATAATCCTTTAAGGGATATGAATTTACACTGGTGAACCTTATCATCATTTGATATATTGAAACTATAATATTTTCTTAGGCAATAAATGAAGAGACCAATTTTGAAAATTTATTTTTGGTAATTCAATGTGTATCAAATCTGGCTAATATGATTTAACCATCCAAACTTTTTCAATGACATAGACACAAAAATTGCTTGAACTTTCTTTTTCAAGTAACCATTGTTTCATCTCTTAAGGCACATTGATTAAAAGAAACAAAATTGCTTCTTGCCTAAGACAATTTGTTTCATGCCTTAATATCTTTTTCCCTTAAAATGCCAGACAATTTGGAACCAAAATGAGCCTTTTTGTGAATTGTGCACTTAAATTTTAAACGTCCCATATAACTTGATTTTCTTTATCATAAGAACCTTGTATAGGAAAACAAGATGGGGCATCAGTCACACAAAAATGATTGATGGTTGTAACAAAAAAAAATTAAAAAAAAATAAAATAAATGAAAACAAAAACAAAGAAGAGCTTTTTGTCTATTCTTTCAAATACATTGGTCTTTTAATTGAGTTATCGTGTTTGAAATGATGAATGGCCATTTTTCTCTATCCTTCTCTTATAGAAAAATTATCCACTTGCTATCCCTTTGAGCCTATTAAATTTATTGTTCCCAAAATAAATCCCGACCAAGGATCACTTTTTACATTGGGAGCAAAATAAGGATATCTTCAAAAGCCTAATTTCAAGAAAAGTATCTGATATTAAGAATGTCTAACATGCATTTCGAAAATGAGGGTCCGAGGTAAAAAATGAATGAAGTTTTAAGAAAATAGAATTCAAGGAGTTGGTTGCTAAAAATGAAGATAAATATTCCAAAAAAAAAAGAGAAAGAGAAAAGAAAAAGAGAGAAATGAAAAAATGGTTATGACATCATGCACTTAGGAAATTTGAACAAATTTCAAAGAAAAAAAGCCCAAATAGAAAATGCAAAAAAAATGTTAAAATGAAAATCTTTCTTCGAGATCATTTTTCTAAAGGGAACTACTTTTCAATTTAAGTTTTTATACTTGAAATGATAAATGGCCATCTTTCATTATCCTTTCACAAATGTAGAAATTTACCCCTTACTACCCCTTTGAACTTGATTGATTTTTTTTGAAATAAACATTAACTAAGGATCACCCTCTATACTGGAGGGTAAAAAAAGAACACATTTAAGAGTTAAGAATGGGGATGTCCGAATGGAATTCCATGTGATAAGGGAAAAAGCCTAATATAAAAGTTCATAAAAATTTTGAATCCACTGAGTGAAAGAAGGAAAAAAAGAAAAAACGAAGAAAAAATGAAATGAAAGAAAAAAGGAAAAAAAAAGAAAAGAAATGAATGGGTGAAAAGCAAAAAGGAATAGACCTCAGAGTGTATCCTTCGAATAGAAAAATGATCCTTGGTTTTAAATACCCTTAAATACTTGTTTTGGGCCTTTCTATCCTTTTCTTTGATAACCTTGAACCTTAACCTACATTACAACCTTTGAAAAATCCATATTGGATCAAGTATGAAGACTTTGAATTGAAGAGTTTCTTTTGGAAAAATGACCATAAATCTTTTGAGTCCCTATTTATTACATAATTTTCTGTTTGGACTGTTAACCCCTTTTGAAAAAATTCTTTTCCTCTTTCGAGTTAGTTTAAATTTTTTAAGCGCATGGTGTGTTAATAAAAAAATAAAAAATAAAAATAATGACAAAAAAAAGGCAATGAATGACAGACACATGGCTTTTTATCTAGAGAATGATCCTTAAGATCCTTGGCCTAACTACCTTAAATAATATATTTTTAAGCCTATTTATCCATTCTTTTAGAACCTTGAACCTTGGCCTACATTATATACCTTGAAAAGTCCATTCTGATTGAATGTGGACACTTGAATTGAAGAGTTATATCCTTGAAGATTTTATCAAGTTCTTCATTATTTTTTTAAAAAATAAAAAAGCTCTAAGGTGAAAACCCAAAAAGGGCAATTTAGAGCTATAACCACTCTTAAAACCCCAAAAGAAGTTTAGAGTTCCAAGGTTCTATCCATAATAAAGAGTCGCTATGTAGTAAAGACTTTACCCTTTTTCTCTTCCCAAATCTTTCTTGAAAAATATTGCTTAGTTTTGATGCACATTGAAGTATCATGTTTTCAATAAAAGAAAAGTGTTTTAGAAAAATTATCTTTTTTGTGAACCTAAGAGAAATCCTTGCAACCCTCGTTAAACCT
Source organism: Durio zibethinus (assembly GCF_002303985.1). Next base: position 16,226,081 of record NW_019167838.1, on the reverse strand, counting down.
TCCTTGAAATATGCACATTAATGGAAAATTTGAATTATCAATCACCTCATCCACAAATATTTCAAATATTAATCATTTAGTCTTCTTTGAAATATGCCCACTAGTGAAAATTGAATTTTATGTCATCCATAAGCATTCCAAATAGTAATCATTAATCTACAAGAGATTTAAAAGCTATGTGTTATTGATTATGAAAACACTTTATGTGGGACAATTTTGTGATTACTTTGGAAAGTTTGGAGATTAGTTGAGCATTTTTGTACATGATATTGAGATTATTTTTGGTGAAGAGTGAACCTTGAAATTTTGAACAAAGGTTTTTTTAAAATGAAGCAAAAAAAAATCTTTGAATTTGCATCAATTGCAAAAGACATTTAATCTACATGTTGCAAAAACAAAATGAGCCTGCACATTTGCATCATGAAAAAGGCATTTGCATTTGCATCATGAAAAAAAATTTGCATTTGCATTGCTTACATCTATATCACAAGAAAAAAAAACAACATTTGCATTTTCATTCAAATCTACATCACAAAAAAAGACATTCACATTTGCATCACTTGCATTTGCACTTGTATAAGACATTTGCATTTGCACCAGAAGAAAAAAAAATTACATTTGCATCATAGCATCTCTATCCTAAGAAAAGTATTTGTAGGGGCGTTTACATGAAAGGAACATTGTCATTTGCATTGTGAAAAAGTCATTTGTGTTTGCATCAAACATTCACATTTTTGCATTCGCATAATTAGACATTCGTATCATGATTATGTTTGTCAACTTTGTAAATATTAGAAAAGCGGGCAAAAAGAGAGAAGCAAATCTATCATTGAAAAGAAAAAAAAAGAAAGAGATAAAAAATAGTTTGATAGAAAACCAAAATGTTAAAAAAGGTTTGCAAAGTTGAAGAAGCAATCATATGCAAAAAGAGAAGGGATTATTGAAAAAATGAGATATGATACAAAATTTAAGCCTAGATTAGCTAGCCTTCAAAGAAAGATTTAAGCCCAGATTAGCTAACTTCTGATTAAATATTAAGCCCAAATTAATTGGTCCCTAATGAAATATTAAGCCTAGATTAGTTGGCCTTTAAAGAAAGATTTAAGCCCAAATTAGCTGGTCATCAATGAAATATAAAGCCCATATTAGTTGGCTTTCAAGAAAAGATTTAAGCCCAGATTAGCTAGCTTTCAAAGAAAGATTTGAGCCTAGATTAGCTACCTCCAATGAATGTAAGCCCAGATTAGCTGGCCTTTAAAGAAATATTTAAGCCTAGATTAGTTGGCTCCCTCGATAAAATATTAAGCCTAGTGCATCTGCATCACCAAAAAGAAAAAAAAAACATTTGCCTTACTTGCATCTATGTCATAAAAAATGGACATTTGCATTTGCATTGCTTGCATCTGCATCATAAAAAAGATATTCGTATTTACATCACTTGCATATATGCCATAAGAAAGAAATTTGCATTTGCACCATGGCATTTGTATCCTAGGAAAGGTATTTGTAGAGGCATTTATATAAAAGGAACATTGATATTTGCATTGTGGAAAAGTCACCTATATTTGTATTAAGCATTCATATTCTTACATTTGCATTGATATTCACATTCGCATCAACATTTGCATTCGTATCATTTGATGAAAATAGAAATTCGTATCATGATTATGTTTGTCAATTTTGTAAATATTAGAAAAAAAAAAGAAAGATAAAGAAAGAATTCGAAGTAGGTTATGGATAGACAAAAGTCAAATAGGTCCATCAAAAGCCAAAGATTTCCAAAATAAAAGGAAAGACAAACAACTAAATGACAAACAAAAAATTCAAAAAGTCATGAATATCAGAAGCAGCTTCTAAAGTTTGAAAGGACTGAATTAGTTTCAAAAATTGAGTTAACATGAATGAAAGCACATGATATAATTACATTTTTATTTTTCATCACAATCATTGCATGCATCATATATTTCTTATGATAAGTTGCATTAACGGTTTCTCTTTGAGACTTCAGAAAGAATCAACATTGTCAAAACAAGAATGATGATCTTGAAGATGAAATGTTACCTCTAGCACAATTTTCAAAATCAAGTCTATCAATTTATGAAGCACCCAATCCTTTATTTTTTGACTCACAACTCAGTCTTGGTCACATTCATTCTTTGATCCACGGTTTAATCCTAATCGTTTTCATTTTCTAATTCGTGGTTTAACCTCAGTCGTTTTCATCTTTTAACTTGTGATTTAATCTTGATCATTTTTATTGTTTGACTTATGGTTTAATCCCAGTCATTTTCATTTTCTGACTCGTGGTTTAAACTTGGTTGTCATTTTTTCTCTGACTCATGATTTAATCTCAATCATTTTCATCTTTTGACTCGTGGTGTAATCTCGATCATTTTTATTTTTTGACTTATGGTTTAATCCTAATTATTTTTATCTTTTGATTGTGGTTTAATCCTAGTCGTTTTCATTTTTTGGCTCGAAGTTTAATTCTAGTCATTTTTATTTTCTGACTCATAGATTAATCCTGGTCATTTTTATTCTCTGACTCGTAGTTTAATCACAGTCATTTTCATTTTTTAATTCATGGTTTAATCCTTGTCATCATTTTTTCCTAACTCGTGGTTTAATCCCTATCATTTTCATCTTTTGACTCATGATTTAAGCTCGATTGTTTTTATTCTTTGACTCATAGTTTAATCCTGGTTATTTTCATTTTCTAACTCGTGGTTTAATTTTGATTGTTTTCATCTTTCGATTCGTGGTTTAATCTTAGTCCTTTTCATTTTTTGACTCGTAGCTTAATCTCAGTTGTATTTATTTGTCTGACTCGTGGTTTAATCCAGTTGTTTTCATTTTTGACTTGTGGTTTAATCCCTGTTGTCATTTTTTCTCTGACTCATGGTTTAATCTTGGTCATCATTTTTTCTCTGACTAATGGTTTAATCTTGATTATTTTCATCTTTTGACTCTGATTTAATCTTAATTATTTTCATTCTCTGACTCATGGTTTAATCCCGATCATTTTCATTTTCTGATTTGTGGTTTAATCTTGATCATTTTCATCTTCTAATTCGTGGTTTAATCCCCGCTATTTTCATTTTTGACTTACGATTTAATCTTGATCATCATTTTTTCTCTGACTCATGGTTTAATCCTAGTCATTTTCATCTTTTGACTCATGGTTTAATCTCAATCATTTTCATTCTCTAACTCACAGTTTAATCTCAGTCATTTTTATTTGTAGACTTTTAGTTTAATCCTGATCGTTTTCATCTTCTAATTTGTGGTTTAATCCTAGTCATTTTCATTTTCTAATTCATGGTTTAATCCAGTCATTTTTATTTTCTGACTCATAGTTTAATCCTGGTCATTTTTATTCTCTAACTTGTGGTTTAATCCTAGTTGTTTTTATTCTCTGACTCATGGTTTAATCCAGTCATTTTCATTTTCTAACTCATAGTTTAATCTCGGTCATCATTGTTTCTCTGACTTATGGTTTAATCCCTATCATTTTCATTTTTTGACCTATGGTTTAATCTCTATTGTTATTTTTTTCTCTGACTCATGGTTTAATCCCAATCGTTTTCATCTTCTAACTCATGGTTTAATCCCAATCATTTTCATTCTCTGACTCGTGGTTTAATCCCAGTCATTTTCATTTTTTGACTCATAGTTTAATCCTGATCATTTTTATCTTTTGACTCATAGTTTAATCCCGATCATTTTCATCTTTTGATTCATGGTTTAATCTCGATCGTTTTCATTTTCTGACTTGTGGTTTAATCTTATTGTTTTCATTTTTTTATTCATGGTTTAATTCTAGTTATTTATATTCTCTGACTCATTGTTTAATCTTGGTCATTTTCATATTTTGATTCATGATTTAATCCCAATCATTTTCATTTTTTGACTCGTGGTTAATCTTGATCGTTTTCATCTTCTGATTCGTGATTTAATCTTGATCGTTTTCATTTTTTGACTCATGGTTTAATCCTGGTCATTTTTATTTTTTGATTCGTGGTTTAATCCTCATCATTTTTATTCTCTTACTCATAGTTTAATCCCAGTCATTTTCATCTTCTGACTCATGATTTAATCCTGATTGTTTTCATTCTCTGGCTTGCGATTTAATTTTGGTCATTTTCATATTTTGATTCGTGGTTTAATCCCGGTTGTTTTCATTTTTTGACTTGTGATTTAATCTTGGTCGTTTTCATTTTTTAACCCATGGTTTAATCCTAATCATTTTTATTCTCTAACTCATGATTTACTCTTGGTCGTTTTTATTTTTTGACTCGTGATTCAATTTCAATCATTTTTATTCTTTAACTCAACTCATGGTTTATTCCCAATTATTTTCATCTTTTGACTCATGGTTTAATCCTTATCATTTTTATTCTTCAAGTTGTGGTTTAATCCTTATCATCTTTAGTTTTTGACTTGCAGTTGTTGTCCCGAATCTCCCTTATTTTTTGACTTATGAAAACAAAAAAAAATAAAAACAAAACCAATAAAAAAATAAAAACAAAACCAATAAAAAAATAAAAACAAAACAAAAAAATGAAACAAAACAAAAAGAAAAGAAAGGGTTTGCTCACTCGGAAACATTATCCGGACAAAATTGCTGCCTATGTCTTTGCATTATTTTTTATTCTTAAAAATAAGCAAAAAGGGGTAATTGTAGATATTGAATTTTATCCCGGATGTTCTTCAACATGATTGATCCAGGCTTATTTGCAAACATAGGTTTAGACCATTTGAAAGGACCATTTACAATCTATAAAAAGCTCACAAGTTTGCCTATTCAAAATTCAAAGTCAACTCGGGTCAAATCTGATCAAACAAAGTCAAAATTACACAAAACTTAGTTAAAATGGATAAGAACCCAAATCAATTCTGAAAATTCAAAACCTAATTGAAGTCAATATGGTTTAAAATTGAATTTGAGATGTTTCGAAACACTAAAATTTTCATTATGCCCCAAGAAAGGTAAAATTACTAAAATATCCTTTAAGGGGTATTTTTGTAAATTGACCTTCTCAAGCTCAAAATTTTATGAAACTTTTTAGATCCTAATTTCATAATATTTCATAATTTTTGGGGCATATGAAATCGCAATAATATCACAAGAAGGATAAAATTACCAAAATATCCGTATAAAGGTATTTTTGTAATTTGGCTTCCAGATCTTGAAATTTTATGAAACCTTTCAGATCTCAATTTCATAATATTTTATAATTTTTGGTGTTTTAAAATCCTAAAAATGACCATGGGAACATTGATTTTTAAAAAAATGACCATAAATACCAAAACTTTGCACTCGGGGTAAAATGGTCTTTTCATGAGTTTGAGGGGCATAAAAATTAAACTTTTGCTATGTTTAATGTGGACCATTGGATCTTTTGCTAACTTTTGACCCAAAGGCCAAAGGTGGCTCTTTGAAAAAATAAAGAAAGAGAAACTTTGGCCTTTGGATGAGATTTCATTTAAGGGCCCTCATTGATCAAGATTGAGATCTTGGTTTCTTGAAAGCTCTACCAAATAAAGAAGACTAGAAGCTGCTGGAAAAGAGAGGATACTAGAGAGGGGGCTAGCTAAAAAAAAAGAGAAAGGCTTTGAAAAAAAAAAGAAAGGAAGCTAAGAATAAAAAATAGGTATATGTTTGCCGTTTAGATCATTGTTTGCTTCACCATCTTCACACCTATCATAATATTTTTTGCGAAGTGTTCTTGTTTGCTCATTGCATGCTTTAGTTTTGGCATGAATATGGATAAAGTTTAAGGCTCTATTTATTTTATGTTGCTGGTTTCATTTTTTACAAAATGGTTAGAACTTCATTTCATTTTTTTTTGGTGTTGCCGATAGCTTCTACCTCTTCCAATGGCAGCAGCAATTGACCTCATTCCACAAAGGTTTTATGGTCTTTTCTCTTCCATCTTTATGGCTAGCTTCTAGTAGTATAGCTGGAACAAGTAAAGAAACCCATAAAGCAGTTGGACAACAAAATTATGCTGTATGTATCCCTATTGGCAGTCACAGTTTGGTTGTTTTTCCACCCAGATTTGGAAAGCTATTTCCTTTATTGCGTGTAGAGGTTTCAGCATCACTTTTATGTCTTTTCGTTGTATGAGACTTGGGTGTACTGATGGCAATGAAGAGCTTATAGCCGAAAGCTTCTAAGGAACAATGGTGGTGGTTGTTGAAGGAAAAAAAGAAGAGGTAAATGGCCTATATGGGGGGTTGAGTCCTTTTTTTTACTTTTCCAGCTTGTTGTTCATGTGGGACTTTTGCATAAGCTCTCAAGCTTTAATTTTTCCATATTCTTTTTAGCAATACACAGTCCTACCAAGGTCTTTTGCCTAGCTTCCATGTATGATCAAAAGATCAAATGCAAGGCATAGTCCTACTATTGTTTTGTTTGCCTAGTATTTTGATGTAGTGGAAACATTAATGCCTTGCATGGTTCCATAATTATTTTGTTACTTAGATTGCTTTTATGCTTTTATTTCTTCAATCCATACATGAATCACTTATAGGTGTAGAGAAAGTTTCACTTGTATCTGGATTTGGATTTATTATTATTATTATTATTATTATTATTATTATTATTACTATTTTTTTTTCTTTTTTTCTTCTAACCTTCATCAAGAAAATGGCTATGGCATGCTGTAAAAATAATACATAATGATGATTATGTTGATAATGCAAAGATGAATAATAAAACAATTAGGGTGTAGGAATATTTAAGTATCTTTTTGCATAATTATTTTTGCTTGATGATCATGTTTGTTTTTGGATTATGCCAAGGTTTTGAATGTCTAATTTCTTTATGCATGTATTAGCTTTTAAATTAATTTGTTTATGTCCTTGGAATACATTTTATATATCTTAATTGCTGTTTACATTTCAAAGATTTTTCTTTACTAATAGTAATAATAGTTTTATGTTAAAATATAATTAGTGGTATATAAAAATTTTCAATTAATTTTTTAAAATTATAAAAACAAGCTTGCTCCAAAAGTTTGCCTATAGAAAGGTTATTAAAAATTTTAAAATTCAAACCCGAGCTTACCTAAAAACTTAAACTCTTTAAGTTTATAAGGATTTACATGAAAAACTTTTGTAAAATAATTTATTCTTGAATGCCGCCTAGACATTGGGGTATTTAAGAAATTTTATTTCACTAAGGATTTTCATACATTTCCATAGCTTAAAAGTATATTCATTTTGTTGAAATTTTGATTATAAAAATACAATAATACTAATAATTGGATGAGATTTTTAAATATAAAAATTTATACCCAAACTTTACTTAGACGTTGGAGAGTCCAAGGGGTTTCTTTATATTTGAAATCTCAGTTTTTAAATTCTCACTTAATCATCATTTTTGCATATATATCATTTTAAGTTAATGTCTTTATTCGTAATGCATACGTATATGTTTGTTTAGTTATGATTGTTTAATATTGATTATATGATTGTATTTTCATGTTTTTCTTACCACATAAAAGTTTTCTTAAAGATTTTAAATTTTTAAGGATTTGAATGAAAACCTTTTATGAAATAATCTATTCCCGAATACTGCCTAGATGTTGAGATATTTAAGAAATTTTATTTCATTAAAGAATTTTCATACATTTTTGTAGCTCGAAATAAATTTGTCAAATTAACTAATAATAATAATGGGATGAGATTTTCAAATATAAAAATTTGCACCCAAGCTCCGCCTAGCTATTTGGGAGTCCGGGTGGTTTTATTATATTTAAAATCTTGGTTCTTAAATTCACGTTTATCATCATTTTGCATATGTTTTTACTTATAATGCATACATATATATTTGTTTTAGTTATGCTGGTTTAATTTTAATCATATTATTATTATTTTGTTTTACCTAGGGTTGGCAACAGGTCGGGTCAGGGCGGGTTTTTGTTCGCCCCGAACCTAACCTGATTTTATAACCATAAAACCCATATTCGTACCCAACCCAAAAATTATTTTATTTTTTTATATCCGAACCTGATATTGTATAAATCATACCTAATCCGACCCGACCTGAAATTAATAAAATATTATTTTTTAAAATATAAAATATTATTGTTTAAAATATAAATATATAAATAATTAATTAAAAATTAATTTTTTATATAATATCAAGTCAAGTCGGGTCGGGTCGGGTCGGGTCGAGTTTGCCTAAAACCCGAACTCGACCCGACCTCAATTTTCCTTTAATAATACCTTACTTGACCAGAAACTCGATTTTCAAAAAAAAAAAAATCAAACCTATGGGTTCGGGTCGGGTCAGAACTCGCCGGTTCCAAGTTGGGCTGCCGACCTTAGTTTTATCACAAAAATAGTTTTTTTCTTAAAATTTTTTGTTTTAAACAAATACAATTAAACTAGCATTCTTGAAATATAATTGATTGGTATTCTATTTAGATATTAGAGAGTCATCAATAATTATCATTTGCAAAAAATGTTATTTTATTTTTAAAAGGAATGTTATAATGAATCTTAAATAGAAAGACTATTTTCAAATTTTTCCTTTATGTTGGAGACTTTGAAGGTATTTTTTTAATATGAAGATTTCCTTAATACTCCTTAATAAAAGATTTTTTTAAATAAACAAAAAGGAATTATAATTAAATTTCATATAAAAAACCATTTTTATCCAAAATTACAAGTAGTGCATAATTAATTGGTACAAAATTTATGGGCATTGTGAAAGTGTTAATCATTTCCCAAACATAACTGACTCCTAAACCCAATATGTTTTCATAGACTAAAATTATCTTTTTAATAAAGCTTTAAACCCGTTTTATTGTGTTTATTAAAAAGATGAAATTTTTGAATGGTGAATCACACCTTAATAAAAGATTGGTGGCGACTCTCAATATTTTTCATGACTTTTAAATTCTTACATCTAGCGATCGAGTCTCTAGACCGATACGTTACGACAATCATATACTAAATAAATTATTATTATGCAATTTATATTTGTAAGACTACTATTGTAAATATATTTCTCTTCTTGTTGGCAAATTTATGCATTTTTTTATTCCTATTATAGAATTTATTAAATGCATATTAATGAAAATTTTTTGAAAATCTCATTAAATAAATAAAAAGTGTAAAATATATATACATACATGACTATATTTTTTTAAGTTTGTTGAAAGCTAAAAGGCAAAAGGAAAAAAAAAGCAATACACATTTAATATAATATGTATATCTTTAAAATATAAAAAAGCAAAAAGCAAAAAAAAGTAATAATAAATTATCACAATTAATGCAGACATTATATTTATTAAAATAAAAAAAATCAAAAGGCATTTATAAAATCCAAAACACACATTCAATGATCATAGTTAGTCCAATTTCAAATAAGTGAATACTATATTTAAATTTTTAAAAAACTAAAAGGTAAAAAAAAATCAAAAAACACAATCAATTATCATAATTAATAGATAAATATATTTTTTAAAGTTAAAGAAAATGAAAAGGTAAAAAACAAAAATGAATAATAAACTAGCAAAGTTGAAAGATAAATATTATTGAAAAAAAATGAAAAGGTAAATCTAAAAGGTAAAGAAAGCAATACATAATTAATTTAATATATCTCTTTAAAATTATGAAAATCAAAAGATAAAAAAAACAAAAAAAAGAATTAATTATCACAATTAATAAATATATATTATTTTTATTAAAATAAAAAAAATCAAAAAACAAATAACGTCCAAAAACCACGATCAATGATCACAATTAATCTAATTTTAAATAAATAAATATTATCTTCAATATCATAAAAAACCAAAAGATAATAAAGCCCAAATGACACAAGCAATGATAACAATTAATAGATAAATATTATTTTTAAAACTAAAAAAAAAAAAAAGATAAAGAGAGCCAAATATATACAATTAATTAATAAATATTATTTTTAAAATAAAAGAAAATGAAAGGGTAAAGAAAGTCAAGAAAACACAATTAATAGATAAATATTAGTTTTAAATTGAAGAAAACAAAAAGGCAAAGCTAGCTCAAAAAATCAATTATCATAATTAATTATTAATATTTATTATATATTATATAATTAATTTTATGATCATTAAAAAATATATTTGTTGATAAATTCATTAATTAAAAGGAATTATTTTCAAAAGTGTAAGTAATTTGTTTGTCTCTTAAAATTTTAAAAATTTTATTTTGTGGAACAAGTTCACTTGAATTTTTAGACAAAGTTAAAATATTAAAAAAGTTATCATGTGTGACAACAACGCTCTAATTAAAATTTTTATATATTCTAAATTCCTCGTCTAATAATTCATAAAATTATATTGTTTTACATTTATTTTTTATTTTTAATTGGATAATTAAATTCAATAATTTTTATTTGATCCTTTTATTTATAAATAATGATAAATGCTCTTTGTACTATTTATTTTTTCACTCAAACTTTTTACTGGATTCAATAAAGTTGAGTCGCATAATTTTTTAATTAAAAATAAAAAATATTTTATCTAAGTTTTTTTACTAATTATGTAGTAGCATGTCTTTTTTAATATTAGAATTACAAATTCATCAATGTGATTCACAAGATCATTTTTTATGTAAGGGGTAGTGAATTTTTTTTGAATAAATTTTAAGATACAATTATATTAAAACTTAAAAACTTGTTATTCTCCACATGTCTATGTATTTTCTTTTATGTATAAGATGTTATTTGATTAAACGCTTCACAAATAATATTTAGATTAAATCTTAATAAAGCAAAACTACTTAAATATAATTAATATAAACCAATTTTTGAGAATTTTAGTCCTAACAATATTTTTATAATGAATTTAAATGCAACATGATTGCATGAATGAATTTTCTTGGATTCAACTCTTAAAAAAAAAAAAGCCTCTTAGGAAATATAGATTTTAGTGCAATTATAAATTGTAAAAATTCATAATACATCTTATTACTCAAATTAATAGTGTAATGTGTGAGCATATGAGATTTTCACTAACATTTTTTATGCTTAATTTTGCATTTGTATTTATCAATATATAGTTTGTAGTGTTGGTAATAATAATAATAAGATATTCTTCTCTTTTTAAATAAATAAAATACATCATTTACCAAAAATAAAATTTAAATAAAATAAATTCATAATGCAAACAATATTTTTTTTATTATAAATAACTAAAAGAACAATAAAGCTAACATTTATCTTCAAATTGTTAGGACAAAGGGAATAATTTATTCCATTTTTACGTTTGAGATTTTCATATTTATATTTAAAATTTGAGTATAATATTAAAAAAGAGAAATAAATATGATATTGATGATACAATATATATAATCATATAATTATCAAAATTTCATAAATTTTAATACTACCTAATTATGAAATTAATGTGCAAAGCACGGGTGTGAAAAACCTAGTTAAATCTAAAAATCAAATATAAAAATTAAAATTATAGTTCACATGAGATTAACAATAAATAAGTTTTCAAATTTCAAATACAAAAAACAACTTAACTAACTAAAATTCATAGTTTAATAAGCTTTAAGAATATTTTTGCAATAATCACATAGGGCCACATCTTTCATGGTTTTCTTTTCAAAGTGCTGCAAAGACTCTGAGGTGAACTTCTTGGACTTTTTTACTTTTGTTAATGGAGATTTAGATGAAGTAAGCATAATTAGAAGTCCACTAGAAGGCATACTTTGAGTATAAATAGGTGTGACTTAAACCTAAATGTACATTCACTGAAAATGCAGTAACTGAATTCTTATAATTCTCCTTAAAATTTTAACATTTCACTAATAGATATTTTTCAGTAAACCTATAAACAAATTAAATCATACAATTAGATAGAAATATAAAAGCCAACAAATTGGACAATGAAACCATTTAATGGAAAATAAAAGACACAATTAATAAACGCATAAACTTATTTACCCTAAATCTAAAAAATAAAAGCAAGGTTACATCCTAAAAATAATTAAAAAAAAAACTAATAAACCTAATTGAGTGCAAAGTGCGGGCTTGCTCCAATGAAGGGCTGCGAAATTAATAGGCATGCGGCCAAGGATGGATCAAGGGAATCCAGAAATTTAATTTTAACTATTATTAAATTATTCAAAATTTTAATGATTATTATATTTTGTTTTCACTAAAATATCAAAACAGTAAGAAGAATTCTTAGAAATAAATCTAAAATTTTTAATTTTTTGTTTTAGACTTCATTAACTATAAAAGAAATACTTAATTGTATGTCTTTTATACTATTGGAAGGTATATGAATATATTAAAAAATTAAAAAAAAACAAAAAAATGTATGTAAATATAAAATTATTATACTATTATTATTGGTTGTTAATATAATAAATTTGTTCTCACTGAATATAAATCCTAGATTCGTCCCTGATGAGGTGTTGGGAATGCATAGGCTAGATGTCATGGATCATGCGTTCCTTATACCTAACCCACGTGATTGTGCGGCACCAAGACTACTCATTGTTAAAGTCAGCCTTTCGCATGTACATTTTCTTGTGGACAACTCGTTATCAATTCTTTAAGCCATATACCCAAGAGCCCTTCCTAGCTCTAACCCCATAAAGTCATTCGTAACATTCCCAAACTCAATAGGGAAGAATCCAAATCCCAAAACCATCATCAGCTCACAAGTCTCTAGGGGCCTTCAAGCCCCGATCTAATGCTTATAGGCAATATGGGTCCCTAGCATCGACCCTTTTGGAACTCATAAGAGAAACACACCCCCAATTTTAGATATAATCACCTAATCTAGCATGATAAGAACCCGACACCATACTCACTCTCACCATCCGAACTCTAGTGCCTGGACCCTTAAGGCACAACACAGAAGTTGATCACAAGCTAGCTTGGGTTCACACTAGGTTCCCCTCATTCCCTCAAAGATATATTTTAGGGCCTTAACCCTTAGTCCAACGTAAGATTGCCCACACACAAGATGCATACCCAACATCATACCCACAACACCTTGGTTATTCAAGTGTGCTACCCCAACTGTATCACACCATTATCGAATCGCCATAAGGGACTAGTAGCATGCCTACCTATTAGACCATTCGTCCTTTAATCCGTCAGTGCTCCTCTTACATAAGCACCCATGCATGATCCTTGGTTTTTTATTGATTTGGCTCAAGGAAGGGAAATCAAGGGGAATAGCAAACGTAACCATCTAACCCTATAGTCTAATGCAAAGGTGCAATATGAGGCCTGCCAACCCTAACCATCCTCGAATTTACCATGACTCAAAGAGACACTGTGCCACTTTCATGAAACAATGATACTTTCTCACCTAGACATAGAGTAGCTCACTAAGGCTAACTAAGCCCCTGCTTATTGGGCTAGCCAAAAGGGTAATGGAGAGCTAACACCAGACATCCCCCTATAAATTGTGTAGAAGTTTTCACAGCTATATTACCAGGAATCATAGAAATGTCTAAAATTGAGACACTTTTCTCCTCAGCCATCTCCAGGCCCTTTTTAGCCAACTTAGGACCCAATGACCTGCCTTTTGGCCCTAATAATACCAACATTCCACTCATTGCTTAACCAACCCATTTGAAAGTGCCTGCACATAGCTTTGACTGAGAGCACTTGACTGGTAACTAGGCTCTAAGGTGCCTACACATTGGCTTGCACTTACTCGCGCATCTTGGGACTAGGGCTCACATTGCCTACCCATTGCTCTAAGATCATTATCCTGATCACAAGGCCTTATCTGCTACTCGACTTAAGGTTAATCATAGTAGGACCAAGGCTCACCAAGGCTTGACCATAACGTTCTCTGCCACTTATATGTCGATGCCCTTATCGATGCCAAGACCACACCCAACTTACTTATTGCACATAGTTGATATCTTTTCATATGTCCCTCACTTATGCCTTTAAGGATTGGGTCATGATCTCATCAAATAAGGCAGTTACATAGTACTTGTCCATTGCCAATATAAAAGGATCTTATCCCAGCTCCACTACACCTCTGTGCTATTTCCACATTTGACCACTAAACTCAAATTGTTGCTCAATAAGTGCCACTGCACGACTTCACCTATAATCACATACTATTATGACTTTAAGGTATCCTTGTTGATTATGACTATCAATTGAATGAATGATTACCAACTTTGCCATACGTTAATGCACCCTACTAGATGTGACCTATCATACCAACCACATGCCTATGGCACTGACTCTTCAATGTGCCCTTCTAGACATGATGCTAGGTTAACCGCATTTATACAACACCACCCATAATAGACCCTAGCACGATCACATTCAAACACTTTGGTCATCTCACAACTTGGGTCCTATTGGCCCTTCCAAAGTTACCTCTCTAGGTGTGGCCTTTTAGCTAACCACCCCTCATGGTAACAGTTTAGCATCGCTATCTCAAACTCAATCACATGTTTAGATGTCTCATAGGCTTCATTGTTGTGGCTCAATACCACAAGCAAACATGAGCCTTCCTCACTTTTATTTAAATTTTACTTGATTTTACACGTAGCCTTACCCTAATAAGGGTTCCATAACTCGTTTACCTTAACACTGGCATAGCTTAAAGGGCAATTCAAAGCCCACTCAATGCTTAAAGATCTACTGATCCCTTCTAAGCACGAGGTTTTTTTACTGGCTCAATCTCAGGGTTTATTGACCTACTTAATACTTAAATTCTTGGCCACTTTCATTAGCTACATTTACTCAAAATGTCCCATAGCTCAACCCAATCGACCAATCTCTGCCTTGCTCATACTTGTCTAGCCCACTGACCAGATGAAACTTGAATCTCAATACCATCAGCTCACCTAACTCGATCGATCTTCTAACCCATACAATTCATATGACCTTGTCCCCTGGTCAACTCCCACTTGTTTGCTTCACGAACTAAACAACATCATGGTCTACTAACCATCACAAGTTATAAAGACATCTCTCTTAGCTAGCATAAATATGGTCCACTAACTAGCATAACCTTATATGGCCATACTTATTGGCTAGCTTTAACTGGCTTGGTCTTTTAACCAACACAAACTAATGGTCCACTGACCACCATATCTCATGTCCATCAGGCCTTGTGGACACAAAATGACAATCATTATCCAATTCTAAGTCATCTGCTGTAGAGGGCTTCACGCTTGGACCCCAAACACTTGTTTCTTACTCCATTAGGCACTTACAACACATAACAAGTGCACATTTTAGTAACATCATCTTAATACGCATAACTCATATCCCACAAGATAAAACTTACTTTGACCCTTATGGTTTTACTTAACAGCATTTCATGGTGTAGCCTATTTTGCATTTCGATCTCATATGTTATCCACCATTTAAAAGACATTGTATGTCCGCATAAGTCAACACTATTTGCTAGGTGAGGCTAGACTTTTATGCTTTTTCTCTTGGCATCCAAGAGCCTTCTTAAAGGCCTTGTATTAAGGCCAATTTTCCCACAACATGAATTACTAGCTCAATCTTAATCCCACATAGCAACAATATGGTTTTCTAGCTTAATAGCTTGCTTTAAGCTTAGTACTTTTCGATATATCATTATGATGCCTTCGATTAGGGTCACCTTAATCCCATGCCTGAGCCTAATTTGCCTTTGATACCATTATGTCATGGGCTGTGCACTTTTTGTACCAAAACCACATGATCGTGTAGCACTAAGACTACTCGTAGTCAAGGTTAACCTCTCATATGTCCATTTTCTCATAGATAGATTTTTATTGATCTTTCAAGTAGTATACCCATAAACTTTTTCTAGCTCTGACCTTGTAGGGTTTCTTGCAACATTTCTAAACTTAATAGGGAAGAACCAAACTCCTATCACCATTATTAGCCCAAAAGTTTTTAGAGAGCCTCAACCTTGACCCAATGCCCACAAGTATCAAGGTTCTCGAGCACCTATCCCTTTGGAACTCGTAAGAGGCACATAGCGCCAATTCTCGAGATGATCACCCAATCTAGCATGGTAAGAATGCATGGTGAGAACCTAACACCATGCCTACTTACACCATTTGAACTTTAGTGTTTAGAACCTTAAGGTACAATATAGAAGTTGGTTATAAGCCAGTCTAGGACCATACTAGGTTCCTTTTATTCCCTCGAAGATATATTTTAGGGCATCGACCTTTAGCCCTACGTAGGGCTACCTGCGCATATGATAAACACCTAACATTATGCCTACAACACCTTGAGTTACTTGGGTGTGCTATTCTAGTAGCAATACATCTCTATCGAATCAGCACAAAGGACTAGTAGTGTGCTTGCTTACTAGACCACTCATCTTTCAAGCTCATCAATGCCTCTCTTATATAAGCACCCATGCATGATCTTTGGTTACTTATCGATTCGACTTAAAGAGGAAAAACCAAAAGGTATAGTGAATGTAACCATCTAACCCTACGATCTAACACAAAAGAGTGATATAAGGCCAGTCGGTCTTAATCATCTTGAGGTTTACCATGACGTGAAAGACATCATACCTTACTTATAACCTGATGAAGCCTGCCTACCTAGACACCACATGTGCCTAGAAGTTGCTCACTTCAGACTAGCCAGGCTCCTGCCTACCAAGCTAGCCACCTAAACTCCACATGTGCCTAAAAGTTACTCATTTTATACTAGCTAGGCCCTTACCTACCAAGCTAGCCAATAAGGTGGTAGAGAGCTGACACCAGACATCCTTTTATAAAAGTGTAAGAGCTTTTGTAGCTATGTTATTAAAAATCGTAAGCATGTTTAAAATAGGGATATTTTTCTCTTCAACCATCTTAAAACCCTTTTCAGTTGACTCAAGGCCTAGTGACTTGGCTCTTAGCCCCAATAATACTAGCATTCCACTCATTGCTCCACCAACCTACTCGAAAGTACCCACACATGGTTTTAACTAAGAGCACTCAACTGGCAACCAGGTTTCTAAATACCTGTACATTAGCTTGTACTTACTTGTGCATCTTGGGATTAAGGCTTACATTTCCCATCCATAGCTTTAGGACCACTGACCCAATCATAGGGCCTCGTTCGTTACTCAACCTAGGGTCAGTCATAGTAGTACCAAGGCTTACTAAAGCCTGACCATGATAGTAGGTATTATGTGCAAATGTTCCAAGCTTTGGTGCAAGGTACAGGCATCGAGGTACAAAATAGGCTTGTTATAGGGTGCAAACATTACGACACTGTAGATGCACAAAGATGGCTGTGGAATGATGGTTGTTAGGACAATTAAAAACTGAAGAAGAATTTTATTAGGTTAGGGTAATATTAATTTACAATAGAAGGGATCCTTGTGCTTCACTGTACATATATGATTAGCAATCGAATAATTTAAGTTATAAATGAAAGCACATTTTAGTAATGATATTGCAATAAATTAAAAAAAAATCAATGAATAGGCAGTATAAATATAGGAAATGGCTTTAGAAGATGCAAGTCATGTATGATTTTGTTCCTTCAAAATTCAACAAAAAATATCTAAATAGTGTATTTTCATTATATGAGCATGTGTAGATTTAAAGTAATAAAAAAAGAAAAAAAATCTTAAATACCAAAGCAACAAAAAAAAAACTAAACAATAGTCTTAAAAAAAAAAAACCAATAACACAGGTGTAAAAAGCTCATTTCAAAACCATGGTAAAATAAATTGTCTCATGCAGAAGTTACTTAGTTGGCAACTTTCTGAATGTAGTATAGATGAAAGAGAAATAACAACATAACTCTCTAATAAAAGCAAACTAATTGAAAATTTTATAGTAAGAAAAGAGAACAAAATAAAAAACTTAAGAGCAATTAAAGACATAAAAGCATTAAAGACAAAAAATTCAAGAAAGGTGAGTCAGTTCAATGCTAATATCATTAGCTTTGATAATGCATTCCTCTTATATCTTGAAGTCCAAGAAAGATAGATTGATTAATTGTCTTCCAAATCATACATCACCTACAGGATGGAACTCAAAAAAATTGAACAAGTCACTGTGCTTGCTTTACACTTTAGAATCTCAAATCAGAAATGATAAGAAAGTTATGACAAAAGTGATGCTTAAGGTATGGCACATAAGGATTTTTTTTTTGACTAAATCTTTCTTCCTCTTGTCCATTCAATAAAGAGAGAAACACACCAAAACTAACTTTATCATATTTTGTACTTTGGTTTTAATCTCTTTCACTCATTTCTTAAAAATGATCGTAGCACCACACGGGCCGTGAAGTGACTTATGTGTTATGGTTGTTAATGTCACAACATTTGCATATTCAAAAGGAGATAGAATAGCACATGCATCAACCAACCCATTAATATGTGCCATGTCAACTAATAAAACTGCTTTCTGCCTGTTATAGACCTATCAATAAATCAAAATTAGTCTTTCTATTTTTCAATTTTGAATCAAAATTTTCGTATTGCAAGTCAAGGAAAAAGTTGTTTACCTTATGGATATGCGTATAGTCATAAAGGCGAGCATATGCACTGGCACCAGTAACTATAAGTTTTGGTATGAAAGGCATAGGCTTTTTCCAACTGCAAACATTTTTATTCATCTAAATCAACTCTTTAAAGAGACTTTTAAGTAAACTTTTCTTGAAAATATTTATATAAAAGAAAACTTGTGTACAGTGTTTTCCATATAGAGAAGATATTTAGCTTACACTCCACTATAGAATTTGATTTAAAATATAAATGCAAGTTCTATACATCTAATGTGAAAATCTGATGACTTTAAAACTCTAATTAATCGATTAAAAATTTTTTAACTATAAAGATGTAATCATGTCTTTTGTAAGTCAAATTAAGTATAAAAGATACAGCATGTAACAAATGTTTACATAATGTTCCATACATGAATTTAGAAAGGGTTGTGAAAAGTAAAAGAAATGGCAAACAAAATCACATCACTGGTCATGTATAAAAAATAGTTACCAAGTCACTTACTCACACATAGATTATTCGAAATGGATACATTTTTGTTTATGAAGATGCATAAACTTTATAAAAAGAAAATTAAACGTCTCTATGAACATAAATAATATAGAAAAGCTATATGATCATAGTGGTATAACTTATACTCTCGTTCAATCTATATGGCATTGCCTCAAAGAATATGGATATAGTAGCTATCTTCTTAGTGCCTGTAAATATGTAATTTTGTTTGAATCGATTCAGTTTTAATCGATTTTTGCACTCGATTTGAATAATTTAATTTGGATTAATTTGAGCATTTTAATTGAATTAACATGTTTTAGGTTTATCTTAGATTAATTGTTCCAGAATCGTTTTATACGAATTAAAATCTAATCTGATTTAAAACTCAAACCCCAAAGTCCAATCCGATTCGGGTCAAAATTGAATCAATAAGGCTTGAAGGTCTAATGGAAGCCCAAATCAATTTTTCAAGCCTCGCTTCAATTTTAGGCGTAGATTAATTTTTTAATCCCAATTTCATTTTTATTTCTTTATTTACTTGAAATTAATTAAATTAATTGAAAATTGAATAAAAAATGAATGAAAAATTACAAAAAAAAGGAAAAATGGCTAACAGCCACTACCAATTCTGGGTCTGGCCACAATAGTCCATAGTTCCTTGCTCTTTCATCCTGCACACTTTACTATTTTTGTCCATTATGAAAAATTTACAGATAAAAATTCACAAACACCAAACACTAGGGGGAGTAGGTTCCAACATTTTTTTAATCCTTGCGTGTACCCAGTTGCTTTCCTACCCACAACAACCATTGGTCTCAATTTATACAAGCCCTATCGACCACCATAAAACTGGCCTCCCTACAAAAACCACCACCTAACTTTAGCATTTCCCAAATCCCACACCAATTCCTATAGGAACCCGATGCAAGCTTTCACCATTACCTTCTAACCAATCAACCCCATGCTAATGGCCCATTCATAGACTAGTGGCAAAAATCCCTTTGCCACCCTCGCCAATATCCATAACCCACCTAATCACCACTAAAGAATAGATCTTACCTACACTAACCACACCAACAATAGTCACCACCCTCGAGCATCACCAAGATCGGCACCATCAATCACCATAGCCTACCATAAAAATCAAACCCCACAAGACCAAAAAAAAAAAGAAAAGCCCTCACCATCACAACCCAAGCTCTAGCTTTTCCTACATTTCGCCAACACTAGGTCAAGCACCCACCAGAACATCCATCTCCCCCAATTAACAAAAATCGCTCAAGCCATTGACCTAGCACCATCAACATCTTACACATCTCTAACCCTTAGTCACCAGCAAAACCCAACAACGACTACTCCCCAGCAAACCACCAAACATCAACTTTAACCAAAACCAAATAGCCCCTTTTTTTTCACAACCATAAACGACAGAAAACCATTAAAAAAAAAACCAAAAAAGACAAGATTTTACCCCCAAAAACCACAAAAAAAACTTCATCAGGCAAAAGAAAAACAAAAGAAAAAAGCTTTGCCAAAAAGAATACTTTGCTAGAAAACACAAAAAACCCAAAAAAAATCTGATAGCCTAAAACCCATAAAGCCAAATAAACCCAAAAAAACCATAACCCTTAGGAATAGGGTACACAATGCTAATAAAAAAATAGAAAAAAAAAGGAAAATTTTTTTTTTGGTGAAACTGAAAAGGTTTCGGCCTGGATCTAAGGAGATTGAAAGGTTTTTAGGTGAATAAGAGGTTGAAAATAGAAAAAGGAGGCAAAATGAGGTTTTAAGTTTTTTTGGGTTCTTTTCGATGCTTGGCATGACGGCTGGTGATCACTGAAGGCAAACCAGATGGCAGCCTATTTCTAGGATACTAGCTAGCTTTGGGATTTTTGGCTGAGAGAAGAAAATGTGTTTTTTTTAAGAGGGAAGAAATGAGCTAAAAAGTTTTTTTAAAGCTTTTATATAGGTGAAAAGGGACCAAAATGGCACTATTTTAACCCCAAGGATCCGCACGTGACCCAGCAACTTGACCTGAGATCTGTGCACTTGACCTAGCTCCCCATTCAGGCCCTAGTTGGTCCAATTGAACTGATGTTGATTGGACTATTGACTGGTCCAATTCAAGTAATTTTTTTAATTTTTTAATTTTTAAATTTAATTATTTTTAACTTTTTTTATTATTTTTAGTTTTATTGTTATTATTTATGCATATTTAGAATTTCAAATTTGCTAGAATAAATATTTGTTGTTTTCTATACTAATGATAATAAAAATTAAAACAAAAAAAAAATAAATAAAGGTAAGTGATGAAAAATAAAGTTTAACATTTTTTATAGTTTTATTAAAAATTAAAATAAACGTTATAAAAATAATAATAATAATAATAAATGCTTTCTAGACTTTTGATAATTTTAAATTTGCAAAAAAATAAAAAATAATAATTTTGAAATAAAAATATTAAAAAATGTGAGAAAGGAAATATTTATCTGATGATGAGATTCTAAGATATTTTGAGTAGTAATACCTACAAAATCTCTAGGTGAGAAGATTTTTTTAAATACTACCAACATATTGGAGTATTTATAAAATGTTTTCAATACAATAAAATTTTCCTTTTTCTATAAAAAATAAAATTAACTAAAATTATTAATAAAAATAATAAAAATGAAGGAAAAGAGAATTTTGCCCGATGATGGGATTTTAAGGTATTCCAAGTAGTGTGCTTTAAAAATCTCTAGCTAAGAAGATTTTTTTTAAACACCACCAATATATTTGAGTATTTATAAAAATTTTTAATATAATAAAATTTCTCTTTTTTTCACATGATAATAATAAAAAAATTTTAAAAATAATTTTTTAAAAAAAGGAAACTAAAATGTGCATCAATATATATTGTCATTCGCATTGCATGCATGATATTATTTTTATGAAAAATAAATATGACCCTTCGATGATGAGATTCTAAGGTATTTCAAGAAACGATGCCTAAGAAATTTTCAGGTGAGAAAAAGTTATTTTAATGTTACTAATGTATTGGAACCTTTTTAGAATTCTTTCAATAAAAAGGTTCTAATTTTTTTTTTTGAATAAAATAGAATAACAATAAAA
This sequence comes from Durio zibethinus, assembly GCF_002303985.1. Next base: position 16,204,011 of record NW_019167838.1, on the reverse strand, counting down.
AAAGCTAATTATAAAAAAGAATAAAAAGCCAAAATTTTGATAAATAAAGGAAATAAAGGAAATAATTTTTAAACACTGAAACTAAGATTTTTTTTGTCAGGATTAATGGATAACACATAATTAATTAGTACCATTTTATATAGATGCTATAGGGGTGCTAATCATTTCCCATGCATAACCAACTATCAAACCTAAGCTATTTTTTTAAACCCAAAACATTTATCTTTTTCATAAAGTTTGAATTAATTTTAAATTTTTTACTAAAAAAGTAAGTTTTAATAGGTGGCTAATCATACCTAGCCAAAAAAGATTAGTGGTGACTTTTTTTTATTTTCAAAATCATCTAGCGGACCTTAAAAACCGTTACGATAGCTTGGCGACTTCACTGGGGATGTCATTTTTTTAAAAGGTTAGGCCAAAAATTAATAATGTGTTATCCTTAATTTTGACCTAATGGTATTAATTGGTATTTAACATTAATTTTCTTGATTTTAATAACAATAGTAATAAAAAAATTTACATGCATTTCATTTAAATTATGTCATTTGTCCATTATTTATATTTTATGTATATTATTCTTAATAAATTATGGGGCATGTAGGATAGATATTGCAATGTTATATCTCTTCATTCACATAGGCCACATTCACATTATGCATGAGCTTTATACTTGAGCTCTATCCCTTTTAGGAGAGAATAGAGTACCTATGCGCTCGTGAGTGATAACCATTGCAATGGCAAGCGAAATACTACCACTCAAATTGAACCTTTTTTATTCGTAGCCTAAAATGGGTGAAGGTTAAGGTGCCTTACTAGTCCTGTGTGGACATCAGTGAAAAATAATTTGGAACCTTTAGACTATAAATCCTTACTTAGCATATCATGAACTTTAAGGGACCACTTTTAGGTAAAGCCTTGCTAACCTTTTTGTAAAAATTACCACAAATTAGAAAACTCCAATACAATTTGCATTAATAATGACATGGGTAAAATTAAAATTTTGGAAAAGAAGAAATAGATAATAAAAGAAAAGCATTTTCTTAAAAAAAAAGAAAAAAATATTTTTTTGACATGTATTTATTCATTCGTAGGTTGTAGACGCCCACCTTCCAAATCTGTTTTCTTGGTGGGCTTTGGATAAAGTTAATAGAATAAAAAATAATAATAAGTAAAAATATAGTTTTAGTTCTAGTGAAACTCTACCAAAAGTTGAATTTTTGAAACTGGATAAAGGGATCTCATTTTAAAACCAAGGAAAATAGATTACAAGATAGAGGATTTTGATTTTCAAATCCTCATGTAATTTGGTGAATGAAGGCTTATATAAAAGCTAGCAATCACAAGAACTAGGGGAGAAAAAGATAGAAAATTAGAGTAGTCAGAATTAAAAATTTTGCAAAAAAGCTTTAGTTTTTAGTGGGAGGTTTTTAGGAAAGTCAGTGTTTCAATTGGGGGATTAAACTTTTTTTTTTGGATTTTTTTGTATTGTTTTGGAATTTTATAGAAATTCCATAATTTAGTTGAATTTTTAGATGAAAATTTAAGTTTTCTAGCAAGTTTTCGGCTGAAATCCCAGTTTCTGGTGACTTATTTCCAGAATCCGGAGGATAGCCCAAAAACTGACGAGTTTTTTTATGATGTTCAACAAAAAACGATGATCGAAAATTGCCGAGAGCGAGAAACAGGAGAGAAGAGAAAGATAGATGGTGTAACATCTTAAGAAAATGGGGAATTTTTGCCTTTTATACCGATATGAAATGATGCCATTTTGGAAAGTTAAAAAGTGGGTAAGATTTGCATGTCGCCCAAAATCTGACCTTACCCGCAGCGCCTAGACCCACCTACCCATTTCATTCATTCTTGCTGAGCTATTGAGCTGAGCTGCATACCAAGCTGTCTAGTCGCGTTTCTCTCTGAAGCCACATCCCAGTCGAACTCAGCCAAACCGTTCCAAAGGTTTTTTTTTTCATTTGTTTTATTATTTATGTATTTATTATTATTTTCCTTATTTATTTATTGATTAAATTGAAACAATTTATTTATTTAATTAAACATCCTTAAATTTTCAATGATTTTTTTAAAATAATAATTAAAAAAATATATATTTTTGAGGAAAAGTTAAAAGTGTCAATTTTCCTTAAAACAAAAACTTCAAAAAATGTATTTTTGAGGAAAAGTTGAAAGTATAAATTTTTCTTGAAAATAAAAAATTTTTTCAAAAAGTATTTTTGAGGAAAAATTGAAAATATTAATTTTTCTAAAAAATATATATTTTTGAGGAAAAGTTGAAGGTATCAATTTTTCTTGAAAATAAAGATTCCAAAAAGGTATTTTTGAGGAAAAGTCAAAAGTATCAATTTTTCTTGAAAATAAAATTTTCAAAAAAGTGTTTTTGAGGAAAAATTAGAAGTATCAACTTTTCTTGGAAATAAAAATTTCAAAAAAGGTATTTTTGAGGAAAAGTTGAAAGTATCAATTTTCCTTGAAAATAAAGATTTTAAAAAGGGATTTTTAAGGAAAAGTTGAAAGTATGAATTTTCATTGAAAATAAAATTTTCAAGAAAAACAATTTTAAGGAAAAATTGAAAGTATCAATTTTCCTTGTATAAAAGCATAATTTTTTTTTTTTTATATAAAACAACATAATAAAAAGAATCTCTATCAAAAGTTGAAGCATTATTTTTTTTCTTCTCCTTTCTTGGAATTTTTTTTAAATGTTAAATAATCCAATAACGGAGCCCCTAATAGAAAAACAATAGTTTCATTGTATAGTCTTGTGATGGGAAAGTTTCTTAATTTTCTACCAAAAGTATTAGAGTCAATTAAGAACAATTTTCAATAATTAATTACTCAATAAGATTTTTAAGGCTTAATGGATAACACGAAATCGAGCTGGTACCATTTTTCAATGGGCATTGTGAGGGTGCTATAACCTTCTTCACATGTAACCGTACTCTCGAGCCTAGTTTTGGTTTCATAGACATTGAATCTACCTTTTAAAGATACCTAGTCAAACTTAAAATTTCTCTTTAAAAAAGGACAGATTCAGTCAAATGGCCATTCGCACCTAAACAAATATTAGTGGTGACTCCTTAAGTCAATGTCTAGCAATTGATCCAAGATCTAGATGTTATGACAGTTTGGTGACTCTGCTAGGGATAAACAAGAGTCAGGCCAGCAAATAAATTCATGTTATCCAAAAAGCCTAATAAAATTGAATTCTTTGAAAGGTTTTTTTCTCATTCGTTTTATTTATTTATGTTGCCAACTATGTCATCCATATGCATGCGCATAACATGAGCTCTATACTCGAGCTTTATCCCTCTAGGAGGGGATAAAATACCTATGCTTTCATGAGGTTTTAATGCCTCTATAGTGGCCAGCAAAATATTCCCACTCAAATTAAACCTTTTTCGTTTGTAGCCTGTAATGGATGAGGATTGAGGTGCCTTACTAGTATGTGATCGATGATGATATAAAGAGCAATTCAAAAACCTTTAGACTTCAACCTTGAACCACATATAGTGAACCTTAAAAGCATCAAGCCTAAAGATAGAGCCATCTTCTTCCCTTTAGAATTGACCAAAATCATATGATTCATTCTTCTTATTATGTGTGATGTTTTGATTAATTAATTAATTAATTTATTCATTTCTTTTTATTCGATGTACTAACCTCTTCTCTTATTCATGTTTGCATGATTCATGCTTATGTTATAAAGTTACATAAAGAACATTGCCTGAAAGACAGTCCTCAACAATAAGTTTTTCATGAACTCCATAGAACGACTATTTTACTCTTCATTTGTATTAGCTCCATGTGAGTCACCCAACGAAATAAAGGTTCAATTAGAAAAGATCCAACAAAAAGAGGGCGATTGTCTACCAATCGACTATGCTTCTACCTTGTCTCAAGAAACATCCATCCTCTTCAAGCAAAACAATCTAGAGGATTTGGTCGATATATGGAAAAAGATGAGTCCATCAAGATAAGAGGAGTCTTGCTAGAGACATGGACATACAGCACACCTTCTTGAAGTGAATGTTGAGAATCAATTAATTAGAGCTGCAGTGCAATTCTGGGATCCTTTATACAAGTGTTTCATCTTCAATGAAGTTGATATGACATCAACCATTGAAGAATATTCAACTTTGTTGGGTCTTCACCTTAAGGCTCCTAACAAGATATATGTCAAAAAACACAAATTAAGATTCTGTAAGAATCTGGCCCACCTTATAGGGATAAACAAGGAGATTGTGGATTCTCATACAAAGAAGAAACAAGAACAAGTTTGCTTACCTTGAAAGTTCTTTCATGATTTTCTAGTACAACATGCCGATGAGGAGCGAGGGTTAGATGTGTTTGCCTTAGGCATATATGGAATGGTGATTTTTTTGAAGGTTTTAGGTTGTATTGAAATAGCAGTGGTTGACTTCTTTGAAAGCATGATCAATAGCTGCTAACCTTTCAATGTTGATATTGACAAAGACTATTAGATTATTGAGTTACTGTCACCAAAATAGAGACATTTTACAAGCTGTATACAACTATTGTATCTATGGATGAAAAGTCATTTCAAATGTAAAAGAAGTGCTTTCTTAAAGCTTTATTTTTGTAATTGAGCTCCAATTAAAAAATTTTGTGAAAGCGAGTGGCTAAAACAAAAGTCTAAAAAAAATGGGTTGCATTCTTACAAAAGCTGACTAGCATTGAGATAAAATGGTTGGTTCCATGGATGAATAGGGAACTCATGATATATCAATGTGGGGATAACACCATGGTTCCACTTTTAGGTCTATAAGGAGCAACAAGTTATGCACCACTATTAGTGAAATGACAATTTGGGGTGGAATAGTTCATTCCAATGTCACATAAACTTTATCAATAAGATTTTTCTTACAGTGAGCCAAAAGCATTTCAGAGGATGAACGATGTAATTAAAGCATGAAAAAACCCTCATAAGGTGAGTCATTGACCGTTCACTGATAAGGTCACTCATGGGTACTTGGTTTAGAGAGCAAGATGAAGGCATGAAGTGGTATTCACTCTTGAAGATTTTCAACAACCAATAGGAGAAATGCTTGAAGAAATACCATCAAAAGTAAAGCTTACGAAAAAAGAGTTTAAGATAAAAAAAGATAAGCTAAAGCAAGAAATCTAAAAACTTCAAGAGAAAAAGGATCAATGGAAAGATAAAGCTAAAAAACATGAAGTCAAAGTTTGTAAGATTACTAGAGAACGCGATACAACTATTAAAGACCTAGTGTAGCCACACCAAGAACATAATAGGTTATGTGTGAAGGTAAAAGCCAATGAGATAACAATTGCTGAGCTGACTAATGAAAATGAATGATTGAAGCAAGAACATGCTAAATTGGAGGAAAAAAGTACCCAAGTGCAAATAAAAAATAATATACTGAATAGTTACTTAAGCAGGTGGCGACAAAGGTTGAATGAACAAGAAGAATATATCTCTGCATTGGCCAGAGAGCATAGAGAATTATCATACCAAGTATAGTGTGGTAAAAGGGACAACTTAGGGAGACAGAGGTATATTATGCACTTAACAACCCAAATTTGCAAAGAGGTGTGTAAGGCAAAAGAAATGGTCAAAGAGGCAGAAACACTGAAGCAAGTGGTGGCCCCAGTAGGGAAACATGGATAGCGCTTGTTGAATTTCATTGAAAAAGCAAGAGACCAATATAAGCAAATCAAATTATTCTATGGTTATAACTCTAAGATGATAAATTCTATGTAAACAGAGTTCTTGGAATAAATGAAATCTTTTGAACATTGTCTTAAGGTAAACGTTTTTGTACGCATGCATTTTTATTCATTACAATTTCATTCATTACATTTAACAAAATAACCATCTTAGGTTTTCATGAGATAGTCATATAAACTTGCTAATTCTGAGGTATGGTATTAAAGGTTCAAGGATAGCTAACCGTCGACAAATTCAAGCCAACCTATATGTCACCCACATAATACTCAATCACAAGCAAGGCAAATGGAACAGGAAGAAAATATCCGTATAGATAATATCGAGAAGGCTCAGAAAGAGATAAATGAGGAGTTGACAAAAATGATGGAAATGTTAAAAAAATTGGATAAGGATAAGATAGTAGAAGAGAGCCCTAATCCGAATAAAAGACAAGATATTGTAGATCCTTTCCACCCTTATAGGTTCGATCCAAACCAAGGCCAATCTTCTGAGAAAACACATGCCTCACACTTACCATTTTTTGGGGCATATGCTTATACCTATCCCTAGATGCCATATCATAGTTACACTAACCCCATATTTGGGGTAAAGATAGTAAACCCAATTGAGGTCCCCGATTTTGATAACCTTAAGGAGAAGAAAGTTGAAAGCAAAAACTTCTAAGGTAATAGAAGAGTCAAACTCCCAATAGAAAATGAATATTTTGGAGAAGAGAGTTCAGGCCATTGAGGGTATAGATTATTTTAGCTCTATGGACATAGCCCAATTATGTTTAATCCTAGATGTCGTCATCCCACCAAAGTTTAAAGTCCCTAAATTTGAAAAATAAGATAGGACTAAATGCCTGATAACCCAAGTTACCAGTATTATTGTAAAATGGCAATTCATGTTCATGATGAAAAACTATTAATGTATGTCTTTCAAGATAGCCTTATAGACTCCGCGACGAGATGGTACGTGTAGTTGGGTCAAGCTCGTGTCCGATCCTGGAATGATTTGGCAAAAGCATTTGTAACTCAATATAAACACATAATGGACTTAGCACTCGACCGTCTCTCTCTATAAAGTATGGAGAAAAAAACCACAAAAAGTTTCAAGCAATATGCTCAAAGATAGAGATATGTTGCTTCTCAAGTCTAACCACCCTTCATAGAGAAAGAAGTAATAGTGCTTTTTGTCAATTCTCTTAAGTCACCCTATTATGAAAGATAAATAGAAAATGCTACGAAAAACTTTGCCAACATGGTTATATTAGGCCTAATGATTGAAAATGCCATTAAGAATGACAAATTAGATGGAAGAGACACAACTGGTGGAAAGAAAAGTGGCCCATCCAAGAAGAAAGAAGGAGACACTCATGCTATGAGTTATGAGGGCCAACAGATTAGAAGTTATGTTCCTTTTAATAACTAGCCTATGTATCTAGCCCAAGTAACCACTACCCACTACCTATATCAACCATCATACCAGTAAATTTACTGACCTATGCTTCAACCACAACCACCCGCTCACATATACAACTCATTTGCCCTACCTCAAGTAAGATTTGTCCCTAAACCAAATACCCAACCAAGTAATTCAAAAGGATCACAAAACAATCAGGAAAAGATCACATTTGACGTGATTCCCATGCCCTATGTAGACTTACTTTCATAGCTCGTGGAGAAAAATTTAGTAGCTTGTGTCCCTTTAGATCATGTGAAACCACCTTTCCCTAAATGGTATGACCCAAATGCTCATTATGATTACCACTATGGGGTTACAGGCCATTCTACTGAAAACTACATTTCTTTGAAACATAAGGTGCAAAACTTGATAGAGAAAGGTTTGATAAGTTTTGAAGAAGAAAGGGCACTTAATGTCAATGGCAATCCTTTGTCAACCCATACTAGGGCAACAATTAATGTCATACATAAAGATCAAACCAGCTGGATCAAAAAGAGAGTAGATGAGATTAAAACCCCTTTAACTAAGGTGTTTAATGCTTTGTTAGAGGTAGAAATATTGTACCTAGTAGACCCACATACTACATAGAGAGTATAATCCAACCCAAAGGTGTAAATACCATAAGGGAGCTATAGGGCATTTGATCAAAAATTATGATCAGTTTCACCAAATATTGCAGCAATTGATGATTCATTCTAAATCGAGTTTTACGAAGATAAGGAAGGCTCAAGAAATGTAGAGATATTCACCACTAAGTAGGTTTCAAGGCCCATGCTAAAACCAGTGATAATAAATTACAGAAAGCTAATCCTAGTGGAAAGTCAACCCACCTCTAAACCAGTTATAACCTTTAAAATTCCTAGTCTTTTCCTATACTAGAGTAATAAGGTGGTACCATGGAAATACAACTGTGACGTTGTAACGACAGGATCAAAAGAAGAAGATATGTCAAGTAATTTTGATATGGAAAATATAACTGGGGTGGATGGCATGACTAGGAGTGGAAGGTGTTACTTCCTAGAAATGTTAGAGAGGGTGAAGAAGGAAAAAGCAAAAGTTAGAGAGGAAGAAGGGAATAGAAAAGATCTTATGGCAGCACCAAGTTAGGAATGCCAGAAACCTATTTCTGAAAAAGAGGCTTGTGAGTTCCTGAGGTTAATCAAACATAGTGAGTACAGTGTGGTAGAATAGCTAAACAAAATGCCAGCTAGGATCTCACTTTTATCATTATTGTTGAATTCAAAGCCTCACCGTAATACTTTATTGAAAGTTTTAAATCAAGCATATATATCCCATAATGTATCTATGGAATACATAGATAACCTTGTAAGGAATTTGGTGACCTTAAACTATATTACTTTTAATGATGATGAGATCCCTCCAAAAGGGAGAGAAAATACTAAAACTCTGCATATTACAATTAGATGTAAAAGCCATACAATGGCAAAGGTTCTTATTGACAACAGCTTTGCGATTAATATGATTATCCACCCTGGCTAGGTTGCCCAATGACATATCTTACATGAGAACTAGCCACATGGTCGTTAGAGCTTTTGATAGAGCTAGGAGGGAGGTGGTAAGTGATATTGAAATACAACTACAGATTAGGCCATGCAATTTCAACATCAAGTTTTAAGTGATGGATATTTCACCATCATATAGCTATTTATAAGGGAGGCCATGGATCCACATGGCAGGCGTTGTCCCATCCTCGCTGCACCAAAAAATAAAGTTCATTGTCTAAAAGAAGCTGGTAATTGTGTCAAGAGAAGAAGACCTACTTGTGACTCAGCCAACAAATACCCTATATGTGAAAGCCATAGATAAGGCTGTAGAGTGTTCTTATAGATCCTTTGAGTTGGTTAATCCAACTTATGTCAACAAAAGATCTAAGTTGTATACACCATAATTGTCAACCACTACCAAGATGGTTGTTAAGCAGACAACTGGGAAATTGTGGCATCCTAGAAAAGGACTAGGAAAGAAACAATAGGGAATTCAGAAATTATTAGCTGTGATCAACGATAATGAGAGGTTTGGCTTAAAGTATAAGCCTACCAAGGTGAATAAGGAGAAGCTAATGAAAAGTAGGAAAGAAAAAAGAATGGTTAAATTTAAAGATAGAAGCTGGAGTCAGAAAAGATGATTATTCTTTATTTTATGATACATTTCAATCAAGGGGATGTATTTATCCTAGAGATGATAATCTAGATATGGGGCTGGAAGAATCCTTTTTTGAACTTACCATTCAAATAGTGGAAGGAGAAGTATTTGATAGTCAACATAAAGAGCTGCTGGTGTATCTAACCCTACAAGGTTCAAAGTTGAAGAATTGGGAGATTATTGAGTAGCTTATTGTCCTTGAATCTTTCCAAAAGTAATGTAGTGAATAAAATCCTTGTGCTTTTGCCCAAAAATACTAGGATATTTTTATGTATGGGCTATTCATTCATTTCAATAAAAGATTGATGTGTTGCATTTTCATTTCTTCTTTCCATTCTCTGAATTTGATTCCATACATCTTGCTAATTTTTCTCCTTTCTCACTTACTCTTAGGTACCCAAAAAATAAATATGAAGATAATCATGATAGTAACCTAGGGTTTGACTTCGAAAATCCAATCTATACTGGTGAACTTGATCATGAAAGGGGACTCAAATGATGACACTTTACCTCTTGACCTAGTGAAATTGGTAGAACAAAAGAGGAAACCAATTGAACCTCATCAAGAAGATATAGAATTAATAAATTTGAGAGATGATAATAATAAAAAAAGCTTAAAATGGGCATATCATTACCTCTGAATTATAGGCAAAGGTTAAAAGAGTTGCTTTGTGAATATGTGGACATTTTTGCATAGTCTTGCTAAGACATGCCTGGACTTGGTACTAAAATAGTAGAGCATAAGCTACATTTAAAGCCAAAGTGTAACTGATACAACAAAAATTAAGACGAATGAAGCCTAAAATGTTATTGAAGATCAAAGAAGAAGTGAAAAGATAGTTTGATACAAGTTTCTTAAAGGTGGCTAAGTATCCAGAATGCGTAGCAAACACAATCCTAGTACCGAAAAAAGATGGAAAAGTTTAAATGTATGTCAACTACCAGGATTTAACAGGGCAAGCCCAAAAGATAACTTTTTCTTGCCTCACATTGACACTTTAGTAGACAATACGGCCAAACACTCCATATTTTCTTTTATGGATAGATTTTTGGGGTATAACCAAATCAAGATGGCTAAGGACGACATGGAGAAAACTACATTTGTCACTATGTGGGGAACTTTTTATTACAAAGTAATGCCTTCGGGTTGAAGAATGTTGGGGCCACTTACCAAAGAGCTATGGTAACTCTCTTCCATGACATGATGCATAAAGAAATAGAAGTGTACGTGGATGACATGATCGTAAAGTCTAGAGAAGGAGAAAATCATGTTGCCAACCTCAAAAAATTATTTGGGAGGTTGAAAAAATTTTAGCTAAAACTGAACCCATCAAAATGCACATTCAAGGTTAAATCAGGAAAGCTATTAGGTTTTATAGTCAGTGAAAGAGGAATAGAGATAGATCCTGATAAGATCTGGGCCATCCAATTCTTGTCACCTTTATGCACACCAAAATAGGTACGAGGTTTTTACGAAGATTAAATTATATATCTCGATTCATTTCTCAGCTTAATCTTAAATGTGATCCTATTTTCAAACTCTTTCATAAACATAGCTCTGGAAAATGGAGTGACAAATGTCAGAAAGCTTTTGACAATGTCAAAGAATACTTATCAAATCTGCTTGTGTTGGTACCCCTTATTCTAGGAAAACCATTGATTCTGTATTTAACAATGAATGAAAGTTCAATGGGATGTGTACTATGGCAATAGGATGAAATAAGCAGGAAAGAGCGAGCCATCTATTATTTAAGTAAAAAATTCACTGACTATGAGTCAAAGTATTCCTTATTGGAAAAAATGTGTTGTGTCTTAGCTTAGATGACTTGTCGAACTTAGCCAGTATATGCTATACCATACCACATGGCTCATAGAAAAATTGGATCCTCTCAAATATGTTTTCAAAAAATCTTCGCTATCTAAAAGAATTGCTCGATGGCAGGTAATGCTTTATGAATATGATATTATCTATGTAACTCAAAAAACGGTTAAAGGAAGTGCCATAGCTGAATTTTTTACGAAACGGGCTGTGATGATTATGAACCAATAAGGCTCAATTTTCAGGATGAAGACTTTATGGTGGTTTCTCAAGTTGATAAAGAAAAGCTTGCTGAGTAGTCTTGGAAAATGTACTTTGATGGAGCTATAAATGCCTTAGGATGTGGAGTTGAGGCAATCCTAATATCTCCAAAAGGAAATTATGTCCCCATTATAGCTAGATTGAACTTCAATTACACTAATAATGTGGCTGAATACGAAGCCTATATTATGGGCTTACAAACTACAATTGAAAGAAAAATCAAAGTATTAGAAGCCTACGGAGACTCTACCTTGGTTATTTACTAGTTAAAAGGAAAATGGGAAACAAGGGATGCAAAGTTGATTAGATACCACAAGTATATCACTGATTTGGTTAAACAGTTTGAAAAGGTTCAATTTGAACATCTACCTAGGGAAGATAATCAAATTGCTGATGCCTTGGCCATACTGGCAGCTATGATCAAGGTGAAGCCAGATATTGAAATTCAACCCATTAAGTTAGATGTGAAAGAATTCCTAACACATTGTTCAAATGTCAAAAAGGAGATTAATAGGAAGCCTTGGTATAATGACATCTTATAGTATCTAAAGAGTCAACAATACCCAAAGCATGCAATTAAAAATGACAAGAGGATCATTAGAAGATTGGCCATGGGTTTCTTTCATGACAAAAATATTTTGTATAAGAGGAATCAAGATCTAGTTCTCTTAAGATGTGTGAATGTAACAAAAGTACAAAATATCATGGAAAAAGTTCATGATGGAAACTGTGGAGCTCATGCAAGTGGCCATATGATGGTAAGACAAATTATGAAGGCAAGGTATTACTAGTCGACCATGGAAACCCAAAGAGTAGCTTGAATCAGGATAGGATATCTAAGGTGAAAGCCTAAAAAGGTAGCATAGAGGTTCAAGACATTACTTTCATAGCACAAGGGGTAAGTGTGATTTGATTAAGGACTTCAGTTGGATGGTTTTTAAAAAGAGCTCTAGGTTACTTTGATCATGATTATCTGATAGCCCATTTTAGCCATTCTTTGTAACTCAGTCCCATTCAATCAATAAAATCCATTTCTTTTTTTATGTCAACACTAACCTCTTTTATTATTTTCATTTTTTTTTGTCTACCCTTTACCCAAGTCAGAAGAAATGTGCATTTACTTTACATCTATCATTATATTGTAATGATGATGAATGAACGAATAATGATATGAAAATTCTCTTCATTACTCTAGAAAGGTAAGAGTGGCATGGGTAAGCGAAATAAAGGCAATGGAAACTTAGTGAAATGGTGATCTCAGTTTGGCAGAAACTAAAAGACAATGATAGTTTAATTCCTTAACCGAATATGTTCAGAAGTTAAAGGATCTATAACTGGCGAATAAATGAAAACAAAAAAGAGCTTGAGAATCTTTTTACCATAATCAAATAAGCCTGACATCTCATAACATTTTGTGCATTCTTGGAAAATTAGCATTTCATAGCATTTTGTGTATATATGTCATGAGATTTGCTCTTACAGGAAGGTGTTTCAACATCATAGATGATTGAAGTAATCAAGAATGAAGTGATAGTTGTTTTAAACTTTTGATACAACCTGTACTAATGTATGTTGGCTTAGTCCAAGTTATTCATTTCGACTTTGATTCAGTCCAGGTCCTTTTGTTTTCGAGTTTTGACTTATGTCAAGTCCTTCTTCTACTTAGTCCAAGTTATTAATTTTAGACTTCAGTTTTGCCCAAGTCTTTTTGTTTTCAGGTTTCTACTTATGTCAGGTCCATCTTCGGCTTAGTCTAAGTTATTCATTTCAAACTTATGTTTAGTCCAGGTTTTTTTATTTTCGGGTTTCAACTTATGTCAAGTCCTTCTTCAATTTATTCCAAGTTATTCATTTCAGATTTCGATTCAGTCCAAGTCCTTTTGTTTTTGGCCTTCGATTTATGTCAGGTCTTTTTTCAGTTCAGTCCAAGATATTCATTTCAGATATTCAATCCAAGTCATTTTGTTTTCGAATTTTGACCTATGCTAGATCTTTTTTCGACTTAGTCCAAGTTATTTGTTTCAGACTTCGATTCAATCCAAGTCATTTTGTTTTCAGATTTTAACTTATGTCAAATCTTTCTTTGGCTTAATCCAAGTTATATATTTTAAGCTACGATTTGGTCTGGGTCATTTTATATTGGATTTTGACTTATGTCAGATCCATTTTCAGGCCATTCTATTTCGGACTCAATCTGATCTATGCCTAAAGTGTTATCTTTCTTAAATAAGGTCATGATGGGTGTTTACATCTTTGCATTATCTCTGTTTCACAAAAATTATGCAAAGAGGGGCAACTGTAGACACCCATCTTCCAAATCTGTTTTCTCGATGGGCTTTGGATAAAGTTAATAGAATAAATAATAATAATAAGTAAAAATAGAGTTTTAGTTATAGTGAAACTCTATTGAAAGTTGAATTTTTGAAACTGGATAAAGGGATCCTGTTTTAAAACCAAGGAAAATAGATTACAAGATAGAGGATTTTGATTTTCAAATCCTCGTGTAATCTGGTGAATGAAGGCCTATATAAGAGCCAGCAATCACAAGAACTGAGGGGAAAAAAAGATAAAAAAGGAGATGAGTAATCAGAATTAAAAATTTTACGAAGAAGCTTTAGTTTTTAGTGGGAGGTTTTCTGGGGAAGTCAGTGTTTCAATTGGGGGATTAAATTTTTTTTGGATTTTTTTGCATTTTTTTGAAATTTTTTGGAAATTCCAAATTTTAGTTGAATTTTTCGATGAAAATTTAAGTTTTCTGCTGAATTTTTGGCTGAAATCCTAGTTTCTGGCAACTTATTTCTAGAATTCGGAGGACAACCCAAAAGTCGATGAGTTTTTCAATGACGTTCAACGAAAAACGGTGATAGAAAATCGCATAAAATAAGAAACAAAAGAGAAGAGAGAAAGAAGGTGTAACATCTGAAGAAAAGGGGGAATTCTTACCTTTTATACCTATACAAAACGATGTCGTTTTGGAAAGTCAAAAAGTGGGTAGGATCTACGTGTTCCCAAAATCTGACTCGACCAGTAGCGTCTAAACCTGCTGACCCATTTCGTTCTTTCTCGCTGAGCCGTTAAACTGAGCCGCATGCCAAGTTGTCTAGCTACGTTTGTCTCTAGAGCCACAACCCAGTCAAACTCAACCGAGCCACGCCAAAGGTTTTTTTTTCATTTTGTTTTATTATTTATATATTTATTATTATTTTTCCTTATTTATTTATTGATTAAATTGAAATAATTTATTTATTTAATTAAACATCCTTAAATTTTCAATCTTTTTTTAAATAAAAATTCAAAAAATATATATTTTTGAGGAAAACTTAAAAATATCAATTTTCCTTAAAAACAAAAACTTCAAAAAATGTATTTTTAAGGAAAAGTTGAAAGCATCGATTTTCCTTAAAAATAAAAAAAAATTTTCAAAAAATATTTTTGAGGAAAAGTTGAAAGTATCAATTTTTCTTGAAAATAAAAAAAATTCAAAAAGCATTTTTGAGGAGAAATTGAAAATATTAATTTTTAAAAATATATATATTTTTTAGGAAAAGTTGAAGGTATCAATTTTCTTTGAAAATAAAGATTTTGAAAAGGTATTTTTGAGAAAAGTCAAAAGTATCAATTTTTCTTTAAAATAAAATTTTGAAAAAAGTGTTTCTAAGGAAAAATTGAAAGTATCAACTTTTTTTGGAAATAAAAATTTCAAAAAAATGTATTTTTGAGAAAAAGTTGAAAGTATCAATTTTGCTTGAAGATAAAATTAAAAAAAAAACATTTTTGAAGAAAAGTTGAAAGTATCAATTTTCCTTAAAAATAAAAATTTTAAAAAGGAATTTTTGAGGAAAAGTTGAAAGTATCAATTTTTCTCGAAAATAAAATTTTTAGGAAAAATATTTTTAAGAAAAAGTTGAAAATATCAATTTTCCTTGTATAAAAGCATGAGTTTTTTTTTTATATATATAAAACAACATAATAAAAAGGATCCCTATCCAAAGTTGAAGCATTATTTTTTTTTCTTCTCTTTTCTCGAAAATATTTTTTAAATGTTAAATAATTCGATGATAGAGCCCGTGCTAGAGAAACAAGAGTTTCCTTGCATACTCTTAAGGTGAGAAAGTTTTCTTAATTTTCTACCAAAAGTATTGGAGTCAATTAAGAATAATTTGCAATAATTAATTACTCGATAAGATTTTTAAGGCTTAATAGATAACACGAAATTGAGCTGGTATCATCTTTTGATGGGCATTATGGGGATGCTATAACCTTCCTCACACATAACCATACTCTTGAACCTAGTTCTGGTTTTGCAGACATTGAATCTACCTTTTAAAGATACCTAAGTCAAACTTAGGATTTCTCTTTAAAAAAGGACAGATTCAGTTAGGTGGTCAATCGCACCTAAACAAAGATTGGTGGTGACTCTTCAAGTCAATGTCTAGCGATAGGTCCATGGATCTAGACGTTATGATAGAGGTTATCCAAAATTTGCTTTTTTAAAAAATGTTTTAAAATAAAATGAAGATATTTTTTTTAGCATTATCCAACAAACAAACAAAAAAATGAACAACATTTTTAAAAAATAAAGGTTTTTCTTAAATCCTTTGTTTATTGGCCAAATATAAATTAATAAAAAAATATTTGAATCGTAGTTATTTTGTGTGATAAAAAAATATGCATTTTTGAATTTTTGCTTTTCCTTAAAAAAAAGGAAACAAGAAAATTTTAAATTTGAATGTTATTTTATCTTTCGCATTTTTATTTGATCTTTTGCATATATTCTTATCATTTAAAAAAATGATGGAAATAATAAGATAATACATGTACCCCATGTCATGCACATTATAACAAGATAATACATGCATTCTATCTCATCCATATCAATAGATAGTATATGCATTCCATTTTAAACACGTGTTGATAAATGATACATGCATCCCATTCACATCATAGTTGGTAGTTCATGCACTTCATCTCATTACATATATTAAAGCATTGTTAACCTCATTAAGCCAGCATAACACAAATATTGCATTCTATGTAGACATATCTCATGCACATCATAGGTCAATGCATTTCATACAAGTATGTTGCATTAGTCATAGATATACATCTCATCACTTATGTAAACATGTCATTGCATTACATACATGTGGATCCATGAATAATAAGGTTTTATAAAACATACATTGCATTTCACATGAACATACCCCACCATCCCTGTAATAGAACATTACATTTTTTGCACACACATTCGTGGGTGATGGAAATTATTATCATTTAGGGCCTTGTACATATAAAAATCCATTGTCATAAGCATATTTACATTTCATGACTTTTTTTTTAAATCTTCATCATATTTATAAACATGCTCTACGTGCCATATAAATTAGAATTTGTTTTGTGGCATTCATTCAATATGGATAATAATATAAAATTTCATCTAACTCTTGGAATAAAATATCCGTCTTGGTGGGAATCAAAATAGTGAAAATGGGAGATCAAGTGGAATCAAGGATTAGTGCATTAGAGTTGAATCAAGAGGAATTTTGGCTTAAGCTTTAGAAGATAAAACAACAGATTGCTCAATTGATAGAAATGGTTAAAGGTAGTGGTATGGTTAAGGTTATTGCTCCTTAAGGACCATTATCACTTCTGATTCCTTCAAATCAAGATCAATTGGCTCATGTTGGTTCCAACACTTTTTTTTAAGCATACAAGGCATTGGGAGGTTCAAACAGTAACTAAAGTTTGGGTGAGCTTAAGAAAGAAATGGGTGAATTAGCCACACAAATGATTGAACTCAAAAATCTAATTCCAAGATGGAGTCATCGGGCTTCAAACAACCCTCACCAACTATCCTATGTCCAAATTCGCACCTAAATCCTTCTTATAATCGCTTTCGACCTCTTTTCCAAGTCCTTGGGATTAGGCCCCTAAACTTTATGCAACTTTTGAGAATTCTACACCTAAATTCATGCCTATCACCTTACATTTCATAACCACTTGTTCAGCATGCTATCCCACCATCACTTTTTCAACCCAATTTTTGACCTAGAGTTTACCAATTCACTCAAACACCAACTATTCCTCCATTTTTCTAGCAAAGTAACTCAACTATAGAATAGAAAAACTCTCACACTACCAATACCAAAGGAAAAACCTTTATTGACCCAATTCCCATGTCCTACATAGATTTATACCCATTGTTTTGGGAAAATTACATCATTGCCCCTATCCTTATTGGACCCCTCAAACCACCTTATCCTAAATGGTACGACCCCAATGCTCGATATGAATACCAGCATTATGGGCCATTCTTTGAAAAATTGCATGTCTTTGAAATATAGGGTACAAAGATTGATGAATGTCAGATATTTGGGTTTTGATGCCAAAATGAAACCAGTTGTTTACAGGAATCCTTCATCGATCCATGCCAAGATAGCAAGCAATGCTTTAGGCAATAGTCAAGTTGGCTAGGATAATAAATAAAAAGTAGAAGCCTTCAAGCAAAGGGTTGTCCCCACCAACAATCATAGTCAACTTCTTTTAGATTCTTAGACGAGGCAAGAAAGAGTGTAAGCGAGTCTGGCTCTTTTTGGCCCTATTCCTAAGATGATTCATAATGTGTAAACTTGAAACTTTTAAAAATGAATGAAAACTTCTCTTAACTTGAATTTTCAATGGATAAACGTCTCTATTTACATTTCATTTGTTTTAATAATGGCATGCCTAAAAGAACTCGTGAAAAAGAAAGATGGTTGCAAATATGCTTTCATTGAACTTTTGAGGTAAAAGAATGTCTTTAAATAACTCGACTTGAATATAGGATGGAATTTAAGCTCATTCTCAATAATAATAAAATTTCACTTGCATATCACGCATCATTTTTTTGAATCCTTTGTTTTTCATGCCAGCTAAGGATAAGGAACGGTGATTGTGAATATACCTTCATTAAACCTTCAAAGCAAAAAGATATTTTTGAAAGTTTTAATAATAAAATTCATGTCATGCACTTTTAACTTTTGGTAATTAATAAAAAGTTCAAGGATAATGTGCCTTAAGAAATAAGATTAGTTAAATCTGCACATTTACAACACTCAAGCCTATACTAGAATCACGAAAAATGAAAATGCAAGTCAAATGGACAGAATGGAAAAGGCCTAAGGAGAGATCAGGGAAACAGTTACAAAAATATAATAGAATATGGATAAATAATTGGAAGAATTATAATAGGTGTTAACAGGTTTGATAAAAGAAAAAGGAATTGTTGAAACACATAGGGCTAGAAAGGAAACAACTATTGAAGAACAATCGTATCCATCTGGGTTCACATATGTTTACATACATTTATCCATATGTTCAAGACCCCTATATGTCATAAGCACCTCCAGCAATCCATCAACCTCATATTGACATTTCTACCAAGTTGCCCTCATTTCAGATAATGTCAATCTAGGCTTATCCCCTATGATTCCATTGTGATACCTAACCTAGATGATCCTAAAAAAAGGGAAAAATTGAAAGGGATACCTCAGATAACTCAGCTGGTTGAAAAACTAACATAAAAGACAAGTATAAGTTGCTAGAAAAAAGACTCAAGACAGTGGAAAAATGTGATGTCTTCGAGAATATTGATGTCTATGAGCTTAGCCTAGTTTTTGACTTAGTTATCCCTATAAAGTTTAAGATTCCTGACTTCGAGAAGCATTATGGAACGAAATGCTCAATAACAGATATCACCATATATTGCCAAAAGATGATAAGCTACACTCATGATGATAAGTTGCTGATCCATTGCTTTCAAGATAGTCTTACTGGGTTTGTAGCAAGGTAGTATGCCAAGCTAGATCAAAGTAAGATCTGCTCTTGGAATAATTTGGCTAGGCTTTCCTAGCACAATACAAGCATGATGAAGATATGGCATCAGATAGGTTATCTCTATAGAACAATGAGAAAAAAGTGACCAAAACTTTCAAAGAATATATGCATAGATGGAGAGATGTAATAGCCCAAGTACAACTACCCCTGTTAAAGAAAAAAATCACTATTCTACTTATCAATTCTCTAAACACTCCTTATTACAAAAGAATGATTGAGAATATCTCAAAAAGCTTTGCTGACATGGTGATTACCGAGGAAATGATAGAAAATGCAATAAAAAATGGTAGGATTAAGTTGAAATATGCAATTGATGTTGAAAAGGAAAATACATCAGAAAAGAAAGAAGGGGAGGTGCAAGCAGTCATACTTGAAAGGCATTTACCTAAGAATTTTATCTTATGCAATCCTTATCCTTTTCATCAACACCACTTCCTGATCATAGGCAGTATCTTTCAAAGTCCATATTTTTGCTAACCAAGCTAGCATCTGAGCTTTTTAGCAAATCTTCATGCTCAGATGACCATTTAAGATCTTGTTCCCACACTTGAGCCTACCACTTAAGCAACAAGGAATTAAGAAAAGACTAAGAAACGATTAAGAGAATTTTCTAATCCCTATTTCTCACCCTTTACCTTGGCTAATAGTAGGTTGATACCTATTTTTTGTGCCTTCGAAAATAACACCAAATCCATCAATAAAGAATTATGATCCTAATAGCAAGTGTAATTATCATACGGGGACAATTGACCACTCGATTGAAAAATTGCAAACAACTAAAGGAAAAGATTGAAAATCTCATCAATAGTGATATTTTGACTCCAGATTTGATAGAACAATGAAAGTTGACTCTATCTAATTATGAAATGTGAAGAGTTGAAATGTGAAATGAGGTCTCAAGTGTTGAAAAATTAGGATAGGATGATTTTCTTTTAAACCTTTAACCATTTGTGTATGACATGTGTATGGTGTCCCTATGAGTTATTTAAATTAATATTTTTTAACTTTATTTTAAAAGAAATGAATGTTTTTTATTTTTCTATGAAATTTTATTTTTATGCAATTGTTTGAATAACAGTCCTATATAATTAATTTCTAAAATCTTAAAATGAAAAATGCTTTATCAAAAAATATATAATAAAAAAATAAAAATAAGAAAATAAAAATTGATTCACAATTGTTTGATAATAAAGTCCCACATAAGTGGTTTTCAAAATTATCAAAAAGTTTCTTAAAAAACAAAAGGCCTTTCCAAAGGGAAATATACATTTTTTAAATTACGAGAATTTTGAAATAATTGGTGATTACTATTGAAAAACAAACTCATCAATACCTTTACACCTTTCTTTATCCACTCATATGCTTCAATCCTTTTGAATAACTTCACTCACCAGTAGTAATCTTTTAAGGGGCATGAATTTCAACTTGTAAACCTTGTCATCATTTGATAGATTGAGATAATAATCTTTTCTTAGGCAATAAACAAAAGAGACCAATTTTGAAAATTCATTTTGAATTTCAAAAACCAAGCAAGATACTCTTTCAAATTTTTAATTGGTAATTCAATGTGTGTCAAATTTTGCCAATATGATTGAACCATCCAAATTCTTCTAATGACCATAGACACGAAAAATGCTTGAACTTTCTTTCTTAAGTAGCCTTTGTTTCATGTCTTAAGGCATATTGACTAAAAAAAGCAAGATTCCTTCTTGCCTAAGACAATTTGTTTCATGCATTAATACCTTTTCTACTCATTTTACCAAAAATTGAAGATAATTTGGAACCAAAATGAGCCTTTTTGTGAATTGTGTGATCAAATTTGAAACATCCCATATAACCTAATTTTCACCATCATAAGAACCTTAAGTGAAAAAAAAAATGAGGCATCAATCACATAAAAATGATTGATGGTTATAACATAAAAATAAAGAAAAAAAATAAAAAGAAACCTTTTATCTCTTTTTTCAAATTATTTTCTCTTCTAACTAAGTGATTGTGTTTGAAATGATGAATGGCCTTCTTTCTCTATCCTTTGCATATAGAAAAATTATCCATTTTCTACCTATTTAAGCCCATTAAATTTCTTATTCCTAAATTGAACCCCTATTAAGGATCGTCTTTTACATTAGGGCCAAAATAAGGATATCTTCAAGAGTCCAACTTTAATGAAAGTGTTTGATGTTGAGAACATCTAACATGTACCTTAGAGATGAGAGTCTGGGGTAAAAAATGAATGAGGCTTTAGTTGGAATCCTAAGGATTCAAGAAAGTAGATTGCTAAAGATGAAGTCAAATATTTAAAAAAAATAAAAAAAAGAAGAAAGAGCAAAGAAAGAAAGACATGCACCTCAGAGACAATAATTTAGGGTAAAAATGAATAATGTTACAGTTAGAATCCTAAGAATTTAAGAAAGTAGGTTGCTAAAGTTAAAATAAGATATTTAAAAAAAAAGTAAAGAAAAAATATATGTACCTCGAAGATGAGGATTTGGGAAAAAGGTGAATAAAGCTACAATTAGAATCCCAATATAAAAGAAGATAGAATTCAAGAAAGTAGAATGCTAAAGATAAAATAAGATGTTTCTAGAAAAAAAAGAGCAAGAAAAGAAAGACATGAGTCTCGCAGATGAGAGTCCAAAATAAAAAGTGAATGGGGCTTCAGTTAGAATCTCAAGTTAAAAAGGGATATAGAATTTAAGAAAGCAGAATACTAAATTTGATTTATGTTTCCAAAAAAAAAAAGAGCAAAAGAGAAAGACAAATGGCTTTTCATCTAGAGAATGCTCCATAATATCCTTGGCCTAATTACTTGGAATAACATATTTTAAGCCTATTTATCCATTCTTTCAGAACCCAAAACCTTGGCCTACATTACATACCTTGAAAAGTCTATTTTGATCAAATGTGAATACTTGAATTGAAAAGCTATGTCCTTGAAATTTTGTATATACTTGGTATTAATTGGCAAGATGTTACCAAGTTCTTCATTGATTAAAACAATATAGCTCTAAGGTGAAAACCCAAAAAGCACCGTTTAGAGCTAAAGCCACTATTAAGACCTCAAAAGAATTTTAGAGTTTCGAGGTTTTATCCAAAATAAAAAGTCATGATGCAAAACCTTTTGAAGGATTAGTACCCATTAAAGACTTTGCATTCACCAAAGCATGAAAATAAAAAACCAACATTTTTCTCTTCTCAAATCTTTTTTGAAAATTAATGATTAGTTTTGACACACATTGAAGTATCAAGTTTTCAATAAATGAAAAGTGTTTTAGCAAAATTATCTCTTTTATGAGCCTAAAAGTAATCCTTGCAACCATTGTCGAGCCTTCCTTGAGATATGCCCACCAATGAAAAGAATTGAATTATCAATTACTCCCATCCACAAGCTTTCCAAATAATAATCATCAATTTTTAAGAGATTTGAAAATCATAAGTTTTTAACTTTTCTCATTGATTATGAAGATAATTTATGTGGGGTAATTTTGTGATCACTTTAGAAAAGTTTAAAAATTATTTGAGCATTTTGTATAGAATATTGAGATCATTTTTGGTGAAGAATGAGCATTGAAAATTTGAATAGAGATTCTTAAAAAAAAAGAAATAAAAATGTCTTTGCATTTGCACCACTAGCATTCATATTCACATGAATATCATGAGAGAGACATTTGACCTGCATGTTGCAAAAAAAAATCACATTGGTATCAATTACATGTGCATCATAAGAAAGACATCTGATTTGCATGTTGCAAAAACCAAAAAAGACATTCACTCTGACATGTGTATCATAGGAAGGATATTTGATCTAGATGTTTCCAAATAAAAAAGAAATTCACATTTGCATCACTTGCATTCATATTCACATGGACATCATGAGAAAGATATTCGCATTCATATCTACATCATGAAACAGACATTTGCATTTGCATCACTTGCATTTGCATCATAAGAAAGACATTCGCATTTACATCATCTACATCATAACCAAGGCATTCGCACATCATAAAAATATATTTGTATTTGCATCATTACAGTTGCATCATGGAAAAAGTATTTGTAAGGGTATTTACATGAAAGGAACATTAGCATTTGCATTATGAAAAAAGTCACTTGTATTTCATCAAGCATTCGCATAGACTTTTGCATTTGCATCATTTGACGAAAATAGGCATTTGTATCATGATTGCATTTGTCAGCATTGTAGATATTAGAAAAAAAGGAAAAGAAAAGAAATAAAAACATTTTAAGTAGTAAAAAAAGAAGAAAAAGTCTCCTAGTCCGAAGGAAAGGAAAAGAAGAGTCTACTAAGAAGAATGGAATGAAAGAGTTTGAAAAAAAAAAGGGGACAAAAAGAGATAAGAAAGTCTATTATGAAAAAATGAAAGAGAAACAAAAGAAAAAAAAAATAGTTGGACAAGAGACCAAAATGTCAAAAGGTTTGAAAAGTTGAAAGAAAAATGATCCATAAAAAATGAAAGGGGTTGTTGAGAAAAAATGAATGAAAAAGATGAGATATGATACAAAATAAGACCTAAACCTAGATCAACTAGCACTTAAGCCCAAATTAGCTGGCCCTTTCAGCCCAAATTAGCTGGCACCTAAGCCTAGATTAGCTAACATTTTAAGCCCAAATTAGCTAGCACTTAAGCCTAGATTAGCTGGCACCTAAGCCTAGATTAGTTGGTACCCAAATGATATTTAAGCCTAGTTTAGCTAGCACAATTAAGATTTTAAGCCCATTTTAGCTAGCACTTTAAGCCCATTTTGGCTAGCACATTAAGCCTAGTCTAGCTGGCACCTAAATCAAACTAAGCTTAGTCAAGCTGGTACCCAGATATCTAAGACCTCTTGGCATAATTTTCAAGAAACGTATCAGCTTGAGAACTCGATCACTAGACATAAAATATTTAAAAATCATGAAAAATATAGGGAGTCGCCACTAATTTTTTTTTATGGTGTGATTGGCCACCCAAAAGTTTATCATTTTAATAAAACTATAAAAATAGGTTTAAAGTTTATAAAAAAGATAACTTTTGGTCTACAAAAAACAAAGTTTGGTTTAGGAGTCAGTTATGTGTAGCGAAGGATTAGCACCCCTACAACACCCATAAATTGGTACAAATTAATTATACATTATTTTCGGTGTTGGATAAAATAATTTCAATTTAAAATTTAATAATAATTCCCTTTGTTATTTTTTTAAAAACGAAAGCAATTTTATTAAAGCTCTTTATTTAGGAATATCAAAGAAATCTTTAAGTTAAAGAATTACTTCCAAATTCTCCAACATCTAAACAGACTTTAAAATAATTTTTTTTGCTTAAGATTTATCACAACATTCTTTCAAAATAATAAGATAAAGCTCTTTATAAATGATAGTTATTGATAACTCCCCAATATCTAGGCAGAGTACCAACAATTATATTTCATGAAATGCTATTTTAATTTCCTTTGTTCAAAACAATTATACTTTTTATGTAGCAAAAAAATGAAAAATAATATAATTAATAATAAACATCAACAAACATATATATATATATATATGCATTATAAAGAAGTACATTAATTTAAAAAAAAAACATATGCAAATGATGATCAAATGTGAATTTAGAAATCAAGTCTTCAAATATAAAGAGACCACTTAGACTCTCCAACATCTAGATAAAGTTTGGGTGTGACTTTTTATATTTAAAAATCCCATTCGATTATTTTTATTATTTTATATTTTTATATTTGTTGTTTTAATAAAACAAATTTATTTTGAGTTTGTGGAAATGTATGAAAATTCTTAATGAAATAAAATTTCCTAAATACCCCAACATCTAGGCAGTACTTGGGAACATATTATTTCATAAAAGGTTTTCAAGCAAATCCTTAAAAAAATTAAAACTGATTTGGGGTTTTATGAAATTATGCACGTAAAAAGAACAAATTACATAAATGCCATTACTGAATGCATGATAAAAGCATGACCAAAAAACAAAATAATTACAAGCCTATACATTTACAAAACTAAATTACAAACAAGTTTCGTATGAAAATTCGAGAGAAAAATTGGATCAAACATAACAAACTTTTGAAATTGGTTTGAATGTTTCACCATTTTTTTCTTTAAAAATCTAGCAAAACAAACATAAAAAATCAACCAAACAACTCATGCAATTATCATTTTTCCATTGAAAAATTAATTCAACACTTTGAAAATTTAGTAAACATGACAAACATAAAAATCAAGTACATAAGATCAAGCAACATTTAGCCACAAATGGATGAGCATGTTTTGGCCAAGCAAGGAGACTACCTTGGCTGAATACTCTATGGCATTTCGTTAAGCAATCAACATTTCATTTCACTCAAATATCCATTGAACATCACAATTTCCATCATATGAAGACATCTACAATATATGAGGAGTTTCAACAAGCATATGACAAACTAAGAAGAGAAGAAAACATGAAGTCCACATTTAAAGCCAAACAACATCCTCATATCATATTCTAGCTAAAATTTATGTAAACAACAAATAAACTTGCCATTTAATCATCACAAATAACCTTCAAAAGTAAGGAAAACATCAATGGAGGACCAAAGGAGGTTCATCCATGGCGAGGTTGTTTGGCCAAACCTCCAAAGGCCAAAATGGTGGATTGGAAATTCTTTGTTGCCTGGTTTTCTTGTTTCAATCCAAACTGTTAACTAGTTAGATGTAAGTTGATCCAAGCTTAATTCACCATTTTTTTTTCTTTTTCCCAACTGCCTTCCCTTCTCTAAAAAATTCCAAAAAACCCTCTTTCTTTCCAAGGAGAAGACTCTTCAAAAATATCTTTTTTTCTTAGTGAGTATAAGCCCTTGGATCAAATCTTATCCAAGGGCCAAAGTTTCTTCCTTTTTTTTCAAGGAGCAACCTTTAGGCATTGGATCAAGATTCAATTGAAGATCTAATGGCCCACATTATTCGCTACAAAAGTTGGATTTTTATAGCTTTTAAACCCATGAAAAGACCATTTGACCCCTAATACAAAGTTTTTGATATTTAGGCTATTTTCTCTGAAATCAATGTTCCTATGCTCAATTTTAGGATTTTAAACCACCAAAAATCATGAAATATTATAAAATTGAGATCTGAAAAGTTTCATGGAAATCCAAGCTCGAAAAAACCAAATTACAAAAATACCCCTAAAGAGCATTTTCATAATTTCACACCTCTCGGGGTACTATAGTAATTTCAAATACACCAAAAGTTATGAAATATTATGAAATTGAGATCTAAAAATTTTCATGAAAATCCAAGCTCATGAAGGCCAAATTACGAAAAATACCCCTGTAAGGGTATTTTGGTAATTTCACACTTATTGGGGTACAGCTGTGATTTCAAATGTATCATAAATCATGAAATATTATAAAATTAAAATCTAAAAAGTTTAATGAAAATCTGAGCTCGAGAAGGCCAAATTACAAAAATATCCCCTAAAAGGCATTCAAGTAATTTTATACTTCTCGGGATATTGCTGTGATTTCAAATACACAAAAAATTATGAAATATTATAAAATTGAGATCTAAAATATTTTATGAAAATTCAAGCTCAATAAGGCCAAATTACGAAAATACCCTCTCAAGGGCATTTTAGTAATTTTGTACTTTTCCAATTGCAATAAAAAATTTTAGTGTTTTAAAAATCTCAAAATTTAATTTTAAACCACATTGATTCTAATTAGGTTGTGAATTTTGAGAATTATCCTGGATTTTATCCATTTTGACTAAGTTTTAGCATAATTTTGACTTTATTTGACTAATTTTAACTTTATTAACAAAGTTTGACTGAACTTGACTCGAGTTGACTTAGGGTCTCTAAATGGGCTAATTTGTGAACTCTTTATGAGTTGTAAATGGTCCTCCTAAATGGTTTCAGTTTATGTTCGCAAATGAGCCTAAGTCAATCATGTTGAAAAATATTTCAGATAAAATTTGGTGTCTGCAGACCTCCTGACCAAACATTTTAAAATTTCAAAGTTTCAATACCTCTGATACGTGGAACATTCAAAGATGTTGAGATTTGTATGACTTTCAGGTATAATCTTTAAGACTTTCGGGCAAAACATATTAAATTTTCAAAGTTTTAATGCCTCTGATATGAGGAGCATTCAAAGATGTTGAGATTTGTAAGACTTCCGAGTATAATCTTTAAGACTTTTGGGCATAATTTGTAAAGCCTTTGGGCAAAACATTTTAAATTTTCAAAGTTTCAATGTCTCTGATATGAATAGTATTCAAAGATGTTAAGATTTATAAGACCTTAGGCATAATCTGACCTTTGGGTAAAACATTTAAAATTTTTAAAGTTTCAATTATTCTGATACGAGGAACATTCAAAGATGTTGATATTTGTAAGACCTCCGAGCATAATCTTTAAGACCACTGGGTAAAACATTTTAAATTTTCAAAGTTTCAATGCCTCTAATACAAGAAACATTCAAAGATGTTGAAATTTGTAAAACCTTTGGGCATAATCTTTAAGACCTCCGAGAATAATTTACAAGACCTCAAAGCAAAATAATTTAAATTTTTAAAGTTTCAACACCTTTGATGCGATGAGCATTCAAAGATGTTGAGATTTGTAAGACCTCAGGACATAATTTTCAAGACCTTTGGACAAAACATTTTAAATTTTTAAAATTTTAATGTCTCTAATACAAGGAGCATTCAAAGATGTCGAGATTTGCAAGACCTCTGGACATAATCTCTAAGTCTTTCGGACAAGAGTCATAAGTCTTTCGAGGTGAATCTGTTTTAGTTTCGAGATTTGTAAGACCTTTGAGTATGATCTCTTGTTCTATTTTCACAAGTTATTGAGTTTTTATTTTAAAGAGTTTTGAAATTTGTTTTCACATGGTCAAATTTATTAAAAGAGTAATATGAAAAAAAAACCAAGAAAAAAAGCAAAAAATTCAAGAAAAATTAAAAAATTAAAAAATCAAAAACAAAAAAAAAGAAAAACTTTTGAAAATTTTTGAACTGTTAATTCCGAACAAAATTGTTATTTATGTCTTTGCCCTATTCCTAATTCCTAGAAATGTGCAAACAAGGGTAGCTGTAGATACCTAATTTTGTCCAGATCAATTCAACTTTGATAATTTTTTCACTCGATTCTAATAATTTGAGCATTTTAATTAAATTAACATATTTGGGCTTACCTCGAATTAATTGTTCCAAAATCATTTTATATGAATTAAAATCTAGTCTAATTTAAAACTCAAACCCCAAAGTCTAATCGGGTTCTGTTTTGGGTTAAAATTTAATCATTTGGGCTTGAAGGCCCAATGAAAGCCCAAATCAATTTTTCGGGCCTCAAACTCTAATTTTAGGCCCAAATTAATTTTTTAATCCCAATTTCATTTTTATTTCTTTATTCATTTGAAATTAATTAAATTAATTAAAATTTGAAAATTTACAAAAATAAAAAAAAAGTGGCCAACAGCACTACCAATTTTGGGTTTGGCCACAATAGTCCACAGTTTCTTACTCCACCACCCTGCACACCTTACAATTTATGTCCTTTATGAAAAATTTATAGACAAAAATTCACAAAGACCAAACACCAGGGGGAAGGAGTTCTAGCATTTTTTTTTTATCCTTGCTTGTACCCAACTTTTCTCCTACCCATAACAGCCCTTAGTTTCCACTCTTATAAGCCCTATTTGACTATCGCAAAAGTAGCATCCCCATAGAAATTACCACCTAACTCTAGCCTTTCCCAAACCCTACGCTAATCCCTGCAATAACCTATAACAAACCCTCACCGTCACCCTCTAACCCACCAACCCCATGCCAAGGCCCCATTCACAAACTAGTGATAGAAATCTCTTTGCTACCCTCACCGACACCCATAATCCACCTAATCATCACCAAAAGATAGAACCTACTTGCCTTAACCACACCAACTAGTCACCACCCTCAACCATCACCATAATCGACACCATCAATCACCACAGCCTTCCATAGAAATCAAACCCCTTAAGACAAAAAAAAAAAAAAATTGCCCCCACCATCATAACCCAGGCTCCAACCTTTCCCACATTTTGGTAACACTAGTTCAAGCCCCGCCAAAACACCTATATCCGTCCCAAGCAATAAAAATTACTCAAGCCACTAACCTAGCACCATCAACAGCTTATGCATCTCTAACCCTTAGTCACCATTAAACACCCAACAATGGCCACTCCTTGGCACACCGCCAACATCAACCTCAACCAAAACCAAACAACATTTTTTTTTTCACAACCATAACCAATAGAAAACCATTAAAAAAGGAGACTTTGCCCTCAAATGCATTAAAAAAACCACCAAAAATAAAAAAAAAACCTTTGCCAGGCAAAAGAAAAACAAAAAAAACTTTCCCAAAAACAAAAGCAAAACAAAAAATAACTTTGCTAGAAAATATAAAAAATCCTATAGCCTAAAACCCACGAAGCCAAATAAATACAAAAAAACCACAATCCTTAGGAACGGGGTACCCAATGCCATAAAAAAGAGAAACAAAAATAAAAAAGAGAAAAATTTTATTTTTTTGGTGGAACCAAAAGGTTTCGACTTGACTAAAGGAGATTACGACGCTTTTAGGTGAAAAGAGGCCAGAAATAAAAAAAAATGAGGTCAAGAGGAGTTTTTGGGTTTTTTTCAGTGATCGACACAATGGCTAACCATCATTAGTGATGAACCAGGCAATGGTCGACACGGTGGATGATGGTTAGTTTCTAAGATACTGGTTGACTATAGGATTTTTGGTTGAGAGAAGAAAAGAATTTTTTTTTTAAGGGGGGAGAAAATAAGCTAAAAAAAATTGAAGCTTTTACACAGGTGAAGAGGGATCAAACAACACCATTTTAGCCCTAAAGATTCAAACATGACCCTCCAATTTGACCCGAGTCCACACACTAGCCCGACTCCTCCTCAAGCCGGCCCAACCAGTCCAATTGAATCAATATTGACAGGATTGTTGACCAGTCTAGTTCATTTTTTTTTTAATTTTTTGATTTAATTTTTTAATTTTTAGTTTTATTGTTATTATTTATACATGTTTAGAATTTCAAATTTGCTAAAATAAATATTTTTTGTTTTTATCATAATGATAATAAAAATGAAAAAATAAATAAATAAACAAATGTAAGTAATGAAAAACAAGTTTAAAATTCTTTACAGTTTTATTAAAAATTAAAATAAACCTTACAAAATAATAATAATAATAATAATAATAATAATAATAATAATAATAATAATAATAAAAATGGTTTCTAAACTTTTGATAATTTTAAATTTGGAAAAAATAATAATAATCAAATAAAAATATGAAAATATGTAAGAAAGAAAATTTTTATCCAATGACAAGATTCTAAAATATTCCAAGTAATGATGCTTGCGAAATCTCTAGGTAAGAATTTTTTTTAAATACTACCAATATATTGGAGTATTTACAAAAAGTTTTCAATACAATAAAATTTTTCTTTTTCTATAGAAAAATAAGAAAATTAACAAATTTTATTAATAAAAATAATAAAAATGAAGGAAAAGAGAATTTTACCCAATTATGGGATTTTAAGGTATTTTGAGTAGTGATGTTTTAAAAATCTCTAGATAAAAAGATTTTTTTTAAATACTACCATTATATTAGAGTATTTATAAAATTTTTAATATAATAAAAACTTCTTTTTTTTCAGATGATAATAATAATAAATTTTAAAAAAGCTAATTTTTTTTAAAAAAGAAAATAAAATGTGTGCATCAATAATATTGTCATTTGCATTATATGCATAATATTGCTTTTATGAAAATAAATACGAGCATTTGATTATGGGATTCTAAGGTATTTGGAGAAAATATGTCTAAGAAATCTCTAGGTGAAGAAATGTTCTTTTAATGTTACTAATGTACTAAAACATTTTTAAAATTCTTTTAATAAAAGGGCTCTAATTTATTTTTCTCGAATAAAATAGAATAACAATAAAATAATAAAAAAAAAGAATAAAAAACCAAAATTTTGATAAATTAAGGAAATCAAAGAAACTATTTTTGAACATCGAAACTAAGACTGTTTTTTTATTAAGATTAATAGATACCACATAATTAATTGGTATCGTTTTAAATAAATTTTGTGGGGGTGCTAATTTTTTCTCACATGTAGTCAAATCTTGAACCTGAACTGCTTTCGCAAACAAAAAAAATTATCCTTTTAATAATGTTTGAATTAATTTTAAATTTTTTGTTAAAATGATAAGTTTTAATAGGTGATCAATCGCACTTAGTCAAAAAAGATTGATGGTGACTTTTTCTTATTTTTAAATTTTTCTAGCGAACCTCAAAAACTATTACGATAGTGCCAATCTGCATTATGGGAAGAAAAGGTTAAAACTTGAGTTTAACACATATATGCACCATTTAAGCAACTTTAGCATAATGTTTCATTTTTCAAATGGATCTTATAGAAAGATACCATACACTGATATACTATTTGTTTTAGAAATTAAACGTCAAAAAAAAATAAAAAATAAAATGTTAATTACCATGCATAGATAAAACATAATCTAGTTCAACAGAAAAGCTCACAATTATAGAACTGGCAAGTGTAGACACCTAATTTTGTTTGAGATATTTTATCATTTTAAATCGTGTTTGGCTTGCAATAGGATTTTAACTATAATTTTTTTGGCACATTACACGGTCCATTTTTAATGCTTGAGGATGAGGTCTAATGTGGGCCCATAGTAAGGCCCATTGCATAGGCCCAAATAATACCCAAAGTGACTTGATAAAGGCCCACTTTTATGAAAGCCCATTAATGGCCCATTGGTGGCTATTAAACTATATATATAATATCCAAATAAAAGTAAAAAAAAAACATAATAATATAAGTAATAATATAAAATACAAAAAATAAATATATAAATAAAAAAAAAAAACAAAACAACAAAAAGCTTGACCTAAAAGTAATAAATAATTTTAAAGGCCCAAAATAGCAAGTAATAAATTTGTAAACCCAAACAAAAAAAAAAAGAAGAAAAAGTAAAGTCCAAGACTGGTCCAAGCCCAAGACAAGGCCGAGAAAGGGTGGGCTCATTCGGTTTATTTGAGCATGAGGTAGGCCCGCTTGGCCTTAAAAAATCTACATGAATTTTGCATGCAAGAGACGTGAAGAAACGGCAAGCTGGGGACATTTGAAAAAGAAATTGATGATGGAAACCGCATGGAACGTGGGGCGTGGGGGAAGCATGAAAGAAACGACAAACCAAAAAATAAACAGAAGAAGGCATGCGCTGGGGGATGATTTTCAGCAGAAAGCAAGGAGAAAAAGGAACTAGACGACAGAAAAAAACCAGAAGGGAACACAAAAACTGGGCAAAAAAGCAAAATGTAAAAAAAAAGAAAAAAAAAGAAAAGCAGGAAGCAAAAACTGAAAGGCAGCAGAGCAGAAGCACGATAGAAATAGAAAAAGAAAAAAAAAGCGAAGAGGACTGTTAGCAATGAAACAAAAATTGGAAAGACCTGAAACAAAGCAGAAAAAACTTGGAGGAGCCAAAGGCTAAAACCAAAAACTAAAATGGCTAAAATGGTAGAAAGGGTCTGAGCATAGAGCGTGAGGCAGGAAAGAAGAGGAGAGGAAAAACTGACCAAAAAAAAGGTGAAGCAAACAGAAATAAAAAAGGAGAGGGAGGCGTGGACCAAAAAAAGAAGAGAAGAAAACGTAAAGGAAGCGAGAGGAGAAGAAGAACTTGAGCGAAGGTAGAAGGCAGGGCGTGAAGAAGAAAGTTAGCAGCAAAGGAAAAGTTGGGAAAGGTATTCAGGGGAAGAATAACTGAAAAGGTCAGCAAAAAAAAAAAAAAAAGGAAGGGAAGAACGTGAAACGAAGTAGAAAATGAACCTAGTGGCAGAAAGAAAGCCAAAAAAATAAAAACCAGACCAAAAACCAGAAACCAAAAAAGTGAAGCAGAAAACCCTTTCCACTACTGATCTAGTTGCTTTAGCTGACTCACCCGCCGACTTGCCCATTCATTTTCATTGCCATTTGAACAACTTGATAATAGGTTTGCTTTGGCGCCTGACAGCAGAAAAAATGCAAAAAAAAAAAAAAAGGAAAGCGAAGCTGATGAGGTAGAAAAGGAGAGACAAGGACAACTGAGCAGAAGAGAGAAATGAGACAACCAAACACCTGCAAACAACCTGAAGCAGAAAAACAAAAAAAAATAAAATAGAGATCATAAGAGAAACCAGAGGAGGGACGTGGTAGAAGGAAGCCAAAAAAAAAAAAAAAAGCAAGAGGAAGAGAAGACCAGGTATAGCAGTAACGGAAGTTTTTTTTAAGTTGAATTTCTTTGTTTTTTTCCTTTCCTGCCTGCATGCTTTGGCTTTCTGTTTCCATTTGTGTTTCCATATTTCAATGTTTTGCATTTTCTTATCGTAAAAGGAAATGGGCCATTCATTGTTTCTAGGCTCCCAAAAGTTTAGGTTTGTCGTTTCTTCTTGCTGTTAGCCTTTTCATTTTTTTAATTTTTTTTATTTTTTACAGTGGCATTAATGGTTCAAAGCTTGGTTTGTTGTTGGCATGGAAAACTGGTTTTAAAATTTTATTTCAGTTTCATCCACGCATTGTTTGTTAGTTGGCATTCGGATCAAATATTACCGTATAGGTTTTGTTAAAGGAAGTTTGATGTTGTTTTTTTTGGTCTTTATTTATCATATGGGTGGATTAGGGTTTTAAAATAATGTATATACCTATTAGATAATAAGGTATAATAAGGTAATAATGAAGATAAAAAAATAATAAAATAATTAAAACATTTCAAAATATGATAAAAAAAAATTAAAAAAAATCATTGCTTGGAGGTGGTTCATCGTGTTTTAAAAATATTTAGTTACACCTAGTTGGTAGGGAATTAACTTTTATTAAAAGATTGGATTTTTTTTAAAAAGGAAAAAGAAAAGGAAGACTCTAAAGTATTGAAAATATGAAAGTAAAAAAATAAAGAAATAATAGTAATTAATAATAATAGTAAATAAACAATATAACAAATTTTAATATAAAAGGGAAAAGTATAATAATAATAATTCTAATGAAAAATAAAATATATAAAAGTATAAAAATTCATTGTTTTAGAGAAAATATAATAATAAAAAATGAATTTGCTAATGTTAGAGACTTTTAGAGAGGTTCGTGAATACCCGAAACCTTAATGTGAAACCCTAAAATTAATCCCTAAACTAAAACCATAAAATTAATCCTAAACTAAAACCCTAGACTGAAACCTTAAATGAAATCCTAGGTAAAAATCCAAAATCCTTAATGAATTTCAAAACCCTAAGTGAAACCCTAAACTCTAGATAAAATCTTAGGTATAATCCTTGTTAGCTTTTTAGGTGAGATGGTGATCCAAGAGAAGAGTGAATTGAATTTTTTCAAATTCTTGCCAAACAAATTATTTCAATATAATTGAATGAAAATTAAAACAATAAGCACTTTTGATGAAAATATAATGCAAACAATAACAATTAATGAACCTAAAATTATATATAAACAATAATAAATTATAAGAAGATAAGGATAGAGAAATCAAACACAATGATTTATAGAGGTATGGTTCTTCTCCACAAGGCACCTACGTCCTCTCTCTTGGTTGTTCACACCAAGGCTTCAATCCACTAATTGAAGAAAAATTCTTACAAGATATAAACCTATCATGTACTAAATCTTTATCTTTTTCTCAAAGCTTAGATAACAATCTCTACCCTTACAATATCAAGAAGATCCCTCACGTCTTGCTTATAAGATAACCTAAATAATTTTTGCAAACTAAAATACCATTAAAGGTTGAGTGTTTGCCTAATGAAGTACAAAGAAAATGATGAATGAAACACAACAATATTTTGGATACAAGAAATACAAAGGATATTGAATTTAAGCTTTAAAAACTATTGATTCTAAGAGAAAATGAAAATATAACTTGTTAGCACTTGCTCTCTTTCTTTATCCACCTTCTTGGTGTGTTGGAGTGGCCAATATATAGAGAAAATGAAGAACTAGCCATTAGGGAAGCTTGGAGTGAAGAAATGCTCGTTGAAAGCTTGAAAAAGTAGCCGTTGGAGCATTCTGGGCATAACCAATCGATCTCTTCCATGAGGGGATGGATTGGTTCATGTTTTGAACCAATTTGCCTATAAAAATCATGACTTGATTGATCCCTTCCTTGAGGGGATCGATTGGTTCAGCTAGGGGATCGATCCTGTCAAGCTGCTATATTGTATCCTATTTTGCACTCTACTCACTAATTTGATCATATCTTGAGTTATACAAATCCAAATCACAAACCGTTTAAATATTTAAAAACTAAACTTAAAGGGATTTCTATCCATATAAAATTCATTACCAAATTCGTTGTGTACGAATTATAGTGAATTTTCAAATCTACCCTTTGTGCAGTTTTTAGACAACTACAGAGTGTCTAATAAAAATTCAAAATCTTTTCTTAGAAAATTTAGATTTAGATTTTGTTTGATCCATTGGAAAGTAGACTCAAAGAGCTTTCCAATCATATAAAATTCAAATATTAAAACTTTGTGAATTAATACAGAAAAATAAAATAAATTCAATGTTGGAAAACTTTGTTCTTGTAAAACAACTTTCTTAAGTTAATCTATTTCTCAAAACCAATATTATCAAAATTGTATTAAGTAAAAATGAATAACTTCATTTGAAAAACAACAATTGGACTTTCATTTAAGCTCAAATAAATAATCTTTAAAGATAGATTTGGTTTGAGAAATATGAAAACAAAGAAAGGTTTGTTTACACTTTGAAAAACATAGTATTTATTTAGTACCAAAATATAAAATTTAAGAACATGTACTAAATAAATATTTTTCAAAATCTTGATCAAGCTTATTTAGCTTAATGTTTTGTCATTTCAAAATAAGGATTATTTCAAGGCTAACAATCTCCCCCTTTTTGATATGACAACACTTAAAGATAAATTTGCTTGATGAAAAACTTTCTTTGAAACATTTAAGATTTTGAAAAACATTTTGAAAAACTCCCCCTTAAACAATTCATGGCAAAACTTCCCCTTAATTTATGCATCCTAATCCAACATAACTTACCAAACATATGTTAGAGCACATATATCAAATAAGCACATCAAACATATGCATGTTAAGCATAAGCAAATTTGTCCATATAATATTTCTCCCCCTTTTTGTCATAGCAAAAAGGCATGAACATATTAATGAGCAAATAAACACAAAGAGGCATCATTAACAAATATATTCATGAAACATTTCTCCTCCTTTTAGTTTATGCTCTTTATACCAAATATTTAGGCTCCTATATCAATTGCAATAAGTATACAAGAAAAAATATCTTTAAACTCTCTCTCCTTCTTTTTGTCATTTCAAAAAAAAGAGAGATCAATTCAAGGCATAAGACAAAATACTTGATACCAATAATATCAAGAGTATTTTGAATGCATGTAATCAAGTGTAATATGCACAATAAAGTTCACATACATGTATTCAAGCACAAAAGTATAATAGTATAAATGTATCCAATTTTTAGATTTCTAGCACAATATCATTCATATCATGATTGTTATGAGTAAAGAGATAAAAGAATATTATGCATGCTTCTCATACATCATGTTTTCATGAAATGTGCTTAGAATTTAAAACATCATTAGAAATAAGCATAAATTCAAGCACATGCATACAAGCTCATACCAATTGTTAAGAATACCAATTGTTAAAGATATGTTATCACAAAGCATACCAATTGTTATCATAAAAAAAATCAAGCAAAATTGTATTCTAAGATTTCTCCTCCTTTTCAAAATAAGGATTAATCAATTTAAGGCACCCATAATTTTGCTTGAAAGGTATAAGCTATATCAAGGATAGACACATAAACAAGTGTCTATGAAAGTTAAAAAAAAAATTCTTTAGCAATTTTGATATCAATTGTTACCAATTGTTAGCAATTTTATTCTACAACTTTCATAGAACAAACATACTTCAAGCATATGAAAGATTTGGTCAATGCATGCATAAATGATAATAGTAATCTTTCATAAGCTATCCTATCCAAACAAGAACCAAAAGCTCATATGTATATAATAAATCATAAGTACTAATGAGCAATAAGGTTCAATCATCATATCCTAACAAAGATTATATAAACATGATTTTCCAAACATGATGAGCACATATGCTATAGTAAAGAAATAATTAAAGATAATTATTTAATTATATTTCAAATTATTTCAATGCAAAGCAATATTCTTAATCCAATTATATGCAAGTACATAAATACAATTCATACATATTTTTCAATCAAAATCATACAAGCATATGGAAAAGCATTTCAAATCACATATAGCGATATACCAATTAAGATAAAAACATTTAAACATAATGTGGTATATGCTATTTCAATAATCTTAATCAATGAACATGTTTATAGAAATCAATCAATTTAACTTATATCCATGTTCATGGAATCATGCATTGACCAAATATTCATGCATTAAAACTATCAATCTTATCAAAGCAATTAAGAACTAGGCATGAATATCAATGAAGGTGAGGTAATCAATCCAAGCTTTCAAGACTATTAAAACAATATCTACTAAGTGGCTTGGTGATTAATTTGTGCAATGTGTTCATATGTTCTAGCACAATATCTCATTTTTGCACACAATCAAAGCAAGCATGTATAGACACATAGTATAGAGTCAATACAATTACCTCTATCCTTGTCAAGCTATGTTGTTGTGCTCATTGTGGTTGAGTGAGGCATTAAATCCTCCATTCCACATCATTTGAGCTAGTCTTTGATGTACTTGGGCTTGATTGATGAAGATGACTTGCTTTGTTTGTTCTACTTGAAATTCCAAAATGTAAGCTCATTCATGCTCATTTCAAGTTCTCATAGCATAGACCTAGAAAAATTTCTTGACAAAGGATTTTTATTAAAAGCATCAAAAAAAATCAATTGATCAAAATTATACCAATTGTTAGAAAACAATTCCATATTCTAAGTCATTATAGGCAAAAGAAAATTTATTTACTAAGCACAAGTTGCCAATTGCAAGGGAGATATATACTTAAGCTAGAGACCATATATCAATTTAAACATCAAATAGCACAAGAATATGTATATTCAAGAAACCACTAAAGAATATGTCAAAATAAATTTTAGGTCATATGAAAACTAAAAACTTAAGGAAGACATATTTATCGTAAAAAACATATTCAAGAAAATTTTAGCATAAAAGCATAAATATGTTTACACAAATTATATGCCATAGTCAACAATAACTTAAGCTAAAAATAAGTATCATAAGAAAATCATTTACTTGAGTCATATTGAAAGCATGTCAAGTAAAGCTCAATCATATTCATATAAACACACACTTGACAAGAACAATAAATGAACTAATCAACACATATCATTAAACATAATTAGTTCATCAATACTTAATCTTAAACCAAAAGATAAGTCAATTAAGTACAAGTTTCAAAATATTTTACAAAATTAATGAATCAATTTAGCACAAGAGCAAGTATATTTAAAAATATTTTAAAAATCAAGAGATAAAAGGTTTAAGATTTTCAAATCATATGCATTAATGTCAAGTTGAATTAATGATCATATGAGCACATATCTTGACCAAAAACGTAGATGAACAATGAATCAATATATATTACTTAAGCACATAAAGTTCATCAATTCATCCCACAAGAGAAGAAATAAATCATGAATTAATAAGAATAAAGAATTAAAGCATATTTCAATGCTATTTCATAAGTAATCAAAAGATGAACAATCAAACATCAATATTTACAATTTAAGCACAAGATGATCATCAATTTAAAAAAAAAAAAAAACACAAATCAAGAGTTAAACCAACTTAGAATATAACAATCAAGTTTTTAAAAAAATTTTCACACCATCCAAGCATTAAGAACAAATTGAGTAATTTTAATCAACATGGTCATATAGGCATATTCATAATCACAAATCAATATGTATAAAAATCACTAAATTATTTCTATTATGCCAAAATCATTTAAGCAAATATATTTATGCAAAATAAATGTATGTTCAATTCAAGCTCACATTTTCTCAAGTAAAATTGGTATATTCAAGATATATTAATAAAGTATATACCAATATCCATTAAGCATTTTATGTCCAACAAGAATAGGTAGCCAGATTTTGCATAATCAATCAAGCATTCAAATTTCATCAAGAATAGGTAACTAAATTCAAATTCTCTTCAAATAAAGTTTAGAGGTTACCCATCTCAATTGTGTGCATAGAGTATTCAATCTTCAATCTCACATTGTAGCTTCTTGCTCTAGCACACCTATAAGAGACAATCTCATTTGATTTTTGGTACCCAAATTGCTTTGGGTCCTTGAAAGTTAGTCACCAAGTCTCTTGTTCTTTTTGGAACCCATACTTGCCTAATTCTAAATGGGACTTTTCTTCTAATAAGACAACTATGTATAGTATGACTACGAAAATTACAAAAATTGCATTTAATCATTTTAGTACTTAATGAACTCTTTAAAAGCTTTTGTTTTTCATTCATCAATTCATCAAATTTCTTTTTCAAATCATAATTTTCTTTTTCTAAAAATTCATTCCTATTTTGAGAGGTTTTTAAATCTATTTTCAACTTTTCATTTTTTTTCTAAAATATTTTTTGCATTCATCAAAAGATCATTTTCAACATTCAATTTTGAAATTAATTTCTTATGTTTCAAATGCATATTTTCAAACTCAATTACTAAATCATTGTAAGCATCTTGTAACTCATCAAAAGTATAAAAGCTTGAATCATAAGAGTTAAAGATTACCTTTGGTTCCTCAATAGCCATGAGACATGATTGATGTTGGTTGAAAATTTATCTTTCATGTAGCTTATCCAACTTTCTCCATATCTCATTTAAGGTTAAGCATTTTGAAACTAAGTTGAAGTTGTAATCATCTAAAGCTCTATAGAGAATGCACTTGGCCTTTGCATCATCTATTATTTGCTTCATATATTTTGCATCTTTAGAATGAGTATTAGCCCTTTTTCCATCACATTCCACACTCTAAAATCTTGGGCCATTATGAACATCTTCATCATTTTTCTCCATTCACAAAATTCAAATTTATCAAACATAGGAGCTTTGAGGACTTCCTCACCATCTTGAAACCTAATTTGAACCATAGGATCTTTACTCAAAGTGGTTAAACCTACAAAAAAGATACCAAAGCTCTGATACCAATTGTTAGCTTTTTAGCTGAGATGGTGATCCAAAAAGGGAGGTGAATTGGATTTCTCCAAATTCTTCTCAAACAAATGATTTCAATATAATTGAATGAAAATTAAAACAATAAGCACTTTTGATGAAAATATAATGCAAACAATAACAATTAATGAACCTAAAATCAAATATAAACAACAACTAATTGTAAGGAGATAGGGACAAAGGAATCAAACATAATGATTTATAGAAGTTCAGTCTTTCTCTATAAGGCACTTATGTCCTCATTCTTGGTTGTTCACACGAAAGCTTCAATCCACTAATTGAAGAAAAATTCTTACAAGATACAAACCTATCTTGTACTAAATCTCTATCTTTTTCTCAAGGCTTAGATAGCAACCTCTACCCTTATAATATCAAGACGATACCTCACCTTTTGCTTATAAGATAACCCAAATAATTTTTGTAAACTAAAATACCTCTTAAGGTTGAGCGTTTGCCTAATGAAGTACAAAAAAAATGATGAATGAAACACAACAATATTTTGGATACAAGAAATACAAAGGATATTGAATTTAAGCTCTAAAAACTCTTGATTCTAAGAGAAAATGAAAATATAACTTGTTAGCACTTACTCTCTTTCTTCATCCATTTTTCTGGTGTGTTGGAGTGGCCAATATATAGAGAAAAAGAAGAACTAACCTTTGGGGAAGCTTAGAGTGAAGAAATGCCCGTTGAAAGCTTGAAAAAGTAGCTATTGGAACATTTTGGGCATGACTCGATTGATCCCTTCCGTGAGGGTATTGATTAGTTCTTGTTTTGAACCAATTTACCTTTAAAAATCATGACCTGATCGATCCTTTCCTTGAAGGGATCGATTGGTTCAGCTAGGGGATTGA
The DNA here is from genome assembly GCF_002303985.1 of Durio zibethinus. The sequence goes on along the minus strand of NW_019167838.1, from coordinate 16,162,528 downwards.
TCCTATAACCCATGAGATCGATCCTGTCAAGCTACTCTGTTGTATCATGTTTTGCACTCTATTCACTAATTTGATTATATCTTGTGTTATACAAATCCAAACCACAAATCGTTTGAATATTTAGAAACTAGACATAAAGGGCTTTCTATCCATATAAAATTAATCACTAAATTCGTTGTGTATGAATTATAGTGAGTTTTCAAATCTACCCCTTGTGCAATTTTTATACAACTGCAAAGTGTCTAGTAAAAATTCAAAATCTTTTCTGAAAAAATTTGGATTTTGATTTTGTTTGATCCATTAGAAAGTAGAATCAAAGAGCTTTCCAACCATATAAAATTCAAATGTTAAAACTTTGTGAATTAATATAGAAAAATAAAACAAGTTCAATTTTGGAAACTTTGTTCTTGTGAAACAACTTTCTTAAGTTAATCTATTTCTCAAAACCAATATTATCAAAATTGTATTAAGTCCAAAATGAATAAGTTCACTTTAAAAACAACAATTGGACTTTCATTTAAGCTCAAATAAATAATCTTTAAAGATAGATTTTGTTTGAGAAATATGAAAACAAAGAAAGGTTTGTTTACACTTTGAAAAACATATTATTTATTTAATACCAAAATATAAAATTTAAGAACATGTACTAAATAAATATTTTTCAAAATCTTGGTCAAGCTTATTTAGCTTAATGTTTTGTCCTTTCAAAATAAAGATTATTTCAAGGCTAGCAACCCTAAACTTTAGGTGAAGTCCAAAATCTTAATCCATTCAAAACCTTAAGACCATTCGAAAATTCAAAGTTTTATGTGAAAACCTTTTGTGAAATAATTTATTCCCGATTATTGCCTAGATTATAGGGTATTCAAGAAATTTTATTTTATTAAATATTTTCATATATTCCCCTTTTTTTAAAATAATAAAATTAAATAAAGAATAAAAACTAAAAACAAGATTTTAAGATCCTAAATTCACATGCTCATATATTTTAATTGTTATTATTGTTCCTTATTTAATTGTGACATCATTTTTTTCTAAATAAATATCTTTTTATGAAAAATATTATTTAAGAAATAGATTTAAAATAAATTTAAAACAATATTCTGTGGAATATAATTTTTGATACTCTACTTACATGTTGGAGGTTACTAAAAATTATCATTTTCAAATAATATAACTTTCATTCTCAAGGAAATATTATGGTAAATCTTAGACAAGAAGGATTATCTTCGAATTTTCTCTTTATGTCAGAGAATTTTAAGGTATTTATTTAATTTAGAAATTTTCACAACATTTTTAAAAAAAAATTTAATTGATTTTATTTCTTAAAAACGAAAGAAATTATAATTAAATTTTATATAAAAAAACCAATTGTCCAAAATTATAAATAACCCATGATTAATTGATACCAATTTTACAGGCACTATGGCATGCTAATCCTTCCTTATACTTAATTGATTACCAAACCCAATCCTATTTCGTAGACCAAAATCATTTTTTTAATAAACTTTAAACTTATTTTATTGTTGTATTAAAAAGATAAAAATTTTAGGTGGCCAATCACACCCTAAAAAAGATTGGTAGAGACTTTTCATGTTTTTCACAATTTTAAATTTTACGTTTAGCAATTGAGTCTTTAAACCAATACATTATGATAGCTTGGTGACTCCACTGGGGACTTAAGAGAGTCAAGCCAAAAATTTTAATTATGCTCTATCAAAAATTTGGAATTTAATTGGTTTTATTTGATATTTAATTTAATTCTCTTTATTTTATTTTGTCAAAAACTATATGTAGGTTAATAAAAAAATAAATTGCATGATTAGTTATTATCTTGTTTTGATTTTTTATTTGTGATTTATTTATGTTATTTTAATTAATATAAATCACTTTGCACATTTTTACATATACATTTACATGCATGAGCTCTAGACCTGGGCTCTGTCCTTATTAGGAGGAAGTGAAGTAGCTATGCTCTCATGAGGTGATAACCTCCACATTTGTTAGCGAAACGCTTTCACTCAAATTAAAGCCTTATAACTTGTAATGGGTAAGGATTGGTGTGTCTTATTAGTCTGTAATGAATGATAATATAAGGTTGATTTGGGAACCTTTAGATAAATAAATCTTGACCTGGCATATTGTAAGTCATAGGAAGATTGCCTATGGTAGAGCTATGCTACCTTTTAGAAATCACCAAAAGTTAGGACACTATATATATTCTATTATGATGTTGTATTATATGATTGCTTTGTTATTTTTATTATTTATTTTTTTAGATTTTTTATTTCTTTTATTTATATAGTATTTAATTTTGCTACATACATCATATAGACCTTACATTTTAAAAGAGGGTATTTGTTTTGGATCAATCATCAGTAAATGAAGTTTAAATGAAGCCATTAGTGGTGTCAACCTTTTATAGATATTATTTAAAAGGTTAAAAGTTATGCCAATCTTTTTTGTAGAAATTATCAAAATTGGGATATGTGGGGTACTTTGATATAGATTGTATTTAGGGGTAATATTAGTGCAAATAAAGCTAGAATCGAGAAAATATCAAAAAAAGAAAAGAGAAAAAGAAAAAGAGGAGCCCAAATAAAAAGATGGAACAAACAAAAGAGAGATTTAGGATAGGTAAGGAGTTTGTCTTCTTTTTGGAATTCAATCAATGCCATTTACATTCGTCATTAAAGTGATTTGTATATTTTAGGTTGTCCCATTTTTGTATATATCTTTGCATCATCATCATACTTAGGCATTCATAGACATATTTTGTATAGCATATAAATTAGGAATTGTGTCATTCATTTAGCAAGAATAATAGCATAAGCATTTTTTGTTTAAATCTTTGAAATAAAATGTTTGTTTTAATGGGTATAAGCAGCGGGAAATATGGAAGATCAATTAGAAGCCTAAATTAGTGTGTTAGAATGAATTAAAAGGAGTTTGATTATGAAATTTGGAGGATGAAAGAATAGTTTGCTGAGTTGACAAAGACGATTGATAGGCTCAAGGAATTTATTTTGGTGCCTTCTCAAAGGTCCTTACCAGTTTCAGCTCAAGTAAGTCCTATGAACTCATGGATTTGTGATCAAATGATTCCTACAAGGCCTAGTACATTTCCTAAGCATCTAAAGCATTTAGTGGTTTGAGGTATAATAAGGGTTTGGACAAGATCATGAAAAAGATGAATGATTTGACCAAACAAGTATCTGAGCTCTAGAATTTGATTTCCAGAACAAAGTCACTAGGTTCCATACAACCTTCACTAATCGTTTTGAACTTAAACTTGCATTCAAATCTTTCTTATGTTTATCTTTGACCTTTTTTCCATGCATCTAGGATTAGACCCTAAAACTTTTTGTAGTCTCTGAGAAGTCCACATTTCTAACCTTTCATTCCCCAATCACCTATTCAACCAATTTCTTCACTTCGCACTTTTGCATTACCACCAAATTCTCAAACTCTTAGTTAATTTGTTGCCCAAAAATTACCCAAGAAAAAGAAACAGTTAGGTCATATCCCCATTTCATATGAAAAACTCTTTCCCTATTTGTTTGAAAGACACATTGTTGTCTTTATGCCTTCAGAGCCTTTAAAGCCTCCATACCCAAAATATTTTGACCAAAATGTAATATGCGAATACCATGGTAGGATTATAAGGCACTTTATCAAGAATTGTAAGGGTTTCAAACACAAGATGCAATCACTCATAGATGTGAAATGGCTCGATCCAAAGACAATAAGGGGTTAAAGATTTAGGAATAATGAGAAGAGGATGTCATGATGATAAACATGGTTGGGATTTTTTTATTAAAGATGGTCTACAAGTGATAGGTTGTTTGGAAAGTAAAATGCTTTGTGAATTTCTTTTGTATAGAAAATGTTTCTTTTATGTTAATATGATGTCTTTTTGAACTTGAATATGTGAATTATTGTTTGTCTTTAATTTTTGCCCCTTTTCCAATTCCCACACTTTTCACCAAAGAGCTTGGTCATTTGTGCATTCATTTGTGTATTCATTCATGTATTCATTCGTCCATTTATGTATGCACTCAATAGAATGCAATTCATGTGTATGCTTTAAAAAAAAGAATTTCTTCAAAAATAATCCCTACAATTTTTTCAAAGGGTCCAAAGAATATTAATTTGATAAGAAAAACGGAAGAGATTATTAAGGGACTTTTTGCTCAAGGAAATGATCAACTCAAAGAACCTAGCTTAAGAGCCTTAAGGAGGAGTCATGGAATCTAAATGAACAGAGAAGGTATAGTCTCTTGGAAGAAAGGATTCAAGTTGTTAAGGGTAAGTATAAATCTAGTAATGCAAAGGAATTCTAGTTAGTTCCATATGTGGTTATTCTATCCAAGTTCAAGGTTTTAATATTTAAGAAGTATAATGGAACTAGATGTCCTGAAACACATTTGGCTCAATACTATCACTAAATGGTTAGGTATATTGGTGATGAAAAGCTACTTATTCATGCCCTTTAGAAAAGTTTAACTGGGGTAGCAACCCATTGGTATTATAGTTTAAAAAGTAGCCAAATTCATACTTGAAAGGTTTTATCTCAAGCATTCTTAAAGCGATACCAACATTTGTTAGAGATAGCTCTAAATTGATTAGCCTTTCAAAATATGAGAAAAAGCCCTAATAAGAGCTACAAAGAATATGCTACCAAATGGAAAAAGGTTACATCGTAAATCCAACCACCTTTAACTAATAGAAAGCTGAACTCTCTATTTGTGGATACCCTTTTCTCTCTTTATTACAATAAGTTGATTAGTAATACGTCCTTAGAATTTATTGTTTTGCTATTTATTATGGGTAAAATCGAGCATCGGATAAAAATGGGAAAAATTATGGATGCTAATGTTGAAATTCCTAATGAGAGGTAAGGGAATATTTCTAATGAATACACTCATAAGGTAATTTGAAGGGCGAAATGAGAGAAACCTCATCATGGTATAGGAAGATTTGATGATTGACTATTCCTAATGGTCATCACTGTATTCTTCCTAATTGACATTTTGGGTTGATAATTTTCCTCAATCACCTTATCTGTGTGCTCTAAATTTTTTGCCATAAATATTTATAGAACAAAGGATAAACCCAAGCCATTCACAAAGTCGTAAAAGAAAAAGAGTCAAGATGTATCATCCACTCCAATATCTTACCCTGAGCGCTTCATCTTGTCAAAAATCGTATTATTTCTATTATCCTTGCAAAACCCAGAAAGCCTCCTTACCCGAGTGGTATGATCCCAATGCTAAATGTGAATTCCATGATGGGGTTGATTGTCATTCCATAGAAGATTGTATTGCTTTCAAAGATACAGTTTAGGCTTTAATCGATGTAGATCCTACAAAATTTAAAGAATTGGTTTGTGGTTTTGATGATTAATAGCAGTGGAGTCAAGGGTTAATAATGCTAATGCCAAAATGTCAAGTGGGAAACTTTTGTTTCTATCAATTTGAGTGTCATCTTAAGAATACTTATTGGGAATGTGAATTTTTAGGTCAGATTTGAGTGTTTGCATTACATGAATAGATTTTTTGCATCGTAAGTGTTTCATGAATTTATATTGTCATTTGATGTTTTCAATTTCTTTTAAATTTTGGACTTGTAGGTTTTCTTTGAAACAAAATAGTAAAAAAGGTAATAAAGTCCCACGCAGTTAAGTACTAAGGTCATAAAAGAGAAATGCCTTTAAAAAAAGGAAAAAAGAGAAAAATAGACAAAAAAGGGGAAAAAAAAAGCTTGAAGTCTCGAAAGAGCTGGCGATCATTATTAGATTTTTCTTAAACACCTAAACCCATTATTAAATCATCCAATTGGCTCCATTTTATCAGCCATGACCTTTCAAAAGCATTGAATTTGAATTCGTGAAATTTGTCTTCACTTTATTAGTTTATGATATCAAAAAGTGATAATCTTTTTCAATGCAATGAACAATGAAACAACTAATTAAAAGAGGAAGAAAAAAATTTTGGATTCCTACAAGATCAAGTAAACATGACAATTTTTTTAAAAGAATTCAGATGTGGTAATTTGATGTGTCAATGTGATGTTGTAGCTCCAAAAATTTTTGAAATCAAAGCCACCCTAAGTCTTATAAAATAACTTCAGAATTACCAACCTTTAAGTTATTTACCCTAAAATTGGCATGATCTAATGTCTTGGGGGCACGTTGATTAGAAAAGAAGGACCTCATTGCCCTTAAGATAACTTAAGTTAAAATCAACCCATTTGTTCTCTTTTTGAGGAGTAACTTAGACCATCTGATACCTTAAACGAGTTTATTCCACATGAACCTTTTCTCATTCATTCTATATGACCCTTTTTCTTGCAATAACTTTCATTAAGCATGGTTTGTTAAAATAGGACATATTTTATGAATTGCACTACCGGTAAAGTAGATTAAGGTATGAGTTATAAGGGGCAATAAAACAAACAAAAAAAAAAGAAAGAAAAAGAAAAAAAGAAAAAGAAAGGATAAAAAAAAAGGGAAAAATGGAAAAATGATTATGATATCATGGATTTAAGAAATTTTAATAAATCCAAATAAAGACCTTACAAATCAAAAAAATTTTAGAAGAAACAAAGAAAAACCAAAAACCAAAAACCCAAAAAGAAAAATCCAAAAGCCAAGAAAATTAAAATTCAAGAACAAAGAAAAAACTTTTGAAATGAAAACCTTTCTTTAAATTTATTTTTCCAATGGGAATTACTTTTCAATTTAAATGACTATGCTTGAAATGATAAATGGCTATCTTTCATCATTCCTTCAAATGTTGAAATTTATCCTTTATTATCCTTTTAAACTTGATAAAATCTTTCAAAAATAAATCTTAACCAAGGATCATCCTTTACAATAGAGGGAAAAAAGGATGCATTTAGGGGTTAAAAATGATGATGTCCAAATGGAATTTCATATGTTAAGGTAATGGTCGTATAAAGGTTTTTAAAAGTTTTGAATCCATTTAGAGAAAAGAAAAAGTGAAATAATGAAAAAGGAAAAGAAAAGAAAAAAAATGAAAGAAAAAAGAAAAAAAAAAGAACAAAGGAAAGGAAGAAAAAAAAAGAAAAAAAATGCATAGGTGGAAAGCACAAAAAAATGAAAGGGAATATACCCTAGAGTGAATCATTCAAATAAAGGAATGATCCTTGGTTTCAATTACCTTAAACACTTGTTTTAGGACTTTTTATCCTTTTTTTTTTTTTTACAAATTCGAACCTTGGCCTATGTTACATCCTATGAAAAATCCATATTGGATCAAGCATGAATGCTTGAAAATTAAAAAGTTTCTTATGAAAAATGATCATGAACCATTTGATACATATTTATTAACTAATTTTTTTAACCACTAACCCTTTTTGGATAAGTTAATTCTTAAGTGCATGGTGTAATAATCCAAAAAAAAAAAAAGAAAGGAAAGCAAATGAAAATGAAAAATGAATGTGGCTCTAGGGTGAAAACCCTAAAATAGGGTAGTTTAGAGCAAACCTTAAGGGCCAGTTCTAATACTAAATGAGGTGGGTGCTAAACAAAAGTAAGCCAAACATTTTCCAAAGATTCAAAATATCAAAGTCCTAAAAGTTTGAGAAGGGTTGATTTAAATTCCCAAATAACCTTTCAACATCTCAAGCACTTACAGCTAACCTTGACATATATCAAAATGTTACATTTAAAGGCTAAATAAGTGTTTAACATGTTTGATTTTGAAAGGATTTGTGTTTTGGGAAAGATTTATGTTTCGTCTGTGAGCTTGCATGGAAAATATATATATTTCTTTTATCCCTTTCAGGTGAAGAAACCCTTTTGAATGAACAAAAAATCTTAGTGTGCTAAACCATTTAATCTATTTGGAAAGAAAATTTTTACCTCTTTCATTTATGATAGGGATCACCATTTTTCGAGACAAATTTTAACCTAATTTAGCTAGCACCCAATGAAAATTTTAAGCCCAAATTATCTATCATTCAATGAGATTTAAAAGCCCAATTTAGTTGGCATCCAATGCAATTTACACTTAGTTTAGTTGGCATTCAATAAAAATTTAAACCCAGATTATTTGGCACTTGATGAAAATTTAAGCCCAGTTTGTTGGCATCCAATGAAAGTTTAAGCTCAATTTTTTTTGGCACCCAAATTTTAAGCCTAGTTTACCTGGCATCCAAGTTTTGAGCCTAGATTATCTAGCCCTAATAAAAAATTAAACTTATTTTATTTGGCAACCAAGAAAATTTTAAATCCAGTATAACTGGTACCTAGGATTTAAGCCTAATTTAGGTGTCACCCAGGATTAAGCCTAGATTATCAAGCATAAAGAAAAATTTAAGCCCATATTAGCTAGTACCTAATGAAAATTTAAGGTCAAATTATCTGACACCCAAATTTAAGCCCAGTATTAGCTGGCATCCAATGAAGATTTAAGTCCAATTTAGCTGGCACCTTGTGAAAATTTAAGCCCACTTTAGCTAGCAGTAATGAAATGATAAGATCAATTTCAGTGGCACCAATGAAATTTAAGCCTAGTTTAGTGCTAGCACATAGGTTTTAACCTTAGTATTAGCTGGCATCAATGAAAATTAAGCTTAGTTTAGCTGGCATCTAGGTTTTAAGCCCAATATTGTTGGCATCAATGAAAGATTTAAGTTTAATTTAGTTGGTATTAATAAAAATTTAAGTCCAATTTAGCTGGTACCTAAGTTTTAAGCCCAATATTAGCTAGCACCAATGAAAATTTAAGTTCAAATTAGCTGGCACCTAAGTTTTAAGCCTAGTATTAGCTAGCACATAAACCTAGAATTAGTTGGCATGAAAGCCCATATTAACAGTCATTTCATTCGATTTGTGATTTAATCTCTGTCACTTCATTTGACCTGCGATTTAATCACAGTCATTCTTATCTTTCAACTCACGATTTAATCTTAGTCGTCATAAAAAAATAAAAACAAAAAAAAAAATTTTAAAAGACAATTTTCGGACAAAATTGTTGTATATGTCTTTGTATTATTCTTGATCCTCAAAAATATGCAAAGAATGGCAGTTGTAGATACTTAATTTTATCTGAAATATTTTATCACTTTAAATTGAGCATGGTTTGCAATTGGACTTTGACTATAATTTTTTGGCCCGTTACACGGTCCATTTTTTATGCTCAAGAATAAGCATAGTGAGGCCCATTACGTTGGCCCAAATAACACCCAAAGTGATCAAATAAAGGCCCATTTTTATGAAAGCCCATTAATGACCCATTAGTAGCCATTAAACAAAAAATATATATAGATAAACCAAATAAAAGTAAAAAAACATGATAATAAAAATAAGTATATAAATAAATAAAATAAAAAACAAAACAAAATAACAAAAAGCTTGGCCTAAAAAGAATAAATAAAATTTAAAGGCCCAAAATAAAAAAAAAATAAATTTGTAAATCCAAACCAAAAAACAAAAACAAAAAAAGAAGAAGAAAAAGCAAAGTCCAAGATTGGCCTAAGCCCAAGACAAGGCCAAGAAAGGGTGGGCTCATTCGGTTTATTTGAGCATGAAGTAGGCCTGTTTGGCCTTAAAAAATCTACATGAAATTTGCCTGCGAGGAACGTGAAGAAATGGCAAGCTGATGACATTTAAAAAAGTGGACGAAGGAAACCGCACGAAACGTGGGGCATGGGGGAAGCATGAAAGAAACGGCAAACCCAAAAATAAACAGAAGAAGGCATGCACTAGGGGACGGTTTTTGGAAGAAACTAGTGAAAGAAAGGAACTAGACGAGAAAAAAAAAAAGAAGGGAACCCAAAAATCTGGATAGAAAAGCAAAATGCTAAGTAGACAAGCAAAAAATAAAAGGTAGCAGAATAAAAGCATGACAGAAGCAGAAAAAGAAATAAAAGGATAAGAGGATAGGCGGCAAAGAAACAAAAAGTGGAAAGACCACAAACAGAGCAGAAAAACCTGGAGGAGCCGAAGGCAACAACCAGAAACTAAAAAAGCTGAAATGGAAAAAGAAAGTCTAAGTAGGGAGCGTGAAGCAAGAAAGAAGAGGAGAGGAGAAACTGACCAAAAAAAAGGTGAAGAGAACAAAAACAGAAAAAAGAGAGGAAGGCATGGACCGAAAAAAAAAGAGAAGGCAGCGCGAAGGAAGTGAGAAGAGAAGAAGAACTTGGGAGCGAAGGTAGAAGGCAGGGCATGAAGAAGAAAGTTGGCAGCAAAGGAAAAGCTAGGAAAGGTATTTAGTGGAAGAAAAACTGAAAAGGTCATAAAAAAAAACAAAGGGAAAAACATGAAAAGAAGCAGAAAACGAACCCAGTGGCAAGAAGAAGAAAGCCAAAAAAATAAAAACCAGACCAGAAACTGAAAAAGTGATGCAGAAAACCTTTTCCACTACTGATCTAGTTTTTCTAGCTGACTCGACTGCCGACTTAGCCATTCATTTTCATTGTCATTTGAACAACTTGATAATAGGTTTGCTTTGGCGCCTGACAGCAGAAAAAATGCAAAAAAAAAAAAAAAAGGGAAAGCGAAGCTCATTAAGGCAAAAAAGGAGAGATAAGGACAACTAAGCAGAAGAGAGAAAGTAAAAAAACAAAAAAATAAAAATAAAACAGAGATCATAAGAGAAACCAGATGAGGGACATGATAGAAGGAAGTCAAAAAAACAAAAAAAAGAAAGAGGAAGAAAAGACCAGGTATGTAGTAATAGAAGTTTTTTTTCACGTTGAATTTCTTCGTTTCTTTGCTTTCCTTCCTGCATGCTTTGGTTTTTTGTTTCTGTTTGTGTTTCCATATTTCAACGTTTTGCATTTTCTTATCATAAAAGGAAATGGGTTTTTCGTTGCATCTAGGCTCCAAAAAGTTTAGCTTTGTTGTTTCTTCTTTCTGTTATTATTATTATTTTTTTTTTACAGTGGTGTTAATGGTTCAAAGCTTGGTTTGTTGTTGGCATGGAAAATTGGTTTTAAAATTTTATTTTGGTTTCATCCATGCATTATTTGTTGGCTGGCATTCGGATCAAATATTACAGTATAGGTTTTGTTAAAGGAAGTTTGATGTGTTTTTTTTCTCTTTAATTACTGTATGGGTTGATTAGGGTTTTAAAATAATATATATACCTATTAGATAATAAAGTATAATAAGGTAATAACTAAGATAATTAAATAATTAAAATATTTCAAAATATGATAAAAATAAATTTAAAAAAATCCCTGACTAGATGTTGAAAAAGCTCATCGTGTTTTAAAAGGGTTTAGTTCTGCCTAGCTAGTAAGAAATTAAATCTTATTAAAGAAAATTGTATTTTTTTTTATAAAAAAGAAAAAGAAAAAGACTCTAAAGTATTGATAATATGAAAGTAAAAAAATAAAGAAATAATAGTAATTAATAATAATAGTAGATATTCAATATAATAAACTTTTAATAAAAAAGGGAAGTATAATAATAATAATAATAATTTTAATGAAACATAAAATATATATAAGCATAAAAATTTATTTTTTTAGAGAAAATATAATAATACAAAAATGAGCTTGCTCCAAAAGTTTGTTTAGATGTTGAAGACTTTTAGAGACGTTCGTGAATACTCGAACCCTAATGTGAACCTTAAAATTAAACCTTAAAATAAAGCGCTAAAATGAAACCTTAAACTAAAACCTTAAAACGAAACCTTAAATGAAATCCTAGGTAAAATTTAAAATCCTAAGTGTTAGCCTTGAATTGATAAAAGTTTTTGAATTGACAAAATAAAATTTGCCTAACTTGAATTAATTTACTTAATCTCAAATTGAACATTTTTCCAACCTTCCATCTTGTCAAAATTCATTATGGAACTAAAAAAAAACAAATTCTAGAAACAAAACGAGTTTTTGGCATGTTTTGGATAAAAAGGATCAATCCCCTGAGGGGAAGGATCAATTCCCTCCTTAACCCAATCGATTCCCTGGCCAAAGGGATTGATCCATTGTTCTTCCAATAGCCAAACTTTTGCAAATTTATCAAGAACCAATTGATCCTCTCCCTATAGGGATTAATTGGTTAGGGTTTTAAACATACTTGATCGATCTTCCCTTAAAGGGATTGATCCATTTTTTATATAAAAAGCAAAGTTGGGTCAAAAATCAATGAAAGAGATCGATCCCCCCATATAGGGGATCGATCACCTAAGCGTAGGATTGATCAAGTATGCTACCTGATCAATCAAGTGGTTGATTTTACTAACGAAAATTGGTTTTCCTATCACTGACCCAATCGATCCCCTACACTAGAAGATTGATTCCCTGATACCTAAAAAGCAATAACGACTATTTTCTTGTCTGAAATTTTACAAGTTTGAAGCATTAAATGTAAAGCAATGGCTTTCTCCTCCTTTCTACATATAAATGAAGGCTTCCACTGCAAATCAAGAGCATGAAAAGCTAAGAGAACTTATTGCCTCCACCAACCATCTTTTTCAAGCATTCAAATCAATTAAAAGAGAGAAAGCTGTAGAAAATCCCTTATTGTATTAGTTTTTCTCTTAATCCTATTGTTAATATTATTTTGTACTTCAAGTTAGCAAACACCCAATCTTAAAAATGATCTTTAAGTTTGCAAAAACACTTCAAAAATTTTGTGTTGTAAGATTATGAGCTTAAGGGGGAGGATAACCTTTAAAAGTTTATGGTGTTGATTGTGTAAAACTTTAAGAAGCTAGGTTGTAACTTTTAACACATAATAGATTGAACTCTTTGGCAAGTGAGGCTAAAAGAGAGGACGTAGGTACCTAAAAGAAGGATCAAACCTCTATAAATTTTAGTGTTTAATTCTCTATCTCTATCTCTTGTTTTTAAAATTGTTAGTTTACTTTCATTTATTGTGTTCATTTGCTTAGAAAAAATTGTTTTATAGAATTTGTGCTTATTAGGTATTGATTTTTGAAAATTTTATTATCAACCAATTCACTCCCTCTTAGTTTATTTTATGTCTTTGGGCTAACAATTGGTATCAGAGCTAGTACTCTTTTTCATAAGTCTAATAAAAGTGATCCTGAAAATGACTCAAAGAAATATGATGATCAATATGGAGCAACCATCCTCAAGCTACAACAAATACAGTGAACAACAAAAAATATGTCTCATGACAAATGAAACAGTTGCTACATCTTTTAGAAGTGAAGGTCATTTAATTGTAAGACTTCTTCTCTTTATTGCTGACTACTACTCCTATTGGAAGACTAGGATAAGATTGTTTATTCAAGCCAATGATTATGAAGTTTGGAAAGTCATTGTAAATGGCTATCAAATTCTAATGAAGATGCTGGATGGTAAAGAGGTGATCAAGGAAGAAAGTGAATAGGATGTCAATGATATAAAGATGACTCAACTCAATGCCAAAGCAATGCATACACTCTTTTGTGCATTGAGGCCTAATGAGTACAATAGAGTTTCTTTATGTGAAAATGCAAAGAAAATTTAATACAAGTTGGCTATCACTCATGAAGATACCAATGAAGTGAAAGAGACAAAAATTGGCATGCTTACTTATGATTATGAGTTATTCAAGATGAAATCAGATGAAACCATTGGTGAAATGTCAAACTGCTTCACCAACATCATTAACTATTTAAAGGCTTATGAAAAGATTTACTCAAATGTGGAGATGGTGAAGAAAATTCTTAATAGTTTACCAAAAAGCTGAAAAGCTAAAGTGATAGCCATTAAAGAGTCTAAAGATCCTCACACACATTTTTTGGATGAATAATGGGCTTTTTCCTTACTTATAAAATGAAACTCAAAAGGGGATAAGAACCAATCAAGAAAGGTGGCATTGCTCTCAAATCAATCTTTTAAGAAGATGAAGAAAATCTTTTACAAGAAAAGAATGATAAAGATAAAGAAATGGCCATGTTTATAAAAAGATTCAAGAAGTTTATGAGGATGAACAAGTTCTCAAGTAAAAGAAGACCACAAAAGGAAATGATCAAAGGAAAATCAAGTAGAAGAGAAAGGAATCAGATTATTTGCTATGAATGCAATAAACTAGGTCATATTAAATTTGATTATGCTTTGTGGAATAAGCAAAACATGACAAAGCCAAAGAAGAAAGCAATGGTTGCAACATGGAGTGATAGTGACTTCTCCGATGATGAATCAAATGAGGAGGGAGTAGCCAATCTATGTCTCATGGTTCTTGATGAGCCTAAGGTAACTTTTAATCTATATGATTTCAATTCATACACATTTGATGAATGTAAGATGCTTATGATGAATTAGCCACAGAATTTGAAAATATGAACATAAGATATAAGAAAATGATCTCTAAGTTGAAGCTAGAAAATGAACTCTTGACTAAAATAAAGATGACTTAGAAAAAGAAATTGAGCTTTTAAAGTTGAATGTTAATGATTTGACAAGAAAAATGAAAATTTGCATAACTTATTTTCTAGATTTTATATGGGACATCAAAAACTCTATAACATGCTTGAAACATAAAGAGCATTCTTTGATAAAGATGGATTAGGCTATAATGGTGACAACAAAGAGACTCATTTAAAGAATTTCCTTGTTAAGCCAAATGATTCATCTAGCATATGTGCATGTTGTCATAAATTGGGTCATTTTATATATATTGTTCCTTGAAGAAAGTCACTTATAAGGGTAAACTCATTTAGGAGAGTGCGGATTCTAAAAGAAGTTAGAACATCTTAAGATGAGATTACTAAAATGAAGTGGATTTCAAAAGGTACAAAAATTGTTAGTACTAACACTCAAGGACCCAAGAAAGTTTGGGTACCCAAAACAAAATTTTAATTGTGCTTTTGTAGGTGGATGAGCATTGCTACAAAGCAAATTCAAGTAAGAACAATATATGATACCTTGATAGTAGATGCTCAAAACACATGACCATAGACAAGACTTTTTTAATGACTTAAAAGCTAAAAGTGGAGGAGATGTTACATTTGATGACAACTCTAAAGGCCAAATTGAAGGGATTAGCTCCATTGGTAACAATTATTCTACTAATGTTGAAAATGTTTACTTGTAAAAGGACTCAAGCAAAACTTACTTAATATTAGTCAATTATGTGACAAAGGACTTAGATTGTGTTTGAATCCATTTGCTATCAAGTGATTGATATCAAAACTAACAAACTTAATTTTGCTAGACATCATCAAAAAAATATTTATGTAGTGCATCTAGATGATCTTTCTTTTAAAAATGTTTGTTTTATGGCTTAAAAAGAAAATGAAAGTTGGATTTATCATAGAAGACTTACACATGCATACATGCATGTAATTTCAAAACTTTCTCAAAATGATTTGGTTGTTGGTTTACCAAAATTGAAATATGAAAATTACAAGGTTTGTGATGCATATGCTTAAGGAAAACATAAAAAAATCTCTTTCAAACCTAAGAATTGTATTTCAACTACTAGACCTCTTCAACTACTTCATATTAATCTTTTTGGTCTTATTAGGACGATGAGTCTTGGTGGAAAACGATATGGGTTTGTTATTGTTAATGATTTTACTAAATTCACATGGGTTCTCTTTTTGCATTCAAAGAATGAAGCTTTGGAAAAGTTCATCACTTTTAGCAAGCAAATACAAAATGAGAAAGGCTATTCAATTTCTAGTATTAGAAGTGATCATTGGAAAAGAATTTGAAAACCTTGGCTTTAATGTGTTTGGTAGTGAAAATGGTATTAGCCATAATTTTTCTATTCCTAGAACTCCTCAACAAAATGGGGTAGTAGAAAGAAGAAATAAGACTTTAGAAGAAATGGCTAGAACCATGCTTTGTGAAAATAATCTACCTAGATATTTTTGGGTGAAAGCTATAAATGCCACTTGTTATATTATAAACAGAGCTATGATTAGGCCAATTTTAAAGAAAACACCCTATGAATTTTTTAAAGGAAAAAGGCCTAACATAAGTTATTTTCATCCTTTTGGTTGCAAATGTTTTGTTTTGAACAATGGAAAAAATGATCTTGGAAAATTTGATGCAAAAAATGATGAAGGCATTTTCCTAGGATATTCTTTGAATTCAAAAGCCTATAGAGTCTTTAATAAAAGAACATTAGTTGTTGAAAAGTCTATACATGTTATCTTTGATGAATCTAATCCACTTTCGAGAAAAGTGTCTCTTGATGATGATGATGTAGGTACACTTCAAAAATACATCAATGATGTATCACATGACATTGAGAAGAACAATCAAAAAGAAGATGATGAGTTTCTAGAGGAGCCACAACACATAGAGAAAAAATCGAATCACTATAAAAAAAGGAGATATGTCAAAGATAGTGAGATTAGTGGTGATCTTACTTAAGAGGTAAAAACTAGATCTTCTTATAATGTGTGTAATTATGTTACTTTTTTATCTCATAGTGAACCTAAGAATATAGATCAAGCCTTAGGAGATGATCATTAGATATTGGCTATGCAAGAGGAATTGAACCAATTTGAAAGAAACCAAGTGTGAAATCTTGTACCTAGGCCTAATGATCATCCTACTATAGGCACCAAATGGTTTTTTAGGAATAAAATGGATGACTATGGCAATGTTGTTAGAAACAAAGCTAGGTTGGTAGCTCAAGGGTATAGTAAAGAAGAAAGAATTGATTATAATGAATCCTATGCCCCAATTGTGAGGTTAGAAGCCATTAGAATGTTGCTTGCATTTACATGTTTCAAAAATTTCAATCTTTTTCAAATGGATGTCGAGAGTGCATTTCTAAATGGTTTTATAAATGAAGAGGTGTATGTAGAGCAACCTCTCAATTTTGAAAATCCTAAATTTTCAAATCATGTTTATAAATTGACAAAAGCTTTATATGGTTTAAAACAAGCTCCTAGAGCTTCGTATGAAAGATTGACAAAATTTTTAATTGAAAATGGTTTTAATAGAGGAAAAGATTGATACTATACTCTTTATTAAAACAAAAGAAAAGGACATTCTCATAGTGCAAGTTTATGTTGATGATATTATATTTGGTGCTACTAATAAAGTTCTTTGTCAAGAATTTGCTAAGACTATGCAAGGTGAATTTGAAATGACCATGATGGAAGAGCTTACATTCTTTTTGGGATTAGAAGTAAAGCAAACAAAAGATGGTACCTTCATCAATCAAGCCAAATACATCAAGGATTTGCTTATAAGGTTTGGATTGGAAAAATCAAAGCCTTGCTCAACACCTATGAGCACTTTAACAAAACTTGACAATGATGAATGAGGTAAATTATTGATTCTAAATTATATAGGTCTATGATTGATACATTGTTATATCTTACTACAGGTAGACAAGATATAACGTTTAGTGTGTGTTTATGTGCTAGATTTTAATCATCATCTAGAGAATCACATTTATCTATTGTTAAAAAAAATTTTAGATACTTTAAGGACACTTCTAATATAGGATTATGGTATCCAAAAGGTTCATCTTTTGCTTGTATGCCTATTCTAATGTAGATTTTGGTGGTTACAAAATTCACATAAAGAGCACTTTTGGTACTTATCAATTGTTTAAGAATATGCTCATATCATGGTTTTCTAAGAAACAAAATAATGTTGCTCAATCCACAACCAAAGTCGAATATATAGTGGTCGGTAGTTGTTGTGCTCAAGTTTTGTGGATTAAGCAATAATTAGAGGATTTTGGAATTACCATGGATCACATTCCCATTAAATATGATAATACTAGTGCCATCAATCTCACCAAAAATCCAATTCAAGATTCAAGAACCAAGCATATTGAAATTAGGCATCATTTCATTATAGATCATGTTAAAAAAGGTGATATTGTGCTTGAATATGTTGATACCTTGCATCAATTAGCTGATATTTTCACAAAGTCTCTTGATATGGATAGATTTTATACAATTAGAGGTAAACTTGGTATGATGAATGCTCCTTAAAATGAATTTCTTGACGGTATGATGAATATTGCTACATTGTTTGATCAAATGTGTACTTATCTTGACATTTTCTTAAAATTTTATGTATGATCATATTTGTAATTGTATGATACATATTTGAATGTTCATGATGAATGGTTTTTAAATTAAAATTTTAAAAAAAATTGTTATAGGTGAACCAATCGATCCTCCTTAGAATAGATCGATTGGTTTTCCATCCAATAGCCAAATTAAATGGAAAATGTTAGGGACCGGATCAATCCCCCTATGGACTTGATCGATCAGTCCATGGCAAGCCTCTACCTAATTGATTCCCTTTGACACCTGATCGATCAGTTCATGCAAAGATTGCCCTATGTGCACCATTTTGTATTTTCAAAATCAAGTCCCCTCTTTTTCTTTGGTCGACTATTCTAGATCCTTCATCCTTCTTCTTCTTCCCCAAATACCTTTTTCTTAAACCCTAGGAATTCTTGCTCCATTTTCTCTTAAAATTGATCACTTTCAACTAAAATCTTTTGTAAATTGCTTTATTTTTATTTGGTTTCTTGCAAAAATCATCTTTAAAAAGCTTCAAATCACATAAAAATCTCCACTCATTTTTTTCTCTCTTGAAAATTGATCCTTTTTTTCTAAAATTACTACATTCACTCAATTTTCTTGCCTTTCTCAAACATATTCTACTACTTATCACCTATAATCATCAATTTCTTCATCAATTTCACATAAGCCTGCCTATTTCAACTGTCCCATTGTTTCTATGGCACCAAAGACTAAAGGAAATGTTGGAACAAGGAGGAATCCTCCAAATGAAGCTTCTAGTTCATCAATTAGGCCTTCATTCAATCAAAATTTTACAAATCTTGATGCTAAGAAGAGATATGAAGCACACTTTGCTCATAGGGAGGTCAAGCATAGAAGGGTAATCTCTTTTGAATTTTTATAATCTATTAAGTTCCCTTATTTGCATGCATTTAGGGAATTTGGCTGGATGAACTATTTATGCATGGATGGAATTGTGTATGAAAATCTAGTCAAGGTGTTTTATAGCAATGCTAAATGTATTAAAATTGAAGGGTCTGCAAATAGATATTATCCTGATAGATTCAGAACCTATGTGATAGGTAAAGAAATTATGGTTAGTAAATAATTTTTAGCTGAAGTCTTTATGCTAGATGATGAGAGAGACACAAACACTTGGTGTGACATGTTGGATCTAGCTCAAGATATATTTGGAAATGAAAATTTAAGAGTTGCTCTTACCTAAGCCACTAAACTTTCAAGGCATAATAGATTGTTACACCTTATAGTCACTCATGTATTGGCACCTTTCGACACCCAATATTTGACCATTAGGAAACAAGATTATTGATGGATGAACAAAATCAAACATAAGGAAAAACTCAATCTGGTGCCCTTTATTTTCAGTGATCTGATGCAAGTAGTGTAAAATAAAGACTACACCTTAGTTTATAGGTTTGCAATAAGTAATCTTTTGAAGAAATTAAAAATTAATACTAGAGGTGATAAAGAGATTGTGTTTAATAACCCATTTAGCATTCTTGGTGCTCCTACTCTGCATAATATGGGCTATATACAAAATGTAACTGGTTTGTGGGTTAGAAAAACTGATATTATAGCTATGCAAGAAGAGGGAGAAGAGCATGATATCCCAAATAGTTTGAATGCATCTTAAAGAGAACCTTCTACCCCACTATTTGATACTTAAGGCACTTTAGAAATGCTTATACTTTAGACGAACATCCTACACTCAGTGGTTGAGAATATGAATTCTAAATTGGAAAATATGGAAATGACTCAAAATGTGTTGTTCACCAAGTTAGGGCTGATATTGAACACATCTGGAATGCATAATAGCAAATAGGGTAACACTTTCCTCAATTTCCTTAACCTCTTCCTCCTCCTCAGTGATCCATTCTGATGCTATCCTTGAGATGTTTTTCCACATATTTATCTTTTCATGTTTTATTTTTTTCCTTATAAACACTTTGCATTATGTTTTCTTTTCAAACTTTGGTATTTGCTATTTATATTAATGAAATAAACATTTCATCTTCATTATGAAATTTGCTATATTACTTTGAAATTGGCTTGTGAAATTGATATATTGCTTGATGATTATATGACATTAAGATTGGTATGACATTGAGTTGTGAAATTGAGTTGGTATGGCTCTTGAACACATATTGAGTTTCTTATTGCCTTGAATTGATTGCCATCTTACTTTGATTGACTTCATTCTTTTTGCTATGACAAAAAAAGGGGAAAAAAAAGGTATAAAAAATTCTTATTGGATAGATGATCTTGATATTGATGTTATGAAGAATTTTTATTTGATGATATTGCTATTGATAGTTATATTGATATTGATGGTTATATCCTTGTTCTCAGTTGTTTAAAATCTCTTAAAATTTCATTATGCTTAAATTAAAGGGGAGCTTATTTTTAATGAAAAAATGTTTTTTCAAGCAAAATTTTCACTTACTTTCATCATATAAAAAAGAAGAGATTGTTAGCCTTGAATTGATAAAAGTTTTTGAATTGACAAAACAAAAATTTGCCTAACTAGAATCAAATTTACTTAATCTCAAATTGAACATTTTTCCAACCTTCCATCTTGCCAAATTTCATTTAAGAACTAAAACAAAACAAATTCCAGAAACAAAATGAGTTTTGGGCATGTTTTGGATAGAAAGGATCGATCCCCAAAGCGGAGGGATTAATCCCCTCTTTTACTCGATCAATCCCCTAGTTAAAGGGATCGATCCATTTTTCTCCCATAGCCAAACTTTTGCAAATTTATTAAGAACCGATGGATCATCTCCTTGTAGGGATCGATTGGTTGGGGTTTTAAACATACCCAATCGATCCCCCCTAAAAGGATTGATTCATTTTTTATATAGAAAGCAAAGTTGGGTCAAAAATCAACAAAAAAGATCAATCCCCCTACATAGAGGATCGATTATGTAAGCATAAGATCGATCAAGTGGTTGATTTTACTAACAAAAATTGGTTTTCTTATCACTGACGCAATCGATCCCCTACATGAGGGGATCAATCCCCTAATGCCCAAAAAGCACCAACGGTTATTTCTTATATGAAATTTTACAAGTTTGAAGCATTAAATGCAAAATAATGGCTATCTCCTCTTTTCTACATATAAATGAAGGCTTCCATTGCAAATCAAAAGCATAAAAAGCTAAGAGAATTTATTGCCTCTACTAACCATCTTCTTTAAGCATTCAAACCAGTTCAAAGAGAGAAAAGTGTAAAAAATCCCCTATTTTATCTGGTTTTCTCTTAATTCCACTTGTCAATATTGTTTTATACTTCAAGTTAGCAAACACCTAACCTTAGAGAGGTTCTTTAAGTTTGCAAAACACTTCAAAAATTTTGTATTGTGAGATTGTGAGCTTAAACGGTAGGATAACCCTTAAGAGTTAATGGTGTTGATTGTATAAAACTTTGAGAAGCTAGGTTGTACCTTTCAACACATAGTGGATTGAACTTGTTGGTAAAGGAGGCTAAGGAGAGGACGTAGGTGCCTAAAAGAAGGACTAAACCTCTATAAAACTTGGTGTCTAATTCTCTATCTTTATCTTTTTTTTTTTTAAGATTGTTAGTTTACTTTCATTTATTGTGTTCATTTGCTTAGAAAAATTTGTTTTGCAGAATTTGTGCTTATTAGGTATTGATTTTTGAAAATGTTATTATCAACCAATTCACCCCTTTTTTGCTTTATTTCAAGTCTTTGAGCTAACACTAAGTGAAATTCAAAACCCTAGGTGAAACCCTAAATTAATCCATTCAAAACCCCGATACCATCCCGAAAGTCAAAGTTTTATGTGAAACCCTTTTATGAAGTAATTTGTTCCCAAATGCTGCCAAGATGATGTGGTATTTATGAAATTTTATTTCATTAAGAATTTTCATATGATTCTTGTCATAACATATAGATCCATAAATCTATAGTTAGATACAATAAGAGGAGTCACAACCAAATTTGTATTAAGGTCGCAACCAAATTTTTATTAAGGTATGATTGGCCACCTAATAAATCTATCCTTTTAAGGAGCTCTAAGCTTGACTAAGAGTGCCTAAAAGAATAGGTTATGATCTACTAATCAAAATAGGGTTTAAGAGTTCAGTTACATATAGGGAAGATTATAGCACCCTCACATGCCTATCCTAGGGATGGTACCACTTTGTTTTAAATTATCCTAAAGTCTTGATTCTAATGGCCTTAAATTTAGTATTGAAAATAATTCTTAAGATTTCTCATCAATTTAGTAAAATTCTTAAAAATATTTTATCACCTCAAGAGTATTCAAGAATATTATTTGTTTTCTTAAAAAAACTCTATCATCAAAAAAAGGTTTAATAATTTTTATTTTGGTTTTTTATTGAAAATATATCTAATTATTCCACAATTTGGGCCAAATTAGAAATATCTTGTTATCTAAAATTTTTTTAAATAATCATCCATTTATGATTACTAAGAATTTCATCATCGAAATTTATTTTTTATTTTACAAGTTTTATTTCTAAATTTTTCACAATTTCGGGCAATTTAGAAAATTTATTTTTTATTTCTAAATTTTTCACCATTTAGGTCTATTTAAAAAATTTTTTTTGTTTTTTTATCTTTGGAAAGAAAATAATAAGAAAATTATTTTTTTTATTGAAGTTTCATTTAAATTCTTCCACCATTTAGGACAAATTTAAAGAATTTCTCACTTAGAAATTTCTTAAGAATTTACTATTTGAAATTTCTAAGATTCTCATCCTTGGACAATTGTCAAATATTTTTAACCAAAATTTTTTTAATTTTTTATTTGAAAAAGAATATGATTTCTTTTATTGAAATTTTATCTAAATTTTTCTATCATTTAGGACAAATTTAAAGAAATTTCCTACCTAGAGGTTTCTTAGAAAATTTATAATTTGAAATCTCTAAGAATCTCATAATTGGATAATTAGTATTTAATTCCTAAATTTTTTTAAAAATATTTTTATTTTTTTTCTCTTTTTTGAATTAAAAATAAATATTAATTATTATTATTGAAACTTTATCTAAATTATTCCATAATTTATGACAAATTTAGAAAAAATTTCTCACCTAGGAATTCTATAAAAATTTACTGTTTGAAAATTTTAAAAATTCTATCATTGGATAATAGTATTTATTTTCCAAAAAATTATTTTGTTTTATATTTTTAAATTTTTTTCTAATTTTTTTCTAAAATTTAATCATGCAAAAAATACTTTAAAACAAATACATAAAGAAAATAAATAAATAAATAAAATAAAATAAAATAAAAACAGAAATGGCTTGGCTTGATGGCTAAGAGGCTCAGTTGAGACACAAATGGCAGCTTCAAAGACTCAACTCAGAAGCTCGGCATCGCTCGGCTCGGTTGTTTGCAGGTCAAAGAAGCATGTCAACATTTGGGTCAGGTCACCCGCTAGAAAACATGCGGATCCTAAAGTTTCTTAAGGTAAAAATGACATTGTTTTTGGAAGGTATAAAAGCCCAAATTTATTCTTTTTTCTTCAAATCTCTTCTACTCATTCTCTCTCCTCTTCTCTTTTTTTCTTTCTCTTTCTAAAAAATAATGAATGTCAGTATCGTGTTCTAAGATTCCTTATCGAAATTTGGGAAGCTCACCAAAAACTTCAATAAAAACTAAAATCTCACCAGAAACTTCAAGTCTTACCAGAATCTTCATTGGAATCTAACAAAATTCACTAGAATCAGGAAATTTTTTAGACTTTTCCAAAAAAAATCTTCAATTTTTTTTCTAGTCTTACTGATCTCTTTGCTTTCTGCTGTATATAAATTTTTTTGCCTTTCTCATTGTCTTTTACTACTTGGTACATGTCTATATTTATAGGGTTTAAAATCTAAGAACCCTAAACTAGAAAAGAGTTTTGATTCCCTTTCAATTCAACTCCAAATTTTAAGTCCAAACCAAACCCAGACAAACAATTTCATTTAAACTCAACCACTTGATTTTTTTTCTTTTTTTTATTATTTAATTAACAAATAGAACCTTTTTTTATGCATTTTCTGTGAAATAAGAATTGTGCAACAATGTAGACAACCCAATCAAGAACCAACTTGACATATTTTTTCTTTTTTCCTTTTTTCTGAGCATACTCAAACTTATTATATAACATAAAAACTCTTCTAAATAGAGGTTTAATACTATGAAAAATAGAAAAATTGCTTTCAATAGAAGCTTAATGACTTTTGAAACATAAATAAGGCTCCTCTAAACAAAGGCTTTATGACTTTGAAAAATAAATAAAGCTCCCCTAAACAGAAGCTCACGACTTTTGATAAATGCATAAAGCTTCTTTAAGCAAAGGCTCAATGACTTTGAAAAATAAATAAAGCTCTTCTAATTAGAGGCTCAATAACTTTAGAAAAATAAATAAAGCTCATCTAAATAGAGGCTCAACAACTTTGAAAAAAAAAATAAATAAGGCTCATTTAAATAGAGGCTTACCAACTTTAGGAAAAATAGATAAGGCTCTTATAAACAAAGTCTTAACAACTTTGAGAAATAAATAAGGCTCTTCTAAACAAAGACTCAACAACTTTAAAAATAAATAAAGCTCCTCTAAACAGAGGCTCAAAAACTTTAAGAAATAAATAAGACTCCTCTATAATCATTTCTAGGGGTTTATAAATCATCAAAAGAAATTATAAGAGATTATGCCTAGAGGTCTTACAAATCATTCATAATATTGAGAAATATCCTTTTTCAAGGATCAAAATCTTACTTCAGAAGTCTTCTTTTTTTCAAATAAGATTTTAAAATTCTTTCATTGGAAAGTTTGCATATTTATCTTCTTTATGTAGGATCTTGAAATATCCATGTTTCCTAAATTTGTGTACTAGACAATTTTAAATGCAATGCCTACTATGCACTAGATATTTAGAAATGCAATGCATGCTATGCAAATGTCAATTAATTAATTTTTTTCAATTATGGTACTCAAGTTTCTCAAGCTTTTTTTTTCTCTTTCTCGAACTCTTCAATCTTCAAGTACTAAGACCAAATTGATTTAATTCTCAACCATCTTTCTCATTCAATTCATATATTTTCCTTTTAAAGAAATCTTTTTTCTCCAAATTCAATGTCCTTACCAAGTACTGAATATTTCATGATTGCCATTATCACTCTCAACCTTTCCAAGGTAATGTAGAAATCTTTCATGCTATTATTCATTTATCAATATTATTTCAATTTCAAAAAGTAAAAATGCAATCACATATTTCTTCTGTTGCAAGGTATTTAAAAAAAAAGCCAATGGATGGATTGGGAAAATAGTCATCAAAAGAGAGACACATGGAATGAAATGAAATATCTCTTATTTAAAAGAATGGTAAAATAACTTTGGTCATTACAAAGAAGAATGGTTACAAAAATGGGTATGGGGTAACAATGCCCTAAATAAACAATCAGATAATCATGATAATATATCTTGAAGTCTTTTCAAAAACTCAACCATCTAATACACCTAACAACTTAGAGATCATCAGAACATGCTAGACTCCATACCGATGAATTCCCAAGTTTGATATTGTACCCTCCTCATCTAAGTTGCCTTTTCAGGTTTTCAACTTAGATGAACCCCCTTTTGACTCAAATCACCCTTTTGGATTTTCAACTTGAGTTCTCATTTTTTATTCTTTTTTATTCTTTTTTTTAAGCTAGTATTTCTTCACAATATCAAAATTTATAGGATTGGGCAAATCATCTCCATCCATCTCAGCAAATATCAATGTTCCATCTGATAAAGCTCGTTTCATAACATATGGCCTTTCCCAATTTAGAATCATTTCCTTTATTATCATACTGCCTTTGGAGAATTCTTTTCAAGACCAACTCCCCTTCTCAAAAGCATAAGGCGAAACCTTTCTATCATGAGCTCTTATTATTCTTTTCTGATATAATTGACCATGGCATAGCACTGTCAATCTTTTCTTTTTAATAAAATTCAACTGCTCGTAGCACCCTCAAATCCATTTAGCCTTTTTTCAATTCAACCTAACTTAGAACTTTCAAGGATGAGATTTCAACTTCCACTGGTAACACAACCTCTATCCCATAGACCAAAAAAAATAGGGTTGCCCTAGTAGAGGTATGCACTAATGTTCAATAAGCATGTAGCACGAATGGCAACTTTTCATGCCAGTCTTTATAAGTCTCGATCATCTTCTCAAGAATTCTTTTTATATTTTGTTTGCTACCTTAACTGCCCCATTCATTTTTAGGTGGTATGGCACTGAATTATGATATTTGATCTTATACTGAGCAAATATTTCTTGCATCATCTTACTATTTAGATTCTTGGTATTATCTAAAATGATTTTTTTAAAAGTGCATATCTACAAATGATCTCTTTTTTTATAAACTTTCAGACCATAGATCATGTCACATTTTCAAATTAAGCTGTTTTTACCCATTTTGTAAAATAATCTATCATCACGAAAATGAAACTATGCTCATTAGAAGCTATAGGGTAACAAGATTAATGACATCTATACCTCACATGGATAATGGCCATGGTGGTGCCAAAACATGTAAAGCAATCAATGGAGTATAGATCTTATGAACATAGATCTAGCACTTGTGACATTTTCAAGCATAGTTAATGCAGTTGCTCTTTATTGTCAACCAATAGTACCCAGATCTCATGATCTATCTTGCCATCATATGTCTATTTGCATATGCCCCACATATTCCATCATGTACTTCCTTAATAATCTTTTTTACCTCAGCTGCATTTACATATCTTAATAATATTTTATCACGGCTCTTTTATATAGGACATCTCCATCTAAGAAGAAACTCATAGCTAGTCTTCGAATAACTCTTTTATCATTTTTAGTTGCTTAGTTCGAGTATTATTGATTCTTCATGTACTACAATATATCATAATACCATGGTTTTCTTTCTTTCTCCTCTTCTACATTAAAATAATGAGCTGGCATATCCTTAACATCTAGCTTGATGAAATGTTGGTGTTATTATTAATTCAGATCATTACTGCCAGAATAGCCAAGGCATTAGCAATCGAATTCTTCTCACAAGGCAAATGATCAAACTAATATCTTTAAATTGCTTGATCAACTCTAAGAGATACTTATAATATAAAATGAGTTTTGAATCTCTTATCTCCCATTCTTCTTTCAATTGATATATAACTGGAGCTGAGTCTTCAAATACTGTCAATACTCTAATCCTTCTATTTTTAACAACTTGTAAACCCATAACACTGGCTTAATATTCATTAATGTTATTTGTACAACTAAAATTAAACCTTGCTATTATTGGATAGTACAGTTCTTCATGAGAAATCAAAATTGCCCCAATTCCATGCCCCAAGCCATTGGTAGTTCCATCAAAGTATATTTTCCAACACTTTTCATCATGCTTTTCTTTTTCAAGTTGGGAAACCGCTATCAAATCTTCATTAAAAAATTTTAACCTCATTGGCTTATAATTTTTGATAGCATGATCTACTAGAAACTCAACTATAACACTTTCTTTTATTGCCTTTTGGCTCACATACATGATGTCATATGCTGAAAGCATCACTTGCAATCTAGTAATTCTTCCAAACAACAAAGGCTTTTCAAAGATATATTTAATTGGATCCAATTTTGCTATAAGCCAAGTAGTATAATAAAACATGTATTGTCTGAGTCTTTTGGCTGTCCAAGCTAATGCACAACACATTTTTTCTAAAGAAGAATACTGGGACTCATATTCTGTGAACTTCTTACTCATACAGTAAATAGCTTTTTTCTGCTAGACTCATCTTGTTATCCCAACATATATCCCATTGCCTTCTCGTACACTATCAAATATAAGATCAATGGTCTCCTTGGAATAAATGGCACCAACACTTAAGGATTTGACAAGTACTGCTTAACTTTATCAAAAGCTTATTAGCATTTCTCATTCCATTTTCTAGGATTATTCTTGCGAAAAAGCTTAAAAATGGAATCACACTTATAAGTAAGCTAAGAAATGAACCTAGAAATGTAGTTCAATTTATCCAAAAAACCTCAAACCTTTTTTAGTGTACTTAAAGGTGATAAATTTTGAATGGCTTGCATTTTGTCTGGATTGACTTCAATTCCTCTTTCACTAACTATGAAGCCTTGTAACTTTCTTTATTTTGCCCTGAAAATACACTTTATTGGGTTCAACTTAAGCTAAATTTTCTCAACCTTTCAAACAACTTTCTGAGGTTGGTGACATGATCTTCGTCTTCACAGGATTTCACAATCATATCATTCATATACACCTCGATCTTTTTATGCATCATATCATGAAAGAGCATCACCATGGCTTTTTGATATGTTGCCCCAACATTCTTTAAACCAAAGGGCATAACTTTGTAGCAAAATGTACGTTACATAGTCATGAAAATAGTCTTTTCATCTTCCACCATCTTTATCTGATTATAAACTGAGAACCCATCCATGAAGGAAAACATAGAATGCTTGGCTATATTATTCACCAATGTGTCAATATGAGGCAATTGAAAGTTATTTTTTAGGCTAGCCTTATTCAAGTCATGATAATCTACACATATTCACACTTTTTCAACTTTTTTAAGAATTGGTACAATGTTAGCTACCCATTTTGGATACTTAGCCATTTGTAAGAGACCTACATCAAATTGCTTCTTCACCTCTTCTTTAATCTTTAATAGCATCTTAGGCTTTATTCGCATTAATTTTTGTTAGATTGGTTTACATTCTGGCTTTAGGGGTAATTTATGTTTCACTATTTTGTGCTAAGCTCAAGCAATCCTAATAAGACCAGGAAAACACATTTATGAATTCTCAGAGCAGGTTTTCTAATCTTTGTCTATTTATCGATGAAGGTGATATGCCAATTTTGTTCTCTTTCTTGTTCTCATCATCTCTTAGGTTCACTATTTCAATTACCTTATAATGAGGCTCAATTAGTTTATTTTCTTGCTCAGTTAATCTCATTAGGTCCAGAGGTAATACATATTCTCTAGAATCATCTTTGTCATCAAGTTCATCAGTGTTAAGTGATTTTTCAAAATTAACCCCTTGATCATTATCATGATTATCTTCATGTTCATTTAAAGACCTAAAATTGAATGAAATTGGATATGCTAGCAAGATGTGTTGAGAAAATGAAAAATGAGAGTAATAGAATAAATGAATTAAAATGCATCATTCCTAATCTTTATTAAAATAATAATAAATAAATGGCCTATACATAAAAGATCATCCTAATGCCTTGGGCACAAGCTACTAGGATATATAATTACATTGAAATAGTCTCAAGGATAGCAGGCATTTCAATAGCACTCCAATTGTACAATTTGCAACCCAACGGATAAGAACGTACCAACATTTCTTATTCATTCTCCTTTCCATCTCCAATTACATGGATGGGCAACTTAACGAATGTCTTTTCCATAATTAGTTCTAGATCTTTCTTTGTATCGGGTACATAAACCCTCCAGGCTTGAAAGTCTCATACAAGTGTAGGATGATCATAGGCATAATCCTTGGTTTATACCTTTTTAGCCAAGCCATCTTTTTTTCTCTCCTATTTGCTTGTTTTCTTCTAATCTCCCATCCTTTCGCCTCATAACCTAGGCTAAGCCTCTCACTGTTATCAATTATTATTGGGTCTCTCTTATCCCTTGTAAATTTTTGCCCAGTCTTGCTCTAGGATACCAACCTTTGTTGATGATCTGACTCACCACTATTTTTAAGAACTATTGATTTTTAGATCCTTTGCCCATATAATTGACCAATTCATAGCCATATTTTCATGGCACATCTTTATCATCCTTGTAAGCGAATAGAGTAGGGACTTTAAAAGTTACCAACCTAGGGATAAGCTTGTCTATGATCGACTTTGGTTTATCTCTATAGTAAATTGTTATCGGTTTTGGAAACAATTTTGATGGCTAGTTAGTCATAGACACTTCAGCATTTGTTAGTCATAGCCATATTTTCATGGCACATCTTTATCATCCTTGTAAGGGAATAGAGTAGGGACTTTAAAAGTTACCAACCTAGGGATAAGCTTGTCTATGATCGACTTTGGTTTATCTCTATAGTAAATTGTTATCGATTTTGGAAACAATTTTGATGGCTAGTTAGTCATAGACACTTCAGCATTTGTTAGTCATAGCCATATTTTCATGGCACATCTTTATCATCCTTGTAAGGGAATAGAGTAGGGACTTTAAAAGTTACCAACCTAGGGATAAGCTTGTCTATGATCGACTTTGGTTTATCTCTATAGTAAATTGTTATCGGTTTTGGAAACAATTTTGATGGCTAGTTAGTCATAGACACTTCAGCATTTGTTAAAACCTGCCTCTCTTTATAAAGCTCAATCTAGTAAGAATTTGAGTTTTTTTATCTTCCAATGAAATTGTTCATAAGTTTTAATAAAGTGGTCAGATGCCCCACTATGATATTTGTAATTACTATCGGTACATATCTTTCATGATAATTGTGCGAACTCACTAGCTATATCATGTCAGCTTTACACAAAGCATCAAATAGCTAATTGAGAGGTGTTTTGATTTCTTCCACTTTCTTTTTCACATGATGCTCTTAATCCTCACTTAGAGCATCACATTATGGTTTGGCAAAGGATTGCCACTAACATTAGGTTTTGCTATCCCTCCTGTATCAAAGTTTATTATTCCATCTTTGATCAATCACTATACCTTGTGTTTCAAGGTAGTGCAATTCTTTGTGGAATAACCAACAATTCTATAGTGGTAATCATAGTGAGCTGTGAGATCATACCTCTTAGGATAGGGTGGCTTGAGTGGCTCTAGATGATTAGGGGTAATCAAATGGTTGTTGTAGAGCTCTCAATATAATTTCATATAAGTCATGAGGATTGGGTCAAATACGAGTTTTTCTTAAGTAGTTCGTAGCTCTCATGAACCACTTATTGAGCTAGTAGGATGAATCTAAGGTCTTGTAAAAGGTTAAGTGTTAGGACTATACATGGCAGTTTGGGGTTTGAAAGTGAGCTGATATGTTGGTGGGTAAGATGGTTATGGGGTAGGCTAATATATGTAAGGTGAGGTATTATTCACTGCAGAATAATATATAGAGTAAACTTGTGGTGGATAGGGTTGATAACCCTTGGATGTTGTCTGTCAAAGTTCACAGCTTAAGCTTCAATCTCTTTTTTCTTTGGTGCCATCTTAGTGGAAGCTTCTCTTCCTTCCAACTTGCCATTCTTAATGGCATCTTAATGATTTCGCCTAAGATCACCATGTCAATGAAATTTTTTGCTGTATTTCTTATCATCTTTTCATAATAGGGAGATTTTAAAGTGTTGACAAGTAACACTATGGTTTTTTTCTCAATTAGAAGAGGTTGCACTTGAGTAGCTATGTCCTTTTACCTCTGGGTATACTCCTTGAATGATTCAATTGGCTTTTTTTCCATATTCTGCAAAAACAAATGATCAAGGGCTAGATCTATGATATGTTGATATTGACTAATAAAGTCACGAGCCATATCATTTCAAGACTGATATGGGTCTTGTCTAGCTAGACATACCACTTAGTACAAAGTCAAAAAAACTATCTTAAAATACGTGCATTGATAACTTTTTATTATTAGCATGGGTAGCCATCTTCTAATAGTACATAATAATATAGATATTTGGGCACTTTTTATCATTATATTTTTCAAACTTTGAAACCTTGAACTTTGGAAGAATAACGACATCTGAAACTAAACAGAGCTCAGCAGCATCCATGGAACCATAAAAACTAATTCCCTCTTGCTTGTAACCATTCCTCGAGCATATGCATCTTCTTGTCAACTATTGAGTCCCCTAGTGACTCGGCCCCTTTTGGTTTTAATTTTTTTTCCTTTAGATCATCCAAATCAGGGACCTATATTAGTTCCACTGCCTTCTCAATAAAGACAGGATTTATATAGCCCTGATAATGTTATGGATTTGAAGATAATGGCATTCTAGGGTATGTATACCCTACAAGGTATGTAAACTGTTTTGGTGGTGCCTTTTGTGTGGATTGGGCTTGATACAACCTATAACCAAAAAGATATAAAAGGTCAATCACCTCTTGTGATTGAGGGTCCTGTTGGCTAGTATTTTCCTTTCTACCCTTCCTTTTATTTAGCTTGTTCAAAGCCTCCAAAATCTTACTCAACTTCCCTTCAAGCTTTTCTTGAGCTTTCTCTATCTTTTTGAGACAATTGGAATTTTCTTGTTTCATTTGTCAACTCAAGCTCTTTTATTATATTGGCAAATTGATTGTGTGGGGTTCTTGCTTGGTGGAGTTATCTTTGAACCTTGAGTACCATAATTACCTTATTATTAGAAATGCTATGGTTTATGTTTGATATTTTGATGCATGAATGGAATGTACTAATATTTGCCACATAACTATCATTGATAAAAGAAATCTCAATTTGAAACATTATTTAATAAAATTTCAAAACTACATTCTAACAAAGCCAAAACAATATTCTCAAGTCCTAAAAATCAATTTTTATTCCTAAATATTACTCTAATGCCTCCATATAAATTTCCTAGCTTGTTGGTAATGATTTTATGCCTCATCTAGGAAGTCAAACAATTGTTGCCCATGAGCTCCTACTGGTTGCACCACAGCCTTCAAATCTTTCATTTTTTCTTCTATTTTTTATTTCTTGTCTGCAATAGTGCATAGTTGATCAAGCAAGTGCCTTAGATGTTTTCATTTTTTTGTGCACATGCCCTTCCATAGTTCACTATGTTTATAGCATGTTTCTTACATTCATTAGACAAGGCTTCTACCTGTGCTATGCATTGATCCACTATCCTATATAGCATTTGGCTATGTCTATGCACCCTAGTAGTGGCCTTTTGTCATTCTTCCAATCTTACTTTCAATAATTCATTTTCTTTTAAGAGTTGGGCAAGTTCAGGTGTGAATGATGAATATGTCTTGTCTAGATCATTTAATAAGGCTTTCCCCTAATCTTTTTGCTTAGTAAAGCTTTGGATTTTCTATTCTTATAGCTTTAAACTTTCTCCCATTACTTTTAATCATTTATTTTCTTATTCTAGCTCATCTTTCTCAGTTTAGAGTTTTCTTTTAGCTATTTTCACTTTGAGCAAAAGATCTTGAGGAATCGACTCTGGGGAATTGTCAACTATTCATTCTCAAGGAAGCACAATGTCCTTGCCCTTCCTTGTATGCCACAATATATTATGGGGTGACATCATAAGTAAGCCTCCCTTGGTTAACCTTGATGGTTTGTTTCCATGCCTTTTTTATCATTTCAATTATTCCATATGCCCTATTTTCAGTGAAAAAGAATTTTTACTGGTTAAGTCCATAGCTTTCTAGAATAAATTACTCATCTAGATTATCTTCTTACCAAAGTTGGGAAATAAGTAACAGCACCCCATAGGCCCAATAAAAACACTAAAGGTTGATTCCCACAACTATATAACACTGTATCATGATGCATCCAAGGTGCTTTCCAAATTATGCTTTAGCTATCAAGTGCATGAAAATATGAAACCCATTCTTCTTTCGACTTTGCTTTAGGCCATGTGCTACAACAAAACTCCTTGATTGGAACATTGGAACAAAGGTATGGTTTGCAAAACTTGCTTTTTTCACACTCAATATGACTCTTCATCCATACATAAAGTAGTTGTAAGCACCCATTAAATCTACCTTTACCATTTTTGCAACAAAACTTGAAGGAACAAATGGTTTCTACTAAAATGGTTGGTGCTGCATTAACTTTGTATTCTAATTGATCAACAAAGTCTATCATAACGACATTAACATATCTAATAACTTTTGAAAAAATTACCAATCCATATAGAGTTATAGCCATTGCCATTAACCCCTGATCATCATCCAAGTGCCCCTGGACAAAGCCTCATAGAAAACCCTATGGGATAGCCTTACTTTCAACTTTTGTCTTGATACATGTATCAACTTGAGGCAAGCTAAGTCCAAGCATGTGCACAAGCTTCTTATGATAACCCACCTTATTTGACCAATAAATCTTATTTGGGTTTGGTAAATCAAAATGAAGTAGGACCATGTACTTTTCAATTGTTGGCACTATATCTGTTTCATTAAAAATGAAACACCTATAAGAAGGATCCCAAAATTAGAGAATGGCTTTGATCAAATTATTGTTCACATCCACTTGGAGCAGTGAAGCAATGTCTCCATATTTATTCTCAAATACCTCCTCCCTTGTTCTACTCATGCATCCCCAAACATTACTTAGGTCAACTAGGTCATTTTGTTGGAGATCGAGATGAACTCTCTCAACCAATAATGAAATAAAACACCCAAGCAAGCAATTACCCTATTTTCTTTGACCTTTCTTTGACTTGATTTTTAATTGATGAGTAGATTCATAACAAACTAATGTATACTTTGATTGCATTTGGTTTTAATGGATTTAGGCATGAGATATGATTTATTAATGACTGATATGTGGCAAAGATTCCCTATATGAGAATGATGTAAATGACAAGGTTAAACATGACCATGACAATGATGCATAGAATTAAATGATACTATAATAATACAAATGCACAAAGTCAAACAAATAAAATGGTTAGATCATAAACTGTTCCTTTTTGTGCCCTAATTTTAGGGTACATCTATCAATGAGTAGGAATGGTTCTATCTTAAGACTGGCCTCTTAAGTGCAGATTATATGTAGGGTTAGGTGATTTGACCACTAAAGGTTCCCAAATTGTTCTTTTCATCATTGTCCATTACAAACTAGTAAGGCATTCCAATCCTCATAATGGAAAAGATTCAATTTGAGTGGGAGTATCTCACTAGCCATTGCAAAAATTATCATCTCATGAGAGCATAGGTACTTTACTCCCTCTTAAGAGGGATGAAGCTTGGGTATTGAGCTCATACAAATGTATGTGATAGTGTATGTGAAGGAACATATAGGTTTCAAAACCCCCATAAATAAAAGGCAAAAAAAAAATGTTAGTAAAGAAATAACACAATCTTTACACTTTAAAACCATTAGATCAAAGTATAGGATAAATTTAAAATGTTATGGCTTAACTATCTATAGTTGTTCTCAGAGGAGTCACCAAACTATCGTAATGTATAGATCCATAAATCTATAGCTAGACATAATAAAAAAAGTTATCGCCAATCTTTTATTAAGGTGTATTGGCCACTTAATGAATATATCCTTTTAAGGAGCTCCTAAGCTTGACTAAGGGTCTCTAAAAGAATAGGTTATGGTCTATTAATCAGAATAAGGTTTAAAAGTTAGGTTACAAATAGGGAAGGTTATAGCATGCCCATCCAAAGGATGGTACCATTTAATTTCAAATTATCCTAAGGTCTTTATTCTAATGGTCTTAAATTTAATATTGAAAATAATTCTTAAGATTTCTCTATCAATCTGACAGAATTCTTAAAAATATTTTTCACTTCAAAAGTATTCAAGAATCCCATTTGTTTTTTTGAAGAGGCTCCATCATTGGAAAAAGGTTTAATCATTTTTATTTTGGTTTTTTTTATTAAAAGTATGTCTAATTATTCTACCATTTAGGCCAAATTAGAAATATCTTTTCACCTAGAAATTTCTTAGATAATCATCCATTTGTGATTACTAAGATTTCATCATCAAAGTTTATTTTTTATTTTACAAATTTTATTTCTACATTTTTTGCCATTCAAGCTAATATAGAAATTTTCTTTTTGATTTCTAAATTTTTCACCATTTGGGTCTACTTAGAAATTCTTTTTTTTTTCTTTGGAAAAAAAGTAATATGACAATTTTTTTTTGAAGTTTCATTTAATTTTTCCATCATTCGGACAAATTTAAAGAAATTTCTCACCTAGAGATTTTTTAGGAAATTTACTATTTGAAATTTCTAAGATTCTCATCCTTGGATAATTGTCAAATATTTTTAAGCAAAAAATTTTTTATTTTTTTATTTGGAAAAGAATACAATTAGTTTTATTGAAATTTCATCTAAATTATTCCATTATTTGGGACAAATTTAGAGAAATTTCTCACCTCGAGATTTCTTAGAAAATTTACCATTTGAAATCTCTAGGAATCTCATCATTGAATAATAAGTATTTAATTCCAAAAATTTTTATTAAATTTTTTTATTTTTTCTCTTTTTTAAATTGAAAAGGAATATTAATTGTTATTATTGAAACTTTATCTAAATTATTCCACCATTTGGGACAAATTTAGAAAAACTCTCACCTAGGAATTTTATAAAAATTTACCATTTGAAATTTTTAAAAATTCCATTATTCGATAATTAGTATTTATTTTCAAAAAAATATTTTTTATATTTTTTAATTTTTGCTAAAATTTAATCATGCAAAAAATACTTTAAAATAAATACATATAGAAAATAAATAAATAAACAAAATATCAAAAAACAAAAATAGCTCGGCTCGACGGCT
Organism: Durio zibethinus; assembly: GCF_002303985.1. The sequence goes on along the minus strand of NW_019167838.1, from coordinate 16,126,100 downwards.
AAAAGGCTCAGCTTGAGACACAGATGACGGCTTCTGAGACGTGGCTCAGAAGCTTGGTGTGGCTCGGCTCAACTCAACTAAAAGGCTTGGCTAGTATAGGGGTCAAAAATGTAGGTTGATGCTTGGGTCGGGTCACCCGTTAGAAAACATGCGAATCCTGGGGTTTTTTAAGGCAAAAATGGTGTCATTTCTAGAAGCTATACCAAATTTCTACTTTTTTCTTCAGATCTCTTCTATTTGTTCTCTCTCCTCTTTTCTTTTCCTCTTCTTCTCTCTTTAGAAAGTGATGAACGCCGGTGCCATGTTTTGGGAATCCCCACCAAAATCTGAGAAATTTTCCTGAAACTTCACATCAAAAACTAGAAATCTCACTGAAAACTTTGAGTTTTGTTGGAATCATCATCGAAATATGGAAAAATTCATCGAAATCTAGAAAATTTCTAGATTTTTCCAAAAAAAAAATTTAAAATTTTTTTAATCTTACTGATCTTTCTACTTTCTACTGTGTGTATTTTTTTTGTCTTTCTCACTATGTTTTACTGCTTGGTACAGGTTTATATTTATAGAGTTAAAAATTTGAAAACCCTAGACTAGAAATGAGTTTTGATTCCTTTTAAAATCAACTCCAAATTTTAAGTATAACCCAATCCCAGACAAACAATTTTATTTAAACTCAACCACTTGATTTTTTTTTCTTTTTTTCATTTTTTTATTATTTAGTTAACAAATAAAACCCTAGACAGATTGGAGTGTCTACAATTCTTTTTTTTTAAATAATAAAATTAAATAAAGAATAAAAACTAAAAACTAAATTTTAAGATTCTAAATTCACATGCTCATGTCTTTTCAATGTTATTATTGTTTCTTATTTAATTATGGCATCTTGTTTTTTCTATATAAATATCTTTTTATGAAAAATATTATTTAAAAAATGGATTTAAAATAAATTTTAAATAATATTCTAAAGAATAAAATTTTGGTACTGTTCCTACATGTTGAAAAAATTATGGTAAATCTTAGACGAGAAAAATTTTATCTTCGAATTCTACCTTTATGTCAGAGAAGTTTAAGGTATTTCTTTAATTTACAGATTTTCACAGCATTTCTAAATAAAAATTTTTAATTGATTTTATTTCTTAAAAATGAAGAGAATTATAATTAAATTTCATATAAAAAAAATTGGTAACAATTTTATGGGTGCTTGGGGGTGCTAATCCTTTCCTTATGTAACAAACTCTCGAACCCAATCCTATTTTGTAAACCAAAATCATCTTTTTAATAAACTTTAAACCCGTTTTATTGTTTTATTAAAAAGATAAAAGTTTTGGGTAGCTAATTACCCTCTGAAAAAGATTGGTGTTGACTCTCTGCATTTTTTACTATTTTAAGTTTTATGTCTAGCAATTGAGTCTCCAACCCAATACGTTATGACAGTAAGCACTTGATAACCATGTGAAAGATCCTACCATGGGGTACATTAAGTGCTATAATTCATTCATGAGGTTTTAATAATGTAGTATAAATATGAAAGTTAGCATGAGAACTTAAAAGTGACTACACATTGACTACAATTATGAAACAGATGTCGTGATGTCTCAGGGCCTAGGGTGAGCTAACCCAAAAGCAAGAATAATGGGGAAAACTTTGGAAAACGGTGGTTAAAATAATATTTTCAATAAAAACAAAAAAAAAGAGGTCACCAACAATCTTTTTTAGGGGGTGATTTGCCACATAAAAAAAATTATCCTTTAAATAAAACATTTTAAAATGGGTTTAAAGTTTTAGTAAAAGAACAAGTTTGTGGTCTATGAAATTACAGTTGAGTCCGGGAGTCAATTATACATAGAAAAGGATTAGCACCCCTATAGTGCCCATCGAAGACAATACCAACTAATTGCATGTTATCCTTTAATTTTGATTAAAATGGTCTTATTTTATTTAATGTTTAAAATTAACTCCTTTTTTTACTTTTCTTTTTTTCTTTTCTTTTTTTTGAAATAAAAAATAAATCAAATTTAAAAAAAAAACTTTTTTTTTAATTTTTGGATCAAAGAGAAAACACTTTAAATATCAAAATACTTGTTTCACTCTTTTATAATTACGTAGAGCTTAAAACATATATCTAACTTAATGGTTCTTCAAATTGCCGCACAAAACCAAGATAACACCTCTCATAAATAGTAATCATCAAGAGTCCTCTCATAGTTATGCAAGATCTCAATGACTATATCTACTTAAGATATTATCTTATTTCAAAACATTTTTCTTTTGAAAACTAATTTTTAAAAACAAATGGATGAACATAATAAAATGATGATTACATTGTCATGCATTCATATTACATTGTCATGCATATAATTTAAGGTTTTGATTTAGGGCTTCCTTTTTTTTTTTTTTAAACTTTTATGGAAATAGATATGAAATGAAAGCAAATAATATGCCAAATGCATGACCTAGAAACATAATTACAAACTAAGGTATTTTCTAACTTAATATCACAAACCTACTATGCATGAAAATTCAAAAACAAAATGGATTAGACATAAAAACTTTTCCAACTTTTGAAATGTTTCACCATTTTTTTTTTTGAAAATCAACCGAAGAAACCTAAAATTATTAAAACAAACCATTAAATGAACATTTTATTCATTAAAAATTTGTTCCAGCACCTTGAAAACTTAAAAGGCATAGCACGAACACAATCAAACGCATGGGATCAAGCAATATGTAATCATAAAATGAAAAGCAATATTCGGCCAAACATGGGAACCAACCCGACCGAAAATTTCTACCGCATTCTCACAACTTGTTTTCATTCCATTTTATTCAACCATGCATTAAACACGAAGGCATTCATCACATAGAGACATTTCCATTACAAGATTAATCATCAAATATATGACAAACTAAAATAGTGAGAAAATTATGAGACCAAGAACATTAACCAAACAACTAAATATGCATCATTATCTTACCCAAACTCATGTGAATAACAAGGAAACTAGCAATCCAATCATCATATACATAATTTAAAATAAGAAAACATTCAAAGAAAGCTAAGATAAGGTTTGACCATGGTGGATGAGGTTTGGTCGAACCTCTAACTTGGTTTAATGGTGGAGTTATTTTGATTTCTTTGATCATTTAACTCAAATCCAACCATGGAGTAGTTGTTTGAATGCTTGGATCAAACTTGGAATCAAGAACACAAATAACTTGAAATGTCTTAGAAAAAAAATAGTATAATTATACCTCCAAGCTAGCAAATTTAAAGAATTTTTTTCTTTCTTTTTTTCTTCCTTTTTCTTTCATGTTTTTTTCTCTCTTCTTTTTCCCTCTTTTCTGCCTTTTTCTAGCTTTTTTTCTTATGGTTTCTTACGTTGAATGGCCTTTTAAGAAGATGAAGAAAAATATCTCATGCAATTCAATGCTAGCCTTTGGATTAAAACATATCTAATAGCTCAAATTTCATCTTTTTTTGGTTGCAAGGTATGAGCTTTCACCATTGGATTCACCTTCTTAACATGATCTAATGGTCCAAAATAAACACCGCCAAAGGTGTGATTTTTACATCCATTAAACCTTATGAAAAGACCATTTTGCCTTTAGTACAAAGTTTTCAGTCTTTAGGCTATTTTCTTGGAAATCAATGTTTCTGAGTTCAATTTTAGGATTTTAAAGCATCAAAAATCATGAGATATTATAAAAATTAAGATATGAAAAATTTTGTAAAAATCCGACCTTGGAAAGGTCAAATTATCAAAATACCCCTAAAGGGGTATTTTAGAAATTTCACACCATCCGAGATACTGCTATGATTCTGAATGCACTAAAAATCATCAAATATTATAAAAATCACAACCTAAAAAGTTTCATGAAAAACCAACCTTTGGAAGGTCAAATTACAAAATTACCCCTAGGGGGTATTTTGGTAATTTCACACCTTTCGAGGTACTATCAAGGTTTTTAAATTTCTAAAAATAATCAAATATTATAAAATCATGATCTGAAGCTTTTCGTAAAATTCTGACATTGGAAAGGTCAAATTATGAAAATACCCCTAAAGGGTATTTTGGTAATTTCATACCTCTTATGGTGTGATCTAGATTTTCAATGCAAAAAAAATCAATAAAAAAAATTCAATTATGATCTAAAAGTTTTTACGAAAATTTCACTTTGAGAAAGTCAAATTACAAAAATATCCCTAAAGGTGTTTTGGTAATTTTACACTTTTCAAAGTATAATAAAATTTTTAGTGCTTTAAAAATTACCTGTTTTAATCTTAAACCATATTGATTCCAATTTGATTGTGAATTTTGAGGATTGACCTAGGATCTATCCGTTTTATAAAATTTGATCAATTTTGACTAAATTTTATTAATTTTGACTTTATTTGACTAAGTTTGACTAGGTTTGACTAAAATTGACTAAGGGTCATTTTGGTCAAAATGGTCCAAATTTCAATTTTAGAAACTTGTCAAAAATTGAAAAAATATTAGATTTGAACTAGGTTAAATTTTCAGCACTTCAAAAATAGTTAAAATTAATTTTGAATAAAATTAGGTGTTTACAACAGATATAAGGTTCTATGTTATCTTAAGAAAAATTTAATATTGCCCATGTAAAAATCTATTACATGCTAAAAATGAAAAGTTAAAATAGATATACAACTAGATGAAAAGCAAGTTGGCATTTTCATAACATTTCAACATGCAGGTTTTTCAAAAATAACCATAGCCCAAAAACAAAAAAGAAATTGCGTGCATGATTCATTCATCTCCCCATTTTATAGGATCTAGTGCAAAAGTCTCTAAGACACACTTTTGACATAAGGACATAGTTATGACAATATACCTGATAAATAAGAATTAAAAACATTACACATTTACTTTACTAAGAATTTGTACAAAAAAAATTAAAAACCTTATGTCCTAATACATTTATTTTCTAATTCGATTCTTGAAAAATGAGAATCATTTTTCTTCTTTCCTTTTGACTTGAGCTCCCCTTCCTATAGCAAATCAAACCAATTCTCTCCAATTATCATCCTTTTATTATTTTGATAGAATATCCAATCAAAAACACAAACAAAAGAAATTAAAAGAAAATGTAACTTACTAAAGTTTGCATGAACTTTGAAACTAAAAACCCTTTTTGTTTTAATAAAATGAGAGCCTAAGGAAAAGCAAATGCCAATGATGAAGACTTAGGTAAGACATGAATCTATCTATTGAAAGAAAAAGAGAAAGCCACTTTGGCTACCATTTTTAGAAGAATTTTGTACTCTGTTGCTCATTCCTTCACTATTACATATACGTTAATGGTTTTACATATAGATGCGGTGGCAGACTAGTAGTTGATATTTGGAATGTTAAGTTGGGATACTATCCTTATCTTGGCTAGCTTAAAACTATAATGCCAAAGTGAACCATTTCTTTTTCATTTTTATAGCCATGTAGCTTTCCCATCACCAAGCTTACCAGGTTCACTAGGCTTAACTGTCTATGTAATTTAGATATCATAGAAAAAAAATCTAAAAATCATTGGATACAAAACCAACAATAAGCAAAGTACACAATAAGCAAAGTACAATAAGCAAAGTACAATTAGATAGCTATAGAGGATGAAAAGATAAGGACAGTGCTAAAAGCATAGCTTCCAAAGCACATAATAACTTCTCATCAAAAATTGCTAGTTCTATCTATAATATAATATATTAGCACATAAAAAGTTAAGCCTTTCACATTCTTTAACTGAAATGGAAAAAGTAATAGTAATAGGTTATGAAAGTAATTATTTACATATTGTTGCAACATACAGGTTCAAGAACCCAATCGTTGGACATGGGGAATGAAAAAAAGGGAGCTAAAAAGCATTATCAATAAAACCAAAAACAATGAGTCACCATTAATCTTTTTTAGGGTGTGATTGGCCACCCAAAAATTTTGTCATATTAATAAAACATTAAAAAAGGGTTTAAAGTTTGTCAAAAGAACATTTTGCAGTTTACAAAAATTAGAGTTGGGTCCAAGAGTCGATTACTTATAGGGAAGGATTAGTACTTCCATAGCATCCATAAAAAATAGTACTAACTAATTGCATATTATCCTTAGATTTTGGTAAAAAGGGTCCCACTTTAGTGTCTATAAACTAATTCTTTTTTTTCATTTGTTTATTCCAAAGCTGAATCTTCTTTTTTTTTTTTTTTTTAAAAGCAAATCATTTCTAATTTTTCTTTAAGAACCAAAAACAATTTTTTTTATCAAAATGAAAAAAATTCTAAGTATCAGGACACTTATTCCACTCTTTTATATTTAGGTAAAGCTTCAAAAATATCTTTAACTTAGAAGTTTTCAAATTGCTCCAAAAAAATCGAGATGACACCTTGCATAAATAATAGCTATTAAGAATCCTTTTATATTTAGGCTAAATCTCAAAGGCTATAGTTATTTGAGATGTCATCTTAATCAAAAGCATTTTTCTGTAAAATAGCCTCATTTGTAAATTATATGCATCAAATGCATGAACATAATAATAAATGTTGAATGCATGACAATTAAATATGAATGACAAAGTATAAATCCATGACAATTGAAGAATGTATATAACAACAAAGTAAGATGAGATGCAAATGCATGAAAGGGGTTAAAGGTTGGTTTTACGGTTTGGAGGTTGGTTTAAGGTTTGGGGCTAATTCAAGGTCTAGGTTAGGTTTTGAGTTTAGGGTTTAGGGATAAGAATTAAGGTTTAGGTTTAAGATTTAAGGTTTACAATTGAGGTTTACAATTTGGTGTTTAAGTTTAGAGTTTAAGGTTTAGGTTTAAAGTTTAAGGTTTGGATTTATGATTTGGTTTTAAGGTTTCAATTTGGGGTTTGGATGGGAATTGCTTATGACAAAATTACTGAAAATGCCATTGATAAAAATGCAAACTTTGTTGCATGTAACAAATTACCAAAATTGCCATTGATAAAATGTAAACTTTGATGTATGAGAATAATGTGACAAAAATTATGAAAATGCCACTGATGAAAATGCAAACTTTAATGCATGAACGATCTATGAAAACAAACATATTACAAACTTAGGTATATTTACAAATATATTACAAACTAAACATGTATGCTATTATGATGAAAATGGATCAAATATCAAGGGTTTTAAAAATTTAAAGACATGTTCCACCATTTTTTTTTTTATCTTTTGAATTAAAACACATGTAAACAACATAAACTCACCGAAAAGTCTACTAATCTAACATTTTTATTCATTGAAAATTTGATTAAACACATAGAAAACAAAGAAAAAATACAAGCAAACAAGTAAGAAACAAACAACATTTAGCCACCAAGCAAGTTAGGAGGTTTGGCCACCATTTGGCTCTCCACAAACATGCAACACTTTATTTAGGTAGAACAAACATCAAACACCTATGCAACTATGATAAAGAGGCATTTTTATCACAAGAGGAATTTCATCAAACATGTAACAAAGTACCTAATGGAAAAACCATAAAAACATGCATGGTAGGAAAAAAACATTACATAAACTACTGACAAACTCAACATTCATGCAAATAACCCTTATCCTAACATTTGAGTCATCCAAATATATTATTCAAAGAAGGAAAAACATCAAGTTAAGTCACATGAAGGTTTGGCCATGGTGAGAGGCAGCTTGGCCAAACCTCTCAAGCTTGTAACAATGGTGGATTTTATTTTTGTTGATCTTTTTGGCTTCAAACCCAACTATTAATTAGTTGGTTGAGTGCTTGGATCAAAGTTTGGGATTTAAAAAGACAAACAACTATGAACTTCAAAAAAGAATAAAAATTAAAGAGAAAATAATTGAAAATGCAATGAAATGTAATGAAATACAAGAAAGGAAACATATAGAAATTATACCTCAAAAAAAGCTTCCTAAATTTTTTTTTCTATTTTTTTCCTTTTATTTTCCTACTTTCCCATGCCAATCCTAAAAAATGAATAAATATCTCATGAAAAATGCAACAAGCCTTTGGATCCATTTTCATCTAATGGCTATCCTTTCTCCCTTATTTATTTTACAAAGAACCACTTTTACCCTTGGATTCAACCAATTAAGATCATCCCATGGCTCAAAATGTTTATGGCTAAAGATTATATTTTTAATGCTGTTGAAATCATGTGAAAAGATCATTTTACCACTCATTAGAAAATTTTCACCTTTTATGCAAATTTCTTGGAAAACCATGATCCCTTTTTCATCTTTATGATTTTAAAACACTAAAAATTCTAAAATAATATGAAATTATGAACTAAAGGTTTTTGTGAAAAAACTTATATCAAGAATGTCAAATTACGCAATTACCTCTTAAGGGCATTTTACTAATTTCACACCCTTCGAGGTATGATCATGATTTTTAATACACCAAAAATCATGAAATAATATAAAATCATATTATGGAAGTTTTCACAAAAAGTCAACTTTGAAAAAGTCAAATTACGAATACCCCTAAAGGATATTTCGGTAATTTTGCCTTTTTAGGAGTGCAATTAGGGTTTTTAGTGCATTGAAGTCACAAATATTAATTCTAAGCCATATTGATCCCAATTGATCATGAATTTTGAAAATTGACCCTAGTTCGATCTAGTTTGACTGATTTTGATCAATTTTGACTGAGTTTAATTTTGTTTGACCAAGTTTGATCAATTTTGACCACGGGCCAATTGGGTCAAATTGGTCTTAAATTGATTTTAAAAACTTGTCAAAATTCAAGAAATGTTGGATTTGAATCGAGTTATATTTAAAGGCCCCCACAACTAGCTAGAATCTGTCAAAAAAAAATTAGGTGTCTATAACTACCCTTATTCTCATATTTCTAAATATCATAAAAAAAATGTAAAGACAATGACATTAATTTTGTTCGAGACTAAAGGTGAAAGATTTCTCTCTTGCCCTATTACTGTTTTTTTGTTTTTTTTTTTTTTAGAATACCTTTTTTCAAAAAATTGAATTTTGAAAAGTTTCACCTAAACAAAAGCTTTAAAACTTTAAATTTTTCATCTTTAAAAAGCTTTTCCTAAACAAAGGTTTTGAAACCTTAAAAATCCCATCTTTAAAAGGCTCCCCAAAATAAAGGCTTTGAAATTTTAAAAATCTCCACATTAAAAAGCTCCTCCAAAACAAAGGCTTTAAAACTTTAAAAATCTCATCTTTAAAAAGCTCCTCCTAAATAGAGGCTTTAAAATTTAAAAAATCCCATCTTTAAAAAGCTCTTCCTAAACAAGGCTTTGAAACTTTAAAAATCCTCGCTTTGAAAAGCTCATCCTAAATAGAGGTTTTGAAACTTAGAAAATCTCATTTTTGAAAACTTTAAAAGCCTCATCTTGAAAAGTTTAGTCATATTTAAAGCCTTCAAAAAGGATTTCTTTTCTTTAAAAATTATTTTTTCTCTTTGGGTTTTTCTTTTATTTTTCTCTTGATAAATGTTCATTTTCTAATGGTGTGTTTGTTGTTTCCAAAATCAAATCCATGTAATGTATGTAATGAATGAAGGGCACACATTATATGTCATTCAAACAAATTTGTTCACATCTTGTACAAAGTTTTTATGGCCATAACTGTCTCCAAATAAGTCGTCATTAGTCAAATTATGCCCATATGATTGAAGGCTTTTCTCAATTTTAATCTTTTTTTCTTTTTCTTTCTTTACCTATCCTTTTTGTTTTGATCACTCCAGCAACTTTCTATTGATTATTTTGCCAGAAACGCCTACTCTCTTTTTCTATCATCATTGTCATTCCATCATTTTTCTTAATTCATTTTCCATTTTTTCATCATTTTTCCATTACTTATCATTTCATTATCATCTTTCATCATTTCATTCATAACTTCATCCATCATTCGCATTTCCTTTCATTTTCCTATTCTTTCATTCATCATTTTTTCTTTTCTTTTTTACCCTTATTTGTTTATCTTGGTTATCCTAAAGCATTCTCTAAGCATGTTGATTCAAGTTTTGATATGAAGATTATCAATTATTACCAGCAATATTATGTTAAATGCAACACCGTCTTCAATAAAAAAATGCATAAAAGGATTTGAACATAGAGAACAAAAAAGTATTTATTGCAAATTAGGACAAGCTAGTTAACATATTGTTTTAAAGAAGAAGAAAAAGAAATATAAAGTTTAGTTTAAAGGAAGGTGAACAAAATGTAATGGTATCAATGATCTATTTTTAATTTTTTAAATACTAAACATCAAGGTAAATCTGGGTTATTTACACTTGATCTTTTTTCAAAAATCTTGTCTTAATAATGGCTTTGATGAATGTTGACCCATCAAACTGCAATCATGCCTCTTAATTCAATAATGATGGTCCATATTCCATTTTTTCCAAACTAACTATTACCTTTATATTTCTCATTTCAAGTTCATGATTCGATCATTCCTCTCATTTTCTCTTTATACCTAAGGTGCTCTTTCGAGTTTTCAGTTTAGGTATTTCCCCTATGATCAAAATTACCTTTTTCAATTTTTGAACCTAGACCCTCCTTTTCTTTCTATCTTATTTCTTTTTCATTTTTTTCATTTTCTTTTGTGTTTAAGTAAAGTATTTCTTGACATTATCTAAGTTTATAAGGTTTGGCAATTCGTTTCCATCTATCTTTGACAAAACTAGTGCTCCACCAGATAATGTTTTCTTGACTACATATGGCCCTTTCCAAGTAGGTGTCTATTTTTCCCTATTATCATGTTGAATGGGCAATAGTATTTTTAGAACTAATTCTCATTAATGAAAGCATCTAGGTTTATCTTTTTATCATGTGCCCTTATCATTATTCTCTGATACATTTGGTCATGATTAAGTGCCACAAGTCTCTTTCTTTCAATAAAATTCAATTGTTCATAGCGATTATAGATCCTTTCTACTTCTTTTAATTGTACTTTTGTTAACATCTTTAAAACAAATTTCTACTTCAATTGGTAAGACAGCCTCCCTTTCATATACCAATGAAAAATGAGTTGCCTCGAAAAAAGTATGGACTGATTTTTGTTTGCAAGCAATGCAAATGGAAACTTATTATTCCAATATTTACAAGCATCAATCATTTTTTCTAATATCTTTTTGATATTCTTATTGGCAACCTTCACTACCCTATTCATCTTAAAACGGTAGGATGCTAAATTATGATGGCTTATCTTAAACTAAGTGCACATTTCTTTCATCATTTTATTGTTCAGATTACTGGCATTGTCAATAATAATTTTTTAGGGTAATCCATATTAGCAAATTGTTTCCTTCTTAATAAATCTACAGACAATCGATCAGGTTATGCTAGCATAAAAGGCTATTTCCACCAACTTTGTAAAATAATCGATCGGGTTATGCTAGCATAAAAGGCTAATAATCAATATGTGCCCATTTAAAGCTTTTGGAGTAATGGGTCCAATCACATCCATTTCTCTCATTGAAAAAGGCCATAAAGGCACTACAACATGTAAAGGTACCAGACGAGCATGGATCTTATCTATGTAAATCTAACATTTTTTACATCTCTTTACATAGTTAATATAGTCACTTTCCAATGTCAACCAATAATATCCAGCCTTTATCACTTGTTTAGCCATTATATAGCCATTGGCATGCATTCCTTATATCCTTTCATCACTTCTTTAAGTATATCTTTGCTTCAACAATGTTCACACATCTCATCAATATTTGGTCTCAATTTTTCTTATTCAAAACTGTCCCATCAAGAACAAATCCCATTAAATCTTCTCAAAATTCTCTTATCAATTTTTGATGCATGCTTAAGAAATTTCTTATGCTTTAAGTATTATACGATATCATGATAATAGGGTGACCATCAACTTCTTTTTCTACACTTGCATAATGCATTGGGAATTCAAGAGTCTGTATCCTGATAGGCTAAATTTTGGCATTTGCATTGACTTTGAACATTGCTGACAATGTAGCCAAAGCATCAACTATTTGATTTTCCTCCTTGGATGCATGCTAAAATTGGATATCTTTAAATTGCTCTATCAACCCTATAATAAATCTTTAGTAAAGAGTTAGGTCTTTCATCTCCTATTCACCTTTTAATTGATAAATTACCAATGCTGAATCCCGAAAGACTTTTAATATCTTGATTTTTTTATCCAAAGCTATCTGTAAACCCAAGATGCATACCTTATATATTATATTGTTAGTGTAATAAAAAGACAATCTTGCAATGCTAACATAATATTCTTCTTTTAGAGTTATCAATATGGCTCGATACTATGTCCCAAATCATTTAATGCCTATCGAAGACCATTTTCATGTAGTCACCATAGATTCTTCTTTCTCTATTGATAGGATGGCCTTCAGATGTTCATATGAGAATTCAAATCTTATCGGTTCATAATCATTGATAGCCCGATTGATAAGAAAATCCGTTATTGCACTCTTTTCAATGGCTTTCTAAACTACATATATGATATCATATTCAGAGAGCATGACTTACCACCTTGTTACTTTCCTTGCTAAAATTGGCTTATTGAATATGTATTTGAGGGGATTTAATTTAGATACCAACTAGGTTGTGTGATAAAAGCATGTATTGCCTAAGCTGAGGAGTAGTCCACACTAGAGCAGAACATTTCTTCTCAAGCTGTGAATACTTGATTTCATAATCAGTGAACTTTTGACTTAGATAATAGATAGCCTGATCTTTCTTTCTAGTTTCATCTCTTTGCCCCATTACATATCACATAAAGGCTTTATTTATAGTTAAATACAGAATCAAGGGTTTTCCTATTATAGGGGGCTCCAATACCGATGGGTTCATTAAATATTTTATGATTCTATTGAAGGCAACTTGGCACTCTTCATTTCATTCCCCAGGGTCACACTTTTTTAGTAGCTTGAAAGTGGGGTCACATTTGGCTATAAGCTAAGATATGAATCACACGATATAATTTAATATCTCCAAAAAGTTTTTTACTCTTTTTTGTAGAGGGTCAGCTTTATATTGTATAGATCTTATTAGGATCTACCACAATTCCTTTCTTACTGACCACAAATCCTAACAATCTTTTTTATTTCAATCTAAATGTGCACTTTGTCGAGTTTAACTTAAGCTAATACTTGTATAGCCTTTCAAAAAGTTTTTTAAGGTTCTCCGCATGATCTTTACCTTTATAAGTCTTTGCAACCATATCTTCAACATTCTCCTCAATCTCTTTATGCATCATGTCATGGAATAAGGTGACCATAGCCCTCTGATAGATAGCACCAACACTTTTCAATCCAAATAGCATGACCTTTATAGTAAACTATTCCCTACATGGTCACAAATGTGGTTTTCTCCATGTTTTCCTCTACCATCTTGTTCTGATTATAACTTGAAAATTCATCTATGAAGGAAAATACTGAGTGTTTTGCTATATTGTTGATCAAAGTGTCAATATGGGGTAATAGAAAGCTGTCTTTAGGGCTAACCTTATTTAAATCCCTATAGTTCATACCATTCTCACTTGCCCATCCTTTTTGGGAATTAAGACTATATTGAATACCGATTCGAGGTATTAGGCTACAACTAAGAAGTTGGCATGAAAATTTTTCTTAACTTCCTCTTTGATCTTCAATAACATCCTCAGTTTAATACACCCTAATTTCTATTGCACTGGTTTGCAACCTGGGACCAACAACAATTTATGTTCTACAATATCAATGTCAAGCCTTGATATATCCTAATATAAACATGCAAATACATCCATATGCTCCTAGAGTAAATCCTCCAACCTTCGTCTTTCTCTTTGTGGAAGAGTTGTACTTACATTGACCTACTTTTTATTCTCATCATCCCTAAATTAATCATATCGATAGGTTTTTTATGGGGTTTTATTACTTTCTTTGCCTATTTTACAAGTCTTATCAAATCAGGAAGCAAGATGTTGTTTTCTGAATCTGCATGATCAGGCTCATTAACTTGAACAAAATTTCAAAATCGAATCTAGAATAATCATCATGATCATCCATGATGTTCAGTATTCAAAAACCTAAAAATTATTAAAATTATAAGGATATAGGTGAATATTTTGGCAAGAATGAAAGACATATTGGCATGAATAAAAGAATGGAAGGAATGGAAAAGAATATGTCATGAAATATGCATTGCATTTGACATTTTATTAATGATACTAAAAAATAAACTTATACAAACTCTTTGCATGCCTTTAGCAAAGGCATTTGGATTTCGATTCTATGATAACGAAAATAAACAAACTGGTCTTTATAATCCACCTCTATTAAAAGGAAATAAAAAGATCTTTTCATCTATTGTCATTGCTTCATCTCCTTTTCTTGTCTTTAGATTCATCCTTGATAAGGCTATCTCGATCTTTTCTATTAGCACTCATGCCTTTGACACTTCAAGGTAAACATACCCTCTAAAAAAAGGTATCATAGAGGTATGGAAATACAATCTTGTTCCCATCTGTCTTCTACCCCTTTAGGGGAGCCATTCTCTTTTCTTTATTTTCTTGTAAAAATGATGGCACAACACCCATTGTATAGATCCATGGCCTCCCTAGCAAGCAACTGTATGATGGTGAAATATCCATAACCTAGAATTCAACATTAAAAATACAATGCCCTATCTACAATGGAATCTTTTTATCTCTAATCACTTCTCTCCTTGACCTGTCGAATACTCTAACTACCATGTGATTATTTTTCATATAAAAAGGATTACCAGTAACTTCGCCAATATGGCCATGGGAATAACATTAATGGAGGATTCGTTGTTGATTAATACCTTTGCCACGGTGTGACTTTTACATTTCAGTATGATATTCAGAGTCTTCACACTACCTTACCCTTTTAGTAGAATTTCATTATCATTAAATGTTATGAAGTTTAGGTCATGTTACTTCCTCCCATATGGTCTATTTTTTTTATTGAAATATCATGATCCACATAAGTCTAGTTCAATACCTTGAATAATGTATTTCAGTAAGGTTTGGAATTCAACAATAAAGACAATAATGAATCCTTGCTAGTATCTTGTTTAGTGAATCCACCACACTATATTCACTGTGCCTGATAATCTTAAAAAATTTATATACCTCATTTTTTGTTACTGGCTTTTTTATCTATGTCCTAGGATTTATTATAATAGAAGTTTTTTCTTCATTTTTGTTTTCTTCTACCACATTCACCTTCTCTTTTTTTACTTTTTCTAACACATCAAGAGCATAGCACTGCCTGCTATGGGTCATTCCCCCTACCCTAGATATGTTAATTGCACCTCTAATTTTTGAAACATTCAAAGTATTGCTATCACCAAATCCCTATACCATGCATCACAATTGTAATTCTAAAGGACCACTTTGTCACTTTTATAAGGAAATGCACTAGGCACATATATGATTGCCACTACTGTGGGTGGGAAATTGAATTATCTACCACTAGCTCAGATTCATCATAGAAGATTATCAAGGGTTTCTAAATCAATGACCCTCTAAAAGACTAACTTGAAATCATGCTTGCAACATTCTTTTCTTTCTCATTATAAAACTCAGTTATTCTATAATTCATTAATTTTTGTATTACTTGCTTGAATTCTTCACAATCTTGAATCAAATGACTTATTACCATTCTATGAAACTTAAAAGTCATACCCAAACCTTAATGATTGTTAATGATTTCAGAGATTTTTGACTGAACTATGTTGGTTTGGACCAGGTAGTCATACATTTTCTCAAAAGGGCTCTCCACCTCTTTACCCCTCTCTATTGCATTGGTTGCACCTTCAGTATGGTTCGGTAATGGGTTTCTAGCAACATTTAAATTTAAGTGTCAAAATTCAATAGCCTGACCTTCACCAATTCTTACACCTTGTATTTTATAGCTATGTAGTACTCTCAAGAATGGCCCACATTGCCAAAGTGGTATTTGCATTGGACATTACGATTGTACCATTAGGATATGGGGGTATGAAAGGTTCTAAAAGAATTGGAGCAATGAGGTGGCTTTTCAAAAGTTATGGGTATAGATCTGTATAAGTCATGGGTATTAGGTCTATTGGGGTTCATTTTCTAGTGTTGGAGTTACGATAGCTTTTTTGTTTTGGAGTTAGGTTATTTTGTTAGAAAAAGGTTCTATACTCATGGTCGGGGTGTAATAGGGAACTTTGGGTTAGAAACTGGGTTGGTACACTGATTACAGTGGTGATAGGTATGGGTATGGTGTGTGGGATACTTGGTTTTGTGGATGGGTAGTAAGGTGAGTAAGCGAAATATGGGTGGTATGGAATGAAAGGTCTAGGTGATGGGTTTATAATTGCATGAGCTTCAGATTCTTTCTTTCTGGTGACTGGGGTCTTCTTAACACTTAAGGCCTCTTGCCTATCAATTTTGTCATTTTTTATCGCATTTTTAATCATCTCTCCCAATATCACTATAAGCAAAATTCTTCGTAGCATTACCTACCAATTTATCATAGTAAGAGGCTCTTAAAGTGCTTACAAAGAGTACCATGATATTTTTTTCTATCAACGATGGTTGGACCTATGCAACCATATCTCTCCATCTATATGCATACCCCTTAAAGGTTTAGTTTATCTTTTTCTCCATGTTCTATAAAGATAATCTATCTGGTGCCATATCTTCAATGTGCTTGTATTATGTTATGAACGCCCCTAACCAAATCCTTACAAGAATGAATCTTGCTTCGATCCAGTTAGACATACCACCTTGCAATGAACCCAGTGAGATTATCCTTAAAACAATGGACAACAATTTATCATTATATGTATAGCTAATCATCTTTCTGTAGTACATCGTAATATGCATTAATGGACATTTCATTCCATCATACTTCTTTAAATCAAGGACTTTAAACTTGGACAAATGATAATATTAAGAACCATACTCAGTTTATTAGCATTTACATTTTTATACACATCATGTCCTTCTATCACTTTTTCTTCTAACATGTGATACTTACTCTTCTTCTTAGTATTTTCTACCACTTTGGACACCTCATTCAATTTTTATAGTTATTTAGGATCATCAAGATTTGGCACAGTAATAAGGCATAAGGAGTGAACCTAAAGTTGATATTTATCTGAACCAGCAATGGCCTATTAGAAGTATTAGCATAATGTTGATGAATAGCTAGTGGTGCCTAAGTAAAATGAGGATAAGGATATGTGAACCCTACATACATTGGTTCTTCCATGGCTATTTCTCTTTCCCCATGTGTCTTCACAATCTCTTTTCTATTGGATAGCCCTACTAAAATCTTTTTAACTCGACAAACTACTTGTTTATTTTTCGCTATATTCCCTTAACTATTTCTCTTATTTCTTCTTGAGCCTTTCCATCCTATCAATCTGATTGGAATTTTCATTCTCCATGACTTTTGAGTGAGCTTGCATATTGTAAATGCCAAGGACTAATTGATCTTGCTTTTTAAAACTCATTATCCTTGAACCTTTTATTAATTACCAAAAGTCAAAATCACATAATGTGAATTTTATTATTGGCCTTAAAAGATAGTTTAAATATTCTTTAATATTTAGGTAAGACTTTGAGAGATATCCTTTTGACTCATAGGTTTGATGAAAGTATATTTACAATCACCATTCCTTGTCATTAGCTTGCATGAGAAATATGTTCAAAAAAATGATGTATGATTTGCAAGTCAAATTTCATTATTATTGTTGAAAAGAAACTTAAATCCCCTTCTTATACTTATGCTGCATATTTAAATATTTTTTCCACCTCAAAAGTTTGATGAAAGTATGTTCACAAATATCATTCTTTTTCATAAGTTCTTTTAAGCATACTATTAAAATTTTAAACAAGGACATTCATTTATAGATAATTCAAGTCAAAAGAAGTTTCCTATTCATTCCAAATATTCTAAGTCTACACATCATGAACCATCCTATAACTAAGGCCATAGAAGTGCTAAACTTACTTATATTGCCATTTTACCTCATCTAAGAAATCCAAAAGAAGTTAACTATGCTACTAGTGGGGATAACTTTTTGTCTAAAGGACTCTACCTTTTCCATCATCACCTTGACTTGATTAACCACCTTTTGAATTTGAGTACTAAGTTAGTTAATATACATTTGTCTCCCTTGACTTTCAACCTTCAATTGCTTTCGAGCTTCCATTTCTTGGTTGCACACAAGCTTTCATTCTTTCTCCCTTTCTTGCCATTATTTGTGTAGAATGGCAATGTAGTCCTTGTTTACTTGCAACTATAGTTCTAAGGCTTTGATTTCTATGCCAAGTGCATTTTTTTCCCCTTGAGTATCCAAATGCTTTTTTTTCTCACTCATTAATTCCTCATTTAGTTCCTTATTCTCTTCTTGAATCTTACTTAGCTCCCTTTTGTTTGCAACAAGTGCTTTATGTGAATCCCTCTTTTCTTGTACTATTAGAACAATCTTATCTTTATTCTTTCGGGCCTTACACTTCCAAAAATGTACCTCTTTCTTGAGCTACTCTACTTTCTCTTGGTGTTTGCTCTATTTTCTTTTGTCATTTAGCTAAGCCCTTAGCCTTTGGTTTTCCAAGTGCAACTCCTTAATATCACTTTGAGCCAAGTCTTTTTCTTTTATCAGTTTCTCTAGCTTATCTTTTTGTGCACTCTCCTCATACTTCAACTAACTTATCTTTTCTTGCAATCTCTAATTCTCTTTCTTCATTTTCTCCATCTTCGCCTCAAACTCCAACCTAGGAATTTCTATTTCTAACAATGATGGCTTGGCCAATGGGTCAACTAGCTGAATTGATTCTTGATCGAATGGAAGCATAAGATCATTGATTTATTTAGCCCTTTATACTAGACACCTTAGAGTCATATCATCTATTATCTTTTCAACTCTGATCTGAATGTTTGCCCCTAAGCCTTTGTAATACCGTGCCCTTTAGCTATGTAGTCTTCTATACCATAATCAAATTCCATATGTGCTAGCCCTCGAGTCATCGTAATGAACTACTGGGACCCATACTACCATCTGACCATCAACGATGCGTAGCTAATGGCTCTCCAAATTCCAAGTAGCAAAACCTGAAGTTAATCCCCATAACTATACCAAATTGAGATACGAAGCAGCCACAATGCCTTTCAAGTAACCCTTCCCTTTTAAAACTTCAAAAGAAAACTATCCACTGCTCCTTGGAAAAAATTCTATACCATTTTTTTACATTGAACTTGCACAAAGGTGATAAGGGCTTCATGCAAAGTAATAATGGAGTTCAATCAATGCCCTAGAAATGGCTCTGAATCCACACATAAAGCAATTAAATACAACCAATCATTATTCTCTCTCCTTGCCTTTGGTAATGGTTCAAAGATCTTATGGTTTTTGTAAAATTATTGGTGAAGGGTTAATCTTCTACTCTAATAATACAAAAAAGTCAACCGAAAAGGCTTCTATATACCCTAAAGCTCTCAAAAGATCACCAAATTATAGATTGCCAATGCAAACATATCCATAACCTAATCTTCATTGGAATTCTATAGCATAACATCCCACATGAAGGTTTACAATATCTTTTCACTAGTCCTTTTCTTCTTATCAATTACCCGAACCTCAACCCAATTATCTTTGGTAACTTTTTCTTATACCCTAATGGTTTCTATGTTTTCTAATATAATCTATTGGGCTTGGGAAAATCTAGGCACAATAAGGTAGAGTACTCCTTTATGGCAGGTGTTAGGTCTTCCTTGTTGAACATAAAGAATTAATATGCTAGATTCCAGAACCTCATTGCAACTTTTAACATCTGATCATCCAACTTCACCATTAGCAACGAGGCGATGTCTTTATACTTGGCTGTGAAAGCTGTCATCCTTTTCGGGTCCCACTGACTCCAAATTCCTTTTAAATCTATTACATCATTCTACCTTAAGTCCATATATACCATCTCCAAAAGAGTCGCAACATACCCATCCATCAAATAATGCTCCTCTATTTGTTGCCTATTTTTTTACTACTTTTTAACTTCCCAAATAAACTTGTTAATTGAAGACTTACTTGATATTCTTGGAATGCAATGAAAACTTCTACCAACAAATTATTTAGAATGAATATCTCTAATGTTTTATGTCAAAAATGATGCATGAGACAAACAAAACAAAAGAAAACACAGAAAACATAAAAGACATAAAAAACTAGTAAAAAGGAAATTTAAAAGTGCAAATGTAATACAACAAGATAAATTAACACTTTTAAGCAATTTTTTCTTTTTTCATTTTTTTTCAATTTTTTTTCATTTTTTCATTTTTTTCTTATTTTTTAAACACAAAGTATGGTTACTTCTAATGATTTTTATTTTTTCTCTTTTTATGGAAAGCAAGGATGTAAATTATCAAATTAACAGAAAATTAAATGAGAAGGATAAAAAGGTATTCCTTTATGTTACTTATTTGGGATAATTTATACAAAGAGAGTTTAGCACGGCTTTACCTAGGGCTTGGCTCCCTAAGGTTCATTATGTGTCAGGTTGGGAGTTGATGCATCTAAAGATTTTCAAATTGTTCCTCACATCATCATCACTCATAAACTAATGAGGCATCTCGGTCCTTACCCATTACATGCTAGAAGTAAAAGGGTTTCAATCTAAAGGGAAGTGTTTCACAAGCTATTACAAAGATTTATATCTTACGAGAGCATAGCTACTTTACTTCTTCCTAAAAAGGTTTAAAGCTCGGGTATAGAGCTTATGCATGCAATGCAAATGTGAGTGTGTACGAAGGAACATACAAATCTTTCATATTTTCCTAGAAATATCCCTCTCCTAAATGCCCCACAAGTATTAAAAACATAATAAATAATAGCAATTTAAAATAAATGATATTATTAAAATCTGTATGAAATGTAAAACACACTTTTTAAAAAAATTTTTAAAAAACAAGGAAATTAAAATCAAAATATTTTTTCCATTTTTTTCAATTTTTTATTTTTTTTCTAATTTTTCAACTTTTTAAGAAAATAAGAAAATTAAAATCAAGGAATCAAGATTAAACACTAACTAGGACCATTAAACCAAAATTTAGGATAACATACAATCAATCTTTGGCATGACTCTTTAAAAATATTTCCCTAATCAAGTCACCAAGCTATCATGACATATGGGTATAGTAACTCAATCGTCAAGCTTGGGGAACCAAAAAAAAAAGGCTAAAAAACATTTTCAATAAAAACCAAAATGAAGAGTAGCCACCAATCTTTTTTAGGGTGTGATTGGCTACCCAAAATTTTTGTCCTCTTAATTAAACATTTTAAATGGGTTAAAGTTATCAAAAGAAAATTTTGCAATTTGTGAAAATCATAATTGTGTCAGGGAGTTGATTATGTGTGGGAAAGGATTAGTGTATCCCAAAGTGCTCGTTGAAGACAATACCAATTAATTGCATATTATCCTTAAATATTTACGGAAAATGGTCCCACTTTAGTGTTAATAAACCAATTCCTTTATTTCAATTGCTTATTCTTCTTTTTTTAAAATTTTTTTATTAGCAAATTCATTTCTAATTTTTCTTTGAAAACAAAAAATAATTGATTTTTTGGATCAAAATAAAAAAGTTGTAGGTATCATGACACTTCTTTTACTCTCCTATATTTAGGTAGAGCTTTAAAAATATCTTTAACTTAAAAGTTTTCAAATTGCCCCACAAAAACCTATATGACACCTCACATAAATGATAGCTATTAAGAGTCCTTCTATATTTAGGCCAAATCTCGAAAGCTATATTTATTTGATAAGTCATCTTATCTAAAACATTTTTCTTTTAAAAAATCTCATTTATAAAATATATGCATGGAATGCATGAACATAATAATATATGATGAATTCATGACAATTAAACATGAATGACAAAGTATAAATGCATAACAACATAAGAATGCATGTAACAACAAAGTAAGATGAGATCAACTGCATGAAAAGGGTTAAGGGTTGGTCTTAGGGTTTTGGGGTTGGTTTAGGGTTTTGGGCTAATTTAGGGTATAGGTTAAGGTTTTGGTTTTAAGGTTTAAAGGTAGGGTTTTGGTTTAGGCTTTAGTGTTTAAGGTTTAGATTTTAGGGTTTAGGATTAAGAATCAGGGTTTATGTTTAGGGTTTGGGGTTTAGGTTTGATTTAGGATTTAGGGATTAGATTTAAAGTCTAAGGTTTAGTGTTTGGAGTTTGAGGTTTGGATTTAGGGTTTAAGATTTAAAGTTTTAGTTTGCGGTTTGGTTGAGAAATGCATATGACAAAATTACTGAAATGCCATTGATCACAACGCAAACTTTGATGCATATAACAAAATTACTAAAATGCCATTAATGAAAATGCAAATTTTAATGCATGAATCATATATGAAAACAAACATATTACAATTTTAGGCATATTTACAAATATATTACAAACTAAATATGTATGCAACAAAATGATGAACATGGATCAAACATCAAGGGTTTTAAAAATTTAAAGACATGTTCCACTATTTTTTTTTTTTGTATTAAAACACATACAAACAACACAAACTCACCAAAAGTCTACTAATCTAACATTTTTATTAATTGAAAATTTGATAAAAAAAAAATACAAAACTTGAAGAACAAAGCAAAAAACTCATTCAAATAAGTAAGAAACAAACAACATTAGCCACCAAGCAAGTTAGGAGGTTCAACCAAACATGAGAAGGCTTAGCCGAATGCTCCATTTGGCTACCCACAAACATGCAATACATTATCTGGGTAGAACAAGCATCAAACACCTATGCAACTATGATAAAAAGGTATTTTCATCATAAGAAAAATTTCATCAAACATGTAACAAAGCACCTAATAGAGAAACCATAAAAACATGTATCGTAGCAAAAAACATTGCATAAACTACTAACATACTCAACATTCATGCAAATAACCCCTAGCCTAACACTTGAATTATAGAAATATATTATTCAAAGAAGGAAAAGCATCAAATTAAGTCACAAGGAGGTTTGGCCATGGTGAAAGTGAGCTTGGTCGAACCTTTCAAGCTTGTAACAATGGCGGATTTTATTTTCTTTGATCTTTTTTGCTTCAAACCCAACTATTAATTAGTTGGTTGAGTGCTTGGATCAAAGTTTGGGATTTAAGAAAGAAACAACTATGAACTTTTTCAAAAAAACAAAAAATTTAAAGAGAAAATAATATGAAAATGCAATGAAATATAATGAAATGCTAGAAAGGAAACTAGTAGAAATTATACCCCAAAGAAAGCTTCCAAAAATTTTTTTTTTACTTTTTCTCCTATTTTCCTCCTTTCCCACACCAATCCTAGCTGCTGCCTCTTTCTTTCCAGCACTAAAAGATGAATAAATGTCTTATGCAAAATACATGCAAGCCTTTAGCTTCATTTTTTATCTAATGATTATCCTTTCTCCCTTATTTATTTTGCATGGAACCACCATTCACCTTTGGATTAAGCCCTTTAAGATCATTCCACTAGTCAAAATGTTTTATGGCCAAAGATTACCTTTTAATACTATTGAAACCATGCGAAAAAACCATTTTACCCTCCATTAAAAAGATTTTGCCTTTTATGCAATTTTCTTAAAGAACCATGATCCCTTCTTTATTTTTGTGATTTTAAAGCACCAAAAATCCTAAAATAATATGAAATTATGATCTGAAAGTTTTTATGAAAAATCGACCTTCTAAAGGTCAAATTATGAAATTACTTATTTAGGGTATTTTAGTAATTTCATACCTTCTGATGTATGATTTAAAAGTTTTTAATGCATCAAAAATCATGAAATAATATAAAATCATATTCTAGAAGTTTTCACAAAAAACAAACTTCAAGAAAATCAAATTATGAAATACCTTTGAAAGGCATTTTAGAAATTTTACCTTTTTGAAAGTGCGTAAGGGTTTTTAATGCATTAAAGTCACAAATATTAATTCTAAGCCATACTGGTCCCAATTGATCATGAATTTTGAAAATTGACCTAAGTTCAATCCAATTTAATTGATTTCGACCAATTTGATCAAATTTAACTTTATTTGACCAAGTTTGACCTTAGGATAATTGGGTCAAAATGGTCCCAAATTCGATTTTGAAAACTTGTCTAAATTCAAAAAAAAAAAAAAGATTTGAACCGGGTCAAATTTAATGACCCCTAGAACTGGTTGAAATCTGCTTTGATAAAATTAGATATCTATACATATTAGTAACTAAACTGCAAAAGTAATAGTAGTAAGTTATGAAAGTAATTAGTTACACATTAGTAAGGTTATATTTATTTCAAAATTATTCACTCATTAAATTCAACATTGTTAGTTGCATGCAATAGGTTTTACAAACATATGATATAAAATCAAGTCTAAAAGATTCTAAAATTAAATGTATAAAGTTTGTCTAATAAGCCAATTAACTAATAAAGGAAGGTTGATTTTAAAAAGTCCAACTACAATAATAACCCAAGAGCAAATTTTTCATCAAAATTAAAAAGTACATATAAAAAATAAAAGAAACAACAAACCTCAATACTCTGTTAACACTTCCTAAAGCAACTAACAATCATTAGGGTTTTATTTGTGCTTCCTTTATTCACAAATTATTACGTTAAGATTAAAATTCAATTTATTTAAATATTTAGATTTTAGAGGAAAAATTATAAAGAAAATATATGAAAGAAAATAAAAATTAAAACAAAAGCAATAAAAAGATAAAACACTAATCCAACAAAAAAAATACAAAGCTCCATTATCCAAGATTGTGAATCGATAAATATACTTAAAATGCTCTAAAAATAAACTCTTTTCTTATCTAATAATTCATAATAGCCTAAGAAATTGCCAAAATGCACAATTTTTTCCATTTTTTGTTGAGAAATCCTTTACTTTCTCCTTATAAATTTGAAAACCTTCTCCAATTTTTTCCTTGTCTTTTGTTTTGTTTTGAATTCAAGAAATGTAAAAAGAAACATTAACGTTAACAAGAAAGAAGGAAAAAAATAAAGCAAAGCTTAAAACAAGGAAAAAGGGAAAGAAAACCAAAAAACTTAAACACAAGGAAAGAAGAAAACAAAACCCAAATCATAAAATATCCAATACCACCAAACACATCGTTTTACTTAAGATAAAAAGTCCACATGTCACACAAAGAAAGCCTATAGGCAAAATTATATGCATGTTAGATAAAATTAAAAAAATAATAGATAACGTACCAAAAGATGACAAATGTCATCAAATTAGAGTTGCTTATAAGCAATCTCCAATTGGAAACTACTATCTATGTATTGTTTAGATTTTAATTTTTCATCCATATAATAGCTACAGGAATCAATCAAATTTAAATACCAAAGATATCAAT
This sequence comes from Durio zibethinus, assembly GCF_002303985.1. Next base: position 16,100,754 of record NW_019167838.1, on the reverse strand, counting down.
TTCTAGCTTCTATGGATAGGATTTTCAAAGAAGCATTAATACAATGTAATTAAAAATCCACAAAAGTGTTTTGGATTGTCTTATCAACTTTGGGCTTTGTTGAACTTTTATATATATAAGGTTAAAAGTGCACCATTCACCCAACAACAAAAAATATCAAATTAAGGTCAACAATTAAAACAAAATAGGCATAAGATTTAAGTTTCAAAACCAATACTTAAGGAGATTGCATATCAGGATGATAAAAAATAATATTAGATGATGAACATTGATAATCACCTTCCACACACAAACAATTAACATCTTGATCGACAATAAAATGAGAAACTAAACCAAAGTTCAGTTCAACACAATGCTATTCAAAAACCTATGAAGGGTGGCAATGTTAACACTATCAAATTTGACATAAGCATCAAAATTTGAATAACCATTGATATACTCAATTGTATCAACTGGTAAAGAAGTGGAAATCAAGCTTGATTCAACAGAATGCAAATTTGAAACAACATGATAAATAGAATTCACATTTGCGACAATAATCGAAACAATTTTAAGGTCACCTTCAGCATTAATAGTGGAATGCACACTGATATGGTGAATCATTCTTGTAGTCTTAAACAAAGATAAACCACATGATTTGTGACCCAAGACCAAATTCTATTGATCCTAATCATTTTAAAAGTTATTTGATTCAATGTTATCAGGTAATGCAAAAATTAAAACATGTGAAGATAAACCTTCAAAGAGTTGAAGCCTACGAGATCTAAGCCTACTTATTTTCATAAACTTATTAATCGTAAAAACCTATGTGTCATCCATTGTTACACACAATATTGTAAATAAGAAAGAAAAAAAAAAGTCAGTACATATATCATGCATCAAACATCATGTAACCCAATAATCACGGTTTAAAAAGATAGTAAAGAAAACAATAATTCAAAATAAGGCAAAAAGTCTATCATATCAAGCAAAACAAATATTCTTATGCACAAAAAAAATCTATATAAGCATTAAAGAAAAATCTTACCAAAAGAGAAGAGATAAAGAATGACAAACAGAGTATAAGTAATAATGAACGACACCAATCAACTGACACCCAACAAATATTCTTCTAATATCTCTTGCAAAAGGATAAAAAGAAAAAAAATGATAATATCCCATAGCATATTTACATCATTTATTTTTTCATTAGCATTAATCGAGTTCAAAATAATAATAGGAGAATAAGAAAACATTGTATGATATATGAATTTAGGGATACCATATAAAAACAAAACAAAAGAAAACTTTGAACATATCTTGATCACAACAAAATGATAAAACATATCAAATAAAACAATATGGTATAAACAAATAATTTTGTCCACATAACATTTGAGTCCATGAACAATTATATTGTGTTAATACATACACACAAACATTAAATAAAAAAGATATATTTTTATTTGTGTCTTAAACATAAGCAAACCACCCAATTGGTGACCTAAAACCAAACTCTATTCATTTGAATCATTTTGAAAATCACTCAATTTAATATTGTTAGGTAACACAAAAGCCAAAACATGTGAAAATGAACCTTGAGAGTGCCAAAGCGTATAGGATCTAAGCATACTACTTCTTCTAAACCTATTAATCCTAGAAACCTAAGTGTCATCCATCATTAAATACAATTTTTGTAAATAATAAAGATTAAATAATAGTCTACATATCATGCATCAAACATTATGCAACCCAACAATTATTATTTAAGAATATACAGCAAAGACAATAATAATTAAAAATAAGTAGAAAAGATTGTACAACACTAAACAAAGCAAATATTTTGATGCACTAGAAAACAACAATTTGCATAAGCATAAAAGATAAAATTTATGCCAACCAAGAGATAAAGAACGACAAACAGAGTATAAGTAACAATGAATTGCACCAATCAATTTAGTCCTACCAAATACCCTTCAAATATCTTCTGTAAGAAAAATAAAGAGAAAAAAAATGAAAATATCCTGCAACATACTAACATAACTAATTATTTTATTGGTATTAACCAAGTTTTAGATAATAATAAGAGAATAAGAAAACATTATATAATATATGAACATAGGGATTATAATATATGAACATAGGGATGGCACATAAAAAGCAAAAGAAAAAAAACAAAGTAGAACTTCCATTGTATCTTGATCACAACAAAAAGATAAAAAAAATATCAAATAAATAAACAATATGGTCTAAAGTAAAAAATCATCTTCATGTAGCGTTTGAATCCATAAATAATGCTATTGTGTTAAGACATACATACATCAAATAAAAAGATATAATTTTTTCTATGCATGACATCGAATTTCATGAACAATCAATATACACAACATCCAAAAACAACAAAGAAACATAAAACCAAAAGGAAATTATAGTAAATAATAAGAAATATAACCTACAAACAAACAACATTGTATGAATAACCGATCATTCTTTTATGTAACAATAAACATAAAAAAGAGTTTCATTAACAATAGAAAAGCAAAAGAAAAGTAAAAGGAAAATCAACATAACAATGGAAACCCCAAAAAATGCAAATGAATGATAACATAATGCGAAGCATGAAAATATAACAAAAATGGTCAACCAAACTTGAAATCATCACAACCAAGCAAAATGTGCTCCCAAAAAAAATCTTGGCATTTTAAAAAAAGGGCTAAAACCAAAAATGACGACAATAGAACGATGACTAAAAAAAATTTTAACTTATTAACAATGACACAATAATGAATTAAAAGCATGCAAAACAAACATGACAACCTTGTTTAGACCATAATAGAGAATAAATCATAACACTAAAGCAAGATATTTAAATGGATAGTAGGTAATAACATAAATACAAAATATTTAATTTGAAACCCTAACAAATTGAACTCACTATTGGTAATTTAAATGCAATAAAAGCATAAAGCAATGAATAGATATTAGAAACCTAAACATTAAAAAAGGGGGGACCCTATTTTTTATTCCTTTGACTATAAAAAAAATCAGCAGCTAAAAATCAGAATAGTTGATGACAATATACCAAGAAACAAACAAAAATCAATTGCAACATTCAAAGCATGCAAACTAAGTGAATATAAGAAAATCAATAAAACAAAAATTTTCAAGGATGAAACAAACTTGAAGCAGCAAAAAAGATAAGAAACATAAAATAAGAAAAATAAAGACCAACCTATGGCACAAAAAAGACACCAATCCATTCCATGATGAACTGCACAAATTGAAATAGCAAGTAATTTGACTGAAATGACAAATTGCCAAATAAAAATCAACCAAACAAAAAACGTATCCAAGCAAATAGCACGTACAGGACAACAACTCTGTCCATCTTTGAATAAAAAAACTTGGCTATAAATTTTTATACCATGGAATGACATCTTTCCAACTTTTATCAAAACAAAACATGTAGCAAGAACAAAATCCATAATAATAAAAAATTAAAAAAATTAAAAATAGAGACTGATGAAATGATAAGAAAAAGGAAGGCGTGAGGTGAGATATAAGAAAGCCTAAAAAATTAAAGCAAATAAAGCAACAAATCTACCAGACAAACGATAAGAAAAGATAGAATTGAAAAAATTAAAAAGATAATGAAAAGGAGAAAAAATCCAAAAAGAATTATAGAAGCCTAAACATTACTTGATTAGGGGAAAAAAAAAGAAAAAAAGAGAGAAAAGGGAAACGAGATGGTTGGCGCAAAGGCAAATAAGGCAAAAAAAGGAGACATGTACATGACACGTGTCATAACTATAGGAAAGTCAAAAGAAAAGTCAAGAATTACAGCATTTATATATATTGAATTATATATTATTCCCTACATCTCATTTTTTATCCATTTTTTAAATGTCTTCTTTCTTTTTTTACACTTAAAACTTTTATTTCCTTTTATCCCATTCTGTATGTTATTTTTTTTTATATTTAAAACTTTTACTCCCTCCATCCCATTTTGTATATCATCTATTAATTTTTTTATCAAAATAATTCAAAATTTACCATTATTTTTTAAAAGGTTAATGTTATGAATTAATCTAAACTATAGTGAAATATTTAATATGGTACCTTAACTTTTAAAATCTCTAATGAAGTACATGAACTATAAATTTACTAACCAATGTGATATGCACCCTTAATATGGCTAACTCTAAATGATAACATATAACACACAAACAACCCTATCAAGTACCATATTAGTTAACAAATTCAAAATTCAAGTAACACATTAGAGAATTTTAAAGTTTAGATACCATATTGAATATTTTACTATAGTTTAGACACTATAAAATTAACCTTTTTTAAAATATTATATTGAATTAAAATTTTTACAAATATGTTTTGAAAATTTTAAAACATAAATTTTACAAATCTCATTTTTAATTTTTTTTGTTTTATGATTTTCTTAAAAATAGTGGTCAAAGTTAAGTTGATTTGACCCAGAAATCAATAAAGGACGTACAAAATGGGATGCAAGAGTTTTTTTTTTACATTTTAAAATTATTTTACATAATTTTTTATATTTTGATATTAAAAATAATGGAATTTCAGTTCAATAAAAAAATTAAATTTTAATATTAAATATATTAAAATCAAAACTTTTAAAAAACTTTATGAAAGCCAAAGAAATCCAAACAATTTGAGATGAAAGGAGTATTAGGTTTATTACATTATTATTACATTAGTAACTTTCTAAAATAATTGTTAAAATTAATTTTTAAAATGTTAAAATAATTTTTTAAAAATATTATAGATTAATAACATAAAAAATATGATTAAATATGATTAAAATAAATTAAATATTTTATAAATTCTCATAGGTATACATATGATTTAGAATAAATTATAAGAGTTAGTTTTTTATACATCGTCAATGTAATTTTTAATTTCATAAGTGTAGTTAAAATATTGACATATGATATGTTTCTTTTTTAATTAGTTTTTTTTTAAAAAAAAAATGCCCTGAGAGGACATTTGATTCATGAATTTTTAGATTCTGAAAGGAAAGTTATTTAGGGGGAAAGTGATATTAAAGGAGGAATGTGTGATTCTTGAGTTTTGTTAACTTAGAGAATGTAAGATTTTTGTATTTGGTTCACAGGAATGTAAAATTACCTAAAACAATCTTTTACTATATTGTCTTTGTTAACATGTGATATGTGAATAGCACATTGTCTTCATTGAAAGTAAATAATTATGAAATATAATTTTATATATTTTCAACAAATATAATCTTACAATTCTAATTGCTATCCTAACGTTGATTGTCACTATGCAGAGAAAACAATCAAATTGACAAATATGAAATAATATTAAGCAAATGTATTTTATATTTTATATATAATAACATTAAGTAAAGATATTTTATGTTTTATTTTTTATATTTTCAAAAAAGATTGCATTTATTATCTTTCAAAAATCATCTTTTCAACAAAAATTATGTTTTTATCTTAGAAATGTTGTTTTTACTGAATTCTCAAAATATAATTTGTCATGTTTTCAACAAAGATTGTATTTTTATCTTAGAAACATCCTTTTTATTGAATTTTAAAAAATATTTTGTTTTATATTTTCAACAAAAACTATATTTTTATCTTAAAAACATCATCTTTTCAACAAAAGATTGCATTTCTATCTTAAAGACGTTCTCTTTGTTCAATTATAGAAAATATACTTTTTCATGTTTTCAACATAAACTATGTTTTTATCTTAGAAATATCATCTTTTCAATAAAAACTGTGTTTTCTATCTTAGAAATGTTGTCTTTGTTAAATTTTGAAAAAAAATTTTTTTCATGTTTACAACTAAAACTACATTTTTATCTTAGAAATGTTATCTTTTTCAACAAAAACTATGTTTCTTTTATCTTTAAAATGTTGTCTTTACTAAATTCCGAAAAAAATTTTTTGTATTTTTAACAAAAATCATGTTTTTTATTTTAGAAACGTTATTTTTATTAAATTATGAAAAATAATTTTTTTTCTTTTCAATAAAGATCATGTTTTTAATCATAACTTTTGTGAGGATTTTAGTAGCATTTTGTTAAAAACGTAATCTTTGTTTAAAATATATTAAGAAAAAAATATTTTCATAATATTTTCTAAAATATTACGACATTTCTAAGGTAAATAACGTTGTTTATATGATATAAAAATGCAATCAAGTTAAGGAAAATTGAGAAAAAAATTTTATTTTCCTTCTAAAATTTTAGAAAATCTCAAGATGAAAAGAGTTTTTTATTTCCCCTACTTTCTCACTTCTTGACATTATTGGAAATTTATAAAAAAAAAATAGTAATCACATTCCTGCTAACCAAATCAGGAATCAAATTACAAAAAGGTAAGATTCTTGGAGGAAAAATTACTTTGAACCAAACGCCCCTTAAAGGATATATCTTACCCTGTTAACCACACTTGTAAAGTTTAAAAGCTCTACTAACAATGGATGAAATAATTTATCAAATAGTACTATGTTATAATTATACATATTAGCTAAAATAAATGCAATTTTTAATTTCAAATGTATAATTTTATTATCATATGATTTAAAATAAGGGATATAAAAGAGATTATTGATATACAGAGTAAATTGTATAATCCATTATCATTATAGATATTATTTAGAATAATTTTGAAATTAAAAATAACACATTTATTTTTTCTTTTTGATTTAAAATAAATGTGGTGCTTTGAATTTCAAATTTATACTCTTATCATGTGATTTAGATTAGCTTGACTAATGGCCATAATATAAGATTTTACTTAACACTAAGTCTATATTGTCTTTCTTAATTCTCCTTTAAAAAAAAAAAAAAGAAAAGACTCTTTATTTTACTATAAAGAATTACAAAGAAAAGTATATATTTATATATATATATATATTTAAATATATGTATATATTAATATATTAAGATTTATACAGTATAATAAAGTATCATGTATGTTAATGTGTTAAGAATTGCATCTTTACTTTGAAGTTTTTATTAATTTAGTTCTGTACATTATGTTTAAAATTTAGAAATCTTAAGCATAATTAAGTAATTAATTAACTAAATCTCAACTATAATTAATTAATTTCATAATTAATTTTATTACTATATATTCATTACACTTGATAATTAAACCTTTTAAATAAATTTGTAAGATAGAATTTAATTTTCTAAACCCAACGGGTGCTACTAGAACACTAAGTCTGCTTGGAGGGCATTCAATTCTCCTATTATAATTTTGTTCTAGAACACTTTATCAAGTCATGAAATTTGAATACCGAGCCAAAGGCATTCAAATGTCTTAATATAAAATCATATTAGAAGACTTTCCATTCATAATATTCGAATAAATTATTATACATTTTCATAAATGGTTTAGTTTAAAATTTTCATGTTTTAATTTCATGTACTGAAAAATAAATTATTATACTTTTTAACAAATAAATTATTATACCTTTGTTAGTATAAATTTTGAAATTATATTACCGATTTAATGTATACATTTATTGTGACGAAATTAACCGTGCAAAGCATAGACATAAAAACCTAGTTAATTAACTAAGTCTCAACTATAATTAATTAATTTCATAAGTAATTTTATTACTATATTCATTACACTTGATAATCGAACTTTTTAAATAAATTTGTAATTAGATAGAATTTATTTTTTAAAAACCAACGGGTGCTACTAGAACACTAAGTCTACTTGGAGGGTATTCAATTCTCCTTTTATAATTTTATTCCAGAACACTTTTTCAAGTCATGAAATTTGAATACCGAGCCAAAGGCATTCAAACGTCTTAATATAAAATCATACTAGAAGACTTTCCATTCATAATATTCGAATGATGTTAGTCAAGTGTCCGAATTCCTCATTTCAAGTCATAACATTCAAATATTATTGGTTGAGCATTCAGATGCCATAGCATAAAATTGACACGAAAGCTATTTTTTATTTTGAAATGCTTCTGATTCAAATCCTCATGCATGGACGTTTGAATGCTCAAACTGAAAGCCTTTCCAGTCTATTCTTTTAATATCTTAAATCAATTTCCTTAGTTTGGAACCTTTTCAAAACTAATATATAGCTCCAAAAACACTCGTTTCTCATTCAATTGATTACTATATTATGTTTAATCAACTAACATTTATTAAGTCCCCGAATCCAATGATGGATAATAATGACCTACGCACCAAACTGCCTTGTTCTCCTATTATTTCACTTTTTGAGTCAGTGTTTGGACCTTCTTATTCTTCCCAAATTGTCTTTGGAGCGGGACTCCCCTCCAAAGCCCATAATCGATCATAAACAATTGTATATTAAGCTCAAATCAATTTATAATCACGAGTTGTTGTTTTTATTGAATTTGTTCAATTACACTTTAAATTTCATTTTCTAAGTTATTTTTAATCTATATCAACACCAATATGCTACATATAGCACAAAGCCCAAGGAAAGCAGTCGATACTCGAGATCGAGAGCTTACTTGGCTAATTGCCATGCTCCTATTGTAGTCCTGTCAACGAGAGCAGGAGGAGAAGCCACTAAAGAATAATAGGGTCACATGCAAACTGCACGCAATTCGAAGGGGCATTTTCTGCTTCCCAGTTTCCCCTTTCTCCATGTTGGGAAAACTCCCCGAACCATTTCTCAATAATGCTAGCATTATCACACAGTGCCGACATCACTATGTAAAAGATAAAACAAGAAGCATAAATTTAATTTAAAAGAACAAAAACTGGCAAAAGCACTTTATATCTTTCTTGGTGTAACAGGAAAATCCTAGAGCATTGAATGTCTTTCGCCAGAGACAACCAATCGAAAAGAAAAAAAAAAAAAAAAAGAACATTTGTGCACTATGGTGGCCATTTTAGGAACTCCTTCAACTTTCTCATTCACAACACAGGCTGCCACCAGGATTATTTTTATGTAGTAGTTGATTACAGATTGCTTCAGACTAATGGATTTGTCGTGGAGGGTCCATAACTATTCATCATTCCGGTCCATAAATATTCATCATTCCAGTCCATGATTCCCAGTTGTTCAAGTATCCGTAATTGTCTTTCCCAGCGTCAGAACATCCTTGGTCTTGCCAATCAAGGGACAAGAGTTTTGTGTTTGGCTTCACATCGATTGCTTGTTGATCTTCGTTTGCTTCATAAGGAAGCATTAGCCTGTGGCAGGTGTCCATGAAAGTACCACAATTGCCATCAACATCAAGGGACACCCCATATGGAGAGCAAAGGACATGGAGATTTGGTGCTAGCCCATGACCCATATCCCCAAGTCCCCCAACCATTCCCAACTCACCATTCCCCATAAAATCATAGTTCCTAGAGCTCCCAACTATGGTTTCAAGCTTACTCTCCATGAAATCAATCTGCCTTGGATTTTCAAGCAGAGAATTGTATTTGCTCTCCGTGAAGTTAGTATTAGTTCCATGAGTACCAAGAATGTTATTAAGGTGAGAAAGCTGCATTTCAGGAAATGAAAGGTTAAGATCAGTGGGATTATGAGAAGATGATCCAGGCTTGTTGTTGGCTGATCGATCATTTGATTTTTTAGTAGCAACTTTCTTGTTCTTTCTACAGCCTCCACCAACAGGAATGTTCCTTAGCGTCCCTCCTTTGGTCCAGTACCTCCTACAAGTCTTGCAAAAGTACCTCGGCTGGGAGAGACTGTAATTGTTATAATAGCAAAATTTGGTGTGCGTGGAATGACACCTGGGGCACTTGAGAGTTTGATCGTGTTGGGGTCTTAGACTCCTTTCTATCAATGGCCTTGAGCATGTGAGCATATTCCCAGATGGGGATGAAGAATCCATTCCAGACACCTCGTGAATCGTTCCCTAAACATGGAAAACAAGCAAGTAGTGGAAAATGCGTCAGAATTGTTAATTCAATTTTCAAACCGGTAATTTATAATGTTAACAGCCACTAGACATTCTTTGTCCTTTTTCAGGCAGCAGATAATGCAATGACTAGATATTCCTTTATCCTTTTCTTATATCCGTCTTGATTATCTGAATGCAAAAAATACTAACTATATTACTAGTATATCAGAGAAGTACAATAATGTGTTTTCATTACTTCCCCGCACATTCTTCTTGCTGCTTCTTTCTTTCATATTAGTCCAAAATCTTTCATGCCATTTCAGCGTTCAAACACAAATCAAATTCCTGTAATTAACATTGTTTCAAATGCATGGAGTCATTGTCATTGGAGCTAAATATCTCCCTAAGCATAACGATGATGAAGAGAAAGAAAGATACCTTATAATAAGACTTAATATAGCTACCTTATAATAAGACTTAATATAGCTTTGAAAATGCATGGAACAGGCATACCTGCAGCCAGTCAGATGAATCCAAGCAAACTTGGAGAGAAGCAAGACCCATTAAACAAAAAAAGTACCCAACAGAGACAGAATAACCAAATGTGCAAAGGAAAAAATGATATCTGCTCACTCTTTCTCTTCACTAACACTTCATTCAATTCTAAATATGCCACCCAAACCTATAGAAAAAGGGAGAGAGAGCACATAGGTAGAAGAAGAGAGAAGAGACTGTTGGGGGAAATCAGAAATGGAATGGTTTGTCAGCCAAGGAAAGGAGGCTGTGAATAAGAAGGAAGAAAAAGGCATGAGTACACAGACAGAGTCCATTCCATTCCAAGGGGTCGGTGAGCTAAAACAATATATTTTATGGGCCACCACAATGCTGTCCAATCTAAGGACACGGGGCCCGCTTATTAGCACCTTGACTAACACTCAGCTAGAAAATTCAAGGGCCGTGATGTCACCATGGCCGTCCTGTTGGGACAACCTGAGCCGTGGGATCATTGGTTAGAGTACGTAAAAAATACAGGCGTAGGCGTCACACTAAAAGCACAGACTCGTGTTTGACCTGACCAACCCACAAGAGGAGAGGAGAGAATAAAAATTTTGTGGGTTTTTCGATAAAGAAGAGAAGGGCATACCGAAAGTGCATACTCCAGTTACGGGCCCAAAAACCAGTGGGGGCCCCACTCACTCTCCTCCTGCAAGCAAAGGATCGATTCTGCTGACCCCACTCCACCTTGTCACGTGCCTCCCTCCTAATGGCTAAATGTATAATTAAGGGTCTAATCCGACGGCAACAAAAAAATCTTCGACGTATGTGGACTTTTTTAATATTTTATTATTAAATAAGTTAATATAGTAAAAAGTTCGAATTTAAATTCAAGATCAAATTCGATTTTTAATTCTCGATTTGATACTCGATTTGAATTCGATGAGTTTTATTTTTTTAACTCGAATTCGATTCGTGATCAAAATCGAGTTATTCAAACTCGTTTGATTAAGCTCAATTAATATATAAAAATAAGTTCGATTTGTATAACTGACAAGAGTTAGATTATTTATACTCGAGCTTAAACTCGAATTCGAAATATTTTATTAATTAAAATAATAAAAATATATTTAAATATAAAAGCTCTATTAAGCTCGTGAGTTACTCGAGTCAGGCATAAGAATATTCGAACTTGACTCGATCGATGAGTCTAATTACTTGAGCTCGAACTCGACTTGATAATAATCGAACCGAATTCAAATTTTATTCGAATCGAACCTGAATAACTTACGAATATTAATGTATCATTTACACCCTTATATATAATACGACTCTATACCCTCAGACTAATTTGAGTAAATTTTACCTATCATCTTTGAATTATGACCGTAATTTCATACAAATCATTGATTTTAATTTGTTTTTTTAAATTATTGAAATTTGTTAGATATATTAGATTTGATCATTTGATAAATTTTATCTAATTAATTGATAAAAAATGACATGATTATTATGTCAATATAACATCATTTGTACCATCAATTAATTAAATACCTATAATATGAGAAAAAAAAATTTCATTGTGATTTTCTCTCTCTCTCTGAGGTTTCACTCTCTCACTACTCTCTTCCAAAAGAAAATCTAGCCACCACCGTAGGCCACCATCTTCCACCACTCGATGATCCGCTATCCTTCGTCGCTTGTCCGACGTCCTTTCATTATCAAATTTTATTTTCAAACTCTATTTAATCTATTTTTTTTCCTTCTTTGAGTTGGATTCTGATAAAAAGAGTTTGATTAATGTAGATCCAATTAGAAACCCAATTGCTATTTTCTTCTAAAACTGCATTTCGTGTGATTCTCTTTAGGGAAAAGGGTAGTGAGAGAGAGAAAAAAATCAAAATGAAAATTTTTTTTATAAATTATAAGTATTTAATTAGTTAATTGATAGAGGTTTGACATTGACACGTTAGGTATATCATTTTTCTATCAATTAATTTGAATGAAATTTATCAAATGATCAAATCTAATATATGTAAACTTCAATGATTTTAACGAAATAAATAAAAATTTAATGATCTAATTAAAATTATAGTTTTCATTGAAATGCAAAAATAACAAAACAATAAATTTGACATCAAATCCCGGTTTAACCAACAAGTTTTGGGTTGAGCGATTTGTTGATATAATCTCAAGACTGAATTATCATTGTCTTATATTAAACCACGCTACCAAGTCATACCCAAAGGCGTGATTTGTTTTATTATTTTTTTGGATAGAAATTTGATTATTTTGAGTTGTCTCCAATGATTGCTTCAATGTAGAGGTAGCAAAATCGTAGAATTGAGTTAGGTTTGAATTAGATTATTTTAAGTTGGTAATTTTAGATTAAGAAAAAAATAAAATTATTTCAGGTTTAGATCAAAATAAATTCAATTCATTTAAAAGTTACTTTTAATTTGAATTAGTTTAAGTTCGAATCATTTCAAGTTCATAATATTTTGGGTTACTTTATGTTTTGTAATTCATTATAATAAAAAGATTAAGAGAGAATTTAATTGAATTGACTTTTTTTTATTGGACAAAAAAATTGAATTTTACTTTTTGAATAAGAAAATTATGTATATTAATTGTTAAGTCAAGTGCTTGAATGTTTTGCTTCAATTAACTTAAATGTCTGAGAGAGGATTAAATTAAGACTTAAAAGTTTCTTCAATGAATTGCTAGAAATACTAACTTAAATTTCCAAAAAAATTGATTATATATCCTTTTAGATATTTTTGGATTCATTAAAAATACTACGTATAAAATATTGTAATATATTATTCAAAAAATTAAGAATTAAAAATACTATAAATCTATAATAATAGATTAGTACAACAAATATCCAATGTCTGTCAGAATTTCAACATAAAAGAAAAATTGCAAATTCGATACCATTAATGTGCAACAAAAAGTTCAGCCTTCAATAAACTTCAGAATAAAATTGCTCCTTCAGAACATAATCTAAAGTAATATGTATTAAAATTCATTTAAAACATATGCATATATATCTTTTATCTGTATATGTAAAAATATAAACTCTAAAAATACTAGAAGTAATTAACTTAAATACTTTTTTATATCAATTTATATTATGTACTTATATTTATTATTTTTAATTATATTAATATTTTATAAAAATTAAATTATACTTTATTTAATTTTGAATAATTTGAATTTAAAATCATGTCAAATTTAGATGAAGAAATGAAATTATTGATTTTTTATCAAATAAAATTAGCCTAATTTAAATTTGAATAGGCCGAACAAATATATTTGATTAGGTAAAATTTTGCTAACTAAATTCATCATCAAGTTAACCCCTGTCCGCGAAAATTAAGTGCAACCTACAATTACAAGATAGAGAGATAGAATGCATACTTTATCAAGATACGCAGTTCAAATGAAAATTCCCTGGTGAGGCGGCTTTGCTTCTTGGATTAAAAAACCAGACAAATATTGAATGCAACACTTAATGCCTTAGCCGAACGTCGGATGCTTTGGGCAGCCAACAGTAAGTAGCCTGAGGATCACGCGTCGCCAGGAGGGCTCAAAAAACCGCCAGGTGAATAAAGTGCCCTATTTGCCCACGTTTTACCGTACATCTGGCAGTTCCTCGAAGCAAGGGCTGTGGATCAGTTCGCCATGGCCCACTCTAAAAAATCATCATTAATTTTCCTTTAGGTTCCAAGTTTTAGCGTTAGAAACGATGATCTTCCGATGATACCCTAATGTCCTTTTTTTTCTTTCCTCTTCCCCTTTAATTTCCAACAAGAAAATGAAGGTTTCAGGTAGATTATAATTTATATATTTATATCATATTTATATTATATTAAAAATGTGTAAAATAAAAAATTAATATGTTAATTATAAATATATTTTTTTAATTTTTTTAATATATATAATTTTATTAAAATTTTAAATTATATTTATTATTATTTTTATATTATATTATTGTTTCATTTTTTTTTTTGTTAATTTTCAAGCTTTCATAGTCAAACTAAAGTTGATGGGTCAATTTGCCGCTTTGAATTTAGATTAAAAACTTTTTGAGATACCAATTATTTTAATGTTTTTGCTTCAAATTGATAACGTAAGTTAAGATTTTTTTTTATTTTATCATAAACTTTCAATATTGCAAATTCATACTAAAAATAAATTGATATATATAATGAAACTTTTAATTCAATTATTATTATTATTATTGAAGTTTAAATAAAATAAGAAATATTATATAACGCAAATTTTCAATTAAATTGTTAATATAAACTTTTAAGTGAATTTGATTAAAAAAAAAAACAGGTTTTATTGCTAAATTCAGTTAATTAGCACACGTTGCTTCAAAATTATTCCTCTTTATAGAAGTAATTATCTACCAACAAAGACAGGTGAAAAATCAAGCTTCAGCTTCACGATACCGCCACACAACATCTTGAATCCGTTCATACAAACCTGATTGTTTTTATGTTCTTTATTTTCTTTTAAAAGATCAGCCTAAAGTTCAGCAAAAGACATATTAATTCATCTATCTCATATAATTAAAAGTTCAATTTTTGTCACTTTAAAATTAAAATCTAGAGTCTTTCTTTTCTTTTCTTTTTCTCCTCCTTTACCTTTTGAAAACTCAAAATCTTTTGATATTCGGATTTGTAAACAAGATTGCTACACGAACACCCTATTACAAAAGACAGGAACAATATGATCTTATCTTTGTTTAGCTTCAAAGGTGAACTTAAAAATAAAACGAGGGATCCATTGAGGAATGTCCAAAAGCAGATATTTAGTGAAAAACTTCAAATTTTAAATTGAAACCTGTTGGCCTTTATAGCTTTAGCCATGTACCAAATTATATACAGAATCAAGCAAATTTCATGAGGTGGGGAGGGGAGGATGGCATTGGCATCGATAGTGATGGATCTAAATTCTTTTTGAAATATTTATTTATAATATGTATAAAAATTATTAATAGATTTATTAATTTTATTGATATACAAGATACATATGAGAAAATTTTAGAGGTATTCAGAATTTTTTTATTTTTTTTATTTTTAAGTGATTATGAAAAATTTTAAGATATTCAAAAAAAATTTTTGATTTTTTAATTTTGAAGTATTTATAATTATTTTATTTCAACGGATAGATCCGCACGTGGGCATTGAAAATGGCATGGCATCCAGGTTGATAAATTCATAAGAATCTGGAGTGGCCCTCAGCATGACGAATGATGAGAGTGGATTATGGTCAAACAATCAAATCTCGTAAAGAGTGCAGTCCATCTGGGTTGTCTTAGTGCCTCGCTTGGAGGGAAGGACAACGAGGTCCTACCATTGCTCTCCTACGCTTTTTCAGGCCACAAGGAACATGATGCACCCCAGCATCAGGTCCCTGATAAAGTGGGTTTTTCGGGACCATGATTGCATGGGAACAAACAACTAAAAGGGCTTCTGCAATTGACTCTTGATCCAACGGCGGGGTTGCTTTTGATTAAGCAATAACAGCTAGGAGCAGTTGTCAAAGTTTGTGAGAGATTTTAGGTTTTAGTACGAAACAAAGAGGATAACATAAAAGAAAGAACTAAGATTCCAATGAAGATGAAGATAATTTAAGTTTGTGCGATGTACGTCTAGGATTCATGAAGGATGAAATTAATGGACTAAGGCTGCATTTGGATATGGATGGTGCTGAAAATGCTAATAATTTAAAATATGGTGTATTTTATATTGGATAAAATAATTTAATTATTAGTAAATAAATTTAATTTTTATATTAATTTTATTTATATTTTAAATAATTATATTTGAATAAAAATAATTATTATGTAATAAATAATTATAATAATTTGAATATAAATATATGATTATTCATATAAGTTATAATTATGTAAATAATAATAATTATTTGAATAAAAATTTTATATTTATTCATTTATTATAAATAAATATTTCAGTATAACTAATTTCACTATTTTTGTTTGAAAATTTTGAGATTTTATTATATCTTAAAGATATAATTACCATTAAAAAAGTATTTTTTACATCTCAAAGTCAATTTTTTTTTATTTCTATAATCTTATTTATTTTTAGATAAATTACATATAACTAACCTGTGGTTAGAGTCAAAATAAATTTGCCCCATGATATTTAAAATGTAACACTTAACCTCCTTGTATTTTACTCCATTAACATTATCTTTAGCTTCATTAAATTTAACTTCCTTTCCTTTCTTCTTCTAACTTTACCCATCAAGCTATAATTCACCTTTCATCACCATCCTCTCAAGCTTTCTCCCATTCCCTCTTCGAACTTTACCCACTAAGCCACCACTCATTTACATCTCTTCCATACTATAAAATATTTTTACAAATATATGGGAAAACTGCCATCATGCTAAGCAAATTGAATAAAATCTTTTTTTCCCTTTTTCATTTCCCTTCTTTTTCATTTTGCAAATTCGATAATGACCAACAACTAGATACCATCCATTGAATCTCATTTTTCATAATTTATTCTTCTAATTATCTTACCCGCCTCTATCTTTCTTCAAACATGAAAACTCAAAAAAAATTTTTAATTGAATCCAATGCATTAATAAATTTTCAATTAAAAAACAAAGCCAAATTGA
The DNA here is from genome assembly GCF_002303985.1 of Durio zibethinus. Next base: position 16,083,744 of record NW_019167838.1, on the reverse strand, counting down.
AAGGGATGGGTTCAATTCTAATACTCTCACCATTGAAATCAAGAAGTAGCAATGTATTGCTTAATTGTGTCATTATCTCTATTTTCACCAAACTCAATTACTTTAATTTTCAATGGATCATTGAATTGGGTTTTGAACTTTTTTTCAATGGGTTGTTTTTTTTTTTTTTTTTTTTTTTTTTTTTTTTTTTTTTCAGACAATAAGATATGTTTAATATGCATTTTGTTGCTACAAAAATGAAAAGATTCAAAAAAGATGTCACAAATAAAGAAATGGATTAGAATTTAGAATTTCATGACAAATCCATATGGTATGGTTTTGGTTAACCAAAATTTAAAAGAAAAATAAGTTGCAAAGTTTAAAGGTAGAAAAGGAGTAAGATACGTTTATGAAAGTTGGAAACAATGAAAAAAAAGATGAAAAAAAAGATGGAGAACTTCATTTATCTGATTTTAAAGAGAAAGAATGAATTGATGATGAAGAAGAAGGAAAAAACCAAAAAATAAAAAAAAAACAAAAAAAGTAATGATTTTATGTTAAAAAAAAAACAAATTATAAGGTAGTTAAGTGTCACTTTTTAAACCTCAATAGTCATTTTCAACTTGCCTCAAACCAAAAGGTATTTATATATAATTTAATCTTTATAATTTTTCTAACAATTTAAAGGCAATTATGTGAAATTCATATTTTGTATGAGAAAAATACAAGGAAAAGAATTTGGTAAAACCAACTTTTGAAACATGCATGGAAAGTTCAAATATCCAAATGATTTTTTATTTTCATTTTGCATCAAAAGAAAATTGTAAAAGTGTCGCAAATTTGTTGGTGTTCAAGTATGCAACTAATTCGTTGTTTCATCTTGTTACATGAATTTAGTTTCATGATTACTTTTACATGGCTTTGGTTGAAATTTGTTAATTGATAATTCCAAAAGTTCGATTGGAATGGATTTGAAATTCTAGCAGGTGATAGTGCAAAATTATTGAAATGGATTAAAAAAATGGTTTTGAATATAAAAAAAGTTATATACTTTTTCATTATTGAATTTTCTAGTCAAAATAGAATAACGGGAAAGCATAAGGATTTTATAACAAAATTACTATTCATATATAAATAGTAAAATTTTTTGTTGAAATGTGTTACATGATGATCATAAGTTTAAACCAAATGATGCTATTTCATGCAAAATGATTTTTTGGAATAATGTTTCATGACTTGTTTTGGCACGGTGATTTTGATATAAACATATTGACCACAAATGACTGTGAAAGCATTTCAAATTAGAATTAAATATACTAAGGACTCCTATTGTACATAGGCATATTGGTCTTGTGAATAAAATTTGAATTTATTATGTATCTAAAATGTTATGACCAATTAAAAGTGGTAAATGATAGAGATATATATATTTAGGTTGCACAATGGTGGAGAAATAAAGTTTTGATAAAATTTTGAAGTCAAGTTTGGAGTTTTTCAATATCCATGAGCTCGAAATTGGCAATTGACCAATTAATATGTACATTGAAAACTCATATCATAATGTTCAAATCCAAGAATATGCCCATTAGACACAAAAAAATAGACTCTCCACCAACCTTTTTTTTTTTTTTTTATCTAGGTGCGATTGGCTACCTATGTGAATTTATCCTTTTTAAAGTTGTACTAAAATTAAACTAAGGGTCCCTAAAAAGAATAGGTTATGATATACATCAATAGAACTAAATTTGAGAGTCGAGTACATGTAGGGAAAGTTTTAGCACCCCTATAGTGCTCAAAATTGGTACCAAATTAATCAATTATTATCTTATCTAAACCTTAATCAAAAATAGTTTTTTATTGGTTTTGATATTTAAATATTAGAAAAAAATCTGTAGGCTTTCACCAACAAGCAAGAGTATTCAAGATAAACTCATTGTTTACTTAAAAAGTCTTCATCGTCGAATTCATTAAATATCTTATTAAAAATAAAATCTCAATTCCTTTTATTTATTTGCAAAATATTGTCATACAAAATACTATCAAAATATCATAGAAAAATATCATGTAATGATATCATAATTAAAACATGCAAAGATCATGCAAAAATAAATCATAATAAATAATGCAAATAATTAAATTCCATGCAAAATATCATGTAAAAATATCATAATAAATCATGCAAACAAATATAACAAAAATATAATAATAAAAATCCTACCAAAGTGCCTCTTTTTTTTTTCTTTTTCGTTTTCTTGTCACTTTTAATTCAATCATAGTTAAAAGTACTAAAACATTAAAAAATAAAAGAGAAAATAAAAAAAATAAAAAAAGAAGACTTGTGATTTGGTTAGGTCAGGAAGTGGGTCAAATGGGTATAGACGCGAGTTGAGCATCCTCCAAATAATGTTGTTTGCTCTTAGTATTTAAGCTAAAAAACCAAAACCTTGAAAAATTCTTTCTCATTTCTCTCTCAAGTCTAAAAATTTTTCCCTTGAAACTTAAAGCTCTTTGCTGCTTGATGATTCAAATTGTCTCTATTACTTCTTGATTTTTTGATTGTCGGTGATTTCTGACTAAGAATTGAGCTCTTTATATAAGGATTGAATCCATTTTCAATTAAAAAAATTTTAATGCCAACTATATCTATCAAGATACTGCCAAAATTTCTTTTTCTTTTTGTAGAAACTTGATTCTCAAGAAATACCAAAATCAAACTCAACCTTTAAATTTCAAATTTAAATAACTTTAAAAAATCAAAATTTATATTCTTTTTCCCAAATAACAAAACATAAATAAAATAAAAAAACACTTTTGGAACTTTAAATTTGGGCATAAAATGGCTTTTAAAATCCAGTATCAAAATGCAATTCGAGACCTAATAATATAAAAAAAAACTGCTAAATAGAATTGAGTGTCTATAACTGCCCCTCTTTGCACATTTTTTATGAAATAAGAATTGTGCAAAGACATAGACACCCATTACATTCGAATCTGACTTAAAATAAAATGAAAAAAATTCTCATTTGAAATAAAAATTTATAATTTGCACACTTTTCAAAAGTTCGTAACTTGAAATTCAAAAGTTCACAATTTGAAATTCAAGGATTCATAATTAAATTCAAAGTTTTGCAAGATTTCAAATATTCGCAAGTTCTCAAAGCAAGAATTGAAAGATATGCAAGAATTGAAAGATTCATAAAAAGTCAAAGGTTCGCAAGATTCAAGATTCGTAAAGATTCGCAAAAGATTCAAAGATTCAAAAAATGTTCAAGATTCACAAGGATTCAAACGTTCACAAAAGATTCAAGATTCGTAAAGATTCAAAGGTTCACAAAAAGATTCAAGATTCGTAAATGTCATAACAATTTTAGGGACTACTAAATAAATTTGAAAACAAATGAATGAAGTTGCCATCAATCTTTTTTAGCTAAGTGTGATTGACCGCCTATTAAAACTTATCCTTTAATAAAAATTTTAAAATTAATTAAAATTTATTAAAAAGATAATTTTTAGGTCTGCAAAAAACTATTTGGGTTTGGGAGTCAGTTACGCGTGAGGAAGGATTAGCACCCTCACAGCGCTGGTTTAAAATGGTACCAATTAATTATGTGTTATCTTTCAATATTGATTAAAATGGTCTTAATTTTGGTATCTAAAGATTAATTTTCCTAGTTTATTTAAAAACATATATCTAATTTTTAGTAAGCTTGAAAAATAAATAAGAACTTTATATTGAAAAATTATTAAAAATATTCCAATACTCTGGCAATATTAAAAGGAACCATTTTACCTAAGAAATTTTTAAGAATCACTACTTGGAATTCTCAAAATTTCTATCATTGATGGTTTATATTTATTTTCATAAAATATGATATATATAATTTTAAAAATAAATAGTATTTTCTAAATCTCATTTTTATGCCATTTTGAAAACGAGAAATCTTTATCGAAAATCAATTTAAATGCTTCAATACATTGGTGGCATTTTAGATAGATTTTCTTACCTAAAGATTCCTAAAGAATCACTACGCAGATTTATTTAGGATTTGATCTTTGGAGATTTTTCGTTTATTTTAAAAAAAAAATATTAAAAGTCAAGTATTAACAATATTATCCACAAATACATTTATTTCCTAAAAACACTCTTATTTATTAAGAAATCTTGTTCAAATTATACAAAATAATCATAAAATGAAAATTTTTTGTGTTGAAAAGAAACTTCTAAATATTCTAATACTTTGACAATTTTTAGAATAGTTTTCTCACATAGAAAATTCTCGGGAATTACTACTCAAACTTCACGAAGTCCCATCATCGAAACTTATCATACCTAATTTTATTATTAAATTTTCTTTTGTCTTTTTACGAGAATTGCTTGAATTAATTAAAAAATTCTATATTGAAAAGAGTTTCTAAATACTTTAATACTTTGATAACTTTTAGAAATCTTTTCTCACATAGAAAATTCTCAAGAATCACCGCTCAGACTTCTTGAGGTCACATCATTGAAAATTTTATTTGCATTTAAAACTATGTACTATGAACAATCAAGTAGAATATGCATACGAAAAACATATTTTGATTATGTTTTAATCCTCTTTACTTATTTTCCAATTATCACTAAAAATTTTGAAAGGAACAAAGTAAATAAAAAATTTTGTTGAAAATTTTCCTATATATCCTAATACTTTGGTGATATTTTAGAAAATTTTCTCACTTAGGGATTTCTTAAAAATCTCTACTCGAATTTCCTCAGAATCTCATCCTCGAAAATTTCATTCACTTTTTCCTTTCTTTCTTAATTGATTATTTTTTAATCGAATTTTTAAACTTTAATTATATCAATTTCATTACTAAAAGAGTCATTACACATTATTATTAATATCTATCAAAATTTTAGAAAAATAGACAAATGAAACTTTTTTGTATTGAATATTTTCCTAAATACTCCATTACTTTGGTAGTATTTTTAGAAAAATATCCTCACCTAGACATTTTAGAGAATCATTACTCAAATTTCTCTAAAATATCATTCTCGAGAAATTTTATTCATTTTATTATTAATAAATTTTGCATAAATCTAACATATATGAAGAACAAATTACTCTAAGAATAAATTGGAATATAAAATTTTAAATTGCATAAAAAATCAATGATAAGCATATAGATCCACTCACAAGAAGTCTAAAAAAGGAAATTTGAATTGTAAAAGAAGTGTGCATAACTTTGAATGATGAGTCATGCATGAAAAGAGACATTATGGAGAACAAGCATATTTCAGTCATGTATTGAAACTTTTGTTCATTATTCAAGTAAAATGAAAACTTATGGCTCTTCACCATCCAATCTTAAAGTAACGTCACCTTCCCATGCAATATTTTATTTGTTTAAAGGTCATTAATTGTGATAAAAAGGGGACTTTGACAAGTCTTAAAACTACATGTCCTAGTATCTATATTTTGAAGACTTTTTCTTCTCTCTCTTTTTTTTTTTTAAATTATTGGTGGAGTTTTCTAGGCCATAATTGCCACTACCTTTCTTCTAACTAGCTGTTTTCTAAGAAACTATTCAAAACACAAACCAACCATAATACTTATAGCATCAATACATAAAAACAAGCTTGGAACTACATTAGCAATTACTTTCACATACAAAGCATTAATTAGAAAATGAAAATAGCAGTAAAAATGGACACCAATCCAATGAAACTAACAAATTTGCATCAAACAAACCAGCATACAATGGGGGTTAAGGCAGCAAACATAAAAGAAAAGAGAGCTTTGTTCATGGAAATGACAACATCCATAAAAAAGATAAAAAATGCTACCTTTCCTTTCCCTTTTTCCTTCAAAGAAATGCTTTCTTCCCACTTTTCCCCCTCTTTTTTTTGTCGGTAACTTCTTTTTTTTTTCTTCCTTCATAGCTTCCTACTCATTTTCGGTAGAATCTTCTCCTTTTCTTTTTTCTTTTTCCCTTCTCTTTCACACTACCTTTATTTGGCTAGCTTTCTTTTTTTTTGTAGTTTTTTTCTTTTTTTTTTATGTTCTCTTTTTTTTGCTAGTACCTTCCTCTCCAATCTCCTCGACAGACCCTCTTTCACTTTTCAAGAGTCAACCCGCCTCCAAAATATCTCATTCTTGGTGAATATAGACCCTTGGATGAAATCTTATCTAAGGGTTAAAACTTTTTTTTTTTCTTTTCAAGGAACCACCTTTGGCCATTGGATCAAGATCAATAAAAAATCCAATGGTCCACATTATTCTCTACAAAGGTTGGATTTTTATATCCTTTAAACCCATAAAAGACCATTTTACCCCTAGTGTAAAGTTTTCAATATTTAGGCCATTTTCTTAGAAATCAATGTTCTCATGCTCATTTTTGAGATTTTAAAACACCAAAAATCATGAAATATTATAAAATTGAGATCTAGAAAGTTTCATAAAAATTCAAGCTCAAGAAGGCCAAATTACGAAAATATCTTTATAAGGGTATTTTCATAATTTCATACTTTTTGAGGTACAACTATGATTTCAAATGCACCAATAATAATGAAATATTATGAGATTAAGATATGAAAAGTTTCATAAAAATTCAAGCTAAGAAAGGCCAAATTACAAAAATACCCTTATAAAGGTATTTTAGTAATTTTGCGTTTCTCTAATGAAATAAAATTTTTAGTGTTTTAAAAAAATCACCAAATTTAATTTTAAACCACATTGATTCCAATTAGGTTGTGAAATTTTACAATTGATTCCAGTTCTATTCATTTTGACTAAGTTTTGTATAATTTTGACCAAAGTTGACTTTAAGGTTTACTCGTTTCATTTATTCTTTATTTTTCATACATCAATGTGAAAAGGTATCATTCATATAAATCCCATGCAAAAAAATTTGACATTAATCATGTGGGTCTCTTTTTTATTGGGCCTAAATATCGATGCATTTTATGGGTTTTTAAAGGGTTGTAAATAGGCTTGGGTTAACCATACTAAAATGTTTCAGACAAAATTCGATGTCTAAAGTTATCCCTCTTTGCATATTTCTGAGAATAAGAAATAATACAAATAAAGACAATAATTTTGTTCGAATGATGCTTTTGAGGGAGTTTTTTTTTTTAAAAAACTTGTTTGAAAATGGCTCATCCTAAACACAGGCTTTGAAACTTTTAAAAATAAAATTTTGTTTGAAAATTTCTCCCTAAACAGAGCCTTTAAAACTTTGAAAATGGCTCCCCATAAATAGAAGCTTTGAAACTTTGAAGATAGCTCCCCCTAAACAGAGGCTTTGAAATTTTGAATATGGCTCCCTCCAAACAGAGGCTTTGAAACTTTAAAATGGCTCCCCCTAAACAAAGGTTGTGAAACTTTAAAAATAGCTCCCCCTAAATAGAGGCTTTGAAACTTTGAAAATCTTGTTTCTGTTATGTTTTATTTTTTTTTTTTTGTGAATTAATAAACTTGACCATTTGTAAACAAATTTAAATGAAAACTCAATAACATTTGGAAATAAAACAAGAGATCATACCCAGAGGTCTTACAAATCTCGAAATTAAAATAGATTCAGCTCGAAAGACTTATGAATCTTGCCTAGAAGACTTACAAATTATGCCTAGAGGTCTTACAAATCTTAAAAATCTTTGAAAGCTCATCATAATAGAGGTATTTAAACTTTTAAATTTAAAATGTTTTACCTGAAGGTCTTAAAAATTATGCCCTAAGGTCTTCGAGATTATGCTCGGAGGTTTTACAAATCTAAAAAATCATTGTATGCTTTTTATGATAGAGGTGTTGAAACTTTGAAAATGGCTTCCTCTTAAATAGAGGTTTTGAATCTCTAAAAGTCTTGTTTGAAAATGGCTCATCCTAAATAGAAACTTTGAAATCTTGTTTGAAAATGGTTCCTCTTGAATAGAGGCTTTGAAACTTTAAAATCTTATTTTTCTTTTCTCTTTATTTCTTTTTATTTTAAAACTGGTTTGGAAATGACTCATGATGTTATGTTTCAAGGATTTCATAAGTTATGATTGTTTCAAAATCATTTTTCACATTCTAGTTTTTTATTTGAATGATTTTTCCTTAAAAAGAATAAAATTCAAATTTTTTTAAAGAATATATTAAACGTAATTCATGAATGCAATAAATGTAATGCAAGTATTATTAGAAACCAATATGATGCATCCAAATTGTAGTGACAAGGTTCCTTAAGTCAATCCTTTCTAATTTTTATTTTTTCTAAAATAACCAATCTCGATTTCTGTTTTGTATATTTTAAGAGCTGCTTCCTTGTGAACTGCTATGATCATTTACTGGTATCCTTATCCAACACTACTTCCAACAAGGTTTTACTGTGATTTGATGAATTTGAAAAAAGATGCTTTTCCAAATCTTCCTTTTTTTATTTTGGTTTTGTTGTTTTTTAATTTTTTATCCTGTTTTGTTGTTTTTTTATCTTTTTTGGTTTTTGTTTTTGTTTTGTTTTGTTTGTTGTTGTTTTTTTTTTTCAACTTTGTTATCCTTGATTTTCAGAAAGTAATGTAAAATCTTTTACAAATATTATCAATCATTTATCATATTCCAAATTTTATGAATAGGGTAATGAATTAGCATTTCCTCTATTTGAGAAAATGAAGATTACTAAAAAGTAAGGTAAATTAGAGAAAGGTGAATATTTATTAAAGAAAGGTACAAAGATGTGTCTAGTGAGAAGTTTGAACACTAGTTTGAATAAGAAAATTGTATTCAAACAGTGAAATTCAGACAATCATGAACAATATTCCAAAATTATTTCTTTTAAAAACCTATTCCATTAATACACCTGATCCTTCTAAGTTCGTTGTATTAGACATTGCTCCCTAGTATTAGGATATTTCTTTTACATCTAAGCCACCTTTTTAAGTTTTCAACTTCGATCCTTTCTTTTGACTTAAACTACCTTTTTTAGGTTTTCAATTATGAGTCCTCATTTATTTTAATTTTTTCTTTTTACTATTTGTTACTCTTTTTTTTAAATTTTTTTGTGTCTCTTTTTTAGGCAAAGTATTTTTTAATAGCATTTAAATTTATCGAGTTTGGCAAATCATCCCCATCCATCTTTGCCAAAATCAGTGCTTCACCTGAAAAAACTTTTTTGACCACATATGGATCTTCTTAATTTGGCATCCATTTTCTTCGATTATCATGCTTATTTGGAAGAATTTTCTTTAAAATCAATTCTCTCTCATGGAAATGCCTAAATCAAACTTTTTTGTCATATACTCGCATCATTTTTTTTGTACAACTGACCATAGCAAAAAGCTATGAGCCTTTTTTCTTCAATAAAGTTTAGTTGCTCATAGTAATTTCAGACCTAATTCACTTCCTCTAAATTTACTTCCATTAAGATCCTTAAAAAAACAATCTACACCTCGATTGGCAGCATAACTTCCATCCTATATACAAGTGAAAAAGGAGTGGCCTTAGTAGATGTGCACAGTGATGTCCTATAAACATACAATGCGAAAGGTAACTTTTCATGCCAGTCTTTATAAGTATCAATCATTTTTTCTATTATCTTCTTAATATTTTTATTGGTAGCTCTACTGCTTTATTTATCTTTCGATGATATGGAGCTAAATTATGGTGCTTCACTTTAAACTGAGCACAAACATCCATTAACATCTTGTTATTCAATTATGAGCATTATCAGAAATAATCTTTTCTGAAAGGCCATATTGACATATTATCTTCTTTTTTATAAACTTGCATACCACTGCCCTTGTCACATTAGCATAATAAGTTATTTTGATCCATTTTATGAAATTATCAATCATTACAAAGATGAATCGATGTTTATTTGAAGCTTTTAGAGTGTTGGGTCTAATTACATCCATCCTCCACATGAAGAATGACCATAGAGGTGCAAGAACATATAAAGGGATGGGAAGAGCCTAAATTTTATTTACATAAATCTAGCATTTATGGCATTTTCTAGCATAATTGATACAATCACTTTTCATTTTCAACCAATAATAACTTGCCCTTTTGATTTGTCTAGCCATCATATGGTCATTTGTATATGCTCTACAAGTTCCTTCATGCACTTGTTGTAGTATTTTTTTGGCTTCAACAGTATTCACACATCTTAATAACATTTGATCCTGACTTTTCTTGTATAAAATTTCTCCATCAAAGAAAAATCCCATAGCCAATCTTTTGATAATTCGTTTGTCATTTTTTGGTGCATGTTTTGGGTATTGTTGGTGCTTGACATATTACATGATATCGTAGTACCAAGGCAGGCCATCAATCTTCTCTTAAATAGTTAAACAATATACTAGTGATATTTGCACATTTAACTGTATAGGTTAGATTTCCATCTTATCACCCACTTTAAACATTACAGCCAATGTAGCCAGAGCATCAGCCATTTAATTATCTTTCCAAGGTATGTGACAAAATTGGACCTTTTGAAATTGTTTGATCAAATATACCAGATACCTTTGGTATCATACCAACTTTAAATCTCTTGTTTTTCATTCACCCTGTAGTTGATAGATTACCAAGGCTGAGTCTTCCTAGGCTTTTGACACTCTAATTTTCCTTTCAATTGCCATTTGTAGGCCAATTATGCATGCTTCATATTCTGCCACATTGTTGGTGCAATTAAAATCCAACCTTGCAGTGCTTGGATAATAATTTCTATCACGGGATATCAAAATTGCTCCAATCCCATGCCCTAAAGCATTTGAAGCTCCATCAAAGTACATTTTCCACGGTTTTTTTATTGGTTCCTTTTTCTTTACTTGGGATATGGTCATTAAATCTTTGTCAGGAAAGTGTAATTTCATAGGCTCATAATCATCAGTTGCATGCTTTGCAAGGAATTTAGCTATCACACTTCCTTTGATCGCCTTTTGCGACATATATACAATATCATATTCAAAGAGCATGACTTGCCATTTTGTTAACCTTCCTGACAATGATGGTTTTTCAAAAATATACTTAAGAAGATCCAACTTTGCTATCAACCAAGTAGTATGTTATAACATATATTGCTTGAGTCTATGGGTTGTCCAGGCTAATGCACAGTACATTTTTTTCAATTGAGATTTAGACTCATATTTAGTGAACTTCTTACTTAAGTAATAGACGACTTGCTCTTTCTTGCGCCTTTCATCTTATTGCCAGTACACAACCCATAGAATGGTCATACACTATGAAATACAAAATTAGTGGTTTTTTTGCAATAAACGATACCAACACTGAAGGATTTGACAAGTACCTTTTAATCTTTTCAAAGGCATACTGACATTCCTCATCCCATTTTTCGGGATCATGTTTCTGAAGCAACTTGAAAATTGGGTCACGTTTAAAAGTAAGTTTAGAAATAAAAGCAGGAAATATGATTCAACTTTTCTAGAAAACCCTTTACTTCCTTTTGCATGTGTGGGGGAGATAAGTTTTGGATGATGAGTATTTTATTTGGATCAACTTTAATGCCCCTCTCACTAACCACAAACCCTAACAATTTTCCTGATTTAACACCAAATATGCACTTTGCTGGGTTTAGCTTGAGTTGGTACTTTTGCAATCTTTTAAACAATTTCTTAAGATTGGCAACATGGTCCTCTTCTTCACAAGATTTTACAATCATGTCATCCATATGCACTTTTATTTCTTTATGCATCATGTCATGGAAAAAGGTTACTATAGCTTTTTGATGAGTAGCTCCTACATTTTTCAACCCAAAAGGCATAACTTTATAACAGAACGTGCTTCACATGGTAACAAACATAGTGTTTTCCATATTAGCAAGGGCTTTTTTAATTTGGTTATATCCAGAAAAACCACCCATGAAAGAAAATGTGGAGTGTTTAGTGGTGTTATCCATAATAGTGTCAATATAGGGTGAAGAAAAATTATCTTTCGAGCTGGCTCTATTCAAATGTTTACAGCCTACGCACATTCAAACTTTTTCATCCTTCTTAGGAACTGGAACCACATTAGCTACCCATTTCAAATATTTGGCTACCTTCAAAAAGCTTGCATCAAATTTCTTTTTTACTTCTTCTTTGATTTTTAACAACATATCTAGTTTTATGTGCCTCAATTTTTGCTGTATCAACTTACATTATGGCTTTAATGGTAATCGATGTTCTATAATATCTAAACTGAATCTTAGCATATCTTGGTATGACCATGTAAATACATCAATGAACTCACGAAGCAATTCTTCCAACCTCTCTTTTTTTATGTATGAAAGAGATGTGCCTATCTTAACTTCTTTCTTATTTTTTTGATCACTTAAATTGACTATGCCTATAGCTTTTGCATGAGGTTGAATTTGTGTCCTTTCTTGTTCCATTAGTTTTAATAAATTAGGGGGCAAATTGTCCTTATTTGAATCCTTTTCATTATCAAGTTCATTAATGTGAATAAGTTTTTCGAAGTCAAATCTTAGATTATCATCATGATTATCCTTGTAATTATTATTTGAAAACCTGAAAATAGGTGAAATTGAAAAGATGCAGGCATATGTATGGGAAAAAAAAAGAAAAGAAAATTAAAACTTTGAATGAATGGAATAATAGAGGAAACACACATACAAAACATTAGTCATTTTATTGAAATGATAAAGGAAAGATAAGCCCATGCAAAACTCTTCTAAATGCTGTTAGGCATAAGCATTAGGAAAAATTAACTCACTACATTACTTTGTGAAAGATTTAAGGATAACTGGCAACTTCATTGATTTCCAATTGTTCAACTCTTCACCCAAAGGACATGGATAAACAAAAGGCCGATCTTTTCGAATGGTTGTTGCTGCATTTCTCACCATATAGATATGAAGTTAAAAAAAAACTTCTTTTATGTTCAACATAAGCTCCCTTTGTGTATCCTATAGCAAAGTAGGGTGGATATGTCTGCTTGAATGAAATGTATCATACAGGTAAAAGATGATCATTCTTTCATATTTTGGCTCATATCCCTTAAGTTGTGCCAATCTATTCTCCCTATTTTCAACCATGGCTCCTTTTTTTTTCTATCGCAATGACTTTAAATCCCAATCCAAACCTTTTCCTATTTTTAAATACTCTTGGTGGCTATTTGATTCCTTGTAAATTCCTTTCAAGTTCGTATCTAACAAGCCATCATTTACCTAGTGTTTGTTTGACAACCATCGCAGTTGCACTTGATAAACGTGGAGTGCGCACTTTTGACCCTTATCTTGCATAAGTTGCATTAATAAATTTAAAGGCTCTAAAAAAGCACTCTAATGCCTCATATGCAGCTTCCACATATGGAGTAGTCATGGGCTTGGTTATCAATAAGTTTTCTTTTCCAGAAACACTAATCAATTGATCCTCAACTATAAATTTTACTTTCTGATGCAGAGATGATGGGATAGCTCCTGCCATATGAATCCATAGTCATTCCAGTAAGCAGCTATAAGATGGTAAAATATCCATGACTTAGAATTCTATAGAGAAAGTGCATGACCCTATTTGCATTAGTATTTCAATGTCTCATAACACTTCTTTTCGAACATATTAAAAACCTTCATTATCATATGATTGGTTTTCATATGTGATACATCAATAGGTAATTTTGTTAGGGTAATCATGGGTATGACATTGATTGAAGAGTCATTGTCAATAAGAACTTGAGCTATGATACAGCCTTTACATATAGTAGTGATATGAAAGGCCTTGGTATTGCTTTATCCTTCTATTGAAATTTCATCATCATTAAAAGTTATAAAATTCAGAGCCATAATACCCCATACAATATGGTCAATATTCTCAACAAAGATATTACAATCCACATGTGCTTGATTTAACACTTTCAGTAAGGCATTTTGAATCCCATCAAAATTCAATAATAGCGACAACAAAAAAATTTGAGCATGCATCTTGTTAAGCTACTCTACTATGCTGTATTGATTGTATTTGATCAACTTTAAAAACTCATAGGCTTTTTTTTCTGTGACAGGTTCTTTATATTATGCATCTTGAGCCACAACAAAATGAGTCTTGTTTCTATCTTCCAACATCTTTTATTTTCTCTTTCGAGCCTTCTCTATCATTTTAGGAGTATAACATCTCCCATTCATCGTCATTCCACCTACCCTAGTTATATTTACAATATTGGTGGCATTTGGGTCATTTGCAGCCTGACAGTCATTTGATTCTTATGCCATGACATTATAATCATACTTCTATCTTTATCTTATTACTCCAATAAGGGAATAGGCTAAGGACTCAAATTGTTATAGGTTTCATGGGAAAAAAAATGGGTTGTTCTTTCATCAAGCTTGGTTTTAGGTTGCAGAAGATAGTTATTGGCTTAGGCCCAAACTTAGGGAACATACTTTTTGAAGATCTTCCTATTGCTTCATTCATCAAGGATTGGCCTTGCACCACACTTGGTTTTTCATTACAATAAATCATCACCAGCTTAAGCATAAACTTAGAGGGCATACTCCTTGAAGACCTTTCTTCTATTGCATTCACTATGTTCTGATCATCTTCTTCATAAAACTCTACCAAGGATAAATTCATCATTGTTTGCAGCACTTGGTGAAACACACCATAATTCTGAATTGAGTGTCTTACAATATTCATGTGATAGATGCATGTTTGGGCCGTATCACAGTCTTTCTAATATATCATTTGTTTTAAGGGAATTGGGTGAAACATGTCAACTTTGATTGAGTTTTTAAACACTTGACCCATCGGGTTTTAACTTCATCAACACTTCTCTTAATATGCTTTACCATACTATTATCTATTGCATTGATCATTGGCCCAGCATAGTTTGACAAAGGATTTCATTAACATTTGGCTTCCCACTGATGTCAAAATTTATGTATCCTTTTTTGATCAAGTGTTGCACTCTATACTTTAAAGCTATGTAGTTCTCTGTAGAATGGCCTGTAACCCCTTCATGATAATCATACCGAGCATTTGGATTATACCGTCTAAGGTACTTCAACGATTCTATACGGTAAGATGCAATAAGATGGTTTGCTACCAATTAAGAGAACAAATCAGTGTAAGACATGGGAATGGGATCAAGGGAAGTTTTCTCTTAAATGGCCTTTGGATCTCTAGGATTACTTGTTGAACTATTTGACCGGACAATAGGTTGGGTTATGGGTACAGAAGTGTAAGTAGGCATGCAAGGGTGAAACCTTTACGGGATTTTGGTGGTGGTACTGCTTGATATGAGTATGAACTTTGGGAAATGTTATGTGTGGTTGGGTAATAAGGCATGTAGGTTAGGTAGGGGTGATATGAGACAAAATTTCTAGGTGGTTGATTCCCATAAGCCACAACATGTGCCTCTCCATCTTTTTTCTTAAGTGGAATTACTTTCTTGGAACTGGAGGTATCACTTGTCTCGATCTTACCATTCTTTATAGCACTTTCAATCATTTCGCCAGAAATTACCATATTCATAAATTTTTCATTACATTGCCAACAAGTTTATCATAATACGATGCTTTGAGAGGATTAACGAAAAGCATCGTTGTCTTTTTTTTAGTCAAAGGTGACTGTACTTAAGCAACAAGATCCCTACTTTTATGGGCATATTCCTTAAAAGTTTCATTGGCTTTCTTTTTCATATTTTACAGTGACAACCTATTAGGAGCCATGCCTAATATATGTTTGTATTGGTCGAAGAAAGCTTTAGTGAGGTCCTTCAAAAAATATATGTGACTCCTATCTAATTGGACATACTACATAGCTGTAGACCCAGTGAGGCTGTCTTGAAAACAATGGATCAAAAGCTTATCATTGTCAATGTGACTTGTCATCTTACGATAGAACATGGTGAGATAGGCTAATGGGCATTTAGTTCTGTCATACTTTTCAAAATCAGGAGTTGTAAACTTTAGTGAAATTACTAGATTTGAGACCAAACTGAGGTCATTTGCATCAATAATGCCAAAAATATCTCTTCCTTCAAAGGCTTTTAGTCTTTCTTCTAGCAAGTCATACTTGTGTTGACTTTTTTTCTCTCTCTTAACTTAGACATGCCCTTTAATTTCTCTTACTCTCTGGGATTATCCAAATTGGGAACAAAAATTGGATCAATCAAATTAAATCCTAGATTATGCTCGAATTACCCCTGATTTGGTTATTAGTTAATCGAAAAGCTCACATTCGAGAATGGATAAGGTTGCCCACCTATATGCAATGGATACATCAGTTGAGGAGCTCGAGCATGGGGTGGTATATACCTAGGTGTGTAAAATGGCTATTTTCTAACATTGTTGTTTCCATGGGGTTGATTTTCCTCTCTTGTAGTAGAGGTTTTAGCAACACCTTTCCCTTCGGCCACGCCTTCATTAACTCCCTTAGCACTATCATTTGTCTTTGTATCTTTTATTGCATTTCAACTATCCATTCTCGTATATCTTCCTAAGCTATTTCCATTCTCTCTATCCTAACTACCTATTCATTTTTCATAATTCTAACTTGTAATTATGTATTGTATGGGTGATAAGTAGACTGATTTCAAACTTTCAATGGTTGAGCTATCCTTAAACCTTTCATTACCATAATTTGAAAAACTAAGATGCCATATTATTTTTGAGAAAGCAAAATAATTTTTATTTTAATTTTGAAAACATCATTTTAACGAGGTAAAATATCCAAAATGTATGCATGAATGCATTGAGAGGTATTTACTCTAAGACATATCTCAAACATTAAAACTTTTCATTGATTCTGACAAGTTTCTAATTATAGAGAGTCTATCATTTTAGCATTATAGCCATAGAAACATTTAATTTGCTTATAGTGATCATTGGCTTCAGCTAAAAAGTTCAACAACGTTACCCCTAACTTTCAGTTGGGTTGATTTCTTGTATTAAAGCTTCTACTCTTTCGACCATCTCCCTTATTTTCCTTACTGCCTTGTAAATTTGATTAAACAAATGCTTTATGCATTGTTGCCTTCGCAAGCTCTTCGCCTTCCACTTCATATAAGCATCCACTTCAAGATCGCAAGTGTATCTTTAATCTACTTCTCTATTTTGCCATTCTTTGATGATTGTGAAAATATGGTTTTGTGGTTTTGCAATTGCTATTTTATTTCTTCAATTATTTGGCAGAGTGATTCTTTTTCCTTTTACATTTCATAGTGTTTTCTTTTTTCATCTTTGATTTGTGCCTTCAACTTAACATTCTCCTTTTGACATCCATCAATCTTGCTAAAGCTATTGAATACAAACCTTCCCATTCTTACTATTCTCAAGAAATCCTGATGGCTTTTTCTTTATTTGCCTTGGCTTTATCATTCTAACATTACATCTTTTCTCAAAGCTTAATCATTTTTCTTTGCTGCCTAACACCAAATCTAGCACCTATTCTTTCCTTTAATTGGGTTTGCACTTTTTTGTTTTCTTAATGCAAATCTTTTAGATCATTTTGGGCCATATCTTGATCTTGTGTAACCTTTTTGAGTCTACTTTCCCAAGCTTTTGCTTCATATTTTACTTGTCCCATCTCTTCCCGGAGTCTTAAATTTTCTTTTCTCAATTTATCTTTTTTTGCTTCAAGTTTTTGATTAACAAGCTTAACTTTCGACAATGGTTCTTTTGCCTATGGGTTCACTTGTTGGAATGAGAAATCATCTAGAGGGAGCATAATATCTCTAGAACACTTTGCATTCCAAATCTAGTAATTGGGGGTAACTTTGTCAAGAATAGGTTTTAATATTAGCCTTTGAGTCTTTTTTCATATCTAAACTAAATGCTTTGCTATTCTTGATAGGCTCGCTTTCTATAAGTAAATTTTACTAAGGCAAGTCCATGCATGGCAGGGACAAATTGCTTTACACCAAACTGCCTTAACATCATTAGTGGAGCGTAACTTACCACTCCCCATAATCCCAAAAGTAGTACCCATAGGTCATCTCTACCTCGATATAGCATTGGCACATGAGGCATCCATGGTGCCATCCATTTGACCTGATCACTAAGCCTTTGAAAGAATGCTACCCATTCTTCTTTGGATTTTAATGTTGGCCACCAACTCTTACAGAATTCTTTCACTGGGGCTCTATTTCGAAGATACAAGTTGGAAAAAACACTTTTCTTGCATCTAAAATGGCTTTTTATCTAGACAAATAGTAATTGTGCACTCTTTATGAAACATCTTCCATTCCAATGACAAAAGTTCAATGATTTGATTGTCTCAGCTAGGATGGTTGGAATAGGATTAATCACCTGACTTTCAATTTCTTTAAACATATCAACTACTGCCAATTCAATATATCCCAAAGTTTTTGGAAAGATCACCATACTGTAAATTACTAGGGCAAAAATTGCCATACCTTGATCATCCTCTTAGTGTCTTAAAATGAAATTATGAAAAAAATGCCAAGGTAAGTTGACACTTGTACCTTTGTTTAGTCAAAGCATCCATGGCCTCTACCTTCATTCCCATCAATTTAGCTATCTTCTTATGGTATCCTAACTTTGGTTTTCTAACATATATCTTATCAAGGTACTGTAATTCTAATATTACCAAAACTGAATATTCCTTAATGGTTGGTGTCAAATCTTCCTTATTAAATGTGAAACATATGTATGATTGGTCCTAAAACTAAACAATTGCTTGAATCAAATATTGCTCAATCACTACTGAGATAAGAGATGCAATCTGCCTATATTTTTCACAAACTTTTTTCTTCCTAGCTTCACCCATCTGATTCCATATGGTAGCCAAATCTTCCAAATTATTCTGAGTAAGACTTATATGCATTTTTTTGGTAACCCTGACATGAAACCAATAGGTAAACAATCTCCTTCCTTTTGTTGAGTTCTTTTAGACCATTTATGCACCTCATTGTACAATTCACGCAAGCCAATTACAGAAGAAGAGCAGATCTGTAATACTGTGGGGTCCATGAAAAAACTTTTACTAAAAGATGTCTAGGAGCAAATACCTCACTTCTAAGAGCAGATACCTCACTATATTATTCTATCATGCTAATGTAATTTATGCAAAAGAAACACATAAGAAAAAAAAGTTATTAGTACGAAAGAGAGAGAAAAAATAAAGGTAAAAGCTTGAAAAATAATAAAAAATGAAAAGAAAAGTTTTTTTTCTTAGAAAAGGAAATGAGACAAAGATCTTATTGTATGTTTTTTTGAAAAATCAAATATGAATGCCTACATTTATGATCTTCTTAAAAAGAATATATAGATGTTCCATCATGGAGATAGTCTACAAAAAAGGTGGATATAGCTCTACCTCAGGTCGGCTCTTATGGTTTGCTATATGCTTAGTTCGAATTGATTTGCATCTAAAGGCACCCAAACTACTCCTCACTAGCATCTACTCTGGATTAGTAAGGCACCTAATCCTTACCCATTATAGGCTACAAACGAAAATGGTTCAATTTGAGTGGGAGTATTTCATTTGCCATTACGGAGGTTATTACCTTACGAGAGCATAGGTACTTTACTCATTCTTAGAAGGATTGGAGCCCGAGTATAGAGCTCATGCATGATGTGAATGTGTCGTGTGTGAACAAGGGAACAAAGTAAATAAATGACATGGGTAAAATAAAATGTAATTTTTCATTTCTTTTTTACTATTATTGTTATTATTACTACTACTACTACTACTACTACTACTACTACTACTACTACTACTACTACTATTATTATTATTATCATTAAGAAGAATTAAAACTAAAAAAAATTAAGGTTAAATACCAATTAAGACCATTAAAACAAAATTAAAGATAACACGTTATTAATTTTTGGCCTAACTCTCAAAAAATGATGTCCTCAATGGAGTCGGTAAGCTGTGGTAATGATTTTGGGGATTGCTAGATGAAATTGAAAACAAATGAAAGGAGTCGCCACTAATCTTTTTTGTCTAGTTATGATTGACTACCTATTCAAACTTATCCTTTTAATAAAAATTTTAAAATTAATTAAATTTATTAAAAAGATAATTTATTAAAAATAGTTTAGATTCGAGAGTCGATTACGCATGGAAAAGGATTATCACCCCTATAGCGCCTGTTTAAAATGGTACCAATTAATTATGTATTGTCTTTTTATATTGATTAAAATGGTCATAATTTTGGTATTTAAAGATTAATTTTCCTAGTTTCTTTAAAAACATTTTTAATTTTTAGTAAGCTTGAAAAATAAATAAGAACCTTATATTGAAAATTCTTAAAAATATTCCAATACTTTGGCAATATTAAAAGGAACCATTTCACCTAAGAAATTTGTAAGAATTGCTACTCGAAATTTCCAAAATTTATATCCTTAATGCTTCATATTTAACCATTTATTTCCATAAAATATGATATCTATAATTTTTAAAACAAATAGTATTTTCTAAAACTCATTCTATGCCATTTAAAAAATGAGAAATCTTTATCGAAAATCAATTTAAATGCTCCAATACATTGGCAACATTTTAGATAGATTTTCTTACCTAAAGATTCCTAAAGAATCACTACGCAAATTTTTTTAAGATCTCATCCTCGAAGATTTTTCGTTTGTTTTTTTTTTTAAATTAAAAGTTAAGTAATAATAATATTATCCACAAATACATTTATTTCCTAAAAACACTCTTATTTATTAAGAAATATTGTTTAAATGATAGCAAGTAATCATAAAATGAAAATTTTTCGTGTCGAAAAGAAACTCCTAAATTTTCATTTACTTTGACAATTTTTAGAAGACTTTTCTCACATAGAAAATTCTCGAGAATCACTACTTAGACTTCACGGAGATTTCATCATCAAAAATTATCATTACTTAATTTTATTATTAAAAAATGCATGCTTTTATAAATATGTACATTTTTTTGTCTCTTTACGAGAATTGCTCGAATTAATGAAAAAATTTTGTATTAAAAAGAGTTTCTAAATATTTCAATACTTCAGTAATTTTTAAAAATCTTTTTTCACCTAAGGAATTCTCAGGAATCCCTACTCGGACTTCTTGAGGTCCCATCATTGGAAATTTTATTTGCATTTAAAACTATATTCTACAAACAATCAAATAGAATATACATACGAAAAACATATATTGATTATGTTTTAATCCTTTTTACTTATTTTCCAATTATCACTAAAAATTTTGAAAGGTACAAAGTAAATAATAATTTTTGTTGAAAATTTTCCTATATACCCCAATACTTTGGCGATATTTTAGAAAAATTTTCTCATTTGGGGATTTCTTAAGAATCTCTATTCAGACTTTCTTAAAATCCTATGCTCAAAAATTTCATTCACTTTTTCATTTCTTACTTAATGAATTATTTTTTAATCTAATTTTTAAACTTTAATTATATCAATTTCATTACTAAAAGAGTCATTACACTTTTATTATTAACATCTATCAAAATTTTAGAAAAATAGACAAATGAATCTTTTCTATATTGAATATTTTCCTAACTACTAATTACTTTGGTAGTATTTGTAGAAAAATATCCTTACCTAGACATTTTAGAGAATCATTACTCGAATTTCTCTAAAATATCATCATCGAAAAATTTCATTCATTTTATTATTAATAAATTTTGCATAAATCTAACATATATGAAGAATAAATTACTCTAAAAGTAAATTGGAATATCAAATTTTAAATTACATAGAAATCAATGATAAGCATATAGATTCACTCACATGAAGTCTAAAAAAAGGAAATTTGAATTGTAAAAGAAGTGTGCATAGCTTTGAATGATGAGTCATGCATGAAAATAGACATTATGGAGAACAAGCAAGTTTCGGTCATGCATTGAAACTTTTGTTCATTATTCGAGTAAAATAGAAACTTATGGCTCTTCACCATCGATCTTAAAGTAATTGTCATCTTCTCATGCAATATTTTATTTGTTTAAAGATCATGAAATGTGATAAAATGGGACTGTGACAAGTGCTAAAACTACATGTCCTAGTATTTATATTTTGAAGACTTTTTTTTCTTTTTTTCTTTTAATTATTGGTGGAGTTTTCTAAGGCCATGATTGCCACTACCTTTCTTCTAACTAGCTTTCTTCTAAGAAACTATTCAAAACACAAACCAACCATAATATTTATAGCTTTAATACATGAAAACAAGCTTGGAACTACATTAGCAACTACATCCACATACAAAGCATTAACTAGAATATGGATGCAGTAGTAAAAATGGACACCAATCCAATTTAACTAAAAAATTTGCCTCAAACAAACTAATGTATAGTGGGAGTGAAGGTAGCAAACATAAAAGAAAATGGAGCTTTTTTTCATGGAAATGACAACATCCATAAAAAAAGGCAAAGAAGGCTACCTTTGCTCTCTTTGTTTCCTTCAAAGAAATGCTTTCTTCCCCCTCCTTTTTTTTTTTGTTGGCAACTTCCTTTTCTTTCTTCCTTGGTAGCTTCCTACTCTTTTTCAATAGAATCCTCTACTTTTCTTTTTTCTTTTTCCCTTCTCCTTCACACCTCTTCTATTCAGCTAGTTTTTTATTTTTTTTCATAGTTTATTTCCTTTCTTTTTTTTTTACGTTCCCTTTTCTTTTTTTTTAGTACTTTCCTCTCCAATCTCCTATGTAGATCCCCTTCCCACTTTTCAAGAGTCAGCCCCCTCCAAAAAATCTCATTCTTGGTGAATAAAGACCCTTGGATGGTCAAAGCTTCTCTTTTTCTTTTCTTTTCAAGGAACCACCTTTCGCCATTAGATCAAGATTAATAAAAGATCTAATGGTCCACATTATTCACTACAAAGGTTGAATTTTTATATCCTCCAAACCCATGAAAAGATCATTTTACCCATAGTGCAAAGTTTTTGGTATTTAGGCAATTTTCTTAGAAATCAATGTTCCCATTCTCATTTTTAGGATTTTAAAACACCAAAAATCATGAAATATTATAAAATTAAGATATGGAATGTTTCATGAAAATCCAAGCTTGGGAAGGCCAAATTATAAGAATACCCTTATGGGAGTATTTCGATAATTTTACACTTTTCAGGGTATGGCTGTGATTTCAAATGCATCAAAAATCATGAAATATTATGAAATTAAGATCTAAAAATTTTCATGAAAATCAAAGCTCGGGAAGGCCAAATTACAAAATTGTCTTATAGGGGTATTTTGGTAATTTCACACTTCTCGGGATATGGCTATGATTTCAAATCACCAAAATTTATGAAATATTATGAAATTAAGATCTGAAAATTTTCATGAAAATCTAAGCTTGAGAAGACCAAATTACAAAAATACCCTTATAGGGGTATTTTAGTAATTTTGTACTTCCCCCAATGCAATAAAAATTTTAGTGTTTTAAAAAAATCACTAAAATTTATTTTAATGATTCTAATTAGGTTGTGAATTTTAAGGATTGACCCTAGTTCTATTCATTTTGATCAAGTTTTATATAATTTTGACCAAGTTGACTTTAGGGTTTACTCATTTTATTTGTTCTTCATTTTCTATACATCCACGTGAAAATGTATCATCCATATAAATCCCATGCAAAAGAATTTAACATTAATCATGTGGGTCTCTTTTTTATTGGGCTTAAATATCAATGTGTTTTATGGTTCTTAAAGGGTTGTAAATAGGACTAGATTAACCATGCTAAAATGTTTCGGACAAAATTTGGTGTCTGCAGCAAAGAGAGATTCAAAGTTTCACAAAAGATTCAAGATTCGTAAAGATTCAAAGGTTCACAAATGATTTAAACATGATTTTAAAGGTTCACAAATGAAACTTCTAAAATTCAAAAATTCACATTTGAAAAAAATTTTGAGATTCGCATCCAAAATTTTAAAGATTCACATTTGAAAATCATAGAGATTTACATTAAAAAATTCAAAGATTTTTGTTCAAAAAATTGTAGATATTCACATATAAAATTCAAATATTCCCATTTGAAAAATTTTAGGGACTCACATCCAAAATTTATAATATTCATATTTGAAAATTTTAGAGATTGACATCAAACGTTTCAAAGATTCACATTTGAATCTCAAAGATTCTCATTTAAAAATTTTAGAGATTTATATCTAAAATTCAAAAATTCACATTTGAAATAAATTTAAAAATTCACATCCAAATTTCAAATATTCATATTTGAAAGTTTCAAAGATTCTCATTTGAAAATTTTATAGATTCACATCCAAGATTAGAAGATTCACATTTGAAAAAAATTTTAGAGATTCACTTTCAAAATTCAAATATTCATATTTGAAAAGTTCAAAGATTATCATTTGAAAATTTTAGACATTCACATCCAAAATTGAAAGATTTGCTTTCAAAAAATTCACATCTAAAATTCAATATCTCAAGGATTCACATAAAAGATTCTCAAAGGATCAACAACTTTAAAATCTTTTCAAAATATCTTCCTCATCCACTTAACTAAAAAAATCTTTGTAATCAAGAGTCAAAATCTTAACAAATTTTCCTCCCAAGCATTAAAAATTTATCTCAAAAACATCTTCTTAGAGAATTCTTCATCTTTTCACTAAATTTAATTTTAAAATATAAAATCAAAACAACTATCATGAATGCAATGCATAATGAAAATATCAAATAATTTCATGCAATTCTAATTGTGATAATAAGGTTCTCAACCTCCATTTCTTATTTTCCTTTTTAGCTTTTCAACACTAGTAATTTTAAATTTAACTCGTAAGTTTTATCAACTGATCTATTATCATTTTCATTATTTGGTCACAACTCATAAGTTCTATTAACTAATCCATCGCAAGTTTTATCACTTGGTCACCATATCAAGCTTCTTTCATATTTCTCATTTCATTTTCTTCTTACCCATGTAATTTTGGATTTCTTTTCAAAGTAATGGAAGAGTTTTTATGAACATTATCGTTTATTTATTTATCATCATTCTAATTCATGACAAATGTAATTCAATCATACATTTCCTTAATTCATTCTAGTGATATGAAAATGGTAAAGAACAAGAAAAATTAGAGAAAATGGGTATTCATTATAGAAAGAAATATATCCGGTTAAGAACAAATTAATGACGAATAAAAACAAATCACTTCTACTATTTGAATAAGATATCAACATCTAAATATTGAGTATTCAAACAATTTTGAATTCAAATTCAGAATTATTTCTCAAAAAATCATTCCATTGATATTCTTGATTTTTTAGCTTATTAGCCCAAGCATTATCCATATCCCATGAGATCATCAAATGATATGAAATTGTTTCAAGTCTTTATCTTAAATATTTTTTTCACTTAAATCACCGTTTTCGATTTTCAACTTAAGTCTTCCTTTCTTCTTTTTTTTTTTCTATTTTTTCTTAGCTTTTTTTTTCTTACGTCTTTTCCCCTTGAGCCATCAATAACATTTTAATTAAGATTCCAAACAATTTACTACAAGTTTGCCTTAATTCAATTCATAATTCTCCAATTCGATCATTTACAATTGATCAAAATAGACTTTTAAGATGCATAATATAGGCTAGGGTGAGGGATTATGAAAAAAATGGGCCTAAAATATGTTTGAAAGGTTATTAACCAAAGGATCATGTACAGTATCTTGGCATTTTATCTAATCAATTTTTCTTTTTTTTCTTCATTTTTTCTATCTTTTCTTCATATTTTCTCTTTCACTTTTGATTTTTGATTTTTCATAATGTTTCGAGAAAGATTAGGAATCTTCACTTTTATTTTTTTGAACAAACCTTTTTTTAATTGTACCCCTAATATAAAGAGCGATCCTTGGTTAAGGTTTCTTTAAATGGAATTTAATAGGCTCAAAAAGGGGTAGCAAACGATTTTTTTTTTATGGGTAGAAGAAAAATGATCATTTTTCATTTCAAACATGAATATTCTCAATGAAGAATATTTATTGACTAAGAGCAAACTTGTAAATGAATCATCATAAAAACCATATGCAAGAAAGATTAGGATCCTTCATTTTTTTTTAAACAAACTTTTTTCAAACTTTGCCCTCAGTGTGAAGAGTGATCCTTGGTTAGGGTTTCTTTAAAAAGAATTTAATAGGTTCAAAAAGGGTTAGTAAACAATTTTTTTAAGGGCAAAAGAAGGATGATCATTTCTCATTTCAAACATGAATATTCTCAATAAAGAATATCTATTGACTAAGAGCAAACTTATAAATAAACCATCATAAAAATCAAATACTGCATTACTTTTATTTTTTAATGAGTGAAACTCTTTGCTAGATTTGACTCATTTCATAAAATTTATCTCTTTCAATAATCCCAATAAATTAAGAGTCTTATATTACAAATATGAATGATACTTTCAAAATTGAATCTTGAATTATTATCTTGATTGTTTGAATATTCATTATTTAGAATATGTGAATAGATATAGGAAAAGATATGAGAAGATGAAAGCATATAATGGTGATTCCAATGAAAGAGAAAATGTCATGAAAATGCATCATATTTGCCACTTTTATTAATATGATAAAAATAAAATGAAATCCTAATACATAAAAAAAATCTTAGCACTATTCTCAAAGAAATCTTAAAATAACAAGTGGTTTTAGACAACTCTAGCTTTTTTTTATCATTTCCACAATTATGCCCTTGTGTGGTAAGGTAAAGGGTTTTAACTAATGTTTGGCCCACTTGGCATGTTGAAACTCACCAAGCTTGCTTTAATCAAGCTTTGCACCTTGTGTTTGAAAGAAAGATAACTTTTCATAAAGTGGCCCACATTTGCATTATGATAATCACATATGGCATTTGTATCATACCATTTGGGATAGGGTAACTTTAGAAGTTTCAGCTGAACAGATGCTATTATGTGATTTTTAAAAAGTTCCAAGAATAACTCATATATGACATAGAGATAAGATTAATACGGGCCTTTTTTAATTATTTTGAGGTCTCCTCGAACCATTTGATTGGTTATCTAATCTCATAATTGGTGTAGTGGTAGGGGTACGTACTTACGTAGGTAGTTGAAAAGTTGGTTAAAAAATTAATGTTGGCGTTGGTTGATAATAGGTTATTGCTACATGGACTTGGTGATTTGGGTGATAGTAATATGGGGCAAAACTTTCAAATTCTTACCCTTCATAAGTCATAGCATGAGTTTCACCTTCCTTCTTATTATATGCACTAATTTGGTTTGTACGATAGTTTTACCTCTATCTAACTTGCCATTCTTGATGGCATTTTCAATAATTTCATCAGAGATCACCATGCCAACAAAATTTTTAATGGTATTACTAATCATTCTCTCATAGTAGAGAGTCATGAAAGTGTTGACAAATAGAACTATAATATCCTTTTAAGTCATCGGGGGTTTAACTTGGATTGCCACATCTCTCCACCTTTGGGTATATTCTTTGAAACTCTTAGTATCTTTCTTTTTCATGCTTTGCAAAGAAATATAATCTAGTGCCAAATTTATGATGTGCTTGTATTGGGAATAAAGGCCTTTTCTAATTCACTCCAGCCATAGATGCAAGTCCTATCAAATTGTACATACCATATGGTAGTAGAACTAGTAAGACTATCTTGGAAGACATGGATGAGCAGCTTTTCACATGCATGTGTGTAGACATTTTATGACAGTACATTGTCACATAAGTTATAGGGCATTTGGTTCCATCATATGTATCAAATTCGACCACCCTGAATTTTGGTGGGATCATTACATTAAGAACTAGGCATAGCCCCAGCAGTATCCATCGATCCATAAAAATTTGTCCTTTCAATGGCTTTAAGCCTATCTTTTTATAAAATTTATCTTTTAAGATCCAAAGCTTTCTTTAGTTTCTATGGGGTTTAGTTTTAACTTCTTTTGCTCTTTTGGATCATCAAGATTAGGGACTTGAGTTGGGCCAGATGTCTTGACATCAAGAACAAGAGTAATATGAGTAGGAGTAATAGTTAAAGGCATGTTAGTATGCACAATGGGGTAGCTTGCAGTAAATGGCATTTGGTATGGGCCTTTGAGATATTTGTGCTAAGTATAGGTAAAACCAGAAGGATATAAAAGATCACTTTCATTTTGGCCATCATTTTTTTCACCATTTTCTTTTTTTTTGTTCATGTTTTTTAGTAATTTAGTGATAGTTTCCAATTGTCCTTTCAACTCCTCTTATGCCTTTTCTAGCTTTTGGAAATGAAAAGTGTTTTTCTCTTCCATGATCCTTTCTTGATATCAAGTGTTATAATGCCTTACATTGTTAAAAAATTAAGCTATTTTTAAACCTTAATTTACCATAATTAGGGTTTATAATCAGAGAGATGTTTATGAAACAATCCTATCTTTACATAAATTATGTATGAGAATGAATGCATAAATGCATGATTACAATAAGGAAGATTTATCATATAGCAGTTTTTACAAGAAAAATCTTTGTTGAATTAAAAGTTATTTTTAACTAAATCTAAAATTGCATCCATAGGTAGTCTAAAGTTTATCGTGAGAAGAAATACCTAATCTGTAGATATTGGCCTTGTACTTTATTGAGAAAATCTAGTAGTCTTTGACCATGTGTTCTAATTGGTGGCACCTTTGTCTTCCACTCCTCAATCTCATCTACTATATGCTTAGCTTTGTAAGTAACCCAGTGATTTAGTGAAGTAGGCACTCCAACTGGAAATGCTTTTATAGATATGCCTCTTGCTTATTCACATTCCTCAGTCACAACTCCCATTTGTGTTTCAAATTCAACAGCATCCCCATTTAGTATTTAGATGTACTTTTGTGCCTCATAGAGTATCTCTTCACTTTCTTGCACCTTTGCTTGTAACTGTCTATTTTATTTTAAGAGTTAGACCCTTCTCACAAGTGGTGGATGATTGCATCATGTAAAGGTCAGCAAACAAACTTTACCATTCATCCCTTTCTTGTCTAAGTGCTTGAACTTCTTTTTTAAGCTTTTTATTTGTAAGCTTAAATTCCTTAAACTTTTTTTTCAGGCCAATAGGGGAATTTGCTAAGCTTTTCATGGAAGTAATTAAGATTCTTTTTGTTAAAATTATTTTGGTGGCAATCACTCCTTATGATAAATCAAATGATGTAAATGCATACGTATATGATAAAAAAAGGGTTAATTAACATAATATATACAAGGGGTAAAATACAATTTAACAAGTAAAATGGTCATAAATGTCCTTTGTGTGACCTATTTAGGATTTTGTATACAAAGGGAAGGATAGGGCTCTAACTTAGGTTTGAATTTTTAGGGTTATGTATATGCTGGGTTCAAAGGTTTAACAATCTAAAGGTTCCCAAATTATTCCTTACATCATTATCCATTATAGACTAGTAAAGACCCCAATCCTTGGCCACCACTATAAGCTCAAACACAAAGGGTTCAATTTTAGTTGGAGTTTTCACTAGTTCATATGGAGGTTATCACCTCACGAGAAAATAGGTGCTTGCTCCTTCCTAAGAAAGGACAAACTAAGGTCTAAAGCTTATCCATGAATGCATGTGTGGTATGTGTAAAAGGACACATAAACCTAAATAATCATATAAATTGGTACACATGTAAAATCAAATCTACAAAATAAACAAATAAATTAATGCACATAAAAAATCATAAGCCATAAAATAAACAAAAGGGTTAGTGCGCATGAAAAATCATAAATAATTACAAAATAAAAACCATCAAAGTAAGGCTTAAGATAACACATAACTAACTAATGGCTTGACTCTCTAAGATCCCTAGTGGAGTTGCCAAACTGTCATAATGTTTAAGTCCAAAAACCTTATCATGAGACAAAAAAAATGGAGTCGCCACCAATTCTTTTTATTATCTATGTGCAATTGGCCACCTATGTGAATCTATCATTTTAAAGTTGTTTAAGCTTAAACTAAAAGTTCCTAAAAAGAATAGGTTCTAATCTACTTCAACATAACTAAGTTTAATAGTCAATTACGTGTAGAGAAGTTATAGCACCCTCACAACATCGAAAATTGGTACCAAATTAATCACACGTTATCTTGTCTTAGCCCTAACCAAAGATGGTTTTTTATTAGTTTTGATATTTAAATATTGGAAAAAAGACTTTAGGCTTTCACCAAAAATAAATTTTCCTCACCTTAAGAGTATTCAAGATGAACTTGTTATTTACTTGAAAAGGCTCCGTTGTCGAATTCATTAAATATCTTATGGAAAATCAAATCTCAATTCCTTTTATTTATTCACAAAATATTGTCGTATAAAAATACTATCAAAATATCATAGAAAAAAAATCATACAATAATATAATAATTAAAACATGCAAAGATCATGCAAAAATAATCATGCAAAAATAAATCATAATAAATAATGCAAATAAATAAACTCCATGTAAAATATCATGCAAAAATATCATAATAAATCATGCAAGTAATCATGCAAATAAATATAATAATAAAAATCCTACCAAAGTTTTCCCTTTTTTTTTTCTTTTTCTTTTTCTTATACTTTTAGCTCAATCACAATTAAAAATACTAAAACAAAAAAAAAAGAAAATCAAAAATAAAAATAAAAAATTCAATCAAAAAATAAAAAGAAAAAAAAAACTTGTGATCAGATTGGGTTAGGAAGCGAGTTAAGTAGGTTTAGGTGTAGGTTGAACCTCCTCCAAAATAATGTTGCTTGCTCTCAATATTTAACCCAAAAAACTAAAGCCTCCAGAATTTCCTTCTCTTTTCTCCCTCTAGATTAACTTAATAAAGTTGTTTTGCAAGAACAAAGTTTTTCAACATTGAACTTGTTTTATTTTTTTTTGTATTAATTCACAAAGCTTTAACATTTGAATTTTTTATGGTTGAAAGGCTCTTTAAGTCTACTTTCTATTGGAATAAACAAAATCAAAATCCAAGTTTTCTAAGAAAAGATTTTGAATTTTTACTAGACATTTTGCAGTTGTCTAAAAACTGCACAAGAGATAGATTTGAAAATTCACTATAATTCATACACAATGAATTAGGTGATGAATGTATAAAAGTCCCTTTAAGTCTAGTTTCTAAATCTTCAAACAGTTCTTGATTTGGATTTGTATAACTCAAGATGTGATCAAATTAGTGAGTAGAGTGCAAAACAAGAGACAACCACCTAGCTTCGATAGGATCGACCGCTCAAGTAAGCGATTGACTGGTTTTTTACCCAAAATGTAGGTTTGTGCTCTTGGTTGAAGAAGGGATCGATCACCCTATATAGGGGATCGATCACCCTATGTAGGGGATCGATCACCCCCTTGAACAAATCAATCCCCTCACGAAAAAGATCGATCGAGTCATGCATTTTCAAGCCTAGAAATGGTTCCAAAACTTGAACCAATCGATCTCCTCATGGAAGGGATTGATTGGGTCTTCCCAGAATCACTTAAATGGCTTGTTTTTCATTCTTCGAATAGGCATTTCTTCTTTCAAACCTTCCCCAACGGCTAGTTCTTTAAGTTTTCTATAAATTGGCCACTCCAACACACTAAGAAGATTAATAAATCAAGAGAGCAAGAACCAACAAGCTGTATTTTCATTCTCTCAAAGAAATCAAGAGTTTTAGAGCTTTAAAGTCTATATCTTTGTATTTATTGTATCCAAACCATATTTATTGTTCATTAATCATTTTATTGTACTTAAACTTAGCAAACACTTAGCCTTAGAAAAGTTGTTCTATCGTTTACGAAATTACCTTTGATATACTAGGGTGGAAAGAACAAGAGGTGAGGTATTCTTTTGAGAGCTTTATAGTGAGATTGGGTAAAATACTATAAAGAGTAGAGGTTTCTATCTTAAGCCTTAGAGAGAAAAAGATAGGATTGTATTTTCAATTCAAGATTAATGGATTGAAGTCTTGGTATGCACAACCAAGAAAAGAAGACGTAGGTGCCTTATGAAGAAAAACCAAACCTTTGTAAATCATTGTGTTTGATTTCTCTATCCTTAACTCCTTACATCTATTATTGTTTATATTTAATTCTAGATTCATTAATTATTATTGCTTGCATTATATCTTCATCAAAAGTACTTATTATTTTAAACCCTTATTCAATTATTTTGAAATCATTGTTTGGGAAGAACTTGAAGAAATCCAATTCACCCTCTCTTGGATCACCATCTCACCTAAAAAGCTAACATCAAGTAAAAATTTTCACAACAAATTTTATGCAGAGAAAACAATGGTATTATAATTAACAAAGGACAGACAGTAATAATCAAAAGACATAAACATGTAACAATGAATGCACACAATGATTAAAAGATGAATAGATGCAAATGGATGCTACGCTTGAAGATGAAATGCAATTTTGGGATTAGATCCTTAAATATAAAGAGACCACTTGGATTCTTCAACATCTAGGAAGATTTTAGGTGTGACTATTTATATTTGAGGTCCTATTTTTAGTTATATATATTTTTTACTCTTTTGTTTGATCTCATTATTATTACGGGTTAAGGATTCATACAAAAAAAACTTAATGAAATAAAATTTCCTAAACACCACATCTTCTAGATGACATTTATGAACAAATTACTTCATATGAGATTTTCATAAATATACTTAAAATTTTGGAATGGTTTTGAATGTGGGCTTAGGTCGAGGTTTCTAGGGGTTTAGATGATTTTTTTTTGTGATGATTTGGGGTTACGAGTTGAATTTAGCATTTGAGTTAAATCTAGAGTCCTTGTGGATTTTTTTGGATTTAAGGTCTCATTCTAGGGTTTAAAGATTTTAGGGTTTTAGGGTTTTGAGGTTTAGTGTTTTAAGGTTTTGAAATGTTTTTCTTATGAGAAAAATGGGAAACTGGGAATTCATGATAATTCAAATTTCCTCAATCGTCCCTAACATCTAGGCAAACTTATAAAGCAAATTTGATTTTCATATTTTCTGCTTTCTTTTAAAAGTTTTATTTTCAATGCAACATAAGATAAATGAATGCTACAACTGCAAACTAAAAAAATTGAAACGATTAATTTAATTTATCTTATGCATTTTTAATCCTATATTATTTTTTATTTCCTTTCTAAAATAGAAATTAAAGAAATTTTATTTATTTGGTTTGTGAAGGAAGAAATTTATTTACTTATTTCTTAATTTTTCAACATCTAAGTGAAATTAAAATTTTTAAAACAAGGTTTGAATTCCCTTTAACATCTAGGCAGGGTTTTCAAAGTCACTACATTTCTTTAAAAAGAACTATTATTCCATTTTAATTTCTAAAACCCTTTTTCTAAAAAAAGCATTTTAAAATTGAAATTATCCTTTCCTTTTTATCAAAAATAAATGTTTGTTTGCAAGTAATTCATAATAATATCATAATATCAGACATTCATAAATAAATTAATAAGAATAAAAATACCAAAGCTATGATAAAATAAATAAATAAGAAAATAAAATGTACCACAAAATGAAGTTTTGGATTAGAACCCAAAATGAAATCAACTATCTAAAAGGCTTTTGAACCGATTGGGCCTCTAGTAAAACTAATATGCTTCTTTTTACTTTTTTTTTTGTTATTAGTCAAACTTTTTTTTTTTTACTTTCCAAAGTTTCTTTGTTCTTTTTTTTTTTTTTTTATGTTTCAAAGCTTTGCTTTTTTTTACTTTTCAAAAAAATATTTTTTGACTTTTCAAAGTTTTTTCTCTTACTTTTCAAAACTTTTTTGTTTTGACTTTTCCAAAGCTAACTTCTTTTTTTTTTGGCCTTTCAAAGCCTTTTCTTTTTTTTTTTTTTAAATTCCTCATTTTACTTTTCAAATCTATTTTCTCCCCTCTTGTTTTTCTCTTTCTTCTTCTTCTTCTCTCTTTTCTCTTTTCTTTTTTTTTTCTTCTTTTTCACTTTTCTCTTTCCCTACTTCTCAAACCCAACACACCCTTTTTTTTTGCTTTTTTTTTCTTTTTTTTCTCCATCTTCCTCTTCATCTCTCTTTCTTTTTTCTCCTTTTCATTCCCTAAAAGATCTCTCAAAAACATAAATCCTTTTATCTGAAAATAATCCCTATTCCCACCTTCAATTTTTTTTTTGTTATTATGGCTTGTGTTGATTGGGTTTTTTTTACAGGAAATAAAGAAAAAAAGAATGAAAGGGTTTCTTTGATTTAGGAATTTTTTGTAATGATTGATTTTCCTACTATAGGGAGCTAAGGTGTGAGAGTGATGGTGGCTTGGTGATGGTGAGAGATGGCCTTCCATATTACAAAATTTTTTGTGGTAATGGCAGTAAGAGGCTAGTTCAGAATGAGGATATATAGATCATTTTTTTTTAATAATGCTGGAGTTATGGGTGATGATCTCATGGTAGGTAAGAAAGTGTTATGGCAATAATGGTAGTAATAGGCGCAGTTTGATTAGTGGGCATGGGGATGGGTGATGTTTTCAGTTGGGACTTTTTTTCTTTTATTATGATGGTGGGTTAGGATTTTTTTGCAAATGGTGGTCAAAAGTTGTGAAGGTGAGGAGTTGGTGAGTAACGAATGGTCTTCCAAAATTGCAATGGTTTTTCCTTTTGTATCGTGTAAAAAAATCTGGGTTCTTGTAGCCCTTTTCTCTAGAGATTGACATATCAATTTAAAAATTTTAAATTCATGCAACTAGGGCTGCTGCATCTGGAAAGATGGAGTATTTAATGAATTTGTGCTTGGAGTCTATAAGGGTAAAACACTAAGTGAAAAATGAAAAGCTGGAAATGGAGAGGCAATCTGGGGTTTGTAGCTTATGATGAATTTATGCTTTAGGCAAATGAGGGTGAAATAAGTGGTGAAAAAGGAAAAGCAAAAATGAAGGAGGCAATTTTAGGGAAGAAAACTCTAGGAAAAACGGCTCACAGAAGAAGAAGCTTTTATGTTAATTATTTATTATTATTATTATTTTATTATTTTTTTAAGTGATCAATTTCAAATTGAGTCTTCAAAATTGAATTTGGCCTCACCATTCAAACCTTTAGCCTTTTAATTAGGTCCTCAAATCTTAATTAAAATTTACCCAGTAAAAAAATTTAATTAGACTTAGGTCTATGCAAAAAAAATTAAAAAAATGATTAATTCGAAATAAAGCCCTATCAAGTTTGATTCAATAAAAACACTTTAACCGGCCCAAATCAAAATGTTCAAATCAAGCATAAAATCGAACACATAAGAATTAACTTAGACAAAATAAGATATTACTGAGAATCAAGAATAAGACAAAGACATAGACAACAATTTGGTCTAGTGTCAACAATTCAAGAATTTTTCAAAAGTCTTCTTTCTATTTTTTATTGGGATTTTGAATTTTTGCAAATTTTTAAAACTTTTTTCCTTTTTTTTTTATTTCTTGATTTTTTTGAATTTTTTTCCTTTTTCGGTTATTATTCATTATTTATTATTGTTATTATATATATTTTTAAAACATCCAATGCTGGAGATGATCTGCACTAAAATGTGAGTTGAAAAATAGAATGATTAGAATTGAATCGTGAGTTATAAAATGAAAACAACCAAAACTAAATCGTAAGTCAAAAAATAGAGACGATCGAGATTGAACCACGAATCAAAAAATAAAAGCAACTGAGGCTGATCTTAAGTCGAAGAATAAAGATGACTGAGATTGAACAGTGAGTTAAGAAATAAAAACGACCGAGATTAAATTGCAAGTCAAAGAATAAAAACAACTGGGATTAAATTGCAAGTCGAAGAATAAAGATGATTAAAATTGAGCTGAAACTTGAAAATAAAGATGATCGAGACTGAATTGTGATTTAAAGAATAAAGATGATTAGGACTAAATCGCAAGTCAAAGAATAAAGATAACTGAGACTAAACCACCAGTCAAAGAATAAAGATGGTTGGGATCGAACTATGAGTCAAAAATGAAAATGATTGAGACTAAACCACAAGTCAGAGAATAGACATAATCGAGATTAAACCATAAATCAAAGAATAAAAGAAATTAGGGCCGATCGCAGGTCGAAGAATAAAGATGATTAGGATTAAACAGTGAGTTAAGAAATAAAAATAATCGGGACTCAATTGAAAGTTAAAGAATAAAAATGATCGAAACTAAGTTGTAAGTCAAAGAATAAAGATGATCGAGATTGAATCTTAAGTCAAAAAATAAAGATGACATGGACTAAACCAAAAGTTGAAGAATAAAGATAATTGGGATTGAGCCATAAGTCAAAAATACAGATGACCATGACTGAAATGCGAATCAAAGAAAAAAAATGACTGGGATTAAACCGTGACTCAGAGAATAAAAATTACAAAGACTAAACCACAAGTCGAGGAATAAAAATCACCGAGATTAAATCGCGCGTCATGAAATAAAAATGACCAGGACTGCAAGTCAAAGAATAAAAGTGACTGGAACTAAATCGTAAGTCAAAGAATAAAGATGACTGGGATTAAACTGCAAGTCAGAGAATAAAGATGACTAGGACTAAACCACAAGTTGAAGAATAAAGATGATCGAGATTGAGCCTCAAGTCAAAAATAAAAATGACTAGGACTAAAATGCGAGTTAGAGAATAAAAATGACTAGGATTGAACCACAAGTCAAGGAATAAAGATAACCGGGATTGAACTGCAACTCATGAAATAAAAATGACCAGGATTAAACTGCAAGTCAAAGAATAAAAGTGATTGGAACTAAACCACAAGTCAAAGAATAAAGATGATCAGGATTAAGCCGTAAGTCAAAAATAAAGATGATCGACACTGAGTCATGAGCCAAAAAATAAAATGATTTGGTGCTTTATAAATCAATAAACAAGGTTTTGAAGATCGTACTAGGGGTAACTTTTCATCTTTAGGACCATCATTCTTGTTTTGAAAAAAAAAAGCCATAACATGGTTTCTTTTGACATCTCATAAAGAGACTTTCAATATGATTTATTGTAAAAATGTATGTGATGTATGCAATGATTGTGATGAATCAAACAAATAAAGATGCATTCATATCCATGTTGATTCGATTTTTGAGATTTGTTCAATTTTTTCAAACTTTAGAAGCCATTTCCAATATTTTCATCTTTTTGAATCTTTCATTTTCATCTATTTATTTATCTTTCCTTTTATTTTTGAAACTCAAACTTTTGATAAATACGTCTGCATCTTGTTTGCCCTGAAGCCTTATTTGAGTTCTTTCTTCATCTCTTTTCCTTTTCTTTTTCTTTTTATTTTTTTGTGACCAATTAATTTTTCAATTTTTATTGGTGTTTTCTGACCCTGTGTTGTTATTTTTCATCATCTTTACACCCTATTTTCGAGTGACACCTTAGTCTACTATGAACATTATCAATCATTATCCTAATTTCAAGTGACAAATACCATGATTCAATGTTCAAGGTTGAATATCAAATTCAATTAACAATGGGGTATTTATTTTGGTTTTAAAAAAAATTGAGCTTTTCGAAACACAAAGAATAGGTAATTTAAAAACATCTATGGAACTAAATATCAGTTCTTTAAATAATAAACATTTGAACGAGCATAACCTAGTTAGACCAAATTTTTTTCCAATAGCTTGTTACATTTGTGATTTTGCTATGTTTGATCTCATACAACTAATTGTTGCCCCATACTTGCAATCAATGGAAACTTGCCTCCAAAAGTTATTTCATTTAACTCTAACGCTGATTCGACTAGCAGTATACCATTTTTTTCATTCCTAGAAAGGTTTCCTTCTAGCTACACCTTTATTTAAGCTACCTTTTTAAGTTTTAGCTTAAACAATCCCCCTTTTGATTCAGATCACCCTTTTTGAGGTTTTAGTCTAAATCATCTCCTTTTTTTCTCTTTTATTTTTTTGTTTTTATGTTTTTTAAACAAAATATTTCTTAACAGTGTCAAAATTCATAGGATTTAGCAATTTATCACATCTGTTTTTTCAAGGATCAGAGCACTACCAAAGAATGCCTTTTTTACCACATATGGACCTTCCTAATTAAGTGTCCATTTTCCTCTACTGCCATGTTGATTTGGCAAGATCCTTTTCAAAACTATTTCACCTTCATGAAAGCATCAAGGTTGTATCTTCTTGTCATGTGCTCGCATGATCCTTTTTTGATATATCTACCCATGATTAAGTACCGAGAGCCTTTTTTCTTCAATGAGATTTAATTGTTCAAAATGGTCTCGAACCTAGTCTATTTCATCTAATTTTACCTTCATCAAAACTTTTAAGGAAGGAATTTCCCTATCTCATACACTAGTGTAAATAGAGAGGCTCCTATGGAAGTTCGAATTGATATTATATAAGCCAACAAGGCAAAAGGTAGCTTCTCATGCTAGTTTTTATATGTATCAATCTCCATGAATGAAAAGGTGGAGTGCCTAGTAGTGTTAACCACAAGGGCATCGATATAAGGCAATAGCGAATTATCCTTTGGGCTGGCCCTTTTAAGTCTTTATAATCTATGCAGATCCTAACTTTTCCATCTTCCTTAGGAACTGAGACTATATTTGCTACCCATTCAAGGTACTTGGCTACTTTTAAAAAACTTGCATCAAACTGCTTTTTCATTTCCTCTTTTATCTTTAGGAACATATCCAACTTCATGTGTCTTAATTTTTGCTGTATTGATCGGCACTTTAGTTTTAAAGATAGTGATAGTTTATGCTCAACAACATCTATGCAAGGTATAGGCATATCTTGATAGGGCCATACAAATATATTCATATATTCTTACACTAAATCCTTCGATTTTTGTTTCTTAAATAGTGATAGAAAAGTTATCTAACTTCTTTCTTATTCTCTTCATCCCCCAAATTCAAAAAATTGGTGGATTCCTAATGGGGTTCTATAATTTTCTTCTCTTACTCCATCCATTTTAATAGATCATGAGGCAAATCATAGTTTTCTAAATCAATATTATTATTAAGCTCACTAATGTGAATAAAATTTTTGAAATCAAATCTGGCATTATTGTCTTGGTCATCCATAATGTTCGTTATTAAAAGACCTAAAAATAGGTACAATCATAAAAAAATATAAATTGATTTTGGTAAAGGCAAGAAAAATAAGAGTAACAATGAAAAAGAGAAAATAAAAAATTTTGGTATATGTGAAATGCACCGCATTCATTATTTTATTAGGATAATGAAAATAAGCCTATACATTTAACCTTTGCATGCTCTTGAGCAGAAACAATTAGAAATTTCAAGTTGAATGGTTTAAGGATAACAAAAATAGTACATCATTCTTGGATCTCCTAATCTAGAAAAAGAAAAAAGAACATCTCTTCATTTTGCATAATTTTCTCATCTGCAGCAATCTAAACTTGAGAGAAGGCTTCTTCTAATCCCAACATCAGTTTACCCTTTCTAACATCAGACGATCCAAGGTGGATATATCCATCAAAGTGAAATGTCTCATTCAAATAAGGGAACACCATTTTTTCATCAACTGACTCATACCCATTGAGGTATGCCATTCTCTTCTTTTTATTCTTTAGCATCATATTTCTTCTATTAGTGGTGGTAGGCTTATAGCTTAAGCCCTATCTCTCTTTGTTCTCAATCATGTTTCATGCCTTCTTGATTTCTTGTAAAGCTCTTCCCAAAGCCTACCCTACTTCCTAACCTTTGTCAATTGTCTGCTTGATCACTATATCTGTAGTATTTGGCAATCAAGCGATTAGTATCCTTGACCTCTCTTTGACATAAGTAGCATTTGTTATTTTAAAAGCTCTAAATAAGCATTGGGTTACCTTTTAAGTAGCTTCAACATAAGAGATGGTCAAGGTTTTGGTTACTAATAAGTCTTTCTCACCATTTAAATAAACTTGCTTCCCTTCAATAATGAACTTTACCTTATAGTATAAAGATGAATGTACAACTCTAGTTGTATGAATACAAGGTCTTTCGAATAAATAGCTATATGTAGGTGTTATATCCATTGCTTGAAATAAGATATTAAAGATACATGGGCTAATCTATAATGGAATCTCTATATCACCGATCATCTTTCTTCATGCTCTATCAAAAGCGCTTACTATCATATGGCTATTTCTCACGTGAGAAAGGTCTATTGGAAGCTTTAATAATGTAGTCATAGACATGACATTAATAGATAACCTATTATCAATCAATACATTAACCATGGTGTAGGTTTTACATTTAAAAGTGGTGTACAGGGCTTTAACACTACCTTGTCCCTTTAAAGGTATTTCATCACCATTAAAAGTAATGAAGTTAGAGGCTATAATATTCCTAACTAAATGATCTACTTTCTTAACAGAAATATTATGTTTGATGTAAGCTTGATTAGGAATTTTCAACAAAGCATTCCTATGTGCCTTTGAGCTTAACAATAGTGACAATAAAGAAATACTAGTTGACAATTTGTTTAACTAGTTAATTATACTGTACTCACTATGTTTAATGATCTTTAAGAATTCACAACCTTTTTTCTCTTATACCAACTCCTTAATTTACACTTTTAGGCTTACTATCAGCTTAGTACCTTGACTTTCCCTTATATCTTTTTCTTTCACCTTACCTTGCCCTTTTTTGGCCTTTTCTAACGTCTCAAGAGTGTAACACCAGCCATTCTAGGTTATTCCTCCCATGCTTGTTAGGTTTGTAGTATTTTTCATATCTAGACCATTCGAGATCATGTCAAGTCCTCGATCACGACATCATAGTCACACTTTCACATAACTACTTTATCTGTTTGGTAAGGAAATGGACTAGGAACATAAATAGTCATTGCCATCCAAGAAAAAGAGATAGTTTTCTTAGTTATAGGTTCTAGTTT
Source organism: Durio zibethinus (assembly GCF_002303985.1). The sequence goes on along the minus strand of NW_019167838.1, from coordinate 16,043,114 downwards.
CTTATCATAGAACACCATTAGAGGTTTAGGGATAAAAGACTTGTCGGATGGCTTATCATCTATCATATTCACATTATCTTCATCTTACTCACCATAAAACTCTATTACAATCACATCCATAAGACTTTGCAATATTTATCGAAAAACTTCATGTCTTTGGATCGAATGTTTGATCATTCCTTCATGGTACTTGCTAACTTGGTTATGGTCTTCATTGCTTCCATTGTCATCTAGAGAAATCAGCTAAATCATGTTTGCCTCAATTAAATAGTCATACACCCATTCAAAATGGGTTATCATCTTGTCCATGTATCTTTTGATTCTCATATCTTTTCCATTATCAATGCCTTAATCTTCCCTTCAGTGTGTTCTGGCAAAAGGTTTCCATTAATACTCATCTTGAATTTGGTATCAAAAGTTAAGAGCCTCTCTTTTGTTAGACCTTTTACATTATGTTTAAGTGTTGTGCAGTTTTCAGTGGAATGCCTTGACACACCATAATGGTAGTCGCACTTGGTATTGGGGTTAGACTAACTTAGGTAGGGTGGCTTTAATGGTGCTCATGGATAGGGGCAATAAGGTGACCTCTCATCAACTAGGGGTACAGATCGGTGTAAGACATTGAAATTAAGTCAAATTGAGGCTTTCTCGATTGCTATTGTTTTGTGGGTTTCTTTGGTTATTAGTTTCATGGGTTGGTTAGGCAAACGGTTGAATTGGTGGTATGTGAGTGTAATTGGGTGGTTGAAGACTAAAGGTTAGCCTGTATGGTGGTTGTTGGGATGCATTGTAATAATATGGTTACCGGGAGTTTTGGTTGGTAAAAGGGTAATAAGAAGGGTATGGTGGGCTTCGATTATATGGAATGAAGGAACAATGTGAAAATTTTTTATAAATGACTACATGTGTCTCATGCTCTTTCTTTTTTGGATTTGTTGCCTTCTTTTTGGGCCTTATAATTTTTCCACTCTTGATAGCAGTCTCTATCATTTCTCATAAAATCACCATGTCAGAGAAATTCTTTATTGCATTTCCATCAACTTGTTATAGTATGGGGCTTTTAGTGTGTCGACAAATAGCACAGTGATCTCTTTTTCAACTAATAATGGTTGGACTTGAGCTGCTGCATCTCTTAATTGATGCAAATATTCCTTAAAGGTTTTTGTTGACTTTTTTTTTTATATTTTGTAACAACAGCCTATTAGGGGCCATATCAAAGACATACTTACACTAGGCAACAAAGGCCTTAGCCAAGTCCTTCCACAAATGGATTAAACTTTGATCTAGCTATATGTACCATCTTACTACTAATCTGGTTAAATTATCTTGGAAACAGTATATTAGGAGCTTGTCATTTTGGGTATGACTTATCATCTTTCGACAGAACATAGTAATGTAAGTAGAGGGACATTTTGTTTCATTGTATTTCTTAAAATTTAGAGTTTTAAATTAAGTTGGGATAACTAAATTAGGCACTAAAATAGCACATTAGCATCAATACTCCCATAAATGCCACTACCCTTTACTACCATGAGCCTTTCTTCAAGTTGGTCATACTTGTTTCATATTTTTGAGTTCACAACTGGCTTTAACATGTCACGTGACTTCTCTTATTTGATCAGGTCGTCTAGATTTGATACCAAGGTGGGGTCAACAGGGATAAATCCTAGGTTAACATTCAAGTGAATCTATGGTTGACTAGTAAAAGGTTTGATAAAAGGGTAAGGTTATACATTTGGTGGCTGCATATGTATGCCGTAGGGAGCTTGAGCTTAAGGTGCAATGAACCTTGAAGGGTATAACAGTTCTTTGACATTAATCTCTTCTCCTAATCTTGATGTACCAGCAACTCCTTTACCCTTTAATGAACTAGATAAGAATTGCCTTAGTTTAGCCATTTATGCCTCAATACTTTGTTGAATTTCTATTACTTTTTCCCTATTTTTTCTTGCACCTTTTTGACCCTCTCAAACCTAGTTACATTCTCTCTTTCCATGACTTAAGCTTGAGAATGAGTGTTATATCTCCTCAAGATTGATTGACTTAGGTTTTTTGGCTTCACTATCCTTGAACCTTAGTTTATTAACCATGAATTAGAGCACATGATACAATATCATTATTAAATTGCATGCATGGAAAGAATGTAATGCAAATTAGGACATTGCTTTGGATTAATTTGAACAAAAGAAACTTTCATTAACCATAGGAATTCTTGTACACCATCCAATCATCCTTACATTAAAATTGTAAAAATATTTAACTTGAGCATATTGCTCTTTAGCCTCACATAAAAAGTCTAACAACTGCTGGCTATAACCCTAGGTCAGTATATTCTCCCATTCAGGTGCTTTAGCTTTTTCGACCATTCCACCAACATTCTAAATAGCCTTGTAAATTTGAAAAGTGTTTTACGTATGTTCCTAAACTTTTTGCTTTCCACATCTCTCAGGCTTTTACTTTCATGTTGCAAATATGGGCCCATTCATCCTCATTTTCTTACCACTTCATTAGAATCTTGTCCATGTGGTTTTGGTTCTCAACTTGTTAGTGTACCAGCCTTATTAGCTTTTGTTCCAATGTCTTTTGCATTGTAGAATTCTTGCCTTCTTATTCCTTTAATCTAACATTTAATTGTTTGTTTTCTTTGGTAACTTTGAAAAACTTATCCTTTCATGTTTGCTAGTCCTAAATGATAGCGACAATTGCTTCCATGTTCTCTCTGGCTCTACCTTTTTAATAATCCATCATATTCCTTAAATCTTCAGTTTCCTTCTTGGATCCTTTTGAAGGCCTAACATCTATTCTTAGTTTTTTGTTTTCTTGATAGAGATTTTTCAAATCTCATTTCAACAGCTTTTGTTTCTTAGCCAACTTTTGCAATGCATCATTTTTCATCATCAAATCATATTTTAATTGATTAACCTATTCTAACAATGCCATCATTTCTTTCTCTATTTTCTTTCTTTCTACCTCAATTCTTGCTAGACAATCTTAAGGGCTGTAAATATTGGCTTTAATGTAAGGGTGGGTAACTATTTTGAAACATCATTCGGTAATGGCCTAACTTCATTGATTATTTTCACTCTCTATAACAATTATCTTTTTGCCACATTGTCTGCATACCTGACCAAATTCATTCAATTGATCTATTTCCAAGCTTTGAAAACTTCCCAAACTTCTTTCATATAGTTAGGTGCACTATAATCGAATTCAAGTAGCTTGAGTCCATGAGTCATAAGAATAAACTGTCAGGAACCATATTGCCTCTAGACCATAAGAGGTGCGTAGCTAAATGTGCCCTATATCCCTAGCAATGGGACCCATGGTTTGTCTCTACAACTATATAATATGGCTAAAGAAAGGATCCATGGTGCTCTCCACATTATGGCCTGACTTGTGAGATTTAAAAAAAATGACATCCAATACTTTTTTATCCAATCTTTTCACCATTCTTTAGTAACAAACTCCTTGATCGAAATAAAGTGAGTAAAGAAAGGCCAAAATGACAATTTTTCTTTTCCCTAAAAGTGACTTTAAATCCAAATGTAGAGTAGCTGAACACATTTTATGAATTGGCCTTCATTTTTCCTTCTATAGTAGTTTAATGATTTGATGGTTTCAATTATGATGGTAGGAGATGGATTTATGTCACTACCTAATTGCTCAAAAAAATCCACATGCACTGACTGTGGAAGCATTAAGATATGACCATCTTCTAAACAGTCCTCTTCTTTTTCCTAGGTAGTTTTTTATTGGCTCTTAAGCTTTAAATAGTTCTTACACACAAATGATACTACTATAGGCTTCATGAGAGCTTCTCTTGTTGAAATTGGCCCAAAACAATACCCCTTAAGAAATATTATGCCTATATGATTCATGTAGCAAAATTAAAGGCAACAAAAGAATTAAATAAGTCAGTAATGTTAATAAATAAATAAATGATCAAGCATAGCATATAACATAATTGTAGACACCAAATTTTGTCTAGAACATTTTTAGCATGGTTGAACAAAGTCCATTTGAAACCCATAAAAAGGCCTATTTAAGAGCCCATAAAATGCATTGATATTTAGGCCTACAATAAACAAAGAAAAAGGAGAATCATATGACTATTGTCAAACTCTTTCACATGAGACTTATATAGATGATACCTTTTCATGTGGATGCATAAGAAATAAAGAATAAATGAAATGAGTAAAACCTAAAGTCAACTCTAGTTAAAATTGCACAAAACTTGATTAAAATGAATAAAACTAGGGTCAATCCTCAAAATTCACAACTTAATTGGAATCAATGTGGTTTAAAATTAAATTTGGTGATTTTTAAAACACTAAAAATTTTTATTGGAATGGGGGAAGTACAAAATTACTAAAATGCCTTTGAAGGATATTTTGTAATTTAGCATTTTTGAGCTTGGCTTTTCATGAAACTTTTTAGATCTTAATTTCATAATATTTCATGATTTCTGGTGTATTTGAAATCACAACAGCACACAAAAAAGTGTGAAATTACTATAATATCCCTATAATGGTATTTTCATAATTTGGCCTTCTCGAGCTAGGATTTTTATCAAAATTTTTAGATCATAATTTCATAATATTTCATTATTTTTGGTGCATTTGAAATCACAGTAATACCTCAAGAAGTGTAAAATTACCAAAATACATTTATAGGGGTATTTTCATAATTTGACCTTCTAAAGATTGGACTTTCATGAAATTTTTCAGATCTTAATTTTACAATATTTCATGATTTTTGGGATTCAATGATTTTAGGTGCTTTAAAATCATAAAAATGAGGATGTGACCAATGATCTGTAAGAAAATGGCCTAAATACCGAAAATTTTGTACTAGGGGTAAAATGGTTTTTCCATGGGTTTAGAGGCTATAAAAATCCAACCTTTGTAGTGAATAATAGCGACGATTAGATCTCTCATTGAATCTTGATCTACTAGCTAAAAGTTTGTTCATTGAAAAGAAAAAAAGAAAAACTTTGACCCTTGGATGGAATTTGATTCAAGGGTCTATATTCATCAAGATAAGTTTTTCTAAGGGTCTTCCTCTTTTGAAAAAAAAAAGAGGGCAAAAAGAAGAGGGCTAGGGGGAGGAAAGATGAAAGTTTTCAAAAAAAAAAAAAAGAAGAGAGAATGAGGAAAGGTTGTACAACGAAAAAGAAGGAAAATAAACTTCATAAACCAAAAAGGTGATTTCTTTGATCCCATCTTAAGCATTTCACATGCATAATGTCTTTCCTTATTTTCTATGTGTTTCTTTATGTGAAGTTCAAGACATAAATGGCTATTATATCCTATACATATAGGAATGTTTTCTTTTCTAGGTTTTTCATAAACATGATTGAGGTTTTGGTTCCATCCAAAAAAGGGGAAAGCTGTGACTAAAATAAATAGTTCTTGGGTAAGTTTAAAAGCTGGTTTTCTTTTCTTTATATGAAACTTTGAAAGTCATTAACTTTCTTGAGTGCATCATTGAAAGGATAAGCTGGGAATCAAATGGAGTTTCATTTCGATTTTGATTAAAAAAAACCACATGGTTCTCTCCTTCCACATCAATCTTCACGTGAAAAGCAAAAGTTCTATTTGTTGTCAACAGCTCCAATGATGATTTCCCTTTTTACAGCACAGGGGCTCAGGTTCATGTTGTAGTGAGCGCTTTTTGACTGGTACAATAAAAAAGGTTTCTTCTGTTTTAGAAAGCTAGTGCCTTTCCAAACCCAAAGGATGAGAAATTCAAAATCTTTATTCCTGTTGTATTCTGCTTCTCCACTTCTTTCCTTTCTATTTTTGGCATTTTCCTGGCAAAAACTTGGGACTCTATCTTGGTCGGGGTCATGTATTCAGTTCATGCTCTTCTTGCATAAAATTTATAAAGGGAGTTTGAGGCACTATCAATCTTGGCACCCATTGTTTACACTTGAAGCTTATGTTTGCTGCATGGGTTCAGTTTGTGGGAGGGAAAAGTATGAAACTTTGGCTGTAGAATGACTAAAAAAGAAAAAAAGGAATCTTGTTGTTCAGATTGGTTTCTAAGCCAAAAAAAAAAAGTACAAAAAGAAATAAAGCAAGCAAGCAAGAAAGAAGACATGGTCCTTAAGCTTATAAAACTGGGTAAGATCAAAACTTGACGAGGGGGTTTGCTTTTTTGTGTTTGTCTCCAGTTTGCTTCCCTTTTGCTGCCCAACGGGGCTTGTTTGTGGAAGCCTAGGGCTTCAATTTTGTGTGCTCTTTGATTTTTCTTATTGTTGCATGATCATTGTTGGTAGTATATCTTTTCAAGATCATTAAGTTTCTTCCATAGTGTTCTGCCTTTTAGTTCAAATCTCCTAGCTTAGGCTGTGGTTTTCTTTTTAGTTTTGTTTCCAGCTTCTGTTTCTAAGTAGATTTAGGCCATTGATTCCAAAGGTAATAAATTTATAGGCTTGGTTGTGTCCCCCCTTTTGTTTTTGTTTTGCTTCTCTATATGTATTCGATTTTCACACATTCATGGCATGAAGATCGTAGGAATGAAAGGAGTATTATTGTGTCTATGAACTTGGTACCTCTTCCTAGTTGTTTTTACATACACACTGCTTATATGGAGGAAGATTTAAACCCTTGCATGTTTATGGGTTCTTCAACATAAGGACTACTCATGGGGAAAGTTTTTTTTCCAGAAAGTTTCAGTTTTCTTTTTGTCCTAAGATACAGCTGCTGGCTTGTGGGGAGGAAAGCTCAAAGCTTTTACACCTATTTCCTCCTTTTGCATGTTAGTTGTTTATGAAGGAAAAAATATTATTATTAAAGCTAGACTATCATTCCAAGGCTTCATTTCCTATCTTGTCATAGGTTAGTAAATGATATAATGCAATTGTCTTTCATATTACATATATCCTTTTTTTAGGTTTCAATTTAAGTTTAAACCTCATGCATCATAATCTTTGTTGTTCAAACTTTCAGGTTAAATTTAATTCCATGCAACTTAGTTTTTATTGTAAATTGTTATTATTTTCTTTTATTCCATCTATTTATTTTATGCACATTGGCTTCAGTATATATATATATATATATATATATATATGTAAATATATAGTAATAATAATAAAATGAATGAAATTTTTCGATGATGAAATTTTAGAGAAGTTCGAGTAGCAATTCTCTAAAATCTCTAGGTGAGGATATTTTACTAAATTACCATCAAAGTAATTGAGTATTTAAGAAAATATTCAATACATGAAATCTTCATTCATTTGTCTTCATAAGTTTTTTAATTAAATTATTTTATTATAAAAACAATAAAAAAAATAATTACTATTTTTAGAAATTATGCTATGATATTTGAAAATTATGATTAACCACTTTTGTTTTTTTTAATAAAAACAATAACAAAGAATAAACTTGGGATCTAAATAAAATTAGAAAAGAAAATGTAAACAAAAAATCTCCAAAAATGGGATTCTAAGGAAGTCTGAGTAGAGATTCCTAAGAAATTCCTGAAAAAAGTTTTCTAAAATACCGTTAAAGTATTGGGATATCTAAGAAAAATTTCAATACAAGATTTTATTTATTTTGTTCCTTTAAAAAATTTTTAGTGATAATCAAAGAGATTAAAGCATAATTAAAATGAATAACAAAATGTATAACATAATAATAACTATCATATTCTTCATATACATATTCTACTTTATTGCATTATATAATTTTAAATACAAATGAAATTTTCGATGATGGGAGCTAGGGAAGTCCAGGTAGTGATTTTTTAGAATTTCGTAGGTGAGAAAAGATTTTTAAAAATTACCGAAGTATTAAAATATTTAGAAACTCTTTTCAATATAAAATTTTAATTAATTTCAACAGTTCTTGCAAAAGGATAAAAAATAATACATATTTATAAAAGTTTTTGTTAATAATAAAATTAAGTATTAAGAATTTCTGATGATAAGACTTTGATAAATCTGAGTAGTGATTGTTAAGAATTTTTTAGGTGAGAAAAATCTTCTAAAAATTGTCAAAGTATTGGAATATTTAAAAGTTTCTTTTCAATATGAAAAATTTTCATTTTTTAATTATTTTCTTTAATTTGAACAATTTTTCTTAATAAATAAAAATGTGTGTTTTTGGAAATAAATGTATTTGTAGATAATATTATTATTACATGACTTTTAATAAATTTTAAGAAACAAACAAAAACTTTTCGAGGATGAGATCCTAAAAAAATTCGAGTAGTGATTATTTATGAATCTTTAAGTAAGAAATCTATCTAAAATACTGTCAGTGTATTGGAGCATTTAGATTAATTTTTGATAAAAGTTTTTCGTTCTTTTATAAATGGCATAAAAATGAGTTTTAAAAAAAATACTATTTGTTTTTAAAATTATAGATATCATATTTTATAGAAACAAATATGAACCACCGATGATATGATTTTTTAGAATTTCGAGTAGCGATTCTTAAAAATTCCTTAAGTGAGATGGTTCTTTTTAGTATTGCTAGAGTATTGAAATATCTTTTGAAAATTTTCAATATAAGCTTCTTATTTATTTTTTAAGCTTATTAAAAATTAAAAATATATTTTTAAAGAAACAAGGAAATTTAAATTTTAAATATCAAAATTAAAACTATTTTAATCATAATTAAAGGATAACATAGAATTAATTGGTACCGTTTTAAACGGGTGACATGGGGGATGCTAATCCTTCTCTACGTGTAATCGACTCCTAAACCCAAACTATTTTCGCAGACCCAAAAATTATCATTTTAATAAATTTTAATTAGTTTTAAAATTTTATTAAAAAGGTAACTTTTAATAGGTGGCCAATCACACTTAGCCAAAAAAAGATTAGTGGTGATTCCATCTTTTGTTTTCAAATTCGTCTAGCAGTCTCCAAAACTATTACGATAGCTTGGCGACTCCATTGGGGATATCATTTTTTTTAGAAAGACAAGCCAAAAATTAATAATGTGTTATCTCTAGTTTTGTTTTAATGGTCTTAATTAGTATTTAAGCATAATTTTCTTAATTTTAATTCTTTCTAATAATATAATAATAAAAACAATAATAATAAAAGGGAAATAAAAAATTACATTTTATTTTACCCTTGTCATTTACTTACTATTTACTCTTTTATTTTATACTTTGTATGTATTATTATAGTTAATATGAAGTGTTTTGAATAAGAATTATAATACTTTGTTCCTTTGTTCACACATGACACATTCACATCATGCATGAGCTCTATACTTGGGCTCCAACCCTCTTAGAAGGAAGTAAAGTACCTATGCTCTCATGAAGTGATAACCTCTGCGATGGCAAGCAAAATACTCCTACTCAAATTGAGCCCTTTTTATTCATTGCCTGTAATGGGTAGGATCAGAGTGCCTTACTAGTCCAAGGTGAATGCTAGTGACGAGCCGTTTGGAGATCTTTAGATGCAAATCAATTCAAACCAAGTATATAGTAAACCATAAGAGTCGAACCTAGGTAGAGCCATTCTACCCTTTTCATAGACCATCTCCATGAATTAGAATAAAAAAGGGAACATTTATATTGTAGTTTTTTTTTTTTTTTTAAGAAAATCATAAAGGTAGGCATTTATATTTGTTTTGATTTTTCAAAAAAAAAAAAGGATCTTTATCTCATTTCCTTTTCTAAAAAAGAATTTCTTTTGTTTTTTTTTTTATTTTTCAAGCTTTTATGACTATATATATTTTTATCTTTTTATCTTTTCTCTTTTTTTGTACTAATGAGTTTTTTTTTTCTTTTATGTTTTTTCTACATAAATTAAATTGGCATGATACAATAACATAGTGAGGTATTTACTCCCAAACATATTTCAACAAAGTTTTTTTCATAGATCCCACAATATTACAAATTTTCTTTTTGTTTGTAACTGTCCTGTGCGAATCGTACAATGAGGTGCATAAATGGTCTAAAAAAACTCAACAAAAGGAAAGCGATTGTTTACCTGTTGGTTTCATCTCAAGGTTACTAGAAAAAGTGCATCTCAGTCTTACCAAGAACAATTTGGAATATTTGGCTACCATATGGAATCAGATGGGTAAATCTATTAAGGAAACATTTTGTAAAAAATATGGGCAAATTATATCTCTTATCTCAGTAATAATTGAGGAACATTTGATTCGAGTAGTTGTTCAATTTTGGGACCCATCATACAAATGTTTCACATTTAATGAGGAGAATTTGACACTAACCATTGAAGAATATTCAATTTTGGTAGGATTGGAATTACAGTACCCTGATAAGATATGTCAGAAAACCAAAGTTAGGGTATCATAAGAAGATAGCTAAACTTATGGGAATGAAGGTAGAAGTTGTGGATGCTTTGACTAAAGACAAAGGTAAAGGTGTTGGCTTACCTTGGCATTTCTTTCATGATTTCATTTTGGGACACTTAGAAGATGATCAAGATAGTGTTCGTCCTAGCAATTTAAAGCATGGCGATCTTTGTAAAAACTTTGGGATATATTGAATTAGCAGTAGTTGATCTACTTGAACAAATCAAAAGTCAAGTGATTAATCCCACCTTGGCCATCATAGCTGAGACAATCAGATCACTGAACTTTTTTTGTTGAAATGGAGGATGTTTCACAGGGAGTGCATAACTACTATTTGTTTGGATAAAAAGCCATTTCAGATGCAAGTAAAGTGTTTTTTCCAAGCCTTATCTTTGAAATTGAGAGCTAGTCAAAAAGTTTTGCCAAAGTCAGTGGCCTCCAAAGAAGAGTGAGTAACATTCTTTCGAAGGCTTACTAGTGATCAGGTCAAATGGATGGTACCATGGATGCCTTATGTCCCAATGTTATATCAAGGTGGAGATGATCCATGGGTACTACTTTTGGGATTGTGGGGAGTGGTAAGTTACACTCTACTAATAGTGTTAAGGCATTTGGTGCAAAGCAATTTATCCTCACCACGCGTGGACTCACCTTAATAGAATTTGCTTATGGAGAAACAGGCTCATCAAGAATAGCAGAGCAGTCAGTTCAAGTATGGAAGAAGACTTGGAGGCTAAGATTAGGACCTATTCTGGACAAAGTCACCCCCGATTACTTGATTTGGAAGGTAAATTGTTCTAGAGATATTATGCTCCTTTAAGATGATTTCTCATTTCAACAAGTGAACCTGTGGGTAAAAGAACCATTATCAGAAGTTGAGCTTATTAAGCAAGAACTTGAGCAGAGAAAAAGAAATTGAGAAAAGAAAATTTGACACTCTAGGAAAAGATAGGACAATTGAAATATGAAGTGGAAGCTTGAGAAAGTAAACTTAAAAAGGCAATGCAAGATTGGGCTGTGGCCAAATATTATTTAAAGGATTTGCATTAAGAAAACAAAAACATGCAAACCCAACTAAATGAGGGAAAAAGCACTAGATTTAGTATTAGCAGCAAAGGGAAATGATTGAGCTTCAAGAAGAGATGCAACATTGAAAGGACAAAGCCAAGGAAAATGAGGAAAAAGCCATCAAGATTTTTTGATAACAAAAAAAGTGGGAAGGTTTTATTCAATAGCTTCAGCAAGATTAATGGAATGTCAAAAAGAGAATGCTAAATTAAAGGCATAGATCAAAGACAAAAAAAGAAAACAGAAATGCAAAAGGATGAAGAATCACTCTGCCAAGTAATTTAAGAGATAGACAACAACTACGAGACCACAAAAACCATATTTCCACAATCATCAAAGAATGGCAAAATAGAGAAGAAGATTAGAGATACACTTGCTATCTCGAAGTGGATACTCGAATGAAGTGGAAGGCAGAGAGTTTGGGAAGCCAACAATACATAGAGCATCTGGCTAGTCAAATTTGTAAGGCAATAAGGAAAGCAAGGGAGATGGTCGAGAGAATAAAAGCTTTAATACAAGAAATCAACCCAACTGGAAGTTATGAGCAATGTTTGTTGAACCTTTTAGTTGAAACCAAGGATCACTATAAGCAAATTAAATGTTTCTATGGCTACAATGTTAAAATGATAGACTCTCTGTAATAAAAACTAGTCGAAATCAATGAAAAGTACTAATGTTTGAGATAAGTCTTGGAGTAAATACCTTTCAACGCATTCGTACATACATTGTCCATATTTTTCTTTCTTAATTTTTACCTCATTAAAATGATGTTTTTAAAATTAAAATAAAAACTGTTTTGCTTTCACAAAAATAAAATGGCATCTTAATTTTTCAAATTACAGTAATGAAAGGTTTAAAGATAACTCAGCCATTGAAAGTTTGAAACCAATTTGCTTGTCACCTGTACAATACACAATTACAAGTGAGAATTATGAAAAACGAGTAGGTAGCTAGGAAAGAGAGAATGGAAATAGTTCAGGAACATATGCAAGAACGGATGGTTAAAATGTAAGAAGAGATGCAAAGACAAATGATAGAGTTAAGGGAGTTAATGAGGGGCATGGCCAAAAGGAAAGGTGTTATTGAAGCCTCTACTATAAGAGAGGAAAATTGGCCCTAAGAAAACAATAATTTTAGAGAAGAGCCATATTACCCACTCGGGTATATACCACACCATGCTCGAGCTCATCAACTGATGTATCCATCACATATGGGTAGGCAACCTTATTCATTCATGAATGTGAACTAATCGACTAACCAATAACCAAATCAAGGGCAATTTGAGCATAACCCAAGATATAATCTGGTTGATCCAATTTTTGTTTCAAATTTAGATGATCCCAATGAACGAGAGAAATAAATAGGCATGTTAGAGTCAGGAGAGAAAAAAGAAATTTTACACAAGTATGACTTAAAAGAAGAGAGACTAAAAGTTGTTAAAGGAATAAATATTTTGGCATCATTGATGCAAATGAACTCAGTCTAGTCCTAGATCTAGTAATTCCACTGAAGTTTAAAACTCTTGATTTTAAAAAGTATGACAGAACTAAGTGCCCATTAGCCTATCTCACAATGTTCTAGCATAAGATGACAGGTGACACTAACAATGATAAGCTTTTTATCCATTATTTTTAGGATAGCCTCACTGAGTCTGTAGCTAAATGGCATGTTCAACTAGATAAGAGTCGCATATATTCTTAGAAAGACTTTGCTAAAGCTTTTCTTGGCCAATACAAGCATGCATTAGACATGGTTCCTAATAGGTTGTCACTGTAAAATATGGAAAAAAGAGCCAATGAAACTTTTAAGGAATATGCCTATAGATTGAGGGATCTTACCACTCGAGTACAGCCACCTTTGACTAAAAAGTAGACAACAGTGATTTTCATGAATACTCTCAAGGTATCATATTATGATAAACTTGTTGGCAATGCAACAAAAAATATTACGGATATGGTAATTTTTGGTGAAATGATAAAAAGTGCCATCAAGAGTGGTAAGATCAAAATAGGTAATGCCTTTAGTTTCAAGAAAGTAATGCCACCTAAAAAGAAAGATGGAAAGGCACATGTTGTGGCCTATGGCAATAAAACATCTAGAAATTTTGTCCCATATCACCCCTATCCAACCTATCCACCTTATTACCCCATCACACATAACATTTCCCATGGTCCATACCCATATTAATCGATACCACCACTAAGATTCCTACAAAGCTTTCAGCCTCACATGCCTACTTACACTCTTGCACTTATAGCCCAACCTATTGTTCAACCCAATAATTTGACAAGCAATCCTAGAGGTCCAAGGGCCATTCAAGAGAAAACTCCCTTTGATCTCATTCTCATGTCTTACAATGATTTGTTCCTTTAATTGGTAGCAAACCATCTCATTGTACCTTACCCTATAGAACCATTGAAGCCTATATATCCTAGGTGGTATGATCCAAATGCTTGGTGTGATTATCATGATGGGGTTGCAAGCCATTCTACAGAAACTTTCATAGCTCTTAATATAAAGTGTAGCATTTGATCAAGAAAGGACACGCAAATTTTGACACTAATGGAAAGCCAAATGTTAATGAAAATCTTTTACCAAACCACTTTAGGCCAATAATCAATGCAATAGATGGTAGTATGGCAAGGCGTGTTAAGAGAAGTGTTGATAAAGTTAAAACTTCAATAGGTCAAGTGTTTAAAATTTTGGTCAAAGTTGACAAGCTTTACCTAATTCCCTCAAAATAAGAGATCCATCATGAAGACTATGATTAGGCCCAAACATGTATCTATCATATGAATATGGAAGGACACTCAATTCAAAATTGTGGCGTGTTTCACCAAGTGCTACAAACAATGATGTATTCGTCCTTGGTAGAGTTTTATGAAGAAAATGATTAGAACATTATGAATTTAATAGAATAAGGGTCTTCAGGGAGTATGCCCTTTAAGTTTATACTTAAGTTGATAACAATTTATTGTAATGAAAAATGAAGTAAGGTGCAAAAACAATCCTTGATGAATGCAGTAGGAGGAGGATCTTTAAAAAGTATGTTCTCCAAGTTATGCCTAAACTAATAACTATCTTTTGCAACCTAAAACCAAGCTTGATGAAAAAAAAACCCATTTTTTCCCATGAAACCTATAACAATTCAAGTCCCTAGCCCATTCCCTTATCAGAGTAATAAGGTAATGCCATGACAGTATGATTATAATGTCATGACAGAAGAATCAAATGATTGTTAGGTTACAAGTGACCCCAATTTCACCAGTACTATAAATATAATTGGGATAGGTGGAATGACAAGGAGTGGGAGATGTTATACTTCTGAAATGATAGAGAAAGCTCAAAAAGAAAAAGCTAAAGAAAGAGAAAAGATGTTAGGAGAAAGAGACAAGACATATTTTGTAGTGGCTCCAGATGCACGATATAAAGAACCTATCACTGAAAAAAAAAAGCCTTCGAGTTTTTAAAGTTGATCAAACATAATGAATATAGCATAGTAAAGTAGTTGAACAAGATACCTACTAAAATTTTTTTATTGCCATTGTTGTTGAATTCTCCATCGTGTCAAAATGCCCTATTGAAATTGTTGAATCAAGCACATACGAACTATAATATCTCTGTCGAGAACGTTAACCATATTATGGAGAGTATTATGGCTTCAAATTTCATAACTTTCAGTGATGATGAAATTTCACTAGATAGACGGAGCAGTACCAATGCCTTTTATATCATTACTATGTGAAAAGGCCATATCATAGCTAAGTTTATTATTAACAATGGCTCTTCAATCAATGTCATGCCTATGATCACCCTAACAAAATTACCTATTGATGTTTCACATATGAAGACTAGCCATATGATAGTGACAGCTTTTGATGGGTCTCGAAGGGAAGTGTTAAGAGACATTGAAATACCAATATAAATAGGGCCTTGCACTTTCTTTATAGAATTGCAAGTCATGGACATTCTGCCATCTTATAGCTGCTTATTGGGATGACTACGGATTCATATGGTAGAAGCTGTTCCATCATCTTTGCATCAAAAAGTAAAATTTATAATTAAGGATAAATTGGTTAGTGTTTTTAAAAAAGAGGACTTATTGGTATCCAAGCCCATTACTGCTCCATATATGGAGGTTACAGAGGAGGCATTGGAATGATCGTTTAGATCCTTTAAATTCATTAATGCAACTTATGTAAAGGATGGGTTGAAGGTGGACACTTCATGCTTATCAAGTGAACCAAGATAGTCATCAAACAAGCACTTGATAAAGGATGACGTGTTGGATACGAACATGGAAGGAATTTGCAAGGAATCAATGAGCCACCAAAGGTATTTGAAAATAAAGAATGGTTTGGATTAGGATTTAAAGTTGCTATAATAAAAAAAAAGAGAGCCATGGTTGAAAAAAGAGAAAAGAGATTGGTGCAACATAAGGGACATTCATGAAAGAATGATCATCCCTTACCTCTATGACGCATTTCGTTCAAGCAAATATATCCACACTAATCTGTTAGAGGTTACAGAGAGGGAACCTATGTTGAACATGAAAGAAACATTTTTTGAACTCCATATTTATATGGTGGGAGATGCAACAACAACCATTCAAGAAGATAAGCCTCTTATTTATCCATGTCCTTGGGTAAAAAGCTGAATAATTGGAAATCAATAAAGTTGCCAGTTATTTTTAAATCTTTCACAAAGTAATGTAATGAGTTAATTTTTCCCCAATGCTTATGCCCAAGAACATTTGGAAGAATTTTGTACAAATTTATCTTTCCTTTATCATTTCAATAAAATGACTAGTTTTTTGCATTTGCATTTCCTCTATTATTTCATTCATTCAAAGTTAGAATTTCCTTTTCTTTTTCTTTTCCCACACATACGCTTACATCCTTTCAATTTCACCAATTTTTAAACTTTAGAATAATGAATACAAGGATAATCACAACAATCCAACATTTGACTTTGAAAAACCTATTCACATTGATGAACTTGATAATGAAAAAGATTTGGATGAGGACAATTTGCCCCCTGATTTATTAAAACTAATGGAACAAGAAAGGAAACAAATTAAACCTCATGCGAAAGCTACGAGCATAGTCAATTTAGGTGATGAGGAAAATAAAAAAGAGGTTAAAATAGGCACATCATTTTCACACATAGAAAGAAGGAGGTTGGAAGAATTACTTTGTGAGTTTGTTGATGTGTTTGCATGATCATACCAAGATATGCCAATACTTAATTTAGATATTGTAGAATATCGATCACCATTAAAACCAAAATGTAAGCCAGTATAGCAAAAATTAAGGTGCATAAAGCCAGACATGTTGTTGAAAATAAAAAAAAAGAGTAAAAAAGTAATTTGATCCAGGCTTTTTGGAGGTAGTCAAATACTCAAAATTGGTAGCTAATGTAGTCCCAATTCCCAAGAAAGATGAAAAATTTTGGATGTGCATAGACTATAGAGATTTAAATAAAGCCAACCTGAAAGACAATTTTTCTTTGCCTAATATTGACATTCTTATGGATAATACCATTAAGCACTCCACATTCTCTTTCATGGATAGTTTTTTTGGATATAACCAAATTAAAATGGCCCCTATTGATATGGAAAAAACTACATTTGTTACCATGTAAGGCACGTTTTGTTATACAGTTACGCTTTTTGGATTAAAAAATGCAAGAGCTATTTATCAAAGAGCAATGGTAATCATTTTCCATGACATGATGCATAAAGAAATAGAGGTACATGTGGATGATATGATTGCAAAATCTTGTGACGAAAAGGACCATGTTAATAATCTTAGGAAGCTATTCAAAAGATTGTGGAAATATCAACTCAAGCTAAACCTAGCTAAATGCACATTTGGTGTTAAGTTAGGAAAATTGTTAGGGTTTATGGTTAGTGAGAAGGGCATTAAAGTTAATCAAAATAAGATAATTGCCATACAGAACTTATCTCCTCCACACACATAAAGATAAGTAAAGGGTTTTCTAGGAATGATGAAATACATTTCTCACTTTATTTCTCAACTTATTTTTAAATGTGACCTAATTTTCAAATTGTTTTAGAAACATGATCTCGAAAAATGGGATGAGAAATATTAGTATACCTTTAAAAGAATTAAAGAATACCTGTCAAATCCTTTAGTGTTGGTACCACTTGTTGTGAAGAAACCAATGATTTTGTATCTCACGATGCATGACTATTCTATGGGATGTGTGTTAGGGAGCAAGATGAAACTAGCAAGAAAGAGCAAGTTGTCTATTACTTAAGTAAGAAGTTCACTGAATATAAGTCTAAATATTCCCAATTGGAAAAAATGTACTTTGCATTAGCTTGGACAGCCCATAGACTCAGGCAATATATGCTATACCATACTAATTGGTTGATAGCAAGGTTGGATCCTCTTAAGTATATTTTTGAAAAACCTTCATTGTAGAGAAGGTTAGCAAAATGACAAGTTATGCTCTTTGAATATGATATTGTATTTGTGTCACAAAAAGTGATTAAAGGAAGTGTGATAGCTGAATTCCTTGCAAAACATGCAACTAATGATTATAAGGTATGAAATTAAACTTTCTTAATGAAGATTTAATGACCATATCCCAAATGGAGAAAAGGGAACCAATTGAAAAGCTATGGAAAATATTTTTTGATGGAGCTTTAAATGCTTTGGGGCATGGGATTAGAGTACTTTTGATATTTCCTGATGGAAATTATTATCCAAGTACTACAAGGTTAAATTTTAATTACACCAACAATGTGGCAAAATACGTAGCATGCATAATAGGCCTATAAATGGCAATTGAAAAAAAAATTTGAGTGTTAGAAGCATAAGGAGACTTACCCTTGGTAAGCTGTCAACTATGTGGTGAATGGGAAATAAGAGATTCAAAATTGGTATAATACTAAAAGTATGTGGTAGATTTGATCAAACAATTTGATAAGGTCCAATTTCATCATGTACTTCAAGAAGATAATTAAATGGTTGATGCTCTGGCTACATGGCTGCGATGTTTAAAGTGTGTGATAAAATGGAAATCCATCATATTTGGTTAAATGTGCAAGGATCACCAACATATTGTTCAACTACTGAAGAGGAGATTGATGGCCTACGTTGGTACTATGACATCATACAATATGTCAAGCACTAACAATACCCAAAACATGTGTTAGAAAATGATAAATGAATTACCAAAAGATTGGCTATGGGATTTTTCCTTGATGGGAAAATTTTGTACAAGAAAAGTCAGGATCATATGTTATTAAGATGCATGAATACTGTTAAAGCCAAGAAAATACTGTAAGAAATGCATTAAGGAACTTGTAGAGCACATGCAAATGGCCATATGATGGCTAGACAAATCATAAGGGCAAGTTATTATTGGTTGACAATAGAGAGTGATTGTATCATCCATGCCAAAAAATACCATAAATGCCAGATTTATATAGATAAAACTAGATTTATACAGATAAAATTCATGATCTTTCAATCCTTTTACATGTCCTCACACTTCGTTGCCATTCTCCATGTGAGGGATGAATATAATTGGACTCATCACTCTAAAAGCTTCAAATGGACATCAATTTATCTTTGTAATGATTGACTATTTCATAAATGGATCGAAGTAGTTTTTTATGCTAATGTGACAAGGGTAGTGGTATGCAAGTTTATAAAAAAAGAGATAATATGTTGATATAACCTTCTAGAAAAGATCATTTTTGATAATGCTCATAATTTGAATAACAAGGTGTTAGTGGATGTTTGTGCTCAGTTTAAAGTGAAGCACTATAATTTAGCTCTATATCGCCTAAAGATGAATGGAGTAGTAGAAGCTGCCAATAAAAATAACAAGTGGATAATAGAAAAAATGACTAATACTTATAAGGACTGGCATGAAAAGTTTCCTTTCGCACTGTATGCTTACAGGACATCAATGCGTACATCTACTGGGGCCACTCCTTTTTTGCTCGTATATGAGATAGAAGTTGTGCTGCCAATCGAGGTGGAGATTCTTTCTTTAAGGATCTTGATGGAATAGATTTAGAGGAAGAGGAATGGGTCCAAAATCATTACAAAAAATTGAACCTCATTGAAGAAAAAAAGCTCACAGCTCTTTGCCATGGTTAGTTGTACCAAAAACAATGATGCGAGCATATAACAAAAGAGTTCAATCTAGGCATTTCAGTGAGGGAGAATTGGTTTTAAAGAAAATTCTTTCGAATCAGCATGATGATCGAGAAAAATGGATGCCAAATTGAGAGGGTTCATATGTAGTCAAAAAGGTTTTTTCAAGTGAAACATTGATCTTGGCAAACATGGATGGGGATGACTTGCCAAACCTGATAAATTCGGATGCTATAAAAAAATATTTTGCCTAAGAAGGAGACAAAAAAAAACAAAAAAAACAAAAAAAAAGCAAAAAAAAAGAATCAAAAATGAAGGAGAAGTCATAATTGAAAACCCAGAAAGGGCAGTTTGAGTTAAAATGAAGTATTTAAGTTGAAAACCTAAAAAGGCGATTTAGATGCAAATGAATATTAATATCTAAGTACAAAGGGGAAATGTCCAATACAACGAACTTGGAAGGATCAAGTGTATCAATGGAATGGGTTTTTAAGAGGAAAAATTTTGGAATATTGTTCATGATTGTCTGAATATTCACTATCTAAATACAATTCTCTTGTTTAAACTTTGTACTAGTGTTCAAGCTTTTTACTAGACACATCTTTATACCTTCTTATAATAAATATTCACATTTTTCTAATTTACCTTGCTTTATGATAATCTTCATTCTCTCAAATAGAAGAAATGCTAATTCATTACACTCTTCATTAAATTTGGAATATGATAAATGATTGATAATATTCATAAAAGGTTTTACATTATTTTGTGAAAATCAAAGATAACGAAGTTAAAATAAAGATTAAAAAAGAGGGGCAGATTTAAAAAAGCACATATTTTCAAACTCGTAAAATCAAAGTAAAAACCTGTTAGATGTAGTGTTGGATAACGATATCAGCAAATAATGATCATAGTTCACAAGAAAGCAACTCATAGAATATACAAACCAAGATTAAGATCGGTTGTTTTAGAAAAAATAAAATTTAGTAAGGATTGACTTGAAAAACCTTGTTACCATAATTTGGATACATCATATTAGTTTCTAATAATACTTACATAACATGTATTGTATTCATTGCATTCATGAATTATGTTTAATATATTCTTCAAAAAAATTTGAACTTTTTTTTTTTTTTAAGAAAGAATCATGCTAATAAAAAATTGAAGTATGAGAAATGATTTCGAAACAATCACAACTTGTGAAACCCTTGAGCCATAACATTATGAGGCATTTCCAAACAAGTTTCAAAATTTAAAAAAAAAAAAGAGAAAAAAAAAAAGAAAAACAAGACTTTTAAAGTTACAAACCTCTGTTTAGGGGGAGCCATTTTCAATTAATGTTTCAAAGCCTCTATTTAGGAGAAGCTATTTGCGAATAAGATTTTTAAAGTTACAAAGCCTCTGTTTAGGAGAAACTAAGATTTTTAAAGTTACAAAGCCTCTACATAGGGAGAGCCATTTTCTAATAAGATTTTTAAAGTTTCAAAGCCTCTGTTTAGAAGGAGCCATTTTCAAATATGATTTTTAAAAGATTTTCAAAGCCCTTATTTAGGGCAAGCCATTTTCAAACAAGAACTTTTAAAGCTTCAATGCCTTTGATTATAGGAGTATTCAATGATCTCAAGATTTGTAAGACCTTCTAATGCAATCTTGTATTTTATTTTCCAAAGTTATTGAGCATTTGTTCACAAAAAAAGAAACTTTCAAAAGAATCATTCGAACAAAATTATTATCTGTCTTTGCATTATTTTTTATTCTCAGAAATATGCAAAAAAAGGCTACTGTAGACACTGAATTTTATCCGAAACATTTTTAGCATGGTTGAACAAAGCCCATTTGTAGCCCATGAAGAGGTTCATTTAAAAGCCCATAAAATGCATCGATATTTATGTCTATAATAAATAAAGAAAAAAGATACCCGTATGATTACTATCAAACTCTTTTGCATGGAATTTATATGAAAAAAGAGATCTGTATAATTACTGTCAAACTCTTTCACATGAAATTTATATGGATGATACATTTTCACGTGGATGCATGACAAATAAAAAATAAATGAAGCGAGTAAACCCCAAAGTTAACTCTTGTCAAAATTGCATAAAACTTAGTTAAAATGAATAGAATTGGGGTAAATCATCAAAATTCACAACTAATTGGAATCAATGTGGTTTAAAATTAAATTCAGTAATTTTTAAAATACTAAAAATTTTTATTGCACTGGGGAAGTACAAAATTACTAAAATGCCCTTTAAGGGGTATTTTTGTAATTTAGCCTTCCCAAGATTGAATTTCATAAAACTTTTCAGATCTTAATTTCATTATATTTCATGAATTTTTGGTGCATTTGAAATCACAGCAATACCTTAAGAAGTGTGAAATTACTAAAATACCCCTATAAGAGTACTTTTGTAGTTTGGCCTTCCTGATCATGGATTTTAATGAAACTTTTCAGATCTTAATTTTATAATATTTTATGATTTTTGATGAATTTGAAATCACAGCAGTACCCTAAAAAGTATGAAATTACCAAAATACCCATATTGGGGTATTTTTTTAATTTGACCTTCAAGAGCCCAGATTTTCATGAAACTCTTCAGATCTTAATTTTATAATATTTCATGATTTTTGGTGCTTTAAAATCCCAAAAAAAAGTATGGAAACATTGATTTCTAAGAAAATGGCCTAAATACCAAAAATTTTGTACTAGGGGTAAAATGGTATTTCCATAGGTTTAGAGGCAATAAAAATCCAACTTTGCAGTGAATGATAAGGATCATTAGATCTCTCATTGAATCTTGATCCAATGGCTAAAGTTTGTTCCTTGAAAATAAAAAAGGTGAAACTTTGGCCCTTGGATGGAATTTGATCCAAGGGACTATATTCACCAAGATGAGTTTTTTTAAGGGTCTTCTTCTGCTGAAAAAAAGAGAAGGGCAGAAAGAAGAGAGATGAAAGTTTTCAAAAAAAAAAAAAAAGAAAGGAGAACGAGGAAAGGCTGTACGACGAAAAAGAAGGAAAATAAACTTCAGAAGCCAAAAAGGTGATCTCTTTGATCCCATCTCAAGCATTTCACACGCATAATGTCTTTCCTTATTTTCTGTGTTTCTTCACGTGAAGTTCAAGACATAAATGGCTATTATATCCTATACATATAGGAATGTTTTCCTTTCTAGGTTTTTCATAAACATGATTGAGGTTTCGGTTCCATCCAAAAAGGAGGAAGGCTGTAACTAAAATAAATGGTTCTTGGTAAGTTTAAAAGCTGGTTTTCTTTTCTTTACATGAAACTTTGAAAGTCATTAACTTTCTTGAGCGCATCATTAAAAGGATAAGCTGGGAATCAAATGGAGTTTCATTTCGGTTTTGACTATAAAAAACACCACATGGTTCTCTCTTTCCACATCCGTCCTCACATGGAAAGCAAAAGTTCTATTTGTTGTCAACAGCTCCAATGGTGATTTCCCTTTTTACAGCAGGCTCAAGCTCATGTTGTAGGGAGCGCTTTTTGACTGGTATAATAAAAAAAGTTTCTTTTTTTTTTTTGGAAAGCTAGTGCCTTTCAAAACCCAAAGGAGAAATTTAAAATCTTTGTTCCTGTTGTATTCCACTTGTCCTCTTCTTTGCTTTCTATTTGTGGCATTTTCCTGGCAAAAACTTGGGACTCTATCTTGGTCGGGGTCATGTATTTAGTTCATGCTCTTCTCGCATAAAATTTATAGGGGGATTTTGAGGCACTATGAATCTTGGCACCCAATGTTTACACTTGAAGCTTATGTTTGCTGCATGGGTTCAGTTCGTGGAAGGGAAAAGTATGAAACTTTGGCTGTAGAATGACCAAAACAAGAAAGGAGGAATCATGCTGTTCAGATTAGCTTCTAAGCCAAAAAAAAAAGTAAAAAAAGAAAGAAAACATAGTCCTTAAGCTTGTAAAACTAGGTAGGATCAAAACTCGACGAGGAGGTTTGCTTTTCTGTGTTTGTCTCCAGTTTGCTTCCCTTTTGCTGCCCAAGAAGGCTTGTTTGTGGAAACCTAAGGCTTCAGTTCTGCTTGCTCTTTGATTTTCCTTGTTGCTGTATGATCATTGTTGGTAGTATATCTTTTTAAGATCATCAAGTTTCTTCCATAATGTTCTGCCTTTCAGTTCAAATCTCCTAGCTTAGGCTGTGGTTTTCTTTTTAGTTTTGTTTCCAGCTTCTGTTGCTATCTAGATCTAGGCCATTGATTCCAAAGGCAATAAATTTATAGGCTTGGTTGTGTCCCTTTTATTGTTTTGCTTCTCTGCATGTATGTGAATTTCACACATTCATGGCATGAAGATCGTAGGAATGAAAGGAGTATTATTGTGTCTATGAACCGGGTACCTCTTCCAGGTTGTTTTTACATAGACACTGCTTATATGGAGGAAGATTTAAACCCTTGCATGTTTATGGGTTCTTCGGCATAGGGACCGTTCATGGGGAAAGTTTTTTTTTTTTTCAGAAAGTTTTAGTTTTCTTTCTGTCCTCAGATACGGCTACTAGCTTGTAGGGAGGAAAGCTCAAAGCTTTTACACCTATTTCCTCTCTCTGCATGTTAGTTGTTTATGAAGGAAAAAATATTATTATTAAAGCTAGGCTATCATTTCAAGGCTTCATTTCCTATATGTCTTGTCTTAGGTTAGTGAATGATTTAATGCAATTGTCTTTCATATTATATATATCCTTTATTTTTATGTTTCAATTTAAGTTAAAACTTCAAGCGTTATAACCTTTGTTGTTTGAACTTTCAGGTTAAATTAAATTCCATACAACTTAGCTTTTATTGTAAATTGTTATTATTTTCTTTTATTCTATCCATTTTTTTATGCACACTAGCTTCAATATATATATATATATATATATGTAAATATATAGTAATAATAATAATAATAATAATAATAATAATATGAATGAAATTTTACTGAGGATGAGATTTTAGAGAAGTCTGAGTAGCGATTTTTTAAAATCTTTAGGTAAGGATATTTTACTAAAATACTATCAAAGTAATTGAGTATTTAGGAAAATATTCAATAAACGAAACCTTCATTCATTTGTCTTTCTAAGATTTTTTAATTAAATTATTTTATTATAAAAAAATAATAATAATTAATATTTTCAAAAATTATGCCGTGATATTTGAAAATTATGATTAACCACTTTTTTTTTCAATAAAAACAATAATAAAGAATCAAATTTGGATCTAAACAAAATTAGAAAGGAAAAAGTAAACGAAAAATCTTTGAATATGGGATTCTAAGGAAGGCCGAATAGAGATTCTTAAAAATTTTTTAGGTGAGAAAATTTTTTAAAAATATCGCTAAAGTATTGGGGTATCTAAGAAAATTTTCAATAAAAGATTTTATTTATTTTGTTCCTTTAAAAATTTTTTAGTGATAATCAAAAAGATTAAAGCATAATTAAAATGAATAACAAAATGTATAACATAATAATAAGTATTATATTTTTCGATTGCATATTTCACTTTATTGTGTTATATAATTTTAAATACAAATGAAATTTCTGATGATGGGACATTGGGAAGTCTAAGCAGTGATTCTCAAGAATTCTCTAGGTGAGAAAAGAGTTTTAAAAATTACAAAGTATTGGCATATTTAGAAACTCTTTTAAATACAAAATTTTAATTAATTTGAACAATTCCTAAAAAAGGATAAAAAGTATACATATTTATAAAAGTTTTTTTAATTAATAAAATTAAGTATTAAGAATTTTCGATAATAGAACTCTAGGAAATCTAAGTAATGATTCTTGAGAATTTCCTAGGTGAGAAAAGTCTTCTAAAATTGTTAAAGTATTGGAATATTTAAAAATTTCTTTTCAATATGAAAATTTTCTATTTTTTTTTCTTAATAAATAAGAATGTGTTTTCTTGGAAATAAATGTATTTGTAAATAATATTATTATTAAATGACTTTTAATAATTTTTAAAAAACAAACGAAAAATCTTCGAGAATAAGATCCTAAAGAAATCTAAGTAGTGATTTTTTAGGAATATTTAGATAAGAAAATCTATCTAAAATGCCGTCAATGTATTAGAGCATTTAGATTAATTTTCGATAAAAATTTCTTGTTCTTTTACAAATGGCATAGAAATGAGTTTTGGAAAATACTATTTGTTTTTAAAATTCTAAATATCATATTTTATGGAAATAAATATAAACCACCGATGATAAGATTTTTGAAAATTTCGAGTAGCGATTTTTAAAAATTTCTTAGGTGAGATGGTTCCTTTTAGTATTGCCATAGTATTGGAATATTTTTAGGAATTTTTCAATATAATGTTTTTATTTATTTTTCAAGCTTACTAAAAATTAAAAATATGTTTTTAAAGAAACTAGAAAAATTAAATTTTAAATACCAAAATTAAGACCATTTTAGTCTTAATTAGAGGATAACATAATATTAATTGGTTCTGTTTTAAATAGGTGACATGAGGGTGCTAATTCTTCCCCATGCATAATCGAATCTTGAACCTAAACTTTTTTGCAAACCCAAAAATTATCATTTTAATAAATTTTAATTAGTTTGAAAATTTGATAAAGAGGGTAAGTTTTAATAGGTTAACCAATCACACCTAGCCAAAAAAAAGATCGGTAGTGACTCCATCTTTTGTTTGCAAATTCATTTAACGGTCCCCAAAACCGTTACGGCAATAACGAAATGTACATAATGTCTTAGCTTTAGAAAATTTTCTTAAGAAAGATGACATGGCTCAATCCTAGGCTGGCTTTTTAAGGCTCAAGATATGCTGAGTGAAGATTTATACGTCTAAAGGTTCTCAGAGTAATCCTCACATCATCATCCATTAGATACTAGTAAGGCACTCCGATCCTCATCTATTACAGGTTACTAATGGAAAGGGTTCAATTTGAGTGTAAGTATTTCACTAACAAATGTAGAGGTTATCACCTAACAAGAGCATAGCTACTTTACTTCCTTTTAAAAGAATAGAGCTTGGGTCTAAAGCTCATGCATACGAGTGAATATGCAGAGTGTGTGTAAAAAGATATATTAATCAAACAATATAAAAGAAAAACAAATGAAGAAATCAAAGTAGGATACTAGCATGTAATTTTTTTTTAAATTAAAATAAATGGAATTAAAATTAAATATCAACTTGTAAAATCTAACAATTTAGATAATGCGTGATTAATTTTTGGCTTGACTCTAAAAAAATGACATTCCCAGTGAAGTCATCAAGCTGTCATAATGATTTTAAAACCACTAGACATTTAATTTTAAAATCGAAAAAAATAAGGGGAGTCACCACCAATCTTTTTGTTATGTGCGATTGGCCACCTGAAAGGTTTATCTTTTTAATAAAACAATAAAATAAGTTTAAAATTTATCAAAAAGATGATTTTGGCCTACTAAAATAAAATTGGGTTCCGGAGTTAGTTATGCCTAGGAAAGGATTAGCACCCCTACAACAACCATAAAAATTGGTACCAATTAATCATGCATTATCTTTAGGGTTAGATAAAAGGGTTTAAAATGAAATTTAGTAATAATTTACTTCATTTTTTAAAAAATAAAATCAATTTTATTAGTCCTTTATTTAGGAATATTTTAATAAAATCTTTAGGTTAAAGAATTGCCTTAAAATTCTTTAATATCTAGGCAGAATTTAAAGATAGTTCTTTTTGCCTGAGATTTATTAAATCATACCTTAAAATAAAATTAACATTCTTTACAGATGATAATTGTTGATGTTTCTCTAACATCTATGCAGAGTACCAAAAATTATTTCTCTTGGAATACTATTTTAGTTTTATTTCAAAATTCGTATTTTTGAGTAAAAATTTTCACAATGAATTCTATGCAAAGAAAACGATGGTATAATAATTAACAAAGGATTGACAGTAATAATCAAAATACATAAACATGTAAGAATGAATGCACAAATTGATTTAAAGATGCAAAGATGCAAATGGATGCTATGTTTAAAGATGAAATGTAATTTTGGGATTGGATCTTTAAATATAAAGAGACCACCTGGACTCTTAAATATCTAGGCAGACTTTAGGTGTGACTATTTATTTTTGAGGTCTCATTTTTAGTTATATATATTTTTTACTATTTTATTTGGATCTCATTATTATTGCGGGTTAAGAACTCGTATGAAAAAACTTAATGAAATAAAATTTTTTAAACACCCTATCTTCTAGGTAGCATTTGAGAATAAATTACTTCATATGAAATTTTCATACGTATCCTTAGAATTTTAGAATGGTTTTAGGTGTGGGCTTAGGTCGAGGTTTTTAAGGGTTTGGATGATTTTCTTGGGTGATGATTTCAGGTTACGAGTCGAATTTAGGGTTTGGGTTAAATTTAGGGTCTTAATGGATTTTTAGGATTTAGGGTCTCATTTTAAGATTTCAAAGTTTTAGGGTTTCAAAATTTTTTCTTATGAGAAAAATGGGAATTCATGATAATTCAAATTTCCTCAATCATCTCCAATATCTAGGCAAACTTTCGAAGTAAATTCAATTTTTGTATTTTCTATTTTCTCTTAAAAGTTTTATTTTCAATGCGACATAAGATAAATGAATGATGCAAATGCAAACTAAAAAAATTGAAGTGACCAATTTAATTTATCTTATGCATATTTAATCCTATATTATTTTTTATTTCCTTTTTAAAATAGAAATTAAAGAAATTTTTATTTATTTGGTTTATGAAGGAAAAATAATTTATTATTTATTTATTTTTTCATTCCCTAACATCTAGGTGGAATTAAATTTCTTTTAAACATGATTTGAATTCCCTCTAACATCTAGACGGGGTTTCAAAGTCATTGCATTTCATTAAAAAAACTATTATTCCATTTCAATTTCTAAAACCTTCTTTCTGAAAAACATTTTTAAATTGAAATTATCTTTTCTTTTTTCCAAAGATAACCATTTGTTTGTAAGCAATTCATAGTGATATCATAATATCAAACATTCATAAACAAATTAGCAAGAAAAAAAATACCAAAGCTATGATAAAATAAATAAACAAAAGTAAAATAAAATGTACCTCAAAATAAAGTTTTGGATTAAAACCCAAAATGAAATCCATTGTCTAAAAGGCCTTTGAATTGGTTGGACAGCTGGTAGGATTGATTTGCTTTTTCCTTTTTGTTTTTGTTTAAAGCACACCTTTTTTTTTTTTACTGGTTAAATTTTTTTTTTTTTACTTTCCAAAGTTTCCTTTTTTCTATTGACTTTTCAAAGCTTTTTTTTTTTATTTTTTAAAACGATTTGACTTTTCAAAGTTTTTCCTTCTACTTTTCAAATTTTTTCTTTTACTTTTCAAAACTTTTTTGTTTTGATTTTTCAAAAGCTCATTTTTTTTTTTGGCGTGTCAAAGTCATTTCTTTTTTTTTTAAATCCTATTTTTACATTTCAAATCTTTTTTCTCCCTTTTTTTCTTTTTTTTTCTCTCTCTCTTTCTTTCTTTCCTTCTTTTTCTTTTTCTTCTTCTTTACTTTTATCCTTCTTCGCTTCTCATACCCTATACCCACATTTTTTTTTACTTTTCCTTTTTTCCTCTCTCTTTCGTCCCATTCCTCTCTCTTTCTCATTTTTCCTTCTCCTTCCCTAAAAGATCCTAAAAAAAATAAATCCTTTTATCTAAAAATAATCCTCATTCCCATATTCAATTTTTTTTTATTTTTGTTATTGTGGCTATTCTTTTTATGGCTTATGTTGATTGGTATTTTTTGTAGGAAAAAAAGAAAAAAAATAAAAAGATTTCTTTGATTTGGGAATTTTTTATGATGGGTGATTTTCCTATTTTGGGGATCTAGGATGTAACGGTGATGGTGGCTTGGCAATAGTGAGTGATGGCCATCAATATTGCAGATTTTTTTTTTTTTTGGGTAATAGCAGTGAGAAACTAGTTAAGAATAGGGATTCTATGACTCTCTTTTTATTTTAATAATGCTAGAGCTATAGGTGATGATCTCAGGGTAGGCAAGGAGCTACTATGGTAATGATGGTGCTAATGGGCATTGTTTCAGTGGTGGACACTGGGGATGGGTGGCATTTTCAGTTGGGATATTTTTTTTTTTTATTGTGATGGTGGGTTAGGATTTTTGTAGATAGTGGTCAAAAGTTGTGAAGGTAGGGGGTCTTCCAAAATTGTAATGGTTCTTCCTTTTGTATTGTGTAAAAAAAATTTGGGTTCTTACAGCCCCTTTGTTAAAAGACTAACATAGCAACTTAAAATTTTTAGAGTGTTGTAACTAGGGCTACTGCATCTAAAAAGATGCAGTATTTGATAAATTTGTGCTTGAAGTCAATAGGGGTAAAACATCAAGTGAAAAATGAAAAGCTAGATATAAAGAGGCAATCTAGGGTTTGTAGCTTATGATGAATTTATGCTTTAAGCAAATGATGGTGAAATAAGAGGTGAAAAAAGAAGAGCATAAATGAATGAGGTAATTTTGGAAAAGAAAACCCTAGGAAAAGTGGCTAACAGTAAAATAAGCTTTTGTCTTCTTAATTTTTATTGTAATTATTTATTATTATTATTATTATTTTAAGTGATTAATTTAAAATTGAGTCTTCAAAATTGAATTTGGTTTTACCATTCAAACCTTAAGCCTTTTAATTGGGTCTTCAAATCTTAATTAAAATTGACCTAATAACAAAATTGAATTAGACTTAGGTCATGCACAAAAAAAAAATGATTAATCTGAAATGAAGCCTAATCGAGTTTGGTTCAATTAAAACACTTTATCTTGCCCAAAGCAAAATATTAGAATCAAGCATAAAATCAAACACACTCAAATGAACTCAAACAAAATTAAGTGTCCACAAACATACTTTGATCTCCACTCTAATAGTATCTAACTCAGAGATGATTCCATCAAGGACATTTAGGTGATATGAGATTTTTGTATCCTCTTGCATGTGCAATGTATAAAATTGCTCTTTCAACTACATACAATTTGAAATGCTATCTGCTTGATATAATTCTTCAAACTTTTCCCAAAGCTTTATGGTAATCGATACTCTTTGCGAGAATATTTTTGGTCATAGATAATCTTATTGCACTTGTAGCTTTCAATTCTAATTTTTTTCCAAATACTAATCTTCATCACTCATACAAAATTTATGTTAGCCTTGAATTGACAAAGCAAAAATTTCCCTAACTTGAATCAAATTCTCTTAATCTCAAATTAAACATTTTCCAGCCACCTATCTTGCCAAAATTCATTTAGGAACTAAAACAAACAAATTTTGGAAACAAAATGGGTTTATGGAATGTTTTGGATAGAAGGGATAGATCCCTTAAGAGGAAAGATCGATCCCTTCTCTTTTTCGATCAATCTTCTAGCCAAAGGGATCGATCCATTTTTCTTTTAGAAGTCAAACTTCAGGAAATTTATTAAGAACCAATCAATCCCCTCCATATAAGGATCGATTGGCTGGGGTTTCAAACATAATTGATTGATCCCCCCTTAAAGGGATCATTCTATTTTTTATACAGAATGCAAACCTGTGTCAAAAATCATTAAAAGGGATCGATGCCCCCACATAAGGGATCAATCACCTATGCATAAGATCGATAAGGTATGTTACCTGATCAATAGGGTAAGCATTTTTAAGGCACGAAATGGGCTTTCCTATCATTGACCCAATCGATCCCCTACATGAGGGGATTAATCCCCTGATACTCAAAAAGCCCCAATGACTATATTTCTTGTTTGATATTTTGCAAGTTTAAAGCATTAAATGCAACGTAATGGCTATCTACTCCTTTCTACATATAAATGAAGGCTTCCACTATAAATCAAGAGTATGAAAAAGCTAAGAGAACCTATTGCCTCTACCAATCATCTTCTTCAAGCATTCAAACTAGTTCAAAGAGAGAAAAATGCAGAAAATCCTTTATTGTATCAATTTTTCTCTTAATCTTTTTATCAATATTGTTATGTACTTCAAGTTAACAAACATCCAATCTTAGTGAGGTTCTTTAAGTTTACAAAACACTTCAGAAAACTTTGTATTGTGAGATTGTGAGCTTAAGGGAGAAGATAACCCTTAAGAGTTTGTGGTATTAATAGTGTAAAGCTTTAAGAAGCTAGGTTGTAACTTTCAATATATAGTGGATTGAACTCCTTGGCAAGTGAGGTTAAGGGAAAGGACGTAAGTGTCTAAAAAGAGAACCAAACCTCTATAAATCTTAGTGTCTAATTCTCTATCTCTATCTTTTGTTTTTAAGATTGTTAGTTTACTTTCATTTATTATGTTCATTTTCTTAAAAAAATTATTTTACAGAATTTGTGCTTATTGGGTATCAATTTTTTAAAAATTTTATTATCTACCAATTCACCTCCCCTTTTGGTTTATTTTAAGTCTTTGAGCTAACAATTGTTATCAAAGCTAGTACTCTTTGTTTTAGGTCTAACAACCTAAGAATGATCCTAAAAATGGCTCAAAGAAATATGGCGATCAATGTGGAGCAACAATCCTCAAACTATAACAAATACTATAAGCAACAAGAAATATGTCTTATGGCTAATAAAACAGTTGCCACATCTCTTAGAAGTGAAGGCTATTCAATTGTAAGACCTCCTCTCTTTGTTGGTGACAACTACTCCTATTGGAAAACTAAGATGAGATTGTTTATTCAAGTTAATGATTATGAAGTTTGGAGAGTCATTGTAAATGGCTCTCAAATTCCAATGAAGGTGATGGATGGTAGAGAGGTGATCAAGCAAGAGAGTGAATAGGATGTCAATGATATTAAGATGGTTTAACTCAATGCCAAAGCAATGCATACACTCTTTTATGCATTAGGGCCTAATGAGTACAATAGAGTTTTTTGTGTGAAAATGAAAAAAAAATTTAGGACAAGTTGGCTATCACTTATGAAGGTACCAATCAAGTGAAAGAGATAAAAATTGGTATGCTCACTCATGATTATGAGTTATTCAAGATGAAATCAGAGAAAACCATTAGTGAAATGTGAAACAACTTCACCGACATCATTAACAATTTAAAGGCTATTGGGAAGACTTACTCAAATATAGAGATGGTGAAAAAAATTCTTAATAGTCTATTAAAGAGCTGGAAAGCTAAAGTGACAGCCATTGAAGAGTCCAAAGATCTTCACACACTTTATTTAGATGAACTAATGGGTTCTCTCCTTACCTATGAGATGAAGCTCAAAAGGGGATAAGAACCAATCATAAAAGGTGGCATTGCTCTCAAGTCAACCTTTCAAAAAGATGAAAAAAATCTTGGACAAGAAGAGGATGATGATGATGAAGAAATGGCCATGTTAGCAAAAAGATTCAAAAATTTCATGAGGATAAACAAGTCCTTAAGTAGAAGAAGACCACAAAAGGAAATGATCAAAAGAAAATCAAGTATAAGAGAAAAGGATCAAATTATTTGCTCCAGGTCATATTAAATTTGATTGTCCTTTGTAAAAGAAGTAAAACATGATAAAGCCAAAAAAGAAAGCAATGGTTGCAATATAGCGTGATAGTGACTTCTCTGATGATGAATCAAATGAGGAGGAAGTAGCCAATCTATGTCTCATAGCTCTTGATGAGCCCAAGGTAACTTGTAATCCATATGATTTAAATTTATACACATTCGATGAATTGCAAGATGCTTACGATAAATTAGCTATAGAATTTGAAAACATGAACATGAAATATAGTAAAATGATCTAAGTTAAGGCTAAAAAATGAACTCTTGACTAAAGCAAATGATGACTTAGAAAAGGAAATTGAGCTCTTAAAGTTGAATGTTAATGATTTGACTAAGAAAAATAAAAATTTGCTTAACTCATTTTTTAGATTTTATATGGGACATCAAAAACTCAATAACATGCTTGAAACACAAATAGCATTTTTTGATAAAGATGGATTAGGCTATAATGGTGGCAACAAAGAGATTTATTTAAAAAAATTTTCTTGTTAAGCCAAATGATTCATCTAGCATATAGCATATTGTCATAAATTAGTTCATTCTATACAATATTGTTCCATGAAAAAATCACTTATAAAGGTAAATTTATTAGGAGAGTATGGATTCCAAAAGGAGTTAACACATCTCAAGATGAGATCACTAAAATGAAATGGATTTCAAAAAGCCTAAGAATTGTTAGTACTAACACTCAAAGACACAAGAAAGTTTAGGTATCCAAAATAAAAATTTAATTGTGCTTTTGTAGATGGATGAGCATTGCTACAAAGCAAATTCGAGCAAAAACAATCCATGGTACCTTGATAATGGATGCTCAAAACACATGACCAAAGACAAGACTTTTTTTAAGGACTTAAAAGCTAAAAATGGAGGAGATGTTACATTTGGTGACAACTCTAAAGGCCAAATTGAAAGGATTGGCTCCATTGGTAACAATTCTTCTACTTTTATTGAAAATGTCTTACTTGTAAATGGACTCAAGCATAACTTACTTAGAATTTGTCAATTATGTGACTAAGGACTTAAAGTTGTGTTTGAATTCATGTGCAGTCAAGTGATTGATATCAAAACTAAAAAACTTGTTTTTGTTGGACATCATCAAGAAAATATTTATGTAGTGCATCTAGATGATCTTTCCTCTAAAAATGTTTTTTTTATGGCTCAAAAAGAAAATGAAAGTTAGATTTGGCATAGAAGACTTGGACATGCAAGTAAGTATGTAGTTTCAAAAGTTTCTCAAAATGATTCGGTTGTTGGTTTACAAAAATTGAAATATGAAAATGACAAGGTTTGTGATGCATGTGCTCAAGGAAAACATAGAAAAATATCTTTCAAACCTAAGAATTGTATTTCAACTACTAGGCCTCTTCAACTACTTCATATTGATTTTTTTTATCCTACTAGGACAATGAGTCTTGGTGGAAAATAATATGGGTTTGTTATTGTTGATGATTTTACTAGATTCACATGGGTTCTCCTTTACATTCAAAGAATGAAGCTTTGGAAAAAGTCATCACTTTTATCAAGCAAATACAAAATGAGAAAGGCTAGTCAATATCTAGTATTATAAGTGATTATGGAAAAGAATTTGAAAACCTTAGCTTTAATGTATTTTATAGTGAAAATGGTATTAGCCATAGTTTTTTTGCTCATAGAATTTCTCAAAAAATGGGCTAGTAGAAAAGAAAAATAAGACTTTAGAAGAAATGGCTAGAACCATGCTTTGTGAAAATAATTTACTTAGATATTTTTGTGCGGAAGCCATAAATACCTCTTGTTATATTATAAATAGAGCTATGATTAGGCCAATTTTAAAGAAAACTCCTTATGAACTTTTTAAAGGAAAAAGGCCTAACATAACTTATTTTCATCCTTTTGGTTGTAAATGTTTTGTTTTAAATAATGAAAAAGATGATCTTGGAAAATTTGATGCAAAAAGTGATGAAGGCATTTTCCTTGGATATTCTTTGAATTCAAAAGCCTATAGAGTCTTTAATAAAAGAACATTAATTGTTGAAGAGTCTATACATGTTATCTTTGATGAATCTAATTTATCTTTAAGAAATGTGCCTTTTAATGATTATGATGTAGGTATACTTCAAGAATATCAATGATGCATCACATGACATTGAGGAGAACATTCAAAAGAAAGATGATGAGTTTCTAGATGAGCCACAACATATACAAAAAGAACTAAATCACCATAAAGAAAAGAGATATATCAAAGATAGTGAGATTATTGGTGATCCAACTTAAGAGGTAGGAACTAAATCTTCTTACAATATGTGTAATTATGTTGCTTTTCTATCTCATATTGAACCTAAAAACATAGATGAAGCCTTATGAGATGATCATTGGATATTGGCTATACAAGAAGAATTAAACGTATTTAGAAGAAGCCAAGTGTGGAATCTTGTATCTAAACCTACTGATCATCCTACTATAGGCACCAAATGGGTTTTTAGGAATAAAATGGATGAGCATGGCAATGTTGTTAGAAACAAAGCTAGGTTGGTAGCTTAAGGGTATAGTCAAGAAGAAGGAATTGATTATGATGAAACCTATGCCCTGATTGCAAGGTTGGAAGCCATTAGAATGTTGCTTGGATTTACATGTTTCAAAAATTTCAAGCTTTTTCAAATGGATGTCAAGAGTGCATTTCTAAATGGTTTTATAAATGAAGAGGTGTATGTAGAGCAACCTCTTAGTTTTGATAATCTTAAATTTCCAAATTATGTTTATAAGTTGACAAAGGCTTTATATGGTTTAAAACAAGCTCATAGAGCTTGGTATGAAAGATTGTCAAAATTTTTAATTGAAAATGGTTTTAATAGAGAGAGGGTTGATACTACACTTTTTATTAAAACAAAAGGAAAGGACATTCTCATAATGCAAGTTTATGTTGATGATATCATATTTAGTGCTACTAATGAAGTTCTTTGTCAAGAATTTACTAAGACTATGCAAGGTGAATTTGAAATGAGCATGTGGAAGAACTTACATTCTTCTGGGATTACAAGTAAAGCAAACAAAATATGGTACCTTCATCAATCAAGCCAAATACATCAAGGATTTGTTCATAAAGTTTGGATTGAAAGAATCAAAGCCTTGCTCAACACCTATGAGCACTTAAACAAAACTTGACAATGATGAAAGAGGTAAATGTATTGATTCTAAATTATATAGGTCTATGATTGGTTCATTGTTATATCTTACTGCAAGTAGACCAGATATAATGTTTAGTGTGTATTTGTGTGCTATATTTCAATTATCACTTAGAGAATCACATTTATCTACTGTCAAAAGAATTTTTAGATACCTTAAGGACACTTCTAATCTAGGATTATGGTATCCAAAAGGTTCATCTTTTACTTTGCATGCCTATTCTGATGCAGATTTTAGTGATTGCAAAATTGATAAAAAGAGCACTTTTAGTACTTTTCACTTGTTTGGGAATATGTTCATATCATGGTTCTCTAATAAACAAAATAATGTTGCTTAATCCAAAATTGAAGCAAAATATGTAGCGACCAATAGTTGTTGTGCTCAGGTTTTATGGATTAAGCAACAATTAGAGGATTTTGGAATTACCATGAATCACATTCCTATTAAATGTGATAATATTAATGCCATCAATCTCACCAAAAATCCAATTTAACATTCTAGAAATAAGCATATTGAAATTAGGCATGACTTTACTAGAGATCATGTTTAAAAATGTGATATTATGCTTGAATATGTTGATACCTTGCATCAATTAGCTAATATTTTTACAAAACCTCTTGATATAGATAGATTTTATGCAATTAAAGTGAACTTGGTATGATGAATGCTCCTTGAAATGAATTTCTTGATGGCTTGATGGATGTCGCTACCTTGATTAATCAAATGTATGTTTTTCTTGACATTTTTTTTAATCTTATGTATGATACATATTTGAATGTTCATGTCATTTTTTTAATTATTTTAAAAAAAATTGCTACAGATGAAACCAATCGATCCTCTTTGGATTAGATCGATTGGTTTTCTATCCAATAACCAAATTAAGCAGAAAACATTGAGGAACTAATCGATCCTCCTATGTATCTAATTGATCGGTCTATGGCAAACCTCTACCCAATCGATCCCTCTTTACACCAAATCGATTAAGTCATACAAAACTTGTACTATACGCACCATTTTGACTTTTTAAAATCAGGTCATCTCTTTTTTCTTGGTCGATCATTCGAGCTCTTCATCTCTTTTTCTTCTTCCCAAACACCTTCTCCTCAAACCCTAGGAATTCTTACTTTATTTTCTCTCAAAATTGATCTCTTTTAACCAAAACCTTTTGCAAATTACTTTATTTCTATTTGGTTTCTTACAAAAATCATCCTTAAAAATCTTCAAATCACACAAAAATCTCTACTCATTCTTTTCACTCTAGAAAAATGATCTTCTTTTTAAAACTACTATATTCACTCAATTTTCTTGCCTTTCTCAAACATATTTTACTACTTATCACCTATAATCACTAATTTTTTTAATCAATTTCACATAAGCCTACCTATTTCAACTATCCCATTGTTTTCATGGCTCTAAAGACTAAAGGAAATGTTGGAGCAAAAAGGAATCCTCTAAAAGAAGCTTCTAGTTCATCAATTGGGCCTTCATTCAATCAAAATTTTATAAATATTGATGCTAAGGAGAGATATGAGACACAATTTGCTTATAAGGAGGTCAAGCATGGAAGGGTAATCTATTTTGAATTCCTACAATCTATTAAGTTCCTTTATTTACATGCATTTGAGAAATTTGGTTTGATGAACTATTTGTGCATGAATGACATTGTATATGAGAATCTAGTTAAGGTGTTCTATATCAATACTACTTGTATTGAAATTGAAGGGGCTACAAATAGATATTATCCTGATAGATTCAAAACCTATGTGATGGGTAAAGAAATTGTAGTTTGTAAACAATTATTAGCTGAAGCCTTTATGCCAGATGATGAGGGAGACACCAACACTAGATGTGATATGCTGGAACTAGCTCAAGATATATTTAGAAATGACAATTTAAAAGTTGCTCCTACTCAAGCCACTAGACTTTCAATGCATAATAGGTTGTTACACCTTATAGTCACTCATGTATTGGCACTTTTTAACACTCAATACTCAACCATTAGGAAATAAATTACTAGTGGATGTATAAAATCAAACATGCAGAAAAACCCAATCTAGTGCACTTTATTTTCAGTGATATGAGGAGGATAGTGCAAAATACAGACTACACCTTAGTTTATGGGTTTGCAATCAGTAATCTTTTGAAGAAATTGAATATTAATACTACAGGTGATAAAGAGATTGTATTCAGTGATCCATTCAGCATTCTTATTGCTCATACTCTACATAGTAATGGCTACACACAAAATTTAGCTAGGTTATGGGTTAGAAAAACTAAAATTGAGGCTGTACAAGTAGAGGAAGAAGAGCATGATACCTCAAATATTCCTTATGCACCTCAAGGAGAACCTTCTACCCCACCATTTGATACCCAAGGAGCTTTAAAAATGATTATACTTCAAATGAACAGTCCACACTCAGTGGCTGAGACTATGAATTCTAGATTAGAAAATATGGAAATGACCCAACAATAGCTGGTTTCCCAAGTTCACCAAGTTAGAATTGATATTGAACACATCCGAAATGCTCAATAGCAAATGCGGTAGCACTTTCCTCATTTTCCTTATTCTCTACCTCCTCTTCAATTATCCATCCTAATGCCATTCCTCAGATGTTTGCCCACATCTTTTTTTTTTTTTTTATGTTGTAAATTTTTCCTTAAAAACACTTTGCATTATGTTTTCTTATCAAACTTTGGTATTTAATGTTTATATTAATGAAAGATACATTTCATCTTCATTATGATATTTGCTATATCACTTTGAAATTTGGCTTGTGAAATTGGTATATTGCTTGATGATTTGACATTGAGATTGATATGAACTTGAGTTGTGAAATTGAGTTGGTATGGCCTTGAATTGATTGACTTCATCTTTTTTGCTATGACAAAAAGGAGGAGAGAAAATGGTATGAAAAATTCTTATTTGATTGATGATCTTAATATTTTTGGTATGAAGAATTCTTGATATTGTTTTTGATGAAAAACTCATATTTGATAATATTGACATTAATGGTTATATTCTTGTTCTTAGTTGTTTAAAATCTCTTAAAATTTTTTATGCTTAAATTTAGAGGGAGCTTATTTTTCAAATGGAAAAATGTTTTTTAAGCAAAATTTTACTTGGTTTTGTCATATCAAAAAGGGAGAGATTATTAGCCTTGAATTGATTAAAATATTTGAATTGACAAAACAAAAATTTGCCTAACTTGAATTAAATTCTTTTAATCTCAAATTGAACATTTTTCTAGCCTTTTATCTGGCCAAAATTTATTTAGGAACTAAAACAAACAAATTTTGAAAACAATACGGTTTATGGCATGTTTTAGATAGAAGGGCTCGATCCTTTAAAGAGAGGGATTGATCCCTTCCCTTACTCGATTTATCCCTTGTGCAAAGTGATTGATCCATTTTTCTTCCAAAAGCCAAACTTCTAAAAATTTATCAAGAGCCAATTGATCCTCTCCCTATAGAGATCGATTGGTTAGGGTTTTGAGCATAACCGATTGATCCCCCTTAAAGGAATCATTTTGTTTTTTATACAAAATGCAAACCTAGGTCAAAAATCAACAAAAGGGATCAATCCCCTCACATAGGGGATCGATCACCTATGTATAGGATCGATCAGGTATGTTACCTGATTGATCAGGTAGGTGTTTTTAAGCTACGAAATGGGCTTTCCTATCATTGACCCGATCGAGGAGGGGATCGATTCCTTGATGCCCATAAAGCCCAACGATTATTTTTTTATCTGATATTTTGCAAGTTTGAAACATTAAATGCAAAGTAATGGCTATCTACTCCTTTCTACATATAAATGAAAGCTTTCACTTCAAATCAAGAGTATGAAAAGCTAAGAGAACTTATTGCCTCCACCAACCATCTTCTTTAAGCATTCAAACTAGTTCAAAGAGAGAAAAGTGTAAAAAATCCTTTATTGTATTAGTTTTTCTCTTAATCCTTTTGTCAATATTGTTGTGTGCTTCAAGTTAGCAAGCACCCAACCTTAGAGAGATTTTTTAAGTTTGCAAAACACTTCAAAAACTTTGTATTGTGAGATTGTGAGCTTAAAGGGGAGGATAACCCTTAAGAGTTTGTGATGTTGATCTAGTAAAGCTTTGAGAAGCTAGGTTATAACTTTTAACGCATAGTGGATTGAACTCCTTGGCAAGTGAGGCTAAGGGAGAGGATATAGGTGCCTAAAGAAAAAATCAAACCTCTATAAATCTTGGTGTCTAATTCTTTATCTCTATATCTTGTTTTTAGGATTATTAGTTTACTTTCATTTATTGTGTTCATTTGCTTAAAAAAATTATTTTGCAGAATTTATGCTTATAGGATATTGATTTTTTAAAAATTTTATTATCAACCAATTCACCCCCTCTTGATTTATTTTAAGTCTTAGAGCTAACAATTCAAAATCACTGGAAGTAATGGACTTTTCATCATCTTTATCACCTTTATTATTATTTTTAATTTCATTGTCTATTCAAATGGACCCTTAAACTCCTTTCTACTCAAACGGAGTCTCGTTGCAGCATGGTTGGGCCACTTTTTGGTCTAATCGTGCTGCAGGATCAATTAGGATCCAATCGGCATGGCACGTTAGGTTCATTCCCCCGTGCAATGAGTCGTTTGTCCATTAGAGAGAGAATTCTACAATGGATAAACTAACCATTTGTTTTCATTTTATTCATAGGGCAGTCGATTGTCCTCCACTAAGAAGTCAGACTATCTAGGAAACCAACAGTTAAAAATAAATCTAGGACATCCATGTATTTGTTTAACATAGGAACAATCATATATTGTTAGGATAGTAATTTTTAATTATTTATTAATATTTATTTATAAATGTATTATTTATTTATAAATATTTTTCAAATATTTATTTATAACGGTTATTTGTATAAATAATAATTTTAGTAATTTTAATTATATATTAAATTTTATAATAATAAAAAATATATTATAAATTGCATTATATATATTATTTTAATATCTTTAATAGTTTATTTTTCTCACTATATTTTATCTCATTATTAACGTTATATTTGTATCCAAACATATATCTCACTAATAATTTTTATCTCATTACTACAGTAACTAATTTTGTTACAACTGTTGTTTTAAATATCATCACAGTCTATATCACCGCCTACTCAAATAGATGGATGTTGAAATTATTTTTAGAGAGATTTAAAATAATAGTGACAATGAGATTATTTATGTAGTTGTGAGATTGGATATTATAACAGTAAGATTAAAACTAGTAGTATAATTTGTATTTGAATACAAATACAATAGTGACGATAAAGTGAAATACAATGAGAAGAAAAAATGATAATTAAAAGCATTAGATTAAAATTTATATAATAAAATTTTTAATATAGTTTTTACCTTTATGAACTAATAATTAATTGAAATTTACGACAATTATTTTTTACATTTATTAGTACAAAAAACTACCCAAATTTTGATCAATATAATCCCATATACTTTCAAATATGTGTTGGATTGGGAATTAGTGACATCCTTAAGGGAAATCATATTGTGACATCACGTCATGACAAGGGAATTTTAGCAGACTTCATGTTGAAGTCCAATTTTTAAAATTTCTTTTTGTTGTTATGGAATTTAAAAAATAAATTACTGTAAGTAATTTTTAATCTTATTTTTTATTTTTAGAATTTCATGTCAGCACAAAATGAAAATTCACATGTCAGTTTCAAGTTATCACAATTATTAATATCTCTTCAATTGTCTTTAATTTAATACGTATATAATATACATGAATTCTTTGTTTTTTTTTTTTTTTTATAAAGATACACGAATTAATTTATTAAAATTGAAATAAAGAGATAAAAATGAACATTTCACTCTAGTATAAGTTTAGAATGCTCTAGTGTATGCATTTAATTATTAATTATATTAATTTTTAAATAATAAATTCAATATACAATTAATTAAATTTAACCTAATCAAATATTTGTATAAATCTTCTAATTTTTATTTGTAAATTTAAAAAAAGTATAAACTCTCTTATCACTCAATAGTTTTACGACATACTTATTCATAAAATAAAAAATAATTATTCATAAAATAAAAATATATGGTAAGGACTCTACGTGTTTATGAAATGGAGCTACATCATACTCAGTTGACACTTTCAATGGCATACTGGAAGCCGACTCGACCTGCTTAAATAATTTATTTAGTTTAGTTTAATTTAAATTTAATATTTAAAATAAGATTTAATTAAATTTTAAAATATTATTTTTTATAATTATAAAAAATATTATTAAATAAAATTAACTATTTAATTATATTATATATCTTATAAATATATAAAATTCAAATATTTGATTATGACATAAAACACAATAGACTTTTGATTACCTAATATTTGTATGAATTCTTAACTTTCCATTTCTTTTATTCATTTGTTAAAATTTGTTGAAACCTTTGATTTTTTAACGTTTATATTTTTTTAATTTTTAATTTTCTAATAACTTTTGATTGTAATCTCCTTTTTCAGAAATGAGAGGATTATATAAGTGTATTTCATTTATGTGTTACATTTTCTTTTCCCAATCATGAGGTTTTATTTTTTTATTGTTTTTGTATTTTTATAATTTTTTATTTTTAATCATGATCTATGATTTTTTATTTGGCATTTTAAGTTTGCTTATTGGTGTATTTTTTTTTAATATTTGCATTTTTATTATTTTTTGATATGATCATATTTTTTTAATCTCGAATTTGCCTTTTAACCAATTGAAATATGTCACACTTCCCAAATTAACTTTTGAAGGAGATAATTGAATTATCAAATTTTGTGTTTATCATTTGTGGGATGTTTATAATTATAAGACTAAACAATCTATTAGCACAAAAATGATTTTAATTGATAAAAAGGTATGTAAATAAATTTAATTTTGTTATATTTTTATTTTTTGATTTATTTTATCATTTTTTTTCTACATGTGTAGAGATTTTATATTTATGATATTCTTTGGAATCATATAATGTATATTGATTAAAGAATAAAATTTATGAAGGAGTTTATATTATATCAAAAAAAA
Organism: Durio zibethinus; assembly: GCF_002303985.1. The sequence continues at coordinate 15,999,910 of NW_019167838.1, read as the reverse complement.
ATTTTATGGTAAAAAATAAAGATAATTATTGGAAAATTGTTGCAAATGATATGATTCATTTTCTTACCAATATTATCATAAAAGATATGTTTCATAAAGGCATAAATATTTCATCACATGTTTTTTTGTTTGTAGCTTATGATTGTTTTGATTAGCATTCAACTAAATTTAATTGATTCCTTTTTTGATAATTTATTATAAATTTTGAGTTTTGTGCTTTTCTTTAAAATAATTTATTATTGTTCGGTTTCATTTTTATGGATGAAAAGGTAAAAAAATTAAAAGTTTTAATTTATTTTTGATTTATTATAAAATTTATGTTTGAATCTCTTGACTGTTTAATCATATTTATTTTCATCTTTTAAGAATTGTTTAATCTTAAAGTTAATGCAATAGAGTTGTGTACTTTATTGAACTATTTCTAAAAGAAACATAAAAGGTATGTTGTGGATTACATTATATTAAAATGTATACATATACGATAACGATTTTTAATTATATTTTGTCAAATTTCATATAAATATGAATTTGAAAAATAAATACACTTATTATAATCTTTAATAAAAATTTTCATTTAATCATTTACTTGACAAAAAAAATAATTTATTTTTTAAAAGGATGCAAATATCTTTCAATTTAATATTGCAAATTTTTATAATGCTAAAATAAAAAGTTTCATTCTCATAATAATTTATGATTAACATTATTTTTTTTAAAATTTAAAGTAAATAATTAATATTGATTCAAATAAAAATATTAAAAAAATAAAAGCTTAAATAATAGATGTTAGTGATGCAAATAACTCATGATTTTTATAGTTGATTTAGCATCATTTAATTACAAAAAAATTTAAAAATAGTTGAGCACAAGTAGCTGCAAATTAGTAGTAAATGATGTAACATTTAAAAACATTATTTTTTATTTGTTTTAAAAACTCTACAAAACACGTTATATTTAAACAATGAATTATAATTAACATATTTTCTCTTTTTTGTATGTTTCATATAGCCAGTTACTAATAGATAAATATTTTGTGAAAGTTGATGAAATAATAATAATTATTATTATTTCATATTTACCTAGTATTTTATCGAGTTTCACCATTCTTTTTTTTTCATACAACAACATCAAAATATTAATAGAAATAAATAAATATTAGAGCAGAAATGACATTTTAATAAATACTTATAAAAGTTTTCATTAAGAACTTTTTCATTATACATTCATATTATATCTATCTGATTATTTCATGAGAATTAGGTGAATTTGAATAATGAATTTTTTTTATTTTTATGATTTTCAATTCAAGTACAATTGATTTACTAAAATCTCTTTTCTTTTTTCAAATTTGTTTCTACCTTGTGAAATAAAATAATAAAACTCATTTTGTTTCAATAAATGGCATATTGTTAAATTGTTTACTGTTTGGTTACATAATATTTCACATGAAGCCTAAATCTCCTAACTTTATTATATAAAATTCAGCCATTTTAAATTATTAGTTTTCAGACTTTTGGTTGTTTTTTTATTTATATAAGTTTTTGACTTTTGATTTTTTTTTTTCACATTTATACTTTTTTCAATTGTTTTTTGTTAAAACTTTTGTAAACTTTTAATTTTCTTCGTGACTTATGGTTTTCCTTTTGGACTATATAAGTAACCTTCCATTTACTATTGGTTAGACTATTTTTATATTGTAATGGTTTTCCTTTTGGACTATATAAGTAACCTTCCATTTACTATTGGTTAGACTATTTTTATATTGTAATGTTTTTCCTTGTTGAATCATTTTGTTTCTTAGATATGTTTTTATATGTTATTTACATTTGTTATTAATGGTTTGAGTAGTGAGGTAAAAAATACATATAATTTGATTTTTAACCAACTTTTTTTTCTAAATATTTTATTTTTAGTTATTACTTAATTATATTACAAAATATGTTGTATAACTTACTGAGTCATTATATTAAAATATATATCGTATAAGATAGTAAATTTTTAATTGTGTTTGTCAAATTTCATGTAGATTCAAAAATGAGTAAACAAATCCATTTATTATAATCTTTAATAAAATTTTGATTTATTCATTTATTTGACACAAAAAAATTGATTTATGAAAACATTATTTATATTTATTCATTAATTTCATGTCGAAAACTTTTTAAAATATGAAAAGAAAAGGCTTCATTATCTTAATAATTTATGATTAACATTATTTATATTTAGAAAAATTAAAGCAAATAATTGATATTGATTCAAATAAATATATTAAAAATGAAAACTTAAAATATAGGTTTTTTTTTTGAAATAAAAATTTAAGTATTACTCATGCAAATAAATTATGATTCTTCCACAGTTTTTTTTTTTTTTTTTTTGCATCATTTTAATTAAAAAAAAAGTTGAGCATTGAGTAGTTTCTAATTGGTAACAAATAAACTAACAGTAAAAAAATGTTATTTCTTTTTATTTGGTTTAAAAACTCTACAAAATAAGTTACAATAATTAAAATATATTCTCCTTTTAGTATATTTATATAGTGCAGTATTGAGAAAATAAATATTTTGTAAAAGTTAGAGAAATAATAATTATAATAATTTATGATTCTTTAATATTTGACTCATTAATATTAGAATGAATTTTATTAAACATATAATTTCTCTCATATAACAATATTAAAACATTAATAAAAATGAATAAATGTTGAAGTTAAAAGATATTGTAATAAACCTAAAAGTTTTTATTTGAAACTTTTTTATTACACATTTATACTATATACATGATTGTTTAATTATAATTAGATGAATTTAATTAATGGGTTTCTTTTTATTTTTATCATTCTTTAATTCAAGTACAATTAATTTACTTAAATATCATTTTTTAAAAAACTTTTTACCATATCAAATAAAATAATACGTTTATTTCAATATTTAAAGTGTATTAATAACCACTCAAATATTTTTATTTTTGATTATAACTAAAATATGTTTATTCAAATATGAAAAAAATGATGAAATTAGCACTATCAGAAAATTAGGATATCATCGATGAAATTTACTAATAAAAAAATTCCGTTTGCATTTTGTAGGTAAATATTTGATAAAATTGGGATATATCAACACAGAAATCACCAATGAAATAATCTATCAATAATTTATCAGTAAAATAGATTGATAATAGATTACCAATGAATTATTCTATAAGTATAAATTTTTGATAAAAAAAATAAAAATAATTAAAATATATATTAATTTATAAAAAGAACAAAAAAAGTTTTTTAGTAACGAAAATTCGATAACTAATCCGTCCATAACTAGTATCAAATTAAATTTCTCAAATCCCTTTTCTTATCCTTCCGCACAGAATCCCTAACCAAACCCCTTTCACTGTCCCCGACCCCTGCCGCTCTCCCCTTGTCACCGTCGTCGCCGTTACGCCATCATCCCGTTGCCAGAAGACCGTTATAGCCTTCGCGTCGTCACCCCACCGTTGTTTCCGCAGGTTTGTTCTTTCTTATCTTGCCGTCGTGCGTCTTGTTTCCTGTTAAAAAGAATTGGTTGATTGACTACATTTTTGTTTAGCCTGTTTACATTTTGGATCTTTAGTCGTTAAGTTTTGCATCTTTCGTTTGGGAAACCATATATCTGACTTCTCTCACTATTTCATCAATATTTGTCTTGTATGTTTTTTTCTTGGAATTAAGATTTTAAAACCCAACTTTTTATGAAAGAAATTCATTGTTGTTTACATGGGAGATTGATTTCAGAGCACTTAAGTGTTGATTAATTCTTAGAATTTTAGGAAAATCTTCAGGGATTCAGGGTTTTAGAAATTATAAGGGTGTTTATTCAGTTTGTTTGATGCGTTCAATTTGTTGTGAAAGTTGAGTTAATTTTATTTGTACCTAATACTGAAAGTGACTAAATTTATTAAACCAATAATGGGATAATCGAAAGAATTCAGTTTATTGAAGTTGTTTTAACATTTTGTGAGTTATGTTCTGGGAAACAGAGAAAAAAGCTTGGGACACAAAACACGAACTGAAACAAAAGAATGAAAAATGGAAAACGCTGCTAAAAATCAATTAAACAAACAGATAGAACTGAAGCAAATCAAATCCATTTCTTGCGTATTGGCATCCTTGCAGCTCCATTGCTTCCAATGCATGCCGTCTACCTACTGGGTTCCAAATATCTGATAGCCCTGCACATTCTGCACTCACCTCTCTCTTTCTCTCTCCCCCCTTCAAAATGTGCCATAAACATCAATTCTCTTGTTTGCATTACCAGCCACATGACTCTATTGGAATGGTAAAACACCAGATAAGTATCTTGGGATACTTGGAATCTTTTGCTTTCTATGCACATTGTTTGTAACCATTTAAAAGGGTTTTTGAAATCATTGTGAAAAACATAAAAAACTTATGGTTTTTAATGCTTTGGGGTGATTTTGTTTTGTAGGTTCAACATATGATAGAGAGATGCTTGCTGCTTCACATGAGCAGAGATGATTATGTCAAAGCACTTGCTAAGCATGTCAATATTGAACCAATTATCACCCTAACAGGTAAAAAGTTCTCCTTCCTCTCTTGAGCGTCTGCATGTTTTAGTGTTTTGACATGCTTAAGCTAGTGCTTTTACAGTTTGGAAAGAGTTGCTTAAAGAGAGCAAGGCCCTCTCTCAAGCCTATTTCCAGGCTATATCTCCATGGCAGTTCAGCTGTAAGTTTGGGAAAACTAAAGTGATTTTGAAAAGTTTAAAACAAATGGATTCTTCAAGATATTATACCATTTTTATAAAGGAAATGAATTCCCAATTAAGTTTTCTTTTAATTTGGCTTAAACTTAAGTGAGAAGCTGTTTCTCTTATTGATGTATTTTTATATCCTATCTAGATATTTCCACTCAAAGGATGGATCCTTTCAGAAGAAGAAAGAATTGGCATTGATTCAAATATGTTGGTTACTGTGACTCCACATCTTGGTGCTAGTACAATGGAGACTCAGGTGTGTTAATTGTTAAATGCATATGTCCTTGCTTCTTTCTTTTTTTTTTTTTCTTTTTTTTTATTGGTAATAATGAATATTGGTATGTTTTTCAGGAAATGGTGGCTATTGAAATAGCTGAAGCTGTTGTTGGAGCCTTGAAAGGAGAACTTGCTGCAACTGCAGTCAATGCACCAATCGTTCCTGCTGAGGTGCAAAGAGATATTAGTTTTGCCTTCTATTTTTCTTCAGTACTTTCATATTGATATAGCCTTCATTTTCCCTTTTTTATGTTTCTAGTCATTCATGATTGCTTATTCACTTATTAGTTTCACTTCTCCATCAGGTCCTAACAGAGTTGAAACCATATGTCGAACTTGCTGAGAAACTTGGGAGGCTGGCTGTGCAATTGGTAGCCGGTGGAAGTGGTGTTAAAATTGTGAAAGTATCATATGTTTCCTCTAGAGCCCCTGATGACTTTGACACAAGGTTACTCCATGCGATGATCACCAAGGATTTGGAACGAATATGTATTTTTTTGTATTTTCATGTAATTGGAATTTATAAATAATTTTTAAAATATTATTATATTTTTTTATAAATGAAATAAAATGTTTTACTTATTTTTTTCCATTTATGTATATTTTAATATTCATGTCATTACTTTAATAATAATTTTAAAAATATAATAAAATGATAAAAATTATAAAATAATAATTAAATATGATTGAAAAATAAATATTACTTACGGAAATGGTAACTATTTTTGACAGAATTTAATTATTACCGATAGATTTTTTTGAAAATTTTTTTTTAATTAATTTTGAAAAAAATTATTAAAATAATATATTGACGGAAAAAATATTTTTATTAACAAAAAATTTCATCGATAATTTATCGAAGGAATTTTATAATATCAATAAAATAACATTATTGATATGGTTTATATCGATAGAATTTGTTGTTAGTAAATTTGTAGTTAATATTATTGTCTTCGAAAAATTAAGTACTATGATAAAAATTTTCATTGGTAACACCTCATTTTCTAATAGTGTGAGTTGCAACTCTGTTTAAACTTATCTGGTGCTTATGATCAAATGTATAATGAACTGCATATATAATAATTTTATATCTTATCACATGTGATGTGCCCATTTATCCAAAATCACATGTTTAACTTGTATGTCAAATTAAATTTTTAATCTTTATTTTTTAAAAGATATGTGAAATAAAATTGTTAAAAATATAATATTTTAAAGTGTTAAAATTAATTATTCTCAAATCATATTTTAAAAAAATTTCGAAATCACTACATAATTTAAATTGATTGTTTTGTATTTGTTAATTTTAGGATCTAAAAAAAGTATGATGCTTTCTTATGTTTTTATAACTATAAATATTTAATTATTCATATTCTTCATATTATCAATGATCTTTTTTTTTAAAAAAAAATTTACAGTTGTAAATTAAATTATTAGTCTAAAATAAGAAAAACTTTTCAACATAGATATCACTTTATTTCCTTATAATAATTATATTAATAAAAAAAAAATTCTCTTTTCATGTGAATAACTAACAACAGTTATGTAACATAAAATAGCTAGCTTAAATATCAAGAGAATGTTCACCTTAACATTTAAAAATTTTGAAAGTTTGAGATGCAATAGAAAGAGTTAACTTTATAGATTAGAGATAGTTGTCACTTTTTTCTGTATCTAACACCCAATAAGCTTTCATGAATAACAAAAAAATCCAACACTTGAAATTGAAATATAAATCTACTAATAATTTTAGTCCTAATTTTTTTGTTGACTTCCATATTTTACAACATCTCCTTTATAAAAAAAAAAAAAAAGAAATAAAAAGAGATGAAAATTGATGATTAAATAATATAATAAATAAATAAATAAATTGATTTAATTCTACTTATTTAATATGATAATTAATAATAAAATAATTATCATTTTCATTTCATATCTATCGGTTACAATATTGGTTTTAAATGATGATTTATATATAATAGTAAAATTATCATTATCATTTCAAATTTTACTTTTGAAAAGAGCACATACACATAAAAGAGAAAAGTGAAAATCTATTTAAGTTAAAGTTATGTAAACTTAGCCTTCTTTTGTTCTTGATGGCTACATGCACATATTATCGTCATTAAGATATTTAATTCAAAGGCTACCAAAAGCATGAGAAGACATATATGTACATGATAAAATATTAATAATTTAATGAACATTGATAAATCATATCACACTATTGAAACCATGGATAGCATGTATGAGCTACGATAGATAATTCATTATAACGGAAATTTCATATAAATTTACACTTCTAAGTGCATACATACACACACAAAAAAAAAAAAAGTATTAGGGGTTTGACGTCAAATTAATAAAATTCATGGCTATCTAAACATATTTATTTATTTAGATTTTTTTTTTCAAAACCTTTTTTTGTCATAACAGCATCTTCATTTACTTGATGGAAATGATTTCTTTAATTTTTTTTTTATCATCAATCCCTTAAAATACAAACTTTTAATGATATCATACATTTTATAGAGTACAAACACAAACAAGAGTCAACATAGAAAATTTTTTTTATTTGTTTGATTTAATATATTAAAAACAATTTATACTCCATTTATTTTTATGAAATGTTAGGTTTCCACACAATAAATACAAATATTAAATTTTTTTTATGTGTTTCAAGTATAAATTAGTTTAAATAAAAAATTATGATATGAAAAGTCATCATATTAATTTTAATGTTTGCCAGTATTAATTGTTTTTTAACAAAGTAATGTAAAAAATAGAATATGAAGAGTTAGCATATTTATCTATATATATATATATAATTAGATTCCGGTAAATATGCTTGTTATACATTACGTATTAAGTTGTTAATTCATTATTTGTTTGAAATAAAAAAAATGAAATGTTAGAATATTAATATTTTATATTTTCATATTTTAGTAATTAATAATTTAAAAATAAATATTTAAAAAGAGAAAAAATATAAATCAAAATTTCAAACTTTCATAATTTCTACCACTAAAGCAAATTAAAATGATAGGAAAAGGAAAATTTACAAAATATTATCATATTAATCTCAATTTTTATATTCAATTTACTTTTAAAAGCTTTTCATATTCTATTAATCATTGAATTTTAAAAAATGACAAGGATCTAAAATTCACAAAAATATTATATTAATTTTAATAGTGCGATCAAATTACACAAATGTAAAATTAAATTGTTTTACACCTTTTTATAACTTTATATACGATAAATATTTTTATAAACTGAACATTAAATTTAACAATTTACTTGTTTCTGTCATTCACGTAAATTTTCAAGTCAATTTAATATTCTTATCATTTCAATAAAAAATAATAATGTTTTCAATATATACAAATAATTAAAATTTTATTATTATGACACAAATAGTTGTTGTAGATACTTTAATTTGTCTAAAAAATTTTTAAATATTTTTTATTTTCGCGTTTCAAAGGCATGTGTTTGATCAATTTTCTTTTATTTATTTATTTATTTTATGCCTTTGGTTTTTTCTTTTTTAATTTTATCTATTTTATATTTATTTTATCTACTTTCTTTTATTTATTAGTTTTATTATTGAAAAATCAGAAAAAATGAGAAATCGAGAAAAATAAAACAAAATGATGGAAAGTGCAAAGAAAAATAAAAAACAGTTGAAAGAAAGTTGAAGTTGATTTGGATTGAAATTCATGCGAAGATTAAGATAAAATTAATTTGGAACCGAGACATTCATTTGATCTAAGCACCTTTTTTATTTATGGTTAAGCCCTATAAAATTGTTACGATCCTTAAATAAAAAAATTGAAATTTTCAAAAAAGAAAAGAGAAGAGAAGGTAGTAGAACAGAATAAAGACGGAGATTACAGAAAGAGAAATTCCAGGAAAGAGAAGATTAATTGTATTTCTCCTAACCGATTGGATTACATTTCTCCTGGGTAACCTTTTATGTTGGGCTAACAAACCCCCCAGCTGCTTTTCGAGATTTTCAGCAAGCAGCAGCCGTTCTCATTTCTTTTCCTTTCAATGGTAATCACAACTGTAATAATAGTCTATGGTAATTGAAAGGAATTAAAGGGCCTTATTAAGAAAGACATAGACCTTACAGTAACTACATAAGTCCAAGAAAATAAGCCGAACAAAAATAAGCCCAATAGAACTCGTTACAATATTCCCACCTTGAAGAACATCCTTGTCCTCAAGGATAAGAGTTTTGAGTTTTCTCTCCAGTTCAGCTATGACTCTCGAATTGTGATTTCACCTTTTTCAGTATTCATTCTTTTCCTGAACATATCCAACATATTCTTCCTAAGGCTTTTCAAAGAACAAATTACAGCTTCATTTGACAACTTTTTCAAGTTAGCTAACCATTTGTAATAGGTTGGCAGTAATGGTGTTTCTTTCACTCCTAAAGCTGGGGTTGAAGACTTGTTCTTGAAGCAGAATTCAACTTCATGGGCATTAAACTCAAGTTGAAGAATGGCAAATCCCTCCCCTTTATTTTCTGTTAGTGCTTTTGTGCAAGCGTTGAAACTGAATTTAGCAACTCTTAATTTAGATCCCCTCTTTTACCTGTATTTTAATCATCTTTAGCTCTTCATCAGCTTCACCTGCATCGAGTCTTTCTTTTTCAGCCTTCCACATCATTTTCTTGCCTTTTGATGACTTTTTTACCTTTGGTGGGTTCTTAAAAATGAAAGTTGCAAATTTATACCTCATGTTGACATCAGAAACAAATCCACATCTAGCACATTAGGGCAGTCATTTGTGTTTTGGTAACAACTGTATCAGTTTCAAGGCTCCCCAAACCATAGCATTGAACATACTTTTTAATGAAATTCACAAAAGGCCTTGCAAACTTGGTAGTGTCGTTGACCCCTTTTACAAGTGAAGTTCCAAGCTATTCATCAAACTTGGATTGGACTTCCAATTCAAAATCGAGATAATTTGTGTAGGAAGTAAGATTAGACAAAACCTTAGCAATCTCAAACATGTTAACCATGTTAGTCATGATGCCATTTCCTCTCCCTTCAATCTAAGTTATCATTTTTGGTGTCTTATACCTATAAAAAACATCATCACTGTTTGAATCACCATTATTTTGCAAAACTAGCTTCATCATCTTATTGTGATTTCACATTAAGAGCTTTACTCACCCACATGGAGTATCTACTATTTTTTGACTACCTGTCAGAACCCAATCAATTAGAATAGAAACCTTACAGCTTTCTCGTGCCTCCTATAAAAATTGACAGCAGAGGTGTCACAAACATATGAGGCACTACCCAGGGCCCGCAAACTTTTTGATCTCCAAGTCACCAGGGCACCATTAACCACTGACACCTTAACCATCTTAATCAGTTGAGTAGTATTACTGAACCTTTTAGCTACAGATTTGTCCTGTCCTCTCAAAATTTTATAGACTTTAGTTCCTAAGAAAGCGTATAAGAGATTCACAACCTTTTTTCCTCTACCATTGTCATTATGACTTAATTCCTCAAACAAAACTCTTGCCTCACAAACTCTACCACTTTCCAAAACCCCACATAACATCGAAGTCCAAACAGAAACCATTTTGCTAGTTGAAACAAACAATGCAACCATTGCTTCTCAGACCCATTACTAAAAGTCTAAACTAATAGGGTTCATGGATAGCGACCTCTGTGTGCTGACTAGCTTTAGTCTTGCATCTTCAAAGTCTTCTTTATCACTTGTATCTTCAAGTTGGAACTTCATTTCATCATTACTCATCATCTCCCTTGCCAAAGGTTTAAATCCGTAAGAGTCGTGAACCTTAATCAAATTATGCTCAATCTCAAGCTTTATTGAAAAACTTTGCTGCAACTTCCCACAAACATTAATCACTTGTTCAGTAACGAATTTCTTGTACTTTCTTTTTCGTCATCCTGACATGCATAATTGATCATATAGCAAGGACGTGATTCATAAGCCCACAACACCATTCTCTTTTTGAGGTTCATTGTCAATCCTCACTAGGGAAAGTGACATCTTCTTCTGAGTAACTTTTGTTTGTTGACACTAAATCAGAGTTACGCTGAACATTATCATGTAAAGGGAATGGTGATAAGAATTGGATAATAGTTTGAATGGTACGAGCCGCATTCGGTATAGAGGATTCATAAAACCAAGACTCTTAAGTGTTTAACTAATTTCAAAGCATGTGTCAAGGATTTTACGCAAAAGAATCTTACTGCTTTAGAGAGATCAAGCTTCAAATTGTTAATGAAGAGGTTGACGGCTTGTTCATCGTCCACTTTTAGAAATTTCAGAAATTCTTCAAATTTTGAATCTTTCAATAATAAAATTGCTAGAAAGTTGTAATAGCTTTTCCTATGGAGATTTCTTGGTGAAGAAATATTATTAAATTGCTGCCAAATGTTTGAATAATTTAAGAAGATTTTTCAATATCAAAGGTTTAAGTTGAAAATTTATTTTTTTGCATAAAAGGTTTATAAAAAAATTAAGGAATTTGACAATGAACCCTTTTTAAGAGAGACAAGAGTTTGCTTGAATACTTTTGTGGTGAAAGAATATTCTTAAATTTCTTCCAAAATATTCAAATAACTTAAGAATAATTTCCAATATGTAAGTTATTTGGTAAGTTGTTTTAGGCTTTAGTGGATAACACGAGCACTAGCTAGTATGCTTTTTTTAATGAATGTTATAGGGGTCTATAATCTTCCCTATACATAATCGTATTCTCGAACCTAGTATGGTTTCATAGGCTAGAATATACTATTTTAAGAAACCTAAATCAAGTTTTAGATATCTTTTTAAAAATGGATAAATTTAGTTAGGTAGCTAATCACACTTGGTGACTCCTTGTTTGTGTCTATCGATCAAGTTCACAGACTTATACGTTACAACAATTTAACGACTTTGCTGGGTACATGCTAAGAGTCTAGCTAGTAATAGATTTATGTTATTTGAGCTAAAACTCAATTATTTTAACTAAGATTTTTTCTTTTAATATTTTAATTTTTTTTACTTATTAATATCTTGTCTTTCATATTGCATTTTCAAAACATGAGATCTATACCCGAGCTTCATCCCTTTAGGAGATAGTAGAGTATTTACACTTTCATGAGGTTTTAATGCCTTTGCAATGGTTAGAGAAATACACTTAAATTGAATCCTTTTCGCTTGTAGCTTGAAATGGACAAGGATTAAGGTGCCTTACTAATCCATCGTGGATGATAATAAGGAGTGATTTGAGAACCTTTAGATTGTGAATCCAAACCACATTTAATAAACTACAAGGGACTAAGTTTGTAGGCAGAACCATGTCTTCCTTTTTGTAGTAAATTTAGTTTACATTTTTTTTACATATATTGTACACTTATTGGTTTCTTTTGATATTATGTGTTAATTAACTTTTTTTTGTACATATCATGAAACAAAGATGAATTGTCATGAAGTGTGTGGTAGATGAATTGTCATGAAGTGTGTGGTAGTTGAATTTCTTCCTTCCTTCCTTTGCCTTTTTACTTATATCATGACCACATTAGGCTACAAATATTTTGTATTCATCTAATTAATGCATTTATTGACATCATTTTTGGATTTGAAAAAAAGGTTCTAAAATCTTATCAGAATATCGACTAATCTTTGCTTTCATAGCATAAGCATGTAATAACATAAGTTTGCAATTATGGTAAATAAGGTTCAAGGATAGCTAGATCATTAATGATTCTAATTTAGCCAAATAAGAATTAAAAGGAGAACTAACAAAAATAATGGACATGCTTAAGAACATGGGCAAAGGGAAAGCTATGGAAAAAATTCCTAACTTGCAAGGTTGTTTATCATAAGATGTAATGGATCCTCTGTATCCTCTTAAGTTCAATCCTTACCAAGCCCAGACTTTTAAAAGGGCACAGACATAATTTTTTTTTCTTTAGGACATATTTATATGCATATTTAGGAATGTTGTCTATGACTACTTAGGGTTAATTTTAGAGTTATATTAATCTCACTACAAAAAAATTTTCATATAGTAACACTTACCTATATTGACGATCAAATTACGTAAGTAAAAAAGATCTATACTGAGGAATTTTTGTTACTGTCAGTATAGACAATGTTTATACCAACATTTTATTATTTCATCAGTATATATTAATTTTTTTCTAACAGCATATAATATCTATTAGTATAAGTATTTATATACTACGGATTGAATTATAACTACTGGTATAAGTTTTAATTAGTAAAAGTTATCCACAGGTAAATGTATTTATACCAACAAAAAAATTTGATTGTCAATATAACCATAGGATATATTGATGGTTGTATCTAACCGTCAGTGTAAACAACAAAAGATTTAGACAATTCTAGCTTATTCTGACAATCTCTTATTGTAATTCGTTGGTTTAGGTAGAAGCTAGGGTATGTTTAATCAAGGTTTTTTTTAGAATTTTGGTTAACCTTGGTTGCTTATTGTTAAACTCTTGGCCACTTACCGGTGTTTTTCCTTTCCCCTTTAAGTTTTTTCAACTTTCTCTACAATTCATAGAACTAGATAAAAGTCAGTTACTATTTTTGCTTGTCACCTCCACCATCTGAACATAAACAACAACCACCTAAAATATTCATTTCTTTTCTTCACTATATTCCAGAGACTTAGAAACCTAAAAAAAAGCCTAGATAAACCTTTAGACCATAAAATTTATAATCTTGTATACTCTAAGTGTTTTCTTTGTTATTCTTGATTGCTCTTGCTATCTTATGTTTATTGTTGCTAAGAATAGACATACCCTAGCTTGGATATGGGTTTATTCTGGGTATGGGTTTATCACTTGGGCTTTTGAATTGGAGGCTAATATGTATGATTGCTTTGTCGATAATTGTCTCTAGGTTTAGGTATGGTTTTTTGTGTTCAGTATGTGTTGCCGATTTTGGGTCTTTTTGGGTTGGTGATGAATTGTTGGGTTTCTTTTCTTAGTTTCAGGGATTGTTTCTTGTTTTGCTTTCGATTTTGTAGATTGGTTGGAAATTGAAGTGCTTGTCTTTTTGTTTGATTCCTTTGTCCTTTTTGCACTGCTAATTTTGTCTTTACTTGAGACTATATTGATACCTATTTGCCTATTGCTAGTTGCTAATTATTGTGTGCCAACTAGAAAATTAGGCTTGTTAATTGCTTGCTGTTGATTCAAAAACCCTATTTGAACTTGTTTACCTGCTTACTTGTTATTGGCCCAGCCTTTGATTACTTGGTTTGTTTTTTTTAATGCTTGTTGGCCGAGTTATGTTTTTAGATAATTACTATAGATTTTTTACTTTATTTCTGCTTGTGGTTGGATAATGCTTGCTTCTAGAAATTGATCTCGATTGAGGCTGTGTTGGTTGGAAATGGCTTTGAATGTTGCTTGTTCTTGCCAATTGTTCTTGGTTGTTGCTTGATTCTATTAATTGTTCTTTTTGTTTAACTACTATTGATTTGCTTTTCTAGCCTCGATCAAAAGTTGATTTTTTTCTTTTTTGTGTTTTTAGATTGTGATGTAAATGTGGATTATCGAATGATCCTTATTCTTCAACCAATTAATGCTATATGTAATGTTGTTATATAGTAAATAGTTTAGTTAGAGGATTTAAGTATTGCTAAGTAGCTTAAGAATTGTTAATTAAGGTAATGAGGTAATGCTTGAAACTAAAGTGGTTGCAACTTGTAACAGAAAACTTTTCTACTCAAAATTTGATCATAGTATTCAATAAAACATTTGATAGGATGCTTGTTTGATAATATGCCCTAAATGATCAATATTTTATATAGATTTCATATTGTAGGCTAGAATATGGAAATGGTGTATGTTTGTTTGATTGTAATGTCATTTGTATAATTAAGGCTTCATTTATTAGATTTATTCTCTGCTGTCAACTCTATTGTGCAAAGTTAGTAATAGAATTTCCCATACTGAGGTGAAATAGATCTTGTTAAAGTAATTTATATGGTTGCTAGATTATCTTAGAGAAAAATGTTGGAGTTATTTGAGGCTCTTTGTATTTCTCAACCTCATGCTCTTTCATATTCAAGTCCTTATTCTTTATTTATTAAAAGAACTTTTTCCAACTTGTGATGTCCCATAAAACTATTTATACACTTATAATGAAAAATATATTTTGCTTATTTTTTTTGTCACATGCATGATTTACACCTTTTGATTTTCATTCTTTTTCATTTTTTTCTTCTTCCCTTGTTTTGAGCTTGAAGTCTGTTATTTCAAATACCTTAGAATTGCTCTAAAGCTAATACACACTCATCTAATTTTGATTACCCAACTAAATGGTTCTTAATTTTACTATGTAAATAAATGAAATTTTTTTATGCTTGTCTCTTATTAATTAGTGGGTTCCACCTTGCGGTACAAGAGTGTGGAGCAAATAAAACCTATTGGCCAGCATTCTCTTTTGGGTGCAAACGGAGAAATCAGTTATTTCCAAGACATTTTGCATTACCTTGATGAGCTTATGTAAGGATTAATTGAAATTATAAGTACTTTTGTTTTGGTTATTCTTTCATGAGGTTCTTATTTCTTTTCCACCCATAATTTTCGTTTGGATTTTGTTGGTAGCACTTGTTTTTGTTGTTTAAAACTTTTGATGTAAAATTACTACTTGATTACTACTTTACTGTATGTTTGGCCTTTGTTAACGACACATTAATAGAAAAATTAAGACATGGGAAGCATGAAGTTAATGTTGAACTTATTTTCGCTAACTTAGCATAATATCAATTGAATTTTTTGGCAATAGCATCAACTAGGTTTTACTAGGGGTGGTATGATAGGAATTCAATTAAGAGAGGTGATGCAAGATTCTAGGGGGTTTTCTTATTTAGGCTTGATGTTTGATAATGGTTCAAGTTTAAGGATTGGCCTATGGTGGGACAAGTCAAATTGTGATATTATTTGTACTGATGTTAGATTATAGTTTTTTGCTTTCTTTTCTCGATAATTTTTCCACTATGACTCGTGAACCTATATACTAAATATGCCTTTATGTGTTCTAGGTAGATAGAGGTGTTACTCTAAGTGAGGATAAATGTCTTGAGAAGAAGGGCATAAACAACACCAACTTTGCTATGGTGACATGGTCAAATTTGGATTTCAGGTAATGTTGGAATTTGAGTGTCATTTCAAAAATATCCGAAAGCCTTCTTACTTTAACTGGTAAGTAATTTTGATATGTAATTGTTTGGTTTGTTTTTCCTTTAATAGATCATATTTATTTACAAAAATTTATAATAGTATTGACATGTTTGTTAAAATAGCCATTTGTGTTAATGTTTTATTCTTATTTTCCTTTTGGCAAATGGATCAACATAAAAATTCCTTTCTGTGAGGTTTTAGATGGCATAAGGTGCAACCTGAATGAGGCAGTTAAGATGGTTGGCTTGGCATGGCAGGCCATGCCTACTGTGGCCTTAATGATGCCAAAAACATAGCTTTCTTACTTGCCCTTTTGACATACAAGGGTTTTAAATTAGCTGTCACAAACTTATTGATGTGGCAAGCTAGTGATGGTCTATTAACATACAACCCTATACCTTATGTTTATGATTCCATGCTATAACTTTAGTTATTGACTTATTCTTATTTTGTGAATTATAAAACAATTTGTTTGTAATTTTATTTCAAATGTTATTTAATATCTTGTACTTTGTTGTGTATTTTTATTTTTAAAAAATCATATCATATTAAGATTATAAATAAATTAATATCAATAATTAAGTTAAAACATATAAGTCTATATTGAAAGGTTATACTAACAGGCATTAACCGTTGGTATAGATATGAAAATTCAAAACATACAAGTTTATACCAATGGGCAATAGCTATCGATAAAAGGTTTAATGTCAGAACATACAATAGACATTATAGTAATAGCTATACAACAACAGATAGAATCAAACAATTAGTATATCTCTACTATTTATTCTGATAGTTAAAAATCTGTTGGTGTAAGTCTATATTGATAAGAGATATATCAATGGCTAAAAAAAGGTCAGAATAGGCATTTTGACCATCGGTATAGGGTTTATTAAGCTATATCGATGGATTTTTAGGTTTTAGCGATGGTTTTTTTAACATTGGTATATGGTAGTTTTCTTGTAATGTCTTGTTTTTGGAAAGAAGGCATCAGAAGCAGTACGACTCCTTGATCTATATGATCCAAAGGGGGAAAAAAACTAAAAATGTAGCCATTTGAAGCCATGAAAGATTCAAGCTCTTAGCAAAAGATGAATTTGTTGGAAGAGAGGCTTCAAGCAGTAGAAGGGATAGATTTTTATAGTTTCATGGATGAAGCAGGCTTTACTTGGTTCCTAATATGGTCATTCTAACCAAGTTCAAAGTCTCCGAATTTGAAAATATGATGGTACCAAATGTCTAGTGACCCATGTTACCATGTACTATCGTATGATGTTTGCTCACACTAATGATGACAAGTTAATAATCAATATATTCTAAGATAGCCTCACAAGTTTTATAACTAGATGGTATATCCCACTAGATAGAACTCGTATCACATTATGAAAAGAATTAGCAAGGACATTTATTATCCAATACTGGCATATTATAGACTTAGCCTCAGACTATCTATTTTTACATAGTATGGAGAAAAAGTAATTGAGAGCATCAAAGAATATGCATAGAGGTGGAAAAACATGGCTATCGAAGTCTAACAACCTTTTATTGAGAAAAAAACCACCGTCTTGTTTGCCAGCACCTTGAAAGCTCTTTACTATGAAAGAATGACTAGAAATGCCACTACAAATTTTATTGACGTGGTGATCTTTGGTAAAATTATTAAAAATGTCATTAAGAATGGCAAGCTAGATTAAAAAGAGACTATCAGTGCAAATAAAGTTGGTGAACCCAAGAAAAAAAAAAAGTGAAGCTCAAGCTACTAGTTATGAGAAAGAGTAGTTTGGAAGTTTCGTACCTATTACCCATATTAGCCACTATTGACACTAGTTTTTTAGCCAATGTTTCAACCTTAAAATTTCTTTTGTGACTTTTGGATAAATCATTATAAAGGACCATATGCTTATGAGACATCTCCATTCCATTTTAGATGAAACTTTAAAGGACTATATGTTTAATATGAAAGGACTATAATGATTTTAAGCATATTATAACGGACTACATGTTTAATATGAAATTTTAAGCGTATTATAAAGGACTATATGTTCAATATGAAATTTTAAGTGTATTTAGCATATTATAATGATTTATCCAAAAGTCTCTCTTTGTTCATTATGAAATTTTAAGCGTATTATATGTTTATGAGACATCTCCATTCCAATTTGCAAATAATTTTAAGCGTATTGTAATGATTTTATCCAAAAGTTCTTTAGATGTGTTTAAATTTATTTTGTGAATCTTTGAATTTAATTGAAAATTTGACATTTTATTTGTGAATCTTTAAAATTATTTGTAAATCTTTACAATTATAAAACTTTGAAATTTCATTTGTGAATCTTTAAAATTGTTTGTAAATCTTTACAATTATGAAACTTTAAATTTTCATTTGTGAATCTTTACACTTGCGACTATTTGAAGCCTTGCAAATCTTTTAATCCCTTGTGAATATTTAAAGTCTTGTGAATCTTTGAATCTCTTTTGAATCTTTGAAGTCTTGCAAATCTTTGAACTTTTGTGAATCTTTGAACTCCTACAATTCTTTGGCGCTTATGCGGATTTTTAAACTCTTGCAAATCATTGAACTTTTAAGAATATTTACCTTTGCAAATCTTTGAATCTCTTATGAATATTTGAAATCTTGCAAATCTTTGAATCTCTTGTGGATCTTTGAACTCTTTCTAATCTTTGAACTCTTACGAATCTTTGAACTATTTTGTGAATCATTGAACACTTTTGTGAACCTTAGAGCTCTTTTGTGAATCTTGAAACTATTATGTGAATCTCAAAACTTTTAAGCATCTTGGAACTTTTCCAAACCTTGGAACTCTTTCACAAATCTTTGGACTCTTTTGAGAACACTTGAATTTCTTTAGGACATTTTCAAATTTATTTGCGAATCTTTAAATTTTATTTTTGGCCTTCGAATTTGCTATCCTTTGTCTTTGCGAGTCTATGAATCTATTTGTGAACCTTTGAACTTATTTGTGAATCTTTGATTTTATTGGCAAATTTTTTAACTTTCAAATTGTGAGCCTTTGATTTTGAATTGAGGATTTTTTAATTTTATTTGTGTGTCTTTAAAATTTCAATTTATGAATATTAAATTTTCCAATTGTGAACTTTGTATTTTCAATTGCAAACCTTTTATTTTTCTCTCAGTTGTAAATCTCTATATTGTAACATTTTTCTTTTTTGATGAGAATCTCTGAATTTTTGAGTCAAATCTAAATGTAATGGATGTATATGTGTTTGCGCAATTCTCATTTAATAGGAAATGCATAAAGAATGGCTATTGTAGACACCTTATTTTTCGAGGTTTTTTGGAAACATTTTTTATTTTAAAGTCTCAAGGCTTGTGTTTGGTCAATTTTATTTTTTATTTATTTTATGCCTTTGCTTTTTCTTTCTTTTTATTTTATCCATTTTATATTTATTTTATCTATTTTGCTTTTGTTTATTAGTTTTATTTTTGAAAAGTAAAAAAACCAAAAACTGAGAAATTGAAAAAAAAATGCAAAGAAAAATAAGAAATGGTTGAAGGAATGTTAAAGTTGTTTTGGATTGGAATTCTTGTGAAGATTAAGATAAAATTAAAATGGAACTAAGATATTCACTTAATTTAAAATCTTTTTTTGTTTATAGTTAATCGTTATAAAAATGCAAGAACATTTTAACAGGGGAAGAGGAATAAAAAAAGATTTCGACAGTGTTTGAGGGTTTTGAAGTTTTTTAACTCTTAGATGTTTTAAGGACTTTCAACAAAAAGGAAGGCACATAAACAAATTGATACATACTATTAGTTCATACACAGTGAAGAAAATCACCAACAAAACAATTCATAGAAGCAAAACACAAGAAAATAGCAAAAACCTTTTTTGGTAGTGGATATTTTAGGTTTCAAGATTGGTTTTTCTTTAGTTTTTTTTTTTTTTTTTGGCTTTCTCGATGATAAGGATAAAGAAGAAAGGATTTTTTTAAGTTACTTTGGGCTTTTTATGGTGGAAAATAGTGAATAAAAAGGTGGAGATCTGAAGCTTTTAGGTTATATTTAGGAGATTTTTAGGAAAATCTAATTTGAAAAGTTTGAAAAGGATGTTAAAAACTATTAGAAAATGGATTTCCTTTTAGGTTTTGGTGACCAGTGCACAACAATGACTGATGACCAATGATCAACAACTAGTGGCAAAGCCAACATCAAGGAATGGTAGTTTCTAGGTTTGAAGCTTACTGGTATTCTTGAAGAGAGAAGATGCTTTAAAAGGAAAAGAGGAAGAAAAGGCTAGAGAGAAAGGAAATCTAAAAAATGAAATAAAATAATTTGATTTTTAGTATTTATATTAGTGTCAAACGATGTCATTTTGGTAGTGAAAGGAACTGGGTTCCTTTAACCCATCTTAATATTCATGTGTTAACTTGAGCGAACCCAATCTGATCATGACCTGTGACCCTCTTTAGTGAACCAATCATTAAGCCAATGCTATGTTACTGAGACACTAAATCAAGTAGTTATTGACTCGAGTTGAGCCACTTCAATTGTTGACTATTAACCTGTTTTATTTTTGGTATTTTTATTATTTATTTGTTAAAACTAGTAAGGTTTTTCTTTTAAAGAAAATGTTTTGAAAATCAAATTCATGGATCTTTGCCAAAATATTGAAAGATTTCATAGTTTTTTTTTTAAATAAAATTTTGAAAATAACATCCTGCCAAAAGATTAAAGGATTTTAAAATAAATTTTTGAGAATAAAATCTTGCCCAAATGTTAGAGGATTTTATTGTTTTTAGAAACAAAAATTTTGGATCTTCTAATGACGAAATTACTAGAAAGTTGCAATAGACTTTTCTATGTAAATTTTTATGTGAGAAATATTCTTAAATTATTGCCAAAACATTAGAGTTATTTAAGAAAAGTTTCCAATATCAAAGGTTAAAGTTGAAAATTTATTTTTCACATAAAAGGATTTTTAAAGAAAAATAAAAGAATATGTGATGGAGCTTCTTCCAGAGAGATAAAGAGTCTTCTCGAATACTATCGAGGTGAGAAAATGTTTTTAAATTTTTATTAAAATGTTGAACTTATGAACAATTTTCAATTTGTAAATTATTTGGTAAGTTTTTTTTTTTTTTGGTTTAATGGATAACATGAGAACTAACTAGTATCATCCTTTTGACGGGCGTAGTAGGAGTGCTATAACTTTTCCTACATATAATCATACTCTCGAACCTAGTGTGATTTCATAGGCTAGAATGTACTCTTTTAAAGAACCTAAGTCAAGCTTACGACATTTATTTAAAAGGAGATAAACTTAGTTAGGTGGCTAATCAGACCTAAATAAAAAGATTTGTAATGACTCCTTAATTATGTCTAGTAATCAAGTTCACGAACTTATACATTATAACAATAATATATTTTAAATTTACTTGAAATTTGACATTTGTGATTTACTTGAATAAAGTATAAAATTCAATAGTTAGATTAACAAATATAAATCATATAAAAAGATATGAGACTATGCAAAATCAATTTAGTTTTACACATGTCTAAGTATATCTTTCTTCATTTCAGCTTTCCATATTTCAGTTTTTAAAGAGTTGAAAATAAATCTTTGAAAAGAAATAGAAATATAAATTATCTTTATTTGCAAAGGTTTACATATTCTATCAATCTCTTAAATTGATAACTTTATGAAATAGAGTTATTTTTTATACTTAAATGAGTTATTTTTTATACTTAAATGAGTTATTTTTGCTTATTTTTTATGTAAATAATGATCTTTTTACTCCTAATGGGCTTAATTTTTGGTTTTGTAGGAAATCTTGAATGAAAGATTGAATCATGTTGAATCATGTAGAATCTTGATAATTCTTTTGATGGATTAGAATGAATATTGGAATGTTCTTGATATATTCTTGGTGATTCTTGAATTTCTTGGAATTCTTGAAAAGAAAGAATGAAAATTTGTTCAAGAATTGTTTTGCCTAACTTAGAAAAGTAGAATTGCCCAATCATGATGAAAAATTTAGAAAGTTCATACAAGAAAGAAGCAAGGCATGTTTGGCCATCACAAGGGTAGATTTGTAATTTCAAGTTAATGCAAGTCTATGATAGCTTATGTAGTGAGCAATGTATGGGATTATTAGTGGATGACATGGTAGCAAGTATTTTCTTATTGGCTAAAATTTTAGTGCAATCAATTATGTGGAGGAAAATTTGAAGGAAGACAATTTCAAAAAAAAGGAGAAAGAGTACTAAATTGAGGAGGATCTGAAGAAGACTTCCAAGAAAAATATTGTCAAGAAAGCAACAAAAAGAGATAAAGAAAGAGGAAGCCTATATAAAGGATGAGGACTTGCTGTAAGTTGGGAAAGCAATTCAAAAAATTTAAATCCAAGTTTCAAAATTCAAGAGGAAGATCGATAAGCAAAAAAGATGAAGTTAACTCTAAGGATAAGGACTAATCTAGACAAACATATGACCATGGATTATTTAGGACTTTCATAAGTATATAATGTAATGCTAAGGTCAAGGTATGATAAAAATCATTTAGGTCCAAGTACCCTAATAATGCATCACATGTCTAGATCATCCATAGTTGATCTCTCGAGGTAAGTAAGGTAAGCTTGACTAAAAAATCCCCCAAACTTTGATTTTGCCCATATTTCTCTCTTCTTCTTTTTTTTTTTTAATTTTTTCACCACTTTATTGTTTTTGTTTTTTGTTTTTTATTTCACAATTTGTTTTTTCTTTTGCAAACTAGCTTGACTTTTTCTTTTTTCTTATTCTTCATTTTCTTCATTTTGGTTTTTTTAATTTCTCATTCTTTTTCCAAGCTCCACCCTTCCTCCCTAATAATGCATAGATCACAAATGTACATGAATGTCCTAATGCATATAGGGTCAGGAACCGAAAAGATAGGAAATATACAATAAAAGGCTATAGGCTTGTAATGTGGTTTCAAAACAAAGAAAAGGCATCATAAGGCTCAAATGGATTGACTATGGAAGTATTATAACAAAGATGGCTCGAAAGGCTCAAATGATCCAAAGATGGCTTATATCATTTCCCTAATCATGTGTCCTCTAGGATTTTGCCTCAAGAAATGATCAAAACAAATTCTAGAATCATGAAACATAACTCTAAAGACCAATGCAAAAACAATCTCATGCTTACATAATCAACATTAGACAAAAAAAATGGAATTAAATGTTCAAAGCATCACTTACAAATGAATACAATATTCAAGAATTCACTAAACCTAAGTTTCATATCATATTTCACATCTATTCAATCTTTTCCTAAAGTTATATTCATTTTTAATCTCTACCTATTATTGGCTTCATAGAAAACTAATCAAAAAAAGTATAATAAAGACTCAAGCTACCACATGCTAAGCTTAATTTCAAGGCAAAATCAAGAAAAATTTGAAAAAATTTTCAAATTTGAGCAATTTTCTCGTAGCCCTAAACTTAAACAATACATTGTCCTCAATGTGTAAGCATAAAGAAATAAAGCAAAAAAGAGACAAACAAGAAAACTCCCTTATCAACGTTGAGGTGTGGTGACCAAATCTCCCACCTAGCTTTGGTCGAAACTAGTGTATCCATTTCAAACTCTTATTCATCCTACAAAACAAAGAAACAACTACACAAAAAAACTACATCAATATGTATAGTGAAAAGTATAACTAAAAGAAAAGAATGAACTCATGAACAAGTACATACAACCTAATCGAATGACCAAAGATGACAACTATGTACATATGAGAAAACTGAATGTGCAAAAGAAACAATCATGTAAACACATATGTACAAAAAAATGCACACAAAGAAATAGCATGAAAAGTAAAACTTGGGCTGCCTCCCAAGAAGTGCTTTATTTAAAGTCAAAAGCAAGACAATTAGAACAAGCTCAACCTTATAGGTTCATAGTAATCACTCCACACTTAATTCTTGAACCCAACCATTTTAAGATCTCTCTTTTTACAATCTCATAAAAAATATGATCTAATGATGGATCATGTGGGAAAGCAAGAGTAATAGTAAACGTTTAAGGAAAACCCTCAAACTTATAACTAGAAGGACTAAGGTAAGTGGGTTTTGGTTTTGGCATTCAGTCAACGGATCTATCATCAACATAAACTATATCATATTCTTTTTACATCATATCCACACCTTTCCTCCTAGAAAAACTATGATAGGTATGATTAAATTGAAAGTGTTCAAAGATTGGCAAACCAACCAAAAAGGATATCCCATCAATATCAACTAGACCATCACCCTTAAACTTCACAAGACTCTGATAAGTATCATTAAAATGGAATGTCTTATAATCTGATTAATCTAGATTCAAATGTCTAATCACTTTAGGGAATGTCTAGATCAACTAAAGGCTCGCCATTAAATGGTGGTGTAAATAAAAAAGTGAAGCCTATCACTATTTCATCATCATTCTCATTCAAATCCATGTCTTTTACTTCTTTAACTACATGATAGTCCTCCTCAAAATGCAAAATAAGGTGCTCTTAGTGTAAAACATCATGAATCACATCACTAAATACCTCTACCTTTGAACACTCATCAAAATCATCAAGGATGAAAAAGCTTTAAAAACATGAAAAGTGACTTTCTAATCTTGAACTCGCATGGTTAATTCCCTATTTTGCACATCAATCAAAGCCTTAACAATGGCTAAAAAAGGTCTTTCTAAAATAATTAGGCTCTTATGATTCACTTCCATCTTTAGAATCACAAAATAAATAGGTAAAATGAATTCCTCTACCCAAACCATGACATCCTCTACAATCCTTCTAGGGTATTTCAGTGACTTGTCAGTGAACTGCAAAGTAACTGAGGTGGGTTTAGCCTTTCCTATGCCTAATCTCTAAAAAATAGTCTAAAGCATTAGGTTAATGTTAGCACCTAGGTCACATAAGGCTCTATCAAAGGACATACTACCTATAGTACATAGAATGGTAAAACTACCAGAATCTTTAAGCTACGTATGTAGTCCTCTTTGAATCATAGATGTGAACTCACTAGTAACTACAACTATTTCATAATACTTTAATCTTTTCTACTAAAAGATAATGTCCTTTATAAATTTTGCATAGGTAGGCATCTATTCAAATGCATTTGTAAATGCTATATTAATTTGTAGCTTCTTAAACACTATAAGAAATTTAGAGAATTACTTTTGTTCCTTTTGTTTCTTAAACCTTATAGGGAAAAAAATATAAGGTCTAGGTGGCTCAACTCTAGGAGAAGCATGCCTAGATGAACTGGGTAAAGCACTGTGATAGTGTCTATGGTAACTAGGTAAGAGTAAATACTACACCCTCATCTTTCTTCTTATCTTTCCTCCATTATGAACTAGGTATCTATCAGGCTTATCATCATCAAACTCTTCATTTGTCACATCTTAAGAACCTATTAAGCCTTGGCCATTAGGTAGCTACCTCCCACTCTTACATGTGCTTGCCTTACAATGCTCTTTCCCTTTCTTTTTAGGTTTGACCTCTGTCTTACTAGGTAAGGTGCCCTCTAATGAGGGTTGCTAACTAACCAATTTGGCTTTTTAAGTTCTTTATAGATGTAGATTGGTTTTGAAATATGATATTATGATTCTATATGAATAAGGTCTAAACTTTAAAAATCCTTGATCGAGGTCTTCTCTCTAGGAGTGACATGGACGGATATATAGGTATGTAGTGCTATGAATGCTGTTGGTGTTGAGAAAATGGCTATTGAAAATCTGATAGGTAACATTGTTTACTATATTAAGCCTACATGGTACTTAAAGGTACTGGATAGACTAAACTAGGTTATTCCTCCAACCTAGGCCATATATAGGAACAGAGAAGTTGTTAGGCTACCTAGGGGTTTGTCCTAAATAATGGATACTCTCTGGGTGGGTGTTCAGACATGACTTCTCCCAGTGTCCTACCTTACATACATAACACATAGCTAAAGAACTATAGGTATGAGTAAACCTAGAATAACTAGGACTTAGCTCTAAGTGTGTAACATTACAATGCAAAGACCCTATAGATTTGGCTAAAGAATTTACCCTAGCATAATTGCTATAAGCACATTAACCTCGTACATATCTGAAACTTTTCTAAGATGCTATCTCTCATTCAACCATTAACAATTATTAGTCACCATATCCTCAATAAGCTCATAAGCCATGTTAAAAGTCTTACTCATCAAAGCACCTCTTAATGCAGCATCTAAAAGTGTCATAGTGTTAGGCACTAACCCATTATAAAAAATCTAGATCTCTAATCATTTTGGTAGTCCATGGTGTGTACACTGCCTTGAAGCTCTATGCATCTTTCTCAGGCCTCATACAAGGTGTTCGAGTCATGCTGGGCAAATGAAGTGATCTCATTTTGAAGCTTGGCCATCTTGGTTGGAGGAAAAAATTTAGCCATGAACTTTTGCACTAAATCATCCCAAGTAGTGATGGAATCTAATGGCATCGAGGCTAACCAACTCTTGGCTTTAAATGGAAATAACCTAAGTTTAATTGCATCCTCAGTAATACTATTCTATTTAAATGTATCACAAATCTATAAGAAATCTTAAAGATGAGCATTCAGAACCTCACTCGAATGACCACTAAATTGCATCGGCTACTATATTATCTAGATGATTGTAAGTTTAATCTCAAAATTATTGACTTGAATCGCTGGCCTCTTAATGCTAGGCTAAAAACCATGAAGATCAAGCACAACATAATCCCTAAGAGCTCTAGTGTCTTGTTTGGCCATGGTGATGGTAGGATTGATTTATCTCTCCTTTCTAATCCTCCTACGAGTAACCTCAAGCTCAAGATCTAAAGGGATCAACTTACGATTCCTAACTAAGTTCATATATGGGCCACAAGTGCACTAGACCAAGAGAACAACCCATAAATGGAAACCTAAGATTGTATAGCTAAGAAAAAATTATCAACAAGGGAGCCTATTACCTCCTACGAGTAACCTCAAGCTCAAGATCTAAAGGGATCAACTTATGATTCCTAACTAAGTTCATATATGGGCCACAAGTGCACTAGACCAAGAGAATAACCCATAAATGGAAACCTAAGATTGTATAGCTAAGAAAAAATTATCAACAAAGGAGCCTATGATATGTACATAAAAAATCGAAGCAAGCCTAAGCTCTAGCCTAAGGTATGTACACCAAAGGGAACTAATCTATAGAAAAGTATGGCAAAGATTGATATTAACATAGGACTCTTAAATCCTAAGCCTTGGCAACGATGCCTAAACTTGATTGGATAATTCTATAACCGCACAGACCGTATAAGTAATAATAGGACTATAAAAGTTTAAATGTTGATCCCACGAGGATTAGTTAAAGAGATTCCTAGCCTAAGTACCTTTTATTCCCACACCCTATCTAAAGTTGGTTCGATTAATCAATATCT
The DNA here is from genome assembly GCF_002303985.1 of Durio zibethinus. The sequence continues at coordinate 15,972,263 of NW_019167838.1, read as the reverse complement.
ATAAAAATGAAGCTAACTAGGAAAATGAAATCAAAGAAAAGCACAAAAAATATTTTTAATAAAAACAAAACTACTGACATGTAAAATGAGCAATGTAAAAAATTCAACAAAATGGACAAAATTAATTGAATAGAATTTAACATGATTTAAAATATAACTCTAATCTATTAATAAAAAATAACAAGAAAAATCAACATAAGAAAAAAAATAATAAAAAAATCAAAACAACTACCTATAACCAAATGTAACTAACTTTATTTTACTACTAACTTCCAACTAAGGAACTTACTAAAAACTTCTTTACAAATTGATTCAAACAAACTGAAACTTTGTAGAAACATTGAGGAATTTGAATTTCAAAATAGAATTGAAATGAAGTGAAAAACAGCTTTAAGCAAAAATCTAAGAGAAAAAAAATTTAACCAAACAAGTTGCAAAATCATAACTCTAACAAGAATTTTACAATTAACGTGCTACAAATTTGATGAAGTTGAGTTCTAAATTGAAAGAGTAGTAAATGAAGTCAGCTAGAAAGAACATGAAAGTGCACTTTATTAAAGAAAATAAAAAAATCTAATTTAGAAACATGAAAACCAAAGCTGACTTTTAAATATGATAACTAGCAATTATGAGCTTGAAACTTAGATCTACAGTTTTATAGAAGGTATTAATTCAAAGTGAGCTAGAACAATATATATCTATGAGTTAACTACCTAAAGCAAGAAGACAATTGCACGAATGAATGTAAAAATCAGCTCAATGAACACAAATTCCTAACTAGTGCAGATTCTGGAAAAGCAGTACATATTCAACAAAAATTAACCAAACAGCACTTAAAAGCATGAAATAAATTGCACAAAATTAAAATAAGAAAGTTAACTAATAGAACTAAAGATCTAAAGAAGAAAGAAGGCAAACTAATCATCAAAGTGGAGAAAAGATCCATGCCAAAGTTGATCTTCACGTCTGGCCTACAACTATCATCTATATCCATGTGTGACTTTCAACCTTGATTTAGATTGATGTGTTGCAAGTTTTAATCTAATTTTCAACTATGCTATAGCTTTATGAATTAGGCAACTATAAATAAAAAATAAAAAAAACTTTGAGCAAACACAATGAAGATTTGATAGAGATATGATTCAAAAACCACAGATAGATCAAAACATATGATTAAAAAACAAATTTAAACATCCATAAGCAATCAATAGATTTAAGCTGGAAAAAGAATGTAAATGAAAATTGTATTGAAGGATTCTATAATAGCACTGAAAAGCACTTAACAAATTGTAAAATTGCAATGAAATTCAAAGGGAAAAAGCTAGAAATAAAGTGTTTGGCAACTAAAAAAATGTAAAGATAAAAAAAAAAAGGTGTAGGAAAGTAAAGAAACAAAAATTTAAATCCTAAACTAACTCTTCTCCTATGGCCAGCCATCTCTCTTTATATATAGGCATAGGAGAAGAGCCTAAGGTCCTACAAAATATCTAGAATGATCTTTAGTTGCTAGGCTTCTAGAGCCTTCGTGCTCTTCCTTGGTGCGTATGGTTGGTGTTGGCGCACACTAGTTCATTTCAACAAGTTGAAAATTACCTTTCATGCCTATTTGATGATTCACAAGTCAAAATAAAGGCCAATCATAGCCCTTTCAGGTGACATATTAGCTTCTCTCTTTGGTGCACTCCAACCCCTTTTGAGGCCTTGCATTTGTGTGATCCTCCCTTGCACTTATACACCTATGCATTTTCAACATATTCTTACACCTTATTTTTTTTTTCTTTTCAAAAATTTCCAAATATTCTATTAATATTTTAAAAGAACTATGAAAATATTATTAAAAAAAACCAAGCAACTCCCTTTGTGTCAATTTTGCTTATTTACACTAATTTAGGCCATTTGCTCAAATTATACCACAAATCCTTCAAATTGTATCAAAATTATCCAAAATTCATTAATTTTATAACTTGCACCTTCATATGAGATAAATGTGCATTTACGAGTAATATTGCAAAAAATGTTAAGGAATAAGCCAAAACACAAGTAAATTGCAATATAAATAATCATAAAAAATTTAAAATTTTAGTGCAATTGATTATGTGGAAGAAGTTGAAATGGAACAAGATTTGAAGGAAGATAGTTTCAAAGAAGAGGAGAAATAGTACAAAATTGAGGAGTATCTTGAAAAAGATCCCAAGAAAAAGATTATCAAGAAGAGCATGAGGAAGAGATGAAGAAAAAGAAGCCTATATAGAGGATGAGGACTTGCTGCAAGTTGGGAAAGAAATTAAAAAAAAATAGATCCAATTGTTAAAATTCAAGAGGAAGATCAAGAAGCAAAAAAGATGTAGTTAACACTAAAGATGTGGCCCCTTAAGAGGACATTTGGAATGGTCCAATCGACACCCAAGCCCAAATGGAGAGAGCTACTAAAGGAGTTAAAAAAAGTCACATTTTTGGATAAGTGTAGCTGAGCACTTCAACAGATCCTCCCAACAAAGCTAGGTGATCTAAGGAGTTTTTGCATTCCATGTTCAATTGGTTCTTTATTTTTCAATGAAGCTTTATATGGCTTAGGATCAAGTATCAATCTAATGCCCATGAACATTTTTATGTAGCATGGAGTTGGTGCATTGAGACTTCAAACTGTGAGCATTAGATTTGCTGATAGATCCACAAAAATGATACAAGAAATATTGGATAACATTCTAGTCAAAGTGAGTAAATATACATCCTTATAGATTTTGTCATCCTAAACATGATAGATGGAGAAGTCTTAATCCTATTAGGTAGACCTCTCTTAATGACCTCAATAGCCTTAATAGATGTTTATAACTTTGAGGTAACCTAAGATTTAAAGATAAAACAATCACTTTTAAAATTAGAGGGCAACGCATTCTTAGAGATGATAAAGATATATAAAGAGTGTCTCACCTAGAAGGAAAAAGGAAAGAAAAACCAACTCATAACCAAAAACAATAAGACAAGCCCGTAAGCCTAGCTCTAAAAAGTCCAAAGAACCATTCCAAAAGCTCAACTTTAAAACCCTATCTTGTTTATGTGACACTTGCTAGGAGAACAAGCCCAACTCCCAAGACCTATTCAGTCTATGTAATTCTAGCAAGAAGAAAACAACAAGGAAAAATACCATCAAAAGAGAAGTGGTAGTATTAGATTTTAGGTATGGTCCAACTTGACCAAAACTAGCATTGCTTGGGAAGCAATCCAAGTTTTATATTTCCTTGTTAAGTTTTGAATTTCATCATTATCTATTTATCTTTTAGGATAGGTATGCTTTAATCTTGTTTGTTTTTGTTTTCGTGTTCTTAAAAATAAGGATGAATCAAGGATGCCTAAAGGAGCCTACACAATTTGACCTTAAAAAAAGCAAAAAATAGGAGAGTATTCTTTTTCCCTAACTCTTTAATTGTTTCATTTGAAATCATATGCAATTCAAGTGTAGAGAAGGAAATCTTTTATGAAAAATGTTTTTAAGATTGTTTCAAAGTTATCTCCTAAAATCTTTGTTTTCAAACCAAGTTAACATGCCTATAACATGATAGTGCTCTTAGTTAATTTTTCATAAGTTGATCATGAGTAACTTATGTATAATTTTAAAACAAGTGTGAATGTAGTGAAAATATGAAATGATGCCTTGAGTAGGCTATTCTTTAGATTGCTGATTTGCATGTCATATGCATTTTAAACTTGATCTTTTACATGCATTGATTTTTGTGAAAAATAATGTAAATATAAAATTTCGTAGAGATTTAAAGCATAATTTTAGAATTTACCTATTAAACTTTCGAGATGAAATCCTAGACTGTACTTGACTGAAAAAGTGATTTATGCCACTTTTAGACCGTTTAAGCCTTTTTAAGCCCACCTATGAATAAATCATCCTTAGTCTTTGAGCCATTATAATAATTTTCTTTGTTTATTTACCCACATTAAATAAGCCTAAGGCTTTTCTATAAATTATCCCTTTTTTTCTTACCCAACCCACATTGCTATGTTAAGGACAAAGTAAGAGAAAAAGTCATATTTGGGAGGTAAGGAGGCATAAGGAAGAAAAAGTACAAAAGCCCAAAATGGCTATGAAAAAAATCCAAAATAAAGATGCCTCTACCTTGTGAAGTCTCAAAAGTTCTCAAGTCTAAATTTCAAAAAGTAAGTAAAGGGTTCTAAGCCTAAAAATATCCTTTCTCCTACCTTAACCCAAGCCTTACATTATAAGCCAATAAAGACCTATTTATCTTGAGTCAAATATGTAAGTCTACATTAGTGGAAAGGGAATGAGGAAAGTAACATATGAAGTATGCTCTTTCTTTAAATTAATATCTAATGGCATTTTTACATACTTTTTTGCTTAGATTGTATGCATAGAATAAAGATAAATTAACTTTGCATACATGAAAGTTGCATGAATTGAAAGCTTACTTTTGAATAAGTTTCATGTCTAACGATGTTAATAACCATCTTTAAATTATACCATATTGCATGATTGATAACTTATGAAACATTGACTTTGAGTGCATCTATTTGATTATTAGCATAGTTAATTTAAGAATTTTGCTTAAGGACAAGCAAAAAGCTAAATGTGGGGGTATGTTGACTATAAAATTTATAGCTCTTTATTGGTCACTATAGCCTTACAATTTTGAAAATTTTCATGAATTTTGTGCCTTAATGTCTTAAAATCTTGCTTTTTAGGTTTACATGAAGATTTTAGACAACTTGCACATAAATGGCAAGATTCATGCAAACCATGCAAAGATTGTACACTAAAGCCACGCATGAGCCATGCACTCCATGCAAAGTTGGTGGATGGCATTGGGCCAAGATAAAAAGAGTTTACCAAAGCTCATTTAACCATGCATGCAAGGAGTTTCAACCCATTCCAAAGGTGACAACTTTGGCAACCCATTTGAAGTCAAAACAAGAAGCTTAAATGCATGATAATAGTAAGTTTGACCAAGGAAGAAGTTGTGTGCATGAAGACTCTTTTAAATTCAAAAGAGTCTTAAGCTTAGTGAAAGAGTCAAGAGGATTTTGTATTTCAATTCAAACCAATTGAATCTTTAATGATCTTTATTTAAACTTAAATTGTTGGAAAGGAAACCTACGCATGGATGGCACAATGGGCCAATCCAAGAGTCTTTTTTGATCGCACAAGCTCCATATCATCCAAAAAGCTTCCCACATTCAGCCAACATTATTTGAATTTCAAGATTACATTTTAAATTTAAATGTGTTTAGGTTTAAGTGAAACTGTCCAGATGCATCCTCTCTAGGCCAAGCTACATACTATAAATAGGTCACTCTGGTCACTTGTAATTCATCCTTTTATTCATTCAATTTCTATTCTTTCTCTTTAGTTTTTGGTTTGTAATAGTTCTTTTATAATTTCTTTTACTTTTGGCTATGGTGACAGACTAACCTACATTTTTGTTTTCTTAAAGTTAAGTTTTCAATACAAGTTGGTTTACATTTTTATTCAAGCTTTTCTTAATTATTTTCCATGCACTCACTTTACATTTCAAGCACTTTCATTTACTTTCAAAGTTCTCTAAGCTTTCAATTTTGTTCTTTACTTTACCTTGCTGTAATATTTAGCCAAACAAATCATTTGATTCTTTTACTTCCAAAGTTCATTTATATTTCAATCTTCCTTTTTTTTTTCTTGTTATATTCAACTAGCCCCATTGCTAGGAAGCCTTCATCTTATTTAGTTACACATTCAACTTCATATTTTAAAACTTTCTTATTTTCATTCCGACCAACCTTTTCGATTGTCTAAAGTTAGAAAGAATCATTTTGGTGCTTGGTCTCATACCCAACACATAATATTCAAAGGAATGATACATTACTCATCACTTTATTACTTGAATATGACCTATGCACTTGCAAGCTACAAAAAGCAGTAATCATAATATTTGGATTCCGAGGGTGGATGTAGTAAGGAGAAAGTTAGGAAGATTTCTTGTGCTTTTTTAGGTAGTCTTAGTTTTTATTGTAGATCTAGGATTTTTGGGGTTTGTTTTAAAGAATCTGAGCTAGAGGTGACGCTTACGATGCAAAGTAGAAGGACTATGTAGAATTTGGTGAGATATAGACATTGACGAGTGGTGGTTGGAGGGGGTAGCTATAGAGAAGTCCATAGGAATATAAAACTAAGGTGGTTGTTTTTAAAGTTTAAAAACTTCTAGTGAGTGATGAAAGAGGTAGGAGTTATAGAGAGAGAATGAATGATTGAAAATAGAAAAAAAGTTTAAAAAGAGGAGTTTATAGCAAACCTCAAACAAAATTATTTTAAAAAGGAAACTTTTACTATGACCTTTACATAAACTTGCTGACCAATGCGAATACCCGTTCTAACCCAAACCATTTTTAAGTTTTTCTTTTTTATTTTATTTATTGCAATTATTGTTTTTATTTTTTTTCTATTTATTTTTTTTATTTTTTTATGACTTAATTTCTAGTTAAAGATAATAATGAATAAAAGAAAAATATATTTGAAATTGAAAGATTTGGAAATTGTAACTATTTTTGTAAAATTATTTTGTATCAATTTTGAATAAATGAAAATTCCCTTCAATGATAAAAGTTTTATAATTTTATGGGCATGTATTATTTTTGGAAATTTCTAGGTGAGAAATTTATTTGTTTAATTCAATCAAAGCTAGGGAATTTTAGAAAAATTTTCAATATCAAGGATTTTCATTAATGATTGTAAATAAATAAAAGGGATAAAAATAAATTATTTTTCTATAAAATATTTAATAAATTCAATGATAGAGCCTTTTTAAGAGGAACATGAGTGTTTTTGAATACTCCTAGGTGAGTAAAACCTTTTTAGGGTTTCAACCAAAGTGGTGGAAAACCTAAGGACTTTTTCCAAAATTTAAATATCAAAATTAATAAAATAAATTACGAATAAAAGCTATTGATGTTTGTACAAGATAATATAGGATTAATTGCTACCAATTTATTAGCATTAGCGAGGGGCTAAAACTTTATTTACATGTAATCGACTCCCAAACTTAGTTTTATTTAGAAGACTAAAATACATTATTTTTAGGGACCTTTTTTCAAACTTTAAACAATTTGATTGCTACTTTTAATGATGCCTATGTTGACACATAATTTTGTTCGAGCAAAATCTCGATCATTTGTGAAGCGCTTAAAATTAAAGTTAGTTCAAATTCAACATTAGAACCAATTTGATCCAAATGCCCCAAAGTTAAATTTGGTCAAACCTAGTCAAATGAAACCAAACTTGATCAAAATTAGTATAAATTTGTTAAAATAGATGATGCTTGGGTCAACTCTTAAAATTCAAAATAAAATTGGAACCAATGTGGATTAAAATTGAACTTTGTGATTTTAAAGCATTAAAAGGTCTAATTGCATTTTGGGGAAGTGTAAAATTATCAAAATGCCCTTTAAGGGTTTTCTTTAATTTGACCTTTTTTAAGTCAAATTTTTGTGAAAATTTTCATATCATAATTGAATTTTTTTAAGGATTTTTTATGCATTAAAAACTCAAATCACACATCGAGAGGTGTGAAATTATCAAAATATCTTTCAGTGGTATTTTCGTAATTTGACCTCTCTAAGGTTGAAATTTCATGAAATCTTCAGATCATGATTTCATATTATGTGATATATTTGGAACATTGAAAACTTTATTGTACCTCGAGAGATTGAAATTACGAAAATACCCTTTAAGGGTATTTTTTAATTTGACATTCTTAAGATCAATTTTTTTATAAAATTCTTCAGATCATGTTTTTTAAATATTTGATGATTTTTTGTGCATTCAAAACTATTGCAGTACCTCTGGAGGTGTGAAATTATCAAAATACCCTTTATTGGGTGTTTAATTTGTGGAATCTTGGATTCCAAAGGAAAATGATCCTTGGGAAAGTGCAATACCTAGGGTTTTTTTTCATTTTCAGGGTATCCCGTGTTTAGATTCACTCATTTGGTTAGGGGGAATCCACGTATATTAATTCTTGTATAATTATCATAAGGTCTTTAACATATATGATGGTCATTTTTCATTTTGTTTTATTAATAATAAATACCCAAACAACTAATGATGCCTTTAATAGTAAAGAAAACTATTTTATTTGATTGCTATTTTAATTTATAAAAAGATTATTTATAAAAAGGATTATTTAAGATATTTTAAGCACCAAACGCCATAATTGATGATCATTTAATGCCTTAAATGATCATCAATTATGGCATTTCTTAAACCTAAATTCTTTAAATAATTCATGTCATCACTTAATTGAGGCCAAGGATTATTTAAGGCGTTTCTTCATACCAAACGTCTTAATTGCAATATAAAAAAAATATTTTTTTGTACAGAAACCTACAACTGAGTTCTAGTCACTTTCAAATATGTTTTCCAAAAGTGTAATGACTATTTCATGATTTTTTATTCAGGTCAAATTTAAAAATAAGGTAACTTCCCCCTTTAAAATCCTAGAATACCACAAGAAAAGATGGCTTTCTAATTCCGGGACATTAGGTACTATTGGGAATCATACATTTTCTCTACTAATTGGATTACCCTAAACCAAATATGGGAATCAAATACCCACCATCAAGATTTTAGGGGAAATTTTGTGGATTCCCTTAAACCGAACGCACTCTTAAGGATAATTTCGTAATTTGACACTTTCTAAAGTCAAAATTTCATGAAAACTTCCAAAATTTATTCTCATATTATTTCATTATTTTTGGTCCTTTAAAATCCCAAAAATTAACAAGGGAGCATTGATTTCCAAGAAAATGGTCTAAAGATCGCAAACTTTTCAATGGGGGCAAAATGCTCTTTTCACTTAGACCTAAAAGCTTTAAAAGTCCAACCTTTGGTAGTGAGCATCCTGGGTTGTTGGATTATTTTGTGAATCTTGATCCAAGGGTGAAAGTTAGCACATTAGAAACCAAAATAAAGGTGAAATATGGGCTATTAAATGTCTTTTGATGTCTTTTGATCTAAGGGCTAATATTCAAGCTTAAGGGTTATTTTTTTCATCTTCACCGAAGTGCCATTCATGCTTTTTGCAGTTAAAGGGGAAGAATAGCTCACGCAAAAACTAAGGGAAAGAAAAACAAAAAAAAAATCATGAAAAAAGAAAAGAGAAAATTTTTTGTGCTTTACTTGCTTAAAGGTATATTTTCTTTGCTTCCATTTTATATTTTCTTACATCTTCATCACATTTTTCATCGCATTTTCAAATTGTTTCATCCATTTTTTTCTTGAAAGGTTATAGTTCATTTTCTTACTCAAAGCTTGAATCAACTTCATCCAATTAATCAATAGTTGGATTAAAGCTTGAATCAAACAATAAAAAAAATTTAAATCCATCATTAAAATCCAAGTTGGAGGTTCGGCCATGGTGTTCCTCTTGTTGGTTGAACCTCCTTTTGACCTTTCATAATGTTTCCCTTATCTTTAAATGCTGTTTATGATGATTATATGATGAATTTGTTTGTGTATTGTGTGATTTTTGGATGGTTGGATATATATATTGTTGTCAGGTTGGTATTTTTGTTCACATGATTTCCTTGCCATTTTTAGATCATTACGTGTTTGTTGAAATTGTTTTAATGTTATAAAACCCTTCATGTAGTAAGTTTCCATGTGATTGATGCTTGTTTGGATGAAATGGGAAGCAAATTTGCTTAAGGGAATGCCATAGGCCATTCGGCCATGTTGATTTTAGGTGATGCCCGAACCTTGTTCTCGGTGTGGTGATTACTTGTTATTTTGATTCATGTCTTAAATTGTGTATTTGTTATGATTTTCTTGTTTTTCAAAGTGTTGGAGCCAAATTTTCAATGAAAAATGTTTGTTTTGGTAAGTGATTTTGGTGATTTTTAAGCTTGTTTGGTTGAGTTTTGACAAAAGAAAATGGTGGAACATTCAAACCAATTTCAAAAGATCTTTATGTTTAATCCATTTTTCTCTTTGATTTTCATATGCAATTTTTTTGTAATTTAGTTTTGTAAATATCTAGGTTTGTAATTATTTCGTTTTCATGTCATTCTTTTGTCACATGCATCATTAATAGCATTTTTGTAATTTACTTTGGCCTCTTGCATTTTCCATGAAACCCTAAATTTGAAACCCTAAACCCTAAACCACCTCTCAAATCCTAAGCCATCTTTTAAAACCAAACCAACACTCAAACCTATCATGCATTTTCATTTCACTTTACTTTATTATATGCATTCATAAATTTTCTTGCATTCATACCTTATCATTCATATATGCATTCATCATATATTATGTTCATGCATATCATACATAGTTTTATTTTTTTTTAATTAGTTTTCAAAAGAAAAAATGTTTTAAATAAGATAATATCTCAATTAAATATAGTCATCAAGATCTGGCCTAACTATAAGGAGAGTCTTGGTGATTGTTATTTATCTGAGGTGTTATCTCAGTTTAGTAGGACAATTTGAAAACCCTTAAATTAGAAATATTTTTGAAACTCTACCTAATTATAAGAGAGTGAAAAAGGTATTTTGATATTAAAGGAGTTCTCATCTTGATCCTAAAAAAAAAAAAAGGTTTTGTTTTCAATTTTTGATTTGTTTTTGTTTTTGTTTTTTTTTAAAGAAAAAAATGAGTTAATTTTAAACATTAAGAAAAATAAGACCATTTTAACTAAAATTAAAAGATAACATACAATCAATTGGTACTGTCTTCAATGGCCACTGTGGGGGTGCTAATTCTTTTCCATTTGTAACTAACTCCTAGACCCAAATTTTGATTTCACAGACTGTAAAATTGTTCATTTTATAAAATTTTAAAAGTTCTTTTAAGTGTTTTATTGGAAGGACTAACATTTTTGGGTGGTTAATCATACCCTAAAAAAGATTGGTGGTAGCTCATCATTTTGATTTTCATTAAAAATGCTTTTTCAACTGTTGTTTTTCTCATTCCCCATTCGTCCATGGACAGACATTTCCCAATCCTGAAACATCATGATAGCCTGTAAGTACACAAATTATAATCAAGTAATAGTAATGATGAAAGTAGCATATCATTCCCATGAGAATTATAGAATTGAATTGTAGGATGGTTTTAAATTACCAAAGTTGATAAACTAACTCCTTATATCTAAACTAATGAAAACTTTGATTTGATTGCAATTTAAAAGCAAAGAAACCATAAAAGAAAGATTGTTAGGCCTAGATCTACTTAACCAGCTATCACTTGACAAGTGCTTTGCTTTGGTCAAATAAATTAGATCTAAAGAACCAAAGATTGTAGCTTGAAAATAAGCGAAATTTAAGATTGTCAAATAGAATGAAAGCATAAAAAAAAAAACAATGAAAAAAAAGATTTCATAAAACTGAGACTTGTATTGAGTCTAAAAGCAATGCACTTAAAAAAGAAAAAAAAAAACAAAAGTGCATCAAGAACTGAAACTTGTATTAAAGAAAAAGTGTATGGCTGAATACTATAAATAATAAAAGAAATAACTAAAACAACAATTCATAAAATCAAGATCTTGAAACAAACAAAGTATGGTTGTCAAAAGTTAAAAACAATAAATCAATATGGAAACCAAAACTAGAAGAAAGCTTTGAATGAATACTTGTATTGAAATAGAAAGATTTAAGAAAAGAAAAGCTCTTGTAATAGCTAATCTATCTCCTTAGCCTAATACAATGAAAACTTAAAAAGAACTAAGAAACTAAAGAAAGAAGAATAAGATGAGAGAAGTGTGGTGGGAGATGTGTGTGTCGAAAACAAGAGAATGCCTCCCTATTTATAGATGGGAGGTTCAGCCATGGGGTAGGGATAAAGTTCACAAGTTTAATTTTAACTAAACACCAAAGGATGTGAATTATCTTGATCTATTAGTGTTGGTCGATCATAGGATTCTTAGTCTTTGAAGGGCCTTGGCCAATCATGCTTCCTTGGAACTCATCTTGGATGTTGATCTTGAATGGCATAGATCTTGATCATGCAATCTTGATATATTCGACAAAGCTTGAATTCCAAGACCATGTATTTGATTTTAATCCAAACTTCTTGAGATTAATCTTGTAAACTCCATTTTAAAATATAACTTTTTGAATGGTAATTAAAGAATCATTGTTGAATCAAAACTTCTTTGGCTAAATGTCTTTTAGAGTCCTTTCTTGAATAAAACTCTTCAAATAAAACATATGCATTGAGAAGTCGTCTTGAAATTAGAAAAATCGAATCAATGTAGGAGTCAAAGTGTCATTAGGATTCCTACTTCAAGTACAATTCAATTACTTCCTTAATGTACTTGGCCAAATATTACAAGAATGAAAATGGATAAAAGTTCTACTCCAAGTAGAAAAGCCTATAAGTAAAGAAAACAAGCATTAAACACACCAAATTCAATCATATTTTAAAAAATTTCAACCAAATTTAACTTATAAATCTATATATATATTTAAGTGCTATCATAACCTTAAATATGTTAAATTCACTTAGATGACCAATCACAACTAGATAAAAACAAATTGGTGGTAACTATTTGTTTTTGTGTCTAATGGTTGATTAGTTTGTTGAAGAAATTAGATTAGGATTTTGGGTGTCCTAACCAGTTGGCAAAAAGGTTTAGTTGAGAACTGAACAATTAGAGTCAAAGGAACGAGGTTCAAAAAACTCGGCTTAACTAAGGAATATAAAGGAATGATGGATTAGTCCAATAGGTAGGGTCGATCGACAGTGATGGGCGGCCATTCTATTGGTATCTATGTTTGGTTTTTTAGGGTTTTGGTTAATTTGATAAGGTAATGTAGAGGAATTTGGGTATGGAAAGATTGGGTTAAAGGAAATGGTGAAGTAGGGAAGTGTAATGGGCAAGTTTTACGAGTGGTGTAGATAGATAGTGATAGGTGCTGATCGATTGATGACACCACTAAGTGTTTTTTAGGCTTTGCAATGGAAAATTTGATAAAGGTTTGGGATTACATGGGGCTTAGGGAGGTTAGGTACGCTGAAGAGATTTTTCTTGTAGAAGAAAATGGAAAGAAGAGAGAGTTTGTTCAAGGTTTTAGAGGATTCTAAGGGAAAAAGTTGATGAAAAAATGAAGACTAGAGCACCTTATTTATAAGGAAAGGCTAAGAAAAGATAGTGTTGTTAAGGGATGGAATAAAGCCCAAACTCAATCCCTTGAGCTAGTAAATCCTAAAGATAGTTATCCCAGGATTTATCAAGAAGATAATTCCTCATCCTTATCTTGAACGTAACTTGTCGATAGAAAGCAGTGTAAATTAGTTGGGACATCCACTTCTATCCATAAAAGTCATTAATCTATCAATATTTATTCTAAATTCAAATTGAACTCTTTCGATCTGAATGGCCAGGGGTTAGCTAATCGGTTATCGCTTTATAGGCACGTTCCAAGCCCAATATTAAAGCCCAATCATTTATTGGATCCAAAATTTGACACAAAACTAACCTTTTTAGGTTTATGAAGGTTCTGCCTATTGGTTATAGGTACTACCAATCATTTGACAAGCCATAATTTGTCTTATTTTATTTCTTTGGGGAATCAATTAGTTTATTAATTAATATAAGTGTAAATTTTGGTGCTTACAATGAGTAGTAGTGATCGAGAACTACGATGAAGCAACAAATGGAGGTAGAGGGTGGCAACGGAGTAACAAATCAGAATCATCTGAGAAGCAAGAGTTGAGAATGGACTAGCTGTGACACCTAATTTTGTCTCAAGATATCTTAACCCAACATGGCTCAGGACCCAATACCAAAGAGTAATGGTGGAGTGAGGAACAAAATCATCAGAGTGACGATAGAGTAGCGACCAGGCACCACATGCAATTCAAATCAAATACATGCATTGCCTTTTGTTTCTTGCAGATGTAGTCAGACAATGCAAACTAGAGGAAAGCAAAAAAGTTCCTATCCACAACTAGTATTTTTTTAGGAATTGAACTTATGATTTTTTGCATGAATGATCCAATTAGAAAAAACTCCGACTTCGAGCAAAAACTTGATAAGGAAAATCAGATTGATTGAGGATCCATTCTTGAGGATGTAAGCACTGCCTAATATTGCTTGAAGATGCAGTCGGACGATGCAAACCAAAGGCTAGCAAAGTGCTCTATCAATGAGCAAGGCTTTCGATTAGGGTAAAGAAAACAGTTGATTCAATTAATCTGATTATAAAAATTGAAAAATTGACTAAACAAATTCAGTTTATAGTAAAATTGAATCGACTGGCGAACATAGAGAAAACAGAAAGTAATTTTGATTTAAACCAATTGGTTACGTTTTATTTTCTCAGTTTAGTCGGTTTTATTACTTTCTTGTGTTAAACATTCAACAATGTAATTCGTAATGGGATGGTTGTTACAACAACTCTAAAACAGTTCAAACTCAAATAAAGCAATACAAATATAATAAAATACAATATAAACATAAACTTAAATAACAACATGCAATTAGCTAATTACAGCCCATAAATCTCAACAAAATTAGTCAAATTAATGTTCAAATCTTAAACAATATTATTTCATTCAATCATCTTTTTTTGTCGGTAAGTAGTAGCATTATTCATCCCTTCCTTATTGAGGTGCAAAATGCAAACCAATGAACCATATCTGCATTACCCGAGAAGAAAGATAGGAAACAAACTGTTTTCACTACCAACAATAGGCAACAAGTAGTCACTATAGATTAGGGTTAATGATTTATTGTTTCATTGGTCTAAAAAGGGAACTGGTAAATGATAACCAAACTTTTGCTCCAATATTTGGCCAAAAAAGTTAATGGACCCAATTTTAACAATTATGTCCTCATTATTGTATTGTCTATGGGCATTATTTTATTACGTCTTAACTTTATACACATTAACCTACATATATAGACTTGACCTAGGAAGCAACACAGATCTAAGCAGCATACAATGAAAAAAAACAATAAACAATAAACCATTGACCTAAAATATAATGACAAGCAATACGCATTCAAGAAGCATATAATGAAAGTAAGGCATATCAATCACAAATAGCTGTTTTCATTACCAATAGCATATTCGTATTAAAAAAATTAGACTTGGTAGCAGTAGGCAATAGGTATTCAATATTCAAGCGGCATATATTGAAAGACAATAGCCAATAGGTATTTAAGTAGTAGCATATAATAAGAAAGTCAGATCAGTATAAAATTTTCATCCATATAAATAAACATATTTACTCTTGTTCTTGTCAAATTTAAAAATAGCAGAAGCTTGGGATAGCATTTTACTAGATCAAGTAGTAAGGGGCTCCGTGTTAATAACCCAATCGATTCTTAGAAAATTTATTATATTATCTTCCTTGATAATAGCTAAAAACATTACTCATATTTTATTATTTCAATTTCCAGAGTGGTTCAAGGATTTAAAGGACGGGGATCAAGAAATGCATGTTAAATGCACTTATAATGGTGTTCAATTATCTGAAACAGAATTTCCAAAAAACTGTTTAACATATGGTATTCAAATCAAGATCCTATTTCCTTTTTACTTGAAACCTTGGCATAGATTTAAACTACAATCCTCTCATAAGATCCAATGAAAAAAAAAAAAAGAAAGATCAAAATAATGTCTTTTGTTTTTTTAACTATTTCAGCAATGGAAACTGAACTACTTTTTAGTTCTTCTCAAAAATAGCATTTGTTTATTGCCTATTTTTAAAGAACTAAAAAAATTTTAAAAAATTGAAAACTAAGTGTTTTTATAGCTTTAACAATTTTATTAAAAAAATATTTCGAAAAGTCTTAAAAAACAAAAAAAAAAAAAATCACTCAAAGCATTTTATTTCTATAGGGAAGAATAAAAGAACTTTGAAAAATAAATCCAGTTCCATTTTTAGGGTTGAGAAAAATATATGAATTGGGTAAAACTAAAAAAGATTGGATAATCAGTAATAAGATGATTCACAAATCATCCCTTCAAATTAAATCTATAGAGTGGATAAATTATTCATTAACAAAAAAATAATAATAAAAGTTCTCACTTTCAATTTCTAGAACCCCTACAGATAAGGTCTATTCTTTACTCAAAATCTCAAGAAACATTTCATTGATTCATTCTTCTTTTATTGATTTATATTTTCTTAATTCTTTATTCAATTCGAAATTAGGACATAAATGAAATGTGAAATTCTTGAGTAGTCTACTTCCCCTCGAATGATGAATCCTCTTAAATTAAAGGAACGTCATAAGGGATTTACTTATTCAATCTCTTAGGTCTTATGTTATGCCGTTTCTTTACCTCAACGATTATACCAACAGTCAACAAATAATTAGACCATAATATAAAAAGTTAAAAGTTGCACAATTTTTTTCAGATTACCTCAATTGATTTATCCATTTTACTAATCAATTATATGGTTTAATGTAATCTTGGATAAATCTAAAAATACATAAATAAAAAGAAACACAAAGTCAGCTTTGAATAATGAACTAAAAGATTTAAAGAAATAAAAATTGAAAAAAATGGTGGTCTAAATAAAATAATTACCTAAATCAATCTTGTCAATTTGTTCCACTTCACCCTCAAAGCAACTTAAATCAAAATCTAGAGATCTATGTTACCAATCTTGAGCGCAAATAAAATTTTGTATAAGTTTAGGAGTTAAAGAACTCATATATGCATCAAGCACATAGCCACTAATGCTGAAAGTGAATTTAAAAGTCTCTTAAAAAAGGAAACTACCAATACATCACGAGCTAGAAAGAAAAGGATAAGAAACCTATGACTATTGAGTTTTCACCAAAGAACATCAAAGTCCATCCCTTTTTTAATAGCATCAAACTTATCATTCAAAAATTTATCCAACTCTAATATGTTCTTTTCTTTACTATATTGTTTCCTAAACCCCTTAAACCAAGCCATAACAGCTTATGAGTCATATATTTTTACAGTTATAAGTTCATTGATGGATTCTATAACTTGACTTGCTTGGTTATTTTCACCAACTTGTTCTGATTAAAGTAGCAACTTACTTTTGTATTCATCAAACAACTCACTTATTGCTTCTTACACTTTCTCAATTATCATTGAAGTCTGATAATAAGAATACATTTTCATAAAACAAAACTCCATAAAAGGAACTTTTTCCTAGGATAAAAAAATAAAAGCAATATAAAGTAATGTTCTTGTTTTCTCAACATTTTGCCAATACTTGTCATACTTATCATTCATTCTCTTAACCACTAGAAGATGACAAGTGAGCCTAGTGTTTTTTTTATGATGATCCTATTCCTTTGAAAATAATCAACTTGAATGCTCAAGATAAGATTTTGGAGCTCACTCATAAAGAAGAGCTAGTTATTAATGCCTATGAGCTGACCTCCCATAATGTAGTCAAAAAGACCAAGTATTTGGTAGGTCTAAGGTAACCTTATAAAGCATTTATTTTTGTAAATTTTTTCTAACACCTAGCTGGTATTGTAGATATGTCTAACACTGGTAAGCTTTTGAAAAAGATTGACTTTACTCTATTTACGCACGTATTGAGGTTGAAAAAGGGTAAAAAGTAGCCAATTCAGCTTGGAGCTCCTTTGAAGGGCATTAAAATAATAAACCCATCTGTTCCTATGTCGTCAAGCTCTTTAGCTTGGGCCTTTGTTGTTGCCAAAGGTAAGCAAAAGGAAAAGATAGCAGCAAGTTGAAAAGCCCATGTTTTTAAGAAATAGAAGATCAAAGCTTTGTCTCCATGGTAGTGTTCGAGCTTCAACCTATTCTACCCACATTGAAGCACTTCTCTATTAGCTTGGAGTATGACTCTAATGAGAACCCATTTTAGGATTTTTAGGTAGTCAAAAAATTCATAAAGGTTGCAATCCCTATAAAAGGTACATCTTTTAGCTCGATTTTTGCCTTGCCTTATACATTTCATTGTTTGTCTAAGTCTAAGCTTGATTTTTCTATTTTGTAATGTCCCAAAGTCCTTGGCTTATCTTTCTTAGTTAGCTAATCAAGGTCTATTCAGCAAGTACAAAACTTTGGTCTACTAGCACAAAATTAAGCAAAACTTGAAAAGGTATACTCAAGGCCTCTACAAAAGCAATGTTACCATCGCTAAGCTATATGCCTAAAAGTTTGAGCTAAAAAAAAATTTGATGGTTTTGCTACTCAGCGAGGAGGCACAAATTCAGAAAGCTCAGGCTAAGTCTTTTCAATAGTAATATGAATAGAAGCTCGATAAGGCTTAAGTTGAGATTGCAAGGCTAAATTAGGAGCTCAAGGCTAAGAAGAAGGCCAAGAAAGAGGTCAAAGAGTAGGCAGCGAAAAAATTTATGATGTCTAAAACTTACTATGACGTGCAGATCACTTTTACCACAGAAAATGTCCTTGGGGTGTTTGATCTACCACTAGACAAGACAAAGTTCCTCTATCTTAAGATTGATGTCTTTGATATAAGTGTGAACAATATTCGGTCCAAATCACCACTAAGGCAAATTGATAAATATGATAAATATAGTGGTGATGAAAAAGATGAAACTTTATATTAGACGTTGAGCATAATGCTATTTTTGGGCCTATGGTTGAAGAGCAAAAAGGAGAGTGGGCTGTTACTATTAAGGAGACAAGAGAAAAAAATGAAGATGTTTTACTTTTGTTTCTTTTTTATTGATTTTTTTGTTCAAGTGGGAGGTTAAATTTTTTGTAGAGACCTCTAATCAAATCACTCTACTGAACTTTTATCATATCATACCATGTAAAGAGTCACTCAATGAAACTTCTATGAGTTCATTTTTTCTAATCATTCGATTATAATTTTGTCATGAATACAAGTATTTTTTGCTTGAAGTTTTTAGCTCTGCCTTTAATTTTTTACCTTATAGTTTGCTTCAAGGATATGATCAAAGTAATTATTCAAATCTCAACTTGGATAAAACAATGAAATTAGCCTATAAATTTAACAAATTGGCTTGATGATGCATTGAATTAACTTGAGAATCTAATTTAATAAATTGAATTTAAGTAGTCAAGTATCAACTCAGTTTAGGAATGTATTCTTGAGATTTATTTTAGAAAAATTGGATAAGAAATTTAGCTAAGTATTTGGTTGAACATCCCATTGGCTTAGTTTTTTGTTGTGGCACATTGCCTAAGCTCTAGATTTTCATAATATACTAAATGTAGTTAATGGTCGAAACTTTTATTCAACAAGTATCCTTTAAAATTACAAGTGTGATCTCAGCTTTACATCTTTTACTATTAATAAATTTTAAGATTTTTACATTCCATGTCCTCAGAATGGTATTGCCATTCATGTCTTGTAATTTGTAGGTCACATCATGATGACCTTTTTAACAATATAGGGGTCTTCCTAGTTTAGGGCTAACTTTCCACCTTGATCGCGATGAGGCTTCTACCTTTTTTAGTACTAGGTTACCATTCTTTATATTTTGTGTCAGACCTTGTTATTGTAAAAGTTAGCTATTTTTTGTTAATAGGCTGCCATTCTGGTCAGAGTTATATATCTTTATGCTTTAACCAAATCCAAATTCCTAATAGCTTTTTTGTTCCCCTTTTTAGATTTGAGCTCAAGTCATAAGCTTGGGAGACTGATCTTCATAGGCACTATGGCCTCTATCCCAAATGCTAAATGAAATGGCATATCTCTCGTAGGGATTAGCTTGTCAGCCCATTTACCTTTGGCTTTATCCAGTCTTTTCTTAAGGGTTTTCAATATAGTTTTGTTGATAGCTTCAACTTACCTATTAGACTAAAGGTAGGTGATCAAGGTGAACCTTAAATCAATGTGGAAATTGGCACACTGTTTTTTAAACTTTGGGTTGTCAAATTGTTTCCCATTGTCTGTTATTATGGATTAAGTAAACCAAATCTATGTACTATGTTTTTTTAAACAAACTTTTCAATTTGAGCTTCTGTAGTGGTGGCTAGGGCCTTGGCTTTAAGCCATTTTGTTAAGTCGATTGTTACTATTACAAACCTTATTTACCTTATGGCCGAGGTGAATGGGTCAAGGATGTGTATTTCCCACTATGTGAAAGACCAAGGGCTGATGATAAGGATGGTTTAATGGATGGGATATGCTGTATGTATGTAATCCTCTGGCATTTATCACATTTTTTTACTAGGTCAGTCGCATCCATTTTGATAGTTGGCCAATAGTAGCCTTGTCTCAATACTTTATAAGTAAGTGGTTAAGGTTCCCACAGATTCTTTTATTTATTTTCTTGAGTACGTAGTTTACCTTTTCTTCATCTACACACCTCAAGTAAAACAAACTAAAAGATCTCCTATATAGTTTCCCATTGATCATGGTATATTGAAGAGCTTTTCTCATTATAACTTTAGCTCAAACCTTATCCTCAGGTAGTTTTTTTATTGTCAGGTATGTTTTGATTGGAGCCATCAATGATTGTTTCTCTTCAATCTGGCTGACCAAAATTTCTTCCAAGCTTTTCAAGGCTTTTCTCAACCAGATCTTCCACTAAAACTTGAGCTGAGTTTTTTATTGTCATCCTAAAGCTAGTCTAGATAATGAGTTAGCTAGTGTGTTTCCTAACCTTGGTATTTTTTTGACTTTGGCCTTAAAGAATGCAACCAAGTGAGTCAGCATTTTTTCTAGGTACTTTCATATTACTTATTCCTTCTTCTCTAGCTTTGAACTTTTTATTTATTTAGCCAACCACTAGTTGTGAGTCACTAGATCCAATAATGTTTTTCACGTTCAACTCGGATTCACTAGATCCAATAATGTTTTTCATGTTCAACTCGGATACCAATCTCAAGTTGACTATTAAAGCCTTATATTCAACCTCGTTATTCGAAATTTTGAATTTGAACTTTAGGGTGCACTAAAACTATAGATTTTCTAGACTAATCAAAATTAAATCAACTCAACTTATTTGGCTGGTAGTTAACTTGTCGAAAAAAAGTTTTCACATTTTTTCCTTTTTGATTTCATCAACCTCTTTAGGCTATTAATCAATTTGTATCGATGTGCATTTAGTGACAAGATCTACTAACACTTGTGATTTTAGGACCTATCTAGGGAGTATGTGCAAGTCGTATTTGTTGAGTTCAACCATCCACTTGATTAGTCCATCAGAGAATTTTGGTTTTTGTAAAATTTGCCTAAGTGATTGGTTAGTCAAGACATTAATTGTGTGGGCCTAAAAGTATAGCTTAGGTTTTATGGTTGACATGACAACTGTATATGCCAATTTTTCTATTTTGGTGTAATTCATTTTAGATTCTATTAGTACTTTACTTACAAAATACATTGGCCTATATCTTTCTTTTTTCTTTGAATAGAATCGAGTTAATGGCCTGGTTGATCATAAAGAGGTATAGGTTGAGCATTTCATCAATCCTTGACTTTGGCAAAATATGTGGGGACGAAAGTTTTGTTTTAGCTCTTCGAAGACTTTTTGACACTGTGGTGTCCATTTGAAGTCTGAGATATTTTTAAAGATTTTAAAAAATAGTAGGCAATGTTCTGACAACCTGGACATAAATCTACTTAAAGTGGCAATTCTTTTCATTAACCTTTACACCTCATTGATTGAGTTTGGTGCTTTTATGTTCGTGATAGTTTTGATTTTTTAGGGTATGCCTTTTCCCTTTCTTATTAACATGTAACCATGAAAATTTTTCAACATGATCTATAAAGGATTTTTGGTCGGATTAAGTCTCACGTTGTATTTCCTTAGGGTATTAAATGTTTTCTCCAGATCTTTCAAGTGTTTGGCTGAGATCTTGCTCTTTACTATCATGTCATCCATGTATACATCTATATTTTTGTCGATCTTATTAACCAGTCTTTAAGAGGTTATTCCTGCATTTTTTAGGCCAAAAGACATGACCTTTTAATAATATAAACCTTTATCTGTTATAAAGATTGTTTTTTCCTCATCTTTTTTGAGCATTTTGATTTAATTTTAGATAGGCCATGTTTGACATTGTAATCTACCAGTCGGTCTATGTTAAGAAAGGGAAAGTTATCTTTTAGACAAGTTTTGTTGGGGTCAATAAAGTTCACACATATTCTCTGTTTCCCATTATGTTTTTTTACAATGACTACATTGGTAATCTAATCAGGGTAATAAGCATCCCTGATGAAGCTTGCTTTTAACAATTTACCAACCTTTTTCTCTATTGCCTTCTGCCTCTCTGAGGTATATGTTTTTTTTTTTGTCAAACTAGTTTTATGTTCAGATTAGTGTAGTCGATTGACCATCACCTTATGATAAATACTCGACATATCAGATGGAGTCTATGCAAATAGGTCAGCATTGTTTCTTAATAGTTGAATTAGTTGTTCTTTATGGTGAAACTTACCTTAATTTACATATAATTTTAGAGTTATTCTCTTAAAATGATATAAAGATGAGGCCTTCTATTGATTTAGATCGGTTGTCATCAATTTTTGGTATTTGATAAATGATTTTTTTTACTTGTTTAGGTCGAGATTATTTCTTATGAGAAGGATAAATGTTGACACGATAGTTAGTGATTGTCATTTAGCAAAAAAATATAACTTGATCAAAATGTAGAATTTCATTTTAAATTTTCTTTAAGCGGCTTAAGAGCTTAGTTCTGTTTCACAAGTGTGCATGTTTGCTAGCTTAACAATGCAGTCTTGTTTGTCATGTATGTATATATGTTGACTTATGAGCTCGACTTCTGTAGGTTTGCTCAAAAATTACAAAAGTTTATAGTATATACAACTATAGAGCTTAAAAGCTTAAAGTGGCTTAAGAGTGTGCTTCTTTTCCTTTTTCTATTTCATGTTGCTCCTTACCAAGGTTGTATTACTTTACTTCTTCCACTTTTTTAACTTTCACCTTGGTCACATCTGCCTTCTTTAGTTCCTCAATTTTTGCTAAATTGTCAGTCTGCTTCTCAATTCTACTTTTCATCTTCATCACATAATATTATCATCTCATGAATTGGTTTCCTTTGACCTTTCCAACCTCATTTGAAGTAAAAAACTTGATCTTTAGATAAAAAGCTGAGCTAATTAGCTGCATAATAGACTAGCTAGGTTGACGTAATATAATATTGAAAGCTGAGGATACATATACCATTATAAATTTAATAACCAAAGTGATGCTCCTTGACTTGGTGCCCAATGTGATCAGTAGCCTGATAGTTCCTTTTACTAGTCTTTGTTTATTCTCAAAATTGATCAAAGTGATGGTGAATGGCTTTAACATTTCTTCTTTTATACCCATTCTCAACATGGTGGCATAGTATAGTACATTAGTCAGATTTTCACTGTCAAATAGAATATTTCTCACCACATGGTTGTACACCTAACAATGACCACTATTGTATCATCATAAGGGAATTGAATCCCTTTCTTCAAGTTAAAAGAGATTGGTTCATTTTTCTATTTTTTTTTCTTGACCAATGAGACAATGGCCATAATCATCCCCTCATCAAACTCTTTTGGCTAAGGTAGAGCTCCTACTAGTTATCACATTAATGATGCTTACAATGGGCTGGTTGTCTATAGCTCGACCCTCTTCCCCCTATTCATTATTTTTTTCTTCATTACCCTTGATTTCCCCCTAGATTTCCCTTATGATTCTTTTCTAGCTTTTCTTTTTAATTCCCCTATCTGTAGTCTAGCCTACCTTAACCCTAACCCTATCTTGGTTGGTCCACAAATCTGCCTAGCCAACAATTTCTTATCAAACTTTCTATCTCATTTTTCAAGTCAACATAGTCTTCAGCGTTGTCGTCGAAGTCCTTATGAAATGCGTATCTTTTGTTAGAGTCTCGTCGAGTGTTCTGCCTTAGTGATTTTGGCCATCTGAGCTCATGATCCTTTTCTATTTGCATCAAAATCCTCTTTCTAGAGGTATTCAAAGCTGTGTAGTTCCATTGTTTGCTCAGGCTCATGGCTTTAGGGTACCTTTGTTGTCTCTCTCTCAGAGGAAGATCATGATTTCCTTACCTTTCTTCTAACCAAAGAGGGGGGATAAGCCTCTCTCACCTTAGCTTTTCATTATAGCTTCAGTGTTTATATATTTTTTGTTGACAAGTATCATGTCAACTAATGTCTTTAGTGGTTCAAAGGAAAGTGTAAAATTTAAGTGGTACTCTCTGTCATTAAGTCCACTGGTAATGACAACCATAGCGACTGTTTGTTCTAGATCTTTCACTTATAGAGCTTCCATGTTAAAATGTGCAACATAATTTTTTAAAAACTTGTTTTTGCTTTGATGGATAGATATCAAACTTAAAGTAGTTTTTTTAGTTCTTCTACTGCTTACAAATTAAGGTAGGAAAGAGTGGTTTAACTCTATAAAAATAGTTATAGACCTCGGTTTCAAACTACAATACTAGGATCGAGCTACCCCTTTGAATGTGGTTGCTAGTCTTTTACACATGAGAGCCTTATCTGCTCACTGCATCATCATGTTAGTTCTATAAAGTTTTAAATTATCAAATGGATCAATTATACGGTAGTAAGTTTTCAAAGTCGGCATCTTGAATTCCTTTAGGGACATGGTCTTGTCAATATCCTCAATAAAAAGTAAGGTCTCCAAGAATTTCAGTTTGTCCTCAAAAGCCATAACTTTTCCTTTTAACTCCTTCTCATAGCCTACATCCGAGTTTCAAGGTCTTTGCTCTACTAAGGTTTAGAACGGGTTGTTTTGTTTTTTGGGTGGTGATCAGTACAAAGGTATGTGGGTAGTAAAGGTTGACTGGTGGTGCAAGCTTTTCTTCTCAAGAGGCTAAAAAGGCCTCAATGTCTTCATAGCTGGTTGTCTTCTAGGGATGACTAGGTCAAGTACTTTGGAGGTTTATGATCGGGTTATAGCTTGGAGCATTTGTTTGAGGACTTGTATCTGTTTGCCTTGGAGTAAAAATCGTTCCATTGTTGGGTTTGCTTGAAGTGCAAGTCGATCTGTAGGTTGGCCAGTATGGGTTTTCGTTCTAGTTGAGACAACTGGTTTTCCTTCTTTAAGAACTCTTTTTTTGGGCGGTACAATGTCTAACTTGGCTAAAGAATATATACCCCCAACCTGGCGTACCAAATATTATGACGGAGCTTCGAACCGAAGGATAAAACTCTAAAATCATAAGAGAAAAAGAGAGTGGTTAAAAGTCAAAACAAAGCGTATTTTTTACATTTAATTTCGACGCTTAAGTCATAGGTCGACTGTGAAATGTCAAAAGGAGAGTAAAAAAATAAATAAAGTAGAAGAAAAGCAAGATCTAGATAAATAATACTTGAATATTTCTATTTATAGATGAAAAATGAAGAGTTTATGAGATAAATTAATAACATGACCGAGTTAACGTAATATTATACATGTTAGATCAATTTAAAAATAAAAAATATTTTTAATTATTTGTTGATAATTTTTTATTAAAAAAATGATCAATTTACCTTTTAAATTAAAAAAATACCCCTAATTAAAAGAGAAAGAGAAAAATTGTAGCTTTAAAAGGGAACTGAAAACTGGAAATGAGTCAGTGTCGAAATCAAGTGAGTTGTTATGTTAATTTCCATCCTTCAGTGTTAAGCATCCTTTTCTCTCGAGATTGCGTGGCAGCAAAACAGGTTCGCAACACCAGCTCGTTAGATATGCACGGGGGAGATACACGTGTGAGGCGTTGAATTTTCGCACGTGTCAAGTACAGTTATCGAGATTGTGACGAAAATCCTGCACATTACCGGTTACTCACCGCCAAATTCTTGCCAAAGCAAAGCAAACCAAGTCTTCTTTATGTGATTATTATATTATTAGATTATATTTGATGCCAATTTCTGCTATGTGGCTCTCCTGCCTTTGGCTTTTCCTTCGTACGATCCAAGTGGCATATATAGATATAGCCAAAATTCTTCTTTATCGTGATCAAGTGCCGTTGGACTACTAGATTTTAAAGATAAGGAAATTAAAGCTGATAATAATCGAAGAACAATTGTGAAAAGAAAAAAAAAAAAGATTTCAATCTAACTCTCAAGATCCTGGAGGTCAATATATACAATATTTTCGCCTTTAAGAAATGAAAATTTGCTTTTCTTGTCATAAAAATGGAAAACAAGAGGACCTAACATTTAATAGCATCAAGAAAACGGACTTCAGCATCATCCTAAGAAAAAGGAACATTTAATTGAACAGAATAATAATAATATTGTAAAAGTGAAGGCAAATATCCACATCCATGAATGATCATATCAAACATCTATTCAACAAGGTCTTCTTAGGGTGGAAATATTAATGCATTAAGACTTACCCTCATTTACTTTTACTACAGCTAAGCCGCCTGAGGGAAACTAAGAGAAGAAATGCAACCATCACCACCACAATTACCTTACTACTTCTCATTGACTGCAACTACAGAGAATTTTGATGAAAAGTTCCGAATTCAAGGATTTCAGCCAATTTGTTGAGCCAAAATACTTATCAAAACACGTGTGAACTGACATACCCTTCCACTTATAAAACAAAACCCAGTTCATATTTTCCTGTGAAAGAAGCAATGAACTTTCCAAGATTAGGAAAGAGAAAGACCCTCACCATCTAGAGTTGGACAAAAAAAAAGAAAACATAAATTTATAAAGAGAAGTCTCACCTCTCATGCACAGCCGATTTATTGGTAACTTTCACCAAACATTTCCACCAATTGCCCCTCATTAGAATACGCGTCTGCCGCTCTAGTCTCTTGCCTTCTGGCGCTTTCTTCAAATATTACTCCATTTCTCTCGTCCTTTTTTTCTAATGCTTGGAGGAGATTCTTTCTTGAACAACCCATTTGATTTTGAAGCCCACTATTTTCATATCCACTTGAGTGCTTTATATCTGTAACCCAAACTTCAGACCCTTTTTTCCGTCCTTTTCAACCTATTCCATTTCTCCAAAACTATCAAAACTTCCTTTTTATTTTATTTTTTTATCATAGATTTGCAAATGCAGGCAAGTCCGCTTCTCTCGCTATCCCCAAGCTCTCCAACCTTCAACACCTGCTCTTCAGGCAGGCTTGCTGAAATTGCTGCAAGAGTTATTGAAGAATTCAGACAAGAATCTGGTTCTCAAGACGACATCTACGAAGCTTGGCCCCAACAAAAACAACATCAACAACTACAACAAGAAGTCATGGAAGGGGAAGACAATGAAGACGATGATTTCGAGTTTGCATTTGTCTGCAGAGAGCCAGAGACATCTCCAAAATCAGCGGACGAAATCTTTTACAACGGACAAATCAGGCCAATCTATCCACTTTTCAACACGAACTTGCTCAACGATGATCAAACTCCTGATGTGAAAAACGTTGACTGTAATTCCTTTGCATCGAAACCACGATCCCATCGTTTACCGTTGAGAGAACTTATGAGTGAAGAACGTGAAACGACTTCATGTTCATCCTCAGAAGCTGGTGAACTCGATGGGGTAACGCCAGGGACTTACTGCGTCTGGACACCAAAGGGAGGGAAATCAGAGAATATTGAAAAAGAATACCCGGGAAGATGCAAGAAGAGCAATTCAACTGGGTTACCAAAGAGATGGAGGCTAAGGGACCTAGTTTATAGAAGTAACAGCGATGGTAAAGACACGTTTGTTTTCTTAGCACCAAGCAAGAGAGACAAAACTAGTAACGCCGATGTCAATAAGGTCATGGAATTTCCAGGAAAGTTTAAGGAAGCTGAAGAACATTGTGGTAGGAACAGAGATATGAAACCATGGGACAAAAGAAGGTCATTTTTGCCTTACAGGCAGGACTTGGAGGGCATATTTTCTAATGTCAATGGCTTGAGCAGGAATTTGCATCCATTTTGAAAATATAAATATTACTGTGTGAGAGCAAATGAAAGGTGGACTGCTGATTTTCCTTTCTGTTCCCTTTTTTCTTTAATTTCTCTTTTTCTTTTTGTTTTTTGTGTTTGATTTTTTTTCAGAAAGTGAATACGATTAGTTTGATTAAAATGGGTTTCCATCTGTTGTGTAAATTAATAAATACAGTGATTGGATAATGATTCACTCTTTTCAAGTGGTTCTGTTCATCTTCTTCTGTATTAAAGCTGTGGCTATTCCACCACCATCATATGAGAAAGAGCAAAAGCTTGTTTACTTCTTACATGTATCTTAATAAGTGTGAAATTGAACATTTTGGGTTTGGAAAATTTTGTAAAGGTCTCACAAATGTGAATGTGAAAGGCCGTTGAGAATTGAATTGAATATTACAAAGTCAGAATTGAAACTTTGAACAGTCTGGCTTTCCTCTTGTCCTTGAAGGTTAGTTGTTTAACACTTACAACTTAGACCAAGGTTCAAGAGCTGGTAGGGAAAGGAAACAAAAAAGAACCTTTGAAGAGCACTGGGAATTGATGTATTCTTATTTATTTATTTTGTATTAAGTGTAAAATATAAATATTATCATATCATAATTTATGTTAATATATCAAATACAATATATTTTTTTTTATTTGAATCAAATTCATATACAATTATTGTTAATATTTCGAATCATATCACTCTTAATTTTTTTAATATCTTTTTCTTATCATATCATATTATTTTTAAAATTATCTTGTCTAATGTCAATATAATTATTTTACAATTTTTGACTATTTAAAATTTGAACATACTTGCTTCTAAATTTATTTTTGTCATCTCCTTTATAAATTGTGATGCATTCAAAAAGAAACAACACTAATTGATGATTAAAATTCAATACTAATGAAGATTAGGTATCATGGTCTCTTTGAGGATCATCCAGGCGCCGATTTCTGCTTAACAAGGAGAAAATGGATACAATTTAAATTGAAGCTTTTTTATTTGACATAGTCTTTTGTCGGCCAAATATTGGCTAGTTGGACAAATATTTTATAGATGAATCAATCAATACCAATAATTTATTATTAGAGCTGCAAACAAGTCAACTACGATTTGTATTAATAACTTGAGGGAATGTACCAAAAGACACACTTGGCCAACCAAAGTCGTGGAATGCGAGGGATTATGGGCTTTTTTTTTCTTTCTCTTTTTCCTTTTGGCAAGAGAAAAGGAAAGTTAATTTTACAAAAATGGAAAGTTAATTACACATAGGCTTAATTCTTGTATAGATAAATTAAAACCATGGGGTTTTACCCATCTTCCAAAGTTTGGAGAAAGATGGGCAGGTTGTGGTTGGTTAGAATCTCCTTTTCATGGTATTGTTAAATTAAAATGAAAAAAAAAAATTAAGATCAAATTTAAAATTTAACTCAGTTGATTAATATAATCACCTTTAAAAAATAATATCAATAAATTTGAAATTCAAACTTTAATTTTTGTAACTTTTTTATTCTCAAGGCCCAATCTCTTATGTGAAAAAAATCAAGACTAAAATTATGACCTCTTTGTGTCTACTAATTGGAATGGAGCGTTGCAATGGTTTAATTATGGCTTTAATTTATAAAAAGAAAAAAAAGGCTTACAAGCAAAAAGAAAATCCAAAAATTTGATGCTAAGTATCCGCAATAAAATAAAACAAACTAAAATGATTTCCTTAACATTTCCATTTGGATGAACTCAATTATCAACTTCACCTTAAAAATGAAAAAAAAAAATTATCAAGACTAAAGGGTAAAATATATCCTTAAATTAAAATTAAAAAATCATTTAAGCCTTTAATATTTTATTACAATCAATTGAGTTCTTAATCTTTTATTTCAAATCAATTGAACTTTTAATTCAGCAAAAGTTTGTCATGTGATAAAATTAAGTCAATTAATCCCCTAATTACAATAAATTACACCCTTACAAAGATCTCAGAGAGAAAGAAGGAGAAAAAATTGAGAAGAAAAAGAAAGAAAATATTTTATTTAATTTTTACATATAATAATTGCACCACATGGCAAACTTTTAATTTATTTTATTGACGTCATATGTAATTTTATCTTAATTAGCAAAAAAATTAAAGGTATTAATTTTTTCATCTAAATAAAAAATTAATTGAATGCAAATAAATTTTAAAAAGATTAATTTATTGCAATAAAAAAATATATATTTAAATATTTTTAATTATACTTAAAAGGTTTTTTTATACCCTTAAATCAATTATCAACTATGACGACCTATCTGGCCAAAAAAAAAAACCTACGGCACCCCTAGGATTGCAAGCATTACATCATTTTGTAATCATAAGTTGACTATAGAATATCTCATATCTCATTCCCTATTAGCTTTTCTTATCCTACTTTAGGGTTTTTTATTTTTTTAAAGTGGAGTTGTATTCTTATTGTTCTGAAGATTGCCACAGGGTCTATGGAATGGAAGTAGGTAAGAAAAAAGATAGCAAAGGCAACTTTTTTCCTTTTCCAAGTGAAGATAAACACTGATTATTGTATTAGTGCCAATTTATTTATTTAGATTAAAGGATGGTGAGAATAACATTCACAAGAAAAGAAAAAAAAAAAAACTCATTACCCTATTAGCATGCTGATTCACAAGCGCAATATCTCAAGAAAACTAAATAATTTAAGTTTCCATCTTGGCTCATCATTTCTGGTAACCCAGAGTCCCAAGTCCAAATGTATTAACCAAAAATAATTACAATCCTTTAGACTTTTTTCAGTGCAGGTCTCTAGGGTCCCATAAAAGGGGACAATAGGCTCTTTTGCGATTTGTGGGTTGGAAACAGCAGACCATAATCATTCCTAATTTTCTTTTGTTGTGGGAACAAAATTTTTAATTTCGAGTGGCCAAGGCTTTGTGGGTTAGATCCAATGTCACTCGTAAGGATGTTAATGGATAAGATATGAAAAATGTAAAATATTTTTTATTTTTATTTCATCTTTATAATTTTATATTATATATATCTCTATACTTATATCTAATAAATATTTCAAATCTAAACTTATTTCATTAGATATTTAATAGATATAAATAAATGTCAATGACAAGAATGTCAATAGATAAAATATGAAATCTATAGAGTATTTCTTATTTTCATCTTATTCTCGAATTTATTATACACGTTACCGTACCCATATCTAATAAGCATTTCAAATTTATTTTTATTTTCGTGTGTATTTAATTAGTATGGATAATCTTTATATTCTAATTTTTTAAAAAATAAAAATTTAGTTTTTTAGTTTTTTTATCTTGCATATATATTTGGGTAATATTTTTATAAATATATATTTTAAATAGAAAAGTATTAATTCTAATTAATTTAAAATAATAATTTATATATTTAATCAAAAATTTATTTACTAAATATATATAAGTTATGAGAACGAATACGAGATAAATGATATATTATCCGTCTTCATCTTCATATCTTATATAAAATTTAAAATCTTACACATTCTCATATTTATCTTATAAATATAATATTTACTCATTTTTATTCAAGTAAAAAGAAAAATACTCTTTTAAATATAAATAAAATTAATATTTTTAACTTAAAAAATTATTCAAATTAATAAAAATTAAATATTTTATTTATAAAATTTAAATTCGATTTTTACTATCAATAATCTCTCTTAACGAATAATTCATGAATTCAATGTAAACTCTCTTTTAAAACTTACCTTCTGACTTAATCTTCAGAAACTTTCCTTCGCTTTTTTTTTTATAAAAAAAAAAAAAAAAAAAGAAAAAAAAAACGCGTAGAAATGAAAAGGAAAAGCAAGGATCGACGATCCCATTGGCAGCAATATGTACGTGTCATGTTTGTGACTTGGGAGCCGGTAGGGTTCTGGTCTTGTTTGGTCTTGGTCTATGTCTTTTGTCATCTTCCTCCTAATTGAGAGTCCCAGCGAATTTTCCTGCAAAAGCTTCCAGAAATCCTTGGAAATTGTGTAAAGTATGGAGTAAGCCTCCTCCTATAAATATTTCTAATTTCTTCCAGGCTATTGTCAATTACCAGACAAATAGGCCGCACATCAAGAAGCATGTAATGCATTTACCAAAAACTCTTGCTCCTGTTAATTTTGCGCTTGCTTTGGTACCTCTCCTGTATTTTTCCACCGATTTGCATTGTGGCCACAGTTTTCCTTTAGACCGTAGAAGATAATATATAAAGATGGATTGGATTGATATTTTGTTTTTCTCAAACTTGGATATTTGATTTAACAGTTTAAGTACCATCGTTTTAAAGGTAATAAAAGCACGTGAAGTATGTTAAATATATGTTAAATATATGTTAAATATATCTTCATCTGATAGAAAGAAAGTACATGAATTAGATTTACCAAATTTATTGGTAAATTTTATTTGAAA
The DNA here is from genome assembly GCF_002303985.1 of Durio zibethinus. The sequence goes on along the minus strand of NW_019167838.1, from coordinate 15,940,029 downwards.
GTAAACATGAAAATTTTCATATTTATTTATTTGATATTTACTATATGTAAAATATTAAAATTATTATCTTCATATGTTAAATATAAAATATATTTTTTTATTTTTACAAAATTTATATATTATTTTTAATAAAATTTTAAATTATTTTATTTTCATATTTTTTTATATCATTATATTTTATTTAAAATTATCAAATCCAGAAAATCAAGGTTGCACTAGGGATTTAAATGCTTTCTCCAAAGAGAAAAAAAGGAAAGTAAAATGTACGGTGTCAACGTAAAAATAAAGAAACAATCAGAGTCTGCTAGATTCCTTTTGGCTACCAGGACCATTGGAACCATCTCTTTATCTACCTCTCCTTTAAAAGGACGCTATAAACAGAGAAAAAAATAATGGTAAATGGTTGAATCAAGCTTTATACTATTGTATCTTCTTCTACACATTTTTCTTGGAAAGATTAAAGAAGTTTAACTAACAAGTAGAGGATGCAAGGGCAACTATCAGGAGATTTCTTGTGGTGAGCACAAATTTCAACCCTTGGATAAGGTGCACTAATTTTGGACTGTTAGATGCAAAAATAAGTGAGGTTGGTTGTTTTCACAAAATATTATCGAATATAAACAGTTGAAATAAATCAAATATTCTAATTGGTGGATTTTCTTTTCTGAAAATAATTTATCGTATAAAAGAAATTTAATTATATTGACTAAAGATTTTGTAAGTACATTAGAAAGTGAAGAAAAAGAATTTAACATTTCATATTCCTTCCAATGACAAATGAATCTTGTAACTAGTTACTTAATGAAAGGTAAAATTTATTTTTATAATACTCCTTCGGTCTCAAAATATTTATCATATATTGATTTTTATGAAGTTTAAGATAAAAACTTTGATTTAATGTACTTAATATTATAATTTAATTTTTTTATAAAATTAAAATTTTATAATTTTTAATGTCAAAAAGTAAAAAGAAAATTTAAATTTTAAGATATAAAAAAAGAGTTTTGAATGTTAAAAAAAAATATAATTTTGGGACATAAAAAAAAAATAAATAAATGAGACAAAAAGAGTAGTAAAAATCTCAGGTTACAGACATTTCAGCTCCATGCTCCCCATTTTCTCAATCCAATGAAAGATTTTTGTCTAACACTTGTAAACGACATGCCATATGTTGGATTGTACTGGTTACCTTGCAGTTTGGTACCATAATAAAATTCAGATTCTTAATGGAGTGGCATCATTTGCATATTTAGTTTGGTTTACCAAAAATTAGGGGGCTAATTACGTAAAAAATGTGACGTCATTGACTCCATTGAAAATTTAAAATTTACTATTATTATTAATATAAAATAAATTATAAAGGAATTTTATTAAAATCACAATTTGAAATAAATTGATCCCACATAAAATGAAAGTTTAAGAATCAATATATAATACAGTGAAATGATTTGGGGTCAATATATAGTTAATGAAAAATAAAAATCACATAAAGAGTAGTTATGACAAGAAAAATATTAGTGTTATTTTTTTGCTAAGATATTAGTACTATTTATGTTAAGGTTATTAATATTGTACCGGATAATATTTCAATTTTTAAAAAAATATATATGTCGGTATTAATTATTTTAAATGTTTTGATTTAATACAAATATATTTATAAATATACATGGACTTGTGCATAATAATACTGCTAATAATCTATGTAGATACCCACATTTTGAATTGATTTTTTCGGTAAGCTTCAAATAAAGTTAATAAAAATAAAATAAGTAAAAATAGAGTTTTATTCCTAATAAAATTATAAGATGAGGGAGTTTAAATTTTGAAACTATGATAAAAATATATATTTTTTAAACAATGATAAACGGATAAGGGGATTTTGATTTTTGAGTCTTGTACCCAACCCTTATATATTAATATAAAATAAATTATAAAGTAATTTTGTTAAAATCGAATTTTGAAATAAATTGATCCCAAAGAAATGAAAGTTTAAGAATCAATATATAATATAGTGCAATGATTTGAGGTCAATATATAGTTAATGAAAATAAAAATCACATAAAGAGTAGTTAAGACAAGAAAAATATTAGTGTTACTTTTTTGCTAAAATATTAGTACTATTTACGTTAAGGTTGTTAACATTGTACTGGATAATATTTTAGTTTTTTAAAAAATATATATGTCAGTATTAATTATTTTGACATATTATTTTATATTTTTTGACTTAATACAAATATATTTATAAATATACATGGACTTGTACATAATAATACTACTAATAATTTGTGTAGACACCCACCTTTTGAATTGATTTTTTTTGTAAGCTTCAGATAAAGTTAATAAAAATAAAAATAAAATAAGTAAAAATAGAGTTTTAGTTCTAATAAAACTATAAGAGTAGGGAGTTTAAATTTTGAAACTATGATGAAAGGATTTTTTTTTAAAATGAGGATAAATAGATAAGGGGTTTTTGATTTTTGAATCTTGTACCTAACCCCTATATAAACCCTCAACAATCATAGAATAAGGACACAAAGAAAATGAGAGAATTAGAGAGAACAAAAAAATTTTTCAAAGAAGATTATAGCTTTTTTTTATGAAAGCTTCTAGGAATTTGTTGTTTTGATTGGAGAATCAAGTTTTTTTGGGGGATTTTTTCTACATTTTCTGGGAATTTTTTGGAAATTCCAGAATTTGGTGATTTTTTTGCATGATTTGAGTTTTTCGGCAAGTTATCCAGCTGAATTCCTAGTTTTTGGCGAACCATTTTTAGAATTTGGAGGTCAACCCAGATATCGACCAATTTTTCAATGACATTTGATGAAAAACGATGACCAAAAATTGCCTAGAGTGAGAAACAACAGAGGTAGAAGGAGGGTAGGGAAGTGTTTGAAGAAAAAAAAAATTCTTGCCTTTTTATACCAACGTGAAATGATGTTGTTTTGATATCCTAAAAGTGGGTGAGATTTACGTGTCGCCCAAGATCTGACCTAACACGTAACACATAGACTCGCTTACCCACTTCACTCATCTTCTACTAAACCATTGAGCTAAACTGTATACCAAGCCACTTCAATCGCATCTGTCTTTAGAGCTGCATTCCATTCGAGCCAAGCTAAGTCTAAAGGTATATTTATATATATTTATTCTTTTCTTTCCTTTCTTTTTTTGTTTTTCCTCTTCCATTTCCTATTTATTTATTTATTTTCGTAGATCAATGATACTTATTTAATTATGTATAAGTTTTTTTAGGATTTTTTTAAAATAAAAAATGTTTAAACAAAAAAATGAAAATGCTGTCTTTGAAAAAATCAAAATGTAGAAAATGTTTTTTCTGAAGTATCAATTGCCTAGAAGGTAGAAACTAAAATTTTTTGAAGAGAAATTGAAGTATCAATTTTTTTTGAAAACAAAAGTTCAAAAAATATTTTTGAGAAAAAGTTTAAAGTATCAATTTTTTTTGAAAATAAAAATTTCAAATAATTTTTAAGGAAAAGTTGAAAGTATCAATTTTCTTTCAAAATAAAAATTTTAAAAAATGCTTTAAGGAAAAGTTGAAAGTATCAATTTTCCTTGAAAATAAAAATTAAAAAAAATGCTTTAAGGAAAAGTTGAAAGAATCAATTTTCCTTGAAGATAAAATTTCAAAATTGCTTTAAGAAAAAGTTGAAAGTATCAATTTTCCTTGAATAAAGGCATTAATTTGTAAAGAATAAATAAAACAGAAAAGGTAATCTAAAAAAAAAAGGTTGAAATATTAAATTTTTCTTGAAAATTTTTTTAATGTTAAATAATCCGACAATGGAGCCCCTGCAAGAGAAATAGTTGTTTTCTTGTATACCCTCAAGGTGAGAAATTTTTTTTAATTTTTTACTAAAAGTATTGGAGTCAATTAAGAATAATTTCCAATAATTAACTATCCGTAATATTTTTAAGGCTCAATGGATAACATGAAATCTAGTTGGTACCATCTTTTGAGGGGCATTGTGAGGGTGCTATAACCTTCCTCACACGTGACCATACTCTCGAACCTAGTTCTAGTTTTGTAGACATTGAATCTACCTTTTAAAGATACTTGAATCAAATTTAGGATTTCTCTTTAAAATGGGACAAATTCAATTAAGTGACCAATCGCACCTAAATAAAAAAGATTAGTGGTGACTCTTTAAGTCAATGTCTAGCAATAGGTTCACAGACCTAGATGTTATGATAGTTTGATGACTCTGCTGGGGATAAGTCAAGATTCAGGCTAACAAATAAATTTGTGTTATCCAAAAGCCTAATAAAATTGAATTTTTTTTATAAAGATCGTTGTTTATTCATTCGTTCTATTTATTTATTTTGCTTATTATGTCATTATATGGATGTGCATAACATGATCTCTATACCTGAGCTTTGTCCCTTTAAGAGGGAGCAAAGTATTTATGCTTTCATGAGGTTTTAATGCCTTTGCAGTGTCTAACGAAATACTCCCACTCAAATTGAACCTTTTTCGCTTGTAGCTTGTAATGGGTAAAGATTGGGATGCTTTGCTAGTTTGTGATGGGCAATGATGTAAGGAGCAATTTAGAAACCTTTAGATTTTCAACCTTAAACCCCATACAATGAACCTTAAAAATGCCTAACCTATAGAATAGCCATACCCTTCCCTTTCGAATTAACCAAAAGCTTAGGATTCATTGATTTTACTATGTATGATGTCTTAATTTATTTATTTAGTTTTCTTTATTCAGTGTACTAATCTTTTCTTTTATTCATTTTTGCATGACTCATGCTCGTATCATAAAGTTGCATAAAGAACATTTGCCTAAAAAGCGATCTTCAACAAAGAGTTTTTTATGGAGTTCACAAAACAACTAATTTGCTCTTGATCTGTATTAGCTCCTTGCAAGTCACCAAATAAGGTAAAAGGTTAATCAAGACAAGATTTAACAAAAAGAAGGGGATTGTCTACCAGTTGGTCATACTTCTACCTTGTCTAAAGAAATATCTATCCTCCTCAAACAGAATAATCTAGAAGATTTGGTTGATGTATGAAAGTAAATGGGTCCATCAAGACAGGAAGATTTTTTGCCAGAAACATGGACACATAGCACACCTTCTTACAATGAATGTTGAGAATCAATTAATCAAAGCTGTTGTTCAATTTTGGGATTCTTCATACAAATGTTTCATCTTTAATAAAGTTGATATGACACAAACCATCAAAGAGTATTCAACTTTGCTAGGTCTGCACCTCAAAGCACCTAATAAGATATATGTTAAGAAACACAAGTCGGGATTTCGTAAGAATCTAGCAAGCATTATGGCTATAAATAAAGAGATTGTGAATTCATATATAAAGAAAAAGTAAGGGTAGGTCTGTTTACCTTAGAAGTTTTTCCATGATTTCCTAGCATAACCGTCAATGAAGAGCAAGGGTTAGATGTGTTTGCCTTAGCCATCTATAGAATGGTGATATTTCCAAAGGTTTTAGGTTACATTGAGATAGCAGTGGTTGACTTATTCAAAAGTGTGGTAAATGGTTGACTTAGGTTTTGAATAAGTCAACCACTGCAACAACACTTAAAGAATTTTATGAAAACGAGTGGCCAGAACAAAAGTCTAAAAAAAAGTGAGTAGCTTTCTTACAAAAGCTGACAAGCACTGAGGTGAAATGGTTAGTCCTATGAATGAATCTAGAACCCATGCCATATATGTGTAGAGACAAGACTGTGGTTCCACTTTTAGGTTTATAGGGAGTAATAAGTTATGCACCACTTTTAGTGAGAAGACAGTTGGGGCAGAACAATTCATTCTAGGGATACATAAACTTCATCAGCCATATTTTTCTTACAATGAGCCAAAAGCATTTCAGAAAATTAATGATGTGATTAAAGAATGAAAAAACCCCCACAGGGTGAGTCTTCGACCTTTCATTGATAAAATCACTCATAAGTACTTGGTCTGGAGAGTAAGACAAGGAAAGGAAGTTGTATTCACTCTTGAAGACTTTTCACAACCAATAAGAGAAAAGCTTGAAGAAATACTATCAAAATTGGAGCTTGCGAAAAAGAGTTTAAGATTAAAAAGAATAAGCTAAAGCAAAATATCTAGAAGCTTCAATAGGATAAAGATCAATGGAAATATCGAGTTGAAAATAGGAAGTCAAAGTTTGCAAGATTGCTAAAGAACGCGATGCAGCTATTAAAGACCTAGCAAAGCTTCACTAAGAACATAAAAGGTTATGTATAAAGATAAAAGCCAAAGAGATAACAATTGCTAAGCTGACTGATAAGAATAAGCGATTAAAGCAGGAATATACTAAATTAGAGGAAGAAAACACCTAGGTACAAACAAAAAATAATATGCTAAATAGTTACATAAGCAAGTTGAGACAAAGATTAAATGAACAAGAAGACTATATTACTGCACTAGTTAGAGAGCATAGAGAATTATCATGCCAAGTATGGTGTGGTAAAAGGGAAAACTTGGGGAGATAAAGGTATATTAAGCAATTAACAACCCAAATTTGCAAAAGAGTATGTAAGGTAAAAGAAATGGTCGAAGAGGCAAAAACACTAAAGTAAGTGGTGGTCCTAGTAGGGAAGCATGGACAGCGTTTGTTAGATTTAATTAAGGAAGTAAAAGATCAGTATGAGCAAATCAAGCGATTTTACGACTATAATTATAAGATGATAAATTCTATGTAAACAAAGTTCTTGGAATAAAAAAATCTTTTGGTTGAACACTGTTTTAAGGTAAATGTTTGGGCATACATGTATTTTCATTCATTACACTTAACAAAATAATCATCTTAGGTTTTTATGAGATAGTCATATAAACTTGTTAATTCTGAGATATGGTATTAAAGGTTCAAAGATAGCTCGACCATTGACTTTAGGCTAACCTGTACGTCACCCATATAATACTCAATCGCGAACAAGGCAAATGGAGCAGGAACAAAGTACTCATATGGACAAGATTGAGAAAGCTTAAGAAGACATAAAAGAAGAGTTGGTGAAGATGATGGAAATGTTAAAGAAATTGGATAAGGGTAAGATGGTAGAAGAGACCCCTAATCCAAATGAAAAATAAGATATTGTGGATCCTTTACACCCCACTGGGTTCAGTCCAAACCAAGGTCAATCTTCTCAAGAGACACAGGCCCCACACATGCCATTTTCATGGGCATATGCTTACACCTACCTTACAGCACCATATCATAGTTAGACTAACCTAGCCTTTGGGGCAAAGATATCAAACCTAATTGAGGTCCCCAATTTTGATGACCTTAAAGAGAATGAGAGGTTGAAAACAAAAAGCCTTTAAGATAGTAGAGGAGTCAAACTCCCAGCAAAGATGAACATTTTGGAGGAAAGAGTTCAAGCCATTAAAGGTATGGATTACTTTGGCTATATAGATGTAACCTAACTATGTTTAGTCCTAAATGTGGTTATCCCATTGAAGTTCTAAGTCCTCAAATTTGAAAAATATAATCAGACTAAATGTTTAGTAACCCATGTTACCATGTAGTGTCATAAAATGGCTGCCTATGCTAATTATGAGAAATTGCTAATGCATATATTTCAAGATAGTCTTACAGGCTCCATGACTAGATAATATGTATAGTTACACGGAGCCCTTTTCCGTTTCTGAAATGATTTGGCAAAAGCATTTATAACATAATGGACTTAGCATTTGACCACCTCTCTTTACAAAGTATGAAAAAGAAAGCCACAAAAAGTTTTAAGCAATGCACCTAAACATAGAGAGATGTTGCTTCCCAAGTCCAACTACCCCTCTCAGAGAAAAAGGTGATAGTGCTTTTTTTTTAGTACTCTTAAGCCTTTTTATTATGAAAAATTAATAAGAAATACCATGAAAAACTTTGCTAACATGGTTATCTCAATCGAGATGATTGAAAACATCATTAAAAATAATAAATTAGATGGACGAGAAGTGATTGGTGCAAAAAGAAATGGCCTACCTAAGAAGAAGGGAGGAAAAACTCCTACTGTGAGTTATGAAGGCTAATAATTTAGAGGTTATGCTCTTTTTTATAACTAACCAATATACCCAGCTCAAGTAGCCTTTACCCACTACCCATATCAACCATCATATCAACAAGTTTACTGACCAACTCTTCAACCACAAACACTTGCTCACATATACAACTCATCCCATCATACCCCAAACAAGATTTGTCCCTAAACTAAATACACAGCTAAACAATTCAAGAGGATCGTGAAATAATTAGGAAAAAGTCACATTTAACTCAATCTTCATGCCTTATGTAGACTTACTCTCATAGCTTATGAAAAAAAATTAGTAGCCTGTGTCCTCATAGATCCTATGAAACCACATTTCCTCAAATGATATGACCCAAATGCTCATTGTGATTACCATTATGGGGTTACAAGCCATTCCACTAAGAATTATATTTCTTTAAAATGCAAAGTACAAAGCTTGATAAAAAGAAGATTTATAAGCTTTGAAGAAGAAGGGGCACCTAATGTTAATGGTAATCATTTGCCAGCCCATACTATAGCAACAATTAATGTCATACATAAGGCTAAAGCCGGCCAAATCAAAAGAAGAGTAGATGAGATTAAAACTCTTTTAGCTAAGGTGTTTGATGCCTTGTTCGAAGTGGAGATGTTGTATCTAGTAGACCCATATACTTACCATGAGAGTATAATACAACTTAAAGGTGTAAATACCACAAAAGAGCTATAGGGCATTTGATTGATAATTGTGATCAATTTTGCCAAGTGTTGTAACAGTCAATAGACTCATTCCAAGTTGAGTTCTAGGAAGATGAGGGGGGCTTGAAAAATGCAAAGATATCCACTATCGAGCAGGTTCCAAGGCTCACCCCAAAACCAGTAACAATATATTATAAAAAGTCAAAGCCAATAGAGTCAACCCACCTCTAAACCAGTTATAACCTTTAAAATTCCTAGTCTCTTTTCGTACTAGAGTAATAAGGTGATACCGTGGAAATACAACTATAATATTGTAACGCCAAGATTAAATGGAGAAGATATGTCAAGAAATTTAGATGCTGCCACATAATTAATGTGGGTGGTATGACTAAAAGTGAAATGTGTTATTCTCTAAAAATGTTAAAGAAGGCTAAAAAAAAGAAAGCAAAAGTTAGAGAGGAAAAATAGAATAAGAAAGATTTTGTGGTAGCACCAAGTTAGAAATACTAGAAACCCATTTATGAAAGGGAAGCTTGTGAGTTCCTAAGGCTAATTAAACATAGTGAGTATAGTGTAGTGAAACAACTAAACAAAATGCTAGCTAAGATCTTGCTTTTATCACTATTATTGAATTCAAAGCCTCATCGCAATGCTTTATTGAAAGAATTAAATCTGATATATGTATCTCATAATGTATTTATGGAATACGTAGGGAATTTGATAGCCTCAAATTATATTACTTTTAATGATGATGAGATCCCTCTAGAAGGGAGAAGAAGTACTAAGACTTTTCATGTTACAGTCAAATGTAATAGCCATATAATGGCAAAGGTTCTTATTGACAATAGTTCCATGATTAATGTGATGCCTATGTCTATTTTAGCTAGGTTACCCATCGACATGTCTTACATAAGAACTAGCCACATGATTGTTAAAGCTTTTAATGGAGTTAAGTGAGAGGTGGTAAGTGATATCGAAATACAATTACAGATTAGGCCATGTAATTTCAACATTAGATTTTAAGTGATGGATATCTCATCTTCATATTGTTGTTTGTTAGGTAGACTGTGGATTCACATGGTGGGTACTATCTTGTCTTCGTTACACCAAAAAATAAAGTTCATTATCGATGGAAAGTTGGTGTGTGTGTCAAGAGAAAAAGATCTACTTGCGACCTAACAAAAAAATACCCCATATGTAGAAGCTATAGACAAAGCTAAATAATGTTCTTATAGATCCTTTAAACTTGTTAATGCAACTTAAGTTGGTGAAAGATCTAGGCTGTATACACCACAATTGTCAGTCGCTACCAAGATGGTTGTTAAGTAGACGGTTGGGAAATGTTGGCATCCTGGAAAAGGACTAAGAAAGAAGCAATAGGGAATTCAGAAGCTACCAATTTTGACCAACAACTAAGAAAGGTTTAGTTTAGGGTACAAGATTATAAGGATGGATAAGAAGAAGCTGATAGAAAATAAGAAAGAGAAAATGATGGTCAAGTTCAAAAGACAAGAGTTAGAGTCAGAAAAAATGATTATTCCTTATCTTATGACACTTTTCGATCAAGAGGATGTATTTATCCTGGAGATGATAACCTGGATATGGGGTTGGAAGAATCCTTTTCCAAACTTACCATTCAAATGGTGAAAGGGGAAGCATTTGATAGGCAGGATAAAGAATTGCTAGTGTATCCAATCCTACAAGGTTTAGAATTAAAAAATTGAGAGATCATAAAGCTACCTATTGTGCTTGAATATCTCTAAAAGTAATGTAATAAATAAAACTCTTGCACTTGTACCTAAAAGTACTAGGATATTTTTATGTATGGACTATTCATTCATTTCAATAAAAAGATCGATGTGATGCATTTTTATTTTTTCTTTTCATTCTCTAGTTTTCATTCCATACATCTTGTCCACATTTCTCCTTTCTCAATTACTCTCAGGTGCCCAAACAATAAATATGAAGATAATGTTGATAGTAACCTAGGGTTTAACTTAAAAAATCCAATATATATTGGTGAACTTGATTATAAAGAGGACTCAGATAATGATATTTTACCTTTTGACCTAGTAAAATTGGTGGAACAAGAGAAGAAAACATTTGAACCTCACTGGGAAAATACAAAACTAATAAATCTAAGAGATGATAATAATAAAAAAAAGTTAACATGGGCACATTATTACCCTCGAATGATAGGCAGAGGTTAAAAGAGTTGTTTTTTGAATATGTAGACATTTCTGCATAGTTCTACCAAGACATGCCTAAACTTAAAACCAAAATAGTAGAACATAAGCTACCTTTTAAGCCAAAGTGTAGGTTGGTGCAAAAAAAATTAAGATGAATAAAGCCTGGAATGTTATTGAAGATCAAAGAAAAAGAGGAAAAACAGTTTGATACAAGTTCTTAAAGGTGGCTATGTATCCAAAATGGGTAGCAAACATAGTCCCAGTACCAAAGAAAGATGGAAAAGTTCGGATGTATGTTGATTATTGAGATTTGAACAAGGCAAGCCCAAAGGATAACTTTTTCTTTCCTCACATTGACACTTTAGTAGACAATATGGCCAACCATATTTTCTTTTATAGATGGATTTTTGCGATATAACCAAATTAGGATGGCAAGGGATGACATGGAGAAAACTACTTTTGTAACTATATGGGCAATATTTTGTTACAAAATAATGCCTTTTGGATTGAAAAATGTTGGAGCCACTTACCAAAAAGCTATGGTTACTCTTTTCTATGACATGATGCATAAAAAAATAGAAGTGTATGTGGATGATATGATTGCAAAGTCTAGGGAAGAAGAATATCATATTGCCAACCTTAAAAAATTATTCGAGAGATTAAAAAAATTTCAGATCAAATCGAATCCATCTAAATGCATATTCGGGGTTAAGACAGGGAAGCTATTGGGTTTTATAGTCAGTGAAAGAGAAATAGAGATGGATCCTGATAAAATCCAGGCTATCCAAGATTTGCCACCTCCGTGTACACCAAAAAAGGTACGAGAATTCTTAGGGAGATTGAATTATATATCTCAATTCCTTTCTCAACTTACTCTTAAATGCGATCCTATTTTTAAACTCTTCTGTAAGCATGGCTCTAGCAAATGGGATGATGAATGTTAGAAAACTTTCGATAAAGTTAAAAAGTATCTATCAAATCCACCTGTACTGGTGCTACCCATTTTGGGATAAACATTGATTTTATATTTAATAGTGAACGAAAGTTCGATGGGATGTATGTTGGGGCAACATGATGAAACAAGCAGGAAAGAGCGAGCTATTTACTATTTAAGCAAGAAATTCACTGACTATAAGTCAAAATATTCCTCATTAGAAAAAATGTGTTATGCCTTAGCTTGGACAACTCATCGACTTAGGTAATATATGCTATACAACACCACGTAGCTCATAGCAAAATTAAATCCTCTCATATATGTTTTCAAAAAATCTTTTTTATCTGAAAGAATCATTCAATGGCAAGTAATGCTTTTTGAATACGATATCGTCTAAGTAACTCAAAAGGCAGTTAAAGGAAGTGTCGTTGCTAAATTTTTGGTGGAATGAGTTATCGATAACTATGAGCCAATAAGGCTTGTTTTCCTAGATGAAAACCTAATGGTTGTTTCCTAAGTTGATGAGGAAAAGCTTATTAAGCAGTCTTGGAATATGTATTTTGATGGAGTTTTAACTGCTTTAGGATATGGAATTAGGGCAATCTTGATATCTCCAGAGAGAAATTATATCCATATTATAGCAAGATTGAACTTCAATTGCACTAATAATGAGGCTAAATATGAAGCCTGTATTATAGGCTTATAAGTTACGATTGAAAGAAAAATCAAAATATTAGAAGTTTATGGAGACTTAGCCTTGGTTATTTACTAGTTAAGAGGAGAATGGAAAATAAGGGATGTAAAGTTGATTAAATACGACAAGTATGTCATTGACTTGGTTAAACAATTTGAAAAGGTTCAATTTGAACATCTGTCTAGAAAATATAATCAAATTATTGATGCCCTAGCCACATTGGCAGCCATGATCAAGGTAAAGACAAATATTGAAATTCAACCCATTAAGCTTGATGTGAAAGAATTTTTAGTGCATTACTCAAACATTGAAGAGGCGATCGATTGGAAGCCTTGATACAATGACATTTTACAGTATCTAAAGAGTCAACAATACCCAGAGCATGTAACAAAAAATGACAAGAGGATGATTAGGAGATTGGCCATGGGTTTTTTCCTTGACGAGAATATTTTATATAAGAGAAATTGAGATCTAGTTCTCTTGAGATGTGTGAATGCAACAGAGGCATGAAAGATCATTGAATAAGTTCACAATGGGAAGTGTGGAGCTCATGCAAGTGGCCATATAATGGTAAGACAGACTGTGAGGGCAGGGTATTACTGGTCAACCATGGAAAGTGACTGCAAAGATTATGCTGGAAAAATGCCATAAATGCCAAATCTACGTAGATAAAATTCATATGCCTCCAAATGCTTTACATGTTATAGCACCCTCATGGCTATTTTTGATATAAAGCATAGATGTTATCAGACCTATCACACCAAAAGCTTCAATTAGACATAGGTTCATTTTTGTAATGATTGACTATTTTACTAAATTGGTTGAAACTGTATCGTATGCCAGTGTAACCAGATTGATGGTATGTAAGTTCATTAAGAAAGAAGCAATATACAGATATAGGCTCCCCAAAAGAATTATTACAGATAATGCCAAGACTCTTAATAGTAAGATGATGAAAGAGATATGTGCCCGGTTTAAGATCAAGCATCATAACTTGGCACTTTACTATCCAAAAATGGATGGGGCAGTAGAAACAGCAAATAATAATGTTAAATGATTCTTGAAAAAATGATCGAGACTTATAAAAATTGGCATGAGAAGTTATCTTTTGCTTTGTATGCTTATCAAACATTAGTACATACCTTTACCGAGGTAACCCTATTTTTTTTAGTTTATGGGATGAAAGCTGTGTTGCCAATGAAAGTAGAAATTCTATCTCTGAGAGTCTTAAGGAAAGTCAATTTGAAAGAAGCCAAATGGATCCAAGAGCACTATAAACAACTAAATTTTATTAAGGAGAAAAGATTGACAATGCTATATCATGGTCAATTATACCAAAAGAGAATGATGCAGGCACATAATAAGAAAATTTGACTTTTATGTTTTCATAAAGGAGAGTTGGTTCTGAGGATTCTCCCAAGTCAACATGGCAATAGAGGAAAATGGACTCCAAATTGGAAAGGTCCATATGTTGTCAAGAGAGTGTTCTTGGAAGAAGCTTTAATCTTGATAGAAATGGATGGAAAAGATTTACCCAATCCAATAAATTTAGATTTTGTCAAGAAATATTTCTTTTAAAGAAAAAGGGCTCAAATTGAAAACCCACAAAGAGCGATTTGAGTCTAAAAGAAAAAAATAAGTCTCAAATTGAAAACCTATAAAAGGCAATTTGAGTCAAGAAGGATATCTAAGTTGAAAACTTGAAAGGGTGGCTTAGAGAATCAAGTCATCACTCTTATAGTGCAAGGGACAAGTGTAATTTGATGAACTCGAAAGGATCAAAGGCTTTAGTTGGATGGTTTTTGAGAAAAACTCTAGGTTACTTTGATCATGATTATCCGATAGCCCACTTTAACCCATCTTTATAACTCAGTCCCATTCATTCAATAAAAGCCATTTCTTTTTTACTGTCAACACTGACTTCTTTTATCATTCTCATTTTTTTTCTTGTCTACCCCTTCACCCAGGTTAGAAGAAATGTGCAATTGCTTTACATCTATCGTTATATTGAAAAGATAATGAATGAACAAATAATGATATGAAAATTCTCTTCATTGCTCTAGAAAGCTATGAGTGGCATAGGTAAGTGAAATGAAGGCAATGAAAGCCTAGTGGAATGTTTTTCTTAGTTTGACTGAAACTAAAAGATGAGGATAGTTTGATTCTTTGATCAAATGTGCTTAGAAGTTAAAAAATCCATAACTGGCAAGCAAATGAAAACAAAAAAGGGCGTGAGAATCCTTTTATGATAATCAGATAAGCCCGACATCTCATTTCATGTATGCATTCCAAGAAAATTAGCATTTCATAACATTTTATGTATACATGTCATGAAATTTGCTTTTATAGGAAGATATTTCAACATCACAGTTGATTGAAATTTTCAAGAATGAAGTGGCAGTCATTTTAAATTTTTTATTCAACTTGTACTAATGTATTTTGGCTTAGTCTAGATTATTTATTTTAGACTTCGGTTCAATCTAGGTCATTTTCTTTTTGGGTTTTGACATATGTCAAATTGTTTTTGGGCTTAGTCTAAGTTATTGACTTTGGTTCAATCTAGGTCATTTTAATTTTGGCTTATGCCAGATCTTTCTTCGGTTTAATCCAAGTTACTTATTTTAGACTTTAGTTCCATCTAAGTCATTTTGTTTTGGATTTCAACCTATGCTATATCCTTCTTCGATTAAGTCCAAGTTACTTATTTAAGACTTCAGTTCCATCCAAGTAATTTTGTTTTGGATTTCAACCTATGCTAGATCCTTCTTCGATTAAGTCCAAGTTACTTATTTTAGACTTTAGTTCCATTCAGGTCTTTTTTTTTTTTTTAGATTTTGACTTATGCCCAATCTTTCTTTGGTTCAGCCCAAGTTACTTATCTTATACTTTGGTTTTATTTAGGTCATTTTGTTTTGGATTTTGGCCTATGCCAAATCCTTTTTCGGTTCAGTTCAAGTTATTTATTTCAAACTTTGATTCTATCCAGGTCATTTTGTTTTGAATTTTGGCCTATGTCAAATCCATCTTTGGGTCATTCCATTTTCAGACCCGATTCAATCTACACCAAAATGTTTTTTTTTCTTAAATAAGGTCATGATGGGTGTCTATATCTTTGCATAATTTCTATTTCACAAAAAATATGCAAAGAGGGACAACTATAGACACCTATCTTTTGAATTGATTTTTCCAGTAAGCTTCAGATAAAGTTAATAAAAAATAAAAATAAAATAACTAAAAAATAAAGTTTTAGTCCTAATAAAACTATAAGAGTAGGGAGTTTAAATTTTGAACCTATAAGAAATAGATTTTTTTTTTAAATGAGGATAAACAGATTAGGGGATTTTGATCTTTGAATCTTGTACCCAACCCTTATATAAACCCCTGACGATCACAAATAGGAGGACACAAAGAAAATGAGAGAATTAGAGAGAACAAAAAAAATTTTGAAAAAAGATTATAGCTTTTTTAAAGGAGGCTTATGGGAATTTGTTGTTTTGATTGGAGAATCAAGTTTTTTTTTTAGTTTTTTTTTGCATTTTCTAGGGATTTTTTGGAAATTCTAGAATATGATTAGTTTTTTTAGCATGATTTGAGTTTTCCAATGAGTTATCTGATTGAATTCCTAGGCTTCGATGGACCATTTCCAGAATCCATAGGTTAACCCAAATACCGGCCAATTTTTCAATGACATTTGATAGAAAACGGTAATCGAAAATCACCTAGAGTGAGAAATAACAGATGTAGAAAAAGAGAGTGGGGAAGCGTCTAAAGAAAAAATGAAATTCTTGCCTTTTATACCAACATGAAACGATACCGTTTTGATATCCTAAAAGTGGGTAGGATCCGTGCATTGCCAAGGTTCAACTCGACTCACAGCATCTTGACCCGCTTACTTGCTTCATTCATCCCTTGTTGAGTTGTTGACTGAGCCACAGACCAAGCCACTTTAGCCATGTCTGTCTCTAGAGTCGCACTCCATTGGAGCCAAGGCAAGTCTAATGCTATATTTATATATATATTCTTTTTCTTTTTTTTTTTGCTTTTTCTATTACACAAGTTAAAAATTATAAAACATAATTTACATTTATGTACCAGCCTAAATAAGTTAATCTAAAGAAACCAGCTGAAACCAACTGAAACTAATGAAAGTAATCGGTATTAATCGGTATCAAGTCTAATACGAAAAATCCTCGTTAAGTGTACCATTTTTTGACATAATTAGAGCGTATTAGCTGGTATGATTGGTACTAAAATGAAATTAACAACATTGATTTATGCAGTAGGTTTTTTTAATACTAAAACTAATTTTAATGTTACCCATTGTGGCAGCAATTATACAAAAAAATAAAATTTATTTTTAAGAATTTGTTAATATAAGAGAAATTACAATTGTATTCAAGTATTATATATAAAAAAATTAATAAATTATATCAAATAGACAAAATGAACAAACAACTAACCTGCATATCATTAGATAAATTTAAAATAAAATTGGATTGAATCTACACATGGTAAGAATTAAACATAAATATAGTGTACTGGTTGGTATGATCAGTACTAATATAAAATTAACAACATTGACTTATGCACTAGTTTTTTTCATTCTAAAAATAAATTTAATTTTACCAATTGTGACTATGATTATACAAAAATTTTTTTTATATTTTAAGAATTTATTAATATAAGAGAAATTATAGTTGTATTCAAGTATTACATATAAAAAAATTAATGAATTACATCAAATAGACAAAACAAACAAATAACAAAGCTGCATATAATTACATAAATTTAAAATAAAATTGGATTGAACCTATTCATAGTAGAGTTAAACATGAGAATTCAACGTTCAAAGATATTCTCATTGCAACTAACCAAAGGGCCAAGGCTTCATATAGCAATATCCAAAGAACTTTTATAAAAATGAAAAAAAAAATTGAACTTAGGTCAATTAGAGATAGTTTAGTGAATAATTGTTTAATTAAATTATATAGAATAAATTCATTTGAAATATTAATGATTATTTTCAAATTATGAAATAGTTTTTGGGACAATTATAAAAAAATATTTTTATATTAAATTTTTTTAATTATTATTCTCTATATAGATTATTAAGTTTTTAGCTCCACAAACGAGATTAGATGATTGCCATATGTTTATTTAATAATTAAATAATTTATTATTTTCTAAATATATATTAACTCTCCAATCTCACTCATGAAATTTAAAACTTCAATATCATACAAAACAATAATCCTTTTCTTTTTCCATTTGAACTTAATTTTTGTAATGAAATTAGTATTATTTAAAAATTTTATATGAAAAGTTTTATATTCATATATCTTTATATTTTAAAAGATAGTCTTTTCTTCTTTTTATGCATATATTTTTTTTTGTTTTCATGAATTAAAAAATAATAAATAATAAATGATTGAAAAATAAAAAATACCAAGTGTTTGAAGAAAAGAAAACAAAATATAATTTTAAGATATTCAACAAAGAAAAATAACTAAAAATATAATTAAAAAATACTTTTTGACTTAATTCAATAATATTCTTGATTACGCAACTATCGAAAACAACAAAGTGATCTATGAACAAATAATAATCAATTCAAGAGTATACTCTATGATCTTTTTTAATGAGTTTTGATGTCAAGTTCGATTAACTTTATGAAAAATATTTTCAAGTAGCACTATAACATTTTTTTTCTTAATAAAAAGACACCATAACATTTTTTAATTTGTTTTCAATGCAAATCATTCATATTTACTCACATAAGAATTTCATGTCATTTTAGATCACAATTGATATTTGTATATTAAAGAAAGAAAAATCAAAATATGTGCACAATTAAGGTTATCTAATTAAACCATTTAAGGTAGGCTAACAACTTTAAATTCTATTCGAAGTATTAATCTCATAACATATTAATTACTACTTGTTAATCATTTTTTTATACATGAGAGAGTTCAGGGAAGACGAGACTTGAACTATTAATTTCAAACCTTATAAAAGGAATAATAAAATTTTGATTTTTTCCTTGGAAATTTGTTGAGTCTTTTCATCTTATTTGTTAACAAGCAATTTATTAAGATGAAAATATTTGTTAATTAATAGTTTTTTGTGTAAAAAATTTAGGGTGAGAGGAGATTTTTTTTTCTTATTTTAGGTTTAGTTAATTCTAGGGTAAAAATAAATTGTAGGTGTAAGAGAGGATGTACAAATGAAGTATTTGAATTTTATTAACTCAATCAATATTGTTAATTGTTAATAATTTATTTTTATCTTCATGCTTTGATACTCTCAAACCTTTTAATGTCCTAATAAAATTATTGATTATCATAAGAATGTACTAAATAATAAAGTCAATATTATATGTTTGTACATTATCATAATGTATAAATCTAACAACTTAATTGCTAGATACAACTTTAGGAGTTGCCACTAATCCTTTTTATTTAGGCACGATTAGTCATCTAATTTAATCTGTCCCATTTTAAGGAGATAACCCAAGCTTGACTAGAGTTTTTTAAAAAGATACATTCTAGTCTATGAAACCAGAACTAAATTCAAGAGTATGGTTACGAGTGAAGAAGGTTATAGCATCCTCATAATACCTACCCGAAGGATAGTAGCACTTGATTCTTTGTTATCCAAAACCTTAAAACATTTTTATAATTTTACTTAATAAATTCAATATTGGAAATTAATCTTAAAATTACTTAAATAGTTTGGTAGCAAATTAAGAAAATTTTCTTACCTTAGAAGTATTCATGGAGACTAGTGTTCCATTCTAAAGGGACTCCGTCCTTGGATTCATTAATGCGTTTTTGAAGAAATTAATTATTTTTAAAATTAATAAAATCTTCCAATAGTTTGGTAAGATTTTTATTTCGATGCATATCCGCCAATAGTTTAGTAGGATTGAAAATTTTATTTTATTTTTATAAATCATCAAATCTTCCAATAGTTTGGCAAAATTTAATTTGAGATTTAAATCCTCCAATAAATTAGTAGGATTGATTTGAAATATTTTTAATTTAAATTTATTATGAAATCCTCTAGTAGTTTAATAGGATTTATAATTTGAAAAATATTTTTAAATCAAGAAAATCCTTTATAGTTTGGTAGGATTCAAGGATTTATTTAAAATATTTTTAACAAAAAGTAATTTAAACAACATGACTAGATAAAATTTACATAAAAAAGTTAAATAAATAAATTACCAAAAAAAAATGGTTACCGACTTAGCTTGCAGCTGAAAGATTTAAAATGGCTCAATGGGTGATGAATCTCAAGTTAAACACTATAGATCGGGTCGAGGTGACACTTGGGAAACTGGGAATTGTAGTCATCGAAATCTAAAGGTATCGTAAGAATCATATAGAACTAGAAAATACCTAAAATTTGAACTTGAGTTGCCTAAAACTCTTTTGCTCTCAAATTCTTCTTTGTAATTATTGTGTCTTGATTGTGTAAACTTATAAGGTATTTATAGGAACCTAGTCCCAACTTGATTAGAATTCTAACCCAATTAAAGATTATTCTAAATGTTATCTTTAAAATAATATTAGAATTTCATCCACATCCTTATCCATTTTTCTAAAATCAAACTTCTTAAATTTTATCAGCACATTGTGTATCTGACAAAGGAATTGCTGTAGGTATAAAACCCTTGAGTTGAATCAATTCTTATATTCCAAAAATTCAACCTCACTCATACCTTTTTTCAACTCTTTTAAATTTTTTTTTTATTTTTGTTTTAAAAAATAAAGATAAAACAAAGTAAATATAATTACTAAATAAATAAAGATATATAAGAAATAAATCACTAAATAAAAATAACTAATGAAGATAAATAACCTATAAAAGTAAATGAAAATAAATAATAAAAAATTTAAAATTTAAAATAATAAAAGAAAATTTGATTTTTAAACCTAGACCTAAATTGGGTAAAAAATAAATCAATGCGTCCCTAAAGTAATTCCATAATTTTTAATCTTATACAAAATTAAGTTTTTACAACTATCCTTCTTTACGTATTTTCTGTATAACAGGAATTGTGTAAAATATAGATATGCTTTACGTCTAGGCTTACAAATGAAATTATTTAGACTGAGCTGAAGTTCAAAATGAAATTATTTAGATAGAGCCAACATAAAAAAGAATGACTTGGATTGAACTATGTAGACACTTAATTTTGTCCAAGAATATTCTAGCCAATTATGATCCTTTAAAATCAGGCCCAGTTCATGTCCATTATTTCTTTAATATTTACAAAATTTGAAAATGAATTTTGAGTTAAAGTAACTAAAATGACCCGTAATCAAAGATGGTCAAACATGTTCAGCATTATAAAAAATGGTCAAACTCGATCAAACTTGGTCAAACTCAAGTCAACCATTTGTATTCACAATTGAATAGGACTATTAAGATTGGATATTAATAAAATTATGATTTAGATTCTTGAAAATTTTGATTGCATCTCGTAAAGGTGAAATTAGCAAAATTCTCTTTAAGAGTATTTTCGTAATTTGACTTTTTTAAGGTCAATTTTTTTATGAAAAACTCTAGATCATGTTTTAATATTATTCCATAAATTTTGATGCATTAAAAACATTGATTGCATCTCAAAAAGGTTGAAATTATCAAAATGTCATTTAGGGGTATTTTTATAATTCGACCTTCTTGAGGTTGACTTTTTACGAAAAGCTCTAGATTATGTTTTAATATTATTTCATGAATTTTGATCCATTGACAACTTTGATTGCATTTCAGAAGTGGTGAAATTATCAAAATACCCTTCAAGTGTATTTTTATAATTTGACCTTCTTGAGGTTGGTTTTTTGCGAGAAGCTCCATATCTTGTTTTAATATTATTCCATGAATTTTAATGCATTGAAACCTTGATTGCACCTCAGAAAGTGGTGAAATTATTAAAATGCCCTTTAGGTGTAATTTTGTAATTTAACTTTTTCAAGGTTGATTTTTAGTGAAAACCTCTAGATCATAGTTAAATTTTTTTTATGAATTTTGGTTCATTAAAATTATGAAATAAAAATTGGATCACAAGATTTTAGGAAAATCATGAAAAAAGCTTAAAAACACTTATAATGATCTTTTCTCATTATGGCAGCTATAGTAGAGGCCAAGATCAATGCTATATCTTTTAGAGACATTAATTTTAAAAGGTTTAAATCTGATGGTCCACATTATGAGTTTGGCGACTAAGTTTGATAAAAAAAAAAAAGACAAATGATTTTACACCATTGGATGGGATCCAATTTAAGGGCCATTAAAAGGAATTTTTTTGGATTTAAATCAAAATTAAGATATTGTTGGTTGACAAAACAAAGGGGAAAAAAAAAAAAGAAAAAAAAAAGAGAAAAAGGTAAAAGAAAGGAACTCTAAAAAAGGTAGCTTTTTTATGATATTGTTCATCTTTTTTCCTTGATGCTCTTATGCATGAGGTTCTAAAACCTTTGTTTCCTTTTTTATTTTTGGTGATTTCCTGCTTAAAAATGAAAAGCTTTTGAAAGCATGAAGTAGATCATTTCTAGAGTTTTTTTTTTAAGCTTGTAAAGGTGTCTTTTAGATTTAGTTTCATTTGTGTTTATTTTGGCTTTTCATGGGAGTTTCAAGCTCTATATTTTTACTAGTATTTGCTAGTTAGGAGATAAAATGGATCTTCTCATTTTGGGAAATAAAAAGGTTTGCAAGATACAAAAAAGGCAAAGGTTTCAAAGAGTTTCAAGTTAAAAAATAGTCTTTCATACATGATTTTAGGTCGTGTTTGGTTTTACCATTCATATCAATTCAAAGTTTCATCTTCCTGCTATTATTTTCTAGTTTTGAAGATGGAAAAAAATCATTCTTTAGAAAACTTAAAGCCTTTTAAATTTTGTATTAAGAATGGTTGTAAGATGATGATAGTTGGATGGAGCTTTGGGATTAAGAAATCACCTTTGTCAGCTTTTGAAAACTTGAATCTTAAAGTAGTTTTATTATTATCTTTCTGTTATGTGTTATTTTAATTTTAATCATTTCAAATCCCATGCCTTTTAATTCTTATATTATTAAAACTCTCATGCATTTTACATTCTTTGCCCTTATATATATCATGATTTATTTAGGTTCTTTATGTTAATTACTTCTATCATATTGTTATATAAATTTTATCAATTTATTTGGATTTTATTTGTTTCATCATTCAAAGTATTTATTCATGTTTAACATTGTTCATACACATTTATGATATATTAATGTTCACTTGCATTTTACTAGAAAGCATGTTATTTGCCATATTCATTTTCATTTTGAAATGTTTCTTAAAAGGATCAATAAAAATCCAATTTTTAGAAAAGTGAAAAAACGTGTTTACTCCAAAAGCCCGCTTAGATATTGGAGATTTTTGGGAGGTTTATAAAAATATGAAAACTCTAAAAGTAACCTAAAACCCTAAAACCAAAACCTTAAATTTCAACCTAAACCCCAAACCAACCCTAAAGCCTAAACTAAAAACCTTGAACCCATTTCAACACTTAAAGTCATCCCAAAACTTAAAGGATTTCTATGAAAATCTCATATAAAATAATTTGTTCTTGAATGCCACCTAGAGGATGGGATACTTAGGAAATTTTATTTCATTAAGTTTTTTATATGATTCTTCAACAAAAAATAATATTAAGATTAAACAAAATAAAAGAAATAAAAACAGGATCTTAAGTATCAATAGTTGCACCCAAATTCTACTTAGAAGTTGGTAGTTCGGGTGATCTTTTTATATTTAAGAAATTGATTTCAAATCGCATCTTATCATCATACATGACATGCATTTGCATGTCTTTATTTTTAGATTGTTGCTTGCATTCATTTTGTATGCTCATGTCTTTTAATTATTATTATTAATTGGTTAATTGTAGCATCATTGCTTTTTTGCATAAAATATTTTTTTTTTGTTATTCAAAAATATAGATTTTGAAATAAAACTAAAATAACATTTTGAGGGAAATAATTCTTAATACTCTATCTATATGTTAGAGAGTTACCAACAATTATCATCTCTAAAGAATGTTATTTCACTTTAAAAGAATGTTGTGGTGAATCTTAGGTAAAAAGAGTTATCCTTAAATTCTACCTAGATGTTGGAGAATTTTAAAATAATTTTTTAACCTAAAGATTTTTGCAATATTCTTAAAAAGGATTTTTTTTATCAAATGAAATTGATTTTTCAAAAAGCAAAGGGAATTATTATTAAACATCAAATTGAAACCATTTTTATATAATACTAAAAGATAACGTATGATTAATTAGTATCATTTTTAAATGGGCACTATGTGGGGGCTAATCCTTCCCTACACGTAATCGTACTCCTGAACACAACTCTGTTTTGAAAAACCAAAAATATATTTTGGACAAACTTTAAATTCAAATTTGGTTTTATTTAAAAGATAAAGTAAAAAAAATTCAAATTTGGTTTTTATTTAAAAGATAAACCCTTCAGGTGGCCAATCATATCTAATAAAAAAGATTGGTAACGACTTCTTATTTTTTTCAATTTCCAAAATTTTACATCCTACTATCAGGTTCATGAGCCCACACATTGCAACAAACTAAAGTTAGAAAATAAAATGACATGACTTAGACTTAGCATAAATCTAAAAATGAAATAACTTGGACAAAGCTACACAAGGGTTGAAAATGAAGATGATGGATTGAACCAGGACTGAAAATGAGGGTGACCAAACTAAGCCAAGGTTAAAAAATAAGGTGATTTGACTAAGTAAGGTAAAAAATGAAGATAACTAGATTGAATCAAAGTAAAAAATGAAGGTAATTGGATTGACTCAAGGTTGAAATCAGGGTGACTAGACTAAGCCAAGGTAAAAAATAAAGGTGAACAGATTGAGCCAAGGTACAAAATGAAAGTAACTGGACTAAGCCAAGGTAAAAAGATGAAGGTGATTGAACTAAGCTAAAGTAAAACATGAAGATGATGGGACTACACTAAAGTAAAAAATAAAAGTGACCGGATTGAGCCAATGTAAAAAAATCAAATTAAAAGATCTTGAAAATAATACCTAGAGATTTTAAAAATTTTGCCCAGAGGTCTTGAAAATTATTCTCATAGATATTATAGGTGATGCCCAATGACCTTAGAAATTGTGCCCAAAAATCTTACAAATAATGCCCAAAACTCTTTAAGAATAATCTCAAAGGCCTTAGAGATTATACCCAAAGGTTTTACAAATAATGCTTGAAGGTCTTGGAGATTATGCCAAGAGGTCTTACAAATCATTTCTTTTATTATTGAAAATGCTCTTTCAAAATGAAGGATTCATAGCTTTAAAATTTTGAAAAGATACTTGGAGGTTTTGAAGATCATGTCTGGAGGTCTTATAGATCACGCTTGAAGGTATTTTAGATTATGCCCAAATGTGTTATAAATCATGCTTATCTTTGAGAAAGCTCATTTCAGTAAAGGCTTTACCATTTTAAAGTTTGGAATATTTTCTTTGTTGAAAAAATCTCATCATGAAAGATCTTCCTCATATGAGGATTCAAAATTTTATCGTAAAAAAGTTTTCCTTATTTAAGGAATCAAAATGCATATAGAAAAAGTTGCCCTCCTTCAAGGATTCAAAATAGTATCTTGAAAAGTTTTCATCATTCGAGGGTTCAAATGTTCAAAATTTTTTTTATGAAAATTTCTAACCTCTCAACAAAGTCAAAATTTTATATGCAACAAATTTCATGATAATAATGCAAATGCCCTTTAAATGATGCAACTGCAAGAATTTTGATTCTCACTAAATGATGCAAATGCATGTTCTAAACAGTAATGTAGATGCCATACTTTAAACCATGATTCAAATGTTCAATACATTATGCAAATGCATATCCAAACCATGATGCAAATGCAATTATCAAAGAAAAAATTCAAATATTCACAAAATAATGCAAATACATGGTCTAAACATTGATGAAAATGTAATATTTAAAAAAATAATCTATATACTTCCCAAATAATGCAAATGCATGGTTCAAACAGCGATGCAAATGCAACACTCAAAATAATGGTCTTACTTGCCCTAAAAAAGTCATTCTTTTAATATTGGTTTGAAAATCATCTATCTTCCATTCATCATAATGTAATAATTCAAATTTGAGTGTTTTTTTTTCAAAACTCACAAAAAAAGGCAATAGCAATTGCCTTAAAAAGGTTATTAAGGCCTTATTTTTACAAATGTTCATATTCTCATCCTAAACTTATTGAATGGCAACAAAAATTTGACCTACATAACTTATTTTTCCATGAATAAGATGAAAATGATCAATCTTTCATTTTAAAAACATGTGATTAAATCTTTTGAAAACTAGTGATTACTACCTAGAATGAATGGGGTGAATCATAAATTGGTTTTTCCCAAATAATGAAATGGTTTAGCACCAAGATCTTAGTTATTAAAGGAGATTTGGTCATTAAGTGAGAAAGGAAATTTCTCTTCATCTAGACTCACAAATGAAACTTGTCTTTTAAAACAAAATTTAATTTGGCACTTTTTTAAGTTCTTAACATGTGACATTTAAACAAACGTCAAGACTAGTTATGATAAGATTAAAATTTTGGATGATAAAAAAAAGAAAGTGATAAATGTTGAACACTTCTTAAAAGTGATGTTTATCTTTTTAAATTTCTCAAAAGTCTCAAATGTTTAGTTATTCATTCAAGTTCCATCTTCTTTAAAGGCTTCTTGCTTTGTATTGGTGCCATGCATAAATTGTTCTTGATCTTGTTCTAGATTGCCCATTTTGGGTTTTCACCCTAGAGCTTCATTCTTTCTTTTTTTTTTGGTTTGTTCATTCAAAAATTCAAAATTTATCCAAAATCAAATAGTAATATTTGCTAAAAAACAAACTCTTTAACATAAGCTAGTGTTTAAATAGATTTTTTGAATGACATAATATATGCCAGTGTTTAGGGTTGAGAAAGAAAGGATAACAGGCCCAAAAAATGTGTTTAAAGATGATCAAACCAACATAACATATGCCAATTTTAGGGTTGAGAAAGAAATGATCATTTTCTTTTCATAAGTACATTTATCCTTTCCACTTCCCAAACATGTTTTTCATCTTTTCATTTTTTTTTAATTTTTGTTCTCATTTCTTTTTCTTTCTTTTGTTCCTTACATGTTTCCATTTTTAATAAGATGAATTCAAAATTTTAGAACTCAACTTTTTTCAAACTTGCCCTTTAACATAAGGCATCTTTTCTAGTACTCAACATAGGATCCAATGCCATCTTTTTTAGATCATTTTTTGAACTTGCCTTTTCATGTGAAAAGTGATTCATGGTTAAGGTTCATTTAGAAAGAAAAAGTCAACAGGCTTAAAAAGGGTAAGCAAATGGATGATTTCTTATTTTGTGAAAAGAATTTGAAAGATGTCCATTTTTCAGTGTAGATACTTCAATTGAAAAATAATTCTTGAGAGATGATTTTTTTTATCTTAGATTCAGTTGAATGTCTCACATCTATGATGTTTCAATAAACTTTTTTCTTTAATCTTTTATTCCATTTTGTTCACAATTCATTCTCATAATGTACCATTTCAACTTGTAATCAAGCAAATGTGTAAGGTAACAATCTTCATTTTCAAGTCCATTCAAGTTGTTCATTCTATCTTTGTTCAATGACAACAAATGTCACACTAATAAAAATGTTGAAACAAAGAATTTTGTGATATCAAATAATTTGGCTTCCTAGGTAATTTTGCCCTAAAATGTGGGCAAAGGAAGACTTTGGGAAAAGCCTAAAAAGGAAATGGATGTTTCATAAGAGAAAATGTGATCAAAGATATTGAGAAGTTATGGCTTTTTAGTAATTATGCCCTCAAGAAAGGAATTGAAAAGTTTGGATTTTGTGAAGAAACTTGGGTATTGATGTGTTTGAAATAGCGTCAACACTTATCAAACTACCCTAATTTAGAATCTTTTAGAGAGTATCTTATCTACTGGCTTACAAAAAAACAAAATGATTTTGCAAATTAATCATCCCTTTCATTACTTATAGCTTTAATGAAGATCACAATCTTGTTCACGTGAATATGAGGTTTATGAAAATTAGGAATTCAAGCATTTTAAGTGAAAATTGGGTATGTTCATTTTTTACACTAATCACCAATTCCCTCAAGATTGTTATCATAAGGATTATCTTCTTTTTAAAAAAAAAATAATTTTCTTTAATCAAGGGAAAAAATTGTGTAGATCTCTATTGTCAAACATACCTAAACTCAAAAGATGAAGGAAAATAACTTTTGGTACTTACAAATCCTTTTCAATTCAAGGCAACACATTGTAATGCTCAAAAAGCATTTTCAAACAAATAAAACAAGAGTTCATTTTCAACTAAACTATGTACAAATGTAAGGAGAATAAACATTGCCCCTAACAAATGAACCAATATACATAAAAAAATATTTACACAAATGAAAAAAAAGTTATGTACAATTACAAGTGTTTAGTACGTAACAAAAAACAATAATTCATTTCCAACTAGACTATGTACAAGATTAAGAAAACAAAATTGCCCAAAAATAATGTACATAAAATGATTTTTACTTGAATGAAAAGAAACGTACATACAAATGCAAAAATTCATTTCCAATTAGACTATGTGCAACCTAAAGAGAGCAAAAACTACCCCAATCAAATGAAATGGTGTACAAACAAGAATGTTTACATGGATGAAAAGACGTATGCACATTTACATGTATGTCAAACAGGTTCATTTTAAATTATGTAGAAAAGAAAAAAGAGTAAGGATTGCCTTAAGGAAATGGAATAATGAGCCTAGAAAGGTACTTTCATGAAAAAATATGTGCAAACATATGTATCCATTACATACAAAAATAAAAAATTCATATTTAAAATTTTATACAAAATCGAAGAGAGCAAATGGAATAATGTAATAATAAGAAACAAGATTCATTTTCAATTAAATTGAAACTCAAAAAAGTAGAGTGCCCTTAATTGACGATCCACATCCTTTTTATATACATGGACAAGTGAATTAATGCTTGTACATGAGTGTTTACGTGAACGATGTGTGAACAAATATTTACGTGAACGATGTGTGTACAAATGTATGTGTGTAGTGCATAATATCATATGTACAAGATTCATTTTTATACAAAATCGAAGAGAGCAAATGGAATAATGTAATAATAAGAAACAAGATTCATTTTCAATTAAATTGAAACTCAAAAAAGTAGAGTGCCCTTAATTGACGATCCACATCCTTTTTATATACATGGACAAGTGAATTAATGCTTGTACATGAGTGTTTACGTGAACGATGTGTGAACAAATATTTACGTGAACGATGTGTGTACAAATGTATGTGTGTTGTGCATAATATCATATGATGCCAAAAACATTCCAACTCAAAAACTCATATTTTTTTCTTTGTGAAGTAAAAGACTTTATTTTTTGAAAAAAACTTTTTACTTTTACAAAATTAAAAAAACATGTCTTAACAAAAACATAAATACTAATAAATATAAGATCAACATAAAGACATGCCTTACTTAAGGGATTGACATTGCTTTACCTTAGAACTAAATTCTTTAAGTTCACTGTATGCTTGGTTAGGATGTTTCACAATTTAAAAGTTCTCAAATAATCTTCACTCATCACAAGCTATAAGCGAAAAGAGTTCCATTTAAGTAGGAGTAATTCGCTAGCTCATATGAAGACATAAAATCTCACAAAAGCATAGGTATTTCCACCTAAAGGGACGGAGCTGGGATATAAAGCTCATGCATACATGTGCAAAAAGTGTATGCAAAAAAGACCATTAGTTCTTAACAAGTATAAAATAAAAGAACAAAAATAAAAAAATAAATGGAAGGAAAAAAAGTAAAACCATTAAATTAATTAAGGCTTGGATAAAACAAAATTAATTACTTACTCGACTCTCGAAATCCCTAGTGGAGTCAACAAACTGTCATAATGTATAAGTCTGAAAACTTTATCACTAGACAAAATTTTAAGAGTTGCCACTAATCATTCATGTTTAGGTGTGATTTGCCACCTAACTAAATTTGTCCCATATATAAGAGATGTCCTAAGCTTGACTTAGATTCCTTAAAAAGGTACATTCTAGTTTAGAAAACCAAAACCAAGTTTGAGAGTATAGTTATGCATGGGAAATGTTATAGCACCCTTATTACACCCATCGAAATGATGGTACTAGTTGATTTCGTGTTATCCAAAACTTTAAAACATTTTTATAATTTTATTGAATAAATTTAATATTGAAAATTAATCTTAAAATTACTCCAATAGTTTGGTAGTAAATTAAGAAAATTTCTTCACCTCAAGAGTATTCATGAAAAATAGAACATCATTTAAGAAAATTAACCAAAAATTCCATCTATAATTATATTCTACAATGAACTTTATCTAAGCTAGAACAACCTAGATCTATGAGTTAACTACATAAATCAAAAAGAAAATATAATGATTCAATAAGAAAATTAGCTCAACAAACTCAACTACAAAACAAGTGCAAATTTTAAAAAATTAAAACATCTTCTAAGAAAATGATCCAAAAAGCAATGAAATGTAAAGAAATAAACTAAATCAAGTAAGAATCAACAAGTCAATGAGTAAAACTAAGGTTTAGAGTGAAAAGAAGGTAAACAACTTTCCAAGGAAAGAGCAATTCCATGTCAAACTTAATTGATCACATCTAATTTGCACCTATCACCTGCATCCAGATGAATTTTCAAGCTTGGTCTCGAATGCTACAATGCGAGTTTGAGGCTAAATTTTTAATGTGTTAAGCTAATTGGATTAGGAAACTATTAAAAAAAATTTGAGTAAAAAAAAGTAAGATTTGAATGAGATATCATAAAAAAACTATAAGTAGGTCAGAACTACTTGGTGGGTTTTGGAAAAAAATTCAATTTGATGGTAATTCCAACCTCATACTGTCAAAATGGTGGATGAAAAATACCGGTATGAGAGAGAGTAGCATTGATTAGGTTTGTAGTGATGTTGCTAATTTGCTTTTGCATAACTATCATCACATGTAATATTTGATAATTTATTCATTATCAGGTTACCATAACGACCGATGTGAGACTTACGTGAAATGTTCTTTTGTTGTGGATCGTGAAAAATTTAATGTGCTGTAAAACATATAGTTGACATGATCATATGCCATTTTGAATAGTGAAATCCATGGTGGACTGACTAATGTGCCTTTTTTACAAATTGATTTACATTTATTGATAAGAGAGAAGTTTTGGTAATTTATTGTATGAGGGCTGAGAATACAAAAGGTCATATTCAGTAACTGTTATAATGACATGGCTCAATCTGGGACATCTATTTGATTTCTATGTTGGCTATATAAAAGTCCTTTTGGGGCCTCAATATCTCACTTCACAAACTTTTAGCTCTTAAGCCAACTAGATTTAACTGACCTCTAATATTTCTAGTCTTTTTTTGTCAAACCTTCTTTCTTTCCAGCTCCTCAATATGTTTTTTTTCTTTTTCATTATGTCCTCTAATTCAAGTATGTTTGATAAATTTATGGTAAAAGTAAGGAAAGGTCAGCTTGGTTGTAAAGCTCTCTATTTGAATGATCAAGGCCCCTTTTTCATTGTAAGAATGGACTATAACTAAGCTAATTATTGGTTAAATCTGGTGTTTGTTACTAAGGGCCCAAAATAAATTGAGGACAACGCCTGAACAAGAAGATAATGGGTTTACCATAAGATTGGATGAGCTTTTTGTCATAATTGATTTTGACCTTTAGAATTATCTAGTCCCAATAACTGTGGTCAATCTGGTTTTTTTGACAAACCTTCATTCTTTTTCCTCTACTTCCCTTCTTAATAATCCTCATCGTTTTCATCCTTTTCACCTTTTTTACCTTTTTTTTCCTAATAATCCAATAATCGGAGCTTAGAGTTTAACTTTAACTCGTTCTTTGAGTTCAAGGAATCTTTTGCCTCCTCTTCATCTTCTTTTTCCTTCGACATTGTGAAAGTCTTAGCCTCTATTCAAAATCGAGGGCCTATTCCCTTTTTAAAAGTTGAGCAACCAAGTAATAAGGCTTTTTAGGATAGACAGGCTCTAGGTAATGTGCAAGAAAAATGTTCTAACTAGGTTAAAGAGGGGGTTGAAAATGAAGGCCATGCAAAAGGAATTGATGATAATGATGATGATGACCTTCTTCTTTTCTACACCTTTTGTTCGCTTCCTAAAAAGGTGATGCAGAGTTTGAATGGCAAGGTTAATCCTAAAAACTACCTTAAGTTGTATTTAATCCATCAAGCTTTTATAGTCAAAGTCAAATTTGACTTTCTGAAGAAGGGTTACAATGTAATAATGCTGACCTCTAATGATTGGATTACCATACCCTTAGATTCTAACAAAATTTAGGTATATTGGGAGCTAAATTCATTTCGATGCAAATGGGTTTTATTTTTTTTTGTAAAGAGCTAGGTTTAGTTCCCACCATCCTTTTATTTAGGGAATTCTTTGTTGTGAAAAAGTAACCTCATGATAAGAGTTAGCTCATGTGATAGCTTGGCCCACCAAAAGTATTTTTACTAATTGCCTGAACTCAATAAAAAGTTGAAAGGTCATCTTCTAATGTATAGAGCATGTTAAAAGGGTTTGGGAAATAAATAATGGGCCTGGCATTTTTAAAGAAGTTAGGGTCAACCCACTAAATAAGGACAAGCAAGGTGTTTGAGATAAAATATTGGACTTCCTCTAAGTGGGGAAGTTAATAATTGATGCTTACAAGCTGACCTCCCCTAGTGTTCTTAAGGATATAAAGTATTAAGGTAGGTGTGAGGTAACTTTGCCTTAAACTAGCCCTTCTTAATTTTTTCTAACTTTTAGTTTAATTCTTTTGTAGATATGTCTAGCTGAAGTGGAGGTTTTGACATGTCCCAGTTCATCTAGCCTATTAAAAAGAGAGGGAAAGGCAAAGGCCCTCCTTAGCTTATTGCCCCTTCAAGGGGTATTAAAATAATTGATTCACCATCTTCTCAGGCCAAGCAAGTGGGTGGTAAGAGCCTTGTCAAACTTCAAAAATAAAGTAAAAGAGTGTGGCTTAAAGGCATGTGAAAAGGTCAAGGACCGAGGGTTTTCTTTTGGAGCCTATGGTTGAAATACAGTGTACCTTAGAGAGGGTAGTGATCAACATGGAGTTTGATTCCTGGAAAAACACCTACAAGGATCTCAAGGTTGTGAGAAATATCACCAAGGTGACCCACTCTAAGAAAGGTATTCATAATCTCGAGTTCAGTTTAAATTTTTCCTTTTTGATTTAAATTATTTTTCATCCCTGAGCTCGAATTTTCCTTTTATAGTTTTTAATTGGCTTTCAACCTCCATTTCCTAAAACATAGGGTAGGGCTTGATGCACTGCTACCAAGCTTTGGCTCATTACTTTAAGACCAAGTAGGACATTAGAACCTATGTTTAGGATCTTAATGCCCTCATAGATATGATAAAGAAACTCAAAACCTCCAATATCAAGTTTAAAAAGACCAATGATGAGCTTGGCAAGAAGGTTGAAGACTTGACTCAAAGACTTAAGGACATATCAATCTAAAAAGCCACAACTGAGTTTTTACAACAATAGTCTAATCTTAAGTTAAGCAAGGCATTGGTTGGGGTGGAAAGGTTGAAGTAGGAGATTGAAGTTGCAAAGAAGGCTGAGCAATAGACTATGCAAAATTTACTTGAGTTTGACAAGTATTGGAACATGCAAACGGACTTTGCTCAAGACTAAGTCTTTGACTTCTTTGACTTAACATTGAACGAAGTGAAGTTCCTTCATGCTGACCTGGAATTGTTTTCGATTAGCACTAATAATTTGAGGTCTTAGTAGGTCCTAACACCTATTAAAGTTGTCTAAGATGAAAAGGATATGGAAATTGAAGTTGTTGTGAATACTACCTTTAAGACTAAAGTTGAGGTTTCACAGGGTAGGGAACCTAATGTAAAAGCTTAGGTCGAGGAGCCTTAAACATTGACTTCTGAGGAGTAACCCAAGGAAAGGGGTTATGATAGTTTTTTTATTTAATATTTTTTGTAATTATTGTTCAAACTTTTGTATATATTACATTTTTAATGAATAGAAATATTTTTTGCACAACTCTTAGCTCAAAAATTTTCCATTTCGCTTTATAGGTAAGTACTTTATAAGTAACATAAGAATAAGTAAATAAAGAATTAAATTGACTTCAAACTTTAAGTTCACATGTTTTCAAATATTAGTTTGATATCAAATCTCAATTCGGTTAATTCAGGCTTTGACGTAGAACATTAATCAATCTCTTAATTAGTCACATCTGAGGTTGGAGATTGGTCCTGGAATTTGGCCAACCTTGTTAAAGGACTTTAGACATTAATTGGATTTTAGTCAACATTGGTTCTAACTTGGTCTTTTGATAATAACTTGGACATTTTGATTGTAAAGACTTGGACTTTAATTTGAAGTATAAGATCTGTTCATGTCCACCTGAGACCTTGGATCTTTAAATTATCCTCATGACATTATCATTTTAGTCTAATATATAGAATTTTTGAATTTTAGGCTTTTATTTAGCTCAAAAATTTTGTAGTACAAATGATCTCCAAAATTATAAGTGCGAGCTTGGCCTTAAAGCCTCTACTGATAATAAATTTTCAAGTTATATGCGTTCTATGTCCTCAAAATGGGATTTCCATTCAAATCTTAAAACCTATAAGTCTTATCTTTGATGATCTCTTTAACTATGTAGAGGTCTTCTCATTTTATGGTTAATTTTCCACCTAGAGGTTTTCTTAGTTTAGGGTCAATTTTTTACCTCGACCATCAATTTTCGAGGTTTCCACCTTCTTAAGCATTAGGTCACCCCTTTCCATGTTCTTTTATGAAACCCTTTTATTGTAGAACTTGGAAACTTCTATTGGTACGCTACTATTCTTGTCAAAACTATGTCCCTTTGTTCTTTAATCAAATCCAAGTTGACCCTTTAGAGCCTCTTTATTCCTCTTTTTGGTTTCAAGCTCAACTCAAAAACTAGGAAGGTCGATCTCTATGAACACCACAACTTCTACTCCAAAAGCTATATTAAGCAGGGTTTCTTTTATGAGGACCTTTGTCATTATCCTATAGGCCTACAACACTACATGGAGCTTATCGACCCATTTGCCCTCAGTTTCATCAAACTTCTTTTTAAGGGCCTCAAGTATGGTTTTATTAGCACCTCAACTTGACCATTGGATTGAGGATGTGCAATTAAGGTAAACCTCAGATTAATGTTGAGGTTGGAGCACCATTCTTTAAACTTTGGGTTCTTAAATTATCTCACATTGTCTATTTTTATGGTATGAAGTAAGCCAAATCGATAAATTATGTTTTTCTAGACAAACTTCTCAACTTGAGACTCAATCGTAGTAGCTAATGCCTTAGCTTCAAGCCACTTAGTAAAATAGTCAATAGCTACTAGCATAAATCTCCTCTACCCTGTGGCTAGGGTGAAAGGATCAAAGACATCCATCTTCTATTGCATGAATGACCATGGGCTAATGATAGGGGTGAGCTCAGTTGGCAAGAGCTGCTCTATATGTGCAAACCTCTGGCACTTATCTTTTTTGATGGTTGGCCTTAGACTCAGAATTCGTGCAATCTTAGGCTTGGAATCACCTCCTTATAGCCTGAGTTAGCCTAAAACACCAGCGTACGAGCACTAGAACAATGGGAGGGCTAAATGCACAAGTTTGAGAGAAATAGGGAAACAAGATAGCTTGTTGGAATATGCTTTGTATTCATTGAAATAGAAGTGTATGATGGTGTACAAATGAGAGTGGAGCAGCCCTCTATTTATAATTGAGGCTCCCAGCTACACTTATGGCTAAATCCCTAGAATTAAGGCTAAAATCAAGGAATTACAAAGATTAGAATCAATCAAGATTTTATCTGCTGATTCAAGGGTCAACCAGATCTGCTAGAAGGCTTCTGTTGATCTTGTAATCTTCCAGAAGATCTCCTTGCATATCTCTCATCTTGGGCCCTGCTGATGAGGTGCAGGCATCATGCAAGCCAGACCTTGACCTTATGGGCTAGCCAGTAGGTTGTGTGGGCATTTTAGCCTTGCCTTTAAAACCTTATGCGCTAACTCCCACCAGTGCGTCTAGTGTGTACGCCTCAACCTCAGGTGCACATATTGGTGCACCTGATGTGCCTGGGGTGACATTCTCCTTCACCTGATTACGTAACACCCTTGTTACATCCTCTGTATGGTACTACCTGATCTGGTCCCTAAACTACCATAAGTTCTCTGCTGGTTCCCAACTCACCTCACTGTTTGGAAGTCCCTTCCAGCACACCAAGTAATCTTATCTTGGTTGGTAGTTTTTCTGTCTCACCTCTCAGTCAGCTATGATGTTGTGGACCTCTTTCTCATATGAGGCCCTTGCTCCTAATGGCGCACGTTTTGACTTTGCTCATCCTGGATCTCCCTCATCCTCATAGAATGGCTTGAGCATTCTTACATGGAACATCGAGTGTACCTTTAGCTTGGGTGGCATATCCAACTTGTAAGCAACCTTGCCTACCTTTTTGACTACTTGAAAGGTCCCTCATACCTTCGGACTAAGCCTTTGTGTAGCCCCTTGTGGCGCCCAATGGGATGCAGCTTCACCAACACCTAGTCTTCAACCTGGAACTACACGTCTCACCTATTCTAGTCTGCCCACTTCTTCGACCTCTTTATCGTCTTGTGTAGACAGACTCTGGCTAAGTCAACTTGCTCCTACCAAGCCTTGGTAAACTTGTATGCTACTAGATTCGGCCCTGTATAACCTACAACAATCGAATTGAGCGTTAATGGTTGTTGACCTATCACAACCTTAAATGGGCTTTGGTTCATTGCCTTGTTCCTTTGCAAGTTGTAGGAAAACTATGCAACATCTAGCAGCTTTGGCTAGTCCCTTTATGTGGCACTCACATAGTGCCTGAGGTAGACCTCTAATAGTCCATTCACACATTCAGTCTACCCATCGGTCTACGGATGCATGTTGGTGGAAAAGTTCAAGTCTGACCCCAACAGCTTGAACAACTCAGTCCAGAACCTGCCCGTGAAACACCCGTCCCAATCACTAACAATGGTCATCGACACTCCCTAGTAGTTAACCATATTCTTTCGAACAATCGAGCTACCTCCTCGATTGGGCACTCTTTGGTTGCTGGAATGAAGATTCCATACTTGGAAAACCTATCCACCACTACCATGATGCTTCCAAACCCCTTTGCCTTGGGTAGACCGATTATAAAATCTAGAGAAACACTTTCTCATGGTCGCTCTAGCACTGGCAATGGCTCTAAGACACTGCCTAGTTTTTTGAGTTCCACCTTGTCCTGTTGGCACATAAGACAAGTCTTTCATAGGCCTCCACATCATCCCTCATGTGCGACCAATAGTATCGATCCTCTACCAATGCTAAGGTGTGACTCACTTCTGGGTGTCCAGCCCATCTTGAGTCATGGCACTCTTACAAAACTTTCCTGCAGAGCTTCCCATGCTGTGGCATAAACAGTCTACTACCCCTGGTGTATAACAACCCATCTTGCACCCAAAACCACTTAGTCTTACCTTACTGAACATACTCCATAAGAGCTTTGGCTATAAGATCATGCGTAAGTCCCTCCTTGATGTGCGACACTAGTGACCCTTCTAGTTGGCTAATGGTAGCAAGGTTAGCCTTCCTATTCAGGGCATTTGCCACCAAGTTTGCTTGCCCTAGCTTGTACTCCATTTGGAAATCAAATTCTGTAAGAAAATCTTACCATCTCACCTGCTTGAGGGATAGCTTCTTTTGTGTCTGGAGGTAGCTGGTTGCCACATTATCCATCCTAACCATGAACCTCATCCCCAACAGGTAATGGTGGCCAAGTGAACAAGTAGTGCACCACTACAATCATCTCCTTCTCTTGGATCATGTACTTGCACTCAGTCTCATTCAGTTTCTTACTCTTGAACGTGATTGGATGTCCTTCTTACATCAACACTCCCCTTATGGCAAAGTTTGATGCATCTGTATGCACCTCATATGGCTTGGCATGGTCTAGTAAGGCTAAGACTAACTCTTCGATCACAACCTACTTTAACCTGTCAAAGGCTTTCTGACACCCTGTGCTCTACTCCCATGCTCTTCCTTTCTTGAGCAAGTCAGTCAATGGCATGGCTATTGCTAAGTGACTTTTGATGAAGTGCTTATAGTAGTTGACCAACCTAAGGAATGACCTCAATTCAGTGACTTTGGCTGGTGGTTCTCATTTTAGGATGGTGTGCTCTTTACCTTCATCCATACTTATTCTGCCACCTCTCACTATGTGGCCTAGGAATAAGATCTCCTGCTGGGCAAACGAGCACTTCTCCCTCTTGAAAAATAGCTTGTGCACCCACAACATCTCGAACACCTGTCTCAAATGGTTTACATGCTTTCTTAAAGTCTGGCTGTAGATCACAATGTCATCCAAATAAACCACAACAAATCAATGAAGGAACGACTGAAGTACCTTATTCATAAGGGTGTAGAATGTTGCTGGGGCATTCGCGAGTCTGAATAGCATGACTAGGAACTTATATGAACCATACCGAGTGACACATGCTATCTTGGGCTTATCTCTCTTTATGAT
Source organism: Durio zibethinus (assembly GCF_002303985.1). The sequence continues at coordinate 15,901,807 of NW_019167838.1, read as the reverse complement.
CCTCACTTGGTAGTAGCCCGACCTCAAATCTAGCTTGGTAAACCACCTTGCGCTCCCAAATTGGTCGAACAAGTCCACAATGAGTGGGATAAGATACTTGTTCTTACAGTCAGCTTATTCAAAGCCCAAATAGTCTATGCACAGCAGCAATGACCCATTATGCTTGCACTGAAATAGAATCAATGCACCATATGGTACCTTCGATGGCCTGATGAAGCCAGTATCAACTAACTCTTTGAGCTACTTTCTTAACTCCTCCAACTTTGGTAGGGACATTCAGTAAGGGGCTCTAGCTGGTGGCTTGGCCTTGGACACCAGCTCGATCTTGTGGTCCACCCTCTCTTAGATGGTAGCTGGCTAGGTAGTTTTACAGGGATTACATCACTAAAGTCTTCAGCACCTTTAGCACCTTTAATGGTGACTTGATCTCCTTCTCCCTTGGCTCCTCATACTTCAGGGCTACCAAGAAGGTGTCTTCTTCTCTACTTATCACTTTAGCAAATTGGATGGCTGACACCACCCGTGACCCAACTCTGGACCCTCTCTTTAATGGCACTAGGCATTGGCACTATGCATCCATGATGCAAATACAATTGGAAAAAGGCACAAAGAGGGCACTAATTTGAACAAGGAAATCTAACTCAATCTCAAACTCATAGTCGTCAAGGGGTATTACCTCTATGGTCTCCTTAGCTTTCCAATCTCCAAGCTGTAACTCTACTATTCGTGCTATTCCAATGAATGAAACCTCTTTAGAATTCACTATTTTAATGGTACCAGTCTCTTTTTGCACCTTTAGTTTTAGCTTTTGGGCTCTATCACCTAAAATAAAAAGATATGAGGCACCTATGTCCACCAGTGCGCTTACCTTTTATCCCGTAACCATCAGATCCATAAACATCAAGCCTTTTGGCTTACGACTCCCCTTACTCTGGATAGCATTGAGCACCAATGACCCAAACTTTGCTACCCCTACCTCTAGCTCATCGTTAGACTCTTTATCTACAATAGCTAGCTTGCCCTTCTGTGGGCAATTACGTGCTATGTGGCTCCCTCCACATAGGTAGCATGCTAGTGGCTCTCACTCCCCCTTTGCTTTCTACTTACCTGTTGGTGGCTTTTTCTCACCATCTTTGGTTGAATGGTCTCAGTCCCTATCCTTGGATTCTCGGTCATGGTTATTCCCTTTGGACTATTTCTTTCGGTCTCTCTCGTCCTTGCCCTTACCCTTAGACTTTGAAGACTCGAACTTGTTCAGAGGCTTAAACTCTATCAAGGACTCAATAGTAGTCATGGCTTGAGCCAAGTCATGAACTCCCTTCCATTGTAACTCATGCTTCACCCACAACTTCAGCCCATCCATGAAAGCAAATAAGGCATCTTTCTCACCTAGATTCAAGATCTGTAGCATCCGTTCAGAGAATTTTTGGATATACTCCCTTATGTCCCCCTGCTGGCTTAGCCTACGTAATTTTGCCCTCCCTCATCATCGGTATACTCTGGGTAAATGAACTCTTTATGGAGCTCTGCCCAGGTTCCAATCTTGGCTCTCCCATGCCTAACATCATCATACCTGTGCCTCCACCATAATAAAGCTATATTAGTGAGATACATAGTAGCGATGCTTACTTTTATTGCCTCGTCTTGCATGCCCATGCCTAGAAGTACTGCTCCATACCCCATAAGTAGTTATCTACTTCTTTGGCTGCCCTAGTCCCCTTAAACTCTTTAGGCTTAGGGACATCCATCTTAGACTTAGATGCTCCGACAAACATGCCATTCCCAATGACAGCCTTGCAAGCAATGAGCTCGTTGGTGAGCTCCTCTATCCTCTTGCTCATGGCCTCCATGCCATCACGCATGGTCTCCACCACAACCTCCAAGGTCTCATTCTTTTGGGTGATCACGTCCATGCCTTGGTTGAGCACAGCTTGCAACCCACCACTAAACTTTTCCTTCATGAAGTCTAGCGCTTCAACTTGAGTATCCACATCCTCAAGCTTCTCTTGCATGTTGCCCATGTTCACCTCCACCTTGGCCAACCTACCATCTATGATAGACCAGATGTCTCTTGAATTGGTCTTTTTGCCTTTTCCATGCCCCTGCTCCTGGACCTTTGGTTGTTGGCTAGCAACGTCACTCTGGGATGCCATCTCCTTGACTGTGATCTAACCTAAACAAGAAACATGAAAACAAGATAGCTTGCTGGAATATGCTTTGTATTCACTGAAACAAAAGTGTATGATGGTGTACAAATAAGGGTGGAGCAGCCCTTTATTTATAGTTGAGGCTCTCAGCTACACTTATGGCTAAATCCTTAGAATTAAGGCTAAAATCATGGAATTACAAAGATTACAATCAATCAAGATTCTATCTCCTGATTCTAAGGGTTAACTAGATCTGCTAAAAGCCTCTTACTGATCCTGTGATCTTTCAGAAGATCCCCTTGCAAATCTCTTATCTTGGGCCTTGCTAGATGAGGTGCAAGCATCATGCAGGCCAAACCTTGGCCTTGTAGGTTGGCTTGCAGGCTGTGCGGGCGTTTTGGCCTCACTTTCAAAGCCTTGCGCCTAACTCCCACCAGTGTGCTTGGTGTACGAGCCTCAACCTCAGGTGCACGTGCTGGTGCCCCTACCCAGGGTGTGACATAAGCACCTTGTAAGCCAATGGTTAGGGTCTTATGTGGTTGCTACATATTCCTTTATGGGTTTCTCTAAGTATATAGTTTGTCTCTTCTTTGTCCACACATCTTAAATAAAGTAAACCAAAATATCTTCTATATAATTTTTTATTAATGATGATGCACAAATGAGCTTTTCTTGTCAAAGCTTTAGCTCATACTTTATCCTCAGGTAGGTCACCAATCATCAGATAGGTTTTGATTAGAGTTATCCATGATTCTTTTCTTCAATCTTGCTAATCTGTTTCACATTAGTACTATTTTCTATCAGCTTTTCCACTAAAATAATAGGTTAAACTATTTGTAGTTGTCTCAGAAGCTAATTTGGATAGTGATTTAGCTTGAGTATTTTTTTATCTCGATATCTTTCATATTTTGGCCCTTGAGAATACAACCAAATGTGCTAGTGCCTTGTTAAGGTATTTCTTTATTCCTTCATTTCAGACTTTAAACCCCCTATTTACTTAGCTAATGACTAATTGTGAGTCACTATACATGATAATTTTTTTTACATTCAAGTCAACAGCTAATCTCAGGCTGGTGATCAAGGCTTTATATTTAGCTTCATTATTTGAGGCTTTGACTTGAACTTTAAGACATACTAAAATTACATATTTTTTGGGTTGCTCAAAATCAGGTTGGCCTTGCTCTTTTGGTTTATAGCTGACCCATCAACAAAAATTTTTCATGTTTTTTCTTTCTTCCACTCATCAACCTCTTTGGGTTATTTCTTGATCTTTGTCAAGGTGAATTCGACTATAAAGTTGACTAGCACTAGTGATTTTAGCACTAACTTGGGCAAAATGTATAGATTGTATTCACTAAGCTTTACTGTCCACTTGATTAGCCTTTCTAATAGCTCTAGCTTTTGCAAATTTGCCTTAGTGGATGGTTGATCAAGATATTCACTATATAGGATTGGAAATACAACTTGAGTTTCCTGGCTAAGATGATAACAGTGTAAGCCAACTTTTCTATTTTCAAGTAGTTCGTCTCGGACCTTGTTAATACTCTACTCATGAAATATATCGATCTCTGTCTCCTTTCTTCTTTTTGGACCAATACCAAGCTAATAGCTTGATTCATAGTTGAAATATAGAAGTATAATAACTCATCGAGCCTTGGTTTGGATAATATGGGAGAAGAAAAGAGGAATTATTTGAGCTTATCAAAGGCTTTTCAGCATTAAGGTGTCCACCTAAAGTCTGAAATGTTTCTAAAAATTTTGAAGAATGGTAGGTCTGATCTGTTAGCCTCAACATAAATCTGTTCAAAGTAGCAATTATTCTAGTTAACCTTCACATTTTTTTTTACCATGGTCAGTTCCTTCATATCAAAGATGGCTTAGACTTTTTCAAGGTTTAATTTTATCCCCCTTGAATTATCATGTAGCCAAGGAACTTGCCCAACATGACACTAAAGACACACTTACTCGAATTAAGCCTCATGTTGTATTTTCTAAAGGTATTAAAGGTTTCCTCTAGATCTTTCAAGTGCTTGACCAAACTCTTACTCTTGACAATCATATTGTCAACATATACTTCAACATTACGACTGATCTGGTCTTTGAAGATTTTATTAACTAATTTTTGATAGGTTAACCTTGCATTTTTTTTAAACCAAAGGGTATCACCTTATTACAATACAAACCTTTCTTGGTCATGAATACAGTTTACTCCTTGATTTTTTTCAACATTTTAATTTAATTATAGCTTGAATAAGCATCCATAAAATAGAATAGGCCATGCTCTACTTTGTTATCTACCAATTGATATATACAAGGCAAGGGAAAGCTATCTTTTGGGAAAGCTTTAATGAGGTTGGTGAAATCCATGTACATTCTCCATTTTCCATTATGCTTTTTCACCATGACGACAATCAATTCATGGTAGTATGCTTTCCTAATAAAACATGCCTTTAATAATTTACTGATCATTTCCTTTATTGCTTTCTATCTTTTTAAGACAAAGGTCTTCTTTTTTTGTCTAATTAGTTTTAGGTTTATATCGGTGTGTAGCCTGTGGACCATCACCATAGGATCTATTCTAGGCATGTTAGATGGAGCCCATGCAAACAAGTTCATATTGTTTCTTAAGAGTTGTGTTATTTATTCTTTATGATCGAACTTAGCCCCAATTTGCATGCATTTTTTAGTATTGTTTTTGCATAAGGGCATAGAAATCAAGTCTTCCGCTAGTCTTAGTCGATCAACATTGGCTTCAGGTCTTTGATTGATGATATTTTTTTGGTCAATTAGGTTAGGACTATTTCCTATGATAAGGATGAATCTTGACGTAAAAGTTAGTTGATTTATTAGTAGAATAACACATTGTAGAAAAATGGACTCATTAAAATGTAGTTTTGTATTCATATGATCGGCTTGAGGTCACAGTTCAATTGACATGTATATATGCAGGCTTTAAAGCATAACCTAAATGAATTTTTCAAAAATTTCTTTGCATGTATATTTAGAAGTATAGAGCTTGCGAACTCAAAGAGGCTTAAAAACACACTTCTGTTCTTTCCTCAGTTTCTTTTTGCTCCTTACCTGAGTAGTTTTCCTTCGATTCCCCAACTTCTTTAATCTTTATCCCAACCTCTTCATTGTTCTAATATTCCTTCACTCTGGTTGAACTGTCAATCTGCTTCCTATAGACATCTCATTTTGTCTAGGGATTTTTTTGAAATTCATTGGGCTTTGATCATAAATTGAGTCTCAATACAAAAAAAAAAAAAAGATTTTGGGCCTAAGAGTAAAAAGCCCAAAAATTTTAATTTTAAATTTGATTTTAAATTTAATTTTGCTTTTGCTTTTGATTTTAATTTTAATTTTAATTGTAATTTTGATTTTGATTTTATTTTTATTTTTGAGTCAAAGTCTAATGTTAAAAAAGAAAAGTTAGAAAATAAAAAAAAAAGTGTGATTTGTGCAATTCAATCCTGGATTCAATAATAGATTCTAAATTCGTTGATTAAATGCTAATTATGAAAACTTAGGCTGCAATTTGATTCGATAATTCTATAAGTGCACAGGTCATTCAAGTAACAATAAAGGCTAAAATGGAAGTAAACACATGAATTAAAGAGTGTAAAGCGTAAGAGATGCAAACCAATGACCAAGATGGAAAGAAGATCCTTGCTATACTATCACTCATGCAAAGTTCAACTTTGATAGTTGAGTTTAGCCAAAACTTGGGAGCTAGATCTAGAATTTTATGGATGTAATTTGAATGAGATTTTTCTATTAGATCTAAAGATTTATGATTTAGGAATCAAAGAAAAAAAATTGGCTTAAAACAAGCTAGATTTGAGTAAGTTTCAATCAAAACACTACAAAGAGGTCAAAACTAAAACTACCAAATAATATTGATGATCACAAGAAATCAAAGAAAATTGAAGGCAAACCTTAAGATTCTTGAAATTTTATTGACAAAATCTAAAAGTACATTGAAAATTGATGAAGGAAAGTTAAATTTGTATGGAAAGTAAAGCAAGGAAAGTGCCAAACAGCCTTGTTTGGAAAGTAAGAAAATAAAAGTATAGAGAAAATAAAGTGTAGAAACTTCAAACTAAAAATCTAAAAATCTATCTAAAAGCTCTCTTGTGGCTAGCCACTCTCTCTTATTTATAGGCAAATGCAAGGCACTTTAGCCCTTAAAATTGCAGCAAAATATCTATGTAACCACTAGACTTTTAGATCTTTCATCCTCCCTTACTTCATGGCTTTTGTTTGCTTGTTTGGTTGCTTTAGCTCCCCTTTCTTTCAAGCCTTCTTCTCATGATTCTTTGAACTCCATGAATTCAAAATTATGACCAATGGGAGGCCTTCAAATAGCCAACTCAGCAACTCCATTTAGTCTTCTTTGAATCTTCAAGTGTGGTGCCAAAATGCATTTGATCCCATCATTACAAGAAAACTGCCATATATTGACGCTTAAAAAACTATTAGTAAAACCTAAAAATCTATTATATTGCACAATAAACCCTATACCAATTGTTAAAATGTCTATTCCGATGAATTTTTAACCATTGGTATATCCCTTGTCGTTATAGACCTATACTGGTAGTTTTTAAATTGTCAGAATAGCTCGCACAAATATACCTATGGTTCAAATCCGTTGGTAATTATATATCTATTGGTATAGCTCCTGATGTGTATTTTAGCATTATATTTTTATCAATAGTTAACACCTGTCAGTATAGACTTGTAATTTTTCTTACCCATACTGGCACTTAATGCCTATTAGTATAGATTTGTATGTTTTAATTTTCTTACCTATACCGACAATTAGCACCCGTTAGTATAGACATAAATCTTTTAATTTTTCTTACCTATACCGATGGTTAACCCCTATCAGTAGACTTGTATATTTTAATTTTTTATTATATTTTACTGACGATTGATGATTGCCAATATTGCCTAAAATATTCCAACAGTCAAGTAGATGTTTGTAAATTCTTTTAATTAATTTTCAATTATTAATATTAATTTATTTATAAATCACAATATAATATGTTTTCATATAAAAAAAGATACACAATAAAGTAAAAATATTTAATAACATTAAAACTATAAATAAATTATTTATAATTCACAAGCTTAGTATAAATCAAGATCTAAAGTCATTGTACTAAGTCTGATAAAACAAATATCCATAAAACAAACATCATTGAATTCAATTGCCACATTTAAAAAAGGTTTTGACGAAGTGAATTTGCCTTTAGTAGTTCCTTCCTTAGGCAACTATTTCACCCCATAAAAAAGAAAACTTAGTTTAAAAAATTAGACAAGAGAATCTCATTCCATCTGACAAGCTGAACAATGATGAAACAAATGAGGAATTTTTGCTTATGAAGATGCTTCCCAAAAAGGATTTGAACTGCTACAGCCAAAACTAATCTTAACATGGGATCTACAACCCCTATCAAACAGATTCTATTATCGAATTCTATGAGCTTAAAAGTTAGCCTTCACATATATATGCTTAAAGTAATGAACACTTAAAAAAGGCCTTGATTCATCATTGAGTTGATGCCATTAGGAACCTAGATTTCACTAAAAAATTGTAGATAAAGGCACATGGAAAGGGCTTACCATATTGGTTATTGGTAATGTGTTAATCTATCAGCAAACTATGTATTATGTGTTGCTTTTGTGATGTAAAGGTGAATATATTTAGTAGTGGTATATTTGTGAGCTTTTTTACTTGAAACTATAGTGAAATTGACTAATATTATTGCTACAAATAGAACGTGCCTCCTAGAAGGTAAAACACACTAAAATGTAAAAAAATATATACTTTTTTGTATGCAAAGCCATGCCACAAAGCAATGATATATATTATTAAAGGGCTAAAAGATCAAGTCCTATTACAATAACATAAATAATTTAGCAGTCAATAAAAGAATTTGATTAAAATGGTTTCTTAAGGGTAGTAAAATATATGAATAACAGACTATATGCTAAATCGATACATTAAAAACCTCGAGTGATAGAAGAATTTTGTACCATTCACCATTTGATTAAAAAAGTTGTGGCAAAAACCTCTAAAATCAATTCATTAAAGTATATTGTAACAGGGAAAGGACTCATTAGAAAAATTTCTAAGTCAAAGGCACAAACTAAAAGATGATCAACAACTCATATATACAATTCTTAGAATATCAACTTCTAGAATTATTAAGTAGATCTACAATGAAGCAAGTATAAAATCTAGCCCAATTCATTTAGTGCACATAGCTATCAATTCTGTACACATGATGGGAAAATAGTATTTCTGACCACTTAAACTAGGAAGTACTGGCAAAAGCATAAAAGGGAAAACTTTTACCTCAAAAACTAATATAACTGTTTTAAATTGACTAATCTTATAATAGCAAGTAACATTGAAGAAATTAAAAAGAGCTTATAAGAAACTAAAAATTGAATTGATATAATATAAAAAGAGATACTAGATTTAGTTCCCTAAACAAAAAAGGTTGAAAACAAAGATAAGGGGTTTTGACAAGATCTAGGTTTTTCAGTTTTTTCTTTTTTTTATATATGTAGTTCCTAGAAAATGGTCTTGGCATCTTGCCAATCACATTATTCACTACATTCAACTTCAAAAAACTAGATACAATTACACAATATGGATGCTAATATTTAATCAATCTTTCTTAGCTGATGGTTTTGGATTGCAAACTTCATAATTTGATAATGGAAGCTAATAACTAGTAAGTAAGTTCAACTATTTCATATTTGGCTAAAAAGTAGAAAATAAAACTATTTGTGCTGGAAAAGTTAAATTTGAGGGTTGATGGCAAAAGCATTTAAAATTTGCATCTGGAAACATTATCTTAAGATCAAAAAGTAAAGAGAATAAGATAGAGAGCTTACTTGTACAAATAGGAAGCGATCCCTAGAATAACACATAGTAAAATAATGTCAATGCAGAAATTTCAACTGGATCTCATCTGTAACAAAAGCAAAAATGTTATTTATTGGATCCAGACAAATTATATGGTAAGAATTTGACAACTGAAATAATCATTTATATGAACTACCTTGATAATGGTTTTCTTAAGCCTAACATTACTCCTTTTAATATCATATGTTTCCTTGTCCACATGTAAAATCACCATAGTAACTTTAAGTGATGCATTTATGAATCTTGTCCATGGTTGTTTGAGTAATTAATTATAAGGCCAAACTAAGAAGACATGAAAAGTAACAAAATTCTCACCTTTGTATCAATTTCATCCATAAAGGTATTTGTTTATCTATTTCCTAAACATATTGAAACAAATAATCACTTGTTGAATTGTAGATTTAATCTGCATTTTAGACACCAAGATTAAAAAAGCAATATAAAATAGCATACACAACCTTTTCATTTCATTTTCTTTTTTACCCTCCTAGGTAGCTAAAGTAACATTGGGTTAAAAAAGAAAATTTGCACATATACATTGTTTCTACTTTCTTTAGGAGCATACATACATTATTGTTTACAAGTAAGAAAAATAAAGTTTCAATAAAGCCTATAGTTGAAACACTTATAGCTTTAGTTATATACTTTTATTGCACCAACTTTGAAAGCACAAAAACAGCAAGTGGGAAAATTAGAACAGTAAGACTGCAATGTGAATCGGTGAACACGAGTTAATTTATACAAATTGGGTAGTTAATTGATCAATCTACTTCATATTTGATCTTTTTCCAACACCTAAAAAGATAAAAGTAAGCATAAATATGCAAGTGAAAGAAAAAATCACATAAAAATTCAAACAAATCTCATTGCATTTTCTAGTCAAACAAACTAACCAATTAAGGTAAACATTTTTACTAAAAAAATTATAGGTACTAGAATGAAAAGCAAAAATGACATGAGAGGAGAAACGCTAAACTTTGATGAAGTAATGACATGAAAAGAGAGAGGAACCGATGTGGAAGCAAAAATGTGGAAGTAGAAAAGGCTTTTTAGGATTGAAGGAAGGGATTCATCTTTAAAAATTTTTCAAGGCATAGATGAAATTGAAAATACCATTTGTTTATGCCTGGAGGTCTTAAAGTCTTTACTCAAATTATTATTTGTTTTTTAAAATTAAAAAAATAAAAAGAAAAATGAAAGCTTTTTTTGTTATCATCAGAAAATTAGAAACCCCAAAAATTCTAACGTGAAAATTTCTTAGAATCTTAAAAAAAATTACTTAATTAAATTGGTTAATTCAAGCTTTCAATTATAATAAATTTCAAAGATCAAAATTAAAAAGAAAAAAGCAAAAGAAACATACAGTAATGTAATCAAGAGAGACTAGCAGTTGAGAGAAATACTGACAAGCGATAGATTGAGGCAAGGTGGGAAAAGTTGTTATTGTTTTTCAGATTTGGTTTGCATTTCTACTTCTCTTTATGGGTTTTTGGAGAAGACATGTAGAGATTTTTAAGGAGACGAGAAAAAGGAGAATGAAGCTTTTTATTGGATTTTGGTATAATTAAAGTGTTATTAAGCCTTAATAACATTTTGGTATATATATTTGAAAAAATTATCAAATTCAATGATACTGGAGTTTTTAAATTTTAAAAGTGAAATTAACAAAATGATTATATATTAAAAATAAAAAATAAATTATTCAATAAAGTTTTGATTTAGTGGCAATGAGGAGTCTTTAAAAGTGTAAGGTTCAATTTTATGTTGGATTTAAATTTTAATCTATATTGATTGATTATTTAGTAATTTATTAAATGTAATATTTGTTTTTTTAATTATTATAAATAAGTTGTTTTTTTGTCTTGCAATTATTTAATTTAGTATTTAATTTTAGGAAAATTTGAGAAATGATAGGTTTTGGGAATTTTTATTAGAGGGAAATATTATAAATTAATATTTTTCAAAAAAGAAATTAGGAATTAATTTATTTTGGAGTTGATATTGATGGTTATAAGGACTATTAGTATATAACATACTTATATTGATGGATATTTATATATTGTAAAAAAATTTGCCTATACTGACAGTTATACAAAGTGTTGGTATAGATATTAATATTCTAACGGTATAAAAAATCCATCAGCATAAATATCATTTATTGACACAATTTGACTGTTAATATAATTAAGAGTCAACATATAAAAATTTTTTTCTAATGTATACTGATGGTAGATATTACCATTAGCATATCCTATGACTATATTGACCATTAATTACTTCTGATGGTATAAGTATCGTTTACCTATGGATAGAATTTGCTAGTTAGAACTTATACCAATAGTTAAAATACAATCTGTCAGTATACAAATGCATATACTGACAATTATTTATATACTATCAGAAAAATATCAGTATATACTGATGAAAAAATAAAGTGTTAGTATAGGCACTGTCTATACTGACATACTTATATTGAGAGATAGTTATATAACATACTTATATTGATAGATATAACATACTTATACTGACATACTTATAACATACTTATAACATACTTATACTGACAGATAGTTATATAACGTCATAAAAAGTTTATATATACTGATGATTGTATAAAGTGTTGGTATAGTTATGGTATATTTTGATGGTATTAAAAAACCATTAGTATAAATCTCTTTTACTAACTCAGTTTGATAGCTAATATAACCAAGCGTTAGTATATGAAAAATTTCTTGTAGTGCATGGTGCTTGCATCAATGGCTCACTAGCAATTGCTTTTAAAATTTTGGTGCCTATTTTAGCAAAGACCCTCTTGAATTTGTTGCCAAATTTTCTGCCATTAAATGGACAAATTATGCAGTATAATCCTTAGAAAAATTCTGAAAAATTACTAATTCAAAGTTAACTTCCAACTACTTAATGCACCTATTGCCTTTCAAGCATGTATAAGGATACTAAAAAGGTGATAATGCATTATTGAGCTAAAGAAGACAATTTCAAATGAAAATTATGAAAATTGAGACTTGAAATAAGGTTTCAAAAAGTTCATTTAAGCTTAAGAAATCATAGAAAAAAGGGTTAAGAAACACTCTCCTTACAGGCAATGTAGCACAATTACACTAGTTATGGCATTTTTTTTAGCTTTTAGCACCATAAATCCTCCAAAATGATTACAAATACTCCAAAATTCCTCATTTTCTATACTTTCACCTACACGTGAAACAATTATGCATTTAAGATTATTTTTGCCAAAATTCTCAAGGGTCAAGCCAAAATTCAAGTAAATTACACTAAAAATGAGTAAGAAAATACTAAAATTTTTGTGCAATCAAACTTCTAAACTTAAGCTTTTGCTTGTCCTCAAGCAACACAAAATTGAGCAAGAATCATCATATACTTTCAACACTTCATTCAACATGAATGTCTCATGGATTGAATAATGGATATAACAAAAGCAAAATCTTGAATATAGGCTATTTTACAAGAATCAACCTAAGTTAAGTTCATTCCTAACTATGGTTCCCAAAAGCAAGGAATATCTCTCACAAATCTTTACATGTAATCTAGTATTGTTATGCAAAACATGAAAATTCAAGAACAAAGATCAATAAAGTATGGTCAAGTTTCATATGTTTGTTTATTACATCTTTTTCCATTAATGTCAATAAACACATGACCAAGGATCATTTAGGACTTTTATAAGCTTGTAATGTAAGGCTAGGGTCAAGGCATGGTGAAAGACATTTTAGGCCCATGTACCTTAACTATGCATTACTTTGTCTAGGATCATTCTTTGTTGGGTTCTCAAGGTAAGAAAGGTAATGTTTATCTAAAGAATCACCTCCAAACTTAGTTTTTGCTTACCTTTTCTTTCTTTCTTTGTTATTTCACCAATTTATTTATTTTTTTTTCTTTTCCAAGGTAGCTTTACTTTTTTTTTTCTTTTCAGTTTTTTTCCCATTCTTTTTCCAAGCTCCACCTTTCTTCCCTAATAATGCATAGCTTAAAATCATGCATGAATGTCCCAACGCATATAAGGTAAGGGACAAAAAGATAGAAAATATACAAATAAAGGCTTTGGGCTTGTATTGTGGTTTCAAAACAAAGAAAGGCTTTCATTAAGCTTAGATGAGGTGCCTATGTAAAATTTTATATCAAGGTTGGCTGGAAAAAGCTCAAAAGATCCAAAGATGGCCTATATCATTTCTTTAACCTTATGTCTTCTAAGATTTCACCTCGATAGATGATCAAAACAAATTCTAGAACATGAAACTCAACTTCAAAGACCAATGCAAAAATATTTCATGCTCACATAATCAATCACTAGATTAAAAAAAAAAGCAATTTAATGATCAAAGCATCAACTCATAAAAGAAAAATCATACTCAAGAATTCACTAAACTTAAGCATCATCTCATATCTCACACAATATTCAATCGTTTCCTAAAGTTATATTCATTCTCAATCTCTACCTATCATTGGTTTCATGAAAAACTAATCAAAGAAAGCATACTAATGATTCAAGCTACAAGTCAAGCTCAATTTCAAAGCAACTCAAGGAAAATTAAAAAAATTTTGTAAAAATTTTGAGCAATTTTCCCATACCCCTAAGCTTAAACATCACATTGTCCACATTGTGTAATTATAAAGAAAATAAAGCACAGAGGAAAAGAATAAGGAAACTCCGCTATAAATATAAAGACATGATGCCATCTCCTATGAAGGCTTTAATTGAACCAGTGTATCCTTTCTTTAAGCTTTTATTCAACCTACAAAACCAAGAAACAACTACACAAAGAAACTACATCAATATGTACAAAAAAAATCATAACCAAATGAAAAAGGGAACAAATGAACAAGTATAGGCAACATAATTGAATGAACAAGTATGAACAAATATGAACAAATCAACATAAAAAAAATCAATAACATGAAAACACATATATACACAAACATGAATGAAAACAAAATAACATGAAAAGTAAAGCTAGGTTGCCTCCTAAGAAATGCTTTATTTTAAGTCAAAAGCTAAACTATCAAAACAAGCTCATGCTATATGTTCATAACGATCACTCTACACTTAATTGTCGAATCCAGCCATTTAAGGACCTCTCTTTTATCCACCTTATTCAAACTAGGGTCTAATAGTGGATCATGTGGGCAAGTAGGAGTAACAGTGAAACTCTCAACAAAACTTTTAACATCACACCTAGAAGGACTAAGGTAGTGGGTTTTGGTTTCAACATCCAATCCACCAACATATCATCAACATTAACCATATCATATCCTTCTTGCATCATTTTCACACCCTTACACCAAGAAGGACTATTATAAGCATGATTAAATTGAAATTTTTCAAAGATTGGTAAATCAACCAACGTTGATATCCCATCACTAGCAACTAACCTGTCACCCTCATTCATAAAAGGACTAAGATAGACTTGATTAAATTGAAAATTTTCAAAGATTAGTGAATCTAGAATTGAAGGTCTAATCATTCTATAGAGAGTGTCAGAATCAACTAATGGCTCAACATTGGGAAGTGGCGTAAATCGACTAGTAAGGACCATCAATATCTGATCTCCATCATCACTCAAATTTGTATGCTCTACCTCATCAACTATAGGGCATTCCTTAAGATATGAGATAGGGTACTCTAGGTGAAAAACATCATCAACAAATCTACCAAATACCTTTATCCTCTAGCACTTATCAAATCATTAAGGTATTTCAAAGCCTTAAAAATATTAAATTAAACCTCCTGATCTTGAACTTGCATGGTCAATTGCCCTTTCTATAAATCAATCAAAGCCTTACAAATGGCTAAAAAAGATCTCCTTAGAACAATTGAGATCTCACGATCCACCTCTATATCTAGAACCACAAAATCAGCAAGCAAAATGAATTTATCTACCTTCACCAAGACATTCTCTACAATCTTTTGAAGATATTTCATTGATCTATCAGCTAATTATAGAGTAACCAAGAGGGGATTAGCCTCTTATATGCCTAATTTCTTAAAAATGGACTAGGGTATCAAATTGATACTAGTTCCTAAGTCGCATAAAGCTCTACCAAAAGACATGCTACCCATGGTGCAAGGAATGGTAAAACTACTGAAATCCTTCAATTTTGTAGGTAGTCCTTTTTGAATAAAAGATGTGCACTCACTAGTAAGTGCAACTATCTAGTCCTCTAGTATCCTTTTCTGAGAGATAACATCATTCATGAATTTAGCATAGGTTGGCATTTACTGTAATGCATCTATAAAAGGGATATTAATCTATAACTTTTTAAACACCTCTAAGAATTTGGAGAATTACTTCTTTTACTTTTCCTTCTTAAACCTTTAAGGGAAAAGAATGTAAAGCCTAGGTGGCTCGACTTTAAGAGGAGCAGGCTTAGCTGAACTGGGTATTGTACTATATATAGGTGTTTAGGATAATTGGACAGGAACTACACCTCATCCACCTTTTTGTTGATTGCACTAAAATTTTAGTATTTTTATGCTTATTTTTAGTGTAATTTTCATATATTTTGGCTTGTTCCTTAGGATTTTTGGCAAAATTACTCCTAAATGCACATTTATCTCATGTATAGGTACAAATTCTGAAATTGAGAAATTTTGGACAATTTTGATACATTTTTGGAAGATTTTTAGTGCAATTTAAGTAATTGGCATAATTAGTGTCAATAGGTAAAATTGATACTTAAAGAGTTTTCTTGACTTTTCTAGCACAATTTTTTTAGTATTATTTTCATATTTTTTCTAGTAAATTTTAGGAAAAAAATGTTCATAAAGTGTTTGAAATTTTTGTGAAAAGAAAAAGAAAAAAATTAGAGGTGGAAAAAAAAAGAGAAAAAATGTGGACACATGGTGCATAGTTAAAGGAGCTTGTGATTGCAAGGCAAGTTGAGCTCCTCTTCCTTTCAGTATAGGTAAGTGTTAGTATATAACATACTTATATTGACAAAAAGTTATATAGCATCATAAAAAGTTTGTCTATACTGACGGTTGCATAAAGTGTTGGAATATGTATGATATATTTTGACGGTATTAAAAAACCATCAGTATAAATGTCTTTTACTAATACAATTTGATAGTTAATATAACCAAGCATCAGTATATGGAAAATTTCTTGTAGTGCACGGTGCTTGCATCAACGGCTCACTTGCAATTGCTATTAATACTTTAGTGCGTACTTTAGCAAAGTCCCTCTTCATTTTGTTGCCAAATTTTTAGCCACTAAATGGAAAAATTATGCATTATAATCCTTAGAAAATTTCTGAAAAATTACTAATTCAAAGTTAACTTCCAACTACTTAATGCACCCATTACCTTTCAAGCATGTATAAAGATATTAAAAAGGTGATAATGCATTATTGAGCTAAAGAAGACAATTCCAAATAAAAATTATAAGAAATGAGACTTGAAATAGGGTTCCATAAAATTCATTTAAGCTTAAGAAATCATAGAAAAAAGGGTTAAGAAAAACTCCCTTTAAAGGTAATGTAGCACAATTACACTAGTTATGGTGTTTTCTAGCTTTTAGTACCATAAATCCTCCAAAATGAGTACAAATACTCCAAAATTCCTAATTTTCAATATTTTCACCTACACATGGAACAATTATGCATTTAAGATTATTTTTGCCCAAATTCTCAAGGGTCACTCCAAAATTCAAGATAAATTGCACTGAAAACGAATAAGAAAATACTAAAATTTTGTGCAATCAAACTCCTAAACTTAAGTTTTTGCTTGTCGTTAAGCAAAACAAGATTGACCAAGAATCATCATATACTTTCAACACTTCATTCAACATGAATGCCTCATGGATTGAAAATGGATATAACTAAAGCCAAAATCATGAATATAGGCTATTTTATAAAAATCAACCTAAGTTAAGTTCATTCCTAGCTATCATTCCCAAAAGCAAGTAATACCTCTCACAAATCCTTGCATGTAATCTAGTATTGTTATGCAAAACATGAAAATTTAAGAACAAAGATCAATGAAGTGTGCTCAAGTTTCATATGTTTGCTTATCACATCTTTCTCCACTAATGTAGATAAACACATGGGCAAGGATCATTTAGGACTTTTTAAGCTTGTAATGTAAGCCTAGGGTCAAGGCATGTTGAGAGACATTTTAGGCCCATGTACCTTAACTATGCGTTACTTTGTCTAGGATCATTCTTTGTTGAGCTCTGAAGGTAAGAAAGGTAATGTTTGTCTAAAGAATCACCTCCAAACTTAGTTTTTGCTTACCTTTTCTTTCTTTTATTCTTTTTTTTTATTATTTCACCACTTTATTTTTTGTCTTTTGCAAGGTAGCTTTACTTTTTTTTTCTTTTCTTTTTATTTTCCCATTCTTTCTCCAAGCTCCACTTATTCCCTAATGATGCATAGCTCAAAAAGATGCATAAATGTCCTAATGCATATAAGGTAAGGGACCAAAAGATAGAAAATGTACAAATCAAGGCTTTGGGCTTGTAATGTGGTTTCAAAACAAAGAAAGGCATTCATTAAGCTTAGACGAGGTCCCTATGTAAAATTTTATATCAAGGTTGGCTGGAAAAGGCTCAAAAGATCTAAAGATGGCCTATATCATTTCCCTAATCTTATGTCTTCTAAGATTTCACCTCGATAGATGATCAAAACAAATTCTAGAACATGAAACACAACTTCAAAGGCCAATGAAAAAAATATTTCATGCTCACATAATCAATCACTAGATAAAAAAAATGCAATTCAACGATCAAAGCATCAACTCACAAATGAAAACTCATACTCAAGAATTCACTAAACCTAAGATCATCTCATATCTCAGACAATATTCAATCTTTTTCTAAAGTTATATTCATTCTCAATTTGTACCTATCATTGTTTTCATGAAAAACTAATCAAAGAAAGCATACTAATGATTCAAGCTACAAGTCAAGTTGAATTTCAAGGCAAATTCAAGGAAAATTCAAAAAAATTTGTAAAAATATTTAAGCAATTTTCCCATACCCCAAAAATTAAACATCACATTGTCCACAATGTGTAATCATAAAAAAATAAAGCAGAAAGGAAAAGAATAAGGAAACTCCCTTATCAACATGAAGACATGATGCCATCTCCCATGAAGGCTTTAGCTAATCTAGTGTATCCTTTCTTTAAGCTTTTATTCAACCTACAAAATAAGGAAACAACTACACAAAGAAACTACATCAACATGTACAAAGAAAAACATAACCAAATGAATAAAGGAACAAATGAACAAGTATAGGCAACATAATCAAATGAATAACTATGAACAAATATGAACAAATCAACATAAAAAAAATCAATAACATGAAAACACATATATACACAAACATGAACAAAAAAAAAAAACATGAAATAAAAACTTGGTTGCCTCTTCAGAAATGATTTATTTAAAGTCAAAAGCTAAACTATTAAAACAAGCTCATACTATATGTTCATAATGATCACTCCACACTTAATTGCCGAATCCAACCATTTATGAACCTTTCTCTTAACGACTTATTCAAACTAGGGTCTAATGGTGGATCATGTGTACAAGTAGGAGTAATAGTGAAACTCTTAACAAAACCTTCAACCTCACACCTAGAAGGACTAAGGTAAGTGGGTTTTAGTTTCAACATCCAATCCTTTAACATATCATCAACATTAGCCATATCATATCTTCCTTGCATCATTTCCACTTCCTCACACCAAGAAGGACTATTATAAGCATTATTAAATTGAAAATTCTCAAAGATCAATAAATTAACCGACATTGATATCCCATCATTAGCAACTAACCCATCACCCTCATTCCTAGAAGAACTAAGATAAACTTGATGAAATTGAAAATTCTCAAAGACTAGTGAATCTATAATTAAAGGTCTAATCATTCTATGAAGAGTTTCAAATCAATTAAAGGCTTGACACCGAGAGGTCGTGCAAATTGACAAGCAGAGGTCGTCAATATCTCATCATCATCATCATCACTCGAATCCATATGTTTTACCTCATCAACTATAGGGGATTTCTTAATAAGTGAGATAGGGTACTCTAGGTGAAAAATATCAACAACAAATCTACTAACTACCTTTACCCTCGAGCACTCATCAAATCATCAAGGTATTCCAAAGCCTTGAAAACATTAAACTAAACCTTCTGATTATGAACTTGCATGGTCAATTCCTCTTTCTGCATATCAATTAAAGCTTTACAAATGTTTAAAAAAAATCTCCCTAATACAATCCAAATCTCACAGTCCACTCTATATCTAGAGCTATAAAATCAGTAGGCAAAATGAATTCATCAACCTTCACCAATATATTCTTCACAATCTTTTGAAGATATTTCAATGATCTATTAGCTAGCTATAGAGTGACCGAAAGGGGCTTAGGCTCTTATATGCCTAATTTCTTAAAAATAAACTAGGGCATCAAGTTGGTACTAGCGCCTAAGTCGCATAAAGCTCTATAAAAAGGCATACCACATATGGTGCAAGGAATGGTAAAACTATTAAAATCCTTCAATTTTGCAAGTAGTCATCTCTGAATCAAAGATGTGCACTCATTAGTAATGGCAACTATCTCATAGTCTTCTAGTCTTTTTTTTTCTAGAGATAATGTCATTCATTAAGTTAGCATAGGTTGGCATTTGCTATAATGCATCTGTAAAAAGAATGTTAATTTGTAACTTTTTAAACGCCTCTAAAAATTTGAAGAATTGATTCTCTTACTTTTGCTTCTTAAACCTTTAAAGGAAAAGAATGTAAGGCCTAGGTGGCTCAACCCTAGGATGAACACGCTTAGCTGAACTGGGTACTGTACTCTATGTAGGTGTCTAGGATAATTAGATAGGAACTACACCTCATCCATTTTATTGCTGATTGTACTAAAATTTTAGCATTTTTTTGCTTATTTTTAGTGTAATTTTCATATATTTTGGCTTGTTCTTTAGGATTTCGGCAAAATTACTACTAAATGCACATTTATCTCATGTATAAGTACAAATTATGAAATTGAGAAATTTTGGACAATTTTGATACATTTTGGAAGATTTTTGGTGCAATTTAAGTAATTGGCCTAAATTAGTGTAAATAGGTAAAATTGATACTTAGGGAGTTATCTTGACTTTTCTAACATAATTTTTTTAATATTATTTTCATTTTTTTTAGTAAATTGTTGGACAAAAATGTTGATAAAGTGTTTGAAATTTTTATGAAAAAAAAATCAGATATGCAAAAATAAAAAAGAAAAAGAAAGATGTGGATGCATGGTGCATAGTTGAAAAAGCTTCCAATTGCGAGGTAGGTTAAGCTCCTCCTCCTTCAGTATAGGTAAGTATTAATATATAATATATTTATACTGACAGATAGTTATAGAGCATAATAAAAAATGTATTTATATCGATGGTTGTATAAAGTGTTAGAATAGGTATGGTATATTTTTACGGTATTAAAAAGCCATCAATATAAATCTCTTTTACTAATGCAATTTGATAGTCAATATATCCAAGCATCAATATATGAAAAATTTCTTGTAGTGCATGTTGCTTGCATTAACGGCTCACTTGCAATTGCTTTTAATATTTTGGCACCTACTTTAGCAAAGTCCTTCTTCATTTTGCTACCAAATTTTTAGCCATTAAATGGAAAAATTATGCATTATAATCCTTAGACTAATTCTGAAAAATTACTAAGTTAATGTTAACTTCCAACTACTTAATGCACTTATTACCTTTCAAGCATGTATAAAGATACTAAAAAGGTGAGAATGCATTATTGAGCTAAAGAAGACAATTCCAAATGAAAATTATGCGAATTGAGAATTGAAATAATGTTCCATAAAGTTCATTTAAGCTTAAGAAATCATAAAAGAAAAGGTTAAGAAAAACTCCCCTTAAAGGCAATGTAGCATAATTACACTAGTTGTGGCGTTTTCTAGCTTTCAGCACCATAAATCCCCCAAAATGAGTCAAAATACTCCAAAATTCCTCATTTTCTATATTTTCACTTACACATGGAACAATTATGCATTTAAGGTTATTTTTGCCAAAATGCTTGAGGGTCAAACCAAAATTCAAGATAGATTACACTAAAAATGAGTAAGAAAATGCTAAAATTTTTGTGCAATCAAACTCCTAAACTTAAGCTTTTGCTTGTCCT
This sequence comes from Durio zibethinus, assembly GCF_002303985.1. The sequence continues at coordinate 15,880,548 of NW_019167838.1, read as the reverse complement.
CAAGTAAAACAAGATTGAGTAAGAATTATCATATACTTTCAACAGTTCATTCAACATGAATGCCTCATGGATTGAATAATGGATATAACTAAAGCAAAATCATGAATATAGGCTATTTCACAAGAGTCAACCTAAGTTAAGTTCATTCCTAACTATGGTTCCCAAAAATAAGAAATACCTCTCACAAATCTTTGCATGTAATCTAGTACTATTATGCAAAACATGAAAATCTAGGAACAAAGATCAATAAAGTGTTCTCAATTTTCATATGTTTGCTTATCACATCTTTCTCCACTCATGTAGATAAACACATGACCAAGGATCATTTAAGACTTTTATAAGCTTGTAATGTAAAGCTAGGGTCAAGGTATGGTGAAAGACATATTAGGCCTATGCACCTTAACTATAAATTACTTTGTCTAAGATCATTCTCTGTTGAGCTCTCAAGGTAAGAAAGGTAATATTTATCTAAAGAATCTCCTCCAAACTTAGTTTTTGCTTACCTTTTCTTTCTTTCTTCGTTTTTTTGTTATTTCACCACTTTATTGTTTGTTTTTTCATTTCATTTTTTTCTTTTGCAAGGCAGGTTTACCTTTTTTTACTTTTTGGTTTTTCTTCTTTTCTTTTTATTTTCCCATTCTTTTTCCAAGCTCCACCCTTCTTTCCCAATAATACAAAGCTCAAAATGATGTATGAATGTCTCAATACATATAAGGTAAGGGACCAAAAGATAAAAAATATACAAATCAAGGCTTTGGGATTGTAATATGGTTTCAAAACAAAGAAAGGCTTTCATTAAGCTTAGATGAGGTGCCTATGTGAAATTTCATATCAAGGTTGGTTGGAAAAGGCTTAAACGATCCAAAGATAGCCTATATCATTTTCGTAAGCATGTTTTCTAAGATTTCACTTCGAGGGATGATCAAAACAAATTCTAGAACATGAAACTCAACTTCAAAGACTAATGCAAAAAATATTTCATGCTCACATAATCAATCAGTAGATAAAAAAATGCAATTCAATGATTAAAGCATCAACTCACGAATGAAAACTCATATTCAAGAATTCACTAAACCTAAGCATCATCTCATATCTCAGACAAATTCAATCTTTTCCTAAAGTTATATTCATTCTCAATCTTTACCTATCATTGGCTTCATGAAAAGCTAATCAAAGAAAGTATAATAACGATTCAAGCTACAAGTCAAGCTCAATTTCAAAGCAAACTCTAGGAAAATTCAAAAAATTTAGTAAATATTTTGAGCAATTTTCCCATACCCCTAAACTTAAACATCACATTGTCCATAATGTGTAATCGTAAAAAAATAAAGTACAAAAAAAAGAAAAAAGAAATTTTCCTATCAACATAGAGGCATGATGCCATCTCCCATAAAGGCTTTAGCCGAACTAGGATGATTATAATCTTGTTGTTAGTTTAAAATTCATTAACTGTATTGTACACTTCTAGTATCTTTCACCAATTGTATTTGCATAGTGGACTATTAATACCCATGCATTATGCCAATGAGTGAGAATTGAGTATGTTGTTTACTATACAACTGGCCAAAAGAGTGAGCAAAAATGAAGACACTTTCCTTATAGCTTTAAAGATGGAGGAGTCTAGGCATAACAGTGTTGACACCCCTTTGGAAATACTAAAGGTGCTAGAGTCATTCAGAGACATGATGCTTGTTGCTTTACCTTAGAGGTTGCCACCAAAGAAAGTGGTGGATCATAAAATTGAGTTGGTTTCAAATGCTGCCCCACTAGCCAAAGCCCCATATGAAATGTCATCCTCAAAGTTGGAGAAGTTACGAAGATAGCTCAATGTGCTTATTCATGGAGGCTATATCAGACCATCAAAACCCTATCTATTATTCTAGCAAAAGCATAATGGGTTCTTACAACTATGTACAGATTATAAGGCACTGAACAAGCTAACAATGTAGAACAGGTACCCAATCCCACTCATTTGCAAATTTGTTTGACCAGTTTGGAGATGATAGGTGGTTCACCAAGCTAAACTTATAGTCAGGCTACAACCAAGTCAGAATTACTAAAGGGAATAAGCATAAGATAGCTTGTGTTACTCGTTATAGATCTTATGAGTTCTTGGAGATGCTTTTCGACTTGACCAATGTGCTAGCAACATTTTGCATTGTAATGAACAAGGTACTGCAACCATTCCTACATTGTTTTGTTATGGCTTATCTTAACAATATTGTGATTTATAATTGATCATTGGAGGAGCATATGGAGCACTTTAGGCAAGTGTTCTAGGTATTATGGAAAAATGAGCTATTCATAAAGAAAGAGAAATGTTCCTTTACTAAAAGGGAGATGCAATTCTTAGGCCACATTGTTGGAGGTAGCAAGATCTAAATGGATGGAAGCAAAGTCCAAGTCATACTAGATTGGGAGTTGCCAACCAAGGTCACAAAGCTAAAATCATTCCTTAGATTGGTGAACTATTACAGGCACTTCATCAAAGGCCATTCTACCATCACTACACCTTTGATAGACATGCTCAAGAAGGGAAGAGTGTGGGATTAGAGTCAAGAGTGCCAATAAGCCTTTGATCGATTGAAGCATGTAGTGATTAAAGAGCCTATTCTTGCTTTGCCAGATCACACTAAGCCATATGAGGTGCATACAAACACCTTAGACTTTGCCATTCGAGGGATGTTGATGTAGGAAAACCATTTGATTGCCTTTGAGAGCCAAAAGCTTAATGAGATTGATCGCAAGTACACGATCCAAAAAAAAAAGATGATACATGGAGACATTTCTTGCTGGGATCTAGATTTGTGGTTAGAGCTAATAATATTGTGACAAGCTACTTCCAAACTCAAAAAAACCTGTCTTTTAAGCAAGATAGATGGTAGGATTTTTTGGTAGAGTTTGATTTTAGCATAGAGTACAAGCCTGGAAAGGCTAACATAGTGGTTGGTACACTTAGTAGGAAGGCGATGCTTGCGACCATCATCCAACCAAATAGTTCCCTAGTGTTGAGAATTAAAGGGGGATTGGCCAATGATCTTACAGCCAAGATGCTCATGGAGTATGCCTAACAAGGTAAAACTAGACATTTTTTATAGTAAGATGACTTATTTTTCATCGGGGGGAATAGGATATTTGTGTTGTAGCATGGGAAACTATGTAGGAAAGTTATGTAAGAATGCTATGAATCAAGGTGTGTTGGCCACCCCGGAGTGCACCACACCTTAGCACTGGTGCAAGATTGATATTATTGGCTTCACATGCAAGATGGCATTGAGGTCTATGTTAAAACTTGTCTTGTTTACCAACAGGACAAGGTGAAGTAAAAGTTTCCAGCTGATATATTAGAGCCATTGCCTATACTTGAGCACCTATGGGAGAGCATTTCATTGGATTTTATAGTCGGACTACCCAAGTCATATAGGTTTAGAACATCAAGGTAGTGGTGGACAGATTTTTCAAGTATGGTATATTAATTCCAGCAACCAAGGAGTGCCCAGTTGAGGAGGCAGCTCCCTTATTCTTAAAGAATATGGTAAAGTATTAGGGCATATAGTATACCATCATTAGTGATCGAGACGGGTATTTTACTAGGTAGTTCTGGATAGAGTTGTTTAAGCTGTTGGGGTCAAACTTGAAGTTTTCCAACAGCATGTATCCATAAATCGATGGGTAGATTGAGTGAGTTAATGGTTTATTGGAAGCCTACTTCATGCACTATGTTATAATTTACAATGGAGTGAGGTAACAAACTAGAGTCCATTTAAGTTAGTGACAAGCCAGCAGCCACTCACTTCAAGAGTTGTTGTAGCAAGCTACACTGGACCTAGTCCAATTGCTTACAAGTTTACCAAGGCTTGGTAAGAGCAAGCAGACCTTGCAAGAATCTATCTACACAAAGTAGCCAAGAAAAGTAAGAAGTGGGCAGATCACAAGTGACGAGATGTGCAGTACTAGGTTGGGGACTTGATGATGGTGAAGCTACACTTAGTCTTCCGCCTTTGTGGCATGCATAAGGACCTAGTCTAGAGATATAAGGGACTTTTCAGAGTTTTGAAGAGAGTAGGAAAGGTAATGTCATAACATATCGATATGGAGAACTCAATCGCTAGATGTAAAAATTTAAAAATCATGAAAAACATAAGGAGTCGCTACTAATCTTTTTTATGCTGTGATTGGCTACTCAAAAATTTATTTTTCTAATAAAACAATAAAATAGGTTTAAAGCTTTATTAAAAAGAAGATTTGATCTATAAAAACGTTACCCATGGGGAAGGATTAGCACCCCCACAATGCCCACAAAATTGGTACCAATTAATTATGGACTATTTATAATTCTAAATAAAAATGCTTTTTTTATATTTAACTATAATTCCCTTTGTTTTTCTTTTCTTAAAATCTTAATTTAGGAATATTATGAAAATCTTAAATTAAAGAAATACTTTCAAAGTTTTTGACATAAAGGTAGAATTAAAAAATAACCTTTCCATTTAAGATTTATCATAATATTCCTTTTAAAATAATAAATTAAGACTCTTCAAAAATGATAATCATTGATAACTTTCCAACATCTAGGCAAAGTATCAAGAATTATATTTGACGGAATGCTATTTTAATTTTATTTGTTCAAAACTAAAAAAATTTAAGAAAACTTTTTATGTAGTAAAAAAAAATAGTATAATTAATATTAAACATTCATAACTAGAGCAAACATAGTTATATGCTTTATAAAGGAGGACATTAATCTAAAAATGAAACATATGCAAATGATGATCAAATGCGAATTTAAAAATCGAGTTTTCAAATATAAAAGACTACCTGGACTCTCCAACATCTAAGTAGAGTTTGGGTATGACTTTTTATATTTAAAACCTCGTCCTATTATTTTTATTATTTTTTATATTTATTTTTGTTAATTTAACAAAATGAATTTATTTTAAGTTGTGGAAATGTATGAAAATTTTTAACAAAATAAAATTTACTAAATACCCCAATATCTAGGTAGTATTCAGGAACAAATTATTTTATAAAAGGTCTTCATACAAATCCTTAGAAATTTAAAATCAAGTTTGGGTTTAAATTTTAAGAATTTACAAACCTCTCTAAAAGTCTCCAACCAAGTCCCCAACAGCTAGGAAGACTTTTAGAGCAAGCTTGCTTTTATAATTCTTCTAAAGAAATGAATTTTTATATTCTTATATCTTTCATATATATATATGCTTCTTCTTTCTCTAAAATCATCATCATCATCATTATTATTATGCTTAATTTTAAAATGCAATAAAATATATCTAACATGGATTTAAGTACAAAAGCTTAAATTAAAACGAGCATGGGAATACAAACAATAAGGAAATTAACAATGCATGAAATTAAACTTACAATTAAATTTTGAACAATTATAAAAAAAATTGCATGGGTGTAATTAAAATTAACACACATGAAAATAAACCTTGTTGGGAACAAACTTTAAGCCTTATATTTATTAAATTGTATTCATCAAAAAATTCCAACTAAAGAGACTTTCTAAATTATGATTATATTTTTTATTATTCTATTCATGTCAAGGCCAAAGGAAAATGTAGAATCCAATTACTACCATGGTCCCACGCCATGGTTTTCCATGCATGCTTATATATATATATATTTTAATAAAAAGAAAACCATTCTTTCATTGCCAGCACACATGACAGGCAATTGAAAGTAATGCAAATGCAATAAGGCCACACATCATGGCTTTTCATGCATGTTTATTCCCTTTCTTTTTTTTAAACTACCATTCTCCCCACACCGTGGTTTTCTTTTTTTAATATTTTCTTCTAGTCTTCAATCCTAAAAATCATGCAACATGTGTAGCTTCACAAAGGTTTTTTTTCATCTTTACATGGCTTTCCTTTCTTAATATTCCTTTTATTCTTCAATCTTAAAAGTCATGCAACCATGTAGTTCCATAAAGCTTTCTTTTCTTCTTTACATGGCTTTTTTTTTTTTAATATTTTCATGCTATATGGAGAAAGAAAAAAAATGCATGACTTCAACCAAGATGAAATTTCAAGCTATTGTGAACCATAACCCCATCCATGTAGAAATAAACAAACAAGTAAAAGAAAGCAATTTTTCAATCCCTGGGCAAGAGGTTTGCATAGCAAGAAGAAAAGAAAAGAAAACATCATTTATTAAAAGAATGGGGATTTAAACAAGCATGAAAAGTTGAAGCTTTATACTTCTACTTACATATTACACACCTAAGGAAGTCAATAATCATAAAAGAAAAAGTGAATCTTTATCCGTATCCAAAACTCATGAAAAAGGAATAGTTATGAAACTACCTTTCTTTTCTTTTGTTTTTTTCGTTTGTGCTAACTTGAGGGCTTTCTTCTTTGTTGGCCATAAAACAATGACCATTAAAAAACATTTCATTTCTACGTCTTGTTTTTTCTTCTCTAGATCTCTTTCTTCAAAATGGATTCCTCTCTTTTTTTTTTTTTTTTTTCAAGAAAGCTCATTTCTTTCTCTTTTTTTTTTTTAGCCTTCTTGTTGTTTTAAATGGCTTCTCCCTTTGGCTTCCTCTCTTCATTTAGTCCAAAAACCAGCCCTTTTTTTCTTGTAAAGAAGAAAGCCACTAAAATATCTTTTAAAGATTGAATATAGGCCTTTGTATCAAATCTCATCCAATGGCCAATGTTCCTTCCTTTTTTTTCAAAGAGTAATCTTTAGCCATTGGATCAATGTTTAATAAGAGATCTAAAGGTCCACATTATTCACTGTAAAGGTTGGATTTTTATAGCCCACAAACCAAATGAAAATACCATTTTACCTTTAGTACAAAGTTTTTGATATTTAGACCATTTTCTTAGAAATCAATGTTTTTTGGGATATTAAAGCACCAAAAATTATAAAATATTATAAAATTGAGATTTGAAAAGTTTCGTAAAAATTCGAGCTAAAAAATGTCAAATTATGAAAATATCCCTAAAGGGTATTTTGTTAATTTCACACTTCTTGAGATACTGTTATGATTTCAAATGCATCAAAAATCATGAAATATTATGAAATTAAGATATGAAAAGTTTCATAAAAATCTAACCTTGGGAAGGCTAAATTATGAAAATACCCCTAAAGGGTATTTTAGTAATTTCACTCCCTTGGGGTATTGATGTGATTTCAATTGCACTAAAAATCATAAAAAATATTATGAAACTGAGATCTAGAAAGTTTCATGACAATCTGAGTGCGAGAATATCAAATTACAAAAATACCCCTAAAGGGCATTTTAGTAATTTCACATATTTCGGGGATTGCTATGATTTCAAATGCACAAAAAATCATGAAATATTATGAAATTGAGATCTGAAAAGTTTCATGAAAATTCAAGCTCAAGAAAGCTAAATTACGAAAATACCCCTAAAACGTATTTTGGTAATTTTGTAATTCCCAAAGTACAATAAAAATTTTGTGTTTTAAAAATCACCAATTTTAATTTTTAAACTAGATTGATTCTAATTAGGTTGTGAATTTTGAGAATTAACCCAAGTTCTGTCCATTTTGACTACGTTTTGTGCAATTTTGACTTTATTTGACTAATTTTAACTTTATTGATCAAGTTTGATCGAATTTAACCTAAGTTGATTTTGGATCTCTAAATGGTCCAATTTGTGGGCTCTTTATGGGTGTAAATGGTCCTCTTAAATCGTTTACGTAATGATCCTATAGCAATGGTTTCGGCCTATGTTTGCAAATGAGCTCGGGTCAATCATGTTAGAAATCTTTCAGACAAAATTCGATATCACAGCTGCCTTTTTTTGCATATTTCTAAGAATTAGAAATAATGCAAAAACATGGATGACATAATTTTGTCTAGACGATGTTTTCAAGTGAAAGAAAACACTTGTTCCCCTCCTTCCCTTTTTTTGTGTTTTTTTGTTTTGTTTTGTTATGTTATGCTATGTTATATATATATTTTTTATTTTGTTTGTTTGGTTTTTTTTGGAAAATAAAGGATGACTGAGACATCATTACATGTTGGAAAAATAAAGATGAACAGGATAACACCAATAGTCAAAAAAATAAATATGATTGAGACAACATTTTAAGTCAAAAAATAAAGATGATTAAGACAATACTAAGGGTTAGGAAAATAAGATAACTAGGACAACACAGTTGGTCATGAAGATAAAGACGATTGGGACAACAACAACAATCAGGCGATAAGATGACCAGGACAACACCATTGATCCAAAAGATAAAGATAACTAGGATGACCCCAACGGTCGGGAGGTAAAATGACCAGGACAATACCATCGGTCGAGAAGATAAGATAACCAAGACAACATCGTAAGTCAAAAAATAAAAATGATTGAGACAACACCGTAGGTCAGAAAAATAAAGATGACCGGGACAACATTAATAGTCAAGAAAACAAATATGATTGAGATAGCACTGTAGGTTAAAAAATAAAGATTACTCGGATAACACTAATGGTCGAAAAGATAAAATGACTGGGCTAACACAATGGTCAAGAAGATAAAGATAACTAGGACAACACCGTTAATCAAGAAGATAAAGATAACCGGAACAACACCAACGGTCAAGAGGTAAGATGACCAAGATAACACCATTGATCAGGAGTAGAAAGATGACCAGGATAACACCAATGGTCAAGAGGTAAGATGATCGGGACAACACCAATGGTCAAAAAGATAAGATAACAAGGACAACATGAACAATTAGGAAGATAAAGATGATCAAGATAGCACTAATAGTTGGGAAGATAGGATGATTAGGACAACACCAATGGTCAAAACGTAAAGATGATTGGGATAACACTAATGGTCAGAAGATAAAGATGACTAGGACAACACTAATAGTCGAGAAAAAAAAGTGACCGAGACAACACCAATGGTCAAAAAATAAAAGTGACCGAGATAATGCCAATGGTCGAAAAGATAAAGATGACCAGGATAACACCAACGGTTAAAAAGTAAAAGATGATAAGGACAACACCAATAGTCAAAAAAGAAAAGTGACTTGGATAACACTAATGGTCAGCAAGATAAAGATGACCAAGGATAACACCAATGATCTGAAATATAAAGATGACTAGGATAACACTAACAGTTAAGAAATAAAGATGATCAAGATAACACCATACAATCCAGAAGATGATGAGGACAACGCTAATAGTTGGGAAGATAAAAATGACTGGACAACACCAATAGTTAGAAAGACTAATATGACTAGAAGAACACCAATGGTTAGGAAGTAATGATGATCAGGATAACACAAATGGTTATGAAGTGAAGATGACCAGGACAACATTAACGGTCGAGAAATAGAAGTGCATGGGACAACACCAAAGGTTGAAAAGATAAAGATAACTGAGATAACACTAACAATTAAGAAGATAAAGATGATTGGGACAACACTAACAGTTAAAAGATAAGATGACTAAGATAACTCTGATGTCTATAAGGTAAAGATGATTGAGATGACACCAATGGTCAAGAAGATAAGATGACTGTGACAACACTAACAGTCAAAAAGATAAAATGACCATGACAACACCAACAGTCGGACCAGCACAACACCAACTATCGAGAGGTAAAGTCCCCAATGGTCAAAAAGATAAAGATGATTGAGATAAGACTAATGGTTAAGAAATAAAAGTGACAGGTACAACACCAACGATCAGAAAGATAAAGATGATCAAGATGACACCAACAGTCAGGAAATAAAAAATGATAGGACAACACCAATGGTTAAAAAGATAAAAATGTCCAAGACAACACCAATGGTTAGAAAGTAAAGATGATTGAGACAACACTAATGTTTGAGAAGATAAAGATGATCAAGATAAAACCAATGATCGAAATGACAAATATGATTGAGACAATACCAACAGTCGAAAAGTAAAGATGAGTAGGATAACATAAATGGTCAGAAAGTAAAAATAACTGAGACAACACCAATGGTTAAAAAATAAAAATGACTGGTCAACACCAATAGTTGAGAAGATAAAGATGACCAGGATAACCTAATAGTAAAAAAGATAAAGATGATCGAGACAACATCGATGATCAGGAAGTAATTACCAACGATCGATAAGTAAATATGATAGAAACAATACCAACAGTTAAGAAATAGAAGTGATCAAGATAACACCAATAGTCAAGAAGATAAAGATGATTAAAATAACACCAACGTTGGAAAGACAAATATGACAAGGACAATACCAATGGTATGGAAGATAAAAATGATCGAGACAACATGAACAGTCAAGAAATAAATATAACTAGAAAAATACCAATGATCGAAAAGATAAAGATGACTGAGACAATACCATCGATTAGGAAGTAAAGATGTCAGAAAGATAAAGATGATTAGGATAACAACAATGGTCAGGAGGTAAAGATGATCAGAATAATGTAAAGGGTCGATCAAGAAGATAAAAATGATTGGGACAACACCAACAACCAAGAAATAAAAGATGACTGGGATAACACCAATAGTCAAGAAATAGAAGTGATAAGGACAACACCAATGGTTAGGAAGTAAAGATGACTGGACAACACCAACAATCAAAAAAATAAAAAATAAAATTTCTTCTCGATGTAAGGGAAACCTAAGGAACAACACTCAAATATCACTTAATATCCTCTTATAAAAACCCATAACATCATTTATTAGAAGAAATGTATGCAATATATGTGATTATGAAAATGAGCTTAAATGGTAGAGATGTAATCAATAGCTTATACTATACATTTCTTGATCATATAAAATTTAAGTTCAGGATTAGCTTTGCTCTTTCAAACCCTAAATGTTGCCTTAATACAAGTGCCAATGTTTTTTTTCATGTAGATGCCCTTATAAACACTTTTTATGACACAGATGCAATGATGCAAATATAAATGCCTTTCTTATGATGAAAGTATGAATGTCTTAGTTATGATACAGATGATGTAAATACGATTTTGTACAATATCTTGTACAAAATGCTCAACTAATCTCTAAACTTTTCCTAAGTAATGACAAAATTACCCCATATAAAGTATTTCCATAATCAATGAGAAAAGTTAAAAACATATAACTTTCAAATCTCTTACAAATTGATGACCACTATTTAGAAAGCTTATGGATATTGTGATTGACAATTCAATTTTTTCACTAGTGGGCACATTTTAAGGAAGGCTCAATGATTAGTATTTGAAATGCTTGTTGATGGGATAATTGTCAAGTCAATTTTCACTAGTGGCCATATTTCAATGAAGGCTCAACGAAGGTTGTAAGGATTACTCTTGGCCCACAAAAGAAATAATTTTTCTAAAACACTTTTCTTTGAAAACATGATACTTCAATGTATGTCAAAACTAATCAATATTTTTCAAAAAAGATTTGGAAAAGGAAAAAATATGATTTTTTATTTTCATGCTTCGGTGAGATGTAAAGTTTTTAATGGGTACTGATCCTTCACAAGGTTATGCATCATGATTTTTTATTCTAAATAGAACCTTAGAACTCAAAAATTCTTTAGGAATTTCAAAAGTGGCTCTAGCTCTAAATTGCTCTTTTTTAGGTTTTTACCTTAGAGTTATTTTTTAAAAATGAAGAACTTAGTAAAATCTTGCCAAATAATGGGTATATACAAATTTTCAAGGACACTCTTCAATTCAAGTGTCCATATTTGATCATAATGGACTTTTCAAAGTATGTAATGGAGGCCAAGGTTTAGGGTTTTAAAAGAATGGATAAATAGGCTCAAAATATCTTATTTGGGGTAGTTAAGCCAAGGATCTTATAGAGCATTCTCTTGATGAAAAGCGATGTGTCTTTCTTTCTTTGCTCTTTCTTTTTTGGAAGCACTTAACTTTAACTTTAGCATTGTTCTTTCTTGAATTTTATCTCTCTTTTTTACTTGGGATTCTAACTAATGCTTTATTCATTTTTTACCCTGGATTTTCATCTCCAAGGTGTATGTCTTTTCTTTTTTGTTCTTTTCTTTTTGGGAAATATTTGACTTTAACTTTTTTTTTCTTAAATTTTATCTCCTTTTTGGTACTTGAGATTGAAAACTTATTCATTTTTCACCTCGAATTGTCATCTCTAAGTTGTATGTCTTTTTTTCTTTTTTTTTTTATTTATATTGGAAACATTCATTCTTGAATTCTATCTTTTTTTTACTTAGGATTCTAACTAAAGCCTTATTCACTTTTCGCCCTAAACTCTTTTCTCCAAGATGCATGCCTTTCATTCTTTGCTCTTTTTTTTTTTTGAAAATATTGGACTTCAACTTTAACATTCTTGAATTCTATCTCCTTTTTGTTTTTTCAACTTGGGATTCTAATTGAAACCCTATTCACTTTTTGCCCCAAACTCTCATATTTAAGGTGCATGTTTTTCTATCTTTTCCTTTTTTTTATTGAATGAATCATATTTAGATAGTGAGTATTCATACAATCATGAATAACATTCCAAAATTCTTTCTCTCAAAAACCTATTCCATTGATACCCTTGATCTTCTTGAGTTCGTTGTGTTGGGCATTACCCTTTATAAATTGGTATTCCTTTTGCATCTAAGCAGCTTTTTCAGGTTTTTAATTATATCCTTCCTTTGACTCAAACTCCCCTTTTTAGGTTTTTAGTCATGAGTCCTCTCTCATTTTTTATTCATCTTTTTTATCTTTTTTTTTTTTAAATATCTTACTTCAAGTTTCTTCTTTCTTGAATTTTGTCTTTTTGAGATTCTAACTATTGCTTCATTCACTTTTTGCCCCAAGCTCTCATTTCGATGAGCACATTAGATGTTCTCAACATCAAACACTTTTCTTAAAGTTTAGACTCTTGAAGATATCCTTATTTTGCTCTCCAATGTAAAAAATGATCTTTGGCCGAGGTTTATTTTGAAACAAGAAATTTAATAGGCTCAAATAGGTATTAAGAGGATAATTTTTCTATATGTGAAGGATAGAGAAAAATGGCCATTCATCATTTCAAACATGATCACGTAGTTAGAAAAGTAAATTATTTGAAGAAAGATATAAAAGGATTTTTTTTAATTTTTATATTATAACCATCAATCATTTTTGCATGATTGATGCCCTATCTTGTTTTCCACTCAAGTTTCTTATGATGGTGAAAATTATGCTATATGAGATATCCTAAATTTGATCACACAGGTCATGAAAGGCTTATTTTAGTTCCAAACTATATGGCATTTTTGGTAAAATGAGGTAAAAGGTTTTTATGCATGAAAAAAATTGTCTTAGGCGAGAAGGAATTTTGCTTTTTTTAGTCAATATGCCTTAAAACCTGAAATAGGAGTTACTTAAGAGAGAAGGCTCAAGCATTTTTTATGTCTATAGTTGTTGAAAGAATTTGGATGGTTCAATCATATTGACAAAATTTGACACACATTGGGTTACCAATTAAAAATTTGCATAAGTATCTTATTTGGTTTTCAAAATTCACAATGAATTTTCAAAATTGGCCTATTTTATTCATTGCCATATAAAACTCATCTTTCAAGTACCACAAAAATTTAGTTTTTGAGTCTCAGACTCATGCCTCTCAAAATAATGGATCAGAAAGCAATTGGAAAAAAATGATTTTTGAATTAAATCCATTCCAATGATGATTACCAATTGTTTAAAGACTCGTAAGACAATTTTAGCCTTATTCTCATAATCCAAAAATCAAATTATGTAGGGTTTTTTATTCGAAGTAATCTTTAAATAGAAAATTGTCACACTACTTTTCTCAAAATATCTATGTACACAATGTCAGAATATAATACAAAACCCAAACGAACTAAGGATAACCTCTTTTATTAGTGTCAAAATTCAAATTTAGTGTATCAAAATAGAAATGCCATCGAAAGTTAATCTTTCAGCACCACTAACATTAAATAAAACATGCATATGATGCATGAATGTTTAAATGCAACAAATGTGCTTGTAGGGTACCCAATACTTACAAAAGATTTCAAGTTAAGCTTTGAACCACATCATGACAAATTTGGTTTTACAACGTTATATTGTTGAAAACCTTTTACTTCAGCATTGAGTTCACTACAATACCCTATTAAAGACTCCTAATATCATAATATTAAAATTCTAAACAAAAGTACCCTACATGCTTACACTGCTTGTAAGTGCTTTCTAGAAAAATAGGCAAGCGCTGACTATACTGTCTTGGATACACTTATTCCTTTACTTGCTTAGTTTCTTAGGCCATGTCTCTCACTTTAAAGCTAACTTCTCTTATCTATCCCACCAGACGAATGGCTTGAGACTATTTTATTAGACATTCATCTTTCCAACATTAGGCTTCCTTGATTTTAAGCTCAAATTGATCTCTGTCTTCTTTTAGGATTTGATTGGCTTCATGTTGACAGCATATTTGCTATTTCAAGTCATTAATTATTCATTGTAGCATTTTTTTTCCTCCATAGACCGAATGAGCTCCTCTTCCTTAGATTGCAACTTAGGCTGAAGTTGTTTGATATTCTTTCTAATGTCTTTAAGCTCAATGATAACTGACATGATAGATTTATGTATATTTTTGGACATCTCTTCTCGTTCTCTTTTAAGCCTTCAAAATCTTTTTTCATTCTCTCCAGTTTTGAACTTCCATACCTTAACTTCTTGTTAAAGTCTTTCCTTTTCAATTTCCCATATTTCATTCTCGTCTTTCAAATTACATTTCATAATGTTCACTTTTTCAAGGACCCTTTCATAATAAGCTTCTTTTAGTAGGCATGCTTTTTTGTCCATGGGCATAGCATTGCTTTGGACATGTTACTTTTTTCATACTAGATATTCAAGCGTTACTTTGTCTATATATCTTCCATAACCTACTCTTTAAGTTTGCTTCCACTCATTGATAATTTTTTTCACTTGCTCAAGAAATTTGGATCCTTAAAAGAAAATTCCAATTCTCAAACCCCATGAGTTATTGGCACAAACTATTCTAACCCTAATTATTTATAGACCATAGCTAGAGCATAACTTATGCCTTCCCGTGGTCCTAAGAATGGAACCTATAGCTTATCACCACATTTGTACATCATGGCTTTTTATGTTATCCATAGAGCCTTCTATATAATTTGAGTATTAGTGAGATTTTGCAAAACCAATAACCCCTATTCCTTAGGCTTTCATTTTGTCCATCCAACATTACAAAATTTTGTAATGGGCCTTCTCTTCTTATTGTAAATGGGGTAAATTTTTCCTATAAGATGTTGAAGGTGACTTTTTGCCTAAATATAAAGTAGTCATGTACACCTTATGAAATGCCCTCTTTTTCATCTACAATGATTCAATGATCAAAACGTTTTTGCCAGTATGGATGGGACAGGATTCATTTTATTGTCCACTTGCTCGAAGAAGTGTATTACTGGCATCTCAATATGCTCAAAGACTTTTAGGAAAATGACTAAGCAATAAATTGCCAATGCTATTATTCTTATGCCTCATTCATCCTCTAAATGTTTGACAATGTAGTTGCACAAGATTTCCCATAAGATGTATTTGCTTTTGCATTTTGTTTAGACATGCATGCTCACCTCCTAAAAAGACATTTTTTATGGGAAAATTTTCTTTGGGATCTAAGTTTTTGACCTCAACAATAAATCTTGTCTAGATCAAAAAGGTGCAACCACAATAAAAAAAAATATTCTTCTATTGTCGACATCACATCAATCTTATTAGTCATGAAACATCTATGAGCAAGGTCCCAAAATTGAACCAAAACTCATATTAATTGGTTTTCCATAGGCATCTCAAGGAGTAAAGCAATATGACCATATTTTTCCTCGAAAGCCATTTTCTTGTGTAATGCGACATGGCACCAAATCTTGACTAGCTTATAGATATCATTTTGTTGAAGCTCTAATATGATTTTTTTTTGGCAAAGATTTCTCTCTAGATTCTTTCAAACAATCTCCTTTTCTTCTTTGGATTTCTGATGATTAAATTATCACTTTATTGACATCTTTATATTTGTTGAGCTTTGAAGTGAAGACAACATGATGGTGCTTCGTAGTAAATCCTAAAATATCTCGGCTTCTTAGTACATTGACAAACACATCCCATATGTCAATGTTTATGTAGATGCATGATCATAAAACAAAAAGAAAACAAAATAAATTAAGGTAATAATCAAGTTAAAATGAATGCTCTCACGTGTCCTAGTTTATAGTATAATCTAAAAAAATTAGCATAGCTCTAAGGTTGGTTTCTTACAGCTAACGATATGTTGGGTTAGGATTTATATGTCTAAAGGTTCTCAAACTATTCCTCACATCATCGTCCATTATAGATTAGTAAGACTCCTCAATCCTCACCCATTACAGGATACTAATGGAAAGATTCAATCTGAGTGGAAGTATTTCGCTAGCAAATATGGAGGCTATCACCTTATGATAGCATAGCTACTTTCCTTCCTCCTAAAAAGATGAAGCCCAGGTCTGGAGCTCATGCATATAGGTGAATATACATAAGTGTGAAAAGTGACATATTAAACAAAATAACATAAATAAACCATAAACACAAAATCAAAACAAAGTAATAAATAACATACAATTTATTTTATTTATTAACTTATGTATTTTTATTTTTTTAAGAAATTAAAATAAAAGGAATTAAATTAAATATCAATTAAAACCAATTGAATCCAAAAATTTTTAAAATTTTAAAAATGCATACTTAAAATTTTTGGCTTGACCCTCAAAATGTCCCTAGTGGAGTCACCAAGCTATCATAATGTATCGGTCTAAAGAACTTGATCACTAGACAAAAAAATTAAAAAATCGTGAAAAACATAGGGAGTTGCCACCAAACTTTTTAGGGTGAGATTGGCCACCCAAAATTTTTCTTTCTAATAAAATAATAAAATGGGTTTAAAACTTTATTAAAATGACAGTTTTGGTCTACGA
This sequence comes from Durio zibethinus, assembly GCF_002303985.1. The sequence goes on along the minus strand of NW_019167838.1, from coordinate 15,863,615 downwards.
GAACAAGATCAAGTTTAAGAGTGGGTTACACGTGGGGAAGGATTAGCACCCCTCACAACGCCTACAAAATTGGTACCAATTAATTATGCACTATTTGTGATTCTGAATAAAAATACTTTTTTATATTTAATTATAATTCCCTTTGTTTTTCTTTTTTTTAAAAATTAAATTAAAGAAATACCTTCAAAGTCTCTGACATAAAAGTAGAATTCAAAGATAGTTTTTTTATTTAAGATTTATCATAACATTCTTTCTAAAATAATAAAATAAAACTTTTTATAAATGATAATCGTTGATGACTCTTTAACATCTAGGCAGAATACCAACAATTATATTTCATGGAATGCTATTTTGATTTTATTTGTTCAAAACTAAAAAAAAAATTTAAGAAAACTTTTTATGTAGTAAAAAAATGAAAAATAATATAATTAATATTAAACATTCATAACTAGAGCAAACATATATATATATATATATATTTATATATACATTATAAATGAGGACATTAATCTAAAAACCAAACATATGCAAATAATGATCGAATGCGAATTTAAGAATTAAGTTTTCAAATATAAAGAAATTGCCTTGACTCTCTAACATCTAGTTAGAGTTTGGGTATGACTTTTTTATACTTAAAATCTCATCCTATTATTTTTATTATTTTTATATTTATATTTATTAATTTAACAAAATGATATTTATTTTAATTTGTAAAAGTATATGAAAATTCTTAATGAAATAACATTACCTGAATGCCCCAACATTTAGGCAGCATTTGGGAAAAGAGTACTTCATAAAAGGTTTTCATACAATCCTTAGAAATTCAAAACAAGTTTGGGTTTAAATTTTAAGAATTTATGAACCTCTCTAAAAGTCTCCAACATCTAGGTAGATTTTCGAAGTAAGCTTGTTTTTATAATTCTTCTAAAGAAATAAATTTTTATATTTTTATATATTTCATATATATATTTCTTGTTTCTTTAAAATTATTATTGTTATTATTATTATTATTATTATGCATAACTTTAAAATGTAATAAAATGTATCAAACATGGATTTAAGTACGAAAGCTTAAATTAAAATGAGCATGGGAATCCAAACAATAAGGAATTAACAATGCATGAAAAAAATTGCATGGGTATAATTAAAATTAACACAAATGAAAATAAACCTTGTTGGGAACAAATTTTAAGCCTTAATATTTATAAAATTGTATTCATAAAAAAATTTCAACTGAAGGGACTTTTTAAACTACCATTATATGTTTTATTATTCTACTCATGTCAAGGCCAAAGGAAAATATAGAATCCCATTACTACCACCATGGTCCCATGCCATGGCTTTCCGTGCATGCTTATATATGTATTTTCAATCAAAAGAAAACCATCCTTTCATTACCAGCGCACATGAAAGGCAATTGAAAGTAATGCAAATGCAATTAAGCCCCACGTCATGGCTTTTCACGCATGTTTATTCCCCCCCCTTTTTTTAAACTACCACTCTCCGCACACGATGGCTTTTTTTTTTAATATTTTTTTTCTTCAATCCTAAAAATCATGCAAGCCATGTAGCCCCACAAAGCTTTGTTTTCTTCTTTACATAGCTTTTTTTTTAATATTTATTCTATTCTTCAATCTTAAAAGTCATGCAACCGTGTAGCCCCACAAAGCTTTGTTTTCTTCTTTACATGGCTTTCTTCTTTTTTTTTTTTATATATTTTCATGCTATATGGAGAAAGAATGCACGACCTCAACCAAGGTGAAATTTCAAGCTATTGTGAACCATAACCCCATCCATGCAAAAATAGACAAACAAGTAAGAGAAAGCAGTTTTTCAATCCTTGGGCAACAAGTTCGCATGGCAAGAAGAAAAGAGAAGAAAACATCATTTATTAAAATAATGGGGATTTAACAAGCATGAAATGGTGAAGCTTTATACTTCTACAAACATATTACATGCCTAAGGAAGTCAACAAATATAAAAGAAAAGGTGAATCTTTATTCATATCCAAAACTCATGAAAAAGGAATAGTTATGAAACTACCTTTCTTTTCTTTGGTTTTTTCTGTTTGTGTTGACTTGAGGGCTTCCCTCTCCACTAGCCACAAACAATGAAAAAAAAAAACTTTTGTTTATGCTTTTTTTTTTCTCTAGATCTCCTCTTTCAAAATGTTTTCCTCTCATTTCTTTCTGTTTTTGTTCTTTTTTCAATAAAGCTCATTTCCTTCTCTCTTTTTTTTTTATTTTTTTAGCCTTCTTTTTATTTTAAATGGCTTCTCCCTTTGGCTTCCTCTCTTCTTCCACTCCAAAAACCAACCTCTTTTTCTCGTAAAAAAGAATGCACTAAAATATCTTTTAAAGATTGAATATAGGCCTTTGGATCAAATCTCAACCAAAGGCCAAAGGGTTTTTTTTTTGTTTTTTCAAGGAGTAATCTTTAGCCATTGGATCAAGATTCAATAAGAGATCTAAAGGTCCACCTTATTCATTATAAAGGTTGGATTTTTATAGCCCCTAAACTAAATGAAAAGACCAGTTTACCTTTAGTACAATGTTTTCGATATTTGGACCATTTTCTTAGAAATCAATGTTTCCATGCTCATTTTTGAGATTTTAAAGCACCAAATATCATGAAATATTATAAAATTGAAATATATAAAGTTTCATGAAAATCTGTGCTTAGAAATGTCAAATTATGAAAATACCCTAAAAGGTTATTTTTGTAATTTCACACATTTCGGGGGTACTACCGTGATTTCAAATACACCAAAAATCATGAAATATTATGAAATTAAGATCTGAAAAGTTCATGAAAATCTGAGCTAAAAAGGCCAAATTATGAAAATACCCTTAAAAGGTATTTTGTAATTTCACATCTCTCGGGGTATTGTTATGATTTGAAATGCACCAAAAATTATGAAATATTATAAAATTGAAATCTAGAAAGTTTCATAAAAATTTAAGATCAAGAAGGCTAAATTATGAAAATACCCTTAAAGGGTATTTTCATAATTTTGTAATTCTCCAAGTGCAATAAAAATTTTTAATGTTTTAAAAATTACCAATTTTAACTTTTAAATCACATTGATTCCAAGTAGGTTGTGAATTTTGAGAATTAACCTTGGTTCTATCCATTTTGACCAAGTTTTATGAAATTTTGACTTTGTTTGACTAATTTTAACTTTATTGACTAAGTTTGACCATATTTGATCTGAGTTGATTTTGGGTCTCTAAGTGGGCTAGTTTGTGGGCTCTTTATGGGTTGTAAATGGTCATCCTAAATGGTTTATGTAATGGTCCTATATTAATAGTTCTGATCCATGTTCGTAAATGAGCCCAGGTAAATCATGATAAAAATGTTTTAAACAAAATTCGGTGTCTACAGGTAGCCTAAAAGCTAGAAATGCCATGAAGCCCAAGGCACACCTAGTTTTCTAGTTCAATGTGTTAAAGACATTTCACGAGGATCAAGAAGATCTAGCACGGGTAGAGTTGTAATGTGCACCCATGGGCATGAAGGCCTTATATGACAAATAGGTCCATTATATTTTAGTTGATAGGGTTCTAAGGTGGTAGAATTACAAGCCAAGGCATAAGTATTTAATACAGTGGAAAGGGCTTCCTAATAGTGAGGCAAGTTGGGAACTAGCTAATGATCTTTGGCAATTTGAAAACCAAATCAACCAATTTCATTCAGAGTAAGCAATAAGGGCATCATGAAATTTGGCAGGGGAGAGTGTTAACTGAGACCAAGGTTAACACTTTTAAAAGGCCCCTAGATGGACCAAGCCCTGGTGCAACAAACTAGGCCTAAGTGTGGGCACACCAAGCCAAAACAGACCCAACAAAGCTTCAGACTGAAGTAGACCTAATAGACAAAACTTTTTAGAAGGATTTAGAGACTCCCAATGATAGTATAGTTCCCTGTATAATTTGAACTCTTGATGTATATCTCATATAATCTCTTTATAATCTTAGAGTCTATAATTGCCATCAGATTGCATCAATCTTGTCCATTGATTCATAGGGGCTTCAACTACAAATAGAGGGCCTCCCTACCCCCATTTGATGTATAAAAACACTTGAGAGAATAAAAGTTATAGCTTTTCCAAGCATTTTTTTTTCTAACTGTTTCTAGATTTATAGAGACTTTCAATGTTCTTTTGAGTGCTCACTTTTTTAGAGTGTTTTTAGGCTGACTTAGGCATACAAGGAGGGAGTCCAGCCTATGGCAGCACAGAGCATTGGCATAAGTCTCAGGCTTATGGCACCAACATCTACCAAAGAGGTGTCCAAGGTAATAACTTGCACTATGTACCAGCATCTGCAAAAGAGGTGTTCGAGGCAACAACCTACACGAAAAGCTTGCTTGTGCCGATAGTACTCAAGGTAACTGCTCGTGTCATGAGTAGAAACTCAAGCTTTGACTTGTGTTGCTCTAGAACCTAGGAATGGACTCATCTAGCATCCCAGATCAGCTTTTAGCTAGATCGCCCCAAGCTACTACTAAACAAGGCTACACATAAACTGTTTGATGGAAAGCTAAAGAGAACAATAAAGATAGGTAAGACTAAACTTGTATTACTCAAGTTGTGGTATGTACAATGAGGGTATGGGCATCTTCTTTTTATAGCTAAGGCCTCTTTAAATAATTGGTTAACTTTGTTCCTATCTTAGGGTTTACAAAAAGTCCAATATATATAGGAGATTACAATAGGATTACATTGGAGAGTTCAAATTTTACATGGACTTTATCAGGAAAAGAGTTTGAACCATCTTGGACTCCTTCTTTAGTACAGCCCATGCCAGGCCCTTTCCTGGCCTGTGCTTGGATTGGCTCTGCCCTTGCTTGGGCTTATTCTCATGCTTACCTGGGTCTATCTAAAAGTGTTTGCACATTTATTCTAGGTCATGGTCCTACCCCTAAGACCACCATTGTGCCTTTAGGTTTGGTCTCTCTTACATTTTAACTTGGTCTTAATTACTTTAGAACCACTCATTGTCTTGGCAAAAACCCTTAGGCCTAGTTTTTCTCGCAAACCATGACATTTTTCCCTACTCATTTTACAACAAGCTCATTGCTAGGGGGATGCTGCACCTGGATTGTGCTCCCCTATGCATATCAGCTTCATCTTCTACCCTTCAAACCAGATTTCCCATATATTGGTCCCATACTCAAACAAGTACTCTGCTGCTTGATCTCCTAAGTGTCATCAGCCTTATGATGCACTAGTCCCTTGCACTTGCATGCCTAATGTTTCTTTTGCTTCCTCTGAGTTTTCTACTACACATTTTTTTTTAAAAGGATCTGGGTGCAGCTCAAGACTTATGCTATGGCATTCCATTGACACTTTGCCCTCATCTCTTGGAGAGGTTCTGCCCTCTTGACAGAAAGCACCAAGCCAAATCACCTTGTGCTAGTCTTAGTGCTCATCACTGCTATTACTCTTACCAATAGATAGCTCATTTGTTCAGTTGATGGTTAAATGTCTTGCATGCCTTGGGCACTTTTTAACTCTATGCTAACCACCATATAAAAAGCAACTCAAGGGCTTTTTCTCTTTTCCCCTACTAATGACACTGTCAGCTTTATGAAATCTAGGCTTTTCCTAGCCTTTTCCTCCCTTGTGGAACAAACACTAATGTTTCCCCCATTCTCGCTATTTCCTTTAGGCCTTAGAGACATGGTGCAGTTAGCCTAAGTCTTTAATTCCTCATAATACTAGCCTGACTTGACTCCTGCATGCCACTTTATTGTAGCACAGTCTTTACTCCTGACTACTGACCATTCAAAAAAAACTTACACTATTTCCCTGAGTCCTAAGCCTACACGAGCAACTACATCAACTCACAACACAGTGTGATCAACCCTAAACCTTGCTAGCTCTTCTCGCGAGGTTGACATTATGGCCTCTAATGCCTCATTCTTCTCCATAAGCACCTCAACCTTTTGCACACTCCAGTGATCCAATCTTGGTCTCCATAAACCAATACACTTGTTTGTCAGCACAGCACACTAGCACACGCACACATTGTAAGACACCAATTTGCACACTAGCTCAACACTTTTTGTATTATTAGTTAGGCATCAGTCTACTTAGCTGCACAACATGCCTAGTACTCTAATGGCACTATAAAAACAATCGATCAAACACCTAGTCTGCACTCTTGCATGCCCACAACTTGTGCACAAAGAGGCATATTAGCAAACAACCTAGGATGCCCGCACCATACAATCAAATGCCCATACAAACACGTCTGAAACCTTCCTCGAGGCTAACTTTGGTTTGAGTAGCACCCAACACATATCACCTCATTTGGGCCAGCTTCTATTGACTCTAAACTAGCTTTGAACTTGCTTTTATACCACTTTTCATGGGTGAAGACTGAAGCTCTAACTGATTTAGCTCTAAGACCTAAGAATTAACTCATTTAGTGTCTTAAATTAGCTAACCAGATCGATGCACAAACACTCAAAACTCCAGGGCCAACCACCCTAAGCTGCTACTAGGCAAGGTAGCACATAAACTATTTGATGAAAAGCTAAAGAGAATAATAGAGATAGGCAAGAGTAAACTTGTATTACTCAAGTTGTGGTGTATATAATGAGGGTGAGGGCACCTCCTATTTATAGCTAAGGCCCCTTGAATCAATGGCTAACTTTGTTCCTATCTTAGGGCTCATAAAGAGTCCAATATATATAAGAGATTACAATAGGATTAAATTGAAGAGTTCTAATTTTACACGGACTCTACGAGCTTGTACTTATTCTTTAATAGTGCCTATGCAAGGCCTTACCTTAAGTTCATGCCTAGATTAGTTTTGCCAATGCTTGGGCTTACTCTCGCTCTCGTGTTTGGGTCTGTCTGAAAGCTGTTAAACTAAATCCCATGGCTTGAGCTTCCTAAGCTTGTTTTAGAGTTTGTGCACCCATTCTAGGTCATAGTCCTACCTTTAGGACCACTATTGTGCCTTTGGACTTTATTTTCTTTGCATTCTGACTTGGTTTTGGTTACCTTAGAATTGCTTCCTATCTTGACAAGAACCTTTAGGCTTGGTCCTTCTCGTGGATTGTAACACCTATACCAAATGCCAGCATTTGGTGATGGTATCCGAGGTAACATCTTGCACTAAAGGGCTAGCATATGGTTATATGGTCCAAGGGATAATGGGCCAGCATCTGTCAATGGTGTTAGATGCGATTGCTTGCACCAACCAAGGGCCAGATGTTGTCGATGGCATTCAAGGCAATAACCTACACTAGGGGCCAATGTGTACTGATGGGGTTCGAGGCAAGTGCTTGCACCAAGGTTAAGCCCGTCGCAGTAACAAATACCAAGGGCATTTGGTTGTCATTTAGTTGGATGCTTGAGGAAAGGCTATCATCACTTAACAAAATTGATTGCAATAGAGAACACCATTCATCCCCAACCCTAGGGGGTGTAGTGTAAAAAAAATAAAGTGAAAGGACTTTGGTAAGTGTGGTGAAGGAGGGACGAATAGAAGCAACAGAGGGTTGAATCTCAGTGGATTATGGCAGCAAAGGCACTCTACCACTTACAATACCTTATTGCATATTTAAGTCATCAGCAAAGGATTTAACCCATTACTCAGTGGGAATTTAGCTCTAAGAAGGCTTGCGTAACTTGTCCATCATGGGGGCTACACCTATGACACATGCCCTTAGGGGCCATGTGCCCCCACAATAGGTTGGCAATCAGGGCAGCAAGCATGTGCATTGCTTCTAGCCTAAATTTTGACTTAGAGGTGTTCTATCATAATGAAACACATGCTAGCTTTGTGCCATGGCTTTTCAGCCAAGTGCAATGACCAATTATGCAAATCAATGGTTATTTTCATATTGGGTTAAATTACTATTACGACGCTATCATTAGTAGGGTAAAACTAACCTGACTCATGATAGTCTAAACCTAGCTCACATTTTTTATTGGTGGATGAACAATCCAACACTTGGTGAATTCTGTTTCATAATGATAGGAAGAGCCAACATCGAAAGATCAAAAAGTAATGTCGCTATGAATACTTGGCTGTCATAAGCTAGTTATCCATGTGGCAACTTTTTTGACATCTCTAGCTTCAAATTTTGAAGGTCTAAAAGATTAATAGGCCATGCTTTCAGGGTTAAAATTCGTATTAGATATCAAATCAAACAAGCTTTTACCCTTTTATTTCATATGAGATTTTTATTCTCATTGTGCTCATCTTAGGACACTTGCATTATCTTTTAATAGATGTGCCACCCTAGCCAAACTCTCCACCTAACAATGTCTTTTGCCTAGATCAATCAATCGAAACTGACTTTGGGTTTAAAAAAAGGGGTCGTGCTTCACCTTTAACTCACGAAATAAGTAAAATAACGTTAAAAGTAGTGGCATTTCAATTTCGCTTGAGGGCTCGCATTTATCTTATACCTTTCAAGTCATTTCACAAAGTCAAACTAAAGTTAAGCTCAATAGGGTCTTCTTTCCCTAATGATTCTTTCAAGCTTATTCCCTTAGCTATGGTTTCATTGGATAGTAGATAGGGATAGTAGGAAACTCATTAATTCATTCAAACATGTCACTGATTAGATGATGAGGCATTTCAATACCTTAAGAGAGTCATAGTTACACCCACCATTTACCTACGCTTGGTTGAATTTTTTCACTTTGACATTCAAAGCATTAGGCAGAAATCACATTGTATGAGCATCCATAGGGACCATTGCAATGCTTTGTTTTAATTAAATGGTTGGATTTCCCTTATTTGTACTAGCTTTGAGTAAAATGTTCATCACCCAGGGAAGGTCCTCAATGAGCCATTCCCAGTCCATCCCTCATCTGACATGCTTTAACCCATTTTCACTGTAGGAGTAGCTTAAATAGTGCACCGATAGTCAACAAGTTTGAGACTAGGACTCGCATGCCTAACCTCAATGCTAATTTTTTTCTTGAGGTTACAGAGCCATTTTGTTGACTTCTATTGCTTACATTGTTCCATCGACCAGAGGCTATTCACTTTAAAGACCTAATGCGATTATGAGTATGACCAGATAAGGATGGCACTTGGCCTTTTGAATTTTTAAGGGCCACTGGAGGTGCATTGAACACCACGCAATGTGTGGTGGTCTTCTAACCGTAGGACCCTATCTTTGACTAAGCTATTTCTAGGGTGGGTAGACCGTTAAACAAAAAAGATAACTATTCTCAAGGCACCTACTGATGTTTTTAGACTCCTTAACATTGTCATTAGCCGCCACATCCTAGTTTAAGAACTTTGATCCCTTTCGAAGCTCATGCTAAACTCACTATCAGATAGGCTTCCCTTGTCTCTTAAGATCGATTAACTTATGTGTAAGTGTTGCTCACATGGAACCTTTCTCTTTTTTGGCCTTTAAAGTTCTTATTTAAATATTTACTACTACCACCAAGAATTGTATCGATGGTCATTCCACCTAAGGTTATGCCCTAGTTTTTACCGAGACTATTGTGCCTTCTTACTCATCGGAGCCTGGTTCTTTCCCCAACGATCGAGTACAGGTTAGATGCTTAAGAGCCATTCATTTTCAAGGCTGCTTAATTCGACAAGTGAGTTGTTACACACTTTTTTACGAATTTTAACTTCCATGACCACTATCCTATTATTTTAATCAAAAAATGCCATTTGTACGTTCTAGGTTAGTGTGTAATTGGGCACTGTAACCCGATTTTTAGTTCATCCCATATCGCTAGTTTTGCTTGCCAAAAATGGCCCATTTGGAGCTCTTAATTCTATAGTATGGCTCAACGAAGTAGCTGCATCGTCCTACCTATTTAAAGTTTAAGAATAGGTTAAAAGCATCGTACCCTCAATGCCTCTAATCATTGGCTTTACCCGATATAACTCGCTAAGGGCTTAAGCTATCTTGAGGGAAACTTTAGAGGGAATTGGCTACTAGAAGGTTCAATTAGTCTTTCATCCCTATACCCAAGTTAGATGAACAATTTGCACATCAGTATCACTATAAGCCTCTACCAAAGTTTCCTTTGGCTTTACCCCACTCAAGCATAGTTCACAATATTTTGGGTCCCAACTAGCATGCTCCCACTTAAACCCTTATTAAAATATCAAGGTCGATCGGCGGTGCACTCATAAAGGATTTTACCAATCAGCTTCCTTATGCTTTATGGGTTTACTAGCTTGTTGACTTGTACACATGTTAGACTCTTTGGTCTGTATTTCAAGACAAGCCAGATGAAAAGCACATATATCGACCCTGAGAGCATATCAGTGTCGAGACATGCCAAGATAGTGTTTGTTGCATTCCATGACCATGTCAATGACATCTTCGTGGGCATTTTGAAAGCCGAGGCTTAGGCTACAGCTATGACACACATCGGTCCATGCCTCGAGCTAATTGGCGACTAGCTTTCATTGTTCCACATCAAATTGGGTTGCATCATTGACCCTTATCCACTTCCCTCATGACAATTTTAATGACTCGTAAACTCTCTTTCTAAAGTCCTTTTAATCTTTCCCTTACAGTACTTGTTCATATTCAACTTTGGATGGAATTTACCACTCGATTGGTGCTGCATTACCAAATAACTTGACTTGTAGATAATGATTCATGGTGTACAAGGTCCAGGCACAATGGGGCTCTTACCCTCTCCGATGCCCTTTTTCAGGGGACTTGGCCCATTTTGCCACTAAGGACACTTCTCTATACTACAATTAGGATGCAAAGGGCACTCGATTCCTAACCTGGGCTTTTTTTGGTTTGCTTGTCATTACTAAAGGAATCCTAGTAAGTTTCTTTTCCTTAGCTTATTTATATGCTTAAACATAGCGGGTGATCCCGCCTGACCTGGGATCGTAATGCAAGCATCGATCGAGTGATGCAAAGGGTTTAAGAGGTTTACCACTGACAGTTATAGCGCTATCATTGCTAGAGACTCACTTTTGGGCCAAACATGAATGATGAGATCATGAGAGGCCATTTTTGCCCCCTCACTAGGACCCCAATAGGTAGAGATTGAAGGGGGCGACAATGCATGATACCAAGGCAAGTGTGCTCTCAACCTAATGGCTCAGGGTACCACTTGCATTCAAAGACTTGATGGTTTATGGGATTCTATAATTCACACCAAGTATCACATTTTGATACAATCTTCATCCATGCAAGAGCTGAGATATTTGTTGCTGAGAGTTATTTTAGGTTTTCACGAAAAAAAGAGTCACGGAGCCACCCATGCATACACCATGAATGGATGGTGTTGGCACATGCTCACCTTTTTGTTATAGTTCCTTTGTGTAATTTATGCTGGGGATTCATTATTTGGCCACAAGCAATGATACCAATCATTTCACCCACTTGAGAGGCAAAATGAAGTAACCATCATGTTTATTCGAGGCCAAAAAAAGCTTGGGGCATAGAGGTACCGTCACCCCCTTGTTGTTTCATTAATGTTTTTACAGGTCATTCATTGAGCTAGATTTAACAATGATCCTTCCGTAGGTTCACCCATGGAAACCTTGTTACGACTTCTTAATCCTCTAAATGATAAGGTTTAGTGGACTTCTCGCGATGGGAAGTGAACTGTCCATATCGTCATGATCCGAGCACTTCACTAGACCATTTAATTGATAGGAATGATAGGTGGTGTACAAAGGGTAGAGATGTAGTCAACATGAGCTGATGACTGACGCTTACTAGGAATTCCTAGTTAAATACCAACAATTGCCATGATCTATCCCCATCATGATGAAATTTCAAAGATTATTTGGGCTTGTCGACTAAGGCTATAAACTCATTGAATACATCAGTGTAGCGTGCGTATGAGCTAGAACATCTAAGGGCATCACAAACCTGTTATTGCCTAAAACTTCTGTGGCCAAAGTGGCCATAGTCCCTCTAAAAAGCTAGCCATGAAGGATCACCTCTGTATAGCTAGTTTGTTGGCTAAGGTCTCATTTGTTAATGAAATTAACCAAACAAATTACTCCACCAACTAAGAACGACCATGCACCATCACTCATAGAATCAAGAAAGAGCTCTCAATCTATCAATCCTTACTATGTTTGCACCTAGTAAGTTTCCCCATGTTAAATCAAAGTAAGCCATAAGCTCTATGGTAAGTTTCCCCATGTTGAGGCTGGGGTGTATGTGCACATGATGTGGGATGGGTGCTGGTCTTGGCCCTTATATTGGCCCCTTATTCCCTAAGAAACCTTGACAACTCACAACCCCTTAAAGAGTATAAAAGCTTTTACAAGTTCATAGTGAGTAGCCATTCAAGTGTATGAAATGGGGAAGCTTTATTCAAATGGTTGCAAAATCTTCTACATTTCGATTTTTTAGTTGAATTTTTTTATGCCAAAAAAAAGTACAAAGATCCTGTATACCAAAATTTTGACAAAACTCCTAAAAAAATTTCAAAACATCCCAAACCAAAAAAATTTTTGAAAATCATGAAAAATAGAACATGAGTCATCTTGGCATGAAACTTCACATAAAGGCTTAGAAGACCATTGTATGAATTTTCAAGCGATAAAAATGGCATTGGCACGAAAAAAATATGAAGATGTGCTTAAAACCACCTACTACTGGATTGTGGTGCACATGGTGTGCAACCTAGGCCCAAGATACTAGGACGTGGTGCATGGCCCAGCATGTGCCAATGGTGTTCCAGGGAACTGCCTGCACCAAGGGCCAACATGTGTTGATAATGGTCAAAACATGTGCCAAGTCCAAGGGCCAACATGTCCTAATAGTGGTCAAGGAATATGCATGTGTCATGGTCTGTAAACTGGTCTAAGCCTAGGGTTTCTCTCCAAGTTAAGTAGCAATTCCAATTCTAGCGAGATAAAGTTAAGGCATGTGTATGTGTCATGGTTTGCAAGTTGGTCCAAGCCTAGGGGTTCTTTTTGAGTAATGGAATAATTCCAGTTATAGCATAACAGAGTCAAGGCAAGTTCATGTGTCATGGTTTGTAAGCTGGTCCAGGCATAAGGGTTCTCTTCGAGTCGAAGAGCAGCTTCAACTCTAGTGGGACTGAGTCTTATAGCCAGAAAGACCAAACCTTGAGGCGTACAGAGGTCTAGGTCATAGGGAGCTAGCCCAAAACATTGGTATAGGTAGTGATCAAGACTCTAGAGGCTCAAGCTCAGCGTTTAGGTTTGGTAGAACTGAGCCACGCCTAGCTGCAGGTGTTGGTGAGCATTATATGAATTTACAAGCCATAAACATGGCATTGGCATGGTAGAAATATAAAGATGTGCTTGAACCCACCTACTACCTGGTCATGGTCTGTATGGTGTATGGCTCGGGCCCAAGATACCTGTGCTTGGAGTACGGCCCAGCATGTGCCGATAGTGTTCAGAGGAACTACCCACACAAAAGGCTAGCATGTGCCGATGGTGGTCGAAGCATGTGTCAATACCAAGGGCAAACATGTCTTGATGGTGGCCAAGGCATATGCCTGTATCATGGTCCACAAGCTGGTCCAGGCCCAAGGTTCTCTCCTAGTCATGGATAGAGTCTAACAGCTAGGGGGACTAGGCCTTAACGTATACTAAAGGTCCAAGTTATGGGGGAACTAGCCTAGAATAGTGGTGTGCATAGTGATCAAGACTCCAGTAGTTCAGGCACAATGTTCAAGCTTAGCAAAATTAAGCCAGGCCTCCGTGTGAGCACTGATGAGCTTTATATATAGCCCTACCCAAGATGCCTGTCCATGGTGTGTGACCCAGTATATGCCGATGCAATTCGAAGAAACTGCTCACACAAAGGGCCAGCATGTGCCAATGGTGGTTGAAGCATGTGCCGAGACTAATGGCCAACATATTTCAATGGTAGTCAAGGCATATGCATGTGTCATAGTCTATAAGCTGGTTGTCATGAGCCATGCATTCCCCAGACCAAAACCACACATTCGTGCACCACTAAGACTACTCATAGTCTAGGTTAGCCTTTTTTAGTCCATTTTCCCATGGATAACTTGATGTTAATCCATCAAGCTACATACTCATATGCTTTTGCTGGCTTGAACCCCATAAGGTTACACATAACCTTCCCAAACTTGATAGGGAGCAACCTAACTCCCATCAACTGATCAACCCACAATTCTCAAAAGTGGCCTTAAGCACCTATCTCTACTGTCAAGGTCTCAAGCATTGACCAGCCTTGCTTATAAGGGCGCACTACCCTAGTTCTCATAATATTTTTTCCTTCTAGCATAGTGAAAACCCAACACCATGCTCGCTTAGAACATCTGCAAGCTCTCATGCCTTGAACATGAAGGCACAACATAAATTTGGTCAGTAGCCAACCTAGAGCCACAAGCTTGTCTCGTCCCATGAAACTTATAACTCAGGGCCTTAGACCTTATCCTCATTGTAGGTAGCCTGTATACATGATGGACATCTTACATCATGCCCACCCCACTTCAAGGGACATGGGTGTGTTACCCTAACCATAGCATACCTTTACCAATTAGCCAGAAAGGTCTAGCAATATGCTCGCCTACTAGCCCACTCATCTATCTAGCTTTGTGGTGCCCCTCCTATACAAACACCATCTCATTATCCTAGGTTACTCATCGAATCGGGTCAAGTAAGGGAAACCAAGGGCATAGCGAACTCTAGCATCTAACCCTATGGTTAAATGCACTGGCATGATACAACGCCTATTGGCCTTGATTGTCCCTAGGTTTACCATGACTGAAGAGACATCATGCCATACTTGTGACTCAGTGATACCTGCCCACCTAGACACCAAATGTGCCTAGAGTAGCCCACTTCAAACTAACAAGGACTGGCCCGCCTGCTAGCCAAGAGGGTGGTAGAAAGTTGACAATAGTTGTCCCCTTATAGAGAACATAAGAGCTTTCCCTGCAATCTTACCAGGAATAGTAAAGACATCTGAAATAGGGACATTTTTCTCTCTAACCACCTCAAGGCCTTTATTCAATCAACTCAAAGCCCAATGACATGTCTTTTGGCCACTATAATTCCAGCATTCCACTCATTGCTCCATCAACACATTTAAAGGTGCCCATGCATGGCTTTGACCGATAGCACCCGATTGGCTACCTAGCTCCAAAGTGCTTACCCACTAGCTTGCGCTTGCTTGTGCATCTTAGGGCCTAGGGCTCACACCACCTATACATACTATCAGTAAAATGTTCCTAAGCTTCTACTACATGCTTGTTATTCTAGGGCCACTATCCTACCAACAAAGCCTTGACTGCTGCTCAGTTTAGGGTTAGTCATGGTAGGATCGAGGCATATCAGGGGCTAACCATGACAATTTCCCCCACTTACGATGTCATTGCCCTCATTGGTGCCAAGACCACAGTCAACTCTTTTGTTGCACACAGTTGACATTTTCCCATATGTCCCTCATTTGTGCCCTTACAAATTGGGTCTAGATCTCATCACATGAGGCACTACCCATAGTCTCATTCATTGCCAATGTAGATGGTCTCATCCTAACTCCATTACACCTTTGTGCTGATTTCCACATCTACCTTTAAGACTGAATCTCAATTACTCAATATGTGCCATTGTGTGGCTTCCTCTATGGCCTTATAATGTTGAGACCTCGAGGCACCCTTGTTAATCATGACCATTAGTATAATGAATGACCACTCGCTTTGCCACACATTGGTGCTCTATTGGTCATGACCCATCACACCAATTGTATGCCTATGACACTTTACTTAGAACTCTTTCAACCTACAACTCAATTCCACAATGACTCACAAGTCTCCCCCACTTTTACTTAAAACTTAGCTTGGCTTTACGTACAAACATGTCTCTATGATGGTTCAACAACTCATTTACCTTGACTTTGGCATATCTTAAAGGGCAACTCAAAGCCTACACAAAGCTCAAAGATCCACCAATGCATTCGATCACACTGTTTATTGACTGCTCAATCTTAGGGTACACTAACCCACTTGATACTTTAGGTCCACTGACCTACTTGAACTCATGGCTATCCTATTGGCCAACATCTGCTAAAAAATCTTCCATTTTTTACTTAATCAATTGGACCAATTCTACCTTGCTCAAACTCATCTAGTTCACTAACCAAATCCCACTCAAATGCCAATATCATCAACTTACTCAACTCAATTGGTCTTTTGACCTACAAACTCAAGGCCTTACCAATTGGCCAATTCCTATTTGCTCATTTCACTAAGCTACACATTATCATGGTCTATTGACCATTACATCTCATAAGGCTTTTTTTCTCAACTAACATAAGCACGGTCGATGGGCTGGCTCTATCTCATGATCCTTTAACCATAAGAACTCATGGTCCACCAACCATTACAAACTCATGGCTTCAATATTTAACCAACTCAAACTCATCTACCTCTGTAGAATGGCACCATGCTTGGACCTCAAATACTAAGCTCATACCCCTACTAAGGCACTTGCACCACACAAGTGCATACATTAGTAACTGATCTCAATAAGCTTAACTCAAATCCCTCGGGATAAAACTCTTTTAGCCCATACAGCCTCACATAACATCTTTTCATGGTGTAGCCTCTTTCACATTTTAGTCTCGACATAGTTTTTTGACTATAAGGGCATCACATGCCTGCACGAGCTAACACCATTCACTAGGTGAGGCTAAACTCCTATGCCCTTTCACTTGGCATTTAAGAGTCCACTCAAAAGCCTTTCACATGGGCCAATTTTTCCTATAGGACACATCAATGGCTCATTCTCGAGCCCACATAGCCATAATAACATAATCAAACCCTAAGAATTCTTTTTCAGCTTAGCCTCGCCTCAATTTGTCAATCTCATACCCACACTTATAGCTGCTTTAGTCCCACTACTTAACCAAACATGGCTCTAATATGAACTATCATGGGTTGTTCATTCCTAGACTGAAACCATGCATCCATGTGGCACCAAGACTGCTCATAGTCTAGGTCAACCTTTCATAAGTCCATTTTCCCTTGGATAGCTTGATGTGAGCCTTCAAGTCACATACTCGTGAGCTTTTCCTGGCTCGAAACTTATAAGGTCACATGTAACATTCCCAAACTCAGTAGGGAGGAACCAAACTCCCATCAACTCATCAATCTATGATTCTAAAGTTGGCTTTGAGCACCTATCTTTGCCTATAAGCATAAAGGTCCCGAGCACCAACCCATATTGCTCATAAGAGTGCCCTACCCTAATTTTTATAATACCATTTCTTTCTAGCATAGTGAAAACCCAACACCATGTCCACCTTAAATGTCTACAACTTTTCATGCCTTGAACTCAAAAGCACAACACAGATGCTAGTCAATAGCCAACCCAAAGCCACACTAGGCTTGTCTCATCCCTTAAAACTCATAACTTAAGGCTTTAGCCCTTAGCCTCATTTTAGGCTACCTAAATGCATGATGGACACCTTATATCATGCTCAACCCACCTTAAAGGACTCAGGTGTGCTACCCTAACTGTAACACACCTCTACCAATGGGCCATAAGGTTCTAGTAGTATGCCTACCTACTACTTCACTCATCCTTTAGGCTTGATGGTGCCCCTCCTATGCAAACACCATCTCATAATCCTTGGTTACTCATCAAATTGGCTCAAAGAGAGGAAACTGAAGGCATAGTGAACGTTAGCATCTAACCTCATAGCTTAATGCACTAGTGTGATACGAGGCCCATAGGTCTCAATTGTCATCGAGTTTACCTTGACTTAAGAAGACGTTGTGCCATACTCATGACCCGATAATGCCTACCCATTTAGACAACACATGTGCCTAGAAGTAGCTTACTTTAGACTAACAAGGCCTTATTGGCCTGTTAACTAAGGGGGTGATGGAGGGCTAACACTAGTTGTCCTCTATAAAGAGTGTAAGGGTTTTTCTAACCATCCTACCAGAAATCGTAAGAACACTTGAAATGGGGACATTTTTCTTTTCAGCCACCTCAAGGCCTTTCTTTAACAAACTTAGGGCCTAATGACCTATCTCTTGGCCACCATAATTCTAGCATTCCACTAATTGCTCCACTAACCCACTCAAGGGTGCCTATACATGTCTTCGATCGATAGTGCCTGATTAGCTACCTAACAATAAGGTGCCTACCCATTGGCTCACACTTACCTTTGTATCTTGGGGCCTAAGGCTTACAATGCCTACATGCACAATCAGCAACATGTTTGTGGGCTTTATACTACATGACTATTGCTCTAGGACCACTATTCCACCAACAAGGCCTCAACCACTACTCAACTCAAAGTTAGTCAGGGTAGGATTAAGGCACACCAAGGCCTAATCATGACACTAGTCTAGGCCTAAAGGTTATCTCTAAGTTGAAGAGTAATTCTAGTTCTAGTAGGATAGGGTTCGACTGCTAAGAGGACTAAGCCTTAAAGCCTACTAAAGGCTCAGGTCATGGGAAACTGGCTAAAAATAGTGATATGGGCAATGATCAAGACTTCAAAGGCTTAAGCATGGTGTTCAGGTTCAGTAGAATTGAGCTAGGCTTAGGTGCGGGTGTGGTGAGTGCTTATATGAATTCGCAAGCCATAAAAATGGCATTGGCAAGACAAAAAATGAAGATGCACATAAATCCACCTACCACCCAATCGTGGTGCACATTGAGTGCTATCCAAGCCTAGAATACCTATATGTGGTGCATGGCCCAATATGTGCCAATGGTGTTCGAGGGAACTACTCACATAATGGGCCAGCATGTGCTAATGGTGGTCGAAGCATGTGCCAAGACCAAAGGCCAACATGTCCCAATGGAGGTTGATGCATGTGCATTTATCGCATCCATAAGCTTTCCAGACCTAGGGGTTCTCTTTGAGTCAAAGAATAGTTCTAGTTCTAGTAGGATTAAGATTGACAACTAGGGGGACCAGGCCTTGAGGCCTACTGAAAGCCTAGGTCATAAGTAACTAGCCCATAATAATGGTATGGGTAGTGATCAAGACTTTAAAGACTCAAGCACAGTGTTCAGGTTAGGTAGAATTGAGCCAGGCCCAAGTGTGGGTGCTGGTCAGTGATGCGTGGGCACATAGTCATATACAAATGTGGCATTTATGGTCGAGGGTGTAGACACATGATCAGACCTAAGTGTAAGTGCACCTAAACATAGTCTTGGGAGCATCAAATTTATGAGCTTCTAGAAGTTTTAGTACTGTGACATAATCTTTGACAAGCCAAAATTATGCTGAGCACTTGAGTTAAATAGGCTAACTTAAGCAGATGGAGTCAATTCCCTATCTAAGGCATATGGAGTTTGGCATAAGATTAGAGTCTATGACACATGCACTAGTGTCATTTGGTGCTGATAGTGATCGATGGGTAGACAAGTGCCTTGGGTGGGAAAGTCACAGTACACATGCCACACTAAGTGCTAGCATCTACCAAAGAGCTGTCTGAGGTAACAACTCACACCAAGTGCCAGCATTTTACCAAAGAGGTGTCTAAGGCAAAAACTACACCAAGGGCCTGCTTGTGCCGATAAGGGTTGAGGCAACATCTTGCACCAATATCTACTAATACTATCTAAGGTAACAAAAAGGTGGACATCTATCGATGGTGTTAAATGTGATTACCCATACCAACTAAAGGTCAAATGATATCGATGGTGTTCTAGGCAACAGCCCATACTAAGGGCCAACGTGTGTCAATAGGATTCGAGGTAAGTGCCTGTGTCATAGGTTCTGACCTAAGACGTAGAATTTGCGTGGCCTTAAGCTTGGAATCACCTTCTTCTAGCCTAAGTTAGCCTAAAACACAAGTGTGTGGCACTAAAACAACTGGAAGGATAGAATGTGCAAGTTTGAAAAAATTAGAGAATAAAAGAATTATCGGATTATGCTTTGTATATTACTCAAGCAAAGAGTCTGATGATGTACAAAGGAGGATGGGGCAACCTTTTATTTTTAATTAAGGCCCCCAGCTAACTTATGGCTAAACCCTAAAATCACGGGATGATAATATCTCTTAAAAATCAGGGATTAAACAAAATACACATTAATACAAAACTCTTATCCTGATTTTTGAGGGTCAACCAGATCTTATTGAAGGCTCTTGTTGATCTTATACATTTTTAAAAGATCTTGGAGCACATTTACACTATTAGGCCCTCCTAAATGTGGTGTGGGCATCTTGCGTGCCTGACCCTAGCTTGTATGGGTAGGCTTACATGTTATGCAGGTAGTCTAGACTCCTCTACAAGGCCTAGTGCATAAACCCCCACTAGTGTCCCTAGTGCACAAGCCTTAACCTTTGGTGCTCGAGCTTATGCGCTTGGTGCGCCTGTTCAAGGAATGACATTCTCCCTCACCTGATTGTGCAACACCCTTGTTGTGTATTCTACATGGAATTGCTTGATCTGGTCCTAAAACTACCATAAGTCTTTTGCTGGCTCCTAACTAGCCTCACTATCTGGAAGTCTCTTTTAGCTCACCAAGTACTTCTATCTTGGTTGGTAGTTCTTTTACCTCACTTCTCGATCAGCTATGTGTTGTGGACCTCCTTCTCATATAAGACCCTTGCTCCCAATGGCGCATGCTTTTACTTTACCTATCTTAGATCTCCCTCATCCTCATGGAATAGCTTGAGCATGCTAACATAGAACACCAGGTGTACTTTCAACTTGGGTGATATATCCAGCTTGTAGACAATTTTACCTACCTTCTTAAAAACTCTAAAAGGTCTTTCATACCTCTAGACTAGGTCTTTGTTAGTCTTTTATGGTGCACAATGGGATGCAGCTTCACCAATACCAAGTCTTCTACTTGGAACTACACGTCTCACCTATTTTGGTCTGCCCACTTCTTCGACCTCTTTGCTACTTTGTGGAGATAAACTCTAGCCAAGTCAGCTTGCTCCTGCCAAGCCTTGACAAACTTGTATGTTGCTAGATTCAACCCTGTATAACCTACAGCAATTGAATCGGGTGTTAGCGGTTGCTGACCTGTTACAATCTCAAATGGATTCAAGTTCGTTGTTTCATTTTTTTTCAAGTTGTAAGAAAATTGGGTGACATCTAATAGCTTTGGCCAGTCTCTTTGCATGGCACTCACATTGTGCCTGAGGTAGAACTCCAACAGTCCATTCACATGTTCAGTCTGTCCATCGATCTATGGATACATGCTGGTGGAAAAGTTTAAGTCTTACCCTAATAGCTTGAACAATTCAATCTAGAACCTACTCGTAAAATGCCCATCTCGATCACTAACAATAGTCCTTAGTACTCCCTAGTATTTCATAACGTTCTTCAGGAACAATCAAGCTACCTCTTTGGTTGGGTGCTCCTTGGTTGCTAGAATGAAAATCCCATACTTGGAAAACCTATCCACCACTACCATGATGCTTTCGAACCTCTCTACCTTGGGTAGACTAACTATAAAGTCTTGAGTGATGCTATCCCATGGTTGTTCTGGCACTGGCAATGGCTCTAAGAGACCATCTGGTCTTTTGAGCTCCACCTTTTCTTACTGGTACATAAGATAAGTCTTCACATAGGCTTTCACATTATCCCTCATATGTGGCCAGTAGTACTGGTCCTTCAGCAAAGCTAAGGTATAGCTCACTCATAAGTGTCTAGCCCACCTTAAATCATGGCACTCTTACAAAACTTCCCTACTAAGCTTACCATGCTATGGCACAAATAGCCTACTACCCTTAGTGTATAACAATCCATCCTACAACCAAAATCATCTAGTCTTACCTTACTGGGTGTACTAGATGAAAGCCTTGGTTATAAGATCGTGAATAAGCCCAAAAACCCCTCTGGTTGGCTAATGGTAGTAAGGTTTGCCTTCTTACTCAGGGTGTCAGCCACCATGTTCACCCACCTTGGCTTGTACTCCAACTTAAAATCAAATTCTGTAAGAAAATCCTACCAATGAGCCTATTTGGGGGATAGCTTCTTCTGCGACTGGAAGTTGCTAGTTGCCACATTGTTTATTTTGACCATGAGCCTCGACCCCAATAGGTAATGCCACCAAGTGTGCAAGCAGTGCACCACTATTGTCATCTATTTTTCCTAGACTATGTACTTGCACTTTGTCTCGTTAAGCTTCTTGCTCTTGAATGCAATCGAATGACTTTCCTACATCAACACGTCCCCATTGCGTAGTCTAATGCATCTGTATGCACCTCATACAGCTTGGCATGGTCTGGCAAGGCCAAGATTGGCTCTTTGATCATAGCCTACTTCAATCAATCAAAGGCTTCCTAGCACCATATGCTCTATTCCCATGCTTTCCCTTTCTTGAGCAAGTCAGTCAATGGCATGGCTTGGTTGGCAATTCCCACTTTAAGATGGCACACACCTTGTCTTCATCCATGCATATCCTACCACCTCCCACTATATGCCCTACGAATGGGATCTTTTGCTAGGCAAATGAGCATTTTTCCCTCTTGACATATAGCTTGTGTGCCTGTAACACCTCAAACACCTATCTCAGGTGGTCTACATGCTCTCCCAATATCTAACTATAGATCATAATATCATCAAGATAAACCACCATAAAATGATCAAGGAATGACTAAAGTACCTTGTTCATGAGTGTATAGAATGTTGTTGGGGCATTTGTGAGTCTGAATGGCATGACCAAGAACTTATACGAGCCATACCTAGTGACACATACTATCTTGGGCTTATCTCCCTTCATAATTCTGAGCTAGTAATATCTTGACTTCAAATCTAGCTTAGTGAACCACCTTGCACCTTCAAGTTGGTCGAACAAGTCTGTAATGAGTGGGATAGGATACTTGCTCTTGATGGTCAGCTTGTTCAAAGCTCGATAGTCTATACACAACTACAAAGACCCATCATGCTTACGTTGGAACAACATCGGTGCACCATAGGGCATCTTAAATGGCCTGATGAAGCTAGCATCAATCAACTTCTTAAGTTGTTTTCTTAACTCCTCTAACTTAGATGGGGATATTCGATAAGGGGCTCTACCTGGTGGCTTGGTCTTGAGCACTAGCTTGATCTTGTGGTCCACCTCTTTCTTATGTGGTAGTTTGCTAGGCAACTTTTCAAGCATCACATCATTAAAGGACTCCAGCACCTTTAACACCTCTAAGGGGGTGTTGGTCTCCTTCTCCCTTGGTTTCTCATACTTCAAGGTTGTTAAAAAGGTGTCTTCATCCCTGCTCACTACTTTGACAAATTGAATGGCTGACACCACTCTAGACCTAATCCCAGACTCACACCTCAATGGTACAAGGCATTGGCACTATGCATCTAGAATGCATATATAATT
The DNA here is from genome assembly GCF_002303985.1 of Durio zibethinus. The sequence continues at coordinate 15,840,371 of NW_019167838.1, read as the reverse complement.
GGCAAAAGGTAAAAGGCAAAAGAAGGGTGTTAATTCGAACAAAGAAATCTAACCCAATCATAAACTCATAGTCATCCAAGGGTATTACCTTAATGGTTTTCTTACCCTTTTAGTTTCCAAGCTATAACTCCACTCTTCGCATAACTCCAATGGCTAGAACTTCTTTAGAGTTCATTATCTCGATGGCACCAGTCCCTTTTTGTACCTTCAATTTGAGTTTCTAGGCTCTATCACCTAAAATAAACAAGTGTGAGGCACATGTGTCCACTAGTGCGCCCACTTTTCTACCTGTAACCATCAGATCTGCAAATATCAAGCCCTTTGGCTTACGGTTCCCTTTACTCTAAATAGCATTGAGCACCAATGACCTAAGCTTTACTACCCTTACCTCTAGCTTCTCATCCGACTCCTTTTCTATAGCAACCAACTTACCCTTCTGTAGGTAATTGCACGTTATGTGGCCTCCTTCACATAGGTAGCATAAGATCAACTCTTAGTTCCCATTTGTCTTTCATTTTCTGCTAGTGGCTTTTTTTCACCATTTTTGTCTGAATGGTCTTGGTCCCCATCCTTGGACTACTGGTCATGGTTTTTTCTTTTGGACTACTTCTCCCAATCCCTCTTGTCCTTGGCCTTTCCCTTGGGCTTGAAAGACTTGAACTTATTTTGTGGTTTGAAGTCCATAAAGGACTCAGTAGTAGTCATGACTTTAGGCAAGTCACGAACTCTCTGCCTTTGTAGCTCATGTTTCACCCATGGGTTCAGCCCATCCATGAAGGCAAACAGACCCTCGATTTTGCTCAAATCTAAAATCTAAAGCATTAGTTCAAAGAATTTTTGGACATACTTCCTTATATCCCCTTACTAGCTAAACCTGTATAACTTTGCCCGTGCCTCATCATTGGTATACTCTAAGTAAAACTACTCCCTGAACTCTTTCTAGAACTCTACCTAGGTTTCAATCATGGTGCCTCTGTACCTCACATCATCACACCTGTGCCTCTATCACAACAAGGCAACATCAATAAGATACATCAAAGTGGTGCTTACCTTGGTAGCATCATCTTGCATGCCTGTGGCTTGGAAGTACTACTCTATGCCTCATAGGTAGTGGTTTACTTCCTTGGCTGCCCTAGTCTCTTTGAACTCTTTGGGCTTAGAAATCTCCACATGAGTCTTAGATGCTCCAATGAACATGCTATTCTCAATGGCAGTCTTGCATGTAGTGAGCTCACTCCTGAGCTCCTCTATCTCTTTGCGCATGACCTCTATGCCATTGTGCATGGTCTCCACCTGGGCTTCCAAGACTTGATTCCACTAGTGATCACATATAGGCCTTCATTGAGAATAGCTTGTAACTCACCCTTGAGCTCCTGTTCTATGGAGTTTAGCATTTCAACGTGAGTCTTCACATCAACAAGCTTCTCCTTCATATCACTCATGGTCACATCTACCTTAGATAGCCTCCCATCCATGGTAGACCAGATGTCTCTCAACCTGGCCTTTTTACCCCTTCCGTGCCCTTACTCTTAGGCCTTTGTTTATTGGCTAGCAATATCGCTTTGGGATGCCATCTTCTTAATTGTGATCTAACTTGCACACAAACTCAAGTAGAATCGAAACTGCTTCGATATCAATTGTCATAGGCTTTAACCTAAGACTCAGAATCTTTGCAGCCTTAGGCTTGAAATCACCTTCTTCTAGCCTAAGTCAACCTAAAACACAAGTGTGCGAGCACTAGAATAACTGAAAGGATAGAATACGTAAGTTTGAGAAAATTAGAGAACAAGAGAATTGCTGGAATATTTTTGTATATTACTAAAGCAAAGAGTCTAATGATGTACAAAAGAGGGTAGGGTGACTTATGGCTAAACCCTAGAATCATGGGATTACAATATCTCCTAAAAATTGGGGATTACATAGAATACACATTAATACAAAACTCTTCTCTTGATTTTTAGGGTCAACTAGATCTTATTAAAGGCTCTTGCTAATCCTATGTGCTTCTAAAAGATCCTGGAGCATACCTATTCTCTTGGGCCTTCCTGGTTGTGGTGTGGACATCTTCTGGGCCTAGCTTTCACTATGAGGGTAGGCCTGCATGTTGTGCTAGCAGTCTGGACTCCTCTTCAAGGTGTAGTATGCAAACCCCCATCAGTGTCCCTAGTGCATGAGCCTTAACCTTTGTGCTCAAGCTTGTGTACCTGGTGCACCCGTCTAAGGCATGACACATGAACCAAGAGCATTTGGTTGTCGTTTAGTTGGTTGGTCAAAGAAGGGATGTTATCTCTTAGCCAAATCGATTTCAATGGAGAACACCATCATCCCTAACCATAGGGGGTGCGGTGTAAAAAACTAAAGTGAGAGGACTTTGGTAGTTATGGGGGGTTAAGGATGAATTGAAGCAACAAAGGGTTGAATCTCAGTGGATCATGGTAGTATGGCCACTCTACCACTTACAATACCTAATCACACTACAAAGGATTCTAGCCACCATTCAAGAGGAATTGAGCTCCAAAGAGGCTCACGTGGCTTATTTGTTTTTTCGAGGCTACACCTATGACACATGCCCTTGAGGGCCATGGTCTTCTACTGTATGTTGGCAATCAAACGATGGGAACGTGTGCCATTTCTAGCCTAGATTTTAACTTAGAGGCATTCAATCATAATCCAGTGCATGATAGCTTCACACCACTAGCTTTTCAACCAAACGTAATGGCCAATTATGTGAATAAATGGTTTTTCTTGTACCAAGTTGAATTCTTATTGCGACGCTACCATTAATAGGGTAAAATAACTTGTCTCATGATAGTCTAAACCTAGCTCGCATTCCCTATTGGTGGGTGAACATTCCAACACTTGGTGCATTCTACTTCATAATGATAGTAAGAGCCGCTATCGAAGGATCAAAAAGCAATGTCATTATGAACGTTTGGCTATCATAAGCCAGTTAACCCAGGTAACTTTTTTGACACCTTTAGCTTTAAATTTTGAAGTTCCAAAAGATTGATAGGCCATGCTTTCATGATTAATATTCATACTAGAAATCAAAATCAAATAAGCTTTTACCATTTTGTTCACACGAGATTTCTATTCTCATTGAGCTCACCTTAGGACACCTACATTATCTTTTAACAAATGTGCCACCCTAACCAAACTCCCTACTTGACAATGTTTTTTGCCTGAATTGATCAACTGAGGTTAGCCTTAGGTCCAAAAAAAAGGGCCCCATCTCCAATTCACAAAATAAGTAAAATAACATTAAAAGTAGTGGTATTTCAATTTTGCCTAAAGGCTCCCACTTATCCTACACCTCTCAAGTCATTTCATAAAATTAGACTAGAGTATACCTCAAAAGGGTCTTCTTTCCCTATTAATTCTACCAAGCCTATCCCCTTGGCTATGGTTTCATTGGATAGTATATAGGGATAATAGAAATCTCATTAATCCATTCATGCATATCACTAATTAGATGATGGGGCATTTGGGTACCTTATAAGAGTCATAGTTACTCTCGCCATTTACTTGCACTTGGTTGAATTTCTTCACTTTGACATTCAGGGCACTGGGTAAAAATCACATTATGTGAGCATCCACAAAGACCATCATAATGCTTTGTTTTCATTAAATAGTCAGATTCCCCTTATCCGTACCACTTTTAAGTCAACTGTTTGTCACCTAGGGAAGGCCCCCGAGGGAGCCATTCCTAGTTTGTCCCTTGGCCAACATCCCACTTTCATTGTAGGAGCTGCTTGAGTAATGCACTGGCAGCTGACAAGTTTAGGATTAGGACCTCCATGCCTAGCCATTAGAGCCAGTTCTTTTTTTTTAGGTTAGGATCCTTTTTGCCAACTTTTCTTGCCTACTTTGTTCCATCGACCAGAGGCACCTTAAAGTCCTAATACAGTTATAAGTATGATTGGGTATGGATAACACTTGATCCTTCAAATTTTCAAAGGCCATTGGGGGTGCACCGGACACCACGTGATGTGCATTGCTCTTTCATTTGTTGGACCCTATCTCTGGCTGAGCCATTTCTAAGATGGGTAGGTAGTTAAATAGAAAAGATAACTCTTCCCAAGGCCTCCACCGATGTCTCCAGACTCCCTAACATTATCGTCAGCTATTGCATCCCAGTTTAGGAATTTTAACTCGATTCTTTTTTTAAGCTTGTGCTGGACACGATGGGCCCTATCTCATGGGATCCACAACCCATGTACAAGTGCCATTCATATGGAATCTTTCCCTTCTTCGGCCTTTAAAGTTTTCATTTTAATATTTGCTACTACCACTAAGATTTACATTGATAGCTGTTCTGTTTAGATTCATTCCATATGTTTTATGGTGACTGCTACACTTTCTTACTCATTAGGGCTTGGCCCTTGCCTTGATGGCTGGGTATAGGTCATGTGCTTAAGTGCCATCTATTTTTGGGCTAGTTGATTCGACAAGTGAGTTGTTACATGTTCCTTAAAGGATTTCAACTTCCCATTACCACCGTCCTATTATCTTTAATCGACCAGCACACTTTGTGTGTTCTAGGTTAGCATGCAATTTGGCACTATAAATTAGCTTTTGGTTCATCCCGTATCACCAATTCTACTTACCAAAAATGGCCCACTTGGAGCTCTTTATTCCTAGCCCAGCTCAATGAAGTAGCCACGTCATCCTACCTATTTAAAGTTTGAGAATAGGTCAAGGGTGTTGCACCTCCGATGCCTCTAATCATTAGCTTTACATGATAGAACTCGTTAAGGGCTCTAGCTATCCTGAGGGAAACTTTGGAAGGAATTAGCTACTAGATGGTTCAAATAGTCTTTTACCCCTATACCCAAGTCAAATGAATGATTTGCATATTAGTATTGCTATAAGCCTCTACTAGAGTTTCTTCTAACTTTGCCCTGTTTAGGCATAGTTCACCATTTTTGGGTCCCAATAGGAATGCTTATACTTGAACCCTTCTCAGAAGATCAAGGTCAATTGATGGTGCACTAGTGATGGACCCACCAATCAGCTTCTTTGCACCTTATGGGTTTTCTAGCCCATTGACTCGTACACATGTCAAAGTCTTTGGTCTATGTTTTAAGACAGGTCAGATGGGGAGATGTAGGCTAATGCCAGGAGCATGCCTGTGTTGAAGCATGCCAAGATAGTGTTTGCATCATTCCACGATCATAGTGATGACATCTTCAAAGGATATTGAAAGCCTGAGCTTAAGCAACTACTGCAACCCATGTTATTCCACATCCTAAGCCAATCGGTAAACCAGTTCTCGCCATTTCACATCCAACTAGGGCATATCACTGGCCCTCATCTACTTTCCTCTCGATAATTTCAAGCATTCTTTGACACTCTTTTCAAAGTCCTTTTCATTTTTTCTTCATGGTACTTGTTCACTATTGGTGGATGAAATTTATTGCTCGATTGAGGCTGCATTCCGAAATAACCTGACTTGTAGATAGTGCCTTGTAGTGTGATAGGGTCCAGGCACAATAGGGCTTTCACCCTCTACAACACCCCTTTTCAAGGATCTCAAGCTTGGTATGACCTTGAGGATGTTTCTCTAGACTACAGTTCAGACATCAAGGGCACTTGATTCTCAGGCTGGGCTTTTCCAGTTTGCTCGCCATTACTAGGAGAATCTTGGTAAGTTTTTTTTCCTCTATTTATTGGTATGCCTAAAGTCGACGAGTGATGTGAGAATTGATCGAGTGGACAACAAGCACGCATCATGGGAGATGAGGCATGCCAAGAGCTTTACCATCGAAGGTCATGGGGCTATCATTGCTAGGGACTCACTTTTGAGCCAACCATGATCCATGAGATCAAGAAAGGCCATCTTTCACCCCTATTAGTCAGACCCCAATGGGTGGGTGTTTGGAAGGGGCAACGATACATGACACCCAAGTAGGCATGCCCTCGACCTAATTTCTTATGGCACAACTTGTGCTCAAAGACTCGATGGTTCATGGGATTTGCTACATTCTTCATCAATGCAAGAGTTAAGATACCTATTACTGAGAGTTGTTTTGGTTTCTCATTACAAAAAGAGTTATAATGATGCCCATGCACACATAGTGAATGGGATGGCAATGGCACACTCCCTCTTTCTCATTTTAGTTCCTTGGCATGATTCGTGTTGGGGGTTCATTATTCGACCATGGGTGATGATACTTATCATTTTACCCATCTAAGAGGTAGAATGAAGTGACCCTCATGCCCATCCTAGGCCAAAGGGGCTCGGGGTATGAAGGTACCCTTACCTTCTTGGTGTCTTGTTAATGCATTCATATGTCATTCATTGAGTAGGTTTTAACAATGATCCTTTCATAGGTTCACCTATGAAAACCTTATAACAACTTTTCCATCCTCTAAATGATAAAGTTTAGTGGGTTTCTCGCAACATCACAAGTAGTGAACTGTTCACATTATCGTGATCCAAACACTTCACCAGATCATTCAATTGGTATGAACAATAGGTGGTGTATACAAAGGGCAAGGACATAGTCAATGTGAGCTGATCACTCGTGCATACTAGGAATTCTTTGTTGAAGACCAATAATTTCTATGATCTATCCCTATTATGATGAAATTTCAAAGATTACCTGAGCCTTTCAACCAAGGTTATAGACTCGTTGAATACATCAATGTAGCATGCATGCATCCCAGAACATCTAAGGGCATCATAGACTTGTTATTACCTCAAACTTCCTTGGTTTAAGTCACCATTGTCCTTGTAAGAAGCTAGACATGAAAGATCACCTTTGTGTAGCTAGTTAACAAGCTGAGGTCTTGTTCGTTAATGGATTTGACCAAGCAAATCTCTCCACCAACTAAGTTTGACTTGTACCCCCTAAGGACACAACACGGATGAAGGATGGCAAGACATTCGATTCCCATTAATTTACAGGATCTAGACTGTGCCCCTAGGGTATGATGACCACATGAGGGGAGATTAAAGAGGATGATAGGTAGATAGTTTGATGCATCTATCATGGAGCCTGCCAACACACACAATCATTACACCACTCATATGCCCATTGCATACAAGTGGCAACATCCATAAACACTGGTCTATAACCTACCCAATCAATTAGTTGATGAGCGAGTAAAGGAAATGATGTATGAGGCCATGCCATAACCACTTGGCATAGGAAAAACACAAGCAAGGGCCATGAGACTACCCTCGTCATCCAATAGGAAACAACAGCATGACACCACCAATGCTTGGTTTGGCCGAAATTGCACACATAAACTTTGCTATCACCACCCTAAAGGGATGTTGCCTAACTTAGGGACTTATTCCTGAGGTCTTAGGTAGCATTAACTGTATACATGGGCTTGGCCAAGCCAAGGCATTTTTATGGTCAATGAGAATGGACCACAAGATTACCAAATACCTGAGAGACTTGGCTGAACTTAGGAAGAAGGGTGGAGCTTGGAAAAGAATGGGAAAATGAAAAAATGAAAAAATAAGTTAAGCTAGCTTGCAAAAGAAAAAAAGCCCAAGCAAGTGAATCCCTAACTGAGATTCTTTTTGTTCAGTGAGTACAATGAAGATGGAGGAAGCAAATGTGGAAAAAAATTGAGCAAGAAAGTTGAGCATGCCAAAATCTAAAGAACAGAAGAAAAGAAAGAAAAATGGGCAAAAATAAAGTTTAAGGAATGATTATTTAGTCAAGCTTACCTTTTTTACCTTGAAAGTTTAATTACGAACAATGTTAGACAACTAATGCATTGTTAGGGTACTTGAACCTAAATGATTTTTATTATACCTTGACCCTAGCCTTACATTACATGCTTATGAAAGTCCTAAATGATCCTGGGTTATATGTTCATTTTCATCAGTGGACAAAGATATGATGAGCAAACTTATGGAACTTGAGCACACTTTATTGATATTTGTTATTGAAGTTTCACATTTTGCATAATATTATTAGATTTCATGCAAGGATATGTGAGAGGTGTTACTTGTTTCTGGAACCATAGTTAAGAATGATCTTAAGTTAGTTGGATTTTTATATCTTAGCACTTGTTCATCATTTTGCTTTAGTTATATCCATTATTCAATCTATGACGCATTCATGTTGAATAAGGCATTAAGAGTATATGATGATTCTTGCTCAATCCTGTTTTGCTTGAGGACAGCAAAAGCTTAAGTTTAGGGGTTTTATTACATTAGAATTTTAGCTTTTTCATGATCATTTTTAATGTAATTTTACTCATATTTTGGCTTGTTCCTTGGGATTTTTGGTAAAATTGCTCTTAAATACACATTAACCTTATGTATAAGTACAAATAATGAAATTGAGAAATTTTGGACATCTTTTATACAATTTGGAGGATTTTTGGTGCAATTTGTGCAAATCGCCTCAATCAGTGTCAATAGGTTACATTGACATTTAGGGAGTCTTTCTTGACTTTTTTTGCATGATTTTTTAGTATTATTTTCATAGTTTTTTCTAGTAAATGTATGATAAATATATTCATAAAATGCTTGAATTTTTTACCAAAAAAAATGAATGACACAAGGATACGTGGGTGCATGGACATGTGTATGGGAGGTAGAGTATGTGGTGTCACAAGCTAGTAGCAAGAGCAATAAGTAGAAAGGCTACGCTGGCTTTTTAGGAGGCTGTGATTGGCTATTGAATTGACTTGATTAGATCATCTATTATAGATGAATGGAGAGCAAAATTAATAAAGAAAGTGTAGGCGCCAAACAAACAGCAAAGTAGCAAGAGAAATATGCAGAAGAGGAAAAAGCCTCTAGAAGCCTAACTATTTAGAGATTTTTCTAGAGTTTTTTTAGACTTAAGCCTCCTCCCCTCTACCTATAAATAAGAGGAAAGAGCTGGCCATTGGGAACCTTTAGCCTAGGTTTAGATTTTTTTTTCTTTATTTCCTATATTTTCTTTTTCTGTTCTTTAAACTTTTTTAGAATCAAAACTATCTTTTTCTAGATTTTCTTCATTGAATTTTGCTACCAATTTACATTTTTTAGTGTATTTTTTTTAATGATCTTGAAGAATCTTGCAATAAAATTTACATTTTCAATAATTTCTAGCTCAAATCATGCGATTTTTCATTACTTCTCAAGATGATTTTGAAATAATTTTCTTTGATATATCTAATATTTTTGGATTGAAATTCTATCAAATCTAACTTGTTTTTGTTGATTTGTTTTTCACAAATTCTTCATTCATAAAGCTACAAACATAGTCAAAAATCATCTTCAAATTTACAGCACATCAATTCATATTAGAGTTAGAAGTCACAGCTAGATGCCAGTGACTGAGTAGGCTAAATATGAGCAATCAACTTTGGCATAGAACTTCTCTCCCCTTGGAGATCTGTTTGCCATCTTTTCACTTTAGATCATTAGTTTTAATTGTTACTTGCTATATTTTGATTAATTGTTTTCATTTTAGTTGAATCTAATGGCTATTTGGATTGAAAGTGGTAAATATCCTCCGTTGTTGCTTAGTTGTGCACTATTTAGATTTGCAAGTTGTTGAGTTGGTTTTTCTTTAATTTATGTGATTGTAGAAAACTTGTTGTTGAACACATCCTTAGCTCATATGAAGTTCTTTTCCAAGTAAATGATCATATATTGAATTATATTTTAAACTTCCATGCAATTTCAGTACAAGCCAGATGCAAGTTAGTTTCTATTCATTGGTTGCTATAATTTTCTTCAAGTTTTCTACTACAATTTTATTTTTCATTTAGTCCTTTACTTTTTCATACAAATTCTAGTTTAGGTGTAGTTCTATTTGTGCCATTTAGAAATCCAACTCGTGAAGTGTAAAAATTCAATTCCTAGTATATGCAAATTACAGTGTAGATTTTGTTTATTGGTTGATGTATTTTTTTTCCAAGTTTGTTACTACAATTTAAATGTACATTTACTTCTTCATTTAGTTTAAGTAAAGGTCCATTTGTTCATAGTTAGGAGCCAAATCAAAAATTAGTTTCTAGCTTGTGTTTGTTCTTTGCCATTTCTAGATTGATGTATCTATTTGATTGATTCTTCTTTTAAATTCTATCCATTCTCTACTCTATAGATCACGTGTGCATATAAGTTGCTTGAGGGTTGTCTCAAATCTAGTTTAGGTTCAAGAAATTTTGCATGTTGAGCTTTAAGCACATTTGCAAGATTCCACTCATTTCATGATAATGCATAGGCCTTATTTCTAGATGTGAGCATCAATTTTGGTTTTTTTATTTTCACATCATTTTTATACATGCATTTCATGTTTCACTTTCAACCATGCATTTTCTTTCAATTATCACTTGCTCTTGCTTTTTAGGTTTAGTTGTACATAATTTGGTTGTCATTTAGATTAGTTATTGTGAGCAATTTTTGGTGAAATTTTATTGGTTAATCTTTCACTTGCATTTTATTTTCCTAGCAATAATTCACTATTTTCCATGAATTGATTTCTTATTAGGTTTTAGTTGGTTATTTATATTTGTTATAGTAGAATTTTGATTTTGATATATTCAGTTTTAAGTAATTTTTGTTATTTTGCATATTAGCTTTTTACTATTTGTTAATTTTGTAGTAGTTAACAAATTTCTATATCCTAAAAAGCATATGCACCTATAATAAGCATCATTACAAGTTTTAATATCCTACATACTATTTAACAAACAATTTTCATCTTTATCTCAAATTGCTTTAACAGAAAACAAAACATTGCACAAACAACTATTTTATTAATTGATCTAAAATTAATAAGTAATACAAAGGCATCATATTTCATCTTTGTTCAGAAATCAACATTATTTTAATTAAACTTAAAATTAACTTAACCTACATAGTAATATCCATACATCAATATTGTCATACATCCAAATAATGCATAAACATCTACTTATTGCCTAAAATATACACTAAGAACATGATCTATGAAACCACCATGACTATCTTGCATAGACATGCATCAAATTTACTTTTTACCAATATTCCTTTGTATGTTTTCATCTTCTTTTTTTTATTTTTAACAATATTACTAGGCTATTTAATTCATCAATGTTGAAGGATTTCTTATGTTGCATATTCTCAATGCTTAACTCTTTGTTTTCTGGTAATAAAATATTCTTTTGACTCATTAATTCTTCATTCACATTTTTCAGGTGACCTTTATAAATGAGTTTATCATCATTACTTTCAACCTAATGAAAAAATTCACTCCCACCAACTTGCAACAAAGGTAAATACCACAAGTCATTAGCCAAAATAAATCCCTAATTATTGTAAAGCCTAAAACCAAAAATTATTTACAACAAATCAATATATCCTTATATTTCTAATGAGTTCAGTACCTATTATTTCAACAAAGGAAATATTATAGCTCATAGGTTAATAACATTAATAAATCTCAATTCTCAAATAATAAAATAGTACCAAACTTTTTAATATAACCCTAAATGAAATCTCAATTAAATCCACAATTTTGTTATTCAACCCAAATGAAAACCAAAAGTTCCACATAATTTAGTACTTATTTTTTCAACAATTATTGATTGGATTAATAACTTAGACTAATATATCAAAATAAAAAAAATTCAATACCCAATTTTCTAATTTTACCCTAAATCAAAATCCAAGTAAATTCCTAATTTTGTTCCTCAACTTGAACTCAAAACCCAATTTAGTGTCCAATAACATACCTTTTTTTATTTTGGGTAGACATAAAATTTCTTCCTTTTGTTCCATAAGTGGTGGAGGTGCAAATTGGAGCCCTTAAACCACTTTGACAAAAAAAAAATCATAATGTTTTGCTCATTTTGAACTTGAGGTGGATCCAATCTTTATCATTTAAATAAGATACAAAAAAGGAAAGAGAATTATTGAAGCACCAAGTCAGAAGAAGCCTTGCAATTTCAAACCCTAAGTACCACACTTTAATCTCACTTTTTGTAACCATTCGAAAGGCCCAATTTGAAAACTTAATCCTTTTTAGTTTCTTTCAACTATTTCTTTTTCTTTTTAAACCAAATTTTCCCACAGGGATTTTGTTATTATTGGTAAAAAATAAAACAAAAAACTTTTTTTTTATTGAAATTAAAATCTGATGTGAAAATTCTATTGTATGACATGTGTTTTTAACAATAGTCATTATTCTTTAATTGGCCATTTAAGACATGTTAGCATTTTATCTAATGGATTTAAGCTTTGGGATAAAGTGTGTTATGGAATAAAAGTTCAACTACGAATGTGATAGTTTTAATTCTTAAGGTACCAATGTGAAAAAAAGTATAAAGTACATGAGTCCTTTTTGTATTTAACCCTAATAAAACATGTTCCTGTGGAGGATAATCTAGGAAATCCTCTAACTAAGCCTTTATCCCAGCAAAAACATAATAAGCATATAGCACGATATGATATTAGATACATAAACAAGCTATAGTGCAAGTAGGAGAATGTTGGAGTATACTTTAGATGCCAATCAAACTTGTACAAAATACTCATCTTTTATTGTAGATTTTGAATCTAATAAAAACTTTTGATTTATCTATAAACTTTCAATTACATGATAAATCCTTAGAATAAATAAGCTTTGCAAGGGAATTACAAACAAGTTGTAATTATGAGATCATCAAATCATCAAAGTTATATTTCTTAAATGTTTCATGTCAATGCTTTGTCAAGAAAGGACATTAATAAAAGCTATTAAGATCGGTACATGATTATGCACTTGCTTTGAATAAAGTAACTAATCTCATAAGTTGAAATTTGGATAAACTTGAGCTAACATGTAGATGCTTGTTGCAAGAATAAGTTTATTGAATATGACTTGATTAGGGGTGATAATGGTTTGAATCGGATTGAATTTGGTTCAATTTTTTGAATAATGCATTTTTAAAATCTGAACCAACCTTTTTTTAAACTAATATGATTTGAATTAAATTCTACCGGTTTGATTTGGTTCATCGATTTTTAAATTTTATTTATTTTATTTTTTGTATATTATTTTAACAAGATTTTTAATATATTTAAATAAGTTTATATATAAAATAACTATTTTTATTTTATAAACATTTAAAAAATATATAGTTCGATTCTTTTTTTTTTGTTTTTCACATCCCAATCCAAAATTCGATTCAAGCTTAATATATATATTTAATATCTAACCTTAATATGAACTGAGTAAGAAAAAAATCGATTCGAATCGAATCAAACACAATTGTTTCATAGCAGTTTTTGTTTTTTCAATTTTTTCTCACCCCTAGACCCAATATAAGAATGCCATTTGGTAGATCACTTAAGTGTCTATGTGATTAGATAATTTTGAAAGTGCACAAGCAATTCAAGTAATAATAGAGATTATAAAAGTCTCAATGTCAATCCCAAGAGAATTAGTTTAAAACATTCCTAAGCTAAGTACATTTTATCCCTATACTCTTTTAAAGTTGGTTCGATCAAAAAATAAGCATGAAAATTAATTACAAAAATAACTATGAATAAAGCATAAAAAAATATAAAACTAAGTAAATGAAAAAAAAATGAACAAGAAAAACAAGTATATGAATGATATTAAATGAAAAATGCAATAACTAAACTAAATGAAATCATATTTAAAATGAAAATTAAGAATTAAAAATCACAAAATTCAATTAACTAGCCTAAACTAAAACTAGAAGGAAAATTATGAAATCTGTAATTAAATGAACATTGCAAATTGAACAAACTTCTAACACTATTTTTCATTAAAATTGCACATAATCAATTTAAACAAGCTGGAATTTCAAAGGTCTATCAAAGAACAACATGATAAATCACTTTGAAAAGCAAAAATCAAAGAAAATCTACACAAACTCAATGGAAGAACCAATGAAACCAAAACTAGTAACTAGCTTATAAAAGGAACTTGAATCAGCTCTTTTAGATCTAGATGATATATAAACAAATGCAAATGAGCTGGAAATGAAACGATCAATTAAAGAACTAGAATTAAAACTGATTTAAAGAACAAAAAGTGCAAGAAAAATGCAAGATCTAACTAAGAAAATCTAAAATAGAATTTCAAATTTCAAATTGCAACTCACCAAATTGAAAACAAAAAAAATTATATCTAACATCCTATAATGAAAATGAACTTAAATTGAGTTAAGGAACACTTTATCAACAAGTTTTCTATAAGATTCAACCTAAAAATGGTAGAAATTAACAAGGAAATAAGCTTACTAAGCTATCGAACCAAATACATAACTAAGCATAAACAAAATATATTCAACAATTTTGATCCAAACAGCTAATAAAATGTAAAGAAATGAATTGGATCAAGCAAGATTCAACAAGTAAACAAGCAAAACTAAGGATTTATAGTGAAAAGATGATGAACAACTCACCAAGGAAAAGAGCAATTCCATGTTAAAGTTGATTGATCACATCTTACCTGTACTTGTCACCTGTATCCAGATGAATCTTTTAAACTTGATCTGGAATGCTGTGGTGCAAGTTTGAGATTGAATTTTAATATTTTGTAACTAGTTAAATTAGGAAACTATGAAAAAAATGAATAAAAGCAAGCAAGATTTGAGATATCATCAAAAAATTGCAGGTAGGTCAGAACTAGTCGATTGAAAAATAGATTTGAGTATCAACAAAAAATCAGTAGATTTGATCTATAAATCAATAAAATTTGCAAGTTTCATAGCCAAAATTATAAAAAATATTGAAAAATACTAGAGGAAATGTAAAAGTGCAATCAAAATCAATAGAAAAACATAAAGATCAAGGGTTCTTTAGTTGCTCATAAAATAAAATGTAGTAAAAGAAAGAACAGATATTAAAGACCAAGAAAAATAAAATCCTAAGCTAAAGTCTTTCTAAAATAGTTGGCTACACTTCTATTAATAGGCATGAGAATGATGAATGGAGCCTCTAAAAATCTCTCTAAAATATCTACAATGAGATAAGCTTCTAGAGACTTCTTTCCACCCTGTTTCTACACTTTGTGCATGATCATTTGTAGGCTTCTTTGCTTTTTTTCAATTGCAAGCCTTCCTTATGCATTTTGACACTTCCAAAAAGTTCAAGTAATAGCCAATGAAAGCTCTTTGAATTACAAACTCAATTCAGCTCTTTGGTGCCTTTAATTGTAGCCGACTCCTTGCACTTCTGGTGGTCAATTCATGTACCATGCATGTCTAAGCATCCTTCATATATATTTTTTTTCTTTTGTAAAAATTTCCAAACACTTTATTAATATATTTATCCTACAAAAATTATGAAATTAATACTAAAAATATATGCAAGAAAAATCAAGGAAATTCCTTTAATGTCAATTTTGCTTATAGAACTAGTTTAAGCCATTTGCACAAATTGCACCCAAAATCCTCCAAAAATGTATCAAAATTATTCAAAATTCTTTGATTTCATAATTTGTACCCACATATAAGATAAATGTGCATTTAGGAGTAATTTTCCCAAAAATCTTAAGGAACAAGCCAATATATATGGAAATTTGCATTAAAAATATGCATGAAAATATTAAAATTTTAGTGCAATCAATAGGACAACATTCTCATGTGTTAGTTGTATAAGTGATCGTTTGACTTGAGATTGCTACTGATCTTATAACTTTGATTTTATCTTACTTATGGTCCTAATTATGTTTGCCCAATTAAGTCTTATTAGGTATAACATGAGACATATAATATATGCATGTAGCAATCGATAAAAAATCCATTACTTTGACTGATCAACAGAATATCTCATCTAGTCTTCAAAAGAATTTAACTCCAAAAATCTTTTGCCAAAATGGAATAAAGTTTTTGAATGGTTCAAGAACTTATTCATAGAGTTAATATATTAAATCCGAGACTTAATAAGGTTGGACAAATGAGTAGACACTGATCTATAATCAAGTTAAATTGAGATATTAAGTGGTGAAAAGATAATAGTTATACTAAGAAACTAAGTACGAATAGGTTAGACAAACTTCATTGACTTTTCTTTAACAATTGAGAGTCATGACTCATTGCTAGATGACAACCATGATCTATAAATATAAAATTGGTTAATTGGATAATTAATGATGAATCAAATGAGTTGGATTTCATCAAATCCAAAACTTTGAATAATTACAATCTTATTACCAACTTGTTAAGAAACTTAATGGGTCACACATATAGGACATGATTTATGAATGATTAAATTTATGTAGGATTTAATAGAAAAAAGTCGGGAACTTTAAAAAGTTAATTATGGAAAGTAAAGTCCAAGGGTAATAGTTAGTGACACTAATCCTATGCCTAGTTGGATTATGGCTCCACACTCCTCTATTTAAAGACCCTATGGATGATCCCAACTACATAAAATTGTGAAGACAATAACACATTTTTTTCCCTAGTCTCAAATATTCAAAAGCCCTAAAGAGTTAAAGAAAGGGAGGTTGCTACTACAACACACTACTAGCATAATATTTTGGGCTAAGTTTCTTCCCATCCTTAAGAAGGTTCTTTCTCCAAGTTCGTGTGGACTATTATTAAAGTCTAGTCACTTGAAAAATGGAAGGTTTGCAACAGCCTAACTTGATGGTCTTAGAGGATTGGTGTTTTAATAAAACCAAAAAAAAAAATTTACCAGCAAAATTACATCATGATATCAAAGCTTGATCTTGTGATTGAGAATGATTTTTTTTCTTTTTAAATTTCATTATGTATATGCCTTTATTATGTTCAAATCCCAACATTGGTTTGATAGTGAACCAAAGATGGGCTTATATAGCAGAGGAAAAATGGAGTGAATGATAATTCTATATTTTCTAGAATTATCATAGGATTTTTATGCTAAATTATAACACTTCTATACTTGATATTTTCTTAATTTAATCTATTTTCCACCTAAATGTGCGAGTTGTCCTAATTGTAGGAAAATGGAAGATTAAGGTGGACTAAATTGGAAATACATGTGAAGGGTAAATTCAAGGTCAAGTGGCTGAATTAAAGAGCTAAATGTGGAAGCCAAATGAGATGCAAAAAGCTAGCCAAAGACTTGAAGAAAACAAAGCAGCAGCGGCGTTAATTTGGAGGCCATTTGAGGGCTATTTTGCAAGTTATTAAAAGCCGAATTTGACCTGGTTTTCAGCCACAATTGAAGACATTTATTCAAGCTTAAAATGGTAATTTTATGAGCAAAGATTGGAAGCAAAAGCAATAGTTAAAGAAGCGAAACAGTGGCTGGGCACATGCAGCTTTCCGTTTCTATGGTTAAAAGAACTACCTATTTCGGTTTTGCATGAGCCAAACCAAGTTGGAAATTGCCCATGCTAATTTGAAAAAGCCTTAAAGGAGTTAAAAAGCTGCCAAGACTATAAAACAATGCCAGCCACGTTCCTAGAATGTCCAAGCCAAAAAATTCTCCCTTAGTGCATGAATGAGCTACATGAAAATGCATGTTCTACCAAGGCTCGAAAGTCAAGGTTTTGGAGGGATTTTTGGGGTGAAATTTTTAAAGCTGGCTTGAAATAGTCTTCCTTTCTCGTTAAATGACAATAGCGAACAAGAATTTCCACATTTAAGACCATTGACCCCATGCAAAGGGGAGACAATTTGTCAATGCCAATTAATTTTTCAATGCTTTCAGATTTTACACCACTGTATCTTCTAACTTTTTGGTGTTTTGGAAAGATTTTTTGGCTGTAAAAATCGGAGGGGGAAATGAGCAAACAAGGGGAAACAAGCTTGAGTGGATTAGATATTAAAAAGGAAGGTCACATGCATGTAATAATGGCGAGCTGATTGAACAATCTCAATTCTGCCAGATTAGAGAAAGCCACGGTTTAAAGGCTGAGGTCTGCAAAAATTGACCTTTGATAAGCTTAGTTGTGCTACCAACCTACCTCACACATGGCTTTTTACTATTCTTTCATTGGACCCCACATTGAAGCTCACATGAAGAATGAATGACATTGACAAGAGGGCAATAACAGTTTCGATTTTTCTCATCCTCAAAGAAGTTCATGTTTGACTTGGCTTCTTGGAAGGTTGAGATTGATTAATTTAGACCATTGATCATCTGAAGGAGACCTCAAGATTGGCTATATTGGAGCTAATGGTCGGCCTTAGTGGGAGTTTTTTTTCCATTTCTCTTTTTAGTCTTTAGGTTAGTCTCTCAAGGTCAGTTGGCAGAACACTTGCTGGCCGACCAGACCTTCACGGAGACACCATTTGCTTCTTATTTTCAGTTTATTCTGCTGTACCTTTTTTGCCCTTTAAGCTCTCCTTTAGCTTGTTTAATTTCCATTCCTTGCAAACATTGAAATTTTCTTGTATTTCCTTGTTATATTTCAAGTTCAGTTTACATTAGATGCTGCCAGTTTTTATTTCCAGATTTCAGTTTCTATTCTCTTTATTTTTTCAGTATTCTTGCATGTATTTGAAGCTCTTTGAAGCTTGGAAGTGATGGCCTTGGATGCTAGTTTGATGGAAACATCCTAGGCTCCAAGATCTTGACTCATTAATTGTGCGTCTATTTACTTACACTTTATATTTCATGTTTATTAAAGTTTCTGCCGAATTTTTACTTACTATTTATTTTGTAATTTCTTTACAATTTTTATGGTTAAATTATGTTCTTATTTCATGTTAATATGTTATTTATTTGTTTGGTTTAATGCTTAGTTACATATGTTTCATTTCAAGCCTTTTTCCTTTAATTTTCATGCTTGGTTTTCAAGTTAGTTTTTGTTCATGTTCTATTTGGTTTTTGCCCATCATCACCTGTACATGTTTTGTTCATTTTTAAGTCTATTTTGAACATGTGTTGTTGATTTCCAGTTATCATGCCGTTATTTTCATATTTGGTTGCATTTAGCTCATTAGATCCATAGTTTAGCTAATGTTTTATGTTCCAATTTGTGTTTTCTTTTCTTTCTTTTTTTTAAAGCATTTCTGGTCCGCTTTAGGAAATATTCACCTACACCTTTTTGGTTTATTTTCAAGTCCATTTTAAAGTAGTAAACCCAAATTTTCCAATTCCTTTAGGTTAGCTCATATTTTCATGTCATATTAGGTGATGGCTCTTAATTACCTTACACTTTAAGGACTCAGGTTTGCATGAACTTTATTTCTATCTATGTTTGGTTTTTGCATATGGTTGGTTCCATTTTAATTCTATATTAACCATGAGAAACAATTTTTTATTTTTATTTACATTTCATGCATGTTTAGGTAGTAAATAGTCACATAGGTCATGTAGGAATTTAAGTTAATTTACTTGCAAATTTAATTGTTTGCATTTAAATTATTATGCTTTCATGTTTAATTTCCTGTTTAAGTGTGTATATCTTATTTTTCATGTCTTAGTTAATTTTTTCTTAATTGTCTATTTTTTTAGCAACTTTCCATTTTTTTTTTAGTAATATTTATATTTAGTAAGCTTTAGTTCTTAGTTACATTTTCCATAATTTGTAGTAATTAGATTTTTAAATATTTGGTAATGATTAATTTTCATGTAGGATAATTAAATGGAAAAACAAAATTTTTGTTTGACTAGATATATTGCAAGTAGAAACAATACTTAGCCCTAAGTCTAACACTTAATCCTTGTGGGAGATGATACTTGATACTTCCTATCTATATTACTTGTGCGACTTGTACACTAATGGATTTCAGCAATAGTGAAAAATTAAGAAAGTTGATAGATGGCCCATAATAGATGAAAAATTCAATCATTTATAAAAAAAAAAAAAAAGGTTTTGGAAATTTTCAAGAATGATGATAACATTCGGATAAAAAAAATAAATTGGATAATCACAAAAAATTTCTTGAAACTATCAACAAACAATCCTTTTTTTAAAATCTCAAATTCTAATCAATCAACCATAACAATGTCAATTAACAAATTATCCTAGCTTGACTGACATTTTGTTATATCAATTGAAAGATTAAAGCCCAATAAATCATCTTAAACAAGGGCCAAATGACATGAGATTCCCAAAGAATGAAAGAAAACCTTGGGTATTGCATTTTCCCAGAGATCACACTTTCTCCCAAAATCTATGATTTCACAAACCAAATGCCCCCTAAGTGTAAATAACTAATTTTGTCCTGGTAAAATATAGCCAAATGTGAAACTCTTAAAATCCAATCGGTTCAAATCCAATATTTCTTTAATTTTGACAAATTTTAAAAATCAAAATTCGAACCAATTCAATCCAAACACTCCAAGGTCAAACATGATCAAATAAAGTCAAAATTGATCAAACTTGGTCAAAATAGATGAAACTCAGGTTAATTTTTAAAATTCGCATCTAATTGGGTTCAATATGGCTTGGAAATGAGATTTGTGATTTTAGAACATTAAAAACCTGATTACATATTGGGAAGGGTAAAATTATTGAAATGCCTTTTAGGGGTATTTTTTAAATTGAACTTCTGGAAGTTAGATTTTCATGAAAACGTTTAGATAAAGATTAAATATTATTTAACAATTTTTAGTGCATAAAAACCCCAATTGCACATTACGAGTTGTGAAATTACTAATATAACCTTAGGTGTATTTTCATAAATTGACTTTCTCGAGTTCAAAATTTAGTGAAAAACTTCAGATCATGATTTAATATTATTTCATGATTTTTGAAAAATTGAAAACCTTGATCATACTTCAAAAACTATGAAATTACTAAAATACCCCTAATGGCATTTTTGTAAATTGACTTTCTCGAGGTAAGTTTTTCACAAAACATTTTAGATCATGTTTTTAAATTTTGTATGATTTTTGGTGTATTAAAAGCTTTGGTTGCACCTCAAGAGGTAAGAAATTACTAAAATATCCTTTAACAGTAATTTGTAATTTAACCTTTCCGAGATTTGATTTTTACAAAAATTTTCAAGCAATGATTTTATATATTTCAAGATTTTTAGTGTTTTAAAATCACAAAAAAGATGATGGAAGCATAGTTTTCCATGAAATTGGCCTAGAAACCAAAGACATTCTAATAGGGGTAGATTGGTTTTTTCACATGGTTCTAGCAGCATTCAAAATTCAACCTTTAGTCATAAACATTTTGAATTGTGGGATGATCTTCAAGGGTTGGATCCAATGGTGAAAGATGGTTCCTTGCAAAGAAAACAAGGGAGAAAGGATGGTCATTAGATGAAGATTTGATCCAAAGGCTTGCATAGCTTGTGCATGAGATTCTTATTCATCCTTAAGGGTTGGGAGAATAAGGTTTTTGAGAAAAAAAAGCAGCAAGGAGTGGTCTGAAAATAGAGGGGAAAAATAAAAAAAAAATTAGAGGAAATTTACAGAAGCACGGAGAAAGTATAATTTCTATTCCATGTTTGCATTTTCATAGCATCCAATGACATTTTATCATACTTTTTAATATCATTTAGTCTTTAATTTTTCTATCTTTTTTTCTTAAGAAATTTATAGTTTTTCATCTCTTTTAATCCAAGCTTGAATCAAATTCTCATCCAACTAAATAATAGTTTGGATTAAAATTAAAAGAATCAAGCAACAATAAAAACAACTCCACCATTGTTTGCCTTTAGAGGTTTGGCCAACCTTGCTTCTCCCATGGCCAAACCTTTTTTGGTCTATTCTTAATGTTTTCCTTGCTTCTAATTTGGCTTATGAATGATTTGATTGTTGGTTTAATTGTTATTTGCATCAATTTTGCTTAGTTTAGAGATGTATGTTTCATGTTTTGGATATATATGTTTGTTTCTATGGTTTCCTCATTTGTTAGTTGGTTACATGTTTAATAAAATTCTTCTCATGACATAAATGTCTTTATATGATGATTCTACAAGTGCTAGATGCATCATGTGGTTATAAGAGATACTGTGAAATTGTGGAGATGCCATGAAAAGGTTCAACAAACCATTCCCATGCTTGGCTGAAACCTTCTAGCATGATTGGTGGCTAGATGTTGTTTATACTAAATGTGTTGGCTTGCGTTCTTACATTGTTCTTCTAGTTTTCAATGTGTTTGATCAAATTTTTCATAAGAAAAAAGCTAGTTTAGTAATTTTTTTGGTTGTTTTATGATTATTGGCATGAATTTCAAAAGAAAAAAAAATGGTAGAGCTTTTTAAATTTAAAAAATCTTAGTGTTTGATCCATTTTCATCACGTTTTTGCATACACATTATTTCTCATATAGTTTCAAAAATGCCTAGATTTTTAATAAGTTTGTCCATAGCATCTTTCATGCATCAAAATTTACATTTTTACCAATGACATTTTTGTTATTTACTTTTGCCACACACATTTTCCATGCAACCCTAAAACCACCTTTTAAACCTTAAAACAAACCCTAAGCTCTAGCCTACCCTAAACCATAAACCAAACCCTAACCTTAACTTAAACCCTAAACTAACTCTAAACCCTAAACCAACCAAAAACTACCAAACCCCAAACCACCCTTTAAACCCTAAACCAAACCCCAAGCCCTAAACTAAATCCTAAACTAAACCTAAACCCTAAACCCTTCCGAACCTTACACCCAACCATAAAAACTAAACTAACCCTAAACCAATCCTTAAATCCTAAACCAAACCCTAAGTCCTAGCCAGAACCTTAAATCTTAAGCCAAAACCTTAAACCTTAAACCAAAACCCTAAGTTAAACCTCAAATTGATCCAAACCTTAAACGAAACCCCAAACCCTAACCTAGGCACTAAACCTACCCAAAACCTTAAAACCCTAAACCAACCCCCAAACCAAAAAATCAACCCTTGACCCCATTCATGCATTTGCATATCATTTTACTTTGTTGTTACATGTATTCTTAAATTGTCATGCATTCATACATTTTCATTCATATTCAATTGTCATGCATCCATATTATTGTTATGTACATACGTGCTATGCATACGTTTTCCAAAATGAGTTTTCCAAGGAAAAAATATTTTTTAAATAAGATGACATCTCAATTAAAAATAATCTTTGAGAAATGGTCTATATATAAGGGACTCTTGATGGTTATCATTTATGTGAGATATTATCTTGGTTTTGTGGGGCAATTTGAAAACCTTTAAGTTAGAGATGCTTTTTAAGCTCTACCTAAATATAGGTGAGTGAAAGAGGTATATTGATACTTAAGACATTTTCATCTTGATGCAAAATAATAATAATAATAATAAAATGCTTTGTTTCCTAAAAAAATTGATTTATTTTCAAAAGAAAAGAAAAAAATTCAAGTTTTGCAAAAGATAGGAATTAACTTCTAGACATTAGAATAGGACCATTTTCATCAAAATCTAAGGATTGCATGCAATCAATTGGTATCATCTTTAACGGACATTACAGGGATACTAATCTTTCTCCAATCATAACCGACTCCTAAACCTAAACTTTGTTTGCTTATACCATAAATTGTTCTTTTATAAAACTTTAAACCCATTTTATATGTTTTATCAAAAAGATAAAATTCTTGGGTGGCTTATCACACAATAAAAAAGTTTGGTAACGACTCTTCATTTTTACTTTTTATTAAAAATGCTTTTGAGCACCCTACTCATTTTTTTCTCATTCCCCAAGTCCGAAGGTCGAGTTCCATAGGCCTGTACATCGCAACAACTTGGCAATTCCACTAGGGATACATTTTTAAAGAGTCAAGCCAAAAATTGATTGTATATTATCCTAAATTTTGGTTTAATGGTTTTGGTTAGTGTTTAGTCTTAATTCCTTGATTTTAATTTTCTCATTTTCTTAAAAATTTTAAAATTTAAAAAAAAATTAAAAAATTTTATTTTGATTTTTATTTCCTTTGTTATGAAAGAACTATAAAAGAAAAAAAAAGTGTGTTTCACATTTCATGCATATTTTAGTTGTCATTTATTTTAAATTGTTGTTACTTATTCTATTTTAATAATTGTGGGGCATTTAGGATAGGGGTATTTTTAGGAAAATGTGAAAGGTTTGTATGTTCTTTCGCACACACATCTACATTGTAGGGATAAACTCCATACCCGAGTTTTAATCCTTTTCAAGAGGAAGTAAAATAGTTATGCTATCATGAGGTGTAAATTTTCGCAATGGCTAGTGAAACACTCCCACTCAAATTGAAACCTTTCTATTCATAGGCTATAATGGGTGAAGATTAGGGTGCCTCATTAGTTTGTGATTGATAATGATGTGAGGAATAATTTGAAAACCTTTAAATGCTCAATTCCTAACCCAACATATAGTGAACTTTAAGGAGCCAACCATAGGTAGAGTCTTATTGACCTTATCTCTAGAAATTACTCAAATTAGGTCATATGAAGGAACATTCTAATACAATTTATATTTAGGGATAATAATGATGCAAATATGACTAAAAGTTAAAAAAAAAAAAAAAGAATAATAATAAGAAAAAAGCAATTTTTCAAAAAAAAATTTCTTTTTACATATAGTTTGATTCGCTTAATGTTTGTCCAAAATGTGCATCTTAAATAAATGTTTTAAAATAAAATTTCTTTTAAGAATCCAATGAACCCAAAAAAAAGGAAGGAAAAAATCCAAAACAAAAAAAAAATTTGTTTATTGGCTAAATAAAAAAAAAGAAAAACAACAAAAATGGAAAAAAATTCCAAGTCCTAGTCATTCTATGTGGAATAAAAAAATGTGTTCTTGAATTTTTTTCCCTTCTAGAAAAAGAAAAAAGATTGTGTCAAGGTTGTTTCCTTCCTTGCATTTCATTTGATCTTGTTTGCATACATTTTCATGTTCTTGAAGGTTGAAATAGTATGATAGTACATGCACTCCATCTCAAGTACATTTTAATAAAATAACGCATGCATTTCATTTCATGCATATCTTAGTAGATAGCACATGCTTTCTATATCATGCATGTAATAATAGATAAGTACATGTACTCCATCTCATGCACATCTTAATAGATGGTATGCGCATTCCATCACATGTACATTTTAATGGTAGTGTAACCTCATTAGGTTTGCATAACATAGGCATTGCATTCTATCTAGACGTATCTCATTCATATAATATGTCAATGCATCTCATATAAATATGTTGCATTAGTCATCTCATTAATCATGAAGTAAGTCATTGCATTTCATACATAAAGATTCATGAATGATAGGATGTTATAAAACATGCATTGTACAAATTACATTTCATGAGAACATATACCACCATCCCTACAACAAGACCTTACATTTCTTGCATACACATTCATTTTTATCATTTGGACCGTGTACATATAAAAATTCGTTGCTTAAGGCACTTTTGCATGTCATGACATTCTCTTGCATCATTATCATATTCAAATCATATTCTATGTATCATGCAAGTTAGAAATTGTTCTATGGCATTCATTTAATAAGAATAATAATATAGACTTTTTGGTAAACCTTTGGAATAAAATATTTATTTTGGTGGGTATTCAAAAGGCAAAAATGGGAGATCAATTAAAGGTAGAGATCAACGCATTAGAATTGAATCAAGAGAAATTTCGACATGAGCTTCGGGAGATGAAATAACAAGTTACTCAGTTGTTAGAAATTGTTAAAGGTGGTGGTGGGGTTAAGTTCATTTCTCTTTAAGGTTGTCACCACTTCCAATTTGATCAAATCAAGATCAATCAGTTCTGGCTAAGCCCAACATCCCTTAAAAAGATCATGATGAGTATGGTGTCACGAATGAAGATCAATGTTTGAATAAGCTTAAGAAACGAATGGATGAATTGGCCACACAAATGACCAAAATCAAAAGTTTGATTTCCAATATGGAGTCATCATTTTCTAACAACTTTCCCCAACTATCCCAAATCCAAACCTACATTCAAATTCCCCCCATGTCTACCTTTGACCTCTTTTTCAGGCACCTAGGATCAGGCCCCCAAGCTTCAAACAACCTCAAAGAATTCCACACCTGAAGTCATATCCTCTACCTTACATTCCATATTCACTTATTCCACCTGCTATTCCCCAATCACTTACTCAACCTATGTCCCAAGTTCTTACATCTGCACTTTTGGGTTAATTTCTCAAACAAAAGGTAAAAAAAGACCTCGACTTGACCCCATTTATATGACATATATCAATTTCTACCTACAACTTTTGAAGGTTTACCTTTTTATCCCAGTTCCTATTAAACCTCTAAAAGCCCCATATCCCTAATGGTACAACCCTAATGCCTAATGTAAACACCACATTGGTAATATGGGCCATTCCTTGGAAAATTGAATAACCTTAAAGTACATGGTACAAGGTTTGATCAATGCTAACGTACATATAAAATTGCTAGTAGTACTGTCTCTACTCTAGGATTGGCACCCAAAGATATTACTAACTAGTGATAAACCAAAGTGGGTCAAAAAATGATCAGTACCTCATGCCTAAACCGATGACAATAGCTCCAAATCCATTAGTAAAAAGTTATGATCCCAAAGTTAATTGTGCTTATCACATGGAGACAACCAACCATTCAACTGAAAAATACAGGTAGTTGAAGGAAAAGATTAATGATCTTATCAAGGATGGTACTTTGACTGCAGAACTCATGAAACAATGAAGGTCAATTTTGTTTAGTCAGGGTTAGTGGGTATGATAGCTGAAAAATAGGAGAGTCAAAAATAAAAATTCTAAAGATAAGAATATCAGTTAAGTTTGTATATCCTGAAAAATGTTAGAGGGGTTTAAATGTTTGCACTGAATGAATATACTTTATATTTCAGTTATGATGCATTGCATTGTCTGATGAATTTGTGAATATTGTCATTTGAGATTTTTAGTTTCTTTTAAAGTTTTGGGCTTTAGGATTTTTCCCAAAAAAAAGTGTAAAAAGGAAAATTTTTGAATTTTGAATAAAACCCCACACAACTAATTTCCAAAATAACAAAAAAATGCCTTGAAAAAAAAAAAGAGAGAAGAAAAAAAGAAAGGAAAAAAAGGTGGAGAGTTTTCTTTTGTAATAAAAGCTTAAAGGAGTCTCAAAAGAGGTGGCGATTGCTATTAGAAATAAACTCAACAAATACCTTCACACATTTTTCAAACCACTTAATTGATTTTCACTTGACATGAACTTGAATTAATGAACTTTGCCTTCATTTGATAATACTTATATAAAAAGGGTAATGATATTCTCCTATGCAATGAACAATGAGACAAACTAGTTTCAAAAAAAAAAAGAAAAATTTAGGATCCCTAGAAGATTAGGAAACACAACATTATTTGTTAAGAATTTGGATGTGGTAACTTGATGTGTCAAAGCTATGCTAAAAAAAAAAAATCAAAGCCATCTAAATCCTTTATAATGACCACAAATATACCAGCCTTAAAATTGTCCTTATCCAATGTCTGAGGGCACATTGACCAAAAAAAAAAGATCCCATTGCCCTTTAGACAACTTGAGCTATGGCCAACCCATTCTTTTTTGTGAAGCGAAGTAAACTTTTTAATACCCTAAACAAGTTCATTCCATATGACCTTTTTTTCCACATTAACTTTCATTAGGGGTGGTTTGTCAATAAAGTGTCTTTCTTGAATTGTTGTGCGGGCATGCAAAACAAAAAATAAAAAAAATAAAAAAAGAAAAGAAAAGAAAAAAGAACAAAATGAAATGAAATGAAAGAAAAAAATGAGAGAAAATTTTTTATCATGGCATCATACACTTGAGACATTCAAATGAATCCAAAAATAAAAAGATCTCAACAAATTTACATAGAAACCTATGAGAGAAAAATCAAAGAGTTCGAAGAGAGTTAAAGTTTAAGAAAACCCCAAAAAAAAAACCTTTTTTTCAAACCTTTATTTTTTAAAGAATTACTCTTCAAATTTAAATAGCTTTGCTTAAGATGATAAATGGCCATCTTTCATCATCCTTTCAAAAGTATAAAATTTATCCCTTGTTATCCCTTTGAACCTGATAAAATTCTTTCAAAATGAACCCTAACCAATGATCACCTTTCACACTATAGGGCAAAAAAAGATACATCTAAGGGTTAAGAATGGTTAAGTATAAATAAGGGACGTTACATGCTAAAAGTAAAAGTCCAATAAAAAGCTCCCAAAAGTTTTGCATCCATTCAAAAAAAAGGGAAAAGAAAAAGGGGAAAAATGATAAAGTAAGAAAAGGAAAAAAATTAAGGAAAAAAGAAAAAAAAAAAAGAGAGGGAGAAATAAAAGGAAAAGAAAAAAAAAGAAAAAAATGAATGATCGAATGGAAAACATGGGAAAATGAAAGGAAAAGTGCCCTAAAGTGAATCTTTTAAATGAAAAAATGATTTTGATTTAATCACCCTCAAATACTTATGTTAGGCCTATCTACCCTTTTCTTTGAAAATCTCTAACTTTGGCCTATGTTACATCTTTAGAAAAGTCTATATTGGATCAAGCATGACTACTTAAAATTGAATAGCTTCTTTTTTAGGAATAGCCATAAAACTTATGAACCCTTTTTGTCTTCTTTTATTACTTTATTACCCATTTGGATTGTTATGTCATTTTGGATAAGTTTGAATTCTTTAGTGCATGGTGTAATAATAATAAAAAAAAAGGAAAGATAATGTGACTCTAGGGTGAAAACACTATAAAAAGGTAGTTTAGAGCAAACCTTAAAAGCTTTAAAGCCACTTTTAATACTAAAAGAAATGGATGCTAACCAAAGGTAACCCATAACCTTTTAAAAGATCCAAAGATATCAAGGTCCCAAAACGTTCCAAATGCATAAAATGGGATTAATTTTGGAAAATTGAGCCTTCTTTCCTTATCCCTAAATGACCTTTCAAACTTTTAAACCCATCATAGCTAACCCTGACATTATCAAAGTACCACATTTAGATTCTAAAAAAAATGTCGAACATGTTTGGCTCTTAAATGATTCATGCTTTTAAAAAAAAAATTATGTTTCATTTACGAGCTAGAATGAAAAAGTATACACCTTATTTATCCCTTTCAAGTGGTGAAACTCTTTTAGACAAAGTGAAACCCCGATATGCTGAACCCTTTTACCCATTCGAAAAGAAAATTTTTCCCTTTTTCATTTCTAACAGAAAATGTCAATTTTCAACAGACTCCAAAAATCAAAATTTGTTTATATATTTCGTTCTCTTTAACTAAGGAATTTAATTATGTAGGACAATTCTTCTTGACCATTTTATATATTTGGAAAATGTTTGTTTTATGCTAATATGATGTTGTCTTTTTGAACTTGAATATGTAAATTATAGTTTGCTTTTAATTCTTGCTGCTATTCCAATTTTCAATAAAGGGCTTTATCATTTGTGGATTCATTCATTCATTCATTCATGTACCTACTCAACACAATGTAATTCATGTATGCGCTAAAAAGAATGAATTTCTTTAAGAATAATCCTTGTGATTTCTTCTAAGGATCATAAGAATATTGATTTGATAGAGGGTAGATGGAAGAGATTATCAAGGGACCTTTTGCTTAAGGAAGTGATCAACCCAAAAGACCTAGCTTAGGACCCATAAGGGAGGAGTCATGGAATTTAGATGAATAAAGAAGGTATAGTCTCTTATAAAAAATGATTCTAGCTACTAAAGGTAAGGATAAATCTTATGATGTAAAAGAATCACGGCTAGTTCCAGATGTGGTTATTCCACCTAAGTTCAGTGTTCTAACATTTAAGAAGTATAATGGAACTAGATGTCCTGAGATACATTTGGCTCAATACTATCATAAAATGGTTGGGTATGCCGGTGATGAAAAGTTGTTTATTCATGCCTTTCAAGATAGTTTGACTAGGGCAGTAACCAATTGGCATTATAGTTTAGAAAGCAGCCAAATTCGTACTTAGAGGGATTTATTATGAGTATTCTTAAAGCAATACCATCACCTGTTGGAGATGGCTTTAGACCAATTAACCCTTCAAAACATGAGCAAGAGTCCTAATGAAAGCTACAAAAAATATGTTGCTAGATGGAAAGAGGTTGCATTGCAAGTTAACCACCTTTAACTAATAGAAAGCTAAATTCCCTATTGTGAATACACTTCTTTCTCCTTAGTATAATAAGTTGATTAGTAATACGTCTTTAGAATTTACTAATTTATTGTTTGCTATAGGCAGAATCGTGGATGGGATAAAAAAGGAAAGAATTATGAATGCCAATGTGGACATTTATTATGAGAGGTAAGGGAATATTTTCGATGAATACGCTTAAAAGGCAACTGGTAAAGGGCAAAATGAGAGAAACCTTACCATGATACAGAAAGATTTAGTGAAGAATATTCCAAATGTTCATCATATTATTCCCAACTGACACTTCAAGCTGGTAATTTTCCTCAATCATTTCATCCATGTGTTTCAATTCCTTCACCATAAACATCCATAAAACACAAGATCAACCCAAGCCATTCACAAGGCCATAAAAGAAATAAAGTCAAGATGTATCATTCACTCCCAATGTCTTATGCTGAGCTCTTCACCTTACTTGTCAACAATTATATGATTTTCATTATCTTTACAAAACCTAGAAAGCCTTCCTACCCTAAGTGATACATCCTAATGTTAATTATGAATTCCATAATAAGGTCAAAAGGCATTCTAAAGAAGACTATATTGTCATCAAGGATATAGTTCTGGTTTTTATTGACATAGATCCTATGAAATTTAAAGAACTGGTTTATGCTTTTTTTAATTAATATAGGTGGAGTCGAGGTTAATGATGCTAAAGTTGAAGCTAAGAGTGGGAAATTTTTGTTTCTTTTATTTTGAATGTCATTTTAATAGCATTATTAGGAATGTGAATTTTTGGATCAAGTCTAGGTGTTTACATTGAATGCATGAATGTTGTGCATAATAGTGCCTCATGGATTTATATTGTCAATTAAGGTTTTTTTTCTACTACTTTTAATTTTTAGACTTACAAGTTTTCTTTGAAAGAAAATAGTAAAAAAGGGAAATTGTTGGATTTGAATAAAGCCCTAAATAGTTATGGACTATGGTTATGGAAAGAGAAATGCCTTTAAGAATGAAAAAAATGAAAAAAGTAAAAAAAAGAAAAATTTTGTAATAAAAGAAAACAATCTCAAATAAGTTGGTGATCACCATTAGAAAATTTTAAAATACCTAAATAGCATTTCTTAAATCATTCAATTGATTCCATCCATTAGCCATGACCTTTCAAAAGTCATGAATTTGAATTTGTGAACCTTGCTTTCACTTGATAATATTATGATATCAAATAGTGTTATTCTTTTCCTATGCTATGAATAATGAAACATCCAATTTAAAGAAATTACGATTTCTAGAAGATCAAGCAAACATGACATTTTAAGAATTCAAAAGCGGTAATTTGACGTGTCAACATTACGCTGTAGCTCCAAAATTTTCCAAAGTAAAAGCCAACCCAAGTCTGATAAAATGACCTCAAACGTAATAACCTTTTAGTTCTTTACCCTAAAATTAGCCTAGCCCAGTGTCTTTGGGGTACATTGATCAGAAAAGAATGACCTCATTAACCTTAAGATAACTTGATTTATAATCAACTGATTTATTCTTTTTTTGTGGAGTGGCTTGGACCACGTAAACACCTTAAATGGGTACATTCCACGTGGCCCTTTTGCTCGCAATAACTTAAAAAGTGATTTGTTAAAATGGGACATCTTTCAGAATCACAATATTGGCAAAGTGAATTTATGTATAAGTTATAGGGGGTATGTCAAAAAAAGATAGAAAAAATGAAAAACAAAAAAAAAGGAAAGAAAAAGGACAAAAAAAAATAATTATGACATTATGCACTTAAAAAATTTAAATAAATCCAAATAAAGACCTAACAAATTCAAATATTTTATAAAATAAACAAGGGAAAAATCCAATAGAAAAAGAAAAAAAAAAAGAGAAAAGAGAGAGAAGAGAACATTTTGAAATGAAAAATCTTTTTTCAAGTTCATTTTCCTAAAAGAGAACTGCTCCATAATTTGAGTGACTATGCTTAAAATGACAAATGGTCTTTCATCATCCCTTCACATATGTAGAAATTTGTCCCTTGCTACCTATTGAACTTGATAAAATTCTTTCAAAAATGAACCCCTAATTAAATATCAGCCTCCATAGTGAAAGGCAAAAATGGTGATTTAGGGATTAAGAACGATGATATCCAAAAAAGAGTCATATATTTTGAGAGCAAAGGCTCAATATAAAAGTTTTCAAAAGTTTTGGATCCACCCAAAAAAAAATGTAAAGAGAAAAAAAAAGGAAAAAGTGAAAGAAAGAAATAAGAAAAGAAAAAAAAAAGAAGAAATGAATAGATGGAAAACATAAGAAAAAATGAAAGAGAATATTCCCTAGAGTGAATCCTTCAAATGAAATAATGATTCTTGGTTTTAATTACCTTTAAATATTTGTTTTAGGCTATTTATCCTTTTCTTTGAAAACCTAAACCATAGCCTATATTACAACCTATGAAAATTCCATATTGGATCAAGTATGGATACTTAAAAATTAAAGAGCTTATCTTAGAAAAATGGCCATGAAACACATGAACCTTTTAGTCCCTTTTTATTACCTAATTTTTTTTGGACCATTATCCCTTTTTGAATAAGTTTGAATTCTTAAGTGCATTGAATGATAATATAAAATAAATAATAATAAAAAGAATAAAATGAGAAAAAATATGAATAAGGCTCTAGAGTGAAAACTTTACAAGTGGGCAATTTAGAGCAAAACTTGAATGCCACTCCTAATACTAAATGAGGTGGATATTGAATAAAGATAAGCCAAACCTATAAACGATCTAAAGATATCAAAGTCCTAAAAATTTAAGAAGGGTTGATTTTGAAAATCTCAATTTTTTCCATTCTTTAATAACCTTTCAAAATCTCACCTTGACATATATGAAAATGTCACATTTGGAGACTAAAGAAAGTGATGAATATGCTTAGTTTTCAAAGGATTCGTGTTTTTAGAAAAACTTATATTTTATTTGTAAACCTACATGAAAAAAGTATATGCCTCTTTTATCCCCTTCAAGTGAAAAAACTATTTTGAATGAACAGAATCTCAGTGTGTTGAACCATTCAATCCATTTGGAAAGAAATTTTTCACCTTTTTCATTTCTAGTAAGGATTGCCAATTCTCGAGAAAAATTAAGGTCTAGATTTTTTTGGTATTCAAGAAAAAATTTAAACCTAATTGAGCTAGCACTTAGGTTTTAAGCCCAATTTAGCTAGCACCCATGAAAATTTTAATTCAGTATTTCTAGCACTTAAGAAAAAATTTAAGCCCAGTTTAATTCGTACTCAAGTTTTAAGCCTAGTCTAGTCGGCATACAAGCCTAGATTAGCTAACACATAACCCTACTTTAGTTGGCATGTAAGCCCAAAGTAGCTAGTATACAAGCCTAGATTAGCTAGCACATAAACCCAATTTAATCGCCATATAAGCCCAGTTTAGCTGGCACATAAGCCCAAATTAGTTGAAAAAGTATACATCACTTTTATCCCATTTAAATGGTAAAGTCTTTCTGAATTAACAAAAGTCTCTAGGTGTAGAATCATCCAATCCATTAAGAGAAAAAATTTTCACCTCTTTCATTTCTAATAGGGATCATCAATTCCCTAGAAAAATTTAAGTCTACTTAAGTTTTAAGCTTAGTTTAGTCGGTACCCAATGCAAGTTTAACTCTAGATTATTGGCACTAATGAAATTTAAGTTCAAATTATCTATCATCAAAGAAAATTTAGGCCAAATTTAGCTAGCACCAATAAAAATTTAAGCCCAATTTAGCTGGCACCCAATGAAAATTTAAGCTCAAATTATCTGGCACCAATGCAAATTTAAGCCCAATTGAGCTAGCACCCAATGCAAATTTAAGCCTAGGTTAGCAGGAGCCAATGAAAATTTAAGCCCTATTTAGTCGGAACATAATGCAAATTTAAGCCTAGATTATCTGGCACCAATGAAAACTTAAGTCCAGTTTAGTTGGCACCCAATGGAACATTTAAGCCTAAATTATCTAGCCCTAATGAAAATTTAAGCCCAATTTAACTAGCACTAAATGAAAATTTAAGCCTAATCTCGCTGGCACCAAACGAAAAATTAAGCTTAGTTTAGCTGATATGCAAGTTTTAAACCCTATATTAGTTGGCATCGAGAAGTCTTAAGCTTAGTTTAGCTAGCACCTAAATTTAAACCTAGTTTAACTAGAAGGTAAAACTAAAATTAATAGGTACGAAAACCCAAATTAGCTAGCACGTAAACCTAGATAAACGATCACCGAATTCAACCTACGATTCAAGGCCAGTCACTTCATTCAACTTTATCAATTCCAATCATCCTTTTCTTTGACTCATGGTTTAATCTTGGCCATCTTAAGGAAAAGAAAAACAAAACAAACAAAAAAAGCAAAACCAATTTTTCTATCAAGCAGCATTTGGACAAAATTATTTTATATATCTTTGCATTATTTTTTCTCCTAAAAAATATGCAAATAGGGGCAGTTGTAGACACCTATTTGTCCATGATATTTAATTGTTTTGTTTAAACTCATGCAATTGGGTTTAACATTCATTTTTTCGGTCCAATACATGACCTACTTTTAAATGCTTCGCATGAAGCCTAATGTGGACCCTATTGTAAGGCTTGTTGCATAAACCTAATTGAATGTCTAAATTAGTCCAATAAAAGGCCCAACAAAAAGATTCCTTTTTAAAGCCCATTAATGGCCTATTGTTGACCATTAAATAAAATATCAACTAAAAAATAATAATAAAAATTCTTAAAAATTTTTAATTAATTAAAAATTTGAAAATAATAGTATAAAGTAATAAATAAATAAATAACGAAAACAATAAAAAGCTTGGCCAAAAAAATAATAAAAATTTGAAAATTCAAAAAAAAAAAAAGAAAAAATGAAATCCAAGATCAAAATTAAAAAGGCCCACCACCAAAAAATACATATAGTCCAAGACTAAAAACCAAAAGGCCTAAATGGGCCATAAAATGTAGTTAGGCCTTGTTAGAATTGGTCATCCTATGTGTTAGAAAAAGAATAATGCATGGCATGAAAAGGGAGCATGACGTGAAGAGAAAAACTAAAAAAAAGGAAGGAATGGCTAAGTCATGAGATGATGGCATAAAGCAACAAAAAACATTAAAAAAAAAAGCTGTAATGGAAGCAAAAAAAGGAAAGGTGATCGATTAGGCAAGATTCAACAAGGAAAAAGGCAAGAAAAAAATGTAGAATGACAAGCAGAAAAGAACAAAAGAAATAGAAAATAAGCAACAAAGAAAGGCGATAGCAAAAGAAAAAGAATAGATGTGAAAACTAGTAAAAAAAAATTAAGAACTGGTGTAAAGAGTAGCAAAAAATAAACCAACAAAAAGAAAAGAAAAAGGCCACGTAAAAAAACAAAGGCAAAAACTGAAAAAAACTAAAGAGAAACCAAGAAAACAAAAAAAAAAAGATGCAAGCAATAACAAAAAAAAATAAAGGAAAGCTAAACTAAAAAAAATTAAGGCTTTCGTGAGAAGGGGCATGCCAATAGTAGAAAAGAATGAAAAGAAAGCAAAAAAAGAAAAAATAGTAGCAAAAAGGAAGAAATAGAAACTAAGAAGGGCATAAAAGAAAAAGAAAAAATTGGGCATGCAAAAGAGGTTTCCTAGCAAAAAATGTGAAAGAAAAAATTAACAAAAAAGAAAAGCACTTAAGGAAATACCAAACAAAAAAGGAAACTAAAAAAAAAAGAGAAAGTTGGGTTCATGGAACCAGAATGCAATAAAAAACTAGAAAAAAAGCTAACGACCAGTAGCTAAAAAAAAAAAATAAAAGGGAAAGAGAAAGCATTCGTTGAAAATAGTAAAGCCACAAATAGAAACAAAAAAGTAGCTTTTTATAGCTATAACATTTTATTAAAGAGTGATCAAAAATTGAGTTCATGTTTGAGTTCAATGTCTTGGTTTTTAATATATAGTTGGTAGCAGTTGTTATACATGGTTGGGTGATTCCTGATATTTAACCACTTTCTCATCTTTCCCATTATCTATTAACTGTTTGAGCTTTTTACTCTATTAGTTATCTTGTAAGCCTATTAAAAGACTGATTGAATTTAGTAGAAATGTAGAGTACTTTATTTATAATTACCCAAAATTAGTTATTTCTCTTTGCATTAGTGATTTAATTTTAGAAAACCTACCTTATTCCCTAACAAATTTTTGGTATTACAGCCTTAAGATCCTTACCCATTTTTTGTATCCGTTGAATTGTCAACAATGGTAGTGAATGGCAGTTTAAATGTAGCCCAACCTCTCATTCCTATTTTTGACAAAAAATGTTACGACTTCTGGAGTATTAAGATGAAAACTCTTCAAATCTTAAGATCTTTGGGGTTTTGTAAAGATCGGATATGATGAGAATAATAATGATGAAGGATAGTTAAAAGACAACAAGAAAAAAGATTCCAAAGCCCTTTTTATCATTCAACAAGCAATTCATGAGATACTTTTCTCCAGGATTGTAGTAACCAACACTTCAAAAGAAGCTTGGGAAACCTTGCAAAAAGAGTTTCAAGGCTCTTTAAAAGTATTACTGTGAAACTCCAAACTTTCCAACCTGATTTGAAACTTTGATGATGACAAGATAGTGCAAGATTTTTTTTCTAGAGTAATTTCTATCGTTACTCAATTGAGATCTTATAGTGATAAGATTACTTATGAGACTATTGCTTTTAAAGTTTTACAAAGCCTAACTCCAAAGTTTAATCATATAGTTACTACAATAAAAGAGTTTAAAAATTTATCTATTTTTGCCTTTGATGAACTAATGGATTCTTTGCAAGCTTATGAGACAAGGCTGAACAGATCATAAGAAGAGACTGATGAAAAGGTATTTCAAGTGAAAAGAGAAGAAACTAGAAAGGAAGTGTCCATTGGCAAAGGACATGGCAGAGGTAGAGGAAAAAGTCATTATGATGGATAGGACAAGTAGTTTATTGGTGAGCAAAAAAGGAACTAGAGTGCTGTCCAGTGTTACAATTACAAGAAATTTAGGCATGTAAAGGCAAATTGCTGGAACTAAGTGAGCTATAAGGATGAAGAAAGCAAAGAAGGTAAGTTATTCATGACCCATTTACCTACTAATGAAATTCCAAATGATATTTAGTTTATGGATAATGGGTGCTCAAACTATATGACCGCCAATAAATCACTGTTTAAGGATCTTGATGAGTCATAAAAGTTACAAGTAAAACTTGAGGATAACAAGTAAATGCAAGTTGAAAAAAAGGTACTATTATAGTGAAGGCAAGTAATGGTAAAATAAAATTACTTTCTGGTATCTTCTTTGTTTCTAATTTGATGTATAGTTTGTTGAATGTTAGACAACTAATGGCTAGTGGATATGCAATTGTGTTTTAAAATGGATTATGTGTGATTAAAGATAAATTTTGGCAACTTATGATGAATGTGCATATGATAGAAAACAAGATGTTTTCACTTAAATTTTCTAATGTGAAAAAGCAAGCTCTTATTGTTAGCAGGAATGATGAATCAAAGTTATGAGATCTACGATATAGACATCTCAATATCAAAGGCTTGCAGTTACTAAGTAAGAAAGGTATGGTTCTTGGATTGCATCAAATTGGATTTTTTAATTTATGTGAATGGTGTATTTATGGGAAACAAGCAAGTAAATCATTTCCAAGTAGACAATCATGGAGAGCCTCTGATTGCCTTGAATTGATACATGTCAATCTTTGTGGGCCTATGATAGCTACATCACTTGATGGGAGTAAGTATTTTTTACTCTTTACTGATGATTATAGTAGAATAAGTTGGCTTTATTTTCCAACCAATAAGTCAGAGACTTTTGAGAGTTTTAGAAAATTCAAGGCTTTTGTAGAAAAGCAAAGTGAAAACTTTCATAAAGACTCTTCGCATTGATCAAGGAGGAGAATTTTTATCTAATGAGTTTAACTTTTTTTCGAGGAAAATGACATTCATAGGGAATTGATTGCACCCTACACTCCAAAGCAAAATGGTGTAGCTAAAAGAAAGAATCATACTATTGTGGAAATGGCTAAAAGCTTGTTGTAAGCGAGAAGACAACTGAATCATTTTTGGGCTGAAGCTATGGCAACTGTTGTTTACTTTTTGAATCTTTCTCTTATAAAATACTCCTCAATTAGACACCATATTAAGCATGAAGAGCTATAAGACCAACGGTAAGCCACTTGAAGATTTTTGGTTATGTTGCATATGCTTTGGTTAATTCTCAAGCTCATCACAAACTTGAGAAAATTTTTGAAAAATGCATTTTTATGGGATATTACACTCAATCCAAAACATATTGTCTATATAATCCTTTTAGCGACAAGGTGATTATTAGCAGAAATATGATTTTGATAAAAATACTAGTTAATAGTGGAATGGCATAAACAAGACAACTCAAATTATGATTCTAAGTGAAAGTAAGAATCCAAGTGAGAATACAGCAAATGAAGATGTTGAATCAACCTCTATGAACTTTTCAGGTAGTTTTTTTCACTAGCTTCCTTATCTCACTCCCCATCTCCAACCTTACAACATAATAGTTTATCTTTCTTGAAAAAATTATCAGATGAAACACCTCTAAGATAGTTAAGATCTTTGAAAGATATTTATGAAACTTGTCAATTTGCTCTCTTTATTTTAAATCCTACAACCTTGAAGAAGTAGCAAACCAAGAAAAATGGTAGAATGCAATGCAAAAAGAGATGACGGTAATCCAAAAGAATAAAACATGAGAGATGGTAGATCTACCTAAAGACAAGAATACAATTGGCCTCAAATGGGTGTTCAAAGTGAAATATCACACTGATGGAACCATATAAAAGCACAAAACCTAATTGGTGGCAAAAGGATAGTCGTAGCAACAAGGTATTGATTTTGAAGAAACTTTTTCTCTAGTTGCTCGATTTGAAACTGTGAGAATTATTTTAGCCTTGGTTGCATGACTCCATTGGCCTATGTATCAATTTGATGTCAAGTCTACCTTTTTAAATGGAGACTTGAAAAAAAAGGTATATTTCAATCAACCTAAAGGGTTTGTGATCAAAGGCAAGAAGACAAACGTGTTCAAGCTAAAGAAGGCATTTTACAAGCTAAAACAAGTACCACAGGCATGGTATAGTAAGATTGATATCTATTTTTGTCACAATGGCTTTATAAGCAGTGAGAACGAGCCTACTCTTTACGTGAAAAAAAAAGGAAAAAATGATCTTATAATTGTTTACCTTTATATATGGATCTACTTAAAAGATTTAACTTGCTCAATTGTAATCCAGCTGCCACACCCATGAACATGAATGAAAAGTTACAACTTGAAGATGGTTCAGAAAAGGCTAATGCAAAGACTTTTAGAAGCTTAGTAGGAGGTTTGATTTATTTGACCTATAGTAGACTAGATATTGCATTTTTTGTCAGTGTAATATCCAAGTTTATGCAAAGTCTTACACAACATCATCTTGGAGTGGCAAAAAGAGTCATATGTTATATTGCTGGAACTAATGATTTTGGGATTTGGTATTGGCAAATTAAAAACTTCAGGTTATATAGATTCATAGATAGTGATTGAAAAGTTTGTTGGATGATAGAAAGAGTACTTCAGCAAGTGTTTTCACTCTTGAATCAGGTGCCACCACATGGAGTTCAAGAAAACAAGCTATAACAGCTTTATCATCTTTATAAGCTGAATATATAGTAGCAACTTTAACAAGTTGTCAAGCAATTTAGATTAGAAGACTTTTCATAGATCTTTGTCGGGTTCTAGATAGAGCAACTAAACTTTTCTATGACAACAAGTCAACAATTGCTATGATAAAAAATCTGGCATTTCATGGGAGAACAAAGGACATTCACATTCACTTTCATTTTGTTAGTGACTTAGTTACAAATAGCATAATCAAAATAGAGCATTGTGGAATGAATGAGTAGCTAGCAAATCTTTTCATTAAAGCACTTTTAAGAGAGAAATTTTTCTACTTTAGATTAGGTCTTGGAATATGTGATTTTGAATTAAGGGAAATGATGAAGAATGATCCAAAATTGAGTTCATGTTTGGGCTCGATGTCCTGGTTTTTAGGATATAGTTGCTAGTCGTTGTTATATGTAGTTAGGTGATTCCTAATATTCAACCACTTTCTCCACTTTCTCATTATTTGTTAACTGTTTTAGTTTTTTACTCTATTAGTTATCTTGTAAGCCTATTAAAAGGCTGATTGAATTTAATAGAAATGCAAAATAATTTAATTACAATTACGCAAAATTAGTTATTTCTTTTGTGTTGGTGATTTAATTTTAGAAAACCTACCTCCTTCCCAAACACCTTTTCATAAAACTTGGAACTTGCTCTTTCTTTCATTTTGTTTTTCATTTTGCATGGAATCTGTAGAATGAAGCTTAAGCTTAAGCTTAATGTGTCATTCTTTTTATATTTGTTGTTCACGCAACATGTATAGAAATTGAGTTTTTTTTTTCTTTTTCTTTTCATGCTTGTTGTCTAGTTTCATGTATGAAGATTAGGTGAAGTCCGCTATGCTGTTTGTTGTTCAGTTTAAGCTCAAAACTCCCAGCTTTTTGTGTTGGTCATGTTCAATGTTTATAGGGTTGTTATTCATGCTTCAAACATCATCCTATTTGGTGTATTTTAGTTTTCATTATTCTTCCCTTGTCTATGTCTATTAACAAAATTTGAAGTTTTAGTTACTTCATGTTTGTTGTTTATTCTTTCTACTATACATGAACTGTCTTAAAGCCCAAAGTCATTCCCATGCTTGTTTGTATTGATTGTTTTCGGAAGCTTGAGGCTTCACCTGTTTGCTGCTTTTAGTTTACTACCTTTGCATGTTGGTTGCTGGTGGGGAGGTTCAAGTCATTCTATTTTGAGTTCATAATGAGCTAGTGCTACCAGGTTTAGCTCTTCTCATTTTTGTTATCTACAACTATCTTATGTTCCTTTGTTCATCACCCATGCTTATAGTCCTTGATGGGTTGGAAAACAGTTTGTTTTAGACTCCAATAATAAGACTTCATGAAAGTATAGGGAACCCAATGAGTTTTGAAATTGTAGCAAAAAGTTTCCAAACCAAGCATCATTCTATTGTTTCCTAAATCTTTTTGGTATGAAAGTTGTGTGGTTGAAATTCTACTGTTGTTCATAGTTGTTTAATTTCCTTATTCGTTAAATTTTCACGCTTATTTTAGCATTTATATAATTCAATTTCTATGCTTTAAATTATTGTTTTTATTTTTTTTCTTTTCCAAGTACTTTTAATTTATTTCATCATGCCTTTAAAAAATAATAACAACAGTGCTTTTTTTTAAAAAAAATAATGATTTTGGAAACTCTGCCTAAATGCTAGAGGGAATTCAAAATCGTATTTAAAAACTTAATTCTACCTGAATGTAGGGAAATTAAACAAAAAAAATATAATAAATAAAAAACTTAGACCATATGAATGTTTAAATATATTTTTGCATAGTTATCATTATTATTTCCATTATTATAATCCATGTTTATTTTGATTTATGTCTGACTTTGATTATTTAGTAATTTTGCATATATATCAGCCTTTCAATTGGCATGATTATGTTCTTTGATTATATTTTATGCATTTTTGTTATTACTTGCATTTTCTTAAAAAATTGTTACCTAAATATAGTAATAAAAAATAAAAATAATAATTTTCAAATCCCTGCCTAAATGTTGGAGGGAGTTACAAATAATGTTTTAAATAATAATAATAATTTCACCTATATATTGGAGAATTATTAAATTATTAAAAATAAAAATAATAAAAGGTGAATTAATAATAATAATAATAATAATAATAATAATAATAACAATAATAATATAAATTGTAACGAAAAAAATATGTAAAATATAAAAATTCAGTTTTTTAGAGAAATTATAATAATAAAAAATGAGCTTGCTAGAAAATTTTGCCTAGATATTGGAGATTTTTAAAGAAGTTTGTAAATTTTTGAAACCCTAAATTAAAATCCTAAATAAAATCCTAAAACCCTAAGTGAAACCTGAAACTCTAAATCCTAAATTAAAACCCTAAAACTCTGAGTAAACCCTAAATCTATATGAAACACTAAATTCTAAGTGACACATGAAACCCTAAGTGAAACTGAAAACTCTAAATAAAACCCTAAACCCTAAGTAAAATCCCAAAACCCTAGTTAAAACCCTAAATAATATTTGATTGTCTACCCAAAACCCTGAAACCATCATAACATTTAAGGATTTATATGATCACTTTCCATGAAGTAATCTATTCCCAAATACTACCTAAATGATGGGGTATTAAGGAAATTTTATTTTATTAAGAATTTTCATATAATTTCATATTTCAAAATAATAAAATTAAATAAAAGATAAAAATAAAATAGGATCGTAAATATAAATAGTAGTACTAAAACTTTGCCTGGAGGTTGGAGAGTCAAAATAGTCTTTTTTATATTTAATAACCTAATTGCTAAATTCGCA
The DNA here is from genome assembly GCF_002303985.1 of Durio zibethinus. The sequence continues at coordinate 15,797,961 of NW_019167838.1, read as the reverse complement.
TCTTATCATCATTCGTATATATCTCATTTTTAGATTAATATTTGCATTCATTACGCATATATTTATTTTAATTATCAATATTTAATGTTAATTATATCATTCTTTATTTTTACTACATAAAATGCTCTGTGAAAAATTACTTTTAAGAAAAATAAAATTAAAATAACATTAAAAGGAAGATAATTTTTGGTACTATGCCTGGACGTTGAAAAGTTACCAACAGTTGTCATTTATAAAGAATGTTGTTTTTACATTTAAAGAAATTTTGTGGTGAATCTCAAATGAAAGAATTATCTTTAGATTCTGTATAGATGTTGGAGAATTATAAAATGTTTCTTTAATCAAAAATTTTTTGCAATATTCCTAAATAAAGATTTTTAATTGCTTTTCTTTCTTTTAAAAAAAGAGAATTATTATTAAATCTTAAATAAAATTCATTTTTGTTCAAAACTATAAATAACGCATGATTAATTAGTACCAATTTTATGAGTGCTGTGGGGGTGCTAATTATTCCTTACACGTAAAAAAACTCTCGAACCAAATCCTGTCTTTGTAGACCAAAATTATCTTCTTAAGAAATTTTGAAATATGTTTTATTGTTCTATTAAAAAGATAAAAAATTTTGGATAGCTAATCATATCCTAAAAATTATTGGTGGTGACTCCCCATGTTTTTTACAATTTTAAATTTTTACATCTAGCGATCGAGTCTCCAAACAAATACGTTATGACAACCCTAAGCCCTAACCTAAACCCTTAACTGCACCTAAATCTTAAACCAAACCCTAAACCCCTATAAACCATAAACCCTAAACCTTAAATCAAACCGTAAAACCTCAAGCAAACCTTAAACCCTAAGCCAAAACCCTAAACTCTGAACTGAAATCGTAGCCTAGACCCTAAACTAAACCACAAACCCTAACCTAGACCCTATACATATCCCAAACCTGAAAAACTTGAACCAACCTCAAACCCAAAAATCAATCCTTGACCCCATTTATGTAATTGCATTTCATTTTACTTTGTTGTTATATGCATTCTTAAATTGTCATACATCCATATTTTGTCATTTTTATTCAATTGCCATACATCCATATTATTGTTATATAAATACGTGCTATGCATATGTTTTCCAAAATGAGTTTTCAAAAAAATATATTTTAAATAAGTTGGCATCTCAATTAAAAATAGCCTTCAAGATCTGGCCTAAATATAGAAAGAATCTCTATGGTTATCATTTATGCAAAGTGTTATCTTGATTTTTTAGGGTAATTTGAAAACCTTTAAGTTAGAGATGCTTTTAAAGCTTTAACTAAATATAAGAGAGTGAAAAAGATATATCAATACTTAAAACATTTTCATCTTGATCCAAAAATAAAAATAAAGTGCTTTATTTCCAAAACAAATTGATTTGTTTTCAAAACAAAAGAAATTCAAGTTTTGCAAGACAAAGGAATTAACTTCTAAACATTATAATAGGACCATTTTCATCAAAATCTAAAGATAACATGTAATCAATCGATACCTTCTTTGAGAGGCACTGCAAGGTGCTAATCCTTCATTATGCATAACCAACTCTTAAACTTAAATTTTGTTTTCCCAGACCACAAATTATTTTTTTATAAAATTTTAAACATGTTTTAATGTTTTATCAAAAAGATAAAATTTTTAAGTGACCAATCACACCCTAAAAAATATTGGTGATGACCCCTCATTTTTGCTTTTTATCGAAAATGCTTTTCAGCACCCTACTCAAAGTTCAGTGGTTGGGTTTCATGGGCCCGTATGTCACAACACCAAGCTAACTAACCTAAAAAGAATTACCCAATATCGAGCTATTAGTTTGTATAATATTTTTATAAAATTATTGCCAAATCGTAAACTAATAAGTTGAAGTATGTGTTAGCTTTATGTATTAGTGCAAACCAAAGTGCTTTTGTCCTCAGAAGGCTAATAACCGATAATGTCTTTATAGCACATGAGCTACTCACTATAGGAAAAAGAACATTTTGTGGTAGTTTTTTTTACAGCATTTGGCATTTACAAGTAAACGCCATAAAATCCTTTGTTTTTTAAAATCTAGCAGCGTTTTTATAAAAAACACTACTAATTATGTATATAGCAACGTTTACGATAAAAAATGTCACTAAAAAGCCTTCATTTTGTGGCATTTTGTTATAAAATGACTCCCTATAATTATAAAAATTTATTAAATATAAAAATATAATTTTCTAGAAAGGAAAATGCAGTATGCTAAAATTTTTAATGGCATTTTTTTAACAAATGCTGCTAATTTTTAGTATGTTTATAGATTTAGCAACGTTTTTGTAGTAAACGTCACCAAATTGTCTTCAGTAACATAAAACTCCTCGTTTTAAATGTATTTTAATGGCATTTTTAAAAGAAAATGCCACTAAATAAGGTATTTAGTGGCGTTTTTTTTTTTAAATTCCATTAAAAATTCCCCTAAATTCCCAAACCTCTTTTTCTGCCTTTTTCCTTTGTTTCTCCTGCCATGTTCTATATTTTTCTAGTCAATTCCTTTCGTTTTAAGCTTAATTCCTTTTTTTTTTTATGGATTTCTTTTCTATTTACGACATTGGTCTTCTTGCTTTTCATCGATTTCTTTTCCACAATCAGCATGTGACTTAGCTTACACTGGCTACCTCTCCCTACACAAACCAACCTTCCTCGGAGTCTTCTTTTACTAGCTTTTAACAACTACCACCTACCACCACCAAAACCTCACTTCCCTTCACCCTTCATTCTCTATTGGGTCTCTGACCCTCTCTCTCACACCCAAGTCGACATAACCTTTCGAGTCATAACTCGCCATCAACATAATCCCCAAAATTATGAAGAATAACTATTCCTCAACTCGACCCAGTTGAGGTAATGGGCAATGGTGTTATTCATCGATGCTATGGTGTGAAATGCTAGCAAGGCAATTTTGAAATGAGTGCCGATTATGATTTGGGTATTTTGGGGATTGGAGCAGTGACGGAGTTTGAGAAAGAGCTTGTTGGGGTCGCGATTGGTGTGTATGCCCTTGGTGTTGCTATTTCTATTTGGGCTATTGCCTATTGATATATGAGGTAAGGTTTAATCCCACCATTCATATGCATTTGCTTAATTATCTTGTATTTCAAATTTTTGTTTGATTCACAAACTGGCCCTACTTTAAAATTTTCTTGTGGCTCTATTAGATTTATTTATTTATTGTTTAACAGATTCTTTTCCATCTAGTAACCCATTTGTCGACCATTTATCTTGTCGAAAAATAATGATGCTTCGATGTTGGATGCCTCTAGAAATAATGTTTTCCTTTATGATCCTAATGAATTACTTGATATGAAACCCAAGGCACTCACAGCCAAACCCATTTGATTGTTAGGACTACTATCTATTTATAGTTAGAATGAATAAACATTCCCACCTATGTTGTAAAGACCCAAAATTTTCTAACAGTAAATGAGTTAGTAAGGATCACTAGGATCTTTTGTTGCGAGTGATTTATCATAGATTTATAACATAATATATGAGCCAATAGATTTTTTATTTGAAATACTTTTAACATTATATACATAAAAAAATAATTTAGTTAGCTCAAAAAAATAATTTAAATATTAGCTCTTTCAATCAGTCCAAAGAGTCGACCAAAATTCAACTATGGCTCAAAGATATTGTTAAGATGGTTCATTTCACCCTATTGTTAAGGATGGTAAAGATATAGTTGTTTGAAATAGCTATTTGTCAAATGCTTTTTTGCCTAATTTTTTTTTTTTTTTTTTTTTGCTTTTGTTTGATTGTCTGTTTTCAATTTTTTTCTCATTTTGTATATTAATATTTAAAAATACTAATATGGTTTTTTTTTATTTATTTTCAGTTTGAGATTAAGGTTTGCTCATCATCAATTGCTCTATTTCTATCAATCGTGTCTTTGGCCACTAGTGTTTTGAATTAGTGAAGGTATTCCCTTTTCAACAAATAATCACCTTTGACTAATTCAAGTAACTTGTTAGGAGATCTAAGTTTGTTACTAATTTAAGTGTAACATTTAGTTTGTTTTCATGTAATTAATTATATAATTTTGGTTTGATAATGTAGCAAGTACTAAATGAATAAGAGTTTGATGCAAAAGTCAAGATTAAGTCAAAAGTACCGAGATGGAGTGAAAATTTTTCTTAATTTTACATTTAATAATGCAAGTGAAGAAAATATTATTTTATGCCAATGTTTGAAGTGTGCTAATATCGATTGGCAAATCTGTGAAGTTGTTTTGGAACATTTAGTTTGTATTGGATTTATCTTGGGATATGTTAATTGGTATTTTCATGGAGAGTCTATACCATCAAAGTCAACAACTATAGTTCCTTCAACTTCAAGGGCATCCTAACACTAACCTGATCCAATTAGACAAGATGACATAGAAGGCATATTGCAAGACACTTCCAATATTCATAACCAACATTTTCATAATTTGTCTCCTTGAAATGATGGATTTAATGAGTCAAATGTTGAAATGAATGATTTTGGTGAACATGGGATAGGTGTAAGTGACCAATAACCTAGTGGAAAAGCATCAAAGTTTTACAAGTTGCTTGAAGATATGAATGAAGAACTTTATAAGAGATCTAAGCATTCAAGGTTGTCTTTCTGCATGCATCTCTTTCACTTGAAATGCTTATGTGGATGGCAAAGAAACTCCTTGACTTTATTATTAGAGTTTATGAAAGAAATGTTTCCTTTTGCAAAAATCTCTGAATCTTGTAAGGATTCAAAAAAGATGATCAAGAAGTTAGGTCTTGGATATGAGAAAATTCATAGTTATGCCAATGATTGCATGTTATATTAAAATGATAGAAAAAATCAACAATCTTGTCATATGTGTGGTAATTCTCATTGGTTGGACACAAATCTTAAAGAAAAGTTGAATAAGGATGATGAAATCTATGTTAAAAAGAAGCCTGTAAAGGTTTTATGGTATTTTTTATTAATACCGAAACTTCAATGACTCTTTACCTCTTCCAAAACTATAAAATTTATGAGGTGGCATCATAATGAGTGGACAGATGATAAATTATTAAGGCATCATGTTGATTCTTTGGCATGAAAATCATTTTACTATAGCTTTTTAGGCTTTTCTTTTGATCCTTAAAATACTATGCTTCGACTAGAATCTAATGCATTCAATCCATTCAAAGTGATGAGTACTTTTTATAGTACTTGGCTAGTTATATTGATTCCTTATAATTTATCACCATGGATTGCCATGAAGCAACAATCATTTATTTTGTCTATGATAATTCTTAAGGAGAAAGGTTTGGGAAATGATATAGACATCTATTTACAACCTTTGATTGAAAAGTTAAAGTAGTTATGAGAAAGAGTTGAGACTTATAATGCTTTAAAAAAAGAAAACTCCAATATGCATGTTGCTTATTATGAACTATTAACGATTTTTCTATTGATGCAAATTTATTTAGTTGGAGCACCAAAGGTCGTTATGCTTGTCCATGTTGTGCTACGCAGACATGTTCGAAATGGTTACATAATGGTAAGAAGTTCAGTTATATGGTACATTGTAGATAGTTAGATGATAATCATTGATTTAGTTCCAAAAACATCTCTTTCATGAAACTTGAGAGTAAAAGAGAGCATCATTACCAATTAGTAGGTATGATCTCTTGTCATAGTTAAAAGATATCAATTTCAATGATGAAAAAATGACTCAATCAATAAAAAAAGTGAAAGAGATCTTTGAATGTATCCGATCTTGTATTTCTCAAGTTGGTGATACTGATACTCAAGTTGGTAATGTTAATATCCAAAATGATGAGAAGAAAGATGAAAAAGATGATCTTAATGAGTCTGAGTTGTGGAAAAAAGAAGTATCTTTTTAACTTGCCTTATGGAAATATAATTTATTACATCATAACCTTAATGTGATGCATATAGAAAAGAATGTTTGCTAAAATTTTATCAGGACAACACTCAATGTGAATAAAAGATCAAAAGATGACTTAAAAAGTTAGTTTGACCTAGTTGACATAAGGATTTACCCTAACCTTCATCCAAAGTTGCTTTCTAATTACAAATCCCAATTGTCTCCTGCTTGTTTTGAGATGTCTAAAAGTGAGAAAGATGTGTTTTGTAATGTGATAAAAAATGTGAAAGTCTTGGATGGCTACGCGTCAAATATATCAAGATGTGTAAATTTGAAGGAATGAAAACTTTCTTCATTGAAGTCACATGATTACCACATCTTGATGTAGGATTTACTTCCTCTTGCTTTACGTTCATCAATATCAAAGCAAGTCACTTTAGTTGTAATTGAATTAAGCAACATATTTAAAGCTCTTTGTGGGAAAGTTCTAAATGTAGAAAAGCTTGACAAAATTCAAGATCGAGCTGCGATTACTTTATGTCATTTAAAAAAGATTTTTCCTTCGAACTTCTTCACTATTATGATGCATTTGGTTATCCACCTTTCATACAAAGCAAAAGTCTGTGGACCGATTTATTATCTATGGATGTATCCTATCGAAAGGTATTATTTGTTAATAATTTGTTAGAGTTTATGATACCATTCTAATTAAAAAGGTATATGACAAATGTTTTATGCCTTAGGTTTTTAGAGAGGTTAAAGTCTTATTGTCATAACAAACATTATCCGAAAGGTTCTATTGCTAAAGGAATTTCAGTAGAGGAGTGTATGACATTTTGCTATCGTTATTTGGAAGATGTTGAAATAAAATTTAATAAACCATCAAGAAATCTTGGTATACAACATATTGACTTTGCTACACTTATCTTTTTGAAAGTTGAAATGGTGGAGTTAGATGATAAATCTTAGGCACAGGCACATCGATATGTTCTTTTTCATGCATGACTCAATTGAATCATTTTGCACGCAAGTTATTGATGAGAGGAAATCATTCATTCTATTAAGCATAATTTATAAACTTTGCTTCTTACTGTTAATACTTTATTTTGATGCATGCAGTAAGTATTAAAATAATTTGAGAGCTTGTGCACATTATCGATGATCAAACATTCAAAAGCTTGATAAGTTGTTCACCAAAATTTTTCATGAATGGTTAGGAAAAACTATAAGTAATACCATACTTCCCATTTTGAGAATTATGCATAGAATGTTTAGGGTATAAATAAAATTAATAACATATATTTTATTTCACCTTTATAGGTTTAGAGTGGAAAGCTTGCTAGTAAAGAGGTGAAATGTCTTTCAAAAGGTTCGAATAGGGTTGTGAAACAATACAAAGGGTTCATCATTAATGGATTTAGATTTCACACCAAATCCCGTTAGAGATTTAGAAGAATACAAAATTTAGGAGTTGTTGGTACTTCATCAACTACTAGCTATGCTAGTGCCAGGGACACAAACCATTTGAAGGAAAATGTTGACTACTATGGCATGATCAATAACTTCATTGAGTTGGATTATTATGGCAAGAGGAAGGTTGTCTTATTTCGATGTGATTGGGCTGATGTGAATAGTGTAAAGAGTATTAAAAATGATCAATTTGGATTTACAATCGTGAATTTTTCTCGATCAATTCACAGTGGACAACAACTTATCGATGAGCCTTATGTTTTTTTTCACTCAAGTTAAACAAGTTTTTTATTCTGAAAAGCCCAAAAAATCGAATGGGTTTATTGTTCTTGGTAACACACATATGGACTTATTTGATATGGGGTTAGATACCAAAGATAATGTTAAATATGAAACTAAATGTTTTCCTTTTGCTGACCAAAACTTGGATGAAAATATCTCTAGTACCTCTACTCAATAGGTCCACAAAGATGTTGATGAAGACATTTATAAACCATGATAGATCATCTATATTTTGTAATTAGAATGTTCAAAATATAATGTAATAAATGCTTTTATGTAACTTATGTGGCATTCGCTTTTGTATATTTATTATGTTGTAAATTATACATTATCTTTTAATTTAATAAAATCAATATGTTCTTTATATGTTGTTGGTTATGATTTCTTAATTTCTCAATGTCTATATATGTTCTTTGGATATGTTCTTTATATATAATTGGTTATATATACAATGTTTGAACTTTTCAATTTTTAACTGATTTTCTTTTATAATGCAACTAAGTTACAATGTCGAGGAATAGATTGCAAGGAGTGCATATAGAGATATTAGTTCAGAACCGTCTATGACACTTATTGATGTTGGCCATGGACTGAATCCTTTGAAAGGAAATGTGTCTACTGCTGATTTTAACTTAGTTGCTTCTAATCTTTTAACTAATATTGGATCTAGCAATACGGGAGATCTAAGTTTAGATAGTATCCCATCAATTGATTCTGTTTCTAATTTGAATATAGCTATCGTAAACCCCATATTTAGTTTTGATTATAATCACTTAAGTATTGGTAATTTGCAAATTGACTTTTTATTCTTTACAGTTGATAACAATGGTCAACGGAGGACCAGAGGCAGGACAAGTTTCAAGGAATTGTGGACAGTACCTCCAAACGAGCGTATAGTAGTGTCTGCAAACTCTTATAGGTAACTAATTGGTAAAGAGTGTCAATTGCTAGCTGGATTTTTAGGTATAATTGCCCGTAATGCAATGAAATTGCCTATTCATTATGAAACATGGCATAAAGTTCTAGCAGAAGTTAAGGCCTAAGCTTTAAACTTTGTTGAGGTATTAGTATAATTAATTACATATTAGAAATATTAATTCTTTTAAAGTTTGTCTATAAATTGTAACTTTTCTTTTTGCATTGTTACAGTCAAGATTTTTACTTGAACTACCAACTTCATTTGTGTTTAAGTAATTGGGAAATAAATGAAAATACTATAAGCATAAGTTGAAAAAAAAAATACTTTGATAGAAATAGCACTATAGAGGCCACAATAGATACTTTACCTTATAGTGAGTAGTTGGTTAGATTTTGGTTCTCAAGGAAAGGAGAGGTACTATTTTATAACTTTTAATATTATATTTAATAAAAAAGGTGTTTTATGTTTCTAGTTGGAAATATTTATATTTTTATTATATACGAGATTGTTTTTTATGACATGAAAGAAAAAAAATTAGGATTGCTAGCAGAAAGCAACAAAAATATAGCCACACAAATGGATCAAAAAGCTTTGCAAGAAAGCAAAAAGAAAAGATAAGTAATGCATCAAATAAGAAAGTTGTCGTTTATATCTGTTTAGCACTTTTTGTGTCATTAAAGGGCAAAAATGTAAATATGCAATTATTTTTTGTTTTAACAGTTTGGATAACATCAATACATTATATTAAACTTGCTCAAATGATTGAACTTAGTTTCCATAGTTGATATGTGTGAAAAAGTTACCATTTATATCTTTTTAGGACTTTGTTGTGTTGTTAAAGGGCAAAATTTTAATTTTGTAGTTATATTTATATTTTAACAGTTTAGATAGCTTAAATACATGATATTAAACTTGTCTGAATAATTGAACTTGGTTTCCACGATTATGTATGAAAAAGTTATTGTTTATGTCTATTTAGCACTTTTTGTACCATTAAAAGGCTAATATGCAAATTTGCTTTTATTATTCCATTTTAATAGTTTAGATAGGTTCAATAAATAATATTAAACTTGTTTGAATGATTGAACTTAGTTTATATGGTTGATATGTGTGAAAAAGTTATCGTTTGTCTATTTAGGATTTTTTATGCTGTTAGAAGGCCAAAATACAAATTTGTATTTATGATTCTGTTTTAACAGTTTAGATAGTTTCAATACATAATATTAGACTTGTCCGAAACTTGGTTTCCACGATTGATATGTGAGAAAAATTTACCGTTATATCTTTTTAGGACTTTGTTATGCCGTTAAATGGCAAAAATGTCATTTGTAGTTATATTTATGTTTTAATAGTTTAGATAGCTTAAATACTTGATATTAAACTTTTTTGAATGATTGAACTTAGTTTTCATTATTGATATGTGTGAAAAAGTTACCGTTTATGTCATTTAGCACTTTTTTGTGCCGTTAAATGGCCAAAATGCAAATTTGTGTTTACTATTCTGTTTTAACAGCTTAAATAGCTTTAATACATGATATTAAACTTGCATGAATGATTGAACTTGGTTTCCAAGGCTAATATGTGTGAAAATGTTACTGTTTATGTCTTTTTAAGACTTTGTTACGCCATTAAAGGGTAAAAATGTAATTTATAGTTATATCTATGTTTTGACAATTTAGATAACTTAATACATGATATTAAACTTATCTAAATGATTGAACTTGGTTTTCACAATTGATATATGTGAAAAATATACCATTTATGTCTTTTTAGGACTTTATTTTACCACTAATGGCAAAAATATAATTTTACAATTATATTTATGTTTTAATAGTTTAGGTAACTTAAATACATGATATAAAACTTGTCCGAATGACTGAATTTGATTTTCACAATTTGATATATATGAATAAGTTACAATTTATGTTTGTTTAGGACTTTTTGTAATGTTAAAAGGAAAAAATGCAAATTTACAATTATTGTTCTGCTTTAATAGTTTAGATAACTCCTATTACATGATATTAAATGTGTCCAATCAAATGCAATGCTCTAAATCTAAATGGTCATCAATTTCATACATCTTAAATTTTTAATTAATTTACTAAAACAATTTAAATGTTAATGTATTAAACTTTGTGTTGCACATATACTAGAACAAACTATGTATTTAAATATTTAAATATTTGTAATATTCAGTTTATGAATTTAAATTTATTTTTATGATTTTAAAAATATTTATCTATTTTTTTATTTAATTATAGTAGTAAATATTGAAAAAAAAAAATAAATTCTCTCTTTTAGCCACATTTGAGTCAAAAAATGCCTTTAAATTAACGGCATTTTTCGACACAAATATCACTAAAAGACGAATTTAGCGGTGTTTCCGGATATAAACGCCGTTAAATTTAGTAGTGTTTGTAAGTTAGTGGCATATTTCCTAAAACACCACTTTTTTCCTCGACACGGATATAGTCCGCACTTTTAGCAGCATGTTTGACAAATGTCACAAATCATATAGTGGCATTTATACATGCCGCTAAACATGAAAAAAAAAAGCCACTAAAGACTTATTCCCTCGTAGTGACTGCATACTTTGAAACTTAAGAAAAAAGGTAAGGAGGGATAAAGGGCCATGAAACTGGACATGGGTAAAGCATATGACCGAGTCAAGTGGTAGTTCATTGAAGCAGTCATGGGAAAACTAGGCTTTAACGAAAGATGGATATTGATTATAATGCATTGTGTTAGAACTGTTACGTATAAAGTTGCTTTTAATGGTTGTGACTGATACTATATTCCCAAAAAGAGGTTTCGGACAGGGTGAACCCTTACCACCTTATCTGTTCTTATTGTGCATAGAAGGATTATCGCCGCTCCTAACCAAGTATCAAAGGGATGGCATCTTACAGAGGTTTTGAGCTAGTGTGAATGGCCCAAGAATTACTCACTTATTCTTCGTAGATGATAGTTTTTTGTTCATCAAAGCAAACCTGATAGAATGCGAAAAAGTGAGATAGTTGCTAAAGATCTATGAAGAAGGTTCTGCGCAAAAAATCAACTATCAAAAATCACGGTTGCTCTTCAACAAAAACAATAGCAGAGATAAAACAGAAGGTAGTAAAGAAAATGTTCGGAATCCAAGTTACAAGCAGCCCAAAGAAATACCTTGGACTTCCAATGATCATCGGGAAAAGAAAGAAACGGGCCTTCGAAGGAGTATTGGATAAGATAAGGCAAACAATACAGAATTAGAGTCAGAAATGGATATCCGATAGAGACAAAGACGTGTTTATCAAAGCAATCTTGCAGTCAATGTCCTCATATGCAATGTCCTGCTTCATGTTTTCAAAAGGGTTATGTCATGAGATCAATATGATAATAAGCAAGTACTGGTGGAGTTGAATCGAGGATAGGAATGGGAAATATTAGATGTCTTGAAAGACAATGTGCAAAGGAAAGCACACAAGTGTTATGGGATTTAGGGACATAGAGCTCTTAAATAAAACTATACTGGCAAAGCAGGGTTGGAGATTGTTGTAGAATACTTCATTACTGGTGTACAAAGTGCTCAAAGAAAAATATTTTCCCAGAATTTCTTTTCTCGAAGCTGATGTAGGGCTTTATCCATCCTATACATGGCGAAGCATCTACATGGGTAAAGAGATCCTACGGCAAGGAGTTAAGTGGCGGGTGGGAAATGAGAAAACCATCAAGATGTGGAATAACCAATGGATACGAAGGGCGGACAATTTCGTTCCTACTCGAAAAGAAAATGCCGATCTAGTAAAGCGCTTGGTATGTGAGTTAATCAACGAGACTACCAAGCAATGGGACTCTGATAAACTGGAAATGATCTTCCCAAGGGAGGTGGCTAGGGAGATCCAAGCCATTCCAATTAGTAGTGTCGAAGTTCCTGAGCTGCAGGCCTGGCACTACAACAATAAGAATAGGCAGTATAGCGTGAAAAGTGGATACCACCTACTAACCTCAGTGGAGCAGGCATCATACGCTGAACAATCTAATAATGGGGAAGTGGATAGTGGAAATAGGACAGAGCTGTGGAATAAAATATGGCAGACAAACCTCCCAAACAAGATCAAGGTTTTCGCATGGAAAATGTGTCACGAGATATAATCGGTGCATGTAAATTTGAAGAAGAGAAAGATCTCGGAGCTAGCTACATGCCCAAGATGTAACCTAGAAGAGAAAACAATCTTGCATGCAATTACAATGTGTTCGCACGCTGTTGAGGTCTGGAGAGAAGCACGCTTGAATGGGAGCTGGATAGGGCGCCATAGGCAGAATACAAGGGTGTGGCTCATCTCAATGGTAAGCAACATCGATAAAGGAACGCTGGAGAAGGTTTTAACGTTATGATGGGCAATATGGGCTAGTAGGAACGACACTATAAAGAACCAAGTGCAGAGGAGCTACCAAGATACTAGAAGATTTGCAAACCAATATCTGGAAAAATACCAACATGCGCAGGAAAGACAACGAAGGTAATGACTAGGATAAGAGTGAAGTGGTAAACGCCTATTGGAGATATGATCAAAGTTAACTTTGATGGGGCTCTAGATATATATAGGAGGAGATCGGGGGCATAGGGGTGGTAGCTAGAAACACTACTAGATACGTTCTTGGTGCCATGAGCATGCCAGCTAGAGGAATTAGGGACCCAGTAATGATTGAAGCGATGGCAGCAGTTGAAAAGGTGAAGTTTGCAGCTGATATGGGTTTCCACAAAATTGCCTTAGAAGGGGACGTGTTGGGGATCATAACCCAGATTCGCATGTAAACCGAGAAGCGAATATGACTTCTCATACTTTAGCAACAATGACACCAGGAAATAAGGAAGCTATATATTGGGTGGAGGACTATCCAGATGCTATTAGTGTAATTGTTGCGCAAGAACGTTTTTGCATAAAAGTAATGTATTATTTTAGCTCAAAAGAAGAGAGATATGATTTTATAATTATTTTCAATGGGTAAAAGTTAAAAAAATAAAGAATATATGGTTAAAAGAAAAGAATATGAAATTAATGCAATTGAATAATAGTTTTTTCCTTTAATAAAATTAATTTTAATACATGGTTAAAATTTTTTATGTTGTCATTAAAAAGTCATTTGCCAATAATAATTATCACTGTAGGCAATAGATACCAAAAATAAAAATTCAGTTAAAAATTATTACTATTTATTTTCAATGTAACAAGTTTAGCTTCCAAAAATTATAACTTACTATTGCAACTCAGTAATCTTTTTTTCTATTTTTGGAACTTGGGATTACGTTCATATTAAATTGATTATACTGATAAAGTCAACGTATTTTTCAAGAAATATAAGATATATATAATTATAATATATCAAGGTATACCAAATTCAACACATATTTTGATAATTCAATCATATCTTATTTAATACTTATATTATTTGAGAAAGAAATATTTCAAAAGAAATGTCCTTGAATCTCTTTTTCCATCTATATTAAACTTCTCCTATTAGTCTTATAAAACTTATCCTATTAATCATTAGAGTTAGTATTTACTATATTATCAATGTAAATTTTTAATTTCACAAAAATTATTAAAATATTGACATATGTCTTATTTTATTTTTAATTAATTTTTTATTTTTTAAATATATTCTAAATATATGTGTTATCCTCTTAATTTTGCATATGAAATTTAAAAATTCATCTAACACAGGATAAAATAATTTCTCAATTTTTTTAATTTGAAAAAATATAGCACCCAAAATCAGATAATCTTGTACGGTCAAAGCAAATATTCTCTACAGCGATTTTAAACTAACTTTAACTAATAATTATCACTTCAGTTTCATTTTATCAAAGTTTCAAATATCCAAATGTCAATATGTAATAATAATGAATTAAAGCTTTTAAAACATTTCCTTACAACCTTAAAATTTGTTGGAAACTCTTAATAATTATGTTCCCAATTTATTCAGCGGCAGGGACGGATACAAAATTAAAAAATAAAAAATTTTAGATTTTTGTTAGAATTTTTATTTGACACTTAAGGATTTTTCTTTTCAAAAATAAAAATTCATTATAAACAATTATAATAATATAGCAATATATTATTTCAAATTTTTGTCTATAATTTATGTTATGTATTATAAGTAAATATCCAAAACAAGTCCTAAATCCGACATTAGTTCACGGATGGATATCAATCAATTAGGATACCATGGGTGATACGGAATATAGTCAAAATCTTATCATAAATAATATAAAAAACCTCCTAATAGCCCTCACGACTCCACACCCAGGTTTCCATCACAATAATCACATCATGTAGATTTTGACAACCTAATCACAATAATCCAATAAAATGCAAAGGCCATTATTAACTAATCACTTTTACTCAATTGGATCTTCATGTATATTTAAAGACTAAATGAGTCAAAATTCTACGTGATTATAACCAACCAGAATAATCCAATCATCCCTTAAAATGTGTAAAGTCCCTTAAAATTGAACCAGCTGATATGTTACTTTTTGAAAATATCCTCAAAAAGTTGTTCTGAGTCAATATACAATAACTTTTATCAGATCTACAAGAGTTGCCAGATCGCACAAATCACCCAACTCTTTTTACCACTTACCACTAGAACTTTGTTAATACTGAACAACCAAAACACAGAGTCGAGCAAAAAAATCGGCACTCAAATTCTTTATAAGAAGAATGGGAACGTTTAGTTTAGGAGAAAGAAAGATTTTTGGTTGAAATCTTACTTTTTTTAATTTTATATTTAATTTGGTTCTTGAAATGTGATTTTTAAGATTTTCAATAGAGTTAAAAAAAAATGATACAAGTATGGAGAATCAAAAACTCTTCTCCCTTATATTTTTTAGATTTAGATGGAAAAACGAAAATTTTGTCATATCTATCCTTATTTAATTGCATTTTCAGATTTTTATTATTCTTTCTAGTCTTTTAAAATTGCAAAATAAATGTAATTTTTTTATTTATATTTTTAACAAATACTTCGTTTTTAAGATTAAAAACACAGTGAATATTAAAACTATATTTTTGAAATTTTAATATTTTAACAAAAATCACATTTTTAAGATAAAAAAACGTAATGGATATTAAAATTTTATTTTTGAAATTCTAAAATTTTAGTGAAAATCGTATTTTTAAGATAAAAAACATAATAAATGTTAAAACTTTATACAAAATTTTTGGAATTTTAACAAAGATTAGTTTGTAAAGATAAGAAGCACAATGAATGTTAAAATTTTATTTTTAGAATTCTGAAATTTTAACAAAAAAAATAATTTTAAGATAAGAAACATAATAAACGTTAAAATTTTATTTTTTAAAATTTTAAAATTTTAACAAAAACTGCTTTCTTAAGACAACAAACATAGTGAATATTAAAATTTTATTTTCAAAATTTTTGAATTTTAATAAAGATCATGTTTTTAAAAAAAAAATGTAGTAGATGTTATTAGTCATAATAAAATTAAAATAGAGCGTAAAATATCTTTATTTAATATATATTCTTATATATATAATTTAAAATATATTTACTTAATATTATTATTTATAAAATTTATTTCAGGCCTAAAACTCTTTGGAAGGGTTTACTACTCCCCTTCTAAACTCAATGTCAAACTTATCATTATAGTCAATTTGCGTATTTTTTTTACGTAGGAACAATTAATGTAAAAATAATAATTAGAATTAAAAAATTATGTTTGTTGAAAATATGAAAAAAAAATTTGAAAATGCTCTTTAATTTCAACGAAAACAAACATGTTATTCACATGTAATATATTATAAATGTAATATGTTATCCACATGTTATCAAGGATAATATAATAAAAAATTTTATTAAGTAATTTTACATTTCTTAGGCCAACAAAACTAAGAAATCACAAATTCCTCTTCAATATTATTTTTTCCCAAAATCACTTGTTTTATCAAAATTTAAGAATTTGCAAACCAAATGCTTTCCTAAATACTACATTCTAATCAAAACTCTTACCCTTTTATAAATTTCATGTTCAAAAGTCATTAAACTGTTGGTAAGTTTGTTGAAAAGAATTTTCTGTTTGGACAGATATTATGAAGGAAAATTTGTGAAGGAAATGGTGACTAAAATGTGTTTGATTCTCCATCATAGATGTACTTCACGCTCTATACCAACTTTCTGTTTCCTTCTTTTGTGTAAAAAAAAAAAAAAAAAGTTCACAGTGCAACGTATAAAATGCATCAAAAACATACGTTCAACAAATAGTTAATTCTGAATAACATAATTATATTTAAGTATCTAACATCTTTGTAACTGTTATCCAATAAAGCAACGACTTCATGCTCATTTTATATCCCAAAATTTCAAGCAATCATTCTACTACAAGAACAATTTAGTTTCTAAAGTCTCCTTGCTTATATAATCTTGACTTTCATCTCAATTGTTTATTTCCTAATTACATCCACACAAATAACTACATAGGCTGTGAAGCTCGGGTTGATATCTAGTCTTAGAAACATACAAATCATCGTACACCTCTTGAGAATCGTTGAGAAAACACAAAAAATAAACCTTAGAATATTCCCTCTAGAAGCAGCATTTATAATTTAAAATTAGTTCACCACGGGTTCAACGGTTCACGGCTCCGGTTGCTCTCAGATCCTCCTCTTTGGGTCATTGTAGAGCTCCGATCAACTGTTAACTCAATCCGATCACATCGTCTGGATTAAGTTGCTTAGAGCCATTCTTAATGAGTCATTTCAGATTCTTGTCAGTTCGAATTTAAACCAGGTATTGATTTGAATCATGCTTTGAGCGAATTACGCTCGGAAAGAAGAAGGAAAAAGGAAAAATCTGCAAGGAATGGAATACTAGGAATTAATGGCCAAGCCCTTGTAAAAAAAAAAGTTCATTTTAAGCTAAAATCTAACTGAACATGAAAATGGAAATTTCCTCTCAAATAAATCCAGAACACGACCATTTTAATTTAGGATAGCAAAATTTTCCATGAGACACCCAAACCATTAAACAGAATAGCAAAAGCCTAAAAGCATTAAAACCTGAAGAATTAAAAAAAAAAAAAAAAAGCTAGGTTGGCTTTCTGCCAGCACGAATCACTTCGTCCACCAAGAGCAACTGTGAAGCAATTACAGGCCTGAAAAACAAAAGTAGCTCGATCAAACCAAAAAACATCATGACATTTTCATAATAAAGATTGTGCTCCACCTAAATATTCATAAATAATGATAGCATGTAAACAACTGATGGTGGTTTTGGTAAAACTGCAAAGATATTTCCAATATACCAGTATAATTTGGCGTTTAACAGAGTAATTATCAAATATACCCTCCATTTGGGGTCCATAGGTTCTCCTGTTTGATGGTTTAGACCCACGACACTACCTCTGTCATGCTCCCCCTGAATAAACAGCCAAAACACAATGCTCAGCTTAATTTTTCTTCAGTTTCTACTTTCTATAAGGGGGTTAAATGAACAGTAAACAAGACAAAAATAAGTTGCACCGTAAGACCAATTATGACATCCTGAGTGTCTAGCCCAGCATTCTCAGCAAGCGTCTTGGGAACCACAAGAAAGGCATCAGCAAAAGCCCTGAACATCAGAAGTATTTCAATAGTCTTGTAAATAATTCCAAACAAGGAAATATAGCAAGACATACCCCTTGAACAGTGTCTTTTACTTCATTAATTAGATATTGTCTGACTGCAACTTCAAAAGATCCCGCACCCTAAAGCAGAGGTTATTAATACATCGGAATATAACAAAACAAATTGCACTGAGTAAGATTCAAACCAAACAATTCTCAACCACAACCTATGTCTTTATAGTTGACCTAGAGTTCAAAGGCTGCCTGCAGCTTGCATTTCCCATCTGAGGCTAATGTGAAAACATGGATTAAGAGCTCCATTCAAATCACCAGAAAATACTATGGAAAAGTGCTAATTAATAGATACACAAGAAATTTCTCCCAGTCAATGGGTTATAATTTATATAAGTTGCTGATTGGAACTTCTACCTCCTTTTGCATTACTCATTGCAGTCCCTAAAAGTGTTATCTGACAAAGATTTAACCAAATGAGCCAGCCTAATTATTATTTTTGCTTCTGCTTTATAGCATAAAGATAAACCTTGTTAATTTGCCATCTGCCTCTACCATAGAAGCACACATCTGCCCAGGTTCAAAAACTTGCAAACTCAAATATTCACCTTATATGCATCTCCATATCATACACGTAAATGTATATTCAGCATTTTCCTCACACAATAATTACAACTTCTGCTCAAATTCCTTTTGAGGAAGGTTATGCTCCAATTTCACCCAATACATTAAGTTCTATCATTAGGACAACATAAAGATTCAGAACCATCAAGTGCTTCTATATACATGGGGTTACACTGGTTTAATCACCCATTCTGTCAAATTTAAGTTAAATCTACCTCTTATAATTTTTATTCTCTACTGGGCCAATTAATCTTAAAACATGGTTGATGACCATCTATGCAAACACTCTGATAACGTGCAGCAAATACTGTAAACAAGAATCAATAGCAGATGTTAATCAGCTTGAAGAATGAATGAAGATAAAAATGCTAAGTAAGCAAAACTTACTAATACAACTGCTTCATCTTCAATAGTATTGTTAACAGCTCGCAGCCCATCACAAACAGCATCCTTAATTTGGGCAATTGTGTGATCATTACGCCCTAGATTGTTAACAATAGAATGAATATTATATAAATAGGAAGGTAAATGTTGCATAAGCGGCATTAACAACATTTATATTAAATTTGTATAAATTATATGGAGCAGCAAACACATTCTACACACCTTTTATCAAAATTGTACATGAATGGGGATGTTTCACATTTTCCATAAATGTATACTTATCTTCCCCAAGGAAATGCTCATAGACAAGTCCAGCCCAGCCAAGACAATAAGGGGTTAAATCATCAACAGAATTTATGGCTTCTCCTCCACAAGCCAAAACGAGCCTTTCCATATTTCTTCTCTTTGCTCTTCTGAGGGCAATGACCTACAAAACCATGAATCAGCAAATTGCAATAAAACAGAGGTAAGACAAACCATAACTAACACCTTTCAAAAAAATCAATTTCTGTTATATATGTAACACTTAAGCATAATGAAAGAACAATCATAATCCCATCAGCCTTACATTTGAGTAATGACCCAAAGGACAAAAGAAAACCTTCAAAATCTAGCAGTTATAGATGACAATTAAAAACAGTATACCCTAAGAAACAACTATTACTCAAATTCAGTTAGGAAGAATGCTATCTATCACTTCAAAACACATTTACCACCACAATTGTCAAAAAAAATTCCAGCAACATAAGAAAAGCAGTGTACATAGAATGCACACTCTTCTTGATATTCTAGAACCACATATATCAATCCATGTATTCATGGGAAAGACATGAGAAGGGTAACAGGGAACATTAAACAAAGGCAGTCATCCTCCAGCAAAAAGGAGGAAACCACTACTTGGTATGCCAAAAGGTGATGCTTAAGAAAAGACATCTCCTACAAACACCTCACTTAATGCAATTTCAATGACATTATAATTATCAATATATGGGGATGAAAATACTAGTCAGGTATCTAAGTCATTCCTCTTCTTTATTGGACATGTAAGAAAGTTACTGTGTACCCAAAAGGAAAAAAATGATTTATAGGCAACTAGCAAAGAGTAAGACATCATGAAAAATTCGTAAGTTGGGATAGGGATTAAAAGAACAAAGGTCAATAACTCACCCCTGCTTGTTGAAGAAGATGCAAGGAAGGGGGATCAATACCCTTTTTGGTTGACAACAACAAAGTTGTTGTTGGTGCCTGCACAAACCTACATATGGCCAGGAAAAGTAGGAATATAATAAGAATTGACATATACCTGCCACACCAAAGTCACATTTATAATTTTAGTGTATGAGGCATCACAAAAGCTACCTTATCTTTTAGCCCAATAATTTTTTTGACTCATTCATCAACAGCACGCCTTTCAGCTGCAACCATTGCCTCTCTTTGCTCAGCATTCGAGTAGAAAAAGCCTGCATTTATTTTGCTGAAGGCTAAAACATTAGTTGCATGATGACAATCACAACAAACTATATCCACAATTAACTTAAGAGCCAGCTAAGGTTGAATAAATAGCCAAGGTTTATTACAAAAGAATCTTGATAAAAATTGGCTGAAAAGCCCATATATCTAGACTTTCTGACCTTTCAAATTTGCATCAATATCTATTGCAAATATACTAATAATTTGTAAAAATTTGCCAATGACAATCTGAAAAAATGATTTAATTAAACAGTATCAATCAACAGAAATGGTTTCAAACATTTGAGATATATCTTCACCAAAAACCTTACCAGAAGACTGATGGAAGAAAACAGGAGAAATAATTTTTATAAAGAAGCTGTAATGCAACACATGGTTGGCTAATGTTTGGCTCAACCAATGGTTGAAATGTAGCTTTTTGGCTTTTGCTTTTTTTTTTCTTTTCCATTTTTCAACACTGAGGGAATTTCTAATGTTCTTACTTTATTTAATTTTTTTTTGCACATTGGGAACAGGGAGAGGAAAGGATGAAGAAGAGAGAGGGAGAACGGCTGGAGGAGAGAACCAGGGATTAGGAGAGGAAAAAAAGAAAAAATAAATAAGAAAATTTAACAAAAAAAGAAGTTAAAACTAAAAATATAAAAATACAGCAAAAGGAAAAAAGAAAAATTGAACAAAAACATATCCTATTCTTATTTTTCCTTTACCTTCTATTTTCTTCCCTCCTTTATTGTTTCTTTTCTTCTTTCTTTTCAATTATGTAATAGAAAAAAAAAAAAAAAAAAAACCTTAAGATTTGGAACATTCAATAAGAAAAAAGAGACCAAAAATTGATTTAGTCAATCAATGAGTGTTTTTTTTTTTTCAATTTGTCTTCGTAAAATTATAACTTCTACACATAATACAGAGAAGACAGACAAATGTTTGTCTATTTTATTAAAATTAATTACTTATTGAAACTAAAAAGGAACTAAATGGAAGAGTGCCACTTGGTAAGATGTGAGGACGACACATGGCTAGATGGGAAATGGTAGGAATTTTTTAATTCTCATTGACATTTCCAGATTTTTTGGTTTCAGAATATTTTTGGCATTGCAAAATTTCTTTTTTGGGAGGGTTTTCAACAAGAGTAAATGGGAGGGAAAGAAAAAGCGAGACACCAGCTGAGAGACTTTGGAGGCAGCCCAAGGATTAGAATGGCCCCACCACGTTCAATTGCAACAACAGCATCTCTCGACATGTTTAATAAATAAGAAAATTTATTTTTTGCCACCTTTAAGAGTGTAGGCGGATAGATGGACTTTCTGACATTTTCTTACTTAAAAAAAAACATATCATTTAAAATAGCTGAAGAAAAACATATCATTAAGTATATATGGTTGTTTCAATGATTAGGTTTTTTGTTTTAAATTAAGTAAAATACTTTTGGACATTTTAGAGAAAGAATGAGTAGGAGAGACAAGAGAAGAAAAATAATGAAGGAAAAATAAGAAAATATATGAAACATTTTAGTATTCTTTCCTTATCTGTATTTTTTGATAATATTTATAGATATTTTCCTTGAAAATGTTTATAATTTAATTACTTTTATTAGAATAATTATAAAAAATCTAAAGATATATATTAATTTTTAAAAATAATTCTCCTGCAGCAAAGCACGGGGTTTTTTCTAGTACATGAGTGATGACAACAATACAATGGATTGGAGTGCTGGAAGCAGGAAAGAAATTATTTTCCACAGGACTGTTAACACAAATGCTATCATGATGGTGTTTCTGCTCAGCAAAGAACAAACTAAACTAGAAGCATTATAAGAACTAATGAGTGCACTTTCAAAAATAAAAGAGATATCACCATTATCACCAAATACTTAGTAGATGTCAGAATCTATTACGCCATATACTTAGAACATGTCAGAATCTATGACTAATATCAAATTGCCATTTTATCAGTTAATAATTTTGTACAAGAATAAATCAAGGAGAACCAAAGAAATGCTGTGGCATACACCAAATGTGCATAGCATATGGAAGATTAGATTTCACAAAGGAGAATTTAATATCATTTTGTAATTATGGATACATGAAGGATAACAATCTAATGTTCCCCAGACCAACCAGTGCCCCTCCCCTCTACCCCCACAGTGCGAACAAATAAAAAAGGAGTCAAAGACATGTGCATAGATTTACCTTTTCTCATACTCCAATGATACATTGCATGTCAAGATGTAACAATTTTCTGCTTGTCGCTTCATATCTGGGTGCCTAGAACCATGGTCAAGACTAGTCCCTCAACCTAGGAAACAACAAAATGTAAACATAAGAAACTGCATGATATAGATGGATATCACACATGCCACACAGACCAAAAAAAACAGAGCAGAAGCATTCAAGCTTAATTATACAAGCAAAACTTAGCTCCAACTACGAAAATGAGGGTAGCGGGGAAAAAGAACTTAACTCTTTCAAAGCTATAGTAATACATGCACAATAGCAATAAATTTCATGATTTCTTATCCATATCATTTGAGATCAATCGATCTTGCACAAAATATACTTCTGATGTTAGATTATAGATGCTATGTGCCACAAAAGGTTATACCCTTATAAAAAAAATTGTTTCTAGATTTTATTTGAGAACAGCCAATTTTGAATATATTCATTCAAGAAAATATTGTTTCATGGAATCAAAATGAAAAAATTACTTTAATTGTAGCTATTTTATAGAAAAACTAATAATGCACCTGCAGACTATGGCCTAATAGACTGGTTAGAATCTTGACAACACCTTTCCCCTTAAGTGGGTTTCACTCTTGAAAAGAAGAGAAATTAACCTCAACCTTCAAAGGAGTAACTAAATACCAAAATTCTCAAAATTATTCATACAGTATACCTATTAACCAATCCCAAGTTCTGTATCATACTGTAACAGCAGCAACCAGGAACAAACCCATTGAATACTATAAT
Organism: Durio zibethinus; assembly: GCF_002303985.1. The sequence continues at coordinate 15,774,338 of NW_019167838.1, read as the reverse complement.
CTCAAGAGAGTTAAACAATAGCAAGGGGACTCCAAAGAAGGTGGCATACTTACAATGCAGGATAAAACAAGGAAATATAAGCATATCAGCCGTGTGTCTACATCAAATTTATGTTGCATGTGCATTACTTCCACCATAAAGAGATCAATATGCTCATCTGGCTTTCGGATGCAGAGTACCTGTGAAACCCAATAAAAGTTTATGTCTGTAAAAGGGCTAAACCAAATGAAAAGCATAACTAGAAACAAATGAGTTTCTCACTTACTGCATTAGCAACTATGTCAGTCAGTTGATCCGCCAATGCTTCATACAACTGTGTGAGAAAGCAAACCATCAATCATACGAAACAGATACCATTGACAACAGTTAAGGGAGTAAGGGAGGGAGAGGAGAAAGGGAAAATACCTTAGTCCTTGGGGTAGTTCCTGCAACCATTTTCAGAATCTCTTTATCTGGTTCAGAACCCATCACCACAGGAGTCTCAAACTTTTCAAGGAATCGGAGGGTAGCTCTTTTGGCAATTTCAAAACCATCATCCAGAACATGGGGATGCATCCCTAAACCAACCAGAACTGGAGGGTCAAGTTCATGAAGTTCCAATAAAAATGATCAAATAAGAATCAAAATACAAGATCCAAACCAATACATTGGTAAAGCTCAACAGGATGATGGATAATATATAAGAAAAAATTAATTAAAACTAGTATTTACATACAAAATTTTTACCAATACTTATTGAACAATGAAATTTTGTCATAATTTTTAACAAAAATGCACATTTAAATAAATTATCAAAACTAATTCAAAATTTTTCAAATTTAGTATACTTAGTCTATGCAATAAGGTTTTTCAATCTATTCATTTGGATTTTTTATTTTTAATGGGGGACATCAGGAGCTTGACTTAAAGAATCTTGCCAAAGTCTTATCTTAAATTTTCCTGACAATGACAAAATTACTGCCACTAACAAGATCGAAACAACTGGCTCTGATTATCCACCACTCCCACTAAAAAATATCCTTAGGTCAAAGAAAAAAGCGCAAAGTTGTGTAATGCTTCTTTAACATTATTCATATTAGTCAATTTGAGCATTAACCTTCATCAATGTAACGCTCAGATTGCTTCTTTAGCTCGCCAATGAAGATAACAGTAGATGTAGTTCCGTCTCCACTAATGTCATCTTGCGCAACAGCTGTCCTTGCTATCATAATAGCTGTTGGGTTTTGAATTTGCTGAAACATTTTCAACCAACAAACTTAATGAAATGTACTGAATCAACCTTTTCTTTCTTAAAAATCAAAAGCATCAAAAGTTTCTATCTTCCCCTAGTAATTATTAACATCTGCCAAGGTCAGATTTTGGGTTTTAGTAATAGCAAAAGAAGCACTTAAATGATTGCCCAAACTTGATTATGAAAACGGAGGCTTTTCCAATTAAGAAAACTATAAGAAAGCAAAAACAAAAACAAAAAAAAAAGAGAAAGAGAAAAGGAACCATTTCTCTCAAGAGAGTGTTTCCATCTTTAGTGAGCTTGATATCACCAGCGCCACCAAGAAGCATTTTAATGGTGTCCTTAGGTCCCAGATTTGTTTTGAGAACATCCTGCAACCCTTTGGCGGCGTTGATGTTCATGCGAAGCGCCGCCGATTTGTTCAGAACTTCTGCATTGGGGTTCAGCACACGTAGCGACATCGTTTTCTAGCCTTTCTAAATAACAGACGGAAGAAAGGAAAAACCCTAACTCTGATTCTGCACTAAAGAAACGAAAGCTCGGAATGGTTTTAGGGCTTTCCAGAACCTTTCTATCTAGGTCCGTTTATAAAGCATTCATTTTTAAAAGGTTAAATACAAAATTGTATTTGTACTATATATATTTACCAGATATTTAAAAACATAACAATATATTTGAAAATTTTGGATTACGCTAGTCAAATTACTAAGATAATATGGATATTCAATAAATTTATGATACGCACAAAAAATATTTAACTATCTTCACATTATTTATTATCAAATTAGTACTAAGAAATAAATTGAAAAAAAGTAAAAATTAAAAAACAAATCTTAAAATTTTCAAAAATATGAAAAATTCTTAAAAATTCAAAATAATTTGAAACTTTTTTTAAAAAATAACAAAAAATTGAAAAAAGAAAACATATGAAAACTAAAAAATAAAAACAAATTCAAAAAAATTCAAAAATGTAGAAAATGTAGAAAATGTAGAAAATTCTAAAAATTTTAAAAATAAAAAAAATTAGAAAAATACCCAATATACAAATCATCTATTTTTTTAATTCAAAAAAATAAACAAAAATCTAAAAAAAATAAAAAAATTTTGAAATTTAAAAAAATAAACTTAAAAAATAAAAATAATATATATTCAAAAAATTAAAAAAACCCTAAAATTTTCAAAAACTATGAAAATTTAAAAAGTCCCCAAAAAAACTATAAAATTTAAAAAATCTCAAAAGAACAAAATATCAAAAAATTCTAAAAATTCTAAAATAATTAAAATAAAAGAAAATCATCTAAAAAGTAATTATTCAAAAAAATAAATATAAAAAATTAAAAAATAATGTCAGCCTTGTATAATTTTTTTTAGATTTTTATTTTTCATTTTTTTTTAGTTTTTTAACTTTTCAATTTTGCTCAATGTTGTTGGAATTTATTTAAAAATTTTTATAGATTTTTGGAATTTATTGAGATTTTTTATTTTTTTAGGATTTGTTTCTAATTTTTTTAGTTTTTTATTTTTGATATTTTAGAAATTTTTTAAATTTTATTTTGGATTTTTTAAAATTTTTAAATGTTTTTGAAATTTTTATTATTGTTGATTTGACAGTTAATAATGTAGTGATAACTTTGTTAGATATTTATAATATGTTAACAACTTAACAAAACTAACAATAATAGTCTCAAGGCCCAAAATACTCAATTACCAAACTACCAAAAGTATATAGTATAAACGTTAAATGAATATTTAATCATTGTTTATACTTGAGTTGTAGTCGTGGTAATAAGGCAAAAAGGGTCAAAGTTGGATTAGATTACTTTCGGATAAAGTATTTTTTATAAAAAGAAATTCAAGTTGTTTTAAGTTTAGATCATTTTAGATTTAGGGCATTTTAGTTTCAACTTTTGAATTTGATATTCAAATTAATCAAGTTTTAGTTCAACTCATTTCAAATTTAAATTATTGAATTTCAAAATCAAATCAATTTAATTTTGAATTATTTTGGGATAATCTTTTAGATCATTCTAATTTATTTATTTTGAATTTAAGTTTCACTACAGAAGTTTAGGTTTTTAATGGCATTTTTTTTAAGTGCATTTTTTTTTAATGTTTAGCGGCATTTATAATGCCACTAAAAGATTTACGACGTTTGTGAAAAACATCACTCAGAGTGCCGGTTATACACGTATCATAAAAAAATAGTAGTATGAAAAAATACCTCAATATTAACGGTATTTATATTTGAAACGCCTCCATTTTAGCAACGTTTCTATCTTTGAGACGCCGTTAAATTAATTACGTTTTTTATGAGAAAAATACCGTTGCTTTGGTGACGTTTGTAATTGAAAACGTCGCTACTTTAGAGACGTTTGTAATTGAAAACGTCGCTACTTTGTATCTAAAAATGCTTTTATATTAGTGATGTTTGTATCTTTAAGACGCAGCTAATTTAGTGACATTTTTACGAGAAAAACGCTATTACTTTGGTGGCATTTGTATAAAAAAAAAATGCCACTTAACTAGCTACATTTATTGGTAAAAGCATCGCTACTTTTAGTGACATTTTATGATACAAACGTCACTAAATTATTCATTTAGTGACGTTGTTGAACACAATGCCGTCATTATGTAAAAATATATATTTTTTAATTTTTGTTAATAAATTTTATTTTCATTAAAGAGCTTAAATTCAAAAATTGAAATTAATATAAACTTAATTCACGTTTAAATATGCATCTAATTAATACAAAGTTTAATAATTAATGTAATAACATTCAAATATTTTTAATACATTAACAAAATAAAAATCAATATGTATGAAATGGATGACTACATACATTTTGCTAGCTGCCAATCGATGAAGAAAATTTTTCACCTTAGTCACTAGCGTGCTCAAGAACCTATTAAATAATACCATGCAATTTTTAACACTTCATTATAAGCTTTTTTTATATTTAAAAATTTAAATATTTACTAAATATAATACATAAGTTAATAAAGCACCAAGATCATTTTCTGAAGTTTGTTGTTGCATAAAATTCATAAAATGATCGAATCGATCATGCAATTACTAAAATTTTGTACAGTCTTACTCCATTCTAGCACGTTCTTCCTCAAATTTGGCATGTTTCTATTCTCTTTCTACTTCCATTTACTGAAAATGTTGTTGTATAGTTTGCAACTCCCCTCTCAATATTGAAATGTCTTGCGAAGACTAACTAACTGAGAATGTAAATTGCTGAAAGCTATGTCCATAGTAGGCAGATGGTGTTGGACCCAATCCAATGCCTCAGACCCGTCCATGCCTTTCTTTTCCAGCAACTTCTATGAATATTCAATTTTTTGTTTCTTACATGTTGAAAGAACCATTATATGCTACTTCAATCTCAGCAATCATTTTCTCTTTCGCTTTCTCTTATGAATTTGTCATATACGACTATCAAGTTTAATGATTAATTGATAATATGTTAAAAAGAGCAAATATTTATTTTTTGTTAAAATAGATTATACAAATTACCATAATTTTTTGTGTTTCGACATTCATGTAAGATCCATCTTTTTTTATGTGTGTTATGCAAAAAAGTTTGACATGTCTAATTGTACCGCTATCTCATTTTTCTATATAAAAACATATATTATTTGATAGGATACATATCAACCTCAACTTATTCATGTATATCAAGCCTGTCAATCAAGTATTAAAATTTCAAATAATTTTAATCTCATGTATTTATATTTTGGCCCCGTAACAACACTATAGTCTTAAACATACGCAAATAATAAAAGCATTTTAGGTTTTTACACATATCAATAATGGAAACCAAATTCAATTATTTTCTTCTAACTTAATATCAAGGATTGAAGCCATTCAATATGTTGAAAGCCATCCAAAAGTTTAATTTGTATATTTGCATTTTATATGCAAAAATAGTCCCAAATAGACATTAACGACAACTTTTTCTCCCATATCAACCATAGAAACCAAGTTCAATCAATCGGACAAGTTTAATATCAAGTATTGAAGCTATTCAAACTGTTAAAATACAACAATAACAACAATTTTGTATTTTTACCTAAATATACGTAAACAATAACTTTTGCATACATATCATCCGTGTCAACTAAGTTTAAAACTTTCGATAAGTTTAATATCATGTATTGAAACTATCAAAACTATTAAAATAGAACAATAATTGTTAATTTGCATATTTACCTTTTAACGGCAAAAAAAGTTCATTCATTGGAATAAGTTTATTATCATAAACTTACTATTTCTTTTTGCTTTCTTGTAAAACTTTTTAATCCACTTATATGACTATATTTTTGTTGCTTTTTGCTACCAATCACAATCTATTCTTTTTCCTGTCATAAAAAATAATTGCGTATATGATAGAAATATAAATATTACCAACTTAAACCATAAAACACTTTCATCATTTCATTATATTATATAAAGTTATAAACTAGTACTTCTCATTTTCTTGAGAATCAAAATCTAACTAATTGTTCATATAGCCAGCTAATCATATTATGGGATAGATTTTCCATCATCGCCTCTACAGTAGTATTTCGCTCGAAATACTTATTCTTCAAACTATGCTTATAATATTTTCATTTCTTTCCCAATAATTTAAGCACAAATGAAGTTGGTATTTCAAGTACAAATCTTAACTGTAATAATACAATAAGAAAAGTTTGAATAAGTAAACAAAATGTAAAATAACAATTTTTTTATATCTAATTAATTATACTAATGCCTCAATAAAGTTTAAAGCATCGACCTTAACTTCTTCTGGAACTTTATGCTATGTTTCATAATGAATAGGTAGTTTCATTCCATTGCGGGCTAGCATGCCTAGAAATCCAGCCAACAGTTAAGCTTTTTCACTAATTAGTTATTTATCAGAGTTTACAGACACTATAATACACTCGTTAAGAGGTAGTGCAAATAATTCTTTCAAAGTTGTCCGGCCTCTGGTCCTCCGTTGACCATTGTTGTCAACTACAACAAATAAAAAATAAATTTGTAAAATGGCAATACTTTTATCATTATACTCGAATTCTAAAATTGAGGTATATCATACCATTGAAATTTAAAACATAATCAATTGATGGGGTACTATCTAAATTTGGATCTCCTGTATTACTAGATCCAATATTAATTAAAGGGTTAGAAGTGACAAAGTTAGATCCGACAGTACATTTATTTCCTTTCAAAGGATTCAGTCCATAGCCAATATCTACAGGTGCCACAAATGGTTCTGAACTAATATCTCTGATATGTTTTTCTTTCAACCTACTCCTTCACATTGTAGCTTACCTCTATCATAAAAGCGAATATAAAAAAAGATATTAGTTTAGAACATATATAAAGACATTGAGAAGTTAAGAAATCAAAACCTACAATATATAAAGAACATATCAATTTAATTAAATCAAAAGATAATGTATGATTTAGAATACAATAATTATACAATAACGAATATGACATTAATTACATACAATCATTTACTACATTATGTCTTAAACACTCGAAGTACAAATTATAGATGCACCATTTCATGGTTCATAAATATCTTCAGTAACATCTTCATGAACTCACTGAGCATAGATACTGAAGATATTTTCATCCAAGTTTTGTTAAGTAAAAGGATAACATTCAGTTCCATGTTCAACATCTTCTCTGGTATCTAACTCCATATCAAATAAGTCTCTAAATATGTTTCAAAGAACAATAAACCAACCCAATTTTTTGAGATCTTCAGAGTAAAATACTTGTTTGACTTGAGATGAAAAAACATAAGGTTCATCGATGAGTTGTTGTCCAGTGTGAATTAATCGAGAAAAATTTACAAATGTAAATTCATACTGATATTTTTTAATATCACTTGCACTATTCACATCAGTCCAATTACACCAAAATAAGACAACTTTCTACTTGCCATAATAATCCAACTCAATGATGCCATTAATCATGCCATAATAGTCAACATTTCCCTTTAAAAGGTTTCTGTCCCTAGCACTAGCATAGCTAGCAGTTGATGAAGTGATAACAATTCTTGAATTTTGTGTACTTCTAAATCTCTCACGGAATTTAATGTGAAATCTAAATCCATTGATGATGAAACCTTTGTATCATTTCACAATCTGTTTTGAACCGTGTGAAAAACACTTTGCCTCTTCACTAACAAGCCTTTCACTCCAAACCTATAAAAGTGGAATAAATATATATATGTTATTAATGTTAGTTATACAGTAAGCATTCTATGTAGATTTTCATAATGGGAAGTATGGCATTACTTACAGTTGCTCCTAACCATTCATAAAAGTTTTTAGCGAACAACTTATCAAGCTCTCGAGGGTTTGATCGTCGATAATATGTAGGATCTTTCAAATTATTTCTATATTCACTATAAAACATCATGATAAAGTATTAACAATAAAAAAAAGACAATAAATTATGCTTAATGTAATGAATAATTTCCTTACTAAAAAACTTACGTGAGAAATATTCAATTGAGTCATGATGAAAAAGAACATATTGATGTGCTTGTGCCCAAGATTTATCATCTACTCCACCAATTCAGCTTTGCCTATTGGTTGTCCAAAACTTTGAAAAAGATAATTGTAGGTAGAGTCTGTATATTGCATACCAACATTTCTTGATGGTCTATTAAATCTCGTTTCAACATCTTTCAAATAACGAGAACAAAATGTCACACTCTTCTGTTAAATATCCTTCAGCAATAAAACCTTTTGAATAGCATTTGTTGCGATAATAAGACTTTAACCTCCCCAAAAACTTATAGCATAAAACATTAGTCATATGTTATTTTAAATAGAGTGGCTTGATCATCAATAAAAACTTAATCAATCTATTAACAAATAATACCTTTTAATAGGATACATCTATCGATAATAAATCGGCCTATCGATTTTTGCTTCATATGGAAGGTGGATAACCAAATGCATCATAATAGTAAAGAAGTTTAGAGAGAAGACTTCTTTAAATGGCATAAAGTAATCGTAGCTCAATCTTGAAGTTTGTCAAGCTCTTCCACATTCATACATTTCTAACATAGAGATTTAAATATGTTACTCAGTTCAATTACCACAGAAGTGACTTGCTTTGACATTGATAAACGTAAAGCAATTGGAAGTAAGTCTTGCATCAAAATATGATAATCATGTGACTTCAATGAAAAAAGTTTTCACTCTTTTAGATTCACACATCTCGATATATTTGATGCATATCTATTTGAAACTTTGATATTTTTCAAAACCTTGCAAAACACATTTTTTTCAGCTTTAAAATCTTAAAAAAAGTAGCAGGCAATTGATATTTGCCATTAGGAAGCAACTTCGGATGAAGGTCTGGGTGAATCCTTATATCAACTAGGTCAAGCTGACTCTTTAAGTCATTCTTGGATCTTCTATTCACATTGAGAATTGTACTGATAAAATTTTTGTAAACATTCTTTTCTATGTGCATCAAATCAAGGTTATGGCATAATAAATTATATTCCTAATAAGGTAACTAAAAAAGATACGTTTTTTTTTTCCATAACTTAGACTCATTGGGGTCATCTGTTTCATCATCCTCTTCATCACTTTGAACATCAAGATCACCAACTTTAGTATGAGTATCACCAACTTACGTAATACGAGGCTAGACACCTTCAAAGATGTCCCTCACTCTTTTCTTTGATAAAGTCATTTTTTCATAAATGAAATTGATATCTTTTAACTTTGACAAGATATTAGACCCACTAATAGGTAAGGGCGATCTTCTCAACTTTTTAGTTCTATCAAACAAATGTTTTTGGAATCTAAATCGATGATTATCATCTAACCATCAATGATGTCCTATATAACAGAACTTCCTACTATTAGGTAACCACGTTGAACATGTCTGTGCAGCACAACATGGATAAGCATAATGACCTTTGGTACTCCAACCAGATAAATTTCACATAAACAAAAAAATCATTGTTAGTCCATAATAAAACAGCGCGCATATTGAAAGTTCTCTTTTTTTAATGCATCATAGGTCTCAATTCCTTCTTATAATTACTTTGACTCTTTAATAAGAAGTTCTAAGTAGATGTCTATATCATTACCCATACCTTTTTCCTCGAGAATTATCATAGACAATATAAATGATTGTTACTTCATAGCAAATCCATTGTGACAAATTATAAGAAATCAGTAAAACTAGCCAAGTACTATAAGAAGTACTCACATTTTAAACGGATTGAATCCATCAGAGGCTAGTTCAAGCATAACATTTTGAGGATCAGATGTAAAGTTTGAAAACCTAGAATGAAATGATTTTCATGCCAAAGAATTTGTAGGATACCTCAATGATCCATTATCCATTCGTTTCTCATGATGCTACCTCATTGAATATACAGTTTTGAAAAACATGAAGAGTCATTGAAGTCTTAGTATTAATGAAAAAAAGCGTAAAACCTTAATAAGCTTTTTTTTTACACATACCTCATCATCATCCTTATTCAACCTTTCATCGAAGTTTTTGTCCACCCAACGGGAAATACCACACAAATGACAAGATTCTTAATTTTTTCTATCGCCTCAATATAATATGCAATCATTAGGACAATTATGAATTTTTTCATATCCAAGACCTAAATTCTTGATCATCTTCTTTGATTTCTTACAAGATTTAGAGATTTTTGCAAAAGAAAATATTTTTTTCATAAACTCTAATAATAAAGTTAGAGAGTTTTCCATCCATCCATATAAGCATTTTAAGTGAAAAAGACGAACACAGAAAGATAACCTTGAATGCTTCGATGCCTCAAAAAGTTTTTCATTCATATTCTCAAGTAACTTATAAAACTTTGATGCTTCTTCTCTAGGTTGTTAGTCATGTACACCTATCCCAAGTTCATCAAATTCATGCATTTCAACATTAGACTGATTAAATCTTTCATTTTGGGGAGAAAGATTACGAATATGTTGGTTATGAATATTAAAAACATCTCGTAACATGCCTTAAATGTCATCTACTATAAAAGGATTATGTTGGTGTTAGGAAGGCCTTAAAGTTGAAAGAACTCTAGTAGAAGACCTTGACGGTACAGACTCTCCATGAAAATACCAATTAACATATCTCAAAAGAAATTCACTACAAATTAAATGTTCAAAAATAACTTAATGCATTTGTCGCTTGATATTAGCACACTTCACACATGGGCATAATATCATATTATCTTCACTTGTATTCTCAAATGCAAAATTAAAAAAAATTTTCACTCCATCTCTGTACTCTTGACTTAATCTTGACTTTTACATCCAATTCTTATCTATTTAGTATTTGCTACATTATCAGACCAAATGTATATAAATAATTTATATGAAAACAAACATGTACAATACTTAAGTTTACTATATTTTAAACAAAAGATAGTTACAAGACCAGTACTTATACAAAATGAGAACTCTTTGTTGTGAAGTAATTTATCAACTACCAGATATTGTGAATGTTAAAACTCTGCTACTAACGTAGATAGTACCCAAGAGTATTTGTAGTTAGGGTTCAAATAAGGAGAAATAAGGTGGATTTTAGAGAAAATTATTTATACAAAAAAGAAAATCATAAATTGTAAAAGCTAAAAGAATAGTCAAATAAAGTAAAAGCTAAAGTAAATAAGTAATAAATAGTCAAAATAGGGTTCTAAAAGACAATGCTCAAATACTAAAAGCTGAAAGAAAGAGAAAGTAAATTGTACTTGGTCTGAAAAGAGAAATAGTATAATAATGAAGATAAAACTTGAAGTTGATGATTGGATGCGCTAAGTTTGGAAAGATTTTTATTGGACCGAATTATAGAAGGCATTTACTAAGAAAAATGCCTATAATAATTTTCTCTTAAATATTTTTTGAATATATTATAAGGGCCTTCAACAGAGTCATGGTAGAATTGTTTGGGATTATTAAAGGTGTTTACGCCATAAAAACGCATTCACTAATTTCATCTAAATTTTTTGTGTATTTATTGAAGGTAATTTTTACATAATACACCTTCAATAACTCTTTTAGTTTTATCTTAGAATATCAGTGAAGATGATTTTCTACAAAAAGGGCTTTCAATAATCTCATACTAAAAATTGTTTAGAATTATTAAAGGTGTCTTATGTTGAAAATGCCTTTAATATTACACAACTTAAATTTTAAAGGGTTATTGAAGGCTTTTATTCTAGAAAAATGCCTTGACAAATTTGTTTTATTTTTTAAAGCAATTTATTGAAAGCATCTTCTAGTCCAAAATGCCTTCAATATTTCATTGCTTAAATTTTAAGACGGATAGTGAAGGCGTTTATTGTAGAAAAATACCTTTACTAAATGCTTTTATTTTATTTTAAGTATAAACACATTGAATAATTTCCAATTAAAATTATTGGTATTATTAATGGCGTCTTCCAGTGAAAAACGCTTTTAATAATCGAGAACTTAAAATTTTTTACAGCTAGTGAAGACGTTTATGTACATAATTATTAAAGGTATTTTTTATAACAACCGCCTTCAATAATTTTCTTTTAAAAATTTTAGGATTATTAAAGGCGTCTTCTACTAGAAAACACCTTCAATATACCACTATGGTTATAGAAAGCGTTTATTATAGAAAAACACCTTCAATAATTTTCTTTTAAAAAATTTTAAAATTATTAAAGGTGTCTTCTACCGACAAACACCTTCAATAATTTCTTTTAAATTATCTATATAAATATTGAAGGTGTTTCTTGATAATAACCGCCTTTAATAATTTCTTTCTAAAATTTGTTGGGATTATTAAAGGTATCTTTTACTGTAAAACACCTTCAATATACTGCTACATAAATTTTAACATGATTATTGAAGGTGTATATTCAAGAAAAATGCCTTTAATACTTCGTTTTAAATTTTGTAGATAATTAGTGAAGGCGTTTGTAGATAATAACCGCCTTTATTAATTTACTTTTAAAAAAATTTTGGATTATTAAAGGCTTCTTCTATTGGAAAATGCCTTCAATATACCACTATCGTTATAGAAGGCGTTTAATCTAAAAAAAATACATTTAATAATTCCTTTAAACTTAGTACATAATTATTGAAGGCGTTTGTTAATAACAAATGCCTTTAATAATTTTCCTTTAAAAAATTTTGAAATTATTAAAGGTGTTTATTAAAGGCATATTCTACTGACAAACGCCTTCAATAATTCATTTTAAATTATCTTCATAAATATTTGGGACTATTAAAGATGTCTTTTATTAAAAAACATCTTTAATAATTTTTTATAAACTTTTGAAGTCCATAATTATTGAAAACGTTTTTTACATAACACGTCACTAATAATTCCCTCCATCCTTATCATAGGGATATCAGTGAAGGCAGTTTTCTACTTAAATTACCTTAAATAGTTTTTAAGAATTATCAAAGGCATTTTTTGAGGATAAACGCCTTTAATAATTTTGTTGAAAAATTATTTTTTGGATTACTAAAGGTATTTTTTGTAAAAAACACCTTCAATAATAATTTTTATATTCATTTCCTTACCTTGAACATCAGAATCTCAAACCACTAGTACACAGAATGATTAAAAGCTACGTTATTCAACCAAACGAAACCCTTAAACACATTTCTATTAGACCATTGGTTTCTTTATCTCTATCGTTGCCATCGACCTTCAACAAATCAATGGTGTGTCATTCTTTTTTTACCGATAAGTCTTATTTTTTTTAGTTTACTGTATTATTTATAATATTCGATAAAGATTTTTTTTTCAGTTCTTTAATATTACATATGCATTTATATATTTTCATTAACTTCACCGTAAGTATAGTTATGCAAGCACCTTTTATTGCATGTATGCTATTTCTATGTAGTACACCTTAAATATTGTAGTTTACTGAACCTTGTTGTCTGATATTGTTTTGCTGAATGATATTGTATGATATTGGGGGGCTGAATCATATTTTGAATGGTTTGTTGAACCTTATTGTCTGATATTATTTTATCGAATGGTATTGTATAATATTGAGGGGCTGAATCATATGCTGAATGGTTTGCTGAAGCATATTGTCTGATATTGTTTTGCTTAATGGTTTTGTATGATATTAGGAGGCTGAATCATATGCTGAATGGTGTTTCTGAGTGGTTTACTGAAGGGAGTGTCTGAACACACTACTGATTGGTATGTTGAATGATGTTTTTGTATGTAGTATGATATTTATTGTATTTAATTACATACAATGTTAAATTTATATGGCCATATTGTGTAATTCATATAATTATGATCAAGATTACAGGTATTATGGACTCCGAACAATATCCTTCCCTTTCTAATGAACATGCACAAGACACATTTATAAGCCAAAAAAGAAAGAAAAATGGCTCAAATAAACAAATTAAAGTGAATGACACAAAAATTCATGTTAACTTCAATCAAAGTAGGCAACCTATGTCTGAAGAAGCTGCTAAGATGGCTACTCATATTGGAGCTGTCGTCCATCGTAGGATTTCAATTACGTATGCCGATTGGTGATAAGTTCCTGATAATCTAAATGATGAGATATGATAGTCGATTGTGGTATGTTTATTTAACTATTTCGTAAAATTTATTAAATGATCATGTAATTGAAATTCAATGTGTTCATACTAATTGTGTTAACTTATTTAGGAACGGTTCAACATCCCAATTGACTATAAAAAGATTATGTTGTAATCTGCTGGAAAAGCATTTAGAGACTTTAAAAGTAGATTGACAACCAATATATTTTACCGCTAGTTGGTGAAGGTGATGTATTGACTGTTCCACTTGCGGCATATACAGATGTCATAAGTGTTGAAGATTGGACAAATTTTATTCAATATCGACTTTCAAAAGATTTCTCAGTACGTAAACCCATTACCAAAAAAATTGTTTATAATTCTTTATGCAATATAGCCTTTGATCTTCATATGTGATTGATGTAATTTCTTTCTTTTGTAGAAAATCAAAGAACACCAATGGGACATTCAGGCCAAATAATAATATCACCATCGGACAGTGAGAAAGGGATATACAAATGTGAAGTATGAGCTTGTATGTATTCGCACACTTGTTTTATACTCATTAATGAATATTTATGAACATTTATTTTATATATTCAGATTCTTTTATTATGGTAATTTAATAGAAATCAGTAAGTTTTGGCACAGAAGTTTTCAGATGGGATGTTTGAAAACAAAGACATCTTTGCAGATGAAGCAATTGAGGAAATGGAAAAAAAGATTGTATGTATAATTGCTTTTTTAATATAATGTATGATTGGTATTGTGGTTGTATGCATGAGTGTATACTAGCTTGTATAGATTTATTGTTACAGCCCATCTTATTATTGTCTTTCAGGATGATTATATTGCCAAAGTCATATCTGGTGAATTGGTAACTCAATATGGCAAAGATCCTTTGTCTTTAGCATTAGGCACTAAAGAAAGGCTTGGTCAAGTTTGTGAGGTTGGTAAATTTGTCTTACCATCAAAGTTTTTTGGTAATCAACAAAAAACCCCATGAATGAGAAATGCATAATATGAAGCAACCATTGAGCAACAACAACAACGAATTGATGACTAGGAGCAATGCTTTAATGAGCAATAGTAAAGATTCGCTGCTTTGGAGTTCATGTTGGCAACAATGCAACATAACATGCCAGTAGGCTGGTTTGACAGCATTGTCCCCGTAAAAGAAGCTTCCATTGCAAGTAAAGAAGCGAACCCATCCTCCGCTACCACCCAAAAAGTATGATATTGTTTATAATTTTAATATTAATTTGTTTATTATATTGATTGATTTGGTTTTAATACTTATATTTCATTAAATATTGTAGCAGGATGTTCGAACTCACAGTATGACCCTTGCTCAGGCTTTTATGGATGAGTTATCCAAATATTTGCTGAAGCATTTATCCAAAGGAAACTTCATAACTATTGAGTCTGAGGAAGGGTTATTTGATAAACTATCATTTTCTTTCATTGGTGTGGATGAGGTTAAAGAATTTTATGAACTTGATGAATTATCAATTGTTGATATTGTTGCTTATATGGGGTTAGCTTATAAATACAAATATACTCATTCAAAAAGGACTTGAAAAAAAGCTTGCTTGATAATTGTACACCCGGAGATCTCATTCACAGAGAAAGCAACTACAAGAGATAAAGACTTATACTTACTTTTGCTAGGGAGCCTTCTTTCTAGTTATACAAAGACTGGGCCTATTGGAACAAATACTTATACTACTAGTTCCATTATCTCATATGCTACTACCACTATAGGCACTTAGAATTAGCCTGGTAGTACTGATTACAGGGCTGCAAAACAGAACTGACTTGGCATTTATTCTTTTGAAGAGCCTGCTTTCAAGATTCCGGCTTCAATGCCAATTGGATAGGTAGAAAGTGGCAAGGGTAAGGAACTCCAATTCAAATAAAAAGTACCTATTTTGCTCTCTTTTCTCAAGTAATCATCTAAGGCTTACTTACTTGTGACCTTTTCTACTGGAACTCGTGCTTGAGATACTATTCCTGCCTTAGTTAATGAAAAAAAAGGTTAAGTATTCCCTCAGCTGAATCGAGGACATATAAGGCCTTCCATATTCAGTAATTAACCTAGCCTACCCCTATCAATTGGCTTGAAAGTAAAAGGCAAATGCCTTATCTTCTTTATTCTTTATTTTGACTCTCCTCCATTGCTTTCAATCGCAAGAAAAAGAGGAGCAATTCCAACCGCAACTGGAAGAACAGCAAAAAGATAATAGGAGATGCCTGGAAATAAACTACCTAAAAGGCTGGAAACCTGAAGAGGCACTCACTCGCCTGGAATACGACATGGAAAAACAGACTTTTCTATAACTATTAAGTAAGACCACTGGTCGGAACTAGCACTAAAAATAGTTTATCACTGACTAGAAGAAAAAATGGAACTATATTTCCTTCCAACAACTAAATCGTAAGCAGAAATAATAGAACTAGTATTGGGGTTAGAATCGAAAGGGACTAGCCTGGTACACCATGTAAAACAACTCATTCTGTAAATTTCTTACTTGCTATATATTCTGTCGCTCTATCCCTCGCTGAATCCGTAACGTAAACTGGTCTCCTTTTCTAAGATGTCTAGGTAGAATTCTTCTTATCTTTTATGGAAGTTTCCCGGCTTTCCCCCACGGCTATTTTTCTTGCCGCCAGTAACCATTATATCACATTATATCATTAATATTAAATCAATAAAAGCAAAAGGAATGAAAAGGATTCTAAGAAGCTATAATGAAGATTCTCTTTGATATTACCAAATACCGAAAGGGCTGTTCTCTGCAACTCGGGAGAAAGATGTACCCGAATAAGTAACTTTCAAGAAGAGAAGAAAGTCTTATTTTGACACTTTTCTTTGCCTGGTCAAGGGATATTAAAAAAAACCTTCCCAGATAATCGTCTTTTCCAGTCCATTCCGTTAGAAAAGACCCTTCATCTTCATCATACAAGTATGCCTCTCAACTCATACTTAGGAGAATGCTCAAGCTACATATGCTGATAGTGCTAAGATCTAGATATGCATTTGCGGCTTTTCTTTTTTTTTCTTATTACTATTAGCGTCAATAGGCAATGCAATGTAAATTTAAATTGTCGGAGATAATGAAGTCTTCGTCTTCCTACTATTTAGTACTCGCTTTCGAGAACTAATCTTTATTGCTTCTAGCTCTTTTTTTTAAGAAAGATTCTGTGCACTCAGGAACGAAAGTCTGGAACGGAGTCACTCGCCTTACTAATTAAAGAAAGCCCTAAGCTCTTCCTTCCCCATCTGCCCTGCGCAGTCACCTGTCATTTAAAGGAAGGGGATTCCATCGCCCAGTCCATTCCATTGTGGGATCAGCATTCGCCACTCATTCCAAAGAGACAGCGGACGATTCTCTCTTCTTTGTCAGGAAGCAAGAACTCTTAACTAAGCCTTGTCAAAAGGAAAGGGTAGCGAGTGCACTACTAGTCGTAGGGCGGGAACGGTATAACAGTAGCTACGGTAGCTCAGGCTGTACGTGTCTTGGCTGCTTCTTCCTTTGGTGCCTAGTCTATAGGTCCAATCTCATCTGCTAGCGCTTATTCGTTGCTTGGTCCGGACACATTCATCGATTTCTTTTAATTGTTCTCGGGCATCGGTCCACATGAATCAGAATGCTTGAAAGGGAAGGATCTCGGCAATGGGGGAATAAAGAGAGATGTGTAAGCCTTTTCTCCTTCATTGTCTTTATGTTCATAAATTCATACCTACTCTTGTTTAGAAAGATAGTCTCCCCCTCTTATAGTCAAAGGGGAAGTCTGCTTTGCTGCTTTCTTAGTAATCAAATGATTATGCTATAATATAGGACAGCTGTCTTACAGGTCCACAAAAGCAAGCGCTAACTGAAACTATTGAGCGTAGGGGTTCTTTGGACTCTGCTTTAGCCTTATTCGAAAGCTCTTTCGTGGGGGTGACTTTCAATCTATTTTCAAAATCATGAGAGAAGTTCGCTTTAAAGAAAAGAACTCATAGATGTTGATGTCTGCTTTAGAGAAGTGAAGGGAATGATTTTGATGTACAATAGGCCTACTTGCTTTAAGGCGAGCTAGCAGATGAGCTAATCGTGGAAATTCTTCTTTTTTGATGCCTCATCAGCAAGGATTCAAATAGCGATAGAATAACGACGTCACAGTCGTTATTTCATGATCGCGTCATTATTTATCATCGTTATTAAAAAAAATAAAAGAAAATTTAAATTTTGTTCATAACGATTAAATCACGATCGTAAATTATAGTATAACGGTGAATAACGGTAATAACGATTCGTTATTGCCCACTATTATCGTTATTGTCGCTATTCCTATTTTTATTCAAAAATTCAAAAAAAAAATTCATTTGATTTTGTTTAAAAACTTAAAATAAAAACAACAAGAAAGAAAATAAACATTAATTTACAAATTAAAAAAAAAAAAAACCTACAAAACTTAAACTTTCAAAAAAATCAGTTCTCTCAAATTTAACTTGAATCAAAATCAAGCATATGCGATTAAAGTAAACAATTAATTCAACACTCAAATTATCTTTTTTTTTTAATTTTCAAATTTACCATGATTGTATGCCTGTAGAATTAGATTGGGCCATGTTACATTGATAGAAGGAGTCAAGAGTTGCTGGGACTTAAAATAAGAGATAAGAGATGAGAGTGAAACTTGAGGTTTACAGAAGCAAACAAATAGCACACACCAAATAAAAAGAGAAACTGAGAGATGTGGATGAGGATGAAGGTTTGAAGAAAAAAAATTATTGAATGCAAGATGAAGAGATAAAAAGTTGTGTGACTCTGTGCAATTTAGTCAAAAAACAAGAGAAATAAATTTGAAGTTATTATTGTTGAAAATCGACCATAACATGAAAGCTGTCAAGTTTGATTTACTGTAAGTTCATAAAAAGCAATTCTTTTGACTCATAAATAATAATGCTTTTACTTAATTTATAAATACCTAATCACTTATTATTTGATTTATGCATAATATAGTTCAGTAATAATTTGATGAGTACGATAATTAAATAATTGAATATATTATTCGTTATGATTATTTATTTTTCACATATTTTTTATTTTTTATTTTTTAATTATCATATAAATAATTTTTTAAATATAAATATTTTACTATAAATATATTTTTTAAAATAAATAAAACACATGATATGATATAAATTACTTTAAAAATCATAAAATAAGAGGTTTTATGATTAATAATTAAAAATATCATATTTTATAGCAAGTTAAGCAAAATTTTAAAAAATTCACGATCGCAATAACCGCAATGATCGCGATGATCTCTGTTATATCCGCAACCGTGACAAACGCGATGCGACCGAAAACATGACCGTTGCCGTAATTTAAATCCCTGCTCCTCATATTATGAGAAAAGGGACCTAGCTAGTTCTTGAACACCGTCTTGTATACCAAGAGCTTCTCAAGCAGGGGGATTCTATCAGCCTTTTTTCCTATACTCTTGAAAAGACAAAGGAAGGGAAGGAAGATTATACAAACGAATTAAACTACATAGATATATGAATGAATGCGCTAATTAAACAACAAATCCTCTTACTGGTCCGGCCTCTAAAAAACAATGCAATTCCCGAAGAGTTTTGATACTAGTCCAAGGTGTCACGTTTCAATAGAAAAGGGCGTTACCTTCAAAAGAAAACAATCTTACTTAAATGTCGTGCCGTGCCGATGTCTCCTTAATCGAATTGAAGGAGGGTCCATTGATGTAGAAGACCTTAAAGAGGTGCCAACGACTAAAGCCTAGGAAACGTAGCCATAGAGGCTACTTGAACCGGTTCGGGAAAAGAAACTACTGGAATTGGCTAAACGGTTTCTGTAACTCTTCTACTGGAACAGGAAGAAAAGGCCCCGGAAAAAGCCTTAGAAAGGAAAGATTTTTAGGAGTTCAATGCAGGTAGGGAGTTATGGAACGAAAGACCCCCTTTTACCTATCTAGAGGAAGTGAAGACCCCTATCTGGAGAAACTGTTCCTGGGGAACTGCTACCTAAGCAACTAAGACTTTTTGAACTGGCACAGGAACTCTTACAGGGGTTGCTGGAACTGGTGTCGGTACTGAAGGTACTGTAGTTGCTGGCACTGGAAACGAAAGATTTATATCAGTTCGATGGCGCTACTGCTCTAGAGGAACGTGCTTTCAAGCCGCTATGTGGAGTTACTCTTACCGGCTAAACTCTTACTGTAGAAAGTCTTACTGGGGGAAACTGGGCTTACTTGAACCGGAGTGACTAGAGTGACTTGAACTGGTTTGCTCACTAGCCTGTAAAACCTTTGATCTAGAAATAGCTATCCCTGATTTGAGTACTCCGGCTTCAATGGGACTCACACTCGCTGGTGAAGTAGTCCTACAATATTCCACCAAAAAAAAAAAAGAAATTCAACCCTCAAAAGAGCTCTTTCTTCCTCACAGCTACTTTTCTCAGTGCATTCGATGGAGCAAGAGGAAGAACTTCTACGCAAACAGAAAAGACTGGGACCATCAACTCCAACTGTAGCAGGGGTAATGCCTCCAAGAGCTCCTAGGCTTAGAAGGGATATTGCAAAATTCCTACTCAATGTAGGTCACTCACTGCCTTTCTAGTAGGATTAAACCAAGTCATAGCTCTACTAAGAAAGAGTTCTTTTTTTTAGGGATGGCACTCCCTGGCTATATGTCTGCGGCTTGTAAACACTTTTAATGAAGAAAAAGAGATCGGGAAAAGAGCTACAGGAAAGCATACAAAAAAAGGAATCCGCTAATCCCGGTCATCCCAAGCACCCTCTGCCGCCCAATAACCAGAGCCCTAAGAAGACATGGTCCCAGCGTAAGGCTCTGCAAGACCTCTCCCTCAGCTCCCTCAAAAATGGCTCGAGCAGGACGAGCAATCTCCGTTTTCGCAGTACTACTATCGAGGTGGGCTAGCCCATCAAAAGGACTATCAGACCCTCATAAAGAGTCAAGTCGAGACAAAAAGCCACCTCTTAGGAAGCCGCGTTTACCACTCGAATTGGCCACAACTAACAGTGTTGATTATTATCGTGTAACTTCTTATATAGAGAGCTTAAGAGAAGACAGTTGATCAATAGATTTAGATTCATTGACTCCAACTCATTAGTGAATAGAGTGATACAATCGTTTGTCGTGCTAATCATATGATCTAATGCATGAAAAGATCGGCTAATTATTATTTGTTCCTGTATAATGCACAGTAAGTTATATTTCAACCTTACCCAACAAATTTGATCTGATGCATAATTTGAATATATCATTGTTATTATTTTGTAATCGTCATTAAGTGCTTATTGCGATTGACACCAAACCCTTAATGTCATACTTACTTAATTCAGTTAATCCAATGGTAATGCCTAATCCGGATATTCAAAATTTTATAAAGAGGTATTACACTTTATTATCTTATATATCTTCTGTTTCTTCATAAGTAGTTTAATTTATGTATTAAGTAATTTTTTTCCTTTTCAATTTAGGGTAATATCTGCATTCGATAAGAAGATAAAAAAACTGAAATGGGTGTCATTATCGGTAAATGTGAAATATATTCTTTTATGCTGAGTTTGTGTAGATAAATATTTTCTAAACCCACTCAATTTAATTTTCAAGTACCTCGTCAACCCGGTAATACTGAATGTGGATATTATGTCCTTTGTTTTATGCAGAAGATAGTGTTAGATGATTTTATGACCATACTATTTAAGGTTAATATAAATTTCATAAACTCGTTATATCTTCAAAAAAATAAAAAAGGTACATTATGTTCTCATTTTTTAACATTTACTTCAAATATTTTTTTAGTGGGAGAGTAAAGAAAGCTTCACGGAAGAGGAACTGGATGAAGTCTGTAAAGAATGGTGTGATTATGTATTATCATTTATCAATGTTGATAAATCTTCAGGTTAGACATTGTTGGTTGAATGTAAATATATAAGGAACAAATGTTAAAATGTTTTTAACATGCCATGTTGAATGGAAACTTTAAGTTTGTACATTAGGGTATTGGTTTAATATTATTGTTATACTTAATATAAATACACTATGTGTACTTAATAAATTATTGAGTATGATTATTTCAAAAAAGTATATTAATATGACAACGTTATCAGTTTTAATTTTGGATGTATGTTCAATCTATTGAAATATAACAATGTTTATTATGTAAATTTCAAAATGTAATTCGTAGTATCACATATATAAACCAAATGTTTTCTAGGCATAAATATACAACTGACAGCAAACATTTTTTGGGTATAAACCTACGACTGACTTGACATATACAATATCAAATATATTTTTTTTATGGGATTAATGAAGGTGTTTTTAGCAAAAAAATGCCTTGAATCATCCATAACAAAAAATTTTAAAGGCATTTTTTACCAAAATCGCCTTCAATAATCCCTTAAAAAATTTATTGTGTGGAGTATTAAAGGTATTTTGGGCAAAAAATACCTTTAAGAATCAGTTTCAATTTTTTTGTATGGATTATTGAAGGCGTTTTAAAAAAACGGCTTCAATAATAAATGCCTTCAATAATGCAAACTAAAAATTAATCGAATGGATTATGAAGGGTGTTTTCCTATGGGTAACGCCTTAAATAATCCATAACAAATAAAATGTTATTGAATGCATTTTTGGAAATAATCGCCTTCAATAATCCAACCATTTAAATTTATTATCTAGAATATTAAAGTTGTTTTAAGCCAAAAATGCCTTCCAGCATCCGTTCCAACTTTTGTCTATGGATTATTGAAGGCATTTTTTTATAAAAATTGCCTTTAATAATCACAGTAAAAATTTATTGATTGGATTATAGAAGGTGAGTTCGGCCAAAAATACCTTCAAGAATCGACTTTATATTTTTCCTATGGATTATTAAGGGTGTTTCTTTACGAAAAACGCCTTTAATATTTTTTGCAAAATTTTTTAAAGCAATTGGTGAAGGTGTTTTTGCCAAGAAAATGTCTGTAATAATCAATTACAAATAATCTCTGCAAAAATCCAAAAAAGGCTAAAGGGAGGGATCGAACTTACCACCTTATGGTTAACATTTGTACGATCCAAAAATTTAGATATAATATTTATTGAAGGTGTTTTTGAACAAAAACAACTTCAATAAGCCTGTAGAATTTTTTGGTCCAATTATTAAAGGCGTTTCTTATAGAAAATGCCTTCAATAATCTCATACAATTTTTTATGAGGTGATTATTGAAGGCGTTGTCTGCCAAAAACACACCTTCAGTAATTCCCTATCAATTTTTTTAATTAGATTATTTAAGGCGTTTTCTGAAAAAAAAGCCTTTAGTATTTATTGAAAATTTTAAGGCAGGATTATTCAACGCATTTTAGTCGAGAAACGCAACTGATATCAAGTCTTGGGTGGCGTTTATAAATAACAATGCCGCCATTTGAATATTTAGTAGCATTTTGATAATAAATGCGTTAAGTTTTATAAAAATACAGAAGCTAGCTGCGTTTGTAAGTGAAAGGCCGCTACAAAACTGCTGTTAATACATCATTTTCTTGTAGTGTTTGAAGCATTTTAAATTGAGGTTGGATAGATTCAAATTATAGACTTTTTTTTAATCAAATTAGAGTTGGTTTTAGAATTTTGGCTCGAATCATCTTTGACAACTCTAATTATCATGTATATGAAATTTGATAACAAAAATTAAAAGTCATAAATTAAGCTTTAAAAGGCTTAAGTATTTTTATTATACTTTATGATCTGAAAATCACTTAAATGGAATATTTCTAATGAAAATTTTGAAAATCCTAAATAGTTAGAAGCTACATAATCAATTTAAACATTTTTTATTTAGGAAAATTTTTTCATTTAATTAAATTAATCACATATTATTTTTTAACCACTTATTTTTCTCTTTATTTTTTATTAAATGAAAATATTTAATAAAAACATCTATTCAATATTTAATTTTTAATAAAATCAAATAATTTTATAATAATAATAATAATCCAATACTTAATTTTTTAAATTGAATTTTCTCTAATTTATCAAATAACACCTTAATTAGCGGAAAGCATCCAATCGGTTAAATCTTGAAAATCCAAAAACTAAACTAACCAATCTTACTTAAAATAATTGATTGAATCAACCTAATTAAAGTAATTAAGAAAAATAACAAAAAATCGATTTATGTCAATTAGTTTGATAGTTTTAACTATTAAAAAATTATATAATTTATATTATTGTATAAAAATTATTGGGTAAACTATATGTTTAGTCACATAACATTAGATGATTTTTTATTTTAGTCACCAAACTATGAAAAGTTGCGATTTGGTTACCAACATTTATGATATTATCTTTTTTGGTCATACAATCATTAGTTTTTAACAACAAACTAACATAACAACGCCATGTTATTTATTACACATATCATGTTGCATTGCTACATCATTTGACATGCCACGTAATATACATATGTAACATTATAAATTTTGAACAAAATTAATTTTAAAAATAAAAAATAAAATAATATTTTTTAATTAAAAAATTCAAAATATATATTTTAATTTTTTATAAGTAAGTTAAATTTATTTTTGATTAAATTAAATATAAATTTTCAAGTTTTTGAAAATATTTTTAATTCAAAATATTTTTTAAAATTTATATTAAAAATAAAATTTCTTTATTTTGTATATTTTAATTTTTAAAAATTTTAATAAATTGGATTGTGTCACGTGCAAGGATAAAGTTGTCTTTGCCTTTGTAAGGAAAAATGATAAAATTATTTAAAATAAATTTATATGAAGGGTGAAATTATCCAAAACTTTAGCCTTAGATTAATATTGCAACTTTGTAATCTAATATGATTATTACAGTTTGTAATAATCTAACCTTTTAAAATCAAATGACAATTAACATTAATGATTGAATAGTGCAAAACACAATAAATTTTTTTAGATTACTAGTGGCCTTCAGCATGCAACTAGAAATCCACTAAAGAGGGAGAAAAAGAATGACCTAGGATCTATTAGTGCGCTTCGTATGTGAGGGTTTGCATCAGGTGCTAGATTAGCCAAAGAATGCTAAGCTTTTTGCCAAACAAATCAATAACTATCTTTACATATAATAAAAGCATTCCCCTTACTTTAAATTACTGGACACCTTATTAATGTCTTAAAAAAATTGATGGGTAAATTTAGGCATAGATAAAGTCTTTACATCTATTTACTTTTTTAAATAAAAAAACAATGAAAGATCTAGAAATTGGGAGAAATGGAGAAGTTTCTAGCAAGGCAGAACTAGAAAAAAAGATAAAAGAGAGAAAAAAAAGGAAACATCTTCAGAGATTTAGTCTATTAATCAATCGCATCAACTTTGCATATCAATTATTATCCTTAACCCTCAACTCGTCCTCAATATAATGAATGCCAAAAAGAGCTAAGGTAGGTATTTGAGTTATTATCATCCATACATAGTCACACAATAACAACGAGTAGTCATTCCATGACCAACTTTTACAACAAATATTTTGCAAGCCAAATTCACTACTTATTGTATTTTCAGGTAATAGGTGTTAATGCCTTTGTTCTATTTTTTAAGAAATTGAAGTTCGTTATTGTTTTGATTGTTTTGATTTTAGTAAGTTACCAGAATTTTGCTTCATATCACTTTACATTTGCTTATTTATTATTTTAAAAAGTCTATTATTTTCTTAATCTAATAGTTACCACTTCAACAAAAAGCACTTATATTTATAGTTTTATCTTTTTATTTTTATTTCTTTCTACATGTAACTCGATTTCTCAGTGTTTATTCCTGTCTTATTCTACAAGTAGGGTATGGTGTGTTTTGGGTATAATTTTTGCTTGGGTATGTGTTGTTTTGATTTTTCCATTAATTATTTATGTTTTCATGCATTGATTTCTTTGCATGTGTTGATAAAAATTTTTTATTTGTGAGTGGTAGTGGGGTTTTTCTGGGTATTAGTTTCATGTTTGTTTCCATAAATATTATCACATGAAGGACTCCAACGAGATGAGTGATATATTTGGAAAGCACTGGTGAGGAATGCAAGCAAAGCTAAAAGGAAAATAAAGAAAAAAAAAGGAAGAGAAAGGTATAAAGGTAAATTGAAAACTAATGGTGGCTAGACTAGGTGAAAAAGATCAATCCTAATTTGATAGTAGATTAGGTGCAAACATCCAATCAGTGTGGGTTCTTTAATCGACCAACAAACCAAATAGTGAAAGGTGAATTTTTTTTTCAATTGAATTAATTTTGAAATTTATTTTAATTTTTAATTTATTTTGTTTTGATATAATTTAGTTTATGCATTGTCTTAGTTTTCAAACAAAGTATAACTCAAAAATAAAATATT
The DNA here is from genome assembly GCF_002303985.1 of Durio zibethinus. The sequence continues at coordinate 15,748,162 of NW_019167838.1, read as the reverse complement.
TAAATATTGTAATTCAATCGTAATTTAATCTTACCATTTAAGCTACTGTCAATCCAAAGTTGTTGGTAGGTTTGTTCTCAATGTATCGTGATTGGTAAGAGAAGAAAGCTCAAAAGATTAGCAAGAAACAGTTATGCCATCTCTATCATAAATTTGATGAGTTTGAGTGGGTCATTATATGCACCATGTCAAATTTTTATTTTTCATTAAATTATAATCCAAGTAAGAGTTTTGTTGTTATTTCAATTTTATGATGAACTAAGTATGCATACATAATAATTTGGACAAATTCTTTGTAGGAAAAGATAGAAAACAAAACAGATGTGATGCTTTGGCGATTAAACTTTTACAATGTTTTAATTACTCAGTTTTTACAATGAAGACAACATCACATCATTCATAGGTAGTTTAAGTTCTTTCAAATAATTAAGAAAGAAAATGAACAAATTAACTGTAGTCAGAGATTTTGTAAAATTTGAAGAATCTTCTTAAAAATCTTAATTAACTATATCTTTTATATAATGCATGTAGTTCACACATTACAAGTAGAGCTTGGGGAGCTTGAGGTAAGGTTAACTAAGGTCATCAGCAATTTTGATTCATTGTGCAAGAGAATTGTTACAGAAAGGCCAAAACCTCTTCAAACTTATATCAAGCCATTTGTAGTTGCCCCTGTTAACTCAATATAAATTGTAGCTTATTTTCACTGAAAAGAATTATATTCATGGATCAAGGTTCAACATTTACTGGAGCAAAATTAGACTGACTATTTTTATCTTATCTATACATAATTGACATATTCTTTTACCCTTTAATTCTAAATTCTTCATTGAGATTGATGTTTATTTGGTGCTTGATACAAATAATATACTAATGTTTGGGCAAACAAAGTTGTTAATATAGATTACAGAGTAATTTTTTTTTATTAAATGTGAAAGTAACATATGGAATCAAGAACACATAAAGAAAATGAGGAAAAGTGAAGAAATTGTCTCACATTTTAAGGTGACTAAGCTTTTGTAAATTTGGTTAATTTTAATCTTTTTGGTATTTGGTGATTGTCATAGAATGATTTGAAAATGAGTAGGGGTTGTGCAGATGGACCTAAGGTGAAGAACAAAGGAGTTATTATCACTATCGATTATTTGAAGCTAATAGAGATAAAATCATGAAGACTATCTTATTGGAGATGTTTCTTCAAAAGAGAATAAAGTTGAAGGAAAAATTGGTACATTTAATTAAACTTTAACTCTTACTCAAGAGAAGAGCAAAATCACTATCACTTCTAGTGGGGCCTTCTTCAAAAGGTAATAAAATTAAAGGATGATTTATTTGTATTAAGATAGAATTATATATTTTCTACTTTTATGAAACTATTTAAGGCATGAACGTCTTTTTACTGTTATTGTAATCTTTGTTAGTGTATGAGGTACTTAAAACTATTGACGAAGATATTTGATTGACTTATTTGACTTTTTACATGTATTCAAATTAAGGTTGATTTTGATTGCTTCTCTTATAATAAAATTATTTGCTCTGATTTGTAAATAATAATTTTGGTGTTGTCATGTGTAGGCATTCTTTCTTGGCTAATTGGTTTATAGTTCCAATTAAGTATCAATTAGCAAGCTTTACTACCTAAAAGAAACTTTAAATATCTAATTGAGCCAAAATTTTGTTGTGTAGTTTATAAAAATTCTAGTCATTGTTCTAAGGAAAATATACAAATATTTCTTCTAAACCTTTGAAAAGTTATTTAAATAAATTGTCTTCCTTTAAAAAAGAACAAAGAGAAAGCATGGAAGGGAGAGACAACTTACAATTGTTTTTTTATGACATGTAGAATATTGAAAGGTTCTCATCCACATATTAATTCTATGTAATTGTAATTAAACCAAAAACTTAATTGTGCCTATAACTATGTAAGGTCATGAAATCCTATAAAAAGCATCCAATACACTTTTAACAATCTTAAGGTAAGCTCTTGGTATGCAATTTGAAGATATACTTATGTTATTATGTTGGATTTAGAAAATAGACTCTATGGGTGTAATATGTTGAATTTTTGTTGTTTGTGTTCTATTATACAAGAAGATTGCTTTTTTTATTTTTTTAAAAATTTTTTTAACTATATGGTATTTGACACATCAATGACCATATATATATATACATTTTAAAATGATGTTGGAGATTTATCTCCGTTTATTTGATAAGTTCAATAAAGTGATATGTTATTGTAGTTGTTATAAACATATCATTTTAGTTTACGTTATTTTTTATTTTGTTTGTAGTTCTTAGTATTTACAAAGATAGACTATCTTCTTTCATTTCTTGATTTGGCTTTTTAACTTAGAGTAAAATTTATTTAATATTTTCTTATTTATTGCTTTCTTATTTTATTCCAAACTATAGTTTTTGGTATTTATTTGTTTTAACTGTGCTAAAAAGATTGTGTTTCATAAGTTTTATTTTCTAGCTTCCTACAAGGTTTGTCTTTGCTTTTTCCCTGCAAGTTTGTCTCTAATTTTAGACTTAACAAAATTCTACAAATAGATTTTGTTTGAATTAACATGGAAAGGTATGCTAAAAATTTTAAGTTTTCTATATAACTTTGTACCTATGTTGTATTGTTTAGACACGTCTACCTATTCTTTCATGGTTGATTCCCTTCACAATGGGCAATTGAAAGAAGATGAAGTTATTATAGTTTTATAAGGCTTAATTTTACAATCTTGCTTTTTGGGTAATGGCTCATAATGTCCAAATTAACAAAATTAAGTTATATACATTCATGTTCTAACTCTTTTTTTTTGGGTATATACCCTCTAAGTTGTGCTTTATCTTATATGAGGATTTCATAAGGAAAAATTTTACTTAATAAGTTGTGCAATGTTGCATTTCAATAATTTGTAAATGCACAATGGTAGTTTTGAAAGCAACTAATATATTGTACAACAAGTTGCACAATGTAACTACTTGGTTTTTTAATAATTCATAATTGCACTTTGATATATGTAGTATCAAAATTTTGCGTATTGATAGCTAAAATTATTCCAATGTTAGCAATATTGTGAAAGTCAACATTTTTGCTCGAGTATTTCTTTCTTAATCATTCATTCTCAGTTACACTTGATATAAATAGTTTTTCTTCAAATTGTTGCATTTGTTCCTATCTCTCTACATTTAAATGAGATCATGAATACCAACTTAGTGATATCTCTTTAAAGGTTTAAATATTATGTAATTTGTTAATGACTACATTTTTAGTTCATAATAGATTGTGATTTAATGAATCATTATACTGTTTTTATTATTACATTTACTTACTTTAATAATGTTGTACTTCATAATCAAACATTTATATCATATTATTTAAAAGACTCCTACAACGTAATGTGGGTTAAAATCTAGTATATATTAAAATAATCCTCATGAAATTTATTATAACACTAATTACTATAACACCTCTTAGTTTATTTGATAAAAAATTAACACATGTTTAAATTTACGATAATACTTTTTTACAATAATTATGGAAATACCTTTCTTCTCATAATTAGTTAAAATTATTGTAATGTTCTTTTATCATAACTGTAAAAATACCATCTTACTGTAATTGATCAAAATTATTATAATATCTCTCTTATAATAATTATGAAAATATCCTTCATACCATAATTGACTAAAATTATTATAATATCACTTTTAACATAATTTGTTAAATTAATATAATACCCTTCTTACCATAATTACGAAAATATCATTATAAGCGCTTTATAAAAAATTGACATGTGGCATTTTGTTTCAAAATTACTATAATGCCCCTATTAAATATTAATTAAAATTTATCATAATATAAAATTAATCATAATATAAAATTATTAATATATCATTACTATTACTTTATAGAAATTTGACATGTAACATTTTATTTAAAAATTACTATAAAACTCTTATTAAATTACATATGAAATTTTTACATAATATAAAATTAACTATAGATTAAATTATTAAAATACCCTTTCCACTAATTCATAGAAATTTGATATATGGTATTTTGTTTTAAAATTTACTGTAATACCCTTACTGAATTACATATTAAATTTTAACATAATATAAAATTAACTACACATTAAATTACTAAAATACCCTTAGAATCACTTCATGACAATTTGACATGTGGTAATTTATGAAAATTACTATAATACCCATATTAAATTACATATTAAATTAATTACATAAAACTTAAGTACATATTAAATTGTTATAATAAAATAAAAATTAAAAATGTAATGTGACAAATATAAATATATAGACATAACCAAAAAATTAAATTATTTTTTATTTTGTTTTAAATATTTTTACAAAAAAATTATGAACTAGAATAAATTAAAAACCATGATTTGATCAAATGATTAATAAAAATACAACACTCAAAATATAGTATAAAAATTAACAAAAAACTATAATCGTAATATCTAAAATACTATATACTAATTTTAATAATTTTATAATAATTTTTTTATTTTATCATTTATTATTTTATTAAAATAATTATATACATATTTAGAATAATAAAAAATTTTTGACAAAAAATAGCTTACCTCAGCATAGCAATACGGTTTGATGATGATAAATCAAGTATGAGGCGGTGTGGGTTTCACCCCTAACATCCATTTCAATGTTGATATGTATGGATTGATTTGGAGTCATCAAAAAATTTATTGATATGCTGAGAATTAACGCTAGTTTTAAGGCAAGACTCTTGTCTTTATAAAAAAACTTAGTTAAGAGATTTGGTACAAAATATTTGAGGAATCAAAGCTCCAAATTCTATGTGGATAAATCCAACTTTTATTTTTGACTTCAAACTAATATACATTGATGAGCTTACATATTAATAAGCATATCTAATTGTTTTATTTCCTAATGCATGCAATTAATGAGAAATTTATATATCCTGTGCTATCATGAATGCATCCAAAGAGATATATGAGTTGATAGCCTCAGGTGATCTATCGATGATTAAATGATGCAAAACACCATGTTAATAATTAATTGCATATACTAAGACAATTTATGTTATTAATATAAAAGCAAGAAAAGGTAACAAAAGAAGTATGAAATGCAATGTAATCTAATTGACATACTCATATGATATTTTATAAAATGGCTTTAGGTTGGGAATTAATCATGTAAACATGTAAATGTAGTAGAATTTTAAAATTTTAATACCCAAAACATTGGATCACATTGACATGAACTAGAAAAGCATACATATACAATTGGTAAAAATAAAATTTGCTTACTTTGTTTTTTCAACTATGCCAAGATTAATTCTCTAAAAACCTTAAGCTTAGTTGTAGCAAATCAATAGCTATCCAAGTGTCCAATCTCTAACAATAATCCAAACAAATAAGGTGAAAAGAACATTTTTAAGGGATTGGAAAAGCTTGGCTGAATCCTATACTACTAGGATATTCATGTGCCATTTTTATGTTTTCTTTTAATTTATTCTCAAGGCATGAGATAGAAGTAAATCTTATTTTCTATTACTTAAAAGGGGTGGCTAAGTTTCTTTAAATAAAAAGAGAAATTTGGCCAAGTTTTATTCTTAATAAAATTTTTAATATGGTTAGGTAGTCCTCATAATAACAAGTATTAGCCTTTAATAATTCTTCTATTATAGGGTTTCAAATAATTTAGCCCGATAGATTAAGTTCAACTTAATTTAACCTAATTTTAATATTTTACAAGCCATGTTTTATCATGTGTTACTCATCAAGTTCCTTAACATGTTGGCAATAAATATAAGCATTATAATCTTTAATAAAATTTAGATTAGATGAATCAATTCTTTTGAGTTTATCATTAATTCTCTCATTAATCAAACTTACATTTATAGATGATGGCTGTCTTCTAGTAATGAGTCATGACTTCTAATTGTTAAGGAAATCAATGTTTTTTTATATACCTATTTGTGCTTGGTTTTTTAGCATAATTAATATCCTTTTATCACTTAATATCTCAATTTAACATATAGTATGGAATAATGTCTACTTGATTTTGTTTAACTGTATTAAGTATTGGTTTTGACTTTAACTCTTGAATAAATTTTAAAACTATTCTAAAACTATATTCCACTTTAGTGAAAGATTTATGAGTTAATGCATTCCAAACTGAGTGAGATATTCTCTTGATTACACAAGGTGATGAATCCTATATTGACTACTTATCATTTTCATATCACTTATGTTATACCCAACTATACCAGGCTAGAACATCCATGGTCAGGACCATAAGTAAGGTAAAATCAAAATATAACATTCATCATGTAAAATCATTAGTAATCTTAAGTCAGTAAATCACTTATACAATAATTACATGAGAATGTTGCTATAGACACTAAATGATTTACTAAATAGAATTTTTATATTGGATCATATTTTTGTAACAAGCATCCATATCTTAGCCCAAGTTTATACATCTAAACTTTAACCTATGAGATTAATTGCTTACTTTATAAGTAAAACTATAATCATGTGCCAATCTTAATAGTTTTTATCATTGTCATTTCTTAATAAAGCATTAACTAGAAACATTTAAGGAATATAGCTTTAATACAATGATAATCTCATAATTACAATCTTATTATAATTCTCTTGTAAAGTTTTATTTATTCCAAAGACTATCATCTAAGCATTAATAAGAATATTATAAAAACTTATTGATAAATCAAGATCATATATTAGATAATTAAATCCAAAAAATATAAAAAAAATATTTTTGACAAATTTGATTGGCTTTTAGGGCATACATTATCATCTAAGGCACATTTAATACAACTTTTTTCATACCTAATCTACATGATAGGATTTTGCATGTCATACCAAACATGGATTTACATGATGTGTGATCATGAGAATAACTAGATGGCATATCATCTTCCATTCTTATGACTACATGATGTGTGATCATGGATGATGAATATCACATGCTCATTAAATGATGAAAGACCTAAAACATCTAAAAGATTCTTAGAATTTACCTAAGTAGATCCACCTAATTTAAAACCCGATTAGGTGTCGAGGCAATGTGAGTTCTTTGACTACTAATCTAGGTGAATAGCCAATTAGTGGTATTGGCGATGATCGATAGCTGTGAGGACTTAAGGGTTGATTGAGACTAAATAGAGTTAATCAATTGTGGCTAGAATTCAAGGATTTATTAAGATTAAATGGAGTGGATTAATGCTAGTGAGAATTCAGAAAAGGTAATCGAAAACATGTTGGATCAACCAAACAATAAGCAATAGGTTAGAACTTTGGACTTGGTTTTAGGATTTACGAAATTCCAAGCTTTTGATCAACTTATTAGGGAAATCGAGGATGGTTTTTGCACATTTTGAGTGGTAAATAGTAAAAAGATTTGGTGACAAAAGTTTATTTGTCGTGTTGTAGAGGACTACTTAACCTAAGGTTTAAGAGTGGTTTTGGGTGATATGTATGTGAAATAGATTGAATTTGAAAGGATTCTCAAAGTGTTAATAGGTCTTGACGAAGTGGTTTGGACAAGGACTTGTTGAAAAATGTCAATAAAAAGAAGGTTAGGAGGCAAATTTAAGGAAAATGCAATAATGAAAGTGATGAAGGAATCTTGCAAGCTGAGCTAATTGGTAGTCTAATGCCAATCATCTAATTGTCGTGATTGGGTTTTTAAGGGTATTTGATTGAAAGTTGAATGAAGGATCAAGATAAGGTGAAGGTTCAGATTAAGGCACTATAAGAAAATAGATAATCAATGATGAAAATTTTTTATCCCCAAAAGTAACTTTTAATTACAGATTAGCAATGGAATAATGATGGATTTAAATGATAACCATTTTAATCTTTAGTGATGAAAATATCGACAAAATTCTATTGCTAAAGACTAAGAATTAGCAATGGAAATGTGGATTTTTTGACAAACTTATTGGTAACCATTAGCGATAAAATTTTTTGGCATGTACCAAATTTAATGATTGATATAGCAATAGATTTAGCAACGAAAATTTTTTGTTACCAACAATCTTAAATTTATGATTTTTTTGTTTTTGGAAATTATGAATTTTTTATTTTTAAAATTAAAATTAATTATATTTTGATTTTTTTTCAAAAAATACATTATTGATGGAAATTTGTGATAGGTTTTTCCCATTGCTAATCATCGACATATTAGTAATATTGATGGAATTTTCCATCATTGAATTCAATCGCTAATAAACATTTTAATTTAAAACACCCATTCTTTCACTTTCTCTTCCCTTCCCTATTTTCCTTCTCTTTCCTTCCCTCTATATTCTCTATCAAACTTCACTTGCATCGTTGCTACCTTGCTTGACTCTAGCCATAACCTGCCCCTTCTGATCGTCAAACGCTTCTTCACTGTTGCCTAGATTAGATCTAGTGTAAACCATTGGAAACAACCCCTTAACAACCTTCACACAAGCCCTTAATAGCTATCCCTTTTTCTCTATCTTTTAATGCACCACTGGTGAGTTTACCCCACATTCAAGCCTAAAATCAAACCCCTAAATCCCCTTACTTCTTAGCCCCAAATCTCCTTAGGTAAATCTTTTATTTTTTTCTCAATTTTTTTTTTCAAGTTTTTTATCTTTCTTTTTGAATTTCTTGTCTTTTTTTTACAATTTCATTTTAGAGTTTTTTTTAGTGTTTTTTAATATGTTATTAGGATTATCAATTGTCATTATTATTTGTAATTGTTATTTTTACAAAAATTTAGTTAAAATTTTGTTATTTAAATAAAAAAATTTTTTATTTTTAATTTGAATGTTAGGTGTAAACACCTAATTTTGCTTAGACAGAATCTAACTAATTATAAAGCTCTTAAAAAGTCGACCTAGCTTAAATCTAACTTTCTTTTTAATTTCTTTCAAGTTCCTAAAATTAAAATTATGATCAATTTCACTTAAATACCCAAAGGTTAACTTGGTCAAATATTATTGAACAAAATCAAACTCGGTAAAAAGTTGGTCAAAATTAGTCAAATTAGAATAAACTTAGGTCAATTTTCAAAATTCATAACAAAATAGGGCCAGTAGGACTTAGAAATGACTTTTGTGATTTTGCAGTAAAAACCCTGATAACATTTCCAAAAAGACAAAATTACTAAAATATCCTTTAAGAGTATTTTTGTAATTTGACTTCTCAAAGTTAGATTTTTGTGCAAATTTTCAGATCATGATTTTATAATATTTGGTATTTTTTGTGCATTAAAAACCTTGTCATGCCTTAAGATATGAAATTACTAAAATGCCTTTTAAAATTATTTTCGTAATTTGACTTTTTCGAAGTTGGATTTTTGTGAAAAAGCTTTAAATCATGATTTAATATTATTTTATGATTTTTGGTGCATTAAAAATTTTGATCGCACCTCGAAAGATGAGAAATGACCAAACCACCCTTTAAGGGTATTTTCATAATTTAACATTTTCAAGGTCGCTTTGCCACAAAAATTTTTAGATCATAATTTCATAATATTTATGGATTTTTAGTGCTTTAAAATCTTAAAAATGAAGAAAGGATTATATTTCTCTAAGAAAATTGCTTAGAAACAGAAAACTTTGTAACAAGGGTTTACAATAGACTTTTGACTTGGTTTCAATAGCATTAAAAATACAATTTTTGGCTATAAACATTCTTGATCATGAGATGATCTTAGACGGTTGGATCTAATAGTGAAAGGTGGCTACTTGCAATGCAAAACAAGGGAGAAAGATTGGCCGTTAGATGAAGATTTGATCCAAGGGCTTGTATGCATTTAGGAAAAGATATTTTTACTCTTTATAGAAGTTGGAAATTCACATTGGCGTGGAAGAGAAAGAGAAGTTGGGATTCACAAAAAGATAAGGAAAAAGAGAGAAAAAAAATTTTAGGGGCTTGCTTGCTTGGAGGTATAATTTCTTTTTCCTTTCTTGCACATCTTTACATTGCATTGCATTTTCATATTTGTTTTCTTTATTTTTCTGGTTTTCTTAAAGAAAATTCATAGTTGTTTGTGTTTTTTAAGTCAAATTTGATTTAAAAAAAAACTCAATCAATTAGGCCATACTTTGATTTGAGACAAGTGATCAAAGAAAACAAAAAAACAATCCACCATTATAGCCATTGGAAGGTTCAACCAAGCTCCCATATTCCATGGTTGAACCTCTGTTTGGTTCATTTTAATGATTTTCTTGTTTTTAAATAATGTTTATGATGTTTAGATTGTTAGTTTGCTTGCTCCTTGCATGAATTTTGATTAGTTAGTTATGTATGTTTAAAGTTTGGCTATATATGTTTGGTTCCATGGTTTCCTTGTTGTGTAGTTCATTATGTGTTTTATCAAATTCCACTAGCAATGAATATGCCTTTTTATTATAGTTTCATGCATGTTTAATGTTTCTTTAAGCTAAATTTGATGAAATTATGTTGGGAGAAGCCATGAAAGTGTTTAGCTATGCTTTTCCATGCTTTGGCCGAACCTTTCTCATTTGCATCATGGCTAAATATAGTTCAGTTCCTTTTAAAATACTTGTGATCTTGCATGATTCTTCAAATTTTCAATTTCTTTGATTGAATTTTCTTTGAATAAACTATTAGTTCTATGTTTGTTTGCAAAAAAAGTGGAACATGTTTTGAAATTCTTTCTAAAATTTTAGTGTTGATCTGTTTTCATCATGCTTTTGCATGCACATTTGGTTTGTAATATAGTTTTAAAAATGTATGGATTTTGTAATTAATTTGTTCTATAGTCATGCATTTTCCATATTTCAATATTTACATTTTTACTAATGGTATTCTTGTAAATCATTTTTATCACATGTATACTTATGAAACCCTAAACCACCGATGAAACCATAAACCCCTCTAAACCATAAACCACCCACCAAACCACAAACCACCCTAAACCCTTCCAAGCCCTTCATCATCCTTTAAACCCATACCACCCTCCAAACCCAAACTAAACCTTGAACCACCATTCAAATCCTAAATCAAACCCTAAACACTAAGCTAGACTCTAAACTAACTCTAGACTCTAAACTAACTCTAGATCCTAAACTAAACCCTAAACCCTAAATCAAACTTTAAAACCTAAACCAAGTCCTAAACCCTAACCTAAACCTTAAACTTAACCCTAAACCCTAAACCAAAAGCTAAACCCTAAACCAAAAGCTAAACCCTAAAGCAAACCCTTAAAGGCCAACCAAAACCCTAAACTAACCATAACCTCTAAACCAAACCCTAGAGCCCAACATAAACCCTAAACTAACCTTAACCCCTAAACCAAACCCTAAAGTCCAGCCTAGACCCCAAACTAATCCTAAACCCTAAACTAACCTTAAACCCTAACTTAGACCCTAAATTAATCCAACCCTAAATCAAATCCAAAACCTTAATCTAGACCATAAATCTACCCTAAATCCTAAAAATCTGAACCAACCTTCAAACCCTAAAACCAACCCTTGTTCCCATTCATGCATTTGCATTTCATTTTTTTATTGTCATATGCATTCTTAAATTGTCATGCATTCATACTTAGTCATCCATATTTAATCATTATACATTCATAGTATTATTATATTCATGCATACCATGCATATGTTTTATAAATGAGTTCTAAAGGAAAAATATTTTTAAATAAGATAACATCTCAAGTAAATATAGCCTTCAAGATCTAGCCTAAATATAGGGGGACTATCGATGGTTATCATTTATGCGATATGTTATCTCAGTTTTATAGGACAATTTGAAAACCCTTAAATTAGAGATGTTTTTGAAGCTCTACCTAAATATAAGAGACTGAAATAGGTGTTTTGATACTTAAGATGTTTTCATCTTGATCCGAAAGTAAAATGTTTTGCTTTAAAAAAATTTAATGATTTGTTTTCAAGAAAAAAAAAAGGGAAAAAAGAGAAGTTTGATTTCTAGAACAAACAAATGGAAAAAAAGGAATTAATCTCTAAACACTAAAGTAAGACCATTTTTACCAAAATCTAAGGATAACATGCAATCAATTAATACCATTTTTGATGGGTGCTGGTGTGATACTAATGTTTCTCTATATGTAATCGACTCCCAGACTCAAATTTTGTTTTCACAAACCATAAATTGTTGCTTTATAAAATTTCAACTCATTTTAAATGTTTTATCAAAAGGAAAAAAAATTTTGGGTGGCCAATCGCACCATAAAAAGATGGGTAGTGACTCATCTTTTTGGTTTTTATTGAAAATGCTTTTTAGCCCCCGTTTTTTCATTCCCTAAGTCTGACTATCAAGTTTCTGAAGCCTGCACGTTAAGACAACTTGATGACTACACTGGGGAATATTATTTAAAGTCACATCAAATATTGATTGTATGTTATCTTAAATTTTGGTTTAATGGTCCTAATTATTGTCTAATCTTAATTCCTTGATTTTAGTTTTCTTGTTTTCTTAAAAAGTGAAAATTTTAAAAAAATCAAAAAATAAAAAAATTTGGAAAAAATTTTGAAAAAAAGAAATAAAAATGTTTTGATTTTTATTTCCTTGTTTCCAAGGAATTAAAAAAATGTGTGTATGCGTTTGTCATAACATACCGATCTAGAGATTGGATTACTATACGTAAAAATTTAAAATCATGAAAATACGAGGAGTCATCACCAATTTTTTTTACAGTGTGATTGGCCACCTAAAAAATTATATTTCTAATAAAACAATAAAAAGATTTAAAGTTTATTAAAAAAATTTTGATCTACGAAAACAAGATTGAGTTCGAAAGTTGATTACGTGTGAGGAAGGATTAACACCCCCACAACACCTATAAATTTTGGTACCCATTAACCAAGCGCTATCTATAGTTTTGGCAAAAATGGTTTTTATTTAAGATTTAATCATAATTCCCCTTTTAAAGAAACAAAATCAATTAAAAATTCTTTATTTAGGAATATTGAGAAAATCTTTATATTAAAGAAATATCTTATAATTCTCTAACATCTAGGTAGAATCCAAAGATAATCCTTTTCGTTTAATATTCACCATAAAATTCCTTTAAAAATAAAAATAATATTCTTTGCAAATAATAATTGTTGGTGACTCTCCAACATCTAGATAAAGTACCAAAAATTATATTTTTTGAAATGTTATTTTAATTTTTATTTTAATTTCCATTTTTAAATATCATTTTTAAAAAAAGGATATTTATGCGGAAAAAGAATGATGCTGCAATTAAATGGGGGACAATAATAACAATTTAAAAATATGAGCATGTAAAATATATGCAAATAATAATCTAAAACAAACATGTGTGAATGGATGGCATGGAAGACAATAAAATGCAATTTTAGGATCAGGTTCTTAAATATAAAAAAATCACTGGACTCTTTAATCTCTAGGCAAAGTTTAGGTTTGACTATTTATATTTAATATTTGATTTTTATTTTTTATTTTTTATCTAATCTTATTATTATTTTATTATAAAATTACATGAAAATTTTTGGTGAAATAAAAATTTCGAAATACCTTATCATTTAAGCGGCATTTGATAACAAATTACTTCACAAAAGGTCTTCATACCAATCTTTAAAAATTTAGGATGATTTGGAGTTTCGAGACTTTGAGGCTTAGGTTTTTATTTAGGGTTTGAACTAAGGTGTCGTGGTTTTGTTTAGGGTTTAAGGATTCACTTAGCATTTAGGGTTTCACCTAAAATTTAAGGTTTTACCTTGGGTTTCGTTTTAGGGTTTTGGCTTTCACTTAGAGCTTTTTGGTTTCACCTAAGGTTTAGGGTTTCACTTAGGGTTTTATAAATTTATGAACCTTTAAAGAAATTTCCAACATTTAGGTAAATTTTTGGAGCAAACTTGTTTTTTATAATTTCTCTAAAAAAATGAATTTTTATATTTTTATACTTTTTTTTCATTAAAATTTTATTATTTATTTATTTACCTTTATTATTTTTATTATTTAATAATTCCTAAATATCTAGGTAGAATTAATCTTTTTAAAACTCAATTTTTAATTCCTTCCAACATCTAAGTAGGGCTTTCAAAATCTTTTTTTCCTTTTTTAAAGCTTGGCTTGTTAATATTATTTTTTAAAAAATTTCTAAAATATAAATAACAATGAAAATACATGAATAATCAAAGATAATATAAACATATCAATTAGTAACATAGTACATGTTTAAAGTCACTAAAAAATTGAGATCAAACATTGGCTAAAGTAATCATATAATGATAACAACAACGACAACAACAATAATAATAACGATGTAAAAGACCATTTAAACATTTATAAGCCCTAAGCTCCTTCTTACTATTTTTATTTTATTTTTTCTTTTTATATATTTTTTAATATTTTATAGTTATAATTTCTTTTTAACATCAATTTTTAATAAAATTTAATTTCCTAACATCTAGATAGAATTAAACTTTTCAAAATTCAATTTTGAATTCCCTCTCTAGGTAAGGTTTTCAAAAATTAATTTATTTTTCATATATAATAAAGACATTATTACTATTATTTTTTACCATTAAATTTTCAAAAATATATATACATAATTTATTAGTTTTGTTATTATTCTAGACTTATTTTTTTTAAACATACACACTCTTTTTTTATATCTTTAATTTTCATCCTAATTTTATGACACATGAGTAGAATTTAGAAAAAAAGCCAAAATTTAAAATAAAATAAAAACTAAAACGAACACTCCTAATCATAGTGTTGTAAGTTTTGATGTCTTCATTCTTGGACTTTTATTCCTTTTGATTTTGTAAGGTTCTCATAATATTTATTATTTTTTTAAACCATGAACTATTTTTCTTGTATAACAATACTAGAAGCATGAACAAGAAACCATGAATTTTAAAAGCTAAAGTGGAGAACTCAAACTCCATGGTAGTTGAGAATGAAATCAAAAGAAAGTTGGATTCTTTCTCTAGACCTTCTATGATTTCTTCTTCTATACTAAGTAATTTTTAGTTTCATAGAAGAAAATAAAGCAGCTTCCTTTTGCCAGATACCAACTGAAAATAAAAGACCCTAAACTTTCATGTAATGGGAAAAAGAAATTGTTTTCTCTTTTTAAAAATTTTTATGACTTTCAGTTCTAAAAGAACCCTCATTTTTCCTTCCATACAATAGAAACATCAATATAAGGAATGGGCTTCAACGAATAGAAGATCAAGAAAAAAAATAAAGTCTTATTTCTGTTTAAACCAGTTTTGTTTTTATAGAAAACAAAGTATGGAGTTGCAAAACCAGGCGGGTAATTTTCATGGACTTTTAACAAAAAAAAAACAAGAAAAAAACAAAATAAATAGAGACAAAACATACTGATCTCATGCATACAACATATCTTGATAACAAAAAAAAGTTATCTTTTTTTTTTTGTTTTTCACCCAAAGGTAGCAATTTCTCTTTTGGTTTTTGGTTTTTTTTTTTTGGCTTGGGTCTCTTCTTTTTGTTTTCTCGTTTCCTTTTCTACATTTGTTTTACTTTATGTTCACTTCTTTTCTACTGGTCCTCTCATTCCCTATTTCTTCTTTTTTTTTTTTGGTCTAGTTTTAGATTTCTGCAACTAGTTCCACGAACACTATTTTCATCTCCCCTTTATTGATAATTTTTTTTTGTTTTCTTATTCCTTTTTTTTTTCACTGTTACTCAGTGTTTTTTTTTTGGTTTCCTTCAGCTCTTTCTCTACCCTGTTTTTTCTATTTCTACCTATGCCCCCCCTTTTTTTTGGTTTTCTTTTCCTTCTTGTAACCAATCAATTGCGATTTTCTTTTTGTATTTTTTTTCTTTGCTTTATGGCATACATGGCATGCACCTCACAAACTCACATTCTCTTTTTTTCATTTTCATGCCATTTTTTCCTTTTTTTTTGTTTTTTAAGCAATAGCTTCCTTTTTCATGTGTGTAGCAACATAAGGAAGCTTTAAGCCTCATGCAAATGCATGCATGATTTGGCTAAGCCCTTTTCTACATGAAAATAGTTCCATATGTGGCCTACTTGGGCTTTCACAATTTTATTTTTTTGTTTTAGTTATTTTTTAGGCTCGCATTTGTTTTATTTTAGCTTCACTTGGGCCTTCACAATTTTATTTTAGGCTAAGCCCATTTTGAATAATTAATTTTTGTATTTTCTATTATTATCATTTTGTAATAATTTTATATTTTGTATTTGGTTTGATGGCCAACAATGGACCATTAATAGGCTTTAAAAAGAAATATTTATCAAGCCTTTTATTAGGCTAATTTGGTTATTATTCGGGTTAATGTAACGGGCCTCACCATAGGACTTGCATTGGGCTCATATCGGAGCTCTAAAAGGTTGCTTGTGTAATGGGCTTGAAAAGTGATGATTGAGGCCTAATTGCAAAAATAAGCCTGGATTAAAAGATAAAATATCCTAGACAAAATTAGATATCTATAGTATTTTGCATTTCATACATATTTGAATCATGTTATTTATTTTAAATTGTTGTTTACTTTACTTTTAATAATTATGGGGCATTTAGGATATGAGTATTTTAGGAAAGTGTGAAAAGGTTTGTATGTTCCTTTGCACACACTTGCATATGCATTGTATGCATAAGCTTTATACTTGGGCTCTAACATTTTTTTAGAGAAAGAAAAATAGCTATGCTCATATGGGATGCAAACCTTTATAATGACTAGTGAAATACTCCAACTCATATTGAACCTTTTCTACTGTAACCTATAATTGGTAAGGATCAAGGTGCCTGATTAGTCTGTGATAGATGATGATGTGTGGAACAATTTAAGAGCCTTTAGATGCGTCAATTTTCAGCCCAACATATAGTGAACTTTAAGTAGCCAGCCTTAGGTAAAGTTATGTCACATTCTCTGTAGAAGTTGTACTAAATAAGTCACATGAAGGACCATTTTGATACAATTTGTATTTAAAGGTAATAATGGTGCTAATAAAATTAAAAATAAAAAATCATTCTTTTAATTTTGTTTTTCTTTTGACATATTTGATCCTTCAAAATGTGCATCTTTAAGAAATGTTGTAAAATAAAATTTCTTTTTATTATCCAACAAAACCAAAAAAGGAAAAAAAAAACAACAAAAAATTTTTTTCAAAAAAAAGAGAGAAAGATTTTCTTAAATTCTTTGTTGGCTAATAAAAACAAACAAAACAAAGGAAAAAAAAGAAAGAAAAAGATAAACCTTTGAATCCTAGTCATTCTGTATGGAATAAAAAAAGTGTCTTTAAATTTTTTCCCTTTCTGAAAAAAGCAAAAAAAAAGAGTCAATGTTGTTTCATTCCTTGCATTTCATTTGATCTTCTTTGCATACATTCTCATATTTTTAGAGTTAGAACTAATAAAATAATATGTGCACTCCATTTCATGTACATATTAATAGATAATGCATGCATTCTATTTCATACACATTTTAATAGGTAGTACATACACTCCATTTCATGCACAACTTAATAAATAGTACATGCACTTCATTTCATGCATATTATTTCATGCATATTATTTCATGCATATCTTAATAGATAATACATGCATTTCATTTTATGTACAAGAGATAGTACATGTAGTCCATCTTATGCACATCTTAATGGTAGTGTCAATTTCATTGGGTTTGCATAACACATGCATTACATTTTATGTAGACATATCTCATACATATAATATGTCAGTGCATCTCATATAAGTATGTTATCAGTCATAGGTATACATTTCATTACTTATAAAGTATGTCATTACATTTCATACATAAGGATACATGAATAGTAGGATATTATAAAACATGAATGGTATAAATTACATTTCATTAGAACATCTACCACCACCCCCTGCAACAAGACATTAAATTTCTTGCATGTATATTTTTGGGTGATTTTATTTTTATCATTTGGGCCTTGTACATATAAAAATCCATTATCTTAGGCATTGTTGCATTTCATGACATTTTTTTGGCATCATTATCACATTCATGCATTCATAAACATGTTTTGTGTGTTGGAATTTATTTTGCGGCATTCATTCAATAAGAATAATACCATAGACTTTTAGTTAAAATCCCTGAAATAAAAATCTTGGAAGTGGGCATCAGAAAGGTGAAAATGGGAGATCAATTGAAGGCAAGGATCAGTGCATTAAATAAAGAGTTTCGAGAAATGAAGCAATAGATCACTCGAAGAAATACCTTTAAATAGCTCAACCTAAATATATGAGGGAATTTAAGGGTTTCCTTTTAAACAAAATAATAAAATTTGACCTATATACCATGCATCATTGGTTAAACATATTTTTATGTAGCTTAGGACAAGGAATGGTGGTTGTAAATATGCTCTCATCACTTCTTTGAAGCAAGAAGATATCTTTAAAAATCTTGCTTAAATATTGAAAGATTTTTAAAGAATTTTCTTTTGAGGCAAACAATAAAATTTATTTCCTGCACTTTTGATTTTGGGTAATTAATAAAAGGTTTAAGGATAGTGTATCCTAAGAATCATGAAGAATGAGAATGCTAACTAGATTAGAAAGGTAAAAAGAGAATAGGAAGAAATAAGGATAATAGTTGGGGAGATGCAATAAAACATGGATAGGAAGTTTGTAGAATTGAAACAGAGACTGGCAGGACTTGTGAAAAAAAAAAAGGGATTGTTCAAACACATGAGTAAAGAAGGAAACAGTTGTTAAGGAACCATTATATCTACCCAGGTTCACCTATCCTTATGTTTAGAACCCTTATATAACACAAGCACCCATAATAACTCATCAACCTTATGTGGGCACTTTTGTTAGACTGTTTCCAATTCATATAACCATCAACCTTGGGTCTACTCCTTTTAACCCCATTATTTTGCCTAACTATGATCTTAAAGAATAAGAGAAAATGAAAAAAGGTGTCAAAATTGGCAGAAAATACAGAGATGAAGAAAAATAAGATCCGTTAAAAATAAGGTTAAAGGTAATAAAATGGTATGATGTATATGAGAGTGTTGATACTAGTGAATTAAGTGCTTGATGTTGTCATTCCATCAAAATTTAAAGTCTTAAATTTCAAGAAGTATGATAGAATGAAATGCCCTTTAGCACATATCACCATATACTATCAAAAGATGACGGGCCATACTCATAATGATAAGTTGCTGACCCATTGCTTCCAAGATAATTTCACAAGTTTTATAGTAAAGTGGTATGTCCAACTAGACCAAAGTAAAATTCATTCCTGGAAAGTCCTAGCTAGGGGTTTTATAGCATTATATAAACGTGTCAAACATGGCACCAGATAGGTTGACCTTGTAAAGTATGGAAAAAGGGGCTACTGATACTTTTAAAAAGTATGCCTATAGATGGAGGGATCTTATGGCTCAAGTGCAACCACCTTTGATAGGGAAAGAAATCACTGTTATGTTCATCAACTCCTTGAACACTCCCTATTATGAAAAAATGATCAAGAATGCCTTCAAAAACTATACTAACATGGTGATTTGTGAGAAAATGATAGAGAATGCAATCCAAAGTGACAAGATTAAGTTAAAATATGTAATTAATGTTGAAATAGTATGTTGGAAAAGAATAAAAGGGAAGTGAAAGCCACCGTAGTTGAAAGGCATCTACCTAAAAATTTTATCTTATGCAATCTTTATTCTCTTCATCAACCCCATTTTCTAGTCATAAGCAATATCTCTCAAAGTCTATATCTTTGTCAACTAAGCTAGTGTTTAGGCTTTCAAGCAAATCCCTATCCTCAAATGATCAATCACAATCCCGTCCTTACACTTGAGCCTACCACTCGACAATTAAAAAGCAAAAAAAGACTAAGAGAAAATTTCAATCCTTATTTTTCACATTTTACCTTTGTTAATAGAAGGTTGGTACCTTACTCATGTGCCTTAGAAAACAACAAAAAATCTATCGTCAAGGAGATATGACCTTAATGGCAAGTGTGATTTTCATATGGGAGTAATTACCAGTTGATTGAAAAATGCAAATAGCTAAAGGTTAAGGATCTCATCAAAAGCAGTATTTTGATTTTGGAACTTATGGAACAATGCAAGTTGACTCTGTCGAATTGTAAAATGTGAAGAGTTGAAATATGGAAGAAAGTCTCAAGTTTTGAAAGACCAAGATAGGATGATTTTCTTTCAAACCTTTGACCTTTTATTTTATGCATGACACACATATGGTGTCTCTAGGAGTTATTTGGATTAGTCTTATTAGAATTTAATCCAAAAGAAATGAATGATTTTGATTTTTTCTATGAAACTTTATTTTTATGTAATTGTTTAAATAAAGCCCCACATAATTAATTTTTAAAATCATAAAATGAGAAGTGCCTTGAAAAAAAAGAAAAAGAGAGAAAAAAAAGTTTTCTTTTATAATAAAGATGGAACAGAGTTTCGAAAGAGTTGGCGATCACTATTAGAAATAAACTCATCAAATACCTTTACACCTTTTTCAAATTAACTAATTTCATTCATCAGCCATAACCACTCAAGAGGCATGAACTTGAATTCGTGAACTTTGCCCTCACCTAATAATATTATGATATCAAAGGGTGATAATATTTTCGTAGGCAATAAATAATGAGACAATCATTTAAAAAAAAAAGAAAAAAAAATAGACAAATTTTTTGAATGTAGAGGAAATCTGGCAAACGTGGCATTTTTTAAAAATCTAGATATGGTAATTTGATGTGTCAAGGCTATGCTGTAAATCCTAAAATTTCCAAAATCAAAACCATCCAAATCCTTTAAAATGACCTTAAACATACTAGTCTTTTAATTCTCTACCTTATTATCCAATGTCTTAAGGCACATTTTCTAAAAAGAAAAAAAAACCCTCATTGCCCTTAAGACAAACTTGAATTATGATTAGTTTGTTCTATTTTTGGAATGGCCCAAACCATTTAACACGTTAAGCAAGTTCATTCCACATAATCGATTTTCTTACATTAGGGGTGGCTTAATAAAATAAGGCATCTTTTTAGAATGGTGATGGAGGGCATGTAAAGAAAAGGAAAGAAAAAAATGAAAACAAAAAAGAAAAGAGAAAAAAAATGAAATGAAAACAAGGAAAAGAAAGAAATGAAAAAAATATTTTTTATTGTAGCATCATGCACTTGAGATATTCAAATGAATCCAAAAATAAAGAGATTTAAATAAATTTATAAAGAAACCAATAAGAGAAAACCAAAGAGTTTAAGAAGAGTCAATGACCAGGAAAACCTTGAATAAAGAAAATTTTGAAAAAAATACCCTTTGTTTAGACCTTTCTCTGAAAAGAATTGCTCTTCAAATTTAAGTGACTATGCTTAAGATGACAAATGGCCATCTTTCATCATTCTTTCACAAATATGAAAATTTATCCCTTGCTACCCTTTTTAACCTGATAAAATTCTTTCAAAATAAATTTTGACTAAAGATCACTCTCCACACTAAGGGGAAAAAAGAAAGCATTTAGCGGTTAAATATAGTAATGCCTAAAAAAGAATCTTAGAGGTTAAAGGCAAATGTCCAATGAAAGGTTTCTAAAGTTTTGGATCTATTCAAAGAGAAAGAAAGGAAAAAGTGAAAGAATGAAAAAGGAAAATAAATGAAAAAAAGTGAAAAGTGAGTAAAAAAAAGAACCAAAGAAAAGAAGAGGAAAAAAATGAATGAGTGATGGGAAGCATGGGAAAATGAAAGGGCAAATACCTTAAAGAGAATCCTTCAAAATGAAAAAATAATTTTTGGTTTAATCACCCTTAAACACTTATTTTAGGCCTATCTATTTTTTCCTTTGAAAACTCCAAACCTTGGCCTATGTTAAGTCATTAGAAAAGTCTATATTGGATCAAGCATGGACATTCAAAATTGAAGAGCTCCTTTTGAAGGAATAGCCATAAAACGTATGAACTTTTTTGTCTCCCTAATTACCGATTTGGATTGTTAACTCATTTTGGATAAGTTTAAATTCTTAAGTTCATGGTGTAAGATTAAAAAATAAAAACAAAAAAAGAGAAAGGAGTAAATGTGGTTCTAGGGTGAAAACCTTATCAAAAGACAGTTTGGAGCACATCTTGAAGGCCTTAAAACCACTCCTAATGCTGAGCAAAAGTAACCTAAACCCTTTGAAAGGTCTGAAGACATCAAAATCCTAAAAGATTGAAATGCATAAAAAAGGTTGATTTTGAAAATTTAAGCATTCTTTCCACATCCTAAATTGACTTTCCAAAATTTTGAGCCCATCATGGTTGACGTTGACATCATCAAAATGTCACATTTGAACACTAAAAAAAGTGTCAAACATGCTTGGTTTTCAAAGAATTCATGCTTTTTGAAAAAATTAATGTTTCATGTGTGACCCTAGATGGAAAAATACACACTCTTTTATTTCTTTCAAATGGTAAAGCATTTTTTGAGTGAATTGAAACATTCACATGCTGAACCATCTAATATGTCAAAAAGAAAATTGTTGCCTTTTTCATTTCTAGTAAGGAACACCAATTTTCAAGAGATTACCAAAGTCACATTGGTTTAGATATTTCATTCATTTTAATTAAGAAATTTAATTATGTGGGGTAAATCTTGTTGACCATTCTAAAAAGTTTTCAATAATTGGTCACACATTTTTGTGTAAGATAAGGAAATCATGTTTTCAATTTGGATTTAAGAAAAGAGAAATGTTTTTCACCAAAGAACTAATGGTGTTGAATAAAAAAAAGGAAAAAAATGTTTCCAGAAATGATGGTTTGTCTTTTTCTTTTCACAATCAAATTCAAAACACATGTTGCATGTTTGTATGTTTTAAAGTAAAAATAAAAAGGAAAGCATGTTGAGAATGAAAGAAAAATAAGAGCCTGATGGAAACTGGTAAAGAAAAAAGATAGAATAGGTGAAAGAATAGGAAAATGATGATTTGAGATCATTTTGGGAAGAAAGTGACAATCTAATTGGATGAGAAATAGGAGATAAATGGAATTGAGAAAGAATTTCCTTTTGAAAAGAAAGTATTTTTGTTGTTTGCATCCTTGTTGGGGCATATGCATTATAAAGTTTTTGCATTGGCATGGGCATCTACATTTTTAAAATGAAATTCTATAGTTACAGGAAATATTTGCATCATTGGAATAAATATTTGTATTTGTACCCTTGTAGAGGTATTTGCATTATTACATGCGCATCTTGGAAAGAACATATACATTTGCCAAAGGACATTGCACTTGCATTATGGTAGGGCTATTGACATTTCACACCATAATGGTTGGTCATTTATGTTTACTTGCTTGGAATAGGGTTTTGTGTTTATGTTTTGATAGTTGCAAAGATCCATGCAATCACATTATCAAAGTTAAGATTTGAATTAGCATGTTTGAGTGAGTTCCTACATCATTGGGTTAGATACTTGCATTTGCATCTTTGTTGAGAATTCTTGCATCTACTACATTATTATAGCATTAGAAATTGCATTTTGGTAAGAATCATATACTTTTGCATTTAGATTTGACAAAAGAAATTCACTGATAAGAGATTATGCATTTGCATCTACGCATACAACATTTACATCAAGGAAAAGAAAAAAGCATTTGCATTAGGAAAAAAGCATTTGCATTATTAACACATAGCATTTGCATCAGGAAGACATGAATTTGCATCTTTGCATGAAATAGAAAATTTGCATTCGCATAATCATTTTAATAGTCCTTTGCATCATGGTTATTTTTGCCAAATTTTAGTGATAAAACAAGAAATGGGGAATTTGTTCTTTGAAATTTAAAACACTTAAGAAATGATATGGGGCATTTCTAGAAGTAAAGAAAAGGTTGTAACAAAAATGAATTATTAAGTGTTTTTCAAGTCTAATGGATAAGATGTCTTGTTATAAAGAATGAAAAACTTTAAAGAAGAAAAGTTAAAAGTTTGAAATGAAAAAATTTCAACTTTCAAGGAGATTTTTGATTAGAAGAATGAATACTAGGATTTCAAGACTTCTAGGTAGATTTTTAATTTTTCGAAAGAATTTTAAGACCTCTTGGTAGAATTTTAAATTTTTGAAAGAATTCCAAAACCTTCGGGTAAAATTTTTAAATTTTTGAATCAATTTTAAGATCTCCAAGCAAAATCTTAAAATTTGTAAGATCTTTGGGCAAAATCTCATATTTTCAAATGATTTCCAAAACTTTCAAACAAAACCTCTAAATTTTAAATAATTTTCAAAAGCTCCGGGAAAAGCTCTAGATTTTTGAAAAATTTCAAAGACCTTTGGTTGAAATTTTAAAATTTTGAATGATTTCTAAAGCCTTTAGGTGAAACCTTAAATTTTTGAAAAATTTACAAGACCTCTGGGCAAAACTTTAGATTTTTGAATGATTCCCAAAGCCTTGAGCAAAACCTTAGATTTTTCAACAATTTCCAAGGCTTCCAAACAAAACTTGAAAACCTCTAGGCACAATTTCAAAGGCCTCTGAGCAGAATTTCAAAGACTTTTAGACACAATTTCAAATTTCTCTGGGCATAATTTCAAAACTTTAAAACCTCTAGGCATAATTTCAAAGTCCTCTCAATATAATTACAAAAACTTTCGGGCATAATCTCAAAGTCCTTTGCGCATAATTACAAAGTTCTCTAAGCATAATTTCAAAATCCTCTAGGTAAAATTTCAAAGTCTTCCAAGCTAAATCTATTCGAGTGTTGATATTTGTAGGCCTTTTAGGTAAGATTTATAAATCTTCAGAGCTAAATCTATTTTCATTGTCATGATTCATAAATCCTTCGAGCAGAACTTTTTAAGTTGCAAGGTTAAGATATTAGAGTTTTCAACACCTTTGTTGTCCTTCAAAACAAAAAAACAAAAAAATATCAAAGTAACAATGATAGCACCTAAAAAATAGTAATTTTACTAGTTAAAATTGGTGCTAAAATTTAAATTTTAGTACCTTAATATTGTTTTATATGATTTTTAAGGTTCTAAAGCTTTCAGAAGTAATTTCTATGCAAACCATGCAAACACTAAGGCAAGGGAGCATTCGGCCATGTAATACCAAGCAATAGCCAAATCCTATTAGTCCAAAGACACTTAGTATTCGATCAAAACAAAATCTAAAAGGATTGTTTTGTTCATTTGAAGAATTTCATTTGCATTAGGACTTGTTCATGCAGTCAAGAGAAGAATTTGTATTTATGAAAGACTCTTACACTATTTGGTTAATTAAAATGCAAGAGAAAATTAAGCTCACTTGGATATTTTGGCAAGCATAAGGACTCTCACCTCCTATATTTATTTGACTAAGTCAAATTTCAAGGAGATTTCAAGAATTTCAAGCTCACATGGCTCTACCCTATTTGGTCAAAAGTGTTTGTATCCCACCATGACTCTTGTGTTCACCCTCTAAAGAGTTGTGCTGGAAGAAGAACTCTAGCACAATAAATCTCAAGATAATGTAAGATAATTCAAATAATCTTGTATTAAAATCCATGCCTTAGCTAAATATATTTATCAAGATATACAAGCTAGGATCAACGGCCAAGATAAACCTCTAGGATTCCCATTCGCCCAAACCACTTCAAAAAGCAAGAATCTTGTTCAATCATGCTACTTTGAAGGTGAAGATTAAACTTGATCCTTTAGTATTTGAATAAAAATTAAACCTTGTAATCTCTACCCCTTATGGCTAAACCACCTTTTATAAATAGGAAAGTCATTCATTTCATTCCATCGTCCTTTAACACATCTCTCCTCTTTCACTTCTTCTCTCTTTTCTGTTTAGTTTTCATTAGTCTTTATTTAGTGTAGTTATTGGCTTGGGTGACAGATTTGCCAATAATAAAGGTTTGTTTCTTTGAATTATTTTCTTTAATTCAAGAAGCATTTATTTTTCAAATATCTCTTTCTTTTTAAGCATTATTTCTTTATAAAGTTTGAATTACAATTTCTTTTATTCTTTACAAGTTTTGGCAAACATTCTTTTACTTTACAAGTTTAATTCAAGGATTCCTATTATAAAGTTAAGTTTTGGCTATCGCTTTTTTACATTCCAATTCTTTAGATTCATGTTTGGCAATCTCAAGTTTTATTGTTTACTAAAGTTTTCAATCATTATTCTTTTAGATCTTGTTATGGCTGTTATCTTTAGCTTACCAAGTAATAGTTAGATAAGTGAGATCTAAGCCTGTATTGCCTTTCAGTTTTCTATTTACTTAGTTTTATAACTAACCTTGAAGTTTCACTTGTTTAGATATAAGAGTTTAAAATTTCAGCTTTGATACTTGATAACTACCCAACAATTGCAATCTATAATCCTTTGAGAGACAATACTAGAATACTTTCATTTTATTACTTAATCTGTGCACTTACATGTTATACAAAAAACAGCAATCAAGTTTTTAGCACCATTACCAGGATTATAGCAATCTATAATCCTTTGAGAGACAATACTAGAATACTTTCATTTTATTACTTAATCTGTGCACTTACATGTTATACAAAAAACAGCAATCAAGTTTTTAGCACCATTACCAGGATTATAGCAATGTTTTCAATATCAATAAGGATTTCTTAAACTTTTTTAATCTAACTTTTTTACTTTTATTTGCTTTTATCTTTTTTTGATCTTTTTTTATTTTCATACATAGATCCAAAACTATTGATTTAGTTCTAGTTGATTAAGAAATTGAAAAAAATTTTAGAAGAAGAAAAAAAGAGCAATTAGCACCATTTGCAATAGCACCAATGGCCAACACAAACAATGAAGCTCAAAGAACTTTGAGGGATTATGTAGTCCTCAATTTTGATGGTTTCTAACCATCAATTTGAAGGCTCCCATTCAAGCAAATAATTTTGAGATCAAGCCTTCAATAATCCAAATGGTCCAAACTTTTATGTAGTTTGGAAGACAACTTAGCGATGATCCTAACCTTCATCTTTTAAATTTTCTTGAATTATGTGATACATTTAGATATAATGGTGTTTCTAACAATGCCATTTGATAAAGACTTTTTCAATTTTCTCTCAGGGACAAGACAAATAATTGGTTGACATCATTACCATCTGGCTCTATTATGATATAGGATAACTTGGTACATGAATTTTTGGCAAAATTCTTCCTACTAACCAAAATAACCAAGCTTAGAAATGAGATCACCATGTTCATGCAAGTAGATGATGAAACATTGTATGATGCATGGAAAAGATTTAAGGAGTTACAAAGGATGTGCGCACACCATAGCCTACCCTAATGGTTGTACGTCCAAATCTTTTACAATGGTCTTACACCATATATGAGAATAACCTTGGACTTAGCTGCTGGAAGGTCAATCATGAGTAAGACTGCTAAAAACGCTAATGAGCTAATTGGGGAAATGGCCTCTAACAACTATCAATGAGGTATGGAGAGAAATGTAAGCAAGAAATCTATTGGTTTGTTTAAAATTGATGCAATCACCTTTATTAACTCATAGTTAGCCACTTTAACCAAAAAGGTAAAAGCCTTAAGAGCCCACTCCCAATCCAACCATATGAATGCAATCCAAAGTTCTTTTATTTCATGTGATATTTGTCAAGGACCCCATTCAAGTGATGAATGTAAGGTTAAAACAGAAATAGTTATATCGACTTAACATCATAAGTCCCCTATCTTTAAAACCATACTATCTCAACAAGCTACCCTACAAGATCAAGCCCAAACCATTAAGAATATAGAATCTCAAATAACCTAGTTGACCAAAAATCTCTTGAATCAACAAGAAGAGTTAATGGCCTTCTCGAGCCCAAATTTTCATGAAACTTTTAAGATCTTAATTTTATAATATTTCATGATTTTTGGTGCATTTAAAATCACAGAAGTACCTCAAAAAGTATAAAATTATGAAAATACCCTTATAAGGGTATTTTCTAATTTGACCTTCTCGATCTCAAATTTTCATAAAACTTTCCATATCTAAATTTCGTAACATTTCATGATTTTTGGTGCATTTGAAATCACAACAGTACCTCTAGAGGTGTGAAATTTCCAAAATACCCCTTAAGGGTATTCTCATAATTTAGCCTTCCCAAGCTTGGATTTTCATGAAACTTTTCAGATCTCAATTTTATAATATTTCATAATTTTTGGTGTTTTAAAATCCCAAAAATGAGTATGGAAAAATTGATTTATAAGAAAATGGCTTAAATACCAAAAAGTTTATACTAAGTGTAAAATGGTCTTTTCATTTGGTTTAGGGGCTATAAAAATCCAACCTTTGTAGTGAATAATGTCGACCATTAGATCTCTTATTGAATCTTGATCCAATGGCTAAAGATTGCTCCTAAAAAAAAAGAAGGAATTTTGACCCTTGGATGAGATTTAATCCAAAGGCCTATTTTTAATTTTGGAAAGATATTTTTGTGAATTTTTTGCTTGAGAAGAAAAAAAAAAAAGAAAGAAGGGAGAAAAAAAAAAGGGAGTTAAAAAAAGGAGGACGAGAAAAAAAAAGGAGAAAAGAAGAAAGAAATGAGCTTTCTTGAGAACAAAAAAAAAACTAGAAAAAAATTAGAGAGGAAAAAGGTTAGAATAACCATAAACAGAAAAAAAAAGGGAGAAGAGTCTTTCAAAGGAAAAAGGAAGGAGCAAGACAAAACCTCTAGTTCAATTTAAGCTTCTAAAAAATTAGAAAAGGTTTTAAATGCTTGGCGTACCCATCTTCCTATTGTGTGGTATGCATTATGAGGATTCATCTTTTATGCTTGTTGACTTGTTTCTCTTTTCCTATATGTGGACTATAGTTATTTGAAGCTTACAAGTTGGTTCTCGTTCTTTTTTAGTTGGCTACGGGTAACCCATCTTAAGCATGCATGAAAACCAATGCGGGGGCCATATCCTTGCTTTTCTTTAATTTGTCTTAAAAGAAATAGATCCTGACAATCTTTTTGTTTGTGGAATTTTGTAGTGAACAAAATTTTTTAAACATTAAAAACCAATGTGGGGGCTATATCCTTGGTTTTTGTTTAGTTTGTCTTAAAGATCTTGAGAACCTTTTTGTAGTTAGAATTTTGTAATGAATACATATTTGTTTTCATGAGCATTAAAAGTTAAACATGGGGAAATTGTTATAAGATTGCTACAAACATCATGTCCAAAGCCATGGCATGGGGAACCATTTTGTAAGGATGTTGCATTGAATAATTTTCCTTGCTTTATTCTTGTTTAGTCAAAAAGGAATAAGTCTAGAAAATTCATTCTACTTAAAATTTTATAATAAGTAAAAATTTTAAATTATAAGGCTTAATGTTTGTTTCCAATAAAGTTTATTTCCATTATACCTATGCAATTTTTTTTATGATTGTTTAAATTTAATTACAAGCTTAATTTTATCTGTTGTTAGTTTCTTATTGTTTGGATTTCCATGCTCGTTTTAATTTAATCTTTCATACTTGAATCTATGTTTGATATATTTTATTTATAATAGCAATAATAATAATAATAATAATGATTTTAAAGAAATAAAAAATATATATGAAATATGTAAGAATATTAAAATTCATTGTTTTTAAGAAGAATTATAAAAACGATCTTATTCCAAAAGTTTGCCTAGATATTGGAGATTTTTAGAGAGGTTTGTAAATTCTTAAACTTACCCAAAACCCCAAATTTGTTTTAAATTTCTAAAGATTTGTGTGAAAACCTTTTATGAAGTAATCTATTCCTAAATGTTGTTTTGATATTGGGATATTTGAAAACCCATTTCTTAAATTTGCATTTGATCATCAGTTGTATATGTTTCATTTTTAAATTAATGCCCTCATTTATAAAGCATATATATATTTGCTCTAGTTATGGATGTTTAATATTAATTATATTATTTTTTATTTTTTTACTACATAAAAAGTTTTCTTAAATTTTTTTTTAGTTTTGAACAAATAAAATTAAAATAGCATTCTATGAAATATAATTGTTGGTACTCTGCCTAGATGTTGGAGAGTTATCAAAGATTATCATTTACAAATAATGTTATTTTATTATTTTAGAGGAATGTTATGATAAATCTTAAATGAAAAAACTTTCTTCAAATTCTACCTTTATGTTAGAGACTTTGAAGATATTTCTTTGATTTGAAGATTTTTATAATATTCCTAAATAAAGATTTTTTTAATATGTTTTTATGGACTAAAATTATCTTTTTAATAAAGCTTTAAACCTATTTTATTGTTTTATTAAAAGATAAAATTTTTGGGTGGCCAATCACACCCTAAAAAAGATTAGTGGCAACTCCTTGTGTTTTCCATGATTTTTAAATTTTTATGTCTAGCGATAAAGTCTTTGCATCAATACGTTATAATAGCTTGGCGACTCCACTTGAGACATTTTAAGGGTCAAGCCAAAAATTTTAATTATGCGCTATTAAATATTTTAGATTCAATTAGTTTTAATTGATATTTAATTTAATTCCCTTTATTTTAATTTTTTTAAAAAATAAAAATACTTAAGTTAATAAATAAAATAAATTGTATGTTAGTTATTACTTTATTTTGATTTTGTGTTTATGGTTTATTTATGTTATTTTGTTTAATATGTCACTTTGCACACTTTTGCATATTCACTTATATGCATCAACTCTAAACCCAGGTTTCATCTTTTTAGGAGGAAGTAAAATAACTATGCTCTCATAAAGTGATTGCCTTTACATTTGCTAGCGAAATACTTTCACTCATATTGAACCTTTCCTCTAGTAACCTATAATGGATGAGGATAGGGGAGCCTTAGTAATCTATAATGGATGATGATGTGAGGAATAGTTTGGGAACCTTTAGACATATAAATCATAACCCAGCATATCATGAGTCGTAAGGATCCAACCTTAGATAGAGCTATACTACTTTTTAGATTATACTTTAAACTAAGACATGTGCGAGCATTCATTTTAACTTGATTATTACCCTAATTTATTTTGCTTTCTTTTTGTTTTATAACCATACATCAACATAAACATCGACATATGAGATGTGTTTGTCAATGTACCAAGAATTCAGGAGATTTTAGGTTTTGCTACAAAACGCCATTATGTTGTCCTCAACTTCGAAGCCCAATATATATGAAGATGTCAATAAGGTGATAATTCAATCATTAGAAATCCAAAGAAGAAAAGGAGATTGTTTGAAAGAATCTAGAAAGAAATCTTTACCAAAAAAGATAATATTGAAGCTTCAACAAAATGATATCTCTAAGCTAATAGAGATTTAGCACCATGTAGCAATACCCAAGAAAATGGCCTTTGAAGAAAAATATGGTCATATTGGTTCATTCATTGAGGTGCCTAAGGAAAATCAATTGATAAAAACTTTGGTTTAGTTTTGGGACCCTGCTTATAGATATTTCATGATTAATGAGATTGATATGACATCGACAATCGAAAAATATTATGTTTTATTATGGTTGCACCTTCATAATCTAGCTAAGATCTATTGTCAAGGTTAAAAACTTAAATCCTGAAGGAAATTTGCCACATGATATAAGTGTCTGCTAAGGAAGTGAACATGCATATCTAAACAAAAGGCAAAAGTGAATACATCCCATGGGAATTCTTACGCAATTACGTTTGTCAAATGCTTTGAGGATGAACGAGGCATGGGAATGATAGCTTTGGCAATTTATGGTTTAATCATTTTCCCAAAGGTCCTATGGCACATTAAGATGTCAGTAATACATTTCTTCAAGCAAGTGGAAAGTAAAATAAATCCTATCCCATCCATACTGGTAGAAACTTTTTGGTCAATGAATAATTACAAATGAAAGGGAAGACGTTTCATAAGGTGTTCACAACTACTTTATATTTGAGTAAGAAGTCACCTTTAGCATCCTATAGGTAAAAT
Source organism: Durio zibethinus (assembly GCF_002303985.1). The sequence goes on along the minus strand of NW_019167838.1, from coordinate 15,716,325 downwards.
TTACCCCATTTACAGTAACAAAAGGAGGCCCATTAAATAATTTTATATGTTGGATAGCTAGAATCAAAGCCTAAAAAAGAGGGGTTATTGGTTTTGCAAAATCTCACTAATGCTCAAATTATATGAAAGGCTCTTTAGAAGCCACGAGAAGCCATGTTATACAAATATGGTGATAAGCCATGGGTTTCACTCTTAGGACCATGAGAGGCATAAGTTATGCTCCAACTATGGTTTATATACAATTAGGGTTAGAACAGTTTGTGCCAATGACTCATGGGCTTTGAGAATTGGAATTTTCTTTTATGAAACCAAGATTGCTTGAGAAAGTGAAAGAAATTATCAAAAAGTGGAATCAAACTTGAAGAGTAGGTTATGAAAGATATATAGACAAAGTAACATTTGAATATGTAGTATGGAGAAAGCAACATGTCCAAAGTAATGTTATGCCCATTGATGAAAAATCATGCCCATAAGAAGAAGCTTATTATAAAGTGGTCTTTAAAAAAGTAAACATTATGAAACATAAGTTAAAAGAAGAGAAGGAAACATGGGAGATTAAAAAGAAAGACTTTAGCAGGAGGTTAAGGAATGAAGTTTAAAACTAAAGAGAACAAAGGAAAATTCTAAATGCTTAAAAGAGAATGATAAAGATTTCCAAAAATATACATAAATCTATTGTATCAGTGATCACTAAGTTTAAAGACATCAGAAAGAATATCAAACGACTTTAGTCTAAGTTAAATTTTAAAGAAGAGGAGCACATTCAGTTTATGGAGGAAAAAAATGTTACAAAGACTCATTGATGACTTGAAATAGCAAATATGCTATCAACATGAAGCTAATCAAATCCTAAAGGAAGAGAAAGATCAAATTGAGCTTAAAATCAAGGAAGCCCAATATTGGAAAGATGAATGTCTATTAAAAGAGTCTTAAGCCATTCACTTGGTAGGACAGATAAAAGAAGTTAGCTTCAAAGTGAGAGACATGGCCTAAGAAGCTAAGCAAGTAAAGGAAGAAGTGTATCTAGGATAGTATAATCAACACTTGGCTAATTTTTTGGAAAGTACTTACAAGCAGTACAAGCAGGGCATTTTTTTTATGAACTTAATATTATGGTGTAATGAGTCTTTAATAAGGTATTATAATGAATTCAATGTTGAAGTAAAAAGTTTTCAACAATACAACGTTGTAAAACCAAATTTGTTATGATGTGGTTCAAAGCTTAACTTGAAATCTTTTGCAAGTATTGGGTACCCTACAAGCATATCTGTTACATTCACACATTTATGCATCACATGCATGTTCTATTTGTTAGTGATGTTGAAAGATTAACTTTTGAGGGCATTTTTATTTTGATACACTAAATTTGAAATTTGACACTAATAAAAGAGATTTTCCTTATTTAGTTTGAGTTTTGTATTATATTTTGACATTGTGTAAATATATATTTAAGAAAAATAGTGTGAGAATTTTTTATTTAAAAATTATTTTGAATAAAAAAACCTTGCATATTTGTATCTGGATTATGAGAATAAGGCCAAAATTTATCTTGCGAGTCTTCAAACAATTGGTAATCATCGTTGGAATAGATTCAATTCAAAAATTATTTTTTTTGCTAATCGCTTTCTGATCCATTATTTTTTCTACTAATCATTTTCATGGTACTTGAAAGATGAGTTTTTGTATGGGCAATAAACAAAAGAGGCCAATTTGAAAATTCATTTTGAATTTTGTAAACCAAGCAAGATACTCTTGCAAATTTTTAATTGGTAACTCAATATGTGTCAAATTTTACCGATATGATTGAACCATCCAAATTCTTTCAACAACTATAGGCATGAAAAATGCTTGAACCTTCTTTCTCAAGTAATTCTAGTTCCACGTCTTAAGGCATATAAACCCAAAAGAAGCAAAATTCCTTTTCACTTAAGCTTTATGCATAAATACTTTTTCCCTCATTTTACCCAAAATGCCAAACGATATGGAATTAAAATAAGCCTTTTTGTGACCTATGTGAATAAATTTTGGGATATCCCATACAGCTTAATCTTCACCATCATAAGAACTTTGAGTGAAAAACAAGATGGGGCATCAATCATGTAAAAATGATTTATGGTTATAACGTAAAAGCAAAAAAAAAAAACTTTTATCTCTTTCTTAAAATAATTTGCTTTTCTAACTAAGTGATCATGCTTGAAATGATGAATAGCCATCTTTCTCTATCCTTTGCATTTATAAAAAAATTATCTACTTGCTACCCATTTGAGCCTATTAAATTTCTTATTTTAAAATGAATCCCGACCAATGATCATCTTTTACAATAGGGAGCAAAATAAAAATATCTTCAGAAGCCCAACTTCAAAGAAAGTATCTAATATTGAAAATGTCTAATGTGTTTTTAAAAAATGAGAGCTTAGGACAAAAAGCGAATGAAGCAATAGTTATAATCTCAAAAAGATAGAATTTAAGAAATAAGAAAGTTCAAGTCAAATATTTAAAAAAAAAAACAAAACAAATGAATAAAAAATGAAAGATGATTCATGATTGAAAACCAAAAAATGGTAGTTTGAGTCAAATGAAGGATCTAAGTTGAAAACCTAAAAATGTGGCTTAGATACAAAGGAATATCATTTTATAAGGGGCAATGCCGAGTACAACGAACTCAAAAAGATCAAAGGCATTAATAGAATAAGTTTTTAAGAGAAAGAATTTTGGAATGTTATTTGTGATTGTCTGAATATTCACTATTTAAATATGATTCGTTCATTAAAAATAATAAAATAAAAAAGTAAAAAAAGAAAGACATGCACCTCGCAGATGAGAGTTTGGGATGAAAAGTGAATAAGGATTTAATTAGAATCCCAAGTAAAAAAGGGAGATAGAATTCAAGAATGAATGTTTCTAATATAAATAAAAAAGAGAGAGAGAAAAAAGAGAAAAAATAAAGAAAGAAAGACATGCACCTTAGACATAAGAGTCTAGGTCAAAACATGAATAAGGCTTTAATCCTAAGTAAAAAAAAGGAGATAGAATTCAAGAAAGAAGAAAGTTTTTTTTTTAAAAAAAAACAAAGAAGAAAAGACATGCACTTTGGAAATGAAAGTCTGGGACGAAAAGTGAATAAGTCTTTAGTTAGAATTCCAAGTAAAAAGGGAGATAAAATTTAAGAATGAAGAATGCTGAAGTTGAAGTCAAATGCTTTCAAAAAAGAAAGAGCAAAGAAGGAAAGACATATGGCTTTTTGTCTTAAAAATGCTCCATATGATCCCTAACCTAATTACCCTAAATAATAAGATTTTAAGCAAATTTTAACCAAAAAAGGCAATTTAGAGTGAAGCCACTCTTGAAACCCTAAAAGAATTTTAGAGTTTCAAGGTTCTATCTAGAATAAGAAGTCATGATGCATAACTTTTTAAAAGATTAGTATCTATTAAAAACTTTGTATCTCACTAACGGGTGAAAATAAAAAATCAATCCTTTTCTCTTTCCAAATCTTTTTCAAAAAACAATGATTAGTTTTTTTTTTGTGAAGTATCATGTTTTCAATAAAAGAAAAGTGTTTTAGAAAGATTATTTTTTTTGTGAGCCTAAGAAAAATCTTTCCAACCCTCATCAAGCCTTCTTTGAAATATTTCCACCAATGAAAAATTGAATTGACAATCATCCCATCCGTAAACATTCCAAATAGTAATCATTGAACCTTTCGTGAAATATGCCCACTAGTGAAAAAATTGAATTGTCAATGACACCATCCACAAGCCTTCCAAATAGTGGTCATCAATTTGCAATAGATTTGAAAGTTAAGTGTTTTTAACTTTTCTCATTGATTATGGAAACACTTTATGTGGGGCAATTTTGTGATTACCTTGAAAAAGTTTGGAGGTTAGTTGAGCTTTTTATATAAGATATTAAGATCATTTTTGGTAAAAAGTAAACACTGAAAATTTGAATAGAGATCTTTCAAAAACAAAAAAAAAATCACATTTGCATTAATTACATTTATATCATAAGAAAGATATTTCATTTGCATGTTGCAAAAATAAAAAAAGTCTTCTCATTTGCATCACTTGTGTTTATATTTACATTGGATTTGCATGCTGCAAAAAAAAAAAGAGACATTTACATTTGCATCATTGCATCTGCATCATAAGAAGTTGCTTGTAGGGGCATCTACACATTTGCATGTGTATCATGAGAGAGATATTCATATTCATATCTATATCATGAAAAAGACATTTACAATTGCATCACTTGCAAAAGACATTTGCATTTACATCATCTGCATCATAATTAAGACATTCACACTTGCATCATAAGAAAGGCATTTACATTTGCATTATTGTATCCACATCATAAAAAGTATTTGTAGGGGCATCTATGTGAAACGAACATTGGCACTTGTATAAGGCAACCTTTAGGGTTTGAAAGAGTAGAGCTAATCTTGGACTTAAAATTGATATGATTAAAAAATGCATGGTATAAATTATTGATTGCATCTCTACCATTTAAGCTCATTTTAATAATAACATGTATTGCATGCATTTCTTCTAATAAAAGATGTTATAGGTTTTCATAAAAAGATATTAAGTGATATTAGAGTATCGTTCCTTAGGTTTCCTTGCATCGAGAAAAAACTTTATTCTTTATTTTTCCAATCGTTGGTATTGTCCCGATCATCTTTATTTTTTTGACCTATAGTGTTGTCTCAGTCATCTTTATTTTTTGATCTGTGACGTTGTTTTTGTCATATTTATTTTTTCGACCATTGGTGTTGTCTTAGTTATCTTTATTTTTTTGACTTACGGTGTTGTCTAAGTCATTTTTATTTTTTTAACTTGCAATATTTTCCTAGTCATATTTATTTTTTTGACCTACAATATTGTCTCGATCATCTTTATTTTTTCAACTTGTAATGACATCCTAGTCATCTTTATCTTTCCAACTGTTGATGTTGTCTTGGTCATCTTTACTTCCTTATTTTTTTGACCGTTGGTGTTGTCTTGGTGATTTTTATTTTCTCGACTATTGGTGTTGTCCTAGTTATCTTTATCTCCTGACCATTGGTGTTGTTTTGGTCATCTTTACCTCTCGACCATTGGTGTTGTTCCAATTATATTTATTTTTTCAACCATTGGTGTTGTCATGGTTATCTTTATTTTTCTGACCTGTGATGTTATTTGAGTTATATTCTTTTTCTCAACCATTGGTGTTATTCTGGTCATTTTTATTTTTTTGACTTGCGGTGTTGCCTGAGTCATATTTGTTTTCTCGACCATTGGTGTTGCCTCTGTCACCTTGGTCATATTTGTTTTCTCTACCATTGGTGTTGCCTCTATCATCTTTATTTTTTTGACTTGTGATGTTGTCTCAGTCATTTTTATTTTTTAACCTACGGTGTTGTCCCAGTCATATTCATTTTTTGACCATTGGTGTTATCCTGGTCAACTTTATTTTTTCAACCTATGATGTTGTCCCAATCATATTCATTTTTCTAATTGTTGGTATTATCTTAGTCATTTTTATTTTTCTGACATGTAGTGTTGTCTCGATTATTTTTATTTTTTGACTTACGGTATTGTCTTGGTCATATTTGTTTTCCTAGCAATTGGTGTTGTCTCGATCATCTTTATTTTTTTGACTTATGGTGTTATCCCGATCATATTCATTTTTCTAATTGTTGGTATTATCCTAGTCATTTTTATTTTTCTGACATGTAGTGTTGTCTCGATTATTTTTATTTTTTGACTTACGGTATTGTCTTAGTCATATTTGTTTTCCTAACAATTGGTGTTGTCTCGATCATCTTTATTTTTTTGACTTATGGTGTTATCCCGATCATCTTTATTTTTTGACCTATAGTGTCGCCCCAATTGTATTTGTTTTTTCAATCGTTAGTGTTGTTTCGGTTATCTTTATGTTTTTTACTTACGATTTTGTCCCAATCATTTTTGTTTTTTCAACTATTAGTGTTTCTTGGTCATTTTTTTGACTTGCGGTATTGTCTCGGTCATATTCGTTTTCCTAATTGTTGGTGTTATTCTAGTCACTTTTTTTTATCTGTGATGTCATCTTGGTCATATTCATTTTTTTGATCATTAGTGTTGTCTCGGTCATCTTTATTTTTCTGACCTGCAATGTTATCTCGGTCATTTTTATTTTTTGATTTGTGGTGTCGTCCTGGTCATATATTTTTTTTTTACTTGTAATGTTGTCCTAGTCATTTTTATTTTTTCAACTTGTAGTGATGTCCTAGTTGTTTTTTATTTTCCAAAAAAAAACTACAAATCAAACAAAAAACAAAAGGAAAGAGGGGAACAAGGGTTTTCTCTCTCATTTGGAAGTATCATCCAAACAAATTTGTCGTCTATGTCTTTGCATTATTTTTTATTCTAAAAAATATACAAAGAAGGCAGCTATAGACATCGAATTTTGTCCAAAATATTTTTAACATGATTGAGCCAGACTCATTTATGAACATGGGCTGGAGCCATTAATATAGGATAATTACATAAACCATTTAGGAGGACTATTTACAACCCATAAAGAGCCCACTAATTAGCCCATTTGAAGACCTAACTCAGGTCAAATTCGATTAAACTTGGTCAATAAAGTTAAAATTAGTCAAACAAAGTCAAAATTTCATAAAACTTAGACAAAATAGATAGAACTAAGGTTAATTCTCAAAATTCACAACCTAATTGGAATCAATGTGGTTTAAAGTTAAAATTGATGATTTTTAAAATACTAAAAATTTTTATGGCACTTAAGGAATTACAAAATTACTAAAATGCCTTTTAGGGGTATTTTTGTAATTTGACCTTTCTAAGTTCGGATTTTCATGAAATTTTTCAGATTTTAATTTCATAATATTTCATGATTTTTGGTGCATTTGAAATCACAATAATACCCAAAGAGTTGTGAAATTACCATAACACCATTTTAGGGTTATTTTTGTAAAATGGCCTTCCTTAGCTCGGATTTTCATGAAACTTTTGAGATCTTAATTTTATAATATTTCATGATATTTGGTGTTTTAAAATCCTAAAAATGAGCATGGGAACATTGATTTGTAAAAAAATAGCTTAAATACCAAAAATTTTATACTATGGGTAAAATGGACTTTTCATTTGGTTTAGGGGCTATAAAAATCCAACCTTTGTAATGATTAATGTGACCATTAGATCTTTTATTTAATCTTGATCCAATGGCTAAAGATTACTCCTTAAAAAAAAAAGAAAGAAATTTTGGCCCTTTGGATGAGATTTGATCCAAAGGCTTATTTTTAATCTTGAAAAGATATTTTAGTGGATTTTCTACTTCAGATGAGAAGAAAAAAAGGAGAGGGGAGAACAAAAAAGGAGAAAATGAAAAGGAAATGAGCTCTCTTGAAAATAAAAAAAAAACTAGAAAAAAAATCAAAAATGAAGAAGGTTAGAACAACCATAAACAAAAAAAAAAAGGAGAAGAGTCTTTCAAACGAAAAAGGAAGAAGCAGGACAAAATCTCCAGTTCAATTTAGGTTTTTAAAAAATTAGAAGAGGTCTTAAATGCTTGGTGTGTGCATCTTCCTCTCATGTGGTATGCATGATGAGGATTCATCCTTTATGCTTGCTAACTTGTTTCTTTTCTCCTATATGTGGACTGTAGTTATTTAAAGCTTACAAGTTGGTTCTTGTTCTTTTTTGGTTTGCTACTGGTAATCCATGTTAAACATTCATGAAGACCAACGTAGGGGCCATATCCTTGGTTTTCTTTAATTTGTCTTAAAAGAAATAGATCCTGACAATCTTTTTGGTGGTAGGATTTTGTAGTGAATAAATATTTTTAAACATTAAAAGCCAATATGGGTGACATATCCTTGGCTTTCTTTAGTTTGTCTTAAAAGAAATAGATCTTGACAACCTTTTTGTAGTTAGAATTTTGTAGTGAATAAATATTTTTTTTCATGAGCATTTAAAGTCAAATGTGGGGACATTATTGTAAGATTGTTACAATACATCATGTCCAAAGTCATGGCGTGGGGAACCATTTTTGTAAGGATGTTGCATTGAATATATTTCCTCACTTTATTCTTATTTAGTCAAAAAGGAATAAGTCTAGAAAATTCATTCTAGTTAAAATTTTATGATAAGTACAAATTTTAAAATATAAGGCTTAAAGTTTGTTTCCAATAAAGTTTATTTCCATTATACCTTTGCAATTTTTTTTTATGATTGTTTAAATTTAATTGTAAGCTTAATTTTATGCATTGTTAATTTCTTTATTATTTGGATTTCTATGGTCGTTTTAATTTAATCTTTCATATTTGAATATATGTTTGATATATTTTATTTATAATAGCAATAATAATAATAATAATAATAATAATAATAATAATAATAATAATAATAATGATTTTAAAGCAAGAAAATATATATATGAAATATGTAAGAATATAAAAATTCAAATTTTAAGAAGAATTATGAAAATGAGTTTGCTCCAAAAGTTTGCCTAGATGTTGGAGATTTTAAAGAGGTTTATAAATTCTTAAACTACCCAAAACCTCAAATCCGTTTTAAATTTCTAAGGATTTGCATGAAATCCTTTTATGAAGTAATTTGCTTCTGAATGTTGTCTAGATATTAGGGTGTTTAAGAAATTTTATTTCATTAAAAATTTTCATACATTTTATGCAACTCAAAATAAATTTGTTTTATTAAAATAACAAGTGTAAAATTATAAAATAATAAAAATAATAGGACAAGATTTTAAATATAAAAAGATCACACCTAAACTCTAATTAGATGTTGGAGAGTTCATGTAATCTCTTTATATTTGAAAACCTATTTTTTAAATTCGTATTTGATTATCATTTGCATATGTTTTGTTTTTAAATTAATTTCCTTACTTATAATGCATATATATATATATATGTTTGCTTTAGTTATGGATGTTTAATATTAATTATATAGTTTTTTTACTACATAAAAAGTTTTTTAAAATTTTTTTTTTAGTTTTGAACAAATAAAATTAAAATAGCATTTCATAAAATATATTGTTGGTACTCTGCCTAGATGTTGGAGAGTTATCAAAGATTATCATTTACAAAGAATGTTATTTTATTATTTTAGAAAGAATGTTATGATAAATCTTAAATGAAAAGATTATTTTCGAATTCTATATTTATGTCAAAAACTTTGAATATATTTCTTTAATTTGAAAATTTTCATAATATTCCTAAATAAATTTTTTTAAAAAAACTAATTTTATTTCTTACAAAGGAAATTATAATTAAATTTCATATAGAAAACCATTTTTATCCAAAATTACAAATAGTGCATAATTAATTGGTACCAAATTTGTGAGCATTGTAAGGGTGCTTAATCTTTCCCCACACATAACCAACTTTCGAACCCGATCTATTTTCGTAGACCAAAATTATCTTTTTAGTAAAGCTTTAAACATGTTTTATTGTTTTATTAAAAGATAAAATTTTTGGGTGGCCAATCACACCCTAAAAATGATTAGTGGCAACTCCTTATGTTTTTCATGTTTTTTAAATTTTTACATCTAGTGATCAAATCTCTAGACCAATATGTTATGACAGTCACTATTGCTTTTGCTAAAGCCATAGAATGCATACCTAAGTATGCTAAGTTTCTTAGTGGGACATTGTCCAAGAAAAAGTATTGAGAGGGCTATGAAATAATGGTAATGGCTCAAGAATGCAACACCATCATATAGGAAGGGATACCACCAAAGCTTAGTCATCTAGAGAGTATTATTATTCCTTATGTTATTGGTAATGAACGTTTTGATAAAGCATTGTGAGATATCAGTGCAAGTATGAACATAATGCCCTTATTTGTTTTTAAGAAACTAGGTCAAAGAAATCTTAAACCACTATAACAACTATTCAACTGGCTGACAGATCTATCAGATATCCTAAGAACATAGCTTAGAATTTAATTTTATGAGTAGGAAAGCTAGCACTCCTGAATAATTTTGTGGTTTTAGAAGTTGATAAAGGTGTTAAGGTTCTTGTTATATTAGGAAAATCTTTCCTAAGAACTAGAAATGCCATAATTGACATGCAAAAAGGGGAACTAACAAAGAGGATGTATGATCAAAAGGAAATTTTCAACATGAAGGAATATAAAGGTTTTCAAGTAAATTATAAAGAAGTTGGATTCATATCAATGTGCAAAAAAATAGACTGTAAGGTGAAAATAGTCCTCAAGTCATCCATTGAGGACCATTAGCTTTAGAATTGAAACCTTTGCCATCCACCTTAGGTATACATTACTAGGTGAAGCATCTATGTAATAGTTTTGGGGACCATTAGACGAATTTGAAAACAAAAGAAATGGAGTCACTACCAATCTTTTTTTGGCTAGGTGTGATTGGCCACCTATTAAAACTTACCTTCTTAATAAATTAATTAAAATTTATTAAAAAAATAATTTTTAGGTCTACAAAAAATAATTTGGGTTCGAAAGTCGGTTATGCGTGGGAAAGGATTAGCACCCCACAGTATTTATTTAAAATGGTACAAATTAATTACGTGTTATCTTTTAATACGGACTAAAATGGTCTTAATTTTGGTATTTAAAGATTAATTTTCCTATTTTCTTTAAAAACCATATTTTTATTTTTTTAGTAAGCTTGAAAAATAAATAAGAAACTTATATTGAAAAATTCCTAAAAATATTCCAATACTCTAGCAATACTAAAAGAAACCATCCAACCTTAGGAGTTTTTAAGAATTACTACTCGAAATTCTCAAAAATCCTATCATCGGTGGTTCATATTTATTTTTAGTTTTTATTTTTGAAAAAACATAAAATATAACATCTATAATTTTAAAACAAATAGTATTTTTTGAGACTTATTTCTAAAAAATGAGAAATCTTTATTGAAAATTAATCAATATGCTCCAATATGTTAGCAGCATTTTAGATAAATTTTCTTACCTAAAGATTTCTAAAGAATCACTACTTGGATTTCTTTAAAATCTCATTCTCGAAGATTTTTTGTTTATTTTAAAAAAACATTAAAAATCATGTAATAAATTATTACCCACAAATATATTTTTTTCTTAAAAACATTCTTTTATTTATTAAGAAAAGCTGTTCAAGTTAAGGAAAATGATTATAAAATGAAAAATTTTCCATATTAAAAAGAAACTTCTAAATATTCAAATACTTTGATAATTTTTTGAAGGCTTTTCTCTCTTAGAGAATTCTCAGGAATTACTACTCGGACTTCCTAGAGTCCCATTATTGAAAATTTCATTTACTTTAAAATCATGTAATAATATCATTATCTATAAAGAAATTTATTTCCAAAAATGTATATTTTCATATAAAATTACTCAAATTGAGAATAATCATAAAATGGAAATCTTTCATATTGAAAAGAGACTTCTAAATATTTCAAAACTTTGGCAATTTTTAGAAGACTTTTTTTTACCTAGGGTATTTTCAAGAATCACTACTTAGACTTCCTAAGGTCCCACCATCGAAAACTTTTATTTGCATTTAAAATTATGTAATGCAAATAATCAAGTAGAATATAGATACAAAAAGATAACACTTATTATGTTTTAATCTTTTTTAATTATTTTCCATTTATCACTAACACTTTTGAAAGGAACAAAGTAAATAAAAAATTTTATTAAAAATTTTCCTAGATATCCTGATACTTTGACAATATTTTAAAAAAATTTTCTCACCTAGAGATTTCTTAGGAATCTCTACTCAGATTTCCTTAAAATCTCATTCTCAGAAAATTTTATTCACTTTGTCTTTTCTTAATTAATTATATATATTTTTTGTTCTAATTTTTAAACTTGAATTATATTAATTTCATTACTAAAAGAAGTCATTATACATTATTATTAACATCTATCAAAATTTGAGAAAAAAATTGACAAATGAAACCTTTTTTGTTGAATTTTTTCCTAAATACCCCATTACTTTGGTAGTATTTTAGACATTTTAGAGAATTACTACTTAGATTTATCTAAAATATTATCCTCAGGAAATTTCATTCGATTTATTATTAATAAATGAAGAACGAATTTGCATTAAAAAATAATTAAGGTGCAAAAACTAAATTGCATAAAAATCAAAGTGAACATGGAAATTTAACCAAACTAGCAATGAAAGGAAAATGCATGGGATTTAAATTATAATCATATTTGAAACAACATTAGAGAAATATAAATGATGATATAAAACATACATGAAAGTAAGGCTTATTGTACAAATTTTAGCATCTTTTCAAAACTTTGTAAAGTTGTAAACAATCAAAAAAGAAGAATAAGACATGATTTTGAGCTAAGTGAAACAATACTATTAACAAGTGAAGAAAAATAGAAAAAGAAATTCTAGCATTCATGACGCCATAAAGACCATTATATTCAATGAATCTCTAAGAATCAATTAGCAAATACAACATAGCATCAAACAATTCAACTTAGAAATGCATTGACCACAACTTCTATGAAGTAAAGTTGAAAATGCATATGGCGTGTAAAGAAAAGGAAACCAATTTAGTCAACAACTAAATTATATAAATGAGAACATGGTAGTAGCTAAAAAAAATAAGAAAAAATAATTGAAATCATATCATATGAAAAAAATAAGAAAAGTCAACTTGAAACCTTTTCTACCTTGACTTACTTCTTCTTTTCTCTTTTGGCTACTTCCTCCTTATTCCTATTAGCAGCTTCCCCTTTTTTTTCTTCCTATAGTTACTTCCCTTCCAGCCCTTTTCTTTTAGCAACCCTTCTCATTTTCTTTCTTTTTCTCCTCTTCCTTCACCTCCTTATTTAGCTTACTCTTTCTTTTTTTTTTAATAGCTTCTTTCCCTTCCTTTTTTTATGTGTTTGGCCCTCTTCTTCCCAGCCTTTAAGCCATTTCCTTTTTGGCCAAACCCCCTCAACCCGCTTTAATAATCAGTATAAAAAAAATATTTCATTCTTGATAAATATAAACCATTAGATGAGATTTCATCCAAGGGTCAAAACTTGTCCTTTTATTCTTTGAAGGAGCCACCTTTGACCATTGGTCAAGATCAATAAAAGATCTAATGGTCTATATTATTCATTGCAAATGTTGGATTTTTATCCTCCAAACACATGAAAGACTACCCCTAATGCAAGTTTTTGATATTGAGGCCATTTTCTTAGAAATCAATGTTCCCATCCTCATTTTTAAGATTTAAAACACCAAAAATCATGAAATATTATGAAATTGAGATATGAAAAGTTTCATGAAAATCCAAACTCGGGAAAGTCAAATTATGAAAATACCTTTATAAGAGTATTTTCGTAATTTCATATTTTTCGGGGTACTGCTATGATTTCAAATGCACCAAAAATAATGAAATATTATGAAATTAAAATCTAAAAATTTTCACAAAAATCCAAGCTCAAGAAATCAAATTACAAAATACCCTTATAGGGGTATTTTACTAATTTCACACTTTCTGAGGTACGACTGTGATTTCAAATACACAAAAAATCATGATATATTATGAAATTAATATCTGAAAAGTTTCATGAAAATCTAAGCTTGGAAAGGCCAAATTAAAAAAATATCCCTTATAAGGGTATTTTAGTAATTTTGTACATCCATGGTGTAATAAAAATTTTTAATGTTTTAAAAATCACCAAATTTAATTTTAGACCACATTGATTCCAATTAAGTTGTGAATTTTGAGGATTGACTTCAGTTTTATTCACTTTGACAAAGTTTTGTACAATTTTGACAAAGGTTGACTTTAAGGTTTACTCATTTCATTTATTCTTTATTTCTTATGCATTCATGAAAAAAGTATTATTCATATAAATTCCATGTGAAAGAATTTGACATTAATCATGCAAGTCTCTTTTTCTTTATTTGTTAGGCTTAAATATTGATGCATTTTATGGGCTTTATAAGGGGGTTTTTTTTTATCAGTTTCAAATGGGCTTTATTTAACCACGCTAAAATGTTTTAGACAAAATTCGGTGTCTAAAGCTACCCCTCTTTTCATATTTTTAAGAATAAAAAATAATGTAAAGACATAGACAACAATTTTATCTAGATGATGCTTTTGACAGAGATTTTGTTTTCTTTTTAGACTTGTTTAAAAATTGCTCCCCCACCTAAATAGAGGCTTTGAAACTTTGAAAATAGCTCCCCCCAAATAGAGGCTTTGAAACTTTTTTTAAAAAATGGCTCCCCCAAACAAAGACTTTAAAACTTTGGAAAAAATAAATTCTTTTGCTCGAAAGTCTTAAAGATTATGCCCGAAAGTCTTACAAATCTCAAAATCTTTGAATGCTCCTCCCAATCAAAGGCATTGAAACTTTAAAATTTAAAAATGTTTTTCCTAAAGGTCTTGAAAATTATGCCCAGAGGTCTTAGAGATTATGCCTAGAGGTCTTATAAATCTCAAAATCTTTGAATGCTCTTCTAATCATGGGCATTGACACCTTAAAAATTTAAAATGTTTTACCTGGAGGTCTTGAAAATTATGCCCAAAGGTCTTAGAGATTTTGCTCGAAGGTTTTACAAATCTCAAAATCTTTGAATGCTCATCCAATCAGAGGCATTGAAACTTTAAAAATTTCAAATGTTTTACTTAGGGATCTTGAAAATTATGCCCAATGTTCTTACAAATTTGAAAATCTTTGAATGCTCCTTCAGTCAAATGCATTAAAAATTTAAAATTTTAAAATGTTTTTTTTTTTTGTTAAATAGAGGTTTTAAAACTCAAAAATCTTGTTTGAAAATGGTTTTTCTGAAATAAAGGCTTTGAAACTTAAAAAAATATTGCTTTTTTTCTCTCTTTCTTTTTATTTTGAAATTAGTTTGTCAATGACTTATAATGTTATGGCTTGAGGATTTCATAAGTTGTGATTTTTTCAAAATCATTTTTCACATTTCAATCTTTTATTTGAATGATTCTTCCTTAAAAAACAAAGTTCAAACTTATCTGAAAAATATATTGAACGTAATGCATGAATGCGATGAATGTGATGCAAGTATTGTTAGAAGCCAATATGAAGCATTCAAATTGTGGTAACAAGGTTCCTTATATCAATCTCTTTCTTTTTTCAAAACAATCTCGATCCTGATTTGCATATTCTAAGAGTTGCTTTCTTGTGAACTATGATGATCATTTGCTAATCCTTACCTAACACTACTTCCAACAAGTTTTTTTACTACGATTTGATGAATTTGAAAATAGGTATTTTTCCAAATCTTCATCTTCTCTTTTTTTTGTTTTGTTTTTTTTTTTAAACTTTGTTATCCTTGATCTTCACAAAATAATGTAAGATCTTTCATGAATATTATCAATCATTTGTTATAATCATAATTTCATGAATAATGTAATGAATTAGCATTTCCTCTATTTGAGAAAATAAGGATTATTAGAAAGTAAGATAAATTAGAGAAAGGTGAATATTTATTGAAGGTACAAGAATGTGTCTAGCAAGAAGTTTTAACACTAGTTTAAACAAGAGAATTGTATTCAAATAATGAATATTCAAACAATCATGAACAATATTCCAAAATTTTCCTCTTAAAAACCCATTCCATTAATACATTTGATCCTTCTAAATTCATTTTATTGGACATTGCCCCTTATACTTGGATATTTCCTTTGCATCTAAGCTACCCTTTTAAGTTTTCAACTTAGATCCTTCTTTTTGACTTAAGCTACCCTTTTTGGGTTTTCGGTTATGAATCCTCCTTCATTTTTTTATTCTTATTTTTTTTTGTTTTTATTTTTTTCTTTAGGGAAAGTATTTTTTACAGCATCCGAATTTATCGAGTTTGGCAAGTCATCCCTATCCATCTCTGTCAAGATAAATGCTTCACCTGAAAAAGCTTTTTTAATCACATATGGACCTTTCCAAATTAGCATCCATTTTTTTTTATTATCATGTTTTGCATAAATTTCTTTAAAACCAATTCTTCTTCACGAAAATGCCTAAATCAAACTCTTTCGTCATGTGCTTGCATTATTCTTTTTTGGTATAACTTACCATGGCAAAGAGCTATAAGCCTTTTCTTGTCAATGAGGTTCAATTGCTTATAACGATTTTGGATCCATTTCACTTTCTCTAAATTCACTTCCATCAAGATCTTTAAAGAAGTAATCTCTACCTTGACTGGCAGCACAGCTTTCATCCTATATATGAGTGAAAAAAGAGTGGCCCCAGTAGATGTGCACTTGATGTTCTATAAGCATGCCGTGTGAAAGGTAACTTTTCATGCCAGTCTGTATAAGTATCAGTCATTTTTTTTATTATCCTTTTGATATTTTTATTAGCAACTTCTATTGCTTCATTCATCTTTGGATGATATGGAGCCAAATTATGGTGTTTCATTTTAAACCGAGCATAAAATTCTGCTAACATCTTATTATTCAAATCGCAAGCATTATTAGAAATGATCTTTTTTGGAAGGCCATATTGACATATTATCTCTTTTTTTATAAACTTGCATACCATTGCCTTTGTCACATTAGCATAAGAAGCTATTTCGACCCATTTTGTGAAATAGTCAATCACCACAAAAATGAATCGATGTCTATTTGAAGCTTTTGGAGTGATGGGTCTAATTACATCCATCCCCTACATGGAGAACGACCATAGAGGTGTGAAAACATGCAAATGGATTAGAGGAGCATGAATTTTATCTGCATAAATCTAGCATTTATGACATTTTCTAGTATAGTTGACATAGTCACTCTCCATTGTCAACCAATAATAGCCTACCTTCATCATTTGTCTAGCCATCATGTAGCCATTTGTATGAGCTCCATAAGTTTTTTCATGCACTTCTTGTAGTATTTTCTTAGCTTCAACCGCATTCATGCATCTTAATAACATTTGATCCTGACTTTTCTTGTACAAAATTTCTTCATCAAGAAAAAATCCCATAGTTAATCTTTTGATAATTCATTTGTCATTTTCTGATGCATGTTTTGGGTATTCTTGATACTTGACATATTACATGATATTGTAGTACCAAGGCAAGCCATCAACCTCTTCTTCAAGAATTAAATAATATGTCGATGATCCTTGCACATTTAACCAGATAGGTTAGATTTTCATTTTATCGCCCACTTTAAACATTGCTGCCAATGTAGCCAAAGCATCAACCATTTGATTATCTTCTCGAGGTATATGATAGAATTAGACATTTTCAAATTGTCTGATCAAATTTACCATATACTTTTGGTATCGTACCAACTTTGAATCTCTTGTTTCCCATTCACCATGTAGTTGATAGATTACTAGGACCAAGTTTCCATAGGCTTCTAACACTCTAATTTTCTTTTCAATTGCCATTTACGGGCCCATTATGCATGCTTCGTATTCTGCCACATTGTTAGTGCAATTAAAATCCAACATTGCAGTGCATGGATAATAATGTCCATCAAGGGATATCAAATTTACTCCAATCCCATGCCCGAAAGCATTTAAAACCCCATCAAAGAATATTTTCCATGACTTTTTGATTGGTTCCCTTTCCTTCACTTGGCATACAATCATTAAATCTTTG
Source organism: Durio zibethinus (assembly GCF_002303985.1). The sequence goes on along the minus strand of NW_019167838.1, from coordinate 15,698,776 downwards.
TTACGAAAGTTCAATTTCATAAGTGCATAATTATTAGTTGCACACTTTGCAAGGAATTCATTATCACACTTCTTTTGATCACCTTTTGCAACACATATACAATATCATATTCAGAGAGTATGACTTGCCATTTTGCTAACCTTCCTAACAATGATGGTTTTTCAAAATATACTTAAAAGGATCCAACCTTGCTATTAACCAAGTAGTATGGTATAGCATATATTGCCTGAGTTTGTGGGCTATCTAAGCCAATACGTAGCACATTTTTTCTAATTGAGAATATTTAGACTCATATTTAGTAAACCTCTTAAATAATAAATAGTTTGCTCTTTCTTGCCCATTTCATCTTGTTGCCCTAACACGTAACCCATAGAACAGTCATACACTATGAGATACAAAATTAATGGTTTCCCTGTAATAGGTGGTACTAACATTAGAGGATTTGACAGGTACTCATTAATCTTTTCAAAGGCATCCTAACATTCCTCATCCCATTTTCTGGAACATGTTTCTAAAGCAACTTGAAAATTAGGTTACATTTAGAAGTAAATTGAGAAATAAAGCAGGAAATGTAATTCAACCTTCCCATAAAACCCCTTACTTTCTTTTGAGTGTGTGGGGGAGATAAATTCTGGATGGCAAGATTTTATCTAGATCAACTTCAATGCCCCTTTCACTAACCATAACCGCTAACAATTTTTTTGACTTAACACCAAATGTATACTTAGTTGGGTTTAGCTTGAGTTGATATTTCTGTAATCTTTCAAACAACTTTTTGAGATTGGTAACATGGTCCTCTCTCTCATGAGATTTTGTAATCATGTCATCCATATACACCTCTATTTCTTTATGTATCATGTCATAGAAGAGGGTTACATAGCTTTTTGATAAGTAGCTCATGCATTTTTCAACCCAAAAAGCATAATTTTATAACAAAATGTGCCCCACATGGTAACAAATGTAGTTTTTTCCATTTTAGTAAGGGTCATTTTAATTTGGTTATATCTAGAAAACTATCCATGAAAGAGAATGTGGAATGCTTAGCAGTGTTATCCAGAAGACTGTCAATATGAAAAAAAAATTATCTTTCAAGCTGCTCTATTCAAATCTCTGTAATCTACGCACATCCAAACTTTTCCATCATTCTTGGGAACTGAGACCACATTAGCTACCCATTCTGGATATTTGGCTATCTCCAAAAAGCCTGTATCAAATTACTTATTTACTTCTTCTTTAATTTTTAACATGTTTGGCTTCATGCATCTCAATTTTTGTTGTACCAATTTACATCTTGGCTTCAATGGCAATTGGTGTTAGATAATATCTAAACTAATTCTCAGCATATCTTGGTATGACCATGCAAACACATCAACAAACTCACAAAGTAATTCTTCCAACCTCTCTCTTTCTGGGTGTCAAAGGGATGAGCTCATCTTAACCTCCTTCTTATTTTCTTTATCACCTAAATTGATTATGCCTGTAGCTTCTGCATAAAGTTTAATTTGTTTCCTTTCTTATTCCATTAGTCTTAATAAATCAGGGGGCAAATTATCCTCATCCAGATCCTCATCATTATCAAGTTCATTGATGTGAATAAGTTTTCAAAGTCAAATCTTAGATTGTCATCATGATTATTTTTGTATTCATTGTTTGAAAACTTAAAAATAGGTGAAATAGAAAGGTTGTAGGCTTATATGTGGGAAAAGAAAAAGAAAAGAAAATTATAACTTTGAATGAATGAGATAATAAAGGAAATGCAAATATAAAATACTAGTCATTTTATTGAAATGATAAAGGAAATATAAGCCTGTACAAAACTCTTCCAAATGCTCTTGGGCATAAGCATTGGGGAAAATTAACTCACTACATTACTTTGAGAAAGATTTAAGGATAACTAGCAACTTCATTGATTTTCAATTGTTCAGCTTTTCACCAAGAAGACATAGATAAATAAGAGCCTCGTCTTTCTAATCGGTTATTACTGCATCTCCTACCAAATGGAGTTTTAAAAAAGTTTTTTTTATGTTTAACATAGGTTCCCTTCGTGTGTCCTCTAGCAGATTAGGGTGGACATGTCAAGTTGAATGAAATGTATCATCCAGATAAGTGATGATCATTCTTTCATATCCTGGCTCATGTCCTTAAAGCCGCATCAGTCTCTTTTTCTTTTTTTTTAGCCATGGCTCTCTTTCTTTCTGTCGTAGTAACTTTAAATCCTAATCCAAACTGTATTTTATTTTTAAATACTCCTAGTGGCTCCCTGATCGCTTGTAAATTCCTTTCAAATCCATATCCAATATGCCATCCTTTACCCAGTGTCTGTTTGATAACCATCCCAATTGCACTTAATAAACATAGAGTGCACACCTTTAACCTCTTTCTCATATAAGTTGCATTAATAAATTCAAAGGATCTAAAAGATCACTCTAATGCCTTCTCTATAGCTTTCACACATGGAATAGTCATAGGCTTGGTCACCAATATGTTCTCTTCTCTAGAAAAATAATCAGTTGACCTCAACTATAAACTTTATTTTTTGATGCAGAGATGATGGGACAACTCTTGTATAAGTCCATGGTTATCCTAGCAAATAGCTATAAGATGGTCAAATGTCCATGAATTGGTATTTTATAGAGAAAGTGCATGGCTCTATTTGCATTTGTATTTCAATATCTCTTAACACTTCTCTTTAAGAGCCTTCAAAAGCCCTCACCTTCATATTGTTATTCTTCATATATGATACATCAATAGGTAATTTTGTTAGGGTAATCATAGGCATAACATTGATTGAAGAGCCATTATCAATAAGAACCTTAGCTACGATATGGCCTTTGCAAATAATAGTGATATGAAGGGCCTTAGTACTGTCGTCCCTCTAGTGAAGTTTCATCATCATTAAAAGTTATAAAATTTGAAGCCATAATATTCCCTACAATATGGACAATATTCTTAATAAAGATATTACAGTCCATATTGCTTGATTTAACATTTTTAGTAGGGCATTTTGATGAGATTCAAAAATCAATAATAGCAACAATAAAGAAATTCAAGTAGGCATCTTGTTCAACTGCTTTATTATGCTCTATTCACTGTCTTTGATCAACTTTAAAAACTCACAGGCTTTTTTTTCAATGACAGATTCTTTATATTATGCATCTTTAGCCACTATAGAATGATTCTTATTTCTTTCTCCCAACATATATTTTTTTCTCTTTTAAGCCTTCTCTATCATTTTCGGAGTATAACATCTCTCATTTTTTGTCATTTCACCTACCTTAGTTATACTTGCAATATTGGTGGCATTTGGGTCATTTACAGCCTGACAGTCATTTAATTCTTATGCCATGACATTATAATCATACTTTCATTACACTACCTTATTTCTCTGATAAAAGAATGGGCTAGGGACTCAAATTGTTATAGGTTTCATGAGAAAAGAAGTGGGTTGTTCTTTCACCAAGCTTGGTTTTAGGTTGCAGAAGATAGTTATTGGTTTAGGCATAAACTTGAAGAACATACTTTTAAAGACCTTTCTCATTCTTCATTCATCAAGGTTTGCCCTTGCACCCTATTTGGTTTTCCATTACAATAAATCATCATTGACTTAAGCATAAACTTAGAGGGCATACTCTCTGAAGACCCTTCTGCTATTGCATACACTATATTCTAATCATCATCTTCATAAAACTCTACCAAAGATGAATCTATCATTATTTATAGCACTTGGTGATACACTTCACAATTCTAAGTTAAATGTCCTACCATATTCATGTGATAGATACATGCTTGGGTCAAATTATAGTTTTCTTAATAAATCACTTGTTTTGAGGGAATTGGGTGAAGCATGTCAACCTTGACTAAAATTTTGAACACTTGACCCATCTAGGTTTCAACTTTATCAACACTTCACTTAACATGCCTTACCATACTGCTATCTATTGTGCTAATTATTGGCCAAGCATGGTTTGATAAAGGATTTTCATTAACATTTGGTTTCTCACTAGTGTCAAAATTAATGTATCCTTTCTTGATCAAATGTTGGACTCTAGACTTAAAAGCTATGCAATTTTCTGTGGAATGGCCTGTAACTCCATCATGATAATAACACTGAGCATTTGGATCATACCACCTAGTATATGGAGGTTTCAATGGTTTTATAAGGTAAAGTGTAATGAAATGGTTTGCTCCCAATTGAGGGAACAAATTAGTGTAAGACATAGGAATGAGATCAAAGGGAATTTTCTTTTAAGTGGCCTTTGGACCTTTAAGATTGCTTGTCAAACTATTTGACCGAATGATAGGTTGGGCTATGGGTGCAGGAGCATAAGTAAGCATGTGAGGGTGAAAGCTTTGTTGGAATATAGGTGGTGGTATTGGTTGATATGGGTATGGACTTTGGGAAATGTTATGTGTGGTGGGATAATAACACGAGTAGGTTGGGTAAGGGTTATATAGGATAAAATTTTTGGTGGTTGATCCCATAAGCTACGACATGTGCTTCTTCATCGTTTTTCTTAGGTGGCATTACTTTATTGGAATTGAAGGTTTGATCTTACCACTCTTAATGGTATTTTCTATCATTTCACTAGAAATTACCATATCCCCAAAATTTTCATTGCATTGCCATAAGTTTATCATAATATGGTGTCTTAAGAGTATTAACAAAAAGCATCATTGTCTTTTTTTTGGTCAAAAAAGGTTGTACTTAGTGGCTAAATCCATCTGTGGGCGTATTCCTTAAAAGTTGCATTGGCTTTTTTTTCCATATTTTGCAATGACAACCTATCAGGAGCCATGTCTAATACATATTTGTATTGGCCAAGAAAACCTTTAGTGAAGTTTTTCCAAGAATCTATGCAACTCTTATCTAGTTGGACATACCTAGCTACAAACCCAGTGAGGTTATTTTGAAAACAGTGGATCAAAAGCTTATCATTGTTAGTGTGACCTAACATCTTGTGGCAAAACATGGTGAGATGGGTCGATGGGCATTTAGTTCTATCATACTTCTCAAAATCAAAAGTTTTAAGCTTCAATAGGATTACTAGATCCAGGACCAAACTGAGGTCATTTGTATCAATAATGCCAAAGATATATCTTCTTTAATAGCCTTTAGTCTCTCTTCTAGCAAGTTATACTTGTGTTGAATTTCTTTTTTCTCTCCTGACTCAAACATACCTCTTAATTTCTCTTGCTCCCCAAGATCATCCAAATTAGGAACAAAAATTGGATCAATTGGATTTAATTTGGATTATGCTCGAATTACCCTTGATTTGGTTGTTGGTTCATCGGTAAGTTCACCGGTAAGTTCATATTCGAGAATGGATAAGGTTGCCTCCCTATATGCAATAGATGCATCAGTTAAGGTGCTTGAGCATAGGATAGTATATACCCGGGTGGGTAAAATGATTATTCTCTAACATTGTTGTTTCCAAGGGGTCGATTTTCCTCTCTTGTAGCAGAGGCTTCAGCAACACCTTTTTCTTTAGTCGTGCCCCCCATTAACTCCTTCAACTCCATTTGTTTTCGCATCTCCTCTTGCATTTCAACCATCTGTTCTTACATATCTTCTTAACCTTTTCAATCACCACTGAGATAATAGATGCAATCTACCCATATTTTTCATAAAACTTTTCCTTCCTAGCTTCACCCATATGATTCCATATGGTAGCCAAATCTTTCAAATTATTCTAAGTAACACTCAGATGCACTTTTTCTGGTAACCTCGACATGAAACCAACAAGTAAACAATCTCCTTCCTTTTGTTGAGTTATTATAGACCATTCATGCACCTCATTGTTTGATTCACACGAGGTAGTCACAAAAGAAATAGATCTCCAATACTGTGGGATCCATGAAAAGAACTTTGCTAAAAGATGTCTGAAGCAAATACCTAACTATGTTATGCCAATGTGATTTATGCAAAAAAACACAAAAGAAAAAAGAAATTGTTAGTACAAAAGAGAGAAAAAAAAGTAAATGATTGAAAAATAAAAGAAACAAAAGGACAAAAAAAATTTTTTTGGAAAAGGAAATGAGACGAAGATCTTATTGTATTATCGAAACAAAAATGAATGCCTACATTTGTGATTTTAAAAAAAAAAAACACAATACAAATATTCCCCTATTTATTCATGGAGACGATCTATGAAAAAGGTGGATATGGCTCTATATTGAGTCGGGTCTTATGGTTTACTATATGTTGGGTTAAATTGATTTGCATCTAAAGGTCCCTAAACTGTTCCTTATTGGCGTCCAATCTATACTAGTAAGACACCTTAATCCTCCCTTATTACAAGCTACAAATGGAAATGGTTCAATTTAAGTGGGAGAATTTCACTTGCCATTGCGAAGGTTATCACCTCATGAGAGCATAGGTACTTTACTCATACCAAAAAGGGTTGGAGCCTGGGTATAGAGCTTATGCATGATGTGAAGGTGTTGTGTGTGAACAAAGGAACAAAGTATTATAATCTTATTTGAAACACACACCTACAAAGCATACAATAAAAGCTCAAATAATAAATAAGTGGCATGGGTAAAATAAAATGTAATTTTCTGTCCCTTTCATTATTATCGCTATTATTATTATTAGAAAGAATTAAGAAAATTAAAGTTAAATACCAATTAAGATCATTAAATCAAAATTAAGGATAACACATTATTAATTTTTGGCCTGACTCTTTAAAAAAATTTATCTCCCTAATAGAGTCACCAAGCTATTGTAACGGATTAAAGGACTGCTAGACGAATTTGAAAACAAAAGAAATAGTCATCACCAATCTTTTTTTGGCTAGGTGTGGTTGGTCACCTATTAAAACTTACCTTTTCAATAAAACTAATTAAAATTTATTAAAAAGATAATTTTTTGGTCTATTGAAAATATTTTGGGTTTAGAGTCAGTTATGTGTGAAGAAGGATTAGCATCTCCACATCACCCGTTTAAAATGGTATCAATTAATTATGTGTTATCTTTTAATATGAACTAAAATAGTCTTAATTTTGGTGTTTAAAGATTAATTTTCCTATTTTCTTTAAAAAACATATTTTTATTTTTTTAGTAAGCTTGAAAAATAAATAAGAATCTTATATTGAAAAATTCCTAAAAATATTCCAATACTCTGGCAATACTAAAAGGAATCATCCCACCTAAGAAATTTTTAAGAATCACTACCCGAAATTCTAGAAAATCCTATCCTTGGTGGTTCATATTTATTTTCAATATTTATTTTTGAAAAAACGTAAAATATAACATCTATAATTTTAAAGCAAATAGTATTCTTTTAGACTTATTTCTAAAAAAATGAGAAATCTTTATAAAAAATTAATTTATATGCTCCAATATGTTGGTGACATTTTAGATAAATTTTCTTACCTAAAGATTTCTAAAGAATCACTACTCAGACTTTTTTTAAAATTTCATCCTTGGAGATTTTTTGTTTATTTATAAAAAATATTAAAAATCATGTAATAATATAATTATCCACAAATACATTTATTTCTTAAAAACATTCTCCTATTTATTAAGAAAAACTGTTCAAGTTAAAGAAAATGATTATAACATGACAAATTTTTCATATTGAAAAGAAATTTCTAAATATTTTAATACTTTGGTAATTTTTAGAAGGCTTTTCTCACCTAGGGAATTTTCAGGAATCACTATTTGGACTTCTTAGAGTCCCATCATAAAAAATTTCATTTACTTTAAAATCATGTAATAATGTCATTATCTATAAAGAAATTTATTTCCAAAAGTGTATATTTTCATATAAAATTACTCAAATTGAGATTAATGATAAAATGGAAATCTTTTCTATTAAAAAGATGCTTTCAAATATTCCTATACTTTGACAATTTTTAGAAGATTTTTTCTCACCTAGGGAATTCTTGACTACTTGGACTTTCTGAAGTCCTATCATCGAAAACTTTTATTTGCATTTAAAATTATGTAATGCAAACAATAAAATAGAATATGCATACGAAAAATATAACATTTATTATATTTTCATCTTCTTTAATTATTTTCCAATTATCACTAACATTTTTGAAAGGAACAAAGTAAATACAAAATTTTATTGAAAATTTTCCTAGATACCCCGATACTTAGGCAGTATTTTAAAAAAATTTTCTCACCTAGGATTTCTTAGGAATCTCTACTCAGACTTTCTTAGAATCCCATCCTCAGAAATTGTTATTCACTTTGTCTTTTCTTACTTAATTATTTATATATATTTTTTGTTCTAATTTTTAAACTTTAATTATATCAATTTCATTACTAAAAGAAGTCATTATGCATTACTATTATTATTAACATCTATCAAAAATTGAGAGAAAATTGACAAATGAAACCTTTTTTATTAAATTTTTTAAAATACTTTTTTACTTTGGTAGTATTTTTAAAAAAATATCCTCACCTAGACATTTTAGAGAATCTCTACTTGGATTTCTCTAAAATATCATTCTTAAAATTTTTCTTTCAATTTATTATTAATAAATGAAGAACGAATTTACATTAAAAAATAATTAAGGTGCAAAAACTAAATTGCATAAAAATCAAAGTGAACTTGGAAGTTTAACCAAACTAGCAATGAAAGGAAAATGCATGGGATTTAAATTATAATCATATTTGAAACAACAGTAGAGAAATATAGATGATGATATAAAACACACATAAAAGCAAGGCTTATTGTAAAAATATCAGCATCTTTTCAAAACTTTGTAAAGTTGTAAACAATCCAAAAAGAAGAATAAGACATGATTTTGACCTAGGTAAAACAATACTATTAACAAGTAGAGAAACTAAAATAGAAAAAGAAATTCTAGCTTTCATCATGCGATAAAGACCATTAGATTCAATGAATATCTAAAAAACATTAAGCAAGTACAACATAGCATCAAACAAATCAACTTGGAAATGTATTGACCACAACTTCCATAAAGTCAAGTTGAAAATGCATATGGCGTGTAAAGAAAAGTAAACCAATTCAGTCAACAACTAAATTATAAATGAGAACATGGCAGTAGCTAAAAATAACAAGGAAAACAACTGAAATCATCCCGTATGAAAAAAACAAAGAAGGTCCACTTGAAACCTTTTCTACCTTGACTTGCTTCCTCTCTCCCATTTTCAATAGCTTCCTCCCTATTCTTGTTGGCAGTTTCCTTTTCTTTCTTCCTTCAATAACTTCCCCTCCAACCCCTTTCTTTTAGTAGCCCCTCTCCTTTTTTTTCTCTTTTCTTCTCTTTTTTCACCTTCTTATTTGGCTTCCTCTTTTTTTTAGTAGCTTCTTTCCTTTTCTTTTTTTACATGTTTAGCCTTTTTTCTTCCTAGCCTTTCAACCCTCTCCTTTTTGATCAAACCTTCAACCCCATTTAATAGTTAGCTAAAGAAAAAGCATTTCACTCTTGATAATATAGACCATTGGATGAGATTTCATCAAGGGTCAAAGCTTGTCCTTTTATTGTTTCAAGAAGCCACCTTTGACCTTTGGATCAAGATCAATAAAAGATCCAATGGTCCATATTATTTATTGCAAAGGTTGGATTTTTATCTCCCAAACACATGAAAAGACTATTTTAGCCCTGATGCAAAGTTTTTGGTATTTAAGCCATTTTCTTATAAATCAGTGTTCCCATGTTCATTTTTTGAATTTCAAAACACCAAAAATTATGAAATATTATAAAATTGAGATCTAAAAATTTTCATAAAAATCTAAGCTCGGGAAGGTCGAATTAAGCAAATACCTTTATAAGGGTATTTTGGTAATTTCATATGTTGTTAGGTACTACTATGATTTCAAAAACACCAAAAGTCATGAAATATTATGAAATTAAGATCTGAAAAGTTTCATGAAAATCTAGGCTCATAATGGTCAAATTACGAAAATGACCTTATATGGGTATTTTAATAATTTCACACTTTTTGGGGTACAGCTGTGATTTCAAATACACAAAAAATATGAAATGTTATGAAATTAAGATCTGAAAAGTTTCATGAAAATCTAGACTCAAGAAGGCCAAATTAAGAAAATATCCCTTGTAAAGATATTTTGGTAATTTTGTACTTTCCTCGGTGTAATAAAAATTTTTAATATTTTAAAAATCATCAAATTTAATTTTAAACCACATTGATTCCAATTAAGTTGTGAATTTTAAAGATTGACTTTGGTTCTATTCATTTTGACAAAGTTTGATGTAATTTTGACGAAGGTTGACTTTGAGGTTTACTCATTTCATTTATTCTTTATTTCTCATATGTCCATATGAAAAGGTATTATCCATATAAATCCCATGTGAAAGAATTCGACATTAATGATTTATCCTATTTTAAATAGTTCATGGATAAGTCAAGTTTAGTGCATACCAAAGAAGGGAGGCATGATAATGGTTGCTAATAAGAATAACGAGTTGATTCTGACTCGAACTGTTACTAGATGAAAGGTTTTTTTGGACTATAGGAAATTAAATAAAGCTACTCGTAAGGATTAATTTCCATTGCCATTTATGGATAAGATGATTGATAGGTTGGCTAGACATGAGTACTACTATTTGCTAGATGGATATTTAGGCTACAATCAAATATCCATAGCCCCTCAAGACCAAGAAAAAACTACTTTCACTTGTCCATATGGCATGTTCACTTTTAGAAGAATGCCTTTTGGCCTTTACAACATGCTTGTAACATTCCAATTATGTATGATGGCAATTTTCTCATATATGGTGGAAGAAATTTTGGAGGAATTTATGGATGACTTTTTAGCTTTCAGTAATACTTTTGATTTGTGCCTTACTAATCTATCTAAGGTACTTTAAAGATACAAGGAAACCAACTTAGTGTTGAATTGGGAAAAGTGTCATTTCATGGTGCAAGAAGGAATTATACTTGGGCATAACATTTGCAAAAAGAGTAGAGCTCAATTGAGCTAAAATAGATGTCATAAAAGATTACCTCTTCCAACTTCAGTAAAAGAGATTAGAAGTTTTTTTAGGACATATTGGCTTTTATAGAAGAGTCATCCATGATTTCTTCCAAATCTCTAAAACATTATGTAAATAATTGGAGAAAAATACAAAACCAAGGCTGATTAGATAGGTCTTATTACTCTAAGAGTTCGATCTGGAAATAAAAGAGAAAATGGGCTATGAAAACCATATGGCAGATCACTTGTCAAGAGTAAAAAGAGAAGTAGATGATACAAAATAATTCAAGAGTTATTCTCAGATGAGCAACTTTTGCCATTCAAAGACTACCATTATATGTTGACTTGGTAAATTACCTTGTAAGTAATGTCCTTGCACCTAATTTAAGTTACCAACAAAAGAAAAAATTTTTGCATGATGTTTAATATTATATTTGGGATGACCATTTTTCTATTCAAGCAATGTAAAGATCAGGTATTGAGAAGATGTGTCCTTAAGGAAAATATGGCATGCATCTTGCAATAATGCCATGATTTAGACCATAAAAGGCACTATAGAAGGGAAATATCAATAGCAAAAGTATTGCAATATGGTTTCTATTGGCCTAATCTATTTAAAGATGCCTATAAGTTTGTTGTTTAGTGTGATAGATGTTAAAGAGTTAGGAATCTAACCAAGAGACAAGAGATGCCCCATAATAGTATTCTAGAGGTCAAAGTCTTTGATGTTTAGAGGATAGATTTTATGAGGCCTTTTGTGTCATCTTATGGGAATCTTTATTTTTGCTAGCAGTAGATTACATTTCAAAATAGTTGGAAGCAATCGCCTCACCATTTAATGATGTTAATGAGTACTTAGATTTAAAAAAAATATATTTTTTCAATATTTGGTACCCTTAGGGCCATTATAAATGATAAAGGTACTCATTTTTGCAATAAAAGTTTTTAAAAACTGTTAGCCAAAATAGAGTAACCCTAGCATAAAACTTACATATCACCCCTAAACTAGTGGGCAAGATGAAGTTTCCAATAAGGAGATAAAAAAGATTTTTAAAAATATCATGAATTCTTCTAGAAAAAATGGGCAGCCAAGTTGGATAATTCTTTATGGGCATACAAAATAGCATACAAAACTCCTCTAGTAATGTCTCTATACCAACTAGTCTATGGGAAAGCTCGTCATCTATTTGTAGAGTTAGAGTACAAAGCATATTAGGCCATTAGAAATTTAGACCTTGATCAAAATTAACTGGTGAAAGAAAGCTATTACAATTAGTTGGATGAATTTTGACTGCAAGCCTATGGAAACACCAAGCCATATAAAAAAAATGAAGAGATGACACGATCAAAAGGTCATGGAAAAGAATTTTGATCCTGGTTAAAGAGTGTTGCTCTTCAATTCAAGATTAAAATTGTTTTCTCGAAAACTAAAATCAAGATGGAGTAGACCCTTCATTATTACTCAAGTTTTTCTAAATAGAGCTATGAAAATCATGGATGAGGAAGAAAAACAACCTTTTAAGGTTAATAGGCATTGATTAAAGATCTATAAAAGGGGGACAACTAAACAAGTTAAGGAAGTTATATACTTCAATGAGCCATAGAGTTAGGTATGGTCAAGTTTAACTAAAACTAGCACTGATAGGTATGTTTTGGTATTTGTTTTAATAGGAGTGAAATGAAGTAAGAAGGATATCTCATGCATGTGAAGATTCAGCTTTAAGTAAAATTTTACGGAGTATTTCTTTTTCCCTTGCTTTCTGTTTTAATATATTGTTCAACTTAAGTATGTAGGGGAAAAGAATGCCTTTTGAGCTTTTTCAAAATTTTAATGCAATTTTGCTTTCAAATCAAATTGACTTGCTAGATTTCATAAATAAGCACACTTAGTTGATTTTGCATAACCTTTCTAAGATTGACTTAAGTATGATATGAAATTAATTATGAGTATGGTGGAACATGAAAGAAATTCATAAGCATTTGTTTTTATATGATTTTTGTACATATGTTTTTTTTTATACTTTTTCAATGAAATGCTATGATTTTTGTGAAAATTTTGTAAGACGTGGATTTGCATGAAATTTGAATAAGTATGTTTTTGAAAGAAATTTATAAGCATGTTTTTGAATAAGTACTCTAGAATTTACCTAATTAATCTTCAAGGCAAAATCCTAGATTGTATTTGACTCAAGAGACGATCTAGGCAATTTTTGGACTATTTGAACATTTCAAGCCCACCTTTTGTGATGCACCCCTAGTACCTATATTTTGAACCTGTTATATTATTCCTTTTTTTTTTTTGTTATTTCAACCACATAGTAAGACCAATAAGCCTCTTTTCATTACTATCCCTTCTTTTATTTTTACCTAACCCGATTATGTTTACTTATTTATAATGAACATTTTTTGTATTTGGGAGGAAAAAAAATGCAAGGACTGAAAAGAAAAGAAAACGGCTAATACAAGGCAAAGCCTAATAAAGCCATAAATGGCTAAAAAGTAATTATTCTGAAAAAATATTATGAAAAATAAAAATGATGCTTTAAAATTTCAATGTTTCAATAAGCTCTCAATTGTTCAAATCAAAGTCCATGAAATTTCAATAAAGTAAGCTAAGGGTCTTGAGCCTAAATTTCCTTTTTCCTACCTTGAACCAAGCCTTACATTATAAGCTAAAAAGACCTTTTTATCTTGAATCAAGTATTTAAGTCTAACATTAGTAGAGAGGGAAAGGGAAAGTGAACATATGAAGTCAATTTTATATTTGAGTTGAAATGTAATTAAATGTTTTGCATTCTTTTTACTTGAGTTATATGCATGAATTAAAGATTGAGTAAATTATATGTGAAAAAGAACATAAGATATTGGGAGCTTATTTTTGAAGGAATTTCTTGTAATTCTATGTTTATATTTAACTTTGTATTATGCAATACTGCATGAAAGGAACTTTTTATAATTTTTGACTTTGTGAGTATGTATAATGATTTATAGTTTTGTTAATTTGAGTGTTTTGCTTAAGGACAAGCAAAGATTTAAGTATAGGAGTATGATAGCACCTAAAAATATAGTAGTTTTACTAGTTAAAATTGGTGCTAAAATTTAAATTTTGGTCAATTTTTGTTGCCTTAATATTGTTTTTATGATTTTTAGGGTTTTAAAACTTTTAGAAGTAATTCTTATGCAAACTGTGCAAGCACCAAAACAAGGGAGCATTTGGCCATGCAATACCAAGGAATAGTCAAATCCTATTAGTCTAAAGACATTCACATGTATTAAACCAAAACAAAATCTAAGAAGAATGTTTTGTTCATTTAAAGAATTCCACTTGCATTAGGACTTGTTCATATGGCTAATAGAGGAATTTGCATCCATGAAGGACTGTTACACTATTCGATCAAAAATACAAGAGAAGATTAAGCTCATTTAGATAATTTGGCAAATACAAAGACTCTCACCTTCTTTATCCATTTGGCTAAGTCAAATTCCAAAAAGATTTCAAGCAATTTCAAGCTCACATGGACTTTACCTTATTCTGCCAAGGGTGTTTGTATCCTAACTTAACTTGTGTTCACCCCTTGAAGAGTTATGATGGAAGAAGAACTCAAGCAAAATAAATCTCAAAATAATGCAAGATAATTCAAATAATCTTGTATTAAAATCCAAGCCTTAGCTGAATGGATTTATCAACATATACAAGCTAGGATTAACAGCCAAGATGAAGCTCTAGGACTCCCAATCAGCCAAACCATTTCAAGAAGCAAGAATCCCATTCAGTCATGCTACTTTAAATATGAAGATTAAGCTTGATCATTTAGTATTTGAATAAAAATTAAACTCTTGTAATCTCCACCCCCTATGGCCAAAGCCTCCTATTAATAGGGAGGCCTTTCACCTCATTCCATCATCTCTCAACACATCTCTCCTTTCTTACTTCTTCTTTCTTTTTTTTTCTTAGTTTTCTTAAGTTTTTATTTAGTGTTGTTGTTGGCTTGGATGATAGACTTGCCAATAACAAAAGTTCGTTTCTTTAAATTTCTTTCTTTAATTCAAGAAGTATTTATTTTTCAAAGATATCTTTCTTTTCAAGCATTCTTTCTTTATAAAGTTTGAATTACAATTTCTTTTATTCTTGACAAGTTTCAACAAGCATTCTTTTACTTTACAATTAATTCAAGCATTCCTAATATAAAGCTAAGTTTCAACCATCATTCTTTTACATTCCAATCAATCTCAAGTTTTATTGTTTACTAAACTTTTCAATCATTGTTCTTTTAGATCTGGTTATGGTTATTATCTCTAGCTTACTAAGTGACAATTAGATAAGTGAAGTCTAAGCCTACATTGCCTTTCAATCTTTTGTTTACTTAGTTTTACAATCAACCCTAAAGTTAACTTATTTAGATATAAGAATTTAAGATTTCAACTTTGGTACTTGAGAACTACCCAATAACTACAATAAATAATCCTTTGGGAGACAATACTAGAATACTTCCATTTTATTACTTAATCTATGCACTTGTAGGCTATACAAAAAATAACAATTAAACAAAAAAAAAAAAAGAGAGAGATACAAACTAGCAAGCAACCACTACTTTTAACCCTAGGTCTGGACAAAATTGGAGTCTTTAGTGTTTGCATTATCTCTGATTCTCAAAAACATGCAAAGAAGGCTAGCTGTAGATACCTAATTTTGTCTAGATAGAATTTGATCAATTATAAAGCTCTTAAATCCAATCTAGCGCAAACCAACATTCCTTTAATTTTGACAAGTTCCTAAAATCAAAATTGGGACCAATTTGACCCAATGCTTTAAGGTCAAACTTGATTACACAAAGTCAAAATTGGTCAAAAGCAATTAAATTGGATTATACTTTGGTCAATTTTTGAAATACACAACAAAATGGGGCTAGTAGAACTTAGAAATGATTTTTTGTGATTTTGCTACACTAAAAACCTTGATCACATTTTTGAAAAGGCAAAATTATTGAATCACCCTTTATAGTATTTTGAAGTTAAATTTTCGTAAAAACTTCAAGATCATGATTTTATAATATTTGATGATTTTTAGTGCATTAAAAACCATAATCGCACCTTGAGAGAAGTGAAATTTTATAATATTTGATGATTATAAGTGCATTAAAAACCCTAAACCATGGTTTTATAATATTTGATGATTTTTGTAATTTAACCTTCTTGAGGTCAAATTTTCGTAAAAGTTCTAGATGATGATATAATATTATTTAATGATTTTTGGTGTATTAAAAACCTTGATTCCACCTCAGAAGGTGTGAAATTACCAAACCACTATTTACAGGTATTTTCGTAATTCGGAGGTCGATTTTCATAAAAGCTTTTAGATCATAATTTTATAATATTTGATGATTTTAAATGCATTAAAAACTTTGATCTCACCTTGAAAGGTTAAAATTATTGCAATACCTTATTAGGGGTATTTTTGTAATTTAACCTTCTCGAGGTTGGTTTACTACAAAAACTTTCAAACCAATTTTATATTATTTAAGGATTTTTTGGTACTTTAAAATCATAAAAATGAAGATGAGATCATATTTCTCTAAGAAAAATGCTTGGAAACCAAAAACTTTATAACAAAAGGTAAAATAGACTTTTAACTTGGTTCCAACAATATTAAAAATGCAACTTTTAGCTATAAACATTCTTAACCACGAGATGATCTTAGAAGGTTGGATGCAATGGTGAAAACTAGCTCCTTCCAATGCAAAACAAGGGAGAAAAGTTTGCCATTTGATGAAGATTTGATCCAAGGGCTTGCATGCATTTAGGAAAAGATATTTTTACTCGTCATTGGACCTAAAAATTCACGTTGGCATGGAAGTGAAGGAAAAGTTGGGATTCACAAAAAGACAAGGAAAAAATCAAAAATTGTTTTTGGAGGATTGCTTGCTTGCTTGCTTAAAGGTATAATTTCAAGTTCTTTTCTTGCATTTTTTTCACATTCCATTACATTTTCATGTTTTTTTACCCTATTTTTCTATTTTTCTTGAAGAAAATTCATAGTTTTTTTTTTACTTGAAATTTGATAAAAAAACTCAATCAACTAGCACAAGTTTGATTTGAGACAAGTGATCAAAGAAAACAAAAAAGAATCCATCATTAAAGCCATTGGAAGGTTTGACCAAGCTCCCATGCTCTATGGCCGAACTTTTTTTTGGTTCCTTTTAATGATTTTCTTGGTTTTAAATAATGTTTATGATGTTTAGATTGTTAATTTGCTTGTTCCTTGCATGAATTTTGATTAGTTAGTTGTGTATTTGGCTATATATATTTGGTTCCATGGTTTCCTTC
Source organism: Durio zibethinus (assembly GCF_002303985.1). The sequence goes on along the minus strand of NW_019167838.1, from coordinate 15,681,533 downwards.
TTATGTAGTTCATTATGTGTTTGATCAAAATCCACTCACAATGTATATGCCTTTATATTATAATTTCATGCATGTTTAATATTTGTTTAAGCTAAATTTGATGCAATCATGTTGGGAAAAGCCATGTAAGTGTTCGACCAAGCTTTTCCATGCTTTGCCCGAACCTTCCTTCTTTGCATCATGGGCAAATGTTGTTTGGTTCTTTTTTTGCATGATTTTTCAAACTTTCAATGCGTATGATTGAATTTTCTATGAATATAATGTTAGTTTGGTATGGCTTTTAGTGATTTTACGTTTGTTTGCATGATTTTCAAAACAAAAAAGTGGCGGAACATGTCTTGAAATTTTTTCTAAAATTTTATTGTTTGATCCATTTTCATCATGTTTTTGTATGAATATTTAGTTTGTAATATAGTTTTAAAAATGCATAGATTTGTAATTAGTTTGTTCCATAGTCATTCATTTTTCATGCATCAATATTTATATTTTTACCAATGCCATTTTTGTAATTCATTTTTGTCACAAGTATTACCCATTAAACCTAACCCCTTCAAACCCTAAACCACCTTTCAAACCTTAACCACCCTCCAAACCCTAAACCCCAACTTAGACCCTAAACTAACCTTAAACCCTAAACCAAACCCTAAAACCTAAATCAAATCCTAACCTTAAACCAACCCTAAACACTAAACCAAACCCTAAAGCCTAACCTAAACCCTAAAGAAACCCTAACCCCTAAATAAAACCCTAAAGTCCAACCTAGACCCCAAACTAACCATGACCCAAACCCTAAACCCTAACCTAGACCCTAAACTAACCCTAACCTTAAATCAAACCCCAAAACCTAACCTAAACTCTAAATCTACCCTAAACCCTAAAAACCTAAACCAACCTTCAAAACCTAAAACCAACCCTTGTTCCCATTTATGCACTTGCATTTCATTTTACTTTGTTGTCACATGCAATCTTAAATTGTCATGCATTCATACTTTGTCATCCATGTTTAATCATCATGTATTCATATTATTATGTTCATGCATACCATGCATATGTTTTATAAATGAGTTCTAAAGCAAAAATGTTTTTAAATAAGATAACATCTCAAGTAAATATAGCCTTTGAGATCTAGCCTAAATATAGGGGGACTCTCGATGGTTATCATTTATGTGAGGTGATATCTCGATTTTGTGGGGCAATTTAAAAACCCTTAAGTTAAAGATATTTTTAAAAGTCTACCTAAATATAGGAAAGTGAAAAAGGTGTCTCGATACTTAATATGTTTTTATCTTGATCAAAATAAAATGTTTTGCTTTCAAAACAAATATAATGATCTGGTTTCAAGAAAAAAAGGGAAAAAAGAGAAGTTTGATTTCTAGAATAAACAAATGAAAAAAAGGAATTAATCTCTAAACACTAAAGTGAGACCATTTTAACCAAAATCTAAATATAACATGCAATCAATTGGTATCATTTTTTACCAGTGTTGTGGGAGTGCTAATCTTTTCCTACACGTCACTGAGTCCTAGACCTAAATTTTGTTTTCACAAACCACAAATTGTTTTTTTATAAAACTTTAAATCCATTTAAATGTTTTATCAAAAGGACAATTTTCAGGTGGTAACTCCTAATTTTTGGTTTTTATTGAAAATATTTTTTTAGCCTCCATTTTCTCATTTTTTAAGTTCAACGGTCGAGTTCCACGAGCCTATATGTCGCTATATTAAATTTCAAGAAATTATTGCTTATTTAATTTTACAGTTGAACAACAATTTGATAATTTTTTATTAGTAAATTTTAATTTTTCTAAAGTAGAGAAAAATTAGGGTTATGTGTGAAATTATTGTGAAATTGTTTATGAGATTGTGAAATTGTTGTGGAATTATTGATAAATGAAATTATTGTGCAAATTTTGGAATTTGTGATGCATATTTGGAATTTGTGTTATTGTGAAATTAGTTTTTAATTTGTTAAATTGAAGTGGAATTTGTGTAATTTATATCAAATTTATGGAATTTATGTAATTTATGAAATTAAATATAGATCATTAATTAAGTGATGAGAATATTAATTTCTAATATATGCAATTTGTTTTGAATAATTTGAAAGCATGATATTTTTAATCAATTAGGCTTGCAAAATGAATAGAGTTAGATCTTGGATGTATCATCGGTTAGACCCAAATGGGTTTATTATTATCGAGTTCTTGTTAGGAGTTGAAGCATTTATAGATTTTGTATTTTCTTAAATGAAGTTTGTTAGTGGGAACAAAATTAAGTGTCCTTGCACTAAATGTCAAAATCAACAATTTTATCAAGATGATGATGTTTGTAAGCACCTTTATTATAAATGTTTTAGTATTGGTTACATGAATTAGTATGCATATAAAAAAGTTAAAAAAGATTGATCATTGAGAAGTAGAGATGATGAATTTGATCCAATGTATGAAGTAGAAATAGAAAATCCATATGGCAAAATGGTTATGGATGCTCTATATATGAATTTTGACTTAAATGCTAATTTTTGTAATGAGTTAAGATATGAAGAGTAACTACTGAATTCTAGGACATCAAACTTTTATTCTCTGATAAATGATAGAGATGAACAATTGTGGTCAAGTTGCACAAAGCACGCGACATTGTTTGTTGTGTTACAACTTTTAAAATGTAAATCATACTTTAATATGAGTGAAGCACATTTTGATCATCTAATGGTGATGATAAAAGGTATGCTTCCATAGGATAATAATATGCTAGAAAATTTTTGTCAAATAAAAAAAATGATGAGATTTGACCTTGATTTAGTAAAAAATACATCCATGAGAGAACAATTGCATGTTATTTTATAAAAAAAAATGTTGATTTAATCTATTGTTCGATATGTGGATGTAAGCCAAGTAAATAAAAAGAGGTAGGGCAAAGAAAATTCCTTACAAAGTTTTGTGTTAATTGCCACTTATACCAAGACTTCGAAGGCTTTATATGTCAAAAGTAACTATAGAGTCTATGACATGGCATGTGCATAATTGAAGCCTTGATGGAGTGCTCATTTACCCTATTAATGGTGAGGCTTGGCAGCATTTCAATCATACACATGAATTTTTTGCAGTTGAACCTTAAAATGTGAGACTAAGTTATGTGCTTATGGTTTTTGTTTATTTAGCTTGGCCATAAGACCTTAATCTTGTTAGCCAATTATGCTCACTGTATACAATTTACATCTATGATGGGCATGAAACAATCTTAGTTGTTCGTTAATATAGTCATCTTGGGAAAGACTAGTCCTTCACAAAACATGGATGTTTTCTTGAGGCCTTTGATAGATCAACTACAAAATATTATAATGCACTATGAAACAACAATTTTATTAAGGGCAGCACTGTTATGGACAATTAATGACTTTTCTACATATGATATGTTATTTGGATGGAGTACCCATAAAGTGTTATCATGTCCTTATTGAATGAAACATACAAAGGTATTTAGATAGGATCGTGGAAAAAAAAAGCTTTTTTTTTTTATTGTCATCAGTAATTTTTACATCCTAATCATCCTTTTAGGAGAAAAATAAATAAATTTTACAAAAGAGTTGAGCATGGTCCTCCAATTCTTAGATTGTCAAATGAAGAAATTTTGAGAAATATTGATTGCATTGGAAAATCACATTTGGCACAAAAAAAATGCTCTAAACAAAATCACACTTGAACAACCAACAAGCTTCTATGCAACTCCCTTATTGTGTGGCTACCATACTATTTTGCTTCTTCAATTTTATGTGCCACTTTTTAGTGATCTTTAAGTTTAAATTTAGCCCATGAGAGGACATTAAAATGCCAACTAAGCCAATAAATACCAATAAAGCTTAAGCTCCCAATTAATTCCAAATATATCTTAAATTGCACCACTTTGCTTTATCCTCCTTAAACTTTCATGCAAGTTTACTACAAAGCTAAAAACACTTTAATTAGCTAAAGGAAAAAATATTCAAAGTAAGTCTAAAAATTAAAACTTCAATTGAGTCTAAAAAATCTCAAATGCAAAGGAAAACAACTAAAAAAAAGACTAAAAAAAATTTCCTAAATGATCATTGAACAAGGTTGCACACTATATTTGACCACTTGAATAAATTTGCACCAAAATGCTTCCAATTCCTCCTTAAATATCCTTTTTCCTCAATATTCATAAATTTACCTACACATTGAACATTTTAACAATTAGGAGTATTTTTGACAAGCAAAATTTCACCATAAAAAGCCTTAAATAAGCTATGATCATTCTATAAATATAGAGAATTATCAGTTATGATGTAACTCATTATTGGGTTAAGAAGAGTGTATTTTATGAGTTATCTTATTAGCATATTAATCTTATTTGTCATAATTTAGATATCATGCATATTGAGAAAAATGTTTTTGATAATTTACTCAAAATAATGATAGATGTCAAAGGTAAAATGTAAGACAACATCAATGCTAGATTGATTATGGTGCTCTTTTGTAGGTGAAGGGAATTAGAATTAGTGGAAAGCAATGTGAGAACATTCAAGCCCAAAGCATCGTATACTTTAAGGAAGGAAGAGCAAAATGCATTTTGTGCTTTGGTAAAATAGTTAAGACTTCCTAATGGGTTTGCATCGGTCATATCTTGGAGTTCCAACATTGAGGATGGCATATTTCATGGGATGAAAAGTTATGGTTTTCATATTTTTGTATAGCTATTGCTCCAATTGCCTTTTGTCACTTATTGCCTATCTCAATTTGTTATGCAATGACTGAGTTATCTCATTTCTTTAGAGATATATGCTCAATTGAATTACTTGTACATCGATGGAATTATTGTGAAGGAACACTGTTGAAACAATTTGCAAATTAGGGAAGATATTTCCTCTAGCTTTGTTTGATTTTATAAAGCATATGCCAATTTACTTACCAAATAAGGCAAAAGCTAATGGATTTGTCCTATATCAATGGATGTATCAGTTTGAGAGGTATCATATTACATGAATATTACTTATTTAATATATGTTGAATAAAACCAAATATAGTTAATCAATTTTATTTAAATAACGATGATTAAGTTTGTGCATCATCTCAAGAAGAAAGTTAAAAATCAAGCATGTGTTTAAGGATTATTATGTGAGGTGTTTGTTATGGAGAAAATTGAATCCTTTTATGCCTTGTATTTTGAACTTAATATGCAAACAAGATTCAATGGGTGCCACGTAATCATGATAGGGGAAAGATGGATCATATGGGACATTTTTCAATTTTTAGACATCCTAAACAGCCCTTCAATCCATATAAAAAATAACACTTGATATTTAGATAAAGTTGAGTATGGTGTAGTAAAAATATATGTCCTAATGAATTACAACAAGATGCTCCTATATTAACCTTAAACCATGTAGTAAATCAATTAGTAGTATACATCATGGTTGATCTAACTCGTATATTATAATAATAGATATTTAATAAAATTGTGAAAAAGGATCCACCAGTAATAAATGATCAAGAATTAAAGAAAGTATACAAAGCAAGATTTAAGAAATGATTTAAACAATTTGTAAGATTAGGGTTCAAATTAGGAGCACTAATTGGGACACCACATTTCTATACGATATTTGTTATTTATTATTTACATTTTTTAGGTTCAGGAACATGCTAGTGAAAGAAAAATCCTCCTATCCTTGACCTCTTTAATGGCCCAAGACATAAAGCAAGGTTGTTATCAGGGATATTTTGTAAATGGTTACAAGTTTCATACATTAAATTATGGGTAAACTTGAAAAATAATGAATAGTGCCATATGCATGAAAGGAAGTTGTTAAAATGATTTTGAACGTAACTTTTATGGTATCTTGGGAGACATCATCCACACTACCAAGATTTAGTTCAACATCAATGAAAGTTTACTAATGGAATAATTTTGTCACTAATTACAAATAAATTATCAATGGATTATTGACATAATGAAATAAAATACTATCATGTTATTATTAATGAATTATCAACGAAATTTATCGACAAAAAGTATTTCATCGATAATTAGTCACTAACTAGTTGAGAGAAATTAAAATATTGGCATAAGAAATATATTTCATCAGTAATTCATTGATAAATCATTACCTAACAAATTATCAATGAAATATTCCATATGTAATAAATTTAGGTAAAAAAAATTAAATTTTGGAAAAAATCATTTAAGTCATAAATCCCTAACCAATCCCTTACAGCATATCTGACCTTATCTTTACCTTCTATCCCCTAAACTATCACCTTTGCAACATCTACTATAGATTTTTGACAACCATACTTTAGTGACTTTTGACAAATCTTTTCCTATTGCATCGCATCAATGTCTGTAGGTAATTTCTCTTAGCTCTTTCCATTCCCATTGCATCCACCTAAAGACAATGAAACAATTATTTGTTGACCTAGTTAGTAACCCATTCTTTTTAATCTAAGACATTTAAAATAATTTTTAGCTGATTTTTTAAGGGTTTAGTCATTTAGCTCTAGAACTAATTCGAGAGAGAGATGCAAAGTGGCAATGGAATTGAAACCAATCTCCAATGTCACATCCTCCTCCTTAATATCAAGAAATATCAATATGAGCTTCTTTTCTTTTAATTCATTGCTTTTGTTTATTGGTTTTGGTTATCTTGGTTTAATAAGAACAGGGTTTTGCTTGATTTTAAACTATTATTGATTAATTTCAAGAATTAGTTAGGTTGGAGTGACCCAATTAAAAGTTTTGAAATTTGTTGTTTGTTGTATCTTGAATCTTGTAAAATGTTCTTATATAAGACATGATTACTTCTTTTAATCCTTATGGGCACATGCTAAGAATCTAAGGCTTGATTAAAAGGTAATTGTCAAGCTGCCAAATGTTAGTCATAAAGAGATAAAGTGTTTTGTAGCTTCATGAAGTGATAGTTTTTCATTTGAACAAGCAACTTGCATTTAATATTGAATTTTAAGTTTCATTATTACATATTTGTCTATTCCTTTTTCCTTTTTTAGTTTATTTATGACAAAGAAATAAACTCTATAGGTTGCCTCTTTGATATTTATTATATAGGAAGTTAATGTAATTCGATGCTAAATTAGTGATGCTTATGCTTATGTATGTCAAAGAGTGAACTTAGAAAAGCATATTCATTTACTTGGAAATTAATGTTATACAAATTTTTTAAGGTGTGTGATAAGAATTTTGATGTTATAAGCCACTAATTCTTATTTAGGTTGGACTGGTAATCTTAATATCTAAAGTTTATTTCCTTTTTGTCACTTGAGTCAACTAATTTGGTATGAATTTGAAAGGCAATGGGGATTTCTTCCATAACTGCCGGAGTCATGTGAAAATAACATATATTTCTTTGCTACTTTGGTTTGTTATCATTTTTCCTTGAAACTCAGTAATAGGTTGGTTTGTTTAGATTTATTACTAGAATCCATGCTTTTATTGCCACTTGCCCGTTTATTTCATCAATATGGTGTAGAAGGAATTATGAGAAGTTTCTCTTTTTTTTTTTTTGACAAATCAAGTTTAGTTTTTATTTATTTAGAGCTTTGGAAATGATTAGGAATGGTGCTATTTTTAATGCATTAGCATAAGTATTATCTCATATACTATGGGGCTACAAATCTAGATTTCATTTATATTTAAACTTGTGGGTACTATCTTTGTAAAAAACATTTTGTTTGTTAGTATGGATTTCGAAGTCCAAATTTCATTGTTTACATTTGATAAAATTTTAAATGGATTTGATTTAGGGTAAAACATACTTTGAATTTTAAATGGTATGAATAAAATATTTCAATTTACTTTTTAAATTTAGTATTTAACAACTTCAGCCCACGTACAATTCTATCCTCAAATCTAAGATTATTTGAAAGCTTAAGTTTCGACTTCTAGATTTATCCAAAGCCCAAATAAAGGATTTAAAATTCAAAAGTTATAAATAAAAAATTTATATCCAAGTCTAAATCTAAACCCTTAAACACAACTAAGAAAATTTTGACGTTATGTTTAAGTATCTAAAGCAAGGGTATACAAATAAAGTTTGCATCTACCAAAAATTTTACTCAAATCAAAGTTTAGTACGTTAGCATTGTTTGGTTCTTTTGTTGGATTAGTCTACTTTAATCCACATCACATACCTATTTTTTCGTCTCATCTTAATTTTTTGTTGAGTCATTTATTTATCATTATAGGAAAATAGGCGAGAAACATGGTGCCATTTTATGTTTCCTATAGCAAATTTTAATAAATTACTGATGGAATTCTCCATCGTTAATTACTGATTAAAATTTTCATTATCGACAGAATAAAATTATAACATGTTTAATATCAACAGATTTTTCCATCGGTAAATTTCAAAGGTAATAGTCTTACCGATGAAATTATAGCTTTTACTAATGGAAATTTTTATTAGTAAGTCTTTCTTCAAGTAGTGCAAGTTGAAATAATTTTGGATTAGCAATAGGATTTTACTTTTTAAATATCATTGGTTCAATATGTCCAAAGATGTTCATGTAGATTCTAACATGGCCTTGTTGAAGTTAAATACAAGTTAGTACTTGCTAATAATGAACTATTTATCTTAGCTATGTAAACACAAGTGTACTATAATAGTTATCCATCTAAAAAGGGAGCTCATCAAGATTAGTAGGCTGTGTTCAAAACAAAGGCTATAAGTAGATTTGACTAAATACTTGTGATGAAGATTTAATTGACCTTAATGAAGGGGTTTATCAAGAAATGGGAGTGTCTGATTCAAGAATTGTTACATGCTTAGAAGAACTTAACAACATTAGAATTCTTTTATTATTGGTAATTATGAAAAAAATTAAATTTTAAGAACAATATGATGAAGAGGAAAATGCACAAAATGAAAGTGAAAAATATGAACCTAAATATGATGATCAAGATAGTGAAGAAGAAGAAGAAGAAAAAGAAGAGAAAAAAAAGAAGAAGAAGAAAATGATGATGATGATAATGATGATGAACATGAAAATGGAGAAGTTGAAGAAGATGATGAAAATGAAAATGAAAAGGAAGACGAGTTGATTAAAATGAAATTCTTGCTTATAAACAATGGCTAGTTTATGTTATTTAAGTTTATTACTTGTGACTTTCCTTGAGATATAATATAATATGTTATATTTTTGTTTTTAGATATTCATGTGTAGACCTTAATTTTGTCTAGGAAAAATCTAGACAGTTGTGAAGTTCTTAAAATCTAACTCGACTCAAATCCAACATTTCATTAATTTTGACAAGTTTTCAAAATCAAATTTTGGAACAATTTGATCAAAATTGGTCAAACCAAATTGAACTCAGGTCAAGTTTTCAAAATTCACATCCAAATGGAATTAATCAATCTTGGGAATGATATTTGTGATTTTAAAGCACTGAAAACTTTGATTGTGCTTCAGAAGGGTAAAATTACTAAAATACCTTTCAGGAGTATTTTTGTATTTTGACTTTTTCGAAATTGGATTTTCATGAAAACTTCTATATCACATTTAAATATTATTTTATAATTTTTTATGCATCAAAAATCCTAATCGCACCCAAAAAGGTATGAAATTACTAAAATACCCTTAGAAGTATTTTCATAACTTGACCTTCCCAAGGTTGGTTTTTGGCAAAATATTTCAAAGCATGCTTTTATATTATTTCATAATTTTTGGTGTATTAAAAACCTTGATCGCACCGCGAAATGTATAAAATTATGAAAATATCCTTAAGGGGTAACTTCATAATTTAACTTTTTTAAGTCAGTTTTTCATAAAAACTTATAAATCATAATTTCATATTATTTTAGAATTTTTGGTGCTTTAAAATCACAAAAATAAAAAAGGATCATAGTTCTCCAAAAAAAAAGGCATAAAAAAGCAAAAATGTTAATAAAGGTAATTTGGTCTTTTCATAAAGTTCCAACAACACTTAGACCCTTATTTTATGTTGGATTTATCATGGACCACTGATCATTTGGAGGCCTTGATCCAAGAGTTGAAATATGATTGCTTAGTGAATAAACAAAGGTGGATTTTTAGCATTAGGATGTATCTTATGATCAAGGGCTATCATTCAATTACATGAGATATTTATTCATCATTTTAGGCTAAATGGAAGAAGAAGCTGCTAGAAATTAGTGGGAAAGGAGAAAAATATAAAAGAAAAAAAAATTAAAAGCTTTATTTGAGGTGTAATCTCTACTACTTTTTCTAATGCATTTCATATCATTCTATATCATTTTTCATAGTTTTCATATTGTTCATACTTTAATTTTTATAGTTTTTGTGAAAAATCTATAGTTGTTTGCCTCTTTAAATCCAAACTTAACCAAAAAATTCAACCAACTAATCAATAGTTTAGTTTAAAACAAAGTAGATCAAAGAAAACAAAAAAATCCACCATTGTTATAGCCATTAGAGGTTTGGCCTAGCACCATACCACCAAGGCCGGGCCTCTTTTTAGTCCTTTTTATATGTTTTCCATGCTTTAAATAAAATGTATGGATGTTTAAAATGTTATATTATTTATTTAATGCATGTTTGTTGATTAGTTTATAGTTTGTATGTAGTGTTTAGCTAGTATTTATGTTTTTATGATTTCCTTACTTGATTGCATGTGTTTGTGGTTTGTTTTTCAAGTTTTATGTGTTTGATGAAATTCTCAACGAATAAAAATGTTAAATTAGTAGATTTTTTTGGTGATTTTATGTTGTTTGCATGTGTTTTAATTCAAACAAAAAAAAAATAATGGAACATGTCTTTCAATTTTCAAAACCCTTAGTGTTTGGTCTATTTTTGCTATATTCTTGCATAAATGTTTAGTTTGTAATATATTTGTAAATATGCCTAAGTTTATAATATATTTGTTTTCATACATGGTCCATGCATTAAAGTTTGCATTTTCATTAATAGCATTTTAGTAATTTTTATCACATTACTTCAATGCAACAAAACTTTAGTAATTTTCTTAAATACATCAAAGTATGTGTTTTTATCAATAATATTTTGGTAAATTTATTACATGCATCCCAAAACCCTAAACTTAGACCCCAAACATTAATCCTAAACCCTAAACCTTAACAAAACCTAAACCTTAACTGTAAACCCTAAACCCAAACTCTAAACCCTAAACCAAATCCTAAACCCTAAACCAAATCCTAAACCCTAAACTGTAAACTTCAAACTTAAACCCTAAACCCCAAATATAAACACTAAACCTAAACCCTACACCCTAAACCAAAACTCTCTCCCAAAACCCTAACCTAGACTCTAAATTAACCTCAAACCTTAAAAACAACTTTACCCCATTCATGCATTTGCATTCATTTTATTTTGTTGTCACATGCCTTATTTAATTGTCATGCATTCATATTTTATCATTCATGTTTTATTGTCCTACATCCATCATATATTATTATGTTCATGTATTCCATGCATATGTTTTATAAATAAGGTTTTTTTTTTTAAGAAAAAATTGTTTTTGAATAAGATGACATCTTAAATAAATATAGCATTTAAGATCTAGCCTAAATATAAGGAAACTTTCAATGACTATCATTTACTTAAGGTCTCATCTCGGTTTTTATAGAGCAACTTGAAAATTCTCAAGTTAAAGATATTTTTGAACCTCTACCTAAATATAAAAAGGTGGAAAAAGCATCCTGATACTCAAGACTTTTTCATTTTGATCCAAAAATAAATTATTTTTGCTTTCACAAAGGAACAAGAAAAAAAACCTAAAAATGATTTTCTTTAGAAAAAAGAAAAAATAAGGAGATTTGATCTTTTAAATAAACAAAGGAATTAATTTCTAAACATTAAAAATAAGACCATTTTAACTAAAATCTAAGGATAACATGCAATTAATTAGTACCATCTTTGATAGGCATTATAGGGGTGCTAATCCTTTCTTATGCATATTCAACTTTTGGACCCAACTCTGATTTTCGCAGACTACAAAATGTTTTCTTAGTAAACTTTAAACTTGTTTTAAACATTTTATTGAAAAGACAATTTTTTAGTGGCCAATTACATCCTAAAAAAGATTGGTAGTGATTCTTTATTTTCGTTATTATTGAAAATACTTTTTAGCCCCATTGTTTTTATTCCCCAAGTCCGATAATCGAGTTCTTGTACCCATACATCACAATAGCTCGGTGACTCCACTAAAAATACATTTTTTAGAGAATTAAGCCAAAGATTGATTACATAATATCCTAAATTTTAGTTTAATGATCCTAGTTATTGTTTAATCCTAACTCCTTGATTTTAATTTTCTTATTTTCTTAAAAAATGGAATTTTGAAAAGAAATTAAAAAATAAAAAAAATGTTTTGATTTTAATTTCCTTGTCTCCAAAGAGCATAAAATTCCAAATAATTAAAAAAAATGTGTGTTTTACATTTCATGCATATTTTAATTATGTCATTTATTTTAAATTATAGTTATTTATCTTGTTTTTAATAATTGTAAGGCATTTAGGATAATGGTATTTTAAGAAAGTGTGAAAGGTTTGTATGTTCCTTCACACATACTCACATTTGTATTTCATGCATAAGCTCTATACCTGGGTTCTAACCTTGTTAGGAGAAAGTAAAGTAGTTACACTCTTGTGAGGTGTAAACCTCCATAATGGCTAGTGAAACACTCCCAATTAGATTGAACCCTTTCTACTTGTAACCTGTAATGGGTGAAGATCAGGATACCTTATTAGTCTGTGATGGATGATAATATAAGAAATAATTTGGAAACCTTTAAATGCATCAATTCCTAGCCCAACATATAGTACACCCTAGGGAGCTAGCTTTAGGTAGACTATGCTAACTTTTTTGTAGAAATTACCCTAAATAAGTCACATGAAGGAACACTTTATGTATTTAAAGGTAATAATAGTATGAATAAAACTAAAATTTTGAAAAAAAAAAAGAAAAACAATAATAAAAATAGTATTTTTTCAAGAAAATGTTTTGACATACAATTTAATTCACTTGATGTTTGTATAAAATGTGCATTTTCAAGAAATGTGTTGAAATAAAATTTCTTTTTATTATTCGACAAAACCAAAAAAAGAAAAGGAAAAAAAAAAAAAGAAAATTTTTCAAAAAAAACTTTGAATTCTAATCATTCTTTTTTTTAATAAAAAAATCCATGTGTCTTTCAATTTTTCCTTCTTCTAAAAGAAGAAAAATGAAAAAGAGTCAATGTTGTTTCATTCTTTACATTTCATTTGATGCTGCTTACATACATTATCATGTTTTTTGAATTTAAGATAATAAGATAATACATGCATTCCATCTCATCCACATCTTAATAAGATAGTGCATACATTCCATCTCATGCACATCTTAATAATGCATTCCATCTCATGCACATCTTAATAGATAGTATATGCATTTCATTTCATGCACATCTTAATGGTAGTGTCAACCTAATTAGGTTTGCATAACACAGGCATTGCATTTCATGTAGACATATCTTATGCATATAATATGCCAGTACATCTCATATAAGTATGTTGCATCAATTAGAGGTATACATCTCATAACCCATGAAGTATGTCATTGCATTTCATGCACAAGGATCCATGAATGGTAAGATGTTATAAAACATGCATTGTATAAATTGCATTTCATAACAATACATCCCACCACCCATGTAACAAGACATTACATTTGATGCATCCACATTCATGGGTGATGAAATTTTTATCATTTGGGGCCTTGTACATATGAAAATCCATTGTTTTAGGCATCAATGCATTTCATGACTTCTTTGGTAGCATTGTCATATTCATGCATTTGTAAACATGTTCTATGTGTCATGCAAGTTAGAAATGGTTCTGTGACATTCATTCAATAAGAATAATAACATAAATTTTTTGGTCTAAGTCCCTGAAATAAAATATCTATCTTGGTGAGTATCAGAAGGATAAAAATGGGAGATCAATTGGAAGCAAGGGTTAGTGCATTAGAATTGAATCAAAAGGACCTTTGGCATGAACTTTGAGAGATGAGATGACAGATCACTCAATTGGTAAAAATGGTTAAAAGTTGTGGTGAGGCTAAGTTTGTTTCTCATGGGCTTTTATCACTTCAAATTCAATCAAATCAAGATCAACTAATCCTTGCTAGGTACAATATCCATCAAAAAGATCTTAATACACATGGTACCTTAAGTGAAGATCAGAGTTTGGATAAGCTTATGAAAGGGATGAATAACTTGACCACACAAATAATTGAATTCAAAAGTTTAGTTTCAAAGATAGAGTCACTAGTTTTCATACAACTTTCACCAACAATCCCAAATCCAATCTTGCACTTAAATCCTCGTAATGTCTATTTTCAACCTCCTCTTCAGATGTCTAAGATTAAACCTCCAAATTTTATACAACTTTTGGATGTTTTACACTTAAATCCATATTATCAATCACCTACTCGACCTCACATTTCATAGCTACCTATTTAGCTTGCAATTCCTCGACCACTTATTTAGCCAATGCCCCAAGTTTCTACCTCTGCATGTCTAGGTCAGTCCCTCAAACAAAAGACAAAAAGAAAAAAAGAGACTCAACTTAACCTTATTCCCAACACATATATTGACTTGTATCCTCACTTGGTAAAGGGTCACCTTATTATTCCTATCCTTATAGAGCCTCTTAAACCCCCATATCCCAAGTGGTATAATAGTGATGATTACTGTGATTATCACTAAGGTGATGTGGGACAGTATAAAAAGAATTGCCTAGCCTTAAAATACAAAGTACAAGGTTTGATCAATGCCAGCTTGCTAAATTTTGACACCAAAATGAAGCCAAGAGTTTTCAAAAGTCTTTTATTGATCGACGGCAAAATAATGAATAATATTATAGGCAACAATAAAATTGGTCAAGACCAAAGAAGTAAAAACAAGGTGATCCGAACAAAACATGCACCTAAATGTTTAATTAAAGCTAATTTGGTTTCAAATAGGCTAATCCTTCAAAACATGGAAATGAAGAGTGGCATGATTAAAGGAAGTGATGTAAATGATGGTAAAGGAATTGGTCTATATAAGAAAAAAAAATAGAGGTGTAGATGGCCACACATGAAAGGTAATTTTTATAGTGCCTCATCTTACACAACTCTTATCATTCTCAACCAATCATAAATATTGTTTCCCAAAGTTCTTATCTTTATCAAAATAGCCTTCAAAAAAATCATCAAATAACTGCTAGTGGTATTGTCTCTACTTTGGATTGGCACCCAAAGATATTACTAAACTAGGGATATACCAGAATGGTGAAAATTGATCATGGAAAGCTACCAATTCCCATTCCTAATCTCTTGTTTTTGCTTGTTAAAAATCAATACCTTATATGATCCCAATAGTAAATGTACTCATCATATGTGGGCAATTAATCATTCAATGGAAAAATCTAGGCAGTTGAAAGAAAAGATTTACAATATCATCAAGAATGGTATTTTGACTATGGAACTCATAGAGCAATGGTTGTCAATTTTGTTCGGTCAGGGCTAATGGCTATGATAGTTGAATAATTAAAGAGCCAAGGATCAAAGTTCTAAAGATTAGAACACCTAGTAGGATAGTTTTTTAGTGAATATTGGATGGGGTTTTAATGCTTGCATTGAATGAATAGACTTTTAAATTTTAATTACGATACATTGTATTGTCTCATGAATTTATGAATGTTATCAATTGAAGTTTTTAATTGCTTTTAAAATTTTGGATTTTTCCTAAAAAAGTTGTAAAAAGGAAAAATGTTGGATTTAAATAAAGTCTCATATAATTAATTTCCAAAATCATAAAAAGAATGTGTTTAAAAAGAAAAAAAAGATTAAAATAAGAAAAAAGAGAAAATTTTCTTTTGTAACAAAAGGTGAAAAGAGTCATGAAAAACTTGGCGATCACTATTAGAAATGAACTCATCAAATACCTTCACACTTTTTTCAAACCATTCAAATGATTTCACTCATCAACCCCTCCAAAGATAAGAACTTGAATTCATGAATCTTACACTCGATTGATAATATTGTGATGAAAAAGGGTGATAATCTTTTCCTAGACAATGAACAATAAAATAGCCAATTGCAAACCAAAAAATAATTTGAGATTCCTAGAAGAGCAAGCAAACACAACTTTAAAACAAAAAAATTGGATGTGAAAATTTAAGGTGTCAAGGCTGTGTTATAACTTTAAAAATTTCTGAGATCGAAGCCTTTCAAGTTTTTTTAAATGACCACAAACATGCCAGCCTCCCAGTTCTCTACCCCAAAATTATCATTATTCAGTGTCTTAAGGCATGTTGACCAAAAAAAATACCCCATTGCCCTTAAAGAAACTTGACCTATAATATACTTATCCTTTTTTGTGGAGTGACATGAATTCCTTAATACCATAAATGAGTTCATTCCATATAACCCTTGTTTTTTTTTCTCTCACATTAACTTTCATTAGGGGTGGTTTGTTAATAAAGTATCTTTCTTGAATTGTGGTGGGGCCATACAAAGAAAAAGAAAAAAAGAAAAAAAAGAGATAAAGAAAGAAAATTTTTTATTATGACATCACGTATTTAAAGGCATTTAAATGAATAAAAAAAAGGATCTTAATAAAGAGACCATGGAGAGAAAACTAGATAGTACAAAAAGAGTTAAAGTTTAGAGAAATGTCAAACAAAGAAATTTTGAATAAAAAGAAAAAAAACTTTTCTTCAAATCTTTCTTCTGAAAAAAATTGCTTTTCAAAATTAAGTAATTGTGCTTAAAATGATAAATAGCCATCTTTCACCATCCCTTCACAAATATAACAATTTATCCTTTGCTAACCCATTGAGCCTGATAAAATTCTTTCAAAATGAACCTTGACCAAGGATCACCCTCCATATTGGGAGGTGTTAGCTTTTTAGGTGAGATGGTGATCCAAATGGGGGTGAATTGAATTTCTTCAAATTCTTCCCAAATAATAATTTCAAAGTAATTGAATAGAAAATTAAAAACAATATAAAAAATGTGCAAATAACAATAAATTGATAATCTTAAACTAAATGCAAGGTAAAGAGATAAGGATAGAGAAATCAAACATAAGGATTTATAGAGGTTTGGTCCTTCTTCACAAGGCACCTACATCCTCTTTTATTGGTTATCCACACCAAGGCTTCAATCCACTGATCTTGAATTGAAATTACAACCCTATCTTTTTCACTCTAAGGCTTAAGATAGAAACCTTACACTCTCTATTTTCTAGGCTAGGTAGCAACCTCTTAATCCCACAAATTCAAGTGGATGCCTTACCTCTTGATTACAAAAACACTTAATGAAAATGCAAACTTAGAACACCTCTTAAAGGCTAAGTGTTTGCCTAATGAAGTACAAAGAAATTTGATGAATGAATCAACAACAATCATTTGGATACAACAAATACAAAAATATAGCCTTTAAAGCTTTAAAACTCTTTATTTCTTTGGAAGAATGAATATATAGCTTGTTTGATCTTGCTCTCTTGATTCATCAATCTTCTTGGTGTGTTAGAGTGGTCAATATATATAGAAATTGAAGAGCTAGCCATTGGGGATGCTTGGGAGAAGAAAATAACCATTGAAAGTATGAGAAACTAGCTGTTGGAGTTGTTCCAAGGCATACTCGATCGATCCCTTCCATGAGGGGATTGATTGGTTCACTTTGGGAAGCCAATTCACACCTAAAAAATAATACTTGATCGATCCCTTTATGTAAGGGGATCAATTGTTTCAATGGGTTGATCAATCCCCTACATAGGGTGATGGATCCCTTCTTGCCTTTTTAACAAAAAAAAAAAATTGCTTCTATAAGAAAATTAATCGATCCCTTCCTTGAGGGGATCGATCCTGTCAAAGTTGGATGGTTGTCTCCTATTTTGCACTCTACTCACTAATTTGATCATATCTTGAGTTATACAAATCCAAATCAAATTCATCACCTAATTCATTTTTTACAAATTATAGTGAATTTTCAAAACTACCTCTTGTGCAATTTTTAGATAACTGCAAAGTATCTAGTAAAAATTCTAAATCTTTTATTAGAAAGTTTGGATTTTGATTTTCTTTAATCCATTAGAAATTAGACTCAAAGATCTTTCCAACCATATAAAATTCAAATATTAAATCTTTATGAATTAATATAGAAAAATAAAACAAGTTCAATGTTGAAAAACTTTGTTCTTGTAAAACAACTTTCTTAAGTTAATCTATTTCTCAAAACTAATACTATCAAAATTATATTAAGTCTAAAATGAATAAATTCATTTTGAAGACAACAATTGGAGTTTCATTCAAGCTTAAATAAAAAATGTTTAAAGATACTTTTGATTTGAGAAATAAGAAAACATAAAGAAAGGTTTATTTAAACTTTAAAAATCAAGTTATTTATTCAATACCAAAATATAAAACTTAAGAACATGCACTAAATAAATCTTTTTCAAAATCTTGATCATGCTTTTTTAGCTTAATGTTTTGTCATTTCAAAATAAGGATCAATTCAAGGCAACAATCTCCCCTTTTTTGATATGACAAAACTTAAAGATAAATTTACTTGATGAAATTTTTTCTTTGAAAGATTTAAGATTTTGAAAAACATTTTGAAAAACTCCCCCTTAAACAATGCAAGGCAAAACTCCCCCTCAATTAATGCATCCTAATCCAACACAACTCAATAAATATATGTTAGTCAAATATATGAAATAAGCATAATCAAACATATGCATGTCAAGCATAAGTAAATTTGTCAATATGATATTTCTCTCCCTTTCTGTCATAGCAAAAAGGCATGAGCATATTAATGAGCAAATAAACACAAAGAGGCACCATTAACAAATATATTCATGAAACATTTCTCCTCTTTTTAGTTTATACTCTTTATTCCAAATGTTTAAGCTCCTATATCAATTGCTATAAGCATACAAGAAGAAATATCTCTAAACTCTCTCCCCATTTTTGTCATTTTAAAAGAAACAGAGATCAATTCAAGGCATGAGACAAAATGTTTGATACCAATAATATCAAAAGTATTTTGAATGCATTTAATCAAGTATAATATGCACAATGAAGTTCACCTACATGTATTCAAGCACAAAAGCATAAGTGTATCCAATTTTAGCATTTTAGCACAAATCATCAAATTTACTACAAGAAATTTATGGGGTAATGAATGATATGCAATCTACTCATAAATCATGTTAGGATAAGATGTGCTTGGAACCTAAAACATCAATAGCAATTAAGCATAAATTCAAGCATATGCATATAAGCTCAAACCAATTGTAATGGATACCGATTGTTAAAGATATGTTATAAAGCATACCAATTATTATCACACAATAAATCAAGCAAAATTATATTCTAAGATTTCTCCTCCTTTTCAAAATAAGGATTAATCAATTTAAGGCACACACAATTTGCATGAAAGGTACAAGCTATATCAAGGATAGGTACATAAATAAGTGTCCATGAAAGTTAAAAAAAAATTTTATCAATTTTGATACCAATTGTTACCAATTGTTAGCATTTTTATTCAACAACTTTCATAGACCACACATACTTAAAGCATATGAAAGATCCATTCAATACATGCATAAATGTTAATCGTAATCTTTTATATGCTATCCTATCCAAACAAGAACCAAAAGTTCATATATATTTAATAAAGTATGAATACTAATGAGCAATATGGTTCAATCATCATGTCCTAACAAAGATCATATAAGCATGATTTTTCAAACATGATGAGCACATATGCTATAGCAAAGAAATAATGAAAGCATAATTATTCAAATATAAGCATAATTATTTCAATGCATAGCAATGTACTTAACTCAAACCTATGCAAGTATTCAATCATATATTTCAATCAAAATCATACAAGCATATGCAAAAACATTTCAAATCACATAACCAATATACCAAAAAAAAATACAAATCTTTAGACACAATATGGTGCATACTATCTTAATGGACTCAATCAATGAACATGTATAAAGAAATCAATCAATTTAACTTATATCCATGTTCAAGGATTCATGCATTAAAACTATCAATCTCATCAAAGCAATTAAGAACTAGGCATGAATATTAATGAAGGTGAGTTAATCAATCCAAGCTTTCAAAAAAAATATTAGAACAATATCTACCAAGTGGCTTGGTTATTAATTCGTGCAATGTGTTTATATATTCAACCACAAAATCATATATTTGCATATATTAAAGTAAGCATTTATCAAATCATGCATTAAACATTATAAATCATAGGCACATAGCATAGATTCAATACAATTACTTCCATCCTTATGAAGCTATATTGTTGTGCTCATTATAGTTGAGTGAGGCTTTGAATCCTCCATTCCACATCATTTGAGCTAAGTCTTTGATGTACTTGGGCTTGGTTGATGAAGATGACTTGCTTTGCTTGTTCTACTTGCAATTCCAAAAATGTAGGCTCATTCATGCTCATTTTAATTTCTCCTAGCATAGACTTAGAAAATATTCTTGACAAAGAAATGTTCATTAATAGCATCAAGAAAATCAATTGATAACAATTATATCAATTGTTAGAAAACAATTCCATTATTTTAAGTCATTACAGGCAAAAGAAAATTTATTCACTAAGTACAAGTTGCCAATTACAAGGGAGATATATACTTAAGCTAGTGGCCATATATCAATTTAAACATCAAATAGCACACGAATGGCACTAAAGCTAAAGTTCTCATGTAGTGTAAAAAATCAAACTTTTTAGATCATTTATGAACACAAAATAGACATAATCAATATTCATGTATATTTAAGAAATCACCAAGAAATATGTCAAAATAAATTTTAGGCCATATGAAAACTAAAAACTCAAGAAAGACATATTTATCATCAAAAACATATTCAAGAAAATTTTAGCACAAAAGCATAAATATGTCAACACATGTAATAGGTCATAATCAACATTGACTTAGGCTAAAAATAAGCATCATAAGAAAATCACTCACTTAAGTCATATTACAACTATGTCAGGTCAAGAAAAATCATATTTGTCATATATGCACACACTTGACAAGAACAATTGATGAACTAATAACACATATCATTAAACACAATTAGTTCATCAATACTTAATCCCAAACCAAAAGATAAGTCAATTATACACAAGTTCTAAAATATTTCACAAAATTAATGAATCAATTTAGACAAGAGCAAGTATATTTAAAAATATTTTAAAAATTAAGAGATAAAAAAAATTTAAGTATTTTCAAATCATAAGCATTAAGGTCAAGTTGAATTAATGAACATATGAGCAAATACCTTGACCAAAAACATAGATGAATGATGAATCAATATGTATCTTTTAAGCACATAAAGTTCATCAATTTATCAATCACAAATCAAGAGTTAAGAGAGTTGAAAATAAAACAATCAAGTTTAAACAATATTTCACACTATCCAAGCATTAAGAATAAATTGAGCTATTTTAAACAATATGGTCATATGGGCATGTTCAACAATCATTCAATATCCATTAAAAAATCACAAAAATGATTTCCATCATGCCAAAATCATTCAAACAAATATATTTATACAAAACACAATAAGATAGTCCATTCAAAGCTTCATATGTTTTGATTTTTGCTCTTTAAAATTCATTTTTGCTTGAAAAATACCTTAATAAATCTCAAAACTAGTCAGGCTCATTTTTAACCAACTTGAACCATTCCAACAAATTTCAAATGACAAAACAAAGTTGTTCAAGTGATCATTTGGCATTAGAAACAAGGAAATAAAAAAATCAACTCTTAATCCCTATATTTCATTGAAAAAGGCTATTAAGGTGGGCAAATATGTTTAAACTCACATTTATGCTCTTCAAACCATTTAGAAAAGTTTTATATCACACTTTAAAAAAGTCCAAATGGTTTTTATGCCCATAATTGTTCAAAAACAAAATTTGACCTTTTGAACTTCAAAATCTTTTAAAACTAGCATGTAACACTATGAAAAGTTAAAACCATTGAAGTTATCATGTTTCTTTATTTGAGCAAGTTTAAAACATTGAATACAAGATATCAAATTCATTTCCTTTTAAAAACTTGCTAAAACAATATTTCATAGTTTAAAGCTTGACTCTAGCAAAAATCATTTTCAAAGCAAAACATAAAATTTTAAAATCATTAAGCTTTAAGTGCTCCCCCTAAGTTTATGCATAAATATGAAGATAATTAAGCACATAAATAATCACACCAAGCATAAAAAAAAAATTCATCAAAAAAATTACTCTCAAGCAATTTAACACCATAATTAATTTCAATAAACAACTCAAGCATACTTAAGAGCAAAATAAATGCATATTCAATTCAAGCTCACATATATCAAATAAAATTGGTATATTTAGGATATATCAACAAAGCATATACCAATATCCATTAAGCACTCTATGTCCAACAAGAATAGGCAACCAATTTCATATTCACTTAAAATAAAAGTTAGAAGTTACCCATCTCCATTGTGTGTTTAGAGTATTCAATCTTCAATACCACATTGTAGCTTCTTGCTCTAGCACACTTACAAGAGACATTCTTCATTTGATTTTTGGTACTCAAATTGCTTTGGGCCCTTAAAGCTTAGTCACCAAGTCTTTTGTTCCTTTTGGAACCCATACTTGCCTAATTCTAAATAGAACTTTTCTCTTTATGGGACAAGTATATACAGTATGACCATAAAAATTACAAAAATTACATTTAATCATTTTAATACTAAATGAATTCTTTAAAAGATTTTGTTTTTCATTCATCAAATCATCAAATTTCTTTTTCAAATCAAAATTTTCTTTTTCTAAAAATTCATTTCTACTTAGAAAAGTTTCTAAATTCATTTTCAACTTTTCTTTTTTTTTCCAAATCATTCTTTGTATTCATTTCATTTTCAACTTTAAATTTTAAAATCATTTTCTTATGTTTCAAATGTATATTTTTAAACTCAATTACTAAATCATTATAAGCATCTTTTAACTCATCAAATGTATAAGAGTTTGAATCACAAGAGTTAGAGGTTACCTTTGGTTCCTCAATAGCGATAGACATGATGCCTGTTGGTTGGAAATTTATCTTTCATGTAGTTCATCCAAATTCCTCCATATCTCATTTAAAGTGCAACAATTTGAGACCAAGTTAAAGTTGTGAGAGTCAAGAGCTCCATAAAAAATGCACTTAGCCATTGCATCATCCATTATTTGCTTCATGTAGTTTACATCCTTGAAAGGAGTTTCAAGCTATTTTTCAACCACATTCCAAGCTCTAAAATCTTAGGTCATTATGAATATCTTCATCTTCTTTCTCCATTCATAAAATTCAAATTTATCAAACATAAGAGCTTTGAAAACTTCCTCACCATCTTGGAACCTAAATTGAGCCATAGGATCTTTACTCAAGGTGGTTAAACCTACAAAAAAAGACCAAAGCTCTGATACCAATTGTTAGCTTTTTAGGTGAGATGGTGATCCAAGAATGGGTGAATTAGGTTTCTCCAAATTCTTCCCAAACAATGATTTCAAAGTAATTGAATGGAAAATTAAAAACAATATCAAAATATGATGCAAATAACAATAAATTGATAATCTTAATCTAAATGCAAGGTAAAGAGATAGAAAAATCAAACACAAAGATTTATAGAGGTTCAATCTTTCTCCATAAGGCACCTATGTCCTCTCTTCTTGGTTATCCACACTAAGGCTTTAATCCATTAATCTTGAATTGAAATTACAACCCTATCTTTTTCTCTCTAAGGCTTAAAATAAAACCCTTACACTCTCTACTTTCTAGGTTAAGTAGCAACCTTTCAATCTCACAAATTAAAGAGGATGCCTCACTTCTTGATTGCAAAAGCACTTAATGAAAATACAAACTTAGAATACCTCTTAAAGGCTAAGTGTTTACCTAATGAAGTATAAAAAAATTTGATGAATGAATCAACAACAATGATTTGGATACAACAAATACAAAAATATAGACTTTAAAGCTTTAAAACTCTTAATTCTTTGAGAGAATGAATATATGGCTTGTTTGATGTTGCTCTCTTGATTCATCAATCTTTTTAATGTGTTGGAGTGGCCAATATATAGAGAAATTGAAGAACTAGCCATTAGGAATGCTTGAAAAAAGAAAATAGCCATTGAAAGCATGAGAAATTAGCATTGGAGTTGTTTCAAGGCATACCCGATCGATCTCTTTCATGAAGGGATCGATTGGTTCACTTTTGAAAGCCAATTCATGCCTGGAAAATAAGACCCAATCGATCATTTTATGTAAGGGATCGATTGGTTCAAGAGGGTGATCGATCCCATACATAGGGTGATTGATCCCTTCTTACCTTTTTAACATAAAAATTGCTTATGTAAGAAAAATAAATCGATCCCTTCCCTAAAGGGATCGATCCTATCAAATTTGGATGGTTGTTTCTTATTTTGCACTCTACTCATTAATTTAATCATATCTCGAGTTATACAAATCCAAATTAAAAATCGTTTGAAGATTTAGAAACAAAACTTAAAGAGCTTTCTATCCATATGAAATTCATCACCTAATTCATTGTGTATGAATTATAGTGAATTTTCAAATCTATCCCTTATGCAGTTTTTAGATAACTACAAAGTGACTAGTAAAAATTCTAAATCTTTTCTTAGAAAATTTGAATGTTGATCTTGTTTAATCCATTAGAAAGTATACTCAAAGAGCTTTCCAACCATATAAAATTCAAATATTTAAACTTTGTGAACTAATACAAAAAAATAAAACAAGTTCAATGTTAGAAAACTTTGTTCTTGTAAAACAACTTTTCTTAAGTTAATCTATTTCTCAAAACTAATACTATCAAAATTGTATTAAGTCCAAAATGAATAAATTCATTTTGAAGACAACAATTGGACTTTCATTTAAGGTCAAATAAAAAATGTTTAAAGATACTTTTGATTTGAGAAATAAGAAAACATAAAGAAAGGTTTGTTTAAACTTTGAAAATCATATTATTTATTTAGTACCAAAAAATAGAACTTAAAAACATGTACTAAATAAATCTTTTTCAAAATTTTGATCAAGCTTATTTAGCTTAATGTTATGTCATTTCAAAATAAGGATCAATTCAAGGCTAACAGGGGGTAAAAAGGATACATTTAAATGGTTAAGTATGGTAATGTCCAATAAAGAACCTTATATACTGAAGGCAAATGTCTAATAAAAAGTCTGCAAATTTTAAATCCACTTAAAGGAAAAAAAAAAAAGGTGAAAGAATGAGAAAATAAGGAAAAGCAAATAAAATGAATGAAAGAAGAAAATGAAGAAATGAATAAGAAAAAAAAAAGAAAAGAAATGGATGATTGAATGGAAAGCATAGGAAAATGAAATGACAAATACCCCAAAGTGAATTTTTAAATAAAAAATTATCATTGATTTAATCACTTTTAAACAGTTGTTTTAGGTCTATCTATCCCTTTCTCTAATAAACCTAAACCTTTACTTACGTTTTGTCCTTATAAAAATCTATATTAAACCAAGCATGGATGCTTAAAATTGAAAAGTTTCACTTTAAGGAATTGCCATAAAACCTGTGAACCTTTTTTGTTTTCCTTTATTCCCTAATTACCCACTTAGACCACTATTCAATTTGGATAAGTTTGAATTCTTGAGTGCATAGTGTAATAATAAAAAAAAAAAGAGAAAAAGGAAAGACAAATGTGGCTTAAGGGTGAAAACCTTGTAAAATGGCAATTTAGAGCAAACCTTAAATGTTTTAAATCCACTCTTGATACTAAATGAGATAGATGCTAACTAAAAGCAACCCAGACCCATTGAAAGATCTAAAGATATTAAGGTCCACAAAGGTTTGAATGCCCAAAAAAGAATTTATTTTTAAAAATGTTGGAGCCTTCGTTCTTCATCCCTAAATGGCCTTCTAAATTTTTAAACCCATCACAATTGATTTTGACATCTATCAAATTGCCACATCTAGATATTAAAGAAAATGTCAAACATGTTTCATTTTCAAGAGATTCATGTATTTTAGAAAAATTTATATTTCGTTTGTGAGCCTATATGAAAAAAATATACACCTCTTTTAATCTTTTCAAGTTTGAATGAACTAAAACTTTCACATGTTGAACCATCCAATTCATTGAAAAGAAAATTGTCACCTTTTTTTATTTCTAATAGGAAACATTAATTCCCAAGAAATTCTCAAAGTCACATTTGTTCAGATATTTCATTACCTTTAATTAAATAATTTAATTATATGGGGTAATCTTATTGGGCATGTTAAAAAATTTTAAACAAAAAGTCACATATTTTTTATGTAAAATAAGAAAATTATGTTATGAATCTTTAGACCAGTTCAAATTTAAGAAAGAAAAATATTTTTCACTAAAGAATTAATGATGTCAAAAACGAAAGAGAAAATAAAAAATATGTTTCTAGGAATGATGGTTTGTCTTTTTGTTTTTTGCAATCAAGTCCAAAGCAAATGATGCATGTTGTATGTTGTATGTTGAAATGAAAATAAAAATGAAAACATGTTCAAAATGAAAGAAAAATCAAAGAACTTATTGGAAACTAGTAAAGAAACAAGATGGAATAGGTGAAAGAGCAAGAAAATGGTGAGTTGAGATCATTTTGGGAAAATGTTGAATATCTAATTAGATGAGAAATAGGAGATAAGCAAAATTAAGAAATAATTTCATTTTAAAAGTGGAGTATTTTTTATGTTTGCATCCATATTGGGGCGTATACATCATAAAGTTTTTGCATTTGCATGAGCATTGGCATTTTTAAAAACAAAATCTGTTTTTGCAAGGAACATTTGCATTATTGGGATAAGTATTTGTATTTACATCATTGTAAAAGCATTTGCATTATTACATGTGCATCTTGGAAAAAACATATGTATTTGCCAAAGGACATTGCATTTGCATTATGGTAGAGGTAATTAACATTTCACATCATAATGGTTGATCATTTGTGTTTACCTATTTGGAATAGGGTTTTCTATTTGCATTTTGATACTAGCAAAGATCCATGCATTTGTATTGTCAAAGCTAAGATTTGCATTAGCATGTTTGATTGAGTGCTTGCATCATGCATCTTTGGGTTAGATATTTGCATTTACATCTCCTTTGAGAATTCTTATATGTACTACATTAGGGCAACATTAGAAATTGTATTTTGGTAAAATAAGAAAGAGAAATTGAAAAGAATAAAAATGGATGCAAAAACAATGAACATCAATTCTTTAAAAAAAATGTCAAGATTTTCTGGTGATAATACTATTGGTGGTTATGTATGAGTTTTCTACATGTTTTTATATGATTCATTTCTCTTGGTGGTGATATTCAAGTTTTCTACATGCTTTATGATGATATATGGATAAAAACTTCTAGATGGCGATATCTAAGTTTTCTATATGTTTTAGTGATAATATATGAATTTTACTAAAACTTCTCAGTAGTGATATCCAAGTATTCAAAAACTCTATATTTCATTCAAATCTTAGTGGTGATATCCAAGTGTTCAAAGTCTAAGTTTTCAAATCTAACGATGATATTTGAGAGTTCAAAATCCAAAATTTTAAATCTTGATAGTGATATCCGAGCATTACTAAAATCTTTTAAGAAAATTTTTTTGCATTTTTTCAGTGGTAATATTCGAACATTCAAGTCTGAATTTCATTAAAATCTTCTTGGTGGCAAAATTCAACATTTTCTTAAAACTCTCCCTTGGTAGCAACATTTGACTTTTCATTAAAACTCTCTTAAAGGCAAAATTTGAACACTTTATTAAAATTTTCTCAATGGTGAAATCGAATCTTTCATTAAAAACTTTCTCAGTGGTGATATCCAAGCATTCAAGTTTGAATTTTAATCAAAATTTTTTTGATGGTGAAATCTAACTTTTCATTAAAAATCTATTAATGGTGATATCTGAAAATTTTCAAAATCACTTGATTGTGATATCCGAGTATTCATATTTGAATATCTTTAAAAGTTCTTGGTGGTGATATCTAAGCATTCAAGTTGAAATCTCTTAAATTTTTTTTAGTGGTTATATCTGAGCTTTTTCAAAATCACTCAGTGGTGATATCTTAGTATCATTGTCTAACTTTCAATAAAATTTTTGGTGGGAGCTTTAGTAGAATTCACTCAGTGGTGATATCCATGTTCTTTTCAGTGGTGGTATCCGAAGTCAATTGCATTTACTCAGTGGTGATATTCAAGTATTCTTCAGTGGTGTTATCTGAAGTCATTTGCATTTACTTAATGGTGATATCTGAGTATTCTTTTGTGCTGATATTTGAAGTCATTTGTATTTACAGGATGGCAATATCTGAGTATCTTTCAATGGTGATATCTACAGTCATTTGCATTTACTCGGTGGTGAAATCTAAAGTCATTTGTATTTACTCAATGGTGATATCCAAGTATCCAAGTTTGAGTTTGCTTTCCTCTTCGGTGGTGATATCTAAAGTCATTTCTTCTCAATGGTTATATCTAAAATCTCTTCGGTGGTTATATCTGAACCCATCTCATTCTTTGATGATAGTATCTAAGTTTTCATCTAGATTTATTTTCAAAAATCTCTCAAAGCAAAACAAAAAAAAAAAAAAACAACAACAACAACAAGCAAAAACCTTTCAAATCTTAGCCTTGGACAAAATTGATACCTTTGGACTTTGCATTGTTTTTTATCCTAAAAAATATGCAACTATAGACACTTAATTCTGTTTAGGCAAAATCTGGCCAGTTGTGAGGTTCTTAAAATCCAACGCCATTGAAATCCAACATTTCTTTAATTTTGACAAGTTTTCAAAATCAAATTTGAGACCAATTTGACCTAAATGCCCTAAAGTCAAACTTGATCAAATTCAATCAAAATCAATCAAACCTTATTGAACTCGAGTCAATTTTTCAAAATTCACAACCAAATGAGATTAATTAGCCTGGGAATGATATTTATGATTTTAAAACAATGAAAACTTTAATTACGCTTTGGGAAGAATAAAATTATTAAAATGTCCTTGAAAGGTATTTTTTAATTTGACATTCTCGAAATTGGATTTTTGTGAAAACTTTCATATCATATTTAAATATTATTTTATAATTTTTTATGCATTAAAAACTCTTATCACACCTTAAAAGGTATGAAATTACTAAAATACCGTTAGGGGTATTTTGAATTTGATCTTTCCAATGTTGATCTTTTGTGAAACATTCTAGTTCATGGTTTTATATTATTTCATGATTTTTAGTACATTAAAAATCTTGATCGCACATCGGAAGGTGTGAAATTAATAAAATGCCCTTAAGGGATAATTTTGTAATTTGACCTTTTAAAGTTCGATTTTTCACGAATACTTCTATATCATAATTTCATATTATTTTAAGATTTTTGGTGCTTTAAAACCACAAAAATGAAGAAAGGGTCATGGTTCCCTAAGAAAATGGCACAAAAAGATGAAAACTTTAATAAAAGCCTTGATCCATGGGTGAAAGGTGATTGCTTGGTGAATAAATAAAGGTGGATTTTTAGCCTTAGGATGCATCTTATGATCAAGGGCCATTATTCAGTTGCATAAAAGGTTGAATGGAGGAGGAGGTTGCCAGATATTGGTGGGAAAAGAGAAAAATAAAAAAAAAAATTTGAAAGTTTTCTTTTATGTATAATCTCTACCACTTTTTCCATTGTATTTCATATTATTTTCCATAGTTTTCATATTGTTCATATATTAATTTTTCTATATTTTTTGTGAAACTTCTATAGTTGTTTGCCTTTTTAAATCCAAACTTGATCCAAGAATTCAACCAACTAATCAATAGTTTGGTTTGAAATAAAGTAGATCAAGAAAAACAAAAAAAAATCCACCATTGTTATGGCCATTCAAGGTTTGGCCAAGCACCATACCACCATGGCTAAACCTCTTCTTGGTCCTTTTTATATGCCTTTCATGCCTTAAATAAAATGTATGGATGTTTCAAGTGTTATATTACTTGTTTAATGCATGTTTGTTGATTAGTTTATAGTTTGTATGTAGTGTTTGGCTAGTATTTATGTTTTTATGATTTCCTAACTTGATTACATGTGTTTGATTTGTTCCTCAAGTTTTTTATATGTTTGATGAAATTATTAATGAATAAAAATGTTATATTAGCAGACCTTTTGTTGATTTTATGTTGTTTTCCATGTGTTTTAAATAAAAAAAATGGTGGAAAATGTCTTTCCATTTTCAAAACCCTTGGTGTTTGATCTATTTTTGCCATGTTTTTGCATACATGTTTAGTTTGTAATATATTCATAAATATGCCTAAGTTTGTAATATATTTGTTATCATACATAGTCCATGCAATAAAGTTTTCATTTTCATTAATGACATTTTGGTAATTTTTATCACATTACTCCTATACATCAAAATTTGCATTTTATCAATGGTATTTTAGAAATTTTATTACATGCATCAAAGCTTGCATTTTTATCAATAGCATTTGGTAATTTTGTTACATGCATTCTAAAAACCTTAAACTAAACCCTAAAACCTTAAACCCTAGACTCTAAACCTTAACCTTAAAACCTAAACCATAAACCTAAAACCTAAACATTAACCTCAAACCCTAAATCTAAACCTGAAACCTAAACCCTACCCTAAGCCTAAAGCCTAAAGCCTAAACATAAACCCTAAAACACTAAACGAAACCCTAAACCCCAATCCTAAACCTAAACATTGAACAAAAGTCCTAAACCAAAAACTAACCCTAAAACCTAAAACTAAAATCCTAACCTAGACTTTAAATTAACCCTAAACCCTAAAAACAAGTTGATCCCATTCATGCATTTGCATTTAATTTTATTTTTTTGTCACATGCATTCTTTAATTGTCACGCATTTATATTTTATCATTCGTATTTAATTGTCATGTATTCATCATATATTATTATGTTCATACATTCCATGCTTATGTTTTATAAATGAGATTTTTTTTTAAGAAAAAAATGTTTTTGAATAAGATAGACATCTCAAATAAATATAGCCTTTGAGATTTAACTTAAATATAAGGGGACTCTCGACGGCTATCATTTATGCAATGTGTCATCTCAATTTTTATAGACAACTTGAAATTTTCCAAGTTAAAGATATTTTTGAAGCTCTACCTAAATATAAAAAAGTGGAATAAGTGTCCTAATACTCAGGACATTTTCAGTTTGATCTAAAAATAAATTATTTTTGCTTTCACAAAAGAAAAAAGAAAACTAAACACTAAAAATGATGTGTTTTTCAAAAAAGAAAAAAAAAGATTTGATTTTTGGAATAAATAAAGGAATTAATTTCTAAACATTAAAAGTAAGACCACTTTTACCAAAATCTAAGGATAACATGCAATTAATTGATATAATCTTCAATGAGTGTTGTAGGAGTGTTAATCCTTCCCCATGTGTAACTGACTCCTAAACCCAACTCTAATTTTCGTAGACCGTAAAATGTTCTTTTAGTAAACTTTAAAATCATTTTTAACATTTTATTAAAAGGATAAATTTTTTGAGTGTCGAATCACATCCTAAAAAAAATTAGTGGTAACTCTTTTTTTTCTCTTTTTTTTAGTTTTTTTTTTAAATGTTATTTAGCCTTATCGTTTCTCGAACCTATACGTCGCGACATCATGTATTTAAATATGTTAACTGTATGTGGTCGAATTATGTTGTTGTTGCTACATATATGTCATTGAATATATTTTTATACATTTTAATCTAATTTATTATTATTTTTATTATATTTTACAATTATAATGCCTAAAGGAAAGGCTTCTAACAAATCTAAAGTTGGATTTGGATCTATATCTATATGGAAAGCACTATTTTCAAGTTTTAATTGTCTTGAAACTCCACCAGTATAGCCTAAATTCAGACAACACTAAGTGACGAGCCTCCACTTATAAACCTTCTAGCAATAAAGAATCCATCCTCTGAGTCTCCAGCCACAGAGATTCCATCCATTGCAAATCACCCTACACAGAATATCCCATCCACTAAGCAACAATCATTTAACCTTGTTGATAGTGTTTAAACCACTGCATGTGAGTCGACCTCACGAAAATAGATAAAAGTGCCTAATCAATATTTACCCACACCTCTAAATCCAAAGGACAAGGTCCTGATTACTTGTCTACCAAACAGGTTAGGTGTTAATAAATTGTTTAATTTTTTAGATTATTCAACCAAATAACAATATTATTAAGGTTAAAATGATAACTATTTTATTAATAACTTGTATGTAGTTTTTTCTTGGAATCCTTAATCATTCATGCCGTAACGAGATTGATTAAAAATTACAACAATGAGGCATGGCTGACATGGAGGAAAGTTCTCATGAACATGAAGACAAGCATATGAGAGAAATTCCAAGTATTTTTTTGCTTATTAACAATTTTGATTTAGTTCTTCGAATATGTTATTAATAATTTTTTATTTACTTTTAGGAAAAGTGCATGTGGACTACAAAATATATGCCACTAGTGTATGACATATGGCAAGAACTTGTAAAATAGGTTTAAATACATGATGCAATTTGAAAGGAAAAAGGTAATGGCATTTTTAGGCACAAACAAAATAGCAGAGTGCAAAGGTTACAATCAATTGCAATGGATTAGTTTTGAATTTTGGGATATACTCATTGAAAAAGAGTGAAGTAGACAAGCATGGCAACACTAGTTTGATAAAACAAGAGAAAATTAGTTAACAGAGAAAGAAGAAAGCATTACAAAGCATAAAAGTGCTTCATAATCTTTTCTAGTTCATGCACACAAATTGGTAATACCTTTTAAATTGTTATATTTTACAATGTTTAATTCTATATTTTTTATTGTTTAGTGTTTATAAATTGTAACTTATTTTTTTAGTCTAATGTAGTCATAAGAGCTTCCATGATTGCCTACATATAAGGAACTTTTCAATTTTACCTACAAACATTCAGTGGGATGTGGTGATTTTGTGGACAACAACTCCAAAACTATTAGCGCAAGTGAAAATTATTTTATGTAAATTTCATTTTAATAATTTCATCATTACTACAGCTTTTTTATTTTGTTTATTTTAAGTAATGTGACTCATGCATATATAAAAAACTATGTTTCTTGCATGAATCAAAAGTATGATGAGGACACATCTACTTATCTCGAGTTAAATCCACAAGCCTGAAGTCAAGTTATTGAAAGGTTACAAACCATTCGTACCCATGTCTATGGATTTGAGATTAGACCATATGCAGTGAATATATTTGGCATGCATACGATGATGAAGTAACAATGAAGTGCTTAGTGAAATACTGATCTTTTTCATTATTTGTTTTTATTGCATGCATACAATGATCAAGTAACAATGAATCTCTTTATTTATAGACATTTGTAGATGTTTATGAATGCTTGCAGATGTTGATGATGTTTATGGATGTTTGTTAATATTTATGAATGTTTATAGATCTATTATATAAAAATGTATTGAATGTTTAATTATGGTATTATATAGTTGTATGATGATTTATATAAATAATTCTTATATGATTTATAATTACAAAATTAGATTAATTTTAAAAAGGACTGATCCTTTTCAAAGATGGATCGATCCTCTATGAATGGGGATCAATCATCAATCATAGGGGACTGATCCACAAAATAATAATGAGTATTAGCAATTTACATTGCTAATAACTTTTAACGATGGAAAACCAAAAGGGATCAATCCTCACTCATTGAAGACCAATATGCAAAATCCCAAAAAATCAATTTTAGTGATGAAAATTTTGTCATTAGTTAGATTTAGTAACAGAATGTTAATTTTATTTTTTAAAAGTATTTGAAAATAATAAAGTTTAGAGATGGAATTTTCGTCAACAAATATCTTTAGTAACATAATTATATATTTTATTTTTTAAAATATTTTGAAAAAATAACCATTACCAATGAAGATTCTGTAGCTAATAATCTTATTGAAGGAATTGTAAATATTTTTCAAAAAAATATTTAAAACATGTAGTTACTAAATTTCCATTGAAAATTATTTTTTATGACAAAGTTTTTGTGGTAATTATTTTTTGATAGAATTATAAGTTTTACTTTTGCATTTAAGATAAAACTGTAATTACTTTTAGCAACAGAGAGTGTGTTATTAGCAACAAAAAATCCATCGCTAATAGTTCAGTCACTGTCAACAAAAAATATTTGCAACAAAATACTTTCACTAGCTTTAAACTTTTTGATGACCATTAAGCAACGAAAGTTTCATTGCTAAAGCTTTTTTACGAGGAAACAAGAGCATTAGTGACAAAATATTTTGTTGCTAATTCCTTTATTTCTTATAGTGAGGCTAGCGAGTTCTAGGTCGATTAGGGCAATTGAGAGAAAGTTTTTAACAACTAGAAAATGAGAAATGAAAAGAACTTGCCTAAAGCTTTGAAATGCTTTTAAGGAGAGATTTGTGTGTTGAACTATTAAAAATGAATACCGAAATGAGCCTATTTAAATAAAAGGGTTGAAAAAAGGTAAGAACTACTAAAAGATTAAACCTAACCATGAATTGAGAGGTCAGACTCAACCTTTTGGCTGATAAGTCCTAAGGATAATTGCCCTAGGATTTACCGACCTTGCTAAAAGGCACTGTCAATTAACTTGGTCCTATTTTTCTATCTAAAAAGCTTTTAATCTATCTAAGTCCATTTTCAATCCAAATCAAATTCTTATTCAATCGTTTTATTAAGGTTTTAGTCAATCAATTGTTAACTCTTGGGCTTATTACGAGCTTAAAATTAAGCCTAATTTTTGTTTTGGTCCTAAGTTAGACCAAACTAACCCTTTTAGGTTGTAATGGGCCTGTTGATCAATGATATGTTAATCCGATCAACTGGCTTGTTGATTTGTATCTCATTTTATTTCTTTGGAGAATTAATTAGTTTGTTTCCTAACCTGAGTGCAAATTTTGATGTTTACAATGATAAGGGAAA
This sequence comes from Durio zibethinus, assembly GCF_002303985.1. The sequence goes on along the minus strand of NW_019167838.1, from coordinate 15,646,490 downwards.
CCATGAAGCTTATCTCTATCATGCACACCTTGCTTAAGACCAAGTAGCTTTAAAGACAAAGTGGCTATGTTCATGGAAATAGTGGTGGTGAACTAAAAAGTGAATTCTCTAGTGAGACTTGATGTCTTTGATCTATTTATGTCTAAAGATATAACCAAAAAATAAGGCCCTATTTTGAAAAAATAAATTGCTTGGATTAAGATTGCTAACTCCAAAAAGGTCCCAACCAATGGCAAAGAATAATGGGTAGACTTGGAGACTGAAAGGCAAAGAAAATACTAAGGTAATCCCTTTTGATGAAAAAGTCATAAACCCGTCCAAGTTCATGCTTATCTTCAATTTGAATTGGATCAATCGACACTCCAAAGTGTCGATATACTTTTTGCTTAATATTTTAACACTACTTTATGATGATTAGCTCCTTATTTAGTCTTTAACTAAAATTTCATTTTGGTTTAAATAAAATTAGACTTTTGGAGTTCTCATAAGAATGTGAAATTTTATGCTTACAATTATTGGTTCAAAAGATCAAGTCTCAATGCAAACCAACATAAATCTCTAAACTCGAATCTTCGATAACTTTTAAATTATCCACATAAAGGCATGATGACATAAGACTTTGTCATCCATATTGATAATTGTCATGTAGATGAATTATATATCCATGATAGCATGCCATATAAAAGCATAGTGATATTAGGACTACTATAATGCTAAAATATGTCATGTAAACATAGCGATATTTTTATCATTTTATATGTCGTGTAAAATTTCATTGTCAATAGGATTTTCAAATACTCCATAGTTATATGTCATGTAGCTATAAGAGTATTTTTATCATTTTCACCTATCATATAAAGTTTTATTTTAACTAAGACTCTTGACATGTAGAGTTTATATACAACTAAGATTCTTACCATATAATGCATACATGATGCTATCACATATTGGTCGAGGTATTTTTGTCACTATGCATCTCAAATGGAATCACCTTACAACTTGGACTCCACTATGAGAAATTTTTCTTCGATTTAAACTCTTCATTTTTTGATGCTATAAACTATCTTTTTCTAACATATATCTTGGCATGCTTGCATCATTTTCAATGGTTATAAAATAATCAAAACTATTAGCCCACTAGTATTTTTTACTTACGTGTGTGACAACATGAGATATACAATTCTTTGACGTGCAATCTTAATTAGGTTGATTCAAAGTTAAATAATAAAGGTTAAGTTTTACCTAAGAGTATAAAAATCTTTGAACTAAATTCTTTAACAACGACAGACTTATGATCTTGATGTGTAACTAATTAGATTTCAATTCCAACTTTTAAAACCAAGTGATGGATTTAAAATTTTATAAAGTGATATGAACTTTGGTCTAATCAATGTTTGGACTCAAAAGAATCAAAAGATGATAATCATGTCTAAAGGTGTAATCAACCAAGCCAATACAGTAAAAAGTTTGAGCTCAAGCTCGATTTGAAATTCATTGCTTAAAATTTCACTCGAATTCGATCAAGTTTTAATTTTCAAACTCAAATTGAAAATTAAGATGCTTAAACTCGGCTTGTCATAATGTGCAAGTTTGAAAACTTGACTATTAAACACAAACAATGAAGTTGCCACCAATTTTTTTCATTAGATGTGATTGACCACCTAGGTAAATCTATCTCCTTAAACAATTACTAAGCTTAACTAAGATTTTCTAAAAAGAATAGGTTCTAGTTTACTAAATAGATCTACGTTCAAGAGTATGGTTATGTAAGGGGAAGATTTTAGCACCCCACAATGCCTATTCTAAAACGGTACCAATTAATCTTATATTATCCTAAAGTGGTATTTGCTAAAAAGGTCTTTTATTATTTTATTTTCTTAAATTTCTTTATTTAAAGTATTGCAAAGAAATTTAAGTTTTTACCATCATTTTGGAAAAATTCTCAAAAAAATCTCTCTTCACCTTAAGAATATCCAAGAATTCCATTTACTTTCTTAGAAAGGCTTTACCATCGAATAGGTTAAAAGTTTTATGAAAACATTTGTTTTATTTCTAATTTTTATTTTTTATGTTATTGAAAATATATCTAAATTTTTCACAATTTGTGTTAATTTAGAAATATTTTCTCATCTATAAATTTCATAGTGCATTAACCATTTGTAATTTCTAAAAATTCTATCATCGAATTTATTTTTATGAATTTATATAAAGTTACACTTTATTTGTGTTTTTTTACTTGAAAATAAACATTTTGTTTTTGTTTTTTACTTGAAAATAAATGTCAATTGTTTTTATAGAAATTTTGATCTAAATTTTCACAATTTGGGACAAAATCAGGAAAAAAAAAATTCTTGCTTGAAAATTTTTAAGAAATAAGCCATTCTTTAACCATTAGAATTTCATCATAGGAACAATTTCCAATTTATTTTCAAATTTTTTTAAAAAATTATATTTTATTTATTATTTGTTTTAAAATAAATATCAATTAATTTTATTGAAATTTTTCTAAAGTTTCTACCATTTGAAATAATTTTAGAAAAATTTTTCACCCAAAAGTTTCTAAGAAATTAACCATTTGTAATTTCTTAGAATTTCATCGTAGGAACAATTTTCTATTTATTTCTAAAATTTTTATAAAACTTACATTTTCTTTATTATTTATTTGAAAATAAATGTCAATTAGTTTTGTTGAAATTTCTTAAAATTTCCACCATTTAGGATACTTTTGGAAAAAATTTTGATTAAGAAATTTCTAAAAAAATTAATCATTTGTAATTCTTTAAAATATCATCTAGATATGATAATTCGTATATTTGTATCATGTAAAATACTGATAATTTATGTATTCGTATAATGTTTTACACAAAAATTATAAGTTACAATTTATATCGATACGAAAATATAAAATATATTTTATTGATTTTATTAAACTTATTTATAGTTTTTACCAAAATATTAAATCGTATCTTTTATTCGTATCGTTTTTGCATCGTATCATCATATCATATTTTAGATTGTCATGATTATCATTCTTGCAATAATTTTCATTTACTTTCAAAACTTTTAATACTTTTATTTTTTACTTTTACTTTTAAATTTATTATTAATGAAATTTTATCAAAATTCTCTGCCATTATGAAGAATTTAAGTAAAAATTTTCAACCAAAACTTTTTAAGAAGTTAGCCATTATTAACCTTAAAAATTTTAATATTGGATTTATTTTTTGTAAAAATATTATACTAACACGATTGAATTAATTATACAAAGAAAAATTAAATTTACAAATTATATGTTCTTTTAATTAATTAAAATGTTATTATTTTATTTTGTAATGTATCAAATAATTAAAATATATCTCTAATTCAAAAAAATAAAATACGTAAAATATATAAATAAATGAATCAAAATAATAAAAACACAAAAACAAAATAAATAAAGGGTTTAGGACATATGGGTTGGGTCGACAAAAGGATTAGCGCGTGAATTCTCCTGCAAGGTTAAAAAGCTGGCCAAGTTTTCTTTAATGCTAACACCGTTTGAAACTCCTTATAAAATGCCTTTTTCAGAATTTTTTTCTTCATTTTTTTCGGAATTCTTTTTCTCGCTCACAGCTTTTTTTTTTTTTTTTCTAACTTCTCTCTTTAAAATAAGAACAATGCAGAAAAATTTTAAAAAAAAAAAAAAAAACTGCATAATTCGGCCACTAAACCCAGTTTCGATGGTTATCTGTCGCCAAGTCCATCGCCCGTCGGTGGTATCCATCTTCGTCGTTGACCGTAAAACCCAAAAAATAGATTTTCGAACGTCCAACCTCTTCGTTTTGATTTCGAACTTAGATTTCTAGAAACGATATTAGAATTAAATAGGTCTAAACCAGAAAATCAATTCTGCCACCAGCTAAAAAGAAGCTCGTCTTTTCGTAAGTTCAAAAACCCAGAAAGACAACCCACCAGCAAACTAAACCTGAAACCCAAAAGCTCTAGGAAAGTAATTGTGTTGATTTTTGCTCTGTGTTTTTTTGTGGTTGCTGTCTTTTCATTCTGTGTTTGTGGCTGTTTATACAGTGGTTTAGAACCAAAAAAAAAACAGGGTTTCAATAAATTGATGAGATCGGATCTGCCACCCTTGATATTTTTTCGTTTTTCTTTCTTTTCTCTTGATTGAGTTCTTTCAAACTTTGCAAATTTTAAGGTTTAATCAATTGAGAAAATTGGATATTCACATTCTGATTATGTTTTTAATCTTCTATTGATTTTTATGATTTCTTCATGATTATATAAATTTCTTCAAGAATTCCATTTCCAAATTTTTCGTTCTTGACTTGCATCTCAAAGTTTTAATTAAAAAAATATACCCCAGACAACTATCTATCTCTACGTATTTATTGTGAAATAGGAGTTATGTAAATATATAAACAATAATTTTATCCAAAACAATAAGCTCAAAAGTAATTTTTTGTTTTTTGTATATTTTTTTGTAATGACCGAATTCAAAATTTAAAAATAAATTATTAGATTGAACCAAAGTTTAAAAAAAAAAAAGATCAATATTGAACTAAAAATTAAAAATAAAATGATCAAAATTAAATCATAAGTTAAAAAAAAATTGACAATGATTGAATTACAAGTCAAAAAATAAAATGATCAATATTGGATCACAATTCAAAAATGAAATGACGAGATTGAATCACAAAACAAAAAATAAAATTATCTGGACTGAACCACAAGTTAAAAAAAAAATGATAGGGAATTAACCATAAATTGAAAAAAGATATGATCGGTACAAAATCATAAATAGAAAAATGAGATGATCGAAACTAAATCATAAGTCAAAAAACGAAATAACAGAGACTAAACCACAAGTCAAAAAATAAAATAATCAAGATTAAATCACAAGTCAAAAAAAGTTATGTCCGGGACTAAACTACAAACTAAAAAATGAAATTACTAGGATTGAGTCACAAGTCAAAAACTGAAATAAATGGAATTAAACCTTAAATTGAAAAACGAAATGACTAAAATGAACCACAAGCTGGAAAATTAAATGATTAGAATTGAACCATAAGTTGAAAAGTAAAATGATCAAAACTGAATCCCAAGTTGAAAAATAAAATAAATGGGACTGAACCCCAAGTTGAAAAATGAGCCACAAGTCAAAAAATGAAATGACCAAGACTAAACTATAAGTCAAAAAATAAAATGGTGTTTTGCAAATGATTTGTTTTTGTTTTTCTAAATTTGGAAACTTTTTTAATGACCATGAGGAAAACAAAGTCAAAAAGGATTTAAATGGAATCAATGTCAATATTTGAAATTATCATGATGTAAATGCTTATTTTGAATGTGTAAATGCAAATATTTGTAACAATGATGCAAAATGCTATTTACCAAAATGCAAATGCAAAATTTTATTTCCATGATGCAAATACCATATACAAATATAAAAAATAGTAACATGTGTCCCAATTGATGGTTTTGTCCGGTTCATGTTTTCTTATTTCTCTATCTCCATTTGAATAATCCAATCTTCACCCTTGTGGACCTTTTTTATCGTTATTTTCAAATTCTTTTTCTTCATGTCTTCATTTTTTTTTGTATGAGTCTACCATTTTAACCTGCTAGTATCAATATCTTTTTAAGTCACATCTCACATATAATTATTCTAAACTCTTCTTCATAGTAATGCAAGATCTCTTATGTCTGTTATCATTTTAGTACTCATCATCATTCAAATTTAGAATCAGCATAATGCATCATAAATTTCCTTTCAAAGATAGACAAGCAAATTATAGGTAAAGATTGAAAATTGAAACAAAGCATTCTCTTATGTAATTAGGAGTAACAATTTGAATGTTAAACAAAAGTGTACAATGAAAAAGCTCAAAGTTTAAGTACGACAATAAAAATACCCATAAAATGAAATTCATATCGTCGTAAATTAATTAATCTAAGATTTCTTTTGAACAATCCATTGATTCGTGTTTGGAATACTTTGGATCAATCTATGACCCCTATCTTGTGAAACTTTTTCATAATCCATTAAAGACTTAGCCCATCTCATGTAATATGCTCATTCACTTAAGTCACATTTTCAATTTTTCAACTTGGATGTCCTTTTTTCAAATCTGGGTTGCACATCCAAGTTTTCAACTTGAACTTTTTTTCTTGATTTTTTTTTCATTTATTTGTTAGGTTTCCTTCACTTTTGTTTGATAATTTCATCATACATTTGAGTTTCAAATTAACCATGAAAGAGCATGTTGGAAAAGGAATCACAATCTTATTAGCCTTTAATAACACCACAAAAATGTCAAGATCCAATAGAGGGTTATTCAATTCAAATTTTCACATTTGATCATATTGAATTTTTGAGGCATGTAAAATTAGGCTAGAGTTAGGATAATGAAAAAGCAAATAAATAGACCTAAAACATATGTTTAAAGGTCACAAATCAAATGATTATTTTCATCATGTGAAGCATCAATGCTGGCATTTTGCTATTTGGTTTTCATTTTTTTTCATTTTTTTTATTCTTGAGAAAAGAATTCAAAAACTTCTTGTAACTTACAAAGTTACCTTTCAATATCAACAAAAATTTTTATTGCCCCTCAAAAATTTCATTGTTCACCTTTGCTTTTTTTTTCAAATAGAGTCCATTTTTGAAATTTGTCCCTAGTGTGAAAGGTGATCTTTGGTTGTGTTTATCAAACAAAAGATCTTTACTAACTCAAAAGGGGTGACTATTTTCTTCTTGAGAAAAATAGTTGAAAGATGGTCTTCCTCATTTCAATTGTGAACACGTTCATTAAAGAGCATTTATTGAAATTTGAAACAATTGTGGGTGATCAACAAAAAGCTACAAGCTTTTATTCAAATGCATGATGTAACTATCAAGCCCATTTTTTTTTCATTTTTTCATAATTGAACAAGCCTTGAAAGACATCCATGTATGATAGTTGATGGATTTCCATTGGATATTTCTTTTTTATCTTAAGAAGTTGGGCCATTCAAAATCACATCCTAGATTTATCTTAATGACAGTCTTCACATTCATTATTTAGGCATTTATAAATGGGTGCAATGAGAACAATAAAGAAAAGGATGCTAATGACAAGAAATGTGATAAAATGCATGTCATTTAAATGATAAAGAGTAAATAAGCGTCTATAGATAGATGATTCCTAATATTCTTAGGCAGAAGCATTTAAGGATTAGTTTGTTGTATCACTTTAAAAAATATTCAAAAGCAAAAATGAAGTTTAATGATGTGTCATTTTTTTCATATCAAAATTTAAAAAACCAAGATACACAGTCAAACATTTCTTACTAACTTCAACTTTTTCTTTCTCCTACCATTTGAATAAGAAACTTTTTGATGGACTTTAAGTTTGATGCAAATTCACTTGCATTGGTTTTTAGTTCCTCTACCAAGGTAGTATTCCAAATTCCAAAGATTTGGAAGAGTATTTCATGGCATTTTTAGTCATTTCCTCATAAGGTTTCATTGTAATCATGTTCTTTTCTTTTTTCAAAAGATTTAATTTCACCAAAGTTCATCATACCTTAGACCTTGTTGTAAAACTCCGTGCAGTGCTTAATGGGAACATCAACAACCTTTCCATGAAACTTGCAAAAATGACTTGAATCAACTTTTGGCTCATCGAACTTCAAAACAATCTTTACCTTGATCATTACATCAAATATCACTTCCATTGGTATCTTGACTTCAATGCTTTTTTTAACCCAACATGCCTTTTCTTCTATTCTGGTATTTGTTTTTGCTTCAATGTGATTTGGTAGTGGGTTTTTAATAACATTTGGATTGTGTTTCTTCTTAAATTTTATATACCTAGCTTAGATAAGTCCAAAAACTTTATGCTTTAATGGCGTGCAATTTTTTGGGGAATAACCTTGGATCCCAAAGTGATAATCACAATAAGTATTCTCATCATACCATTTTAGGTAAAAAAGTTGTAATAGTTTTGAGAAAGTCAGAGTAAGAAGTCAATTTTCAATGAGTTAGGGCAATAGCTGAGTGTATGATATGGGAACATATGTGTCCTTTTTTATTGATATTTGAACCATTTAACTTGTTAGTAGGTCAAGGTGTAGGTGAAAAAAGAGGTTTTACGATAGAGGCTGGTGTTTGGGGTCAAAATTTTGTTAGGTATGCCAGTTGTGCAATTGGTTGTTATGGACAGTGGCTTGGGCAATGAGGTTTAAGGTTGGGTAATGAGGTTGGTAAATTGGAAAATGACAGTATAGAACAAAACCTCCAACTAATTAATTCCTATAAGTCATAGCTTATGCTTCCCCTTTTTTCCTTTTAAGTGCTATTTTTTTTTTGGAATTAAGACAATCATTAGCCTCTATTTTGTTACTTCGATAGCATTCTCAATCATCTCTCTAGCATCACCACATCTACAAAGTCATTATGGCATCACTAACATGGTTGTCATAGTAAGGTGCTTGTAGAGTACTAATGAGCAGCACTATTGTCTTTTTTTAGTAAGAGGTGGCTACACTTGACCAACTAGATCTCTCCACCTATGAATATATTCTTTGAAGCTTTCATTAGTCTTTTTCCCTATTTTATGCAAGGATAACCTATTTGGTGCCAAGTCAGTCATATGCTTGTATTGGGCCAAGAAAGCTCTAGCTAAATCTTTCAAAAGTGAATACAACTTTAATTTAGCATATTATACCACCTTATTACTAACTCTTTCAAATTATCTTGAAAACAATGGATTAAAAACTTCTCATTGTGGGTACGACTAACCATTTTTTGACAAAATGTGTTGATATGAGCTGACGGGTATTTCGTTTCATCATATTTTTCAAAATCAGGAACTTTAAATTTAAAAAAAAGCATCAAATTTGGAACCAAGCTAAATTCATTCACATCAATGTTTTCAAATATGTCCATTCCTTTTACAACTCTCATTATTTCTTCTAATAATGCATACTTTTGTTGTGCTTCATCATCTGACATTTTTCTTTTTTTAGTTTTTCTTTTTCTCTAGATTTATCAAAGTTTGGTACAAAAATGGGATAAACTAGATTAAACCCTAAGTTCAAGCCAAATTGACCCTAGTTTTGCAATTGACTTGTAGATAGGCTAACAAAAGAATAATATTATCCTTCCACTGGTGGTGCCATTTGTGGATATACCCCTTGGGATGTTTAGGTTTGAAGTGAATGACCCCTAGTGGGTATGGAAGATCTTCTCTAATATGATTATTTTAAGGTTGAGACTTTTCTTTTATGATAAGGTCTCGGGCAACTCATTTCCCTTTAACCAAGTTTATCATCATCTCTATCATCTTGGTCATTTGGTCTCTTAATTCCTCTTAAGATTTGATCAACTATTCCTACAATTATTGTTGCATTCCTTCCAATCTTTCTATTCATGCTAAATATTCATTTTCCATATTTTTGGCTTAAAGTTAGGGGTTGTAATGATGATAGATCGATTACCTCAAACTTCTTATTGTTTTATCTATTCTGACACCTTCGGAGTTTATTTACCAAGAATTAGGAACACATTTTATTTTGGAAATCATGCTATAAAAAGAAAGATTATAAAGATCATCTTAACATGCCAGTGAGATGTTAAAAATCTTTTTCACAAATAGGCATAAGATGATATATATATATATATATATATAAATATATGATGAATGTACGTTGATAAAATGATGCAATGATATTGTTAGCCTTGAATTGACCCTTATTTTGAAATGACAAAACATTAAGCTAAATAAGCTTGATCAAGATTTTGAAAAAGATTTATTTAGTACATGTTTTTAAATTTTATATTTTGGTACTAAATAAATAATATGATTTTCAAAGTTTAAACAAACCTTTCTTGGTTTCATATTTCTCAAACCAAATCCATTTTTAAAAATTATTTATTTGAGCTTAAATGAAAGTCCAATTGTTGTTTTTAAAGTGAATTTATTCATTTTGGACTTAATACAATTTTCTTAATATTGGTTTTGAGAAATAGATTAACTTTAGAAAGTTATTTTACAAGAACAAAGTTTTTTAATATGGAACTTATTTTATGTTTTTGTATTAATTCACAAAGTTTTAATATTTAAATTTTATTTGGTTGGAAAGCTTTTTAAGTTTACTTTCTAATGGATTAAACAAAATCAAAATCTAAATTTTCTAAGAAAAAATTTTGAATTTTTACTAGACACTCTACAATTGTCTAAAAATTGCATAAGGGATAATTTTGAAAATTTACTATAACTCATACATAGTGAATTAGGTGATGAACTTTATGTGGATAGAAAGCCTTTAAGTCTAGCTTCTAAATCTTTAAACAGTTTGTGATTTGGATTTGTATAACTCATGTTATGATCAAATTAGTGAGTATAGTACAAAATGGGAAACAACTACCCAGCTTGGACAAGATCAATTCCCTTAGGGAAGGGATCGATAGCTTTTTTATCCAGAAACATATTTTTTGTTGCAATGGCAAGAAGGGATCGATCACCCTATGTAGGGGATCGATCACCCCCTTAACCAATTGATCCTTTACAAAAAGGGATCGATCAATTAGGCCATTTTCAAGCTCAAATTGGTTCAAAACATGAACCAATCGATCCCCTCATGGAAGAGATCAATTGGGTCTAGGCAAAGACATCTCCAACACCTACTTTAATTTCCCATGCATTTTCAATAGCTATTTCCTTAATTTCTCTATAAATTGGGCACTCCAACACACCCAAAGGTTGATGAATCAAGAGAACAAGCCAACAAGCCATATTTTCATTCTCTCAAATAATCAAGAGTTTTTAGAGCTTCAAAGTCTATATCTTTGTATTTATTGTATCCAAATTATTTTTGTTGTTCATTCATCATTATCTTGTACTTAAACTTAGTAAACACTTAGCTTTAGAGAGGTTGTTCTATTGTTTGTAAAATTACCTTTGATATACAAGGGTGGAAAAGAATAAGAGGTGAGGTATCCTCTTTAGAGCTTTGTAGTGAGATTGGGATAATACTACAAAAGGTAGAGGTTTCTATCTTAAGCTTTAGAAAGAAAAAGATAGGTTGTAATTTTCATTTCAAGAATAGTGGATTGAAGCCTTGATGTGAACAACTAAGAAAAGAAAATGTAGGTGCCTTGTGAAGAAGGATCGAACCTCTATAAATCATTGTGTTTGATTTATAGCCCTATCTCCCTATAATTTATTATTATTTATATTTGATTTTTGATTCATTAATTGTTATTTTTTGTATTATATTTTCATCAAAAGTGCTTATTGTTTTAATTTTCATTCAACTATATTGAAATCATCGTTTGAAAACTTTTTGGAGAAATCCAATTCACCCCTCTTTTGGATCACCATCTCACAAAAAAGGCTAACAATTGGTATCAGAGCTTTGGCCTTTTTTTGTAGGTTTAACCACCTCGAGTAAAAATCTTATGGCTCAATTTTGGTTCCAAGATAGTAAGCAAGCCTTTAAAGCTCCTATGATTGATAAATTTGAATTTTATGAATAGAGAAGGAGGATAAAGATGTTCATAATGGCCCAAGATTTTAGAGCCTAGAATGTGGTTGAAAAAGGGCTTGAAATTCCTTCAAATGATGCAAACTATATGAGGTAAGTAATGGATGATGCCAAGGCCAAGTGCTTACTATATGGAGCTCTTGACTCCCAGAAATTCAACTTGGTATCAAAGTGTCTAACCTCAAATGAGATATAGGAGAAATTGGATGAAATACATGAAAGACAACAATCCAATCGAAATGCATCATGTCTCATGGCTCTTGAAAATCCAGAGGTAACTTCTAATTCTATTAATTCAAATTCATATGCTTTTGATGAATTGCAAGATTTTTACAATAAGCTATATCTTGAATATGAATCAATGAAGAGGAAATATAAGAAAATGATTTCAAAGTTGAATGTAGAGAATAAGTTTTTAATTAATGCAAAAAATGTTTTGGAAAAAAAAATGAAAAATTGAAAATAGATTTTGAAACCTCTCAAAATAGGTATGACATTTTAAAAAAGAAAAATTTTGATTTGAAAAGGAAATTTGATGTTTTGATGAATGAAAAACAAGAGTTTTTAGATAAAAGTTTATGTGCTAAAATGATTAAATGCAATTTTTGTAATTTTCATGGTCATACTATACATACTTGTCATATTAAAAAAAAAGTTCCATTTAGAATTAGGTAAGTATGGGTTTCTAAAGGAACAAGAGACTTGCTCACTAACTTTCAACGACCCAAAGCAATTTGCGTACCAAAAATCAAATGAGATTGTATCTTGTAGGTGTGCTAGAGTAAAGAGCCACAATGTGAGATTGAAGATTGAATACTCTAGACACACAATGGAGATGGGTAACCTCTAAACTTTATTTGAAGAGAATTTGAATTTAGTTACCTATTCTTGATGAAATTTGAATGCTTGATTGATTATACAAAATTTGGTTGACATTGATAACAAGACATATGTTGCATAATCGTATAAAAAAATGTGAGCTTGAATTGAATATGTATTTATTTTGCTCTTAAGTATGTTTGAGTTGCTTGTTGAAATTAATTGTGATATAAAACTTTTCTAAATGGTTTGAAGAACTTAAATGTGTGTTTAAACATATTTGCCTTTCTTAATAGCTTTTTTCAAGGAAATATGGGGATTAAGAGCTGACTTTTTTATTTCCTTGTTTCTAATGCCAAATGACCACTTGAACAACTTTTTTTTGTCATTTGAAATTTGTTGTAATGGTTCAAGTTGGTTAAAAATGAGCTTGACTAGTTTTGAGATTTATTAAGGTATTTTTCAAGCAAAAATGAGTTTTAAAGTGCAAAAATCAAAATCCTAAACCTATTAAGCTTTGAATGATTTATCCTATGGTATTTTGCATAAATATACTTGTTTGAATGATTTTGGCATGATGGAAATGATTTTGGTGACTTTTATGCATATTGATTTGTAATTGTTGAACATGCTTATATGACCATGTTGATTAAAATTACTCAATTTGTTCTCAATGCTTGGATAGTGTGAAATTTTTTTTGTTATATTTTAAATTGTTATAACTCTTGATTTGTGAATTGATAAACATCTTGTGCTTAAGTGATATATATTGATTCTTTGTTCATCTATATTTTTGGTCAAGGTATGTACTCATATGATAATTGATTCAACTTGACCTTAATACTTGTGATTCAAAAGTGCTTAAATTGTTTATTTCTTAATTTGTGAAATACCTTTATGATGTTCTTGCTTTTGTGCTTAAATCATAAATATTGATGTTTGATTGTTCATCTTTTGATTTTTTAATAGTCTTGAAATATGCTTTAATTCTTTATCCTTATTAATTCAAGATTAATTTCTTCTTTTGTGATTGATGAATTAATGAACATTATGTGCTTAAATGGAATATATTGATTCTTGGTTCATATCTAGTCTTGGTCAACATATATGCTTGTATGATCATTAATTCAATTTGACCTTAATGCTTATGGTTTAAAATACTTGAATTGTTTATCTTTTGATTGTGAAAGATATTTTGTGAAATATGCTTATTTTTGTGCTTAAATGTTATTATTGATTTTGTGAAATATTTTGGATCTTTGTGCTCAATTGATATATCTCTTGATTTGTGATTTTGAATATGATGAACTACTTGTTTATAAATGAAATATATTGTTAGTTCATCTATTGTTCTTGTCAAGTGTATGCTTAGGTGATAAATGTTACTTATCTTTACTTGACATGCTTGCAACATGACTTAAGTAAATGAATTTTTTATGATGCTTATTTTTAGCTTAAGTCATTATTGATTATGGCTTATAATTTGTGCAGACATATTTATGTTTTTGTGATAAAATTCTCTTGAATATGTTTTTGATAAAAAATATGTCTTTCTTGAGTATTTTTTAATTCTATAGGGCCTCAAATTGGTTTTGACATATTCTTTGGTGATTTCTTGAACATAGATAATATTGAATATGTCTATTTTGTGTTCATGAATGATCCAAAAAAATTTTTTGATTTTTACACATTACATGAGAACTTTTGCTTCAGTACCATTCTTGTGCTATTTGATATTTAAATTGATATATGGCCTCTAGCTTAAGTATATAGCTCCCTTGCAATTGGCAACTTGTGCTTAGTGAATAAATTTTCTTTTGCCTATAATGACTTAGAATATGGAATTGTTTTCTAACAAGTGGTATAATTTTTATCAATTGATATTCTTAATGCTATTAATGAACATTTTTTTGTCAAGAATATTTTTTAAGTCTATGCCATGAAAACTAGAAGTAAGTATGAATGAGCCTACAATTTTGAAATTTCAAGTATAGCGAGCAAAGCATGTCATCCTCATCAATCAAGCCTAGTTTTGCTCAAATGAAATGGATTGGAGAATTAAAAGTCAAATGAGCACAACAACAAAGCTTGGCATGGATGAAGGCAAATGTATCAATTTTATGATATGATATATGAGTTTGAGTACATATACATATACATGCTTGCTTTAATATGTGTAAATATATGATTTTGTGAACACATTGCACAAATTAATCACCAAGCTACTTCATAGATATTGTTCTAATTTTTTTTTTTTGAAAGCTTGGATTGATTAATTCACCTCCATTGATATTCATGCCTAGTTCTTAATTGCTTTGATGAGATTGATAGTTTCAATGCATGAATATTTGGTCAATGCATGAATCCTTGAACATCGATATGAGTTAAATTGATTGATTTCTTTATATATGTTCATTGATTGAGTCCATTGAGATAGCATGTACCATATTGTGTCTAAAGGTTTGCATTCTTTTTGGTATATTGGTGTATGTGATTTGAAATATTTTTGCATATGCTTGTATGATTTTGATTGAAATATATATTTAGATACTTGAATATGTTTAGATTAAGTTCATTACTATGCATTGAAATAATTTGAAATATATTTGAATAATTATGCTTTCTTTATTTCTTTGCTATAGCATATGTGCACATCATGTTTGGAAAATCATGCTTATATAATCTTTGTTAAGACATGATGATTGAACCTTATTGCTCATTAGTATTCATGCTTTATTAAATACATATGAGTTTTTGGTTCTTGTTTGAATAGGATAGCTTATGAAAGATTCTATTATCATTTATGCATATATTGAATAAATCTTTAATATGCTTGAAGTATGTGTGCTCTATGAAAGTTGTTGAATAAAATTACTAACAATTGGTAACAATTTATATCAAAATTGCTAAAGAATTTTTTTAACTTTTATAGACACTTGTTTATGTGCCTATCCTTGATATAGCTTATACCTTTCATGCAAAATTGTGTGTGCCTTAAATTGATTAATCCTTATTTTGAAAAGGAGGAGAAATTTTAGAATACAATTTTACTTGATTTGTTTTGTGATAACAATTGGTATACTTTATCATTACATATCCATAACAATTGGTATGAGCTTGTATGCATGTGCTTAAATTTATGCTTAATTGCTATTGATGTTTTAAGTTCTAAGCACATCTTATCCTAACATAATTTATGAGTAGATTGCATATCATTCATTATCCTTTGCTCATAAATTTCATGTAGTAAATTTGATGACTTGTGCTAAAATGCTAAAATTGGATACACTTATGCTTTCGTGCTTGAATACATGTATGTGAACTTCATTGTGCATATTACACTTGATTATATGCATTCAAAATACTCTTGATATTATTGGTCTCAAGCATTTTGTCCTATGCCTTGAATTGGTCTCTCTTTCTTTTGAAATGACAAAAAAGGGGAGAGAGTTTAGAGATATTTCTTTTTGCATGCTTATTGCAATTGATATAAGAGTTTAAACATTTGGTATAAAGAGCATTAACAAAAAGGAGGAGAAATGTTTCATGAATATATTTGTTAATGATGCCTCGTTGTGTTTATTTGCTCATTAATATGCTCATACCTTTTTGCTCTGACAAAAAGGGGAAGAAATATCATATGGACAAATTTGCTTGTGTTTGACATGCATATGTTTGATTATGCTTATTTGATATATTTGACTAACATATGTTTGTTGAGTTGTGTTGGATTAAGATGCATAAATTGAGGGGGAATTTTGTCATGCATTGCTTAAGGGGGAGTTTTTCAAAAAGCTTTTCAAAATCTTAAATGTTTCAAAGAAAGTTTTTCATCAAGCAAATTTATCTTTAAGTTTTGTCATATCAAAAAGGGTGAGATTGTTAGCCTTAAATTGACCCTTATTTTGAAATGACAAAATATTAAGCTAAATAAGCTTGATCAAGATTTTGAAAAAGATTTATTTAGTACATGTTTTTAAATTTTATATTTTGGTACTAAATAAATAATATAATTTTCAAAGTTTAAACGAACCTTTCTTGGTTTCATATTTCTCAAACCAAATCCATCTTTAAAGAGTATTTATTTGAGCTTAAATGAAAGTCCTATTGTTGTTTTTAAAATGAATTTATTCATTTTGGACTTAACACAATTTTAATAATATTGGTTTTGAGAACACAAGAGGTAATTTTGAAAATTCACTATAATTCATACACAGTGAATTAGGTGATGACTTTATGTTGATAGAAAGCCCTTTAAGTCTAGTTTCTAAATCTTTTAAACAGTTTGTGATTTGGATTTGTATAACTCAAGTTATGATCAAATTAATGAGTAGAGTACAAAATGAGAAACAACCACCCAGTTTGGACAGGGTCGATTCCCTTAGGGAAGGGATTGATTGCTTTTTTATTCAGAAATGAATTTTCTATTGAAAATGGCAAGAAGGGATCGATCACCCTCTTAACCAATCGATCCCCTACAAAAAGGGATCGATCAGTTAGGCTATTTTCAAGTGCAAATTGATTTGAAACATGAACCAATCGATCCCCTTATGGAAGGGATCGATTGGGTCTGGGCAAAGACATCTCCAATGGTTATTTTATCAAGCTTTCAACGGCTACTTTCACTTCCTAAGCATTCCCAACAGCTATTTCCTCAATTTCTCTATAAATTGGGCACTCCAACACACTAAAAAGGTTGATGAATCAAGAGAACAAAATCCAACAAGCTATATTTTTATTCTCTCAAATAATTAAGAGTTTTTAGAGCTTCAAAGTCTATATCTTTGTATTTATTGTATCCAAATTATTTTGTTGTTCATTCATCATTTTCTTGTACTTAAACTTAGCAAACACTTAGCCTTAGAGAGGTTGTTCTATTGTTTGCAAAATTACCTTTGATATACAAGGGTAAAAGAGAATAAGAGGTGAAAGCTTTGTAGTGAGATTGGGTATAATACTACAAAGGGTAGAGGTTTTCTATCTTAAGCCTTAGAAAGAAAAATATATGTTGTAATTTTCAATTCAAGAATAGTGGATTGAAGCCTTGGTGTTGACAACCAAAAAGAGAGAACGTAGGTGTCTTGTGAAGAAGAACTGAACCTCTATAAATCATTGTGTTTGATTTCTCTACTCCTATCTCCTCATAATTTATTGTTGTTTATATTTGATTTTAGGTTCATTAATTGTTATTGTTTGCATTATATTTTCATCAAAAGTGCTTATTGTTTTAATTTTCATTCAACTATATTGAAATCATTATTTCGAAAAATTTGAAGAAATCCAATTCATCCCCCTCTTGAATCACCATCTCACCTAAAAAGCTAACAGATATGTATGAAGTGATGTAAAATACAAAGATGCTTTAAAATATACATACATTGCCCAAATAAAGGTTAAATACAAAAATAGCCTTTATACTATATACTTTTTGTTAGTTTGATACCTATAGAAATAAAATTCTCGCTTTGGTACCCAAACTTTCATTCTGTCAAGTGCTTTGGTACTTCAAACCAACAATGCTAGTCAAGTTGCTTATATGGCACTAATATCCAATAAAATAAATGTGGCATAAATGTCCACCACATCATCTACCTTCCACATCAACATTTAAATAAAAATAAAAAATTTTTAAAAATATATTTTTATTTATAATTAAAATAAATGAGAAAGGGAAATAATTGGGAAAAAGAGAAAATAAAAACAAGAATGAGGAAAGAGAAAGGTGAAAAGGGGGAAAAAGAAGGCAAGGGTGCCACCACTAGCTAGACCAAGGCCAGATCAAGGCTGGTTTGCCTCAGACTTGATAGGTCAACATCTATCCACTAGGTCCAAGGTAGACTAACCAAATCCAACCTTAGATTGGCTAGCGACACCATTTCTTCCCCCTTTTTCTCTTTTTCCTCATTCTTTATTTCTTTTTACCTAATTTTTTCCTTTTATTTTTAAATTTTTTTTAAATCAAATTTGATTTTTTTAATTTTTAAAAGTTTTACTAACATGGTAATAATTGGACATTTATGACATATGGCATGACTTTTTTGAGTATTCATATTATGTTAACCACTTAATTGATAATAACAGTGCGAAATATCAAAATACTTAACAGAATGACAATTGAAGTACCAAAGTGAAAATCTTATTTCTTTAGATACAAATTGATAAATGATGTATAGTATAAGGGTTATTTTACATATTAACCCTTTAAAAAATGCAAAATGCAACAAAAGATTAAAGAAAAGAAACTTCTAATTTATTTCTTTTCTTTTTAATTTTTAATTTTTTTCAAACCATTTTATCAATTATAACGACTGAGAAGATTCAAATATAAAAGAATGTGAGCAAGACATGTTCATTCATGTGTCCAAACTTTAGGTTATTCTCTAAACGATAGGTAGGAATGGCTCTATCCAAGGTTGGCCTATGCTGGCTAGGGTGTTTCATTAAGCTAAAAAGGTTTCCAAATGGTTCATTACTGTCATCCATAATAGATTAATAAGTCACTATAATCCTTACCCATCAGAGGCTACAAATAAAAAAGTTAAATTTGAGTGGTAGTATTTCACTAGCCATTACGAAAATTATTATCTCACAATAGCATAAGTACTTTACTCTATCCTAAAAGTAGCAAAGCTCAAGTGTAAGGCTTCTATATGCATATAAATGTATAGTGTGTGTGCATACATATGTAGTGTGTGCGAAGGAACAAACTTTTAAAAATTCCTCACAAAAAAAATGAATGAATGAATGAATAAATAAATAAATGAAAGAAAATTAACAAAATATCAGTTAATATACATTAAAAAGAATTCAAGACTATTTAACCAAGACTTAAGATTTTATAAAATTAATTACCGGCTTGACTCTCGAATAGTCTTTGGTGGAGTCATCAAATTGTCATAACATGTAAATCTAAGAACTCATATACTAAACACAAATAATGATGTAGCCACCAATCATTTTTATTAGATGTGATGGGCTACCTAGATGAATATATTCTTTTCAAAAAAATTCTCAAGCTTAATTAAGGTTCCTTGAAAGAATAGATTCTGATAAACTAAATAGAATTAGACTTGGGAGTATGGCTACGTAAAAGGAAGATATTAGCACCTCTACAATATTCATTTAAAAATGGTATCAATTAATTTTATATTATCCTAAAGTGGTCTTCGTAGAAAGGTTATTTTCTTAAATTTAATTATTTAAAGTATTGAAAACAAATTTTAGTTTTTGTTGCCATTCTAATAAAATTTCTAAAAACCTTCTTTTTGCTATTGGATGGATTAAAAATTTTATGAAAAAGTTTGTTTTTATATATAATTTTTTTATTTTTTATTTTTTTGAAATATATCTATACTTTTTACCATTTAGGTTAATTTAGAAATTATTTCTTATCAAAATTTCTTAAAAAAATCACTTGTTTATGATTTCTAAAAATTTTAATCATCATATTTATTTTTATAAATTTATATAAAGTTACATTTTATTTTTGTTTTTTACTTAATAATAAATATCAATTATTATTATTGAAATTTTTATATAAATTCTCCATCATTTGGTTAAATTTAGAAAAAAAAAATCTTACATAAAATTTTGTAAGAAATCAGCAATTATTGACCTTTAGAATTTCATTATAGGAACAATGTCCAATTTATTTTCAAAATTTTTAAAAAGTTACATTTTATTTATTATTTGTTCGAAAATAAATGTTAATTAATATTATTAAAATTTTTTTAAAATTTTTCACAATTTGGTATACTTTTAGAAAAATTTCTTACGTAAACATTTTTAAAAAGTTAATCATTTTTAATTTTTTTGACTTTAATCGTAAGAAAATTTTCCCATTTATTTTCAAAAGTTTATAAAAATTACATTATATTTATAATTTATTTGAAAATAAATGATAATTAGTTTTATTGAAATTTCCTAAATTTTTCACTATTTAAGACCTTTTAAAAAAATTTTCCACCTATAAATTTTTTATAAAATTAATCATTTATGATTTCTTAAAATTTTATCATTGAAAAAATTTTCATTTATTTTCAAAACTTTATTATATTTTTATTTTTTACTTTTATTTTAAAATTTATTATTATTAAAATTTTATCTAAATTCTTTTCAGGAGAATTTAAATAAAAATTTTCACATAAAATTTTTCGAAAAGTTATCTTTTTTAACTTCTTTTCTTCGATTCATGTTTTGAAATAAATTATTATATTTACATGATTAAATTAATTATATAAAGAAAAATTAAAATTAAAAATTATATATTTTTTATCGTAACGATTTTGTGTCCGCCTGACGAATTTGAAAACGAAATAAAAAATAACGGAGTCACCACCAATATTTTTTGGCTAGGTGCGATTGGCCACATACTAAAGCATATCCTTTTAATAAAGTTTTAAAATTGGTTAAAATTTATTAAAAAGATAATTTTACGATCTGCGAAACAGTCTGGGTTCGGGAGTCAGTTACTCGTAGGGAAAGATTAGCACCCCCACAGTGACCGTTAAAAATAGTACCAATTAACGTGTTATCCTTTGATTTTGATAAAAATAATCCAATTTTCGATGTTTAAAAAATAATTTCCTTGATTTTTTATTTATTAGAAAAATATTTGTATTCTCGAGAAAAATAAATTAAAACATTTTTATTGAAATAATTCTTAAAATGTTCAAGTACGTTGATAACATTAGAAGAACTTTTTCTCACCTAGAGATTTATTAGGCATCGCTTCTCGGAATACCTTAGAATCTTATCATCGGAGGCTCAAATTTACTTTTCGTAAAAAATGTCGTGCATGAAATGCAAAATGTTACCATGTTGATGCACACATTTTATTCTTCTTTGTTAGAAATTTTATTAATTATTTTATTAATATTTATTTTTAATTGAAATTTTGAAGAAAAAGAAATTTAATTATATTGAATATTTTCTATAAATATTCCAATATACTGGTAATATTTTATAAAAAATCTTCTCACCTAGAGATTTCTTAAAGCATCTCTACTCGGAATACTTTTAGAATCCCATCATCAGATAAATTTTTTTTCTTCTCATTTTTATTACTTATATTTTTAATTTATTAATCAATTTTTATTTATTACTTAAAAAAAAGAAAAATATTTTTGTATTGAAAATTTTTTTATAAATACTCCAATACATTGGTAGTATTTTAAAAAAAATCTTCTTACCTAGAGATTTCGTAGGCATCACTACTCGGAATACCTTTGAATCTCATCGTCGAAAAAAAAATTTCTTTTTCCTACATTTTTTATTAGTTTAGCATTATTATTAAATTTATTTTTTTTATTTTTAAAATTTATTTAAAAATTAATAGAATTAAAAAAAATTTAACCACATATTTCATTATTTAATCTAATAAATATAAATATTTTAATATGCATAAATATTAATAAAATAATATATATAAAATAAAAAAATTCAAAAAAAAAATTTTTTACCTGAATCGAACTGATCAACGGTCCGGTCAATGTGTGGTTCAGTCCGATAGTTCGATCTGGTGTCAGCGGTTCGGTTCTGATTTGAGTTGGGTTCAGCAGTTCGATTCTGGTTCAGTCAGACCGGTCAGAAGTTGATGAAGAAAGCGAGTCGCAGGTCGGGTGACGCACCCCGAGTCGGGTCACAAGTTGACGCGCAGATCCTGGGTGCTTAAAATGACGTCGTTTTGGGCATTTATTAAAATGGAGTCATTTTGGCTATTAGCCTTTTATATAAAAGTTAAAATTTTTTTTTCATTCATTTTTTCTTTCCAGAAGAAAAAAAATTATCTTCTTTTTTTTCTCTGCCAAACACAAATGGCCGGTCGACCGTGCCTCTGTCGTCATCGTCGCCTTTCGTCAATCGTCGGTGATCAAAAAATTTTCAAAAAACACCAAAATATTTTCTTCGATTCCCTGAACCCAAATTTGATCTCCGTTTTACTAAAAGAAAACCCAAACGGCCTAGATCTGTTCTTAAGCTTTCGGTTAAACCTTTTTTTTTGTATTCTGACTTCCTCTCTTTTTTTTTTAAACTGACTTTATTTTTTCTTTGTGGAGGAAGTTTCTCGGCACTAGGTTCCTCCCTACGGGGAGGACTGTTGATTTTTTTTTTGAGTTTTTTTTTTTGCAGAATCTCTCATCCTCTATTTTTTTTGTTTGGCTGGAGCTCTATTTATAGAGCTTCGACCGTGCGTGTGCTTAAAGGAAGGGCACATGGCTCGACATGGGGTGTAAGCACGAGCCCCATGCCTCTTTTATTTGTTTTTGGTAATATCTGACAGTAGTAAAATTGAGCAACGATATGGGTGGTAGAGCATGGATGGTAGGATAAGGTGAGGGGTGGGTAGTAAGGTATAGTGGCAGTGGTGCCATCCTCGATTTTTTTTTGTTTTATTTTTTATTTTTTTATTTTTTTTGGTATTTTGTATTGTTTTTTTATATTTTTTTTTATTCTGTATTTTTGTTTAATGTTTATTATTGTATTTAATAATCTTTTTATTATCTTATTTATTTAATAAAAAATAGTAAAATTATCAAAGACAAATTTGATGTCAACATTTTTTATTAATTAAAATTTGTATTTTATCTTTTAATGTGTCAAATTAAAATATATCTCTAATTAAAAAATTATATAAAAAATAGATGGATCAAAATAGTAAAAACTTAGAAACAAAATAAATAAATAAAAATCTAAGACTTAGGGGTCGGGTCGACAAAAATATTAGCGCGCCGATCATCCTGCAGATTAAAGCTGACTGAGTTTCCCTTGATGCTAATTCTTTCTCTTTACCTGCTTTTCTCTAACTATTCTCTTCAAAATAAGAACAATGTCGAAAAATTCAAAGAACTCCAAAATTTGACGCCTAAACTCAATTTCCGATGGTTCTCCGCGGCCAAGTCCGCCGTCTGTCATCGGTCTCCGCCTTCGCTGTGACTGTAAAACCCAAAAAATAGATTTCCGAACCCTTTCATGATTTCGAACTTAGATTTCTAGAAAAGATTTTAGAATTAAATATATCTAAACCCGAAAGTCACTTTTGCAACCACCAAAATTCGTCCTTTCGCTACCTTTGAAAGAAACTCCGCTATTCGCATGTCTAAAAATCCAAAAAGACAACCCACAAGCGAACTAAACCCGGAACCCCATAAGCTCTTCGAAAAAAAAACTGTGTTTATTTTTGCTGCTGTGTATTGTGGTTCTATTCAGGCTATCTGTGTGGTGGCTGTCCCTTCATTCCATGTTTGTGACTTTATATAGTCGTTTAGAACCAGAAAAATTAAGGTTTCAATGAATTGATGAGCTCGCAGACTCGATTTTGATTTTATTCCCTTCACTTTGTCGTTTTTCTTTCTTTTCTATTCATGTTTCTTTATTGAAATCTTTCAAATTTTGCAAAATTTTAAGATTTAATCAATTGGTAGAATCGAATATTCAATTTCTGATTATGTTTTTAAGTTTCCACTGATTTTTTAATGATTTTTTCATGATTCTTTAAATTTCTCCAAGGATTCCTTTTCCTAAATTTTCATTTTTTCTTGATTTTCGGCCTTCCAAATGTTAAAAAAGAACTCATCCTATTCCCCAATTTTTCTTTTTGTAAACATTTGACTTTTATTAGTTTTTTTTTTTTTTTTTTTGGCCTTTTTTTAATTTCTATTTTTTAATTTTTCGGATTTTCGAAATTAAGGAGAAAAAAATGAAAAGAAAATAAAAGGAAATAACCAAAATAAATTAAAGAATAAAAGAAAAAAAAAAGGGGGATATTCTTATTTGAGCTTTAAAGCCCAATCATAAATTTGGGCCCAAGACCAAACATGGCTAACTCACTAAAGCCCAAACAACATATAAATTGTCCAAAACGAATTCCACAGTTCAAAAGCAATTTTTGGATCAATATTTAATCCAATTCAAATTAAAATCTAAATTGATCAAAAGATTAAAAACAAGTCCAATCATGAAATTTTAATTAAAAAAATATATTCAGAAAAAATTAGGTGTTTATATAGCTTACTTGATAAATCAAGTTGATTGAGCTCAATTTCAAATAAAAAATAATTAAATTAAATTCAAATTTTATCTAAATCAAATCTAAATAAAATACATATATCATTTACCTCATCATATTGCTTCTATTGCCCATGGAAATATCACATTTCTTGGAATGTGTCGTACCATAACTTTAATCCCATTCCCCAAAATTAAAATCCCAAGACTGTGAGCCATAATCACATGCCAAACGCCACCACGAGTTTAGATAAGGAAAAATTATAATAATTTCTTTTGTAGAAATTGAATTAATTTAAATCCAAAATTATTGTTCAAGGAATCCATTGAAGAGTACGGAATTGCAGGACCACGATTGCACAAGGGGCGAAAATTTGGGGCCTTTTTTTGCCTTTGGGCTAGAAATTGTTAGATCAATCGGAATTTGTTCTCCCTAAAGCCTAGTAAGCAGTTGGACCAAGAAATCAGACCCAAAAAATAATTATTATTATTATTATTATAAAAAAAAAAAAAAAAAGATTGCCGAGTGAAGGCTAAAATCACAAAGCTCAAAAAGGCGAGTGAAGGTGAGAACTGAGATCCCCAAATTGGCGAGTGAGAGAGAAAGCGAGTGGCAATTCAAACCCCGCAAGAAGGAAACCCTAATCCCCAATTCCCTACGCGCCTTAACCCCACTCGCCTTCGGTTTCCGCAGAATCATCACTCATGCTATTTCACCTCCACTTCAGGTTTCTCTCTCTTTCTCAACTATTTCCTTTTCAAATTTGCCTTTTGAAGATTGACAATTTCCCTGTTCTTTTTCTTTTCGAATTCGATCGACCAAACAAATTTTCTTTTTTACTTTTGTTTTAATATTAATATATGCTGAAATCTTCACAATTATCGTGTTGTATTAATATTTTTGTTTTTGGCTGATGAATTATCGTGGTTCATCTCTTTCTCTCGGCAATGTGATTCAAAGCGAGTTGGAATGGATATTAGTTTGCTGATAAAAGAATCATTTTGTTGATGTTATAATCATTTGCCTGCTGAATTTTATTATCTAATTTATGACTATGACTCTTAAATTTTAATCTTTCTGTTCTTCTTGAAATGCCCATCTTATATGGAATTTGTTTCCTTTTGATATATGTATATCCAGCATTAGTCAAGAGTTGTAGAGTACTTGAGTTTGTTTTTCTCTTGTCATAATCGGATGGGTTTTTAATATTGACATGATGTGATCTTTCTTTCGACCTTCTTTTCAGGTTCAATCAGAGAAACAGTTGGTTGAAGTAAATAAGTTTCAATCATGGACATAGATCTTAGGTTAACTTCTGGTGAACATTGTAAGGAAGATGAAGAAGCAAATGGAATTGATAATATGTTAGATGGTGATGAAAAACTGCATCATGGAGTGGTTCAGGCTGGAAATGTTGCTGATGTAGGAGAGGATGTACGTGCTGAAGATGTTGGGGAAATGAATTCTTCTGCTGTGGATACAAATCTTGAGCCACTTTCTGGTATGGAGTTTGAATCACATGGGGAAGCATATTCTTTTTATCAGGAATATGCTCGCTCTATGGGATTCAACACTGCTATACAAAATAGCCGTCGTTCCAAAACATCAAGAGAATTTATTGATGCAAAATTTGCCTGTTCTAGATACGGGACCAAGCGGGAATATGACAAATCCTTTAACCGGCCACGTGCCAGACAAAGCAAGCAAGACCCTGAAAATACAACTGGTCGGCGATCATGCTCGAAGACGGATTGTAAAGCAAGCCTGCATGTCAAGAGAAGGCCTGATGGAAAATGGGTTGTACATAGTTTTGTGAAAGAACATAACCATGAACTTTTACCGGCCCAAGCTGTCAGTGAACAGACCAGAATGATGTATGCTGCAATGGCTAGACAATTCGCTGAATATAAAAACGTTGTTGGTCTGAAGAGTGATCCCAAAAATCCATTTGACAAAGGTCGAAATTTGGCATTTGAAGCTGGAGATGTTAAGATTTTGCTTGAATTTTTTACTCACATGCAAAACATAAATCCAAACTTCTTTTATGCAATAGACCTTGGTGAAGATCAACGTCTGAAAAGTTTGTTTTGGGTTGATGCAAAGAGTAGACATGATTACAGTTATTTCTGTGATGTTGTGTCTTTTGATACCACTTATGTCAGAAACAAATATAAAATGCCTCTTGCGCTATTTATTGGAGTGAACCACCATTACCAGTTCATGCCACTTGGATGTGCACTGGTATCAGATGACAGTGCAGCAACATTTTCTTGGCTAATGCAGACATGGCTGAGAGCGATGGGTGGACAATCTCCTAGAGTTATAATCACCGACCAAGACAGAACTGTGAAATCAGTTGTTGAGGAAATCTTTCCAGATACTCATCATTGTTTCTTTCTATGGCATGTATTGGGAAAGGTTTCCGAGAATCTTGGTCATGTAATCAAACAGCACGGAAACTTTATGGCAAAATTTGAGAAATGCATCTACAGGTCATGGACGGAGGAAGAATTTGCCAAAAGGTGGTGGAAAATTCTTGATAGATTTGAACTCAAAGATGATGAATGGATGAAATTGTTGTATGAAGACTGCAAAAAGTGGGTGCCAATCTATATAATGGATGTTTTGTTGGCAGGGATGTCTACGGTTCAGAGATCTGAGAGTGTAAGCTCATTCTTTGACAAGTATGTACATAAGAAGACCACGGTGCAAGAGTTTTTGAAGCAGTATGAAGCAATTTTACAAGATAGGTATGAAGAGGAAGCCAAAGCAAATTCTGATTCATGGAGCAAAGTACCTACACTAAAATCTCCTTCACCTTTCGAGAAGAGTGTTTCAGGGGTGTATACACCCACAGTATTCAGGAAGTTTCAAGTTGAGGTTGTGGGTGCAATTGCTTGTCATCCAAAACCAGAAAATCATGATTCGACATGCAGCATTTTTAGAGTTTTTGATATTGAAAAGAATCAGGATTTTGTTGTTACGTTGAATGAGATAAAGACTGAAGTTTCTTGTATATGCCGATTATATGAATACAAAGGCTATCTCTGCAGGCATGCTATGGTAGTTCTCCAAATGAATGGCCACTCAGCCATCCCTTCTCAATATATTTTGAAAAGATGGACGAAAGAGGCAAAGTACAGGCATTTCACGGGAGAAGAATCTGAACAGGTGCAATCTAGGGTGCAGAGATACAATGATCTATTTAAATGGGCACTGAAGTTGATTGAGGAGGGTTCATTATCTCAAGAGAGCTACCATATTGCATTCCGAAGCCTGGAAGAAACTTTTGGGAACTGTTTGAGTGCAAATACTTCTAACAAGAGCCTTGCTGAAGCTGTCACATCTCCCGCCCAAGGTATGATCTGTATTGAAGAAGACAATCAAAGCAGAAGCACAAACAAAGCAAATAAGAAAAAGAACCCAACCAAAAAAAGAAAGGTTAGAAATAGCCATTGGCATGTGGATATATTATTTTGCAGATTTTGTTCCCAGTCCTTACTGAGTTTTTTGTTTCTTGTTTTTTGTTACAGGGAAACTCAGAGCAGGAGGTAATGACTGTTGCAGCAACAGATGGCTTGCAACAAATGGTTAGTCCTGTTTTATAAATCAGCAGCCAGGTGAAAGATGTTTTAATGATTTAAGAAACCGCCTTAAAAATAGAATAGCTATAGGATGATTGTAACTTTTTGAATCGAGGAAATTTTCTCAGGCATGTGTAATAAAATTGGTCAAACATTGATCACTTGAATTGTATTTTGCAGGAGAAATTAAGCTCAAGATCAGTAGCCCTAGATGGTTATTTTGGCCCACAACCTAGCGTTCAAGGAATGGTAAGAATACTGAACAATTGATTTCATTTATCTTTTATGTCAATTATATACAATTTTGTGCTTTATGCTTTTTGCAGGTTCAGCTTAATTTAATGGCACCACGTGATAATTATTATGGGAATCAACAGACTATTCAGGGGCTGGTATGTTTCTTATTATCAAAACATAATGAGCAAATAAGATAGCTCCATTTATCCAGTAAAGTGCTGTATTAAAGAAACTAATTTTGCAATGCGGGGTTTTGCATTCATAGGGACAGTTGAACACCATAGCAACGAGCCATGATGGTTACTTTGGCACTCAGCAAACCATGCCTGGGATGGTATAGTATCACTAGGTGCTATTTATAATTCTTTGATTACCAAGTTCAAATGGTGACATTGCGAGTATTCTGTTTTATTCATACAGGGACAGATGGATTTCTTTCGAGCACCTAGTTTTTACATTCGGGTCAGTCTTCCACACATGTTGCTAATGTAACCTGGTAAAATCAAGTCAGTTTTGTTTTCAGGACCTTCTTACATGATTCCATCTTCCCCTGACAGGATGATCCCAATGTAAGGGCTGCACAGTTACATGATGATACATCAAGGCACACATGATGGTGCTTTTCTCACGGTTAAGGTAGTGCTCTAGCCTGCAGATATTCATTCTTTTTTCCCTTATTTGATGATTTATTAGTTAAGGAAGAATGTCTGACTGTAGGTGAGGATGTAAGAATATAATTAAATCCTGGATAGGAGGGAAGCTGACTTGGAGGTAAAAAAAAGGGAAAGTGAGACGAGCATTTTCCGAAGATTATTAGAGCTAATCTTCCCTTCATTGGTGTCTGTAAGATAAGATAGAATAGGAGATGTGTAGTTGAGAGTTCGGACAAATTCAGTTAGGGGCTTATGTCACTTGTAAAGTCCGTTGTATTATTGTCTGTGGTTGTTACTGTCTAAAAAGAGTATGTTGAATTCCAGTTATAACTTTGCTGCACACTGTTATATATGCTACAGATATGTTTATCTTGCAACCATGCAGAAGTGATATTTACATCTCTTTTGGCGCACCCTATCTGAGATGTACTTGCATTACTTGCTTTGTTACCAAATGAGATGTTGAACTATTTTTTGGCTGATTCTTAGTGAACTGCAGGCTTTGTGGAATTATTGAAATTAGCATCACATATACCCGTCGATTAGATTGGGATTGTTTGCTATTTTTTATTTTTTATTCTCTGTTTTTAAAAATTTTGTTTTTATTTTATTTTGTTTTCAAAATTTTAAAAATATAAAACATGTTTGGCAAGTAATGTTATACATTGAAAACAAGTATTATTGTTTCAAATATAATAATTTAATAAATGAAATAAAATTTTTATAAAATTAATATTATATTCATTTAAATGCCACCATAATATTAAATAATATTATTTTATTATTTCATTATATTTAAATATAATATTATTTAAACAATATTAGAACTGAATAATATAATAAAAAATATTAGTTCAATTAATATCCTGAAATTAATACTTATATATATAAATTATTAGATATAATTATTTAATATTAAATTTTGGTACACAATATTACGAATTAATATAATTCTAATTTATATTCAATAATATGCATTAATATAATATTAAATAATATATAATATTTGATTAAATATTTAATATTTAATGCATTAATGCTTAATATAATGCATTAATGTTCTATAATATGTAATACTTAAAATTAAATGGCTATTAAATTTAAGATTTAATATTATATTATATTTAATTAAATATTAAATTATTTAATAAAATTAGTTATGTAGTATTAAATATTATATGTTACTTTTGAATTGTTAAAATTTTAATTAAATATTTTAAAGTATTATTTTTTACTAAATTTAATACTATATTATTTATAAAATAATTAATTATATTTATAATTTTTATTATTAAAATATATAATATTATACTAACAAAAAAATACTATTCACTTATGAATAGTGTCAACAAACATAAACATGTTTTTAAGAAATTTTTGCTTTCAAAAATTTTGGAAATTTTTTTGTCTTGGCTTTGTAAAACCAAAAATAGTTAACAAATTTGGTTTTCGAAGTGAATTCAATTAAAAAAAACCCTAAAAATACATTGAAAATCCACAAAAATACAATAAACATTGTTGCCACTCTTTAAGGTAAATAATACATCAAAATCATATCATCCATACCTCCCCTTGCAAATCCTATTAGGCCAGTTTCACTAATGGATATTGTTATCGAGCGATATTTCGATAGACTTATAAGATGAAGAGATATTATCTCACTAGTAAAGCTCCTGGGGAGCACTTTGTGGTCTAGAATCTAATACACAATCTTACAATATACATTGACCTACAATCTTGATGGTTCGATAATCAATTTCCAGAATCATAGTCCAAATAGCGAATTATAGGAGAAATTGATAGTCCGAGTAATGAATTACAAATTAACATAAATACAACTATTTGAAAACATGATAAAATATACAACAACAGGTTGGCGTCCA
The DNA here is from genome assembly GCF_002303985.1 of Durio zibethinus. The sequence continues at coordinate 15,615,781 of NW_019167838.1, read as the reverse complement.
TTATCCATTCAATTCACAAAGGTTTTCATTCCTTTACCCTTAATAAAAAAGATTGTGACTATATTAATCTAAACCATGATGATTTACGTAATAATAGGTTGGACCATAGCTACAAGGACTAGGTCTACCTTTACTCCAAGGATTTTAGACTTGAGGAGAGCTTATTCAACCAATAAAGAATATAATACTAATGACTTTTGGCTTCATTTCTATAGGAAGATAAAAGTGTCATGTAAATTTCATTTAGATTGTTATAGGTATCAAGATCATGTTATAATGTTATTGAATGAATCTAAGAAGAAGAAATCCATCAATAATAATGGTTTTATAGAGTTTGCCTCTAGTGAGTTAAAAGGATTTACAGAACATGATTGAACAACTAACTAATCTTCGATGAAAATAGTACCTTTAAGAGCATTCCTCAGTTAATAAACTTTTTGATAGATAATGCTCAGATCACAGCTAAAGATCATTTAAAGAGTTGCCTATCAACAGATGTTTATAATCGTTATATTAGTCATTTAGGTCACCATATGCTGGAGGTTATCATCATATAGGTGTTAGGATTATTGTACAACAGTCTTCAAGAATCCTCGGTTGTAAGGGTATCCACATTGTTGGACAGGCTCGATAAAACAATTCGAATACAATCAGTGATTATAAACAGTTTGTCTGAAAGTGATAGTAGTCAAGCGGAAAGTAGTAAGAAAGGTCGTGTTCATAAATAATAAGAACTAAATTGCTTAAGTTAATGCTAGAAAGAAATTTAATCGTAATTGATACCTGCACAATAAAGGAGATAAAATCAATTGTGAAAAGAAAAGGAAAAGGACATTACCCATTAAACTCATTCGTAATATGTAATTATAAGCCTTTTCCCGATTAAACTAAATCTTCCTATGGTCTGGGAGCCGTTAGATTGGAAATCAAAATTAATGATGCCAAGAATGCTATCGGATATTAGATAAGGTTAATTTTTTAATCCTTTCTTAAATTTATATAATTAGTTTAAAGTTCAATCTTCATTTAGAGTTATATCATCCCATGACATGTACAATTTCAATATTTACTTACATGATCTTTTGTACAAGGAAATGTGCAAAATCTTGAATAGATTTCAGTCACAGGGATTTAAAATAAATAATAATGATAACGTATTGGAACTCATAAAAATAAATCGTGCGAGTTTAGAGAAATTAGGTCTTCTTGCACCAAAAAAACTCGCACACGTGAATATGAAAGAAGCCATAGGCCTATTGAAGATATGTCATGTCAATGACGGGGCTGTGAAGGATCTTTGTAGCCTTGGTTTTCTCTTCACGGAGTTAGCAAAGTAGGTTCAGCGTGCAAGGTATGAAGAATTCATATTAACACTTGGCTCAGCATACGATGGTTATGTATTTTATCTACCGGCCTTTATGAACTTCCGTGGTAGAATCTACCGCCCTGGTATCTTGCATTTTCATGAGCGTGATTTAGCTCGAAGTTTAATACTCTTTGCCGACAATCATCAAAAAGAAAGCAGCGAGTTGGGGATTGATCAGATCTTAGAATGTTCGGCCGCATTTAAGTTTAAAAATTTCTTTTCTTTTGATGATGCACTTCATTGGTATAAGGAAAACCAGAGTAGTTTGTATGCCTCTGAGGAATCTTTAATGAGGTTTGCTAAAGAAGCTAGTGACCTTTTTCAGTTCATAGCCAAGGTGCTGTCTCATGATACTATTGATGATTATAATAGGCTTCCTATAGGTCAAGATGCAGCTGCGAATAATTATCAGATAATGAGTTTTTTTTGCTTAATGAAGAAATGGCCCGACGAACGATCTTATTCCCCACAAAGACCGGAAAATTCAAGATGTCTACTTATGCTTGCTCAATGAGTTTAAGGAATTCTTAGTAAAAACTCAAAAATCTAAGAAAAAGATTAAAATCAAAGAATCTAAGTTAGATAGAAAACTCTTAAAAAACCTCTTAATGCCTTTGATCTATGGGAAGATAATAAACAACATGGTTGTGGATATTAAGGAAACCTATGGTGAATGGCTTCGTTTAAAGGATAGCTATAACCTCGCACAAGTTTGCTATGATTTTTGGAGCAAGAAATATCCGGGCATAATCAATTTATGAAATTGATTAGTCTCATAGGTTGGTTTTGTTCAGCTAAGGGTAGGGCTGTCATCTATATTATACTCTATTTCACAACTGTGCAAAATTATATGTCCGGTGTACAAAAGGAAATAGTGCTTCATAAAAAGGCTAGCAAGAAGAGACGCAGAGTTTCTCTCAGTGTACCGACTACAAAGAGGGATAAGTGAAAGACTCAAACCTCCACCTGTGCTAACTTTATTCATCAGAAGGATGCGTTTATAGCCATGAAAGTTGTCGAATCGCTATTAAGTAAAGGAGCTCCTATATATACCATACACAACAATTTTATAACAACTCTTCCTTACGTCCAAATGGTTCCGGAAATTTATATGAATGTGTTTCTGAATATGGCTCCTTCACTAAAGATAATCAACGAGTTTATTTATAGCAATTTGATCAAACTTGATTACCCGAATTACATGGATGTACACGATTATGACCCTATCATTATTGATGAACCTAAATTTCTTGTAGAGATATTGAAGACGAGGTGATTCTCGTATTACTATCACTGGGTTAAAAAACCTATTCCAACTTATCATCTAACATATATTTTGAAATCACTTATTCCTAAGGATTCTAAAACGAATGAGAATAAAATATGGGATAAAAAGATAGATGAACTAGTCATTTCTTATAACATATTTGTACATGGTATGTATTATCAATATATGGATTCAGTAGAAAAATCACCTATAGATTTAATTGAAGAAAAGATGTGGGAAATACCTATAATTGAAGAATGGAAGTGAATAAAATTCAAGAGACCTATCGAAAGCAGGAATCATAATTACAGTGTTCATTACTAGTACATCGTATATAAATATGTTACTGTTAAAAAATTTAAGAAAGAAAAATAATAATAAGGATAAAATATGGCTTTGAAACTTGAGGAAATATTATTTTAAATGCAATTATGTTTATAAGATATAATAAAGTCTTAAAAGCTTTCCAAATCAAAAGTAATAAAATTGATCAGGTAGAAAAATCTTTTTATAATAAATGAATAGTTACTAATCAAGTCAATTTAAAAAGTTATGATATTCTATACAGTCATATTTTCTTGTTCAAATATGTTTATTGAAACCATCATGTTTTTATCAATTTAAACATATTTATTCAGAATAAAAATAAATTTTAGTAATATTCTAAGATAAAAAATAAAAAGATTTAAAAATTAAATATACTTACTAAACAAGCCTAATATTCTGAAATAAAAAATTAAATCTATTTACTAAACAAGCCCAAGTAACCTTAGTACCCAAATGCCTATCTTTGACTTTTAAAATTGTCTGACCCATTAGAAAAACTCCTATCAAGCTCTCATAACTTGGCTCACTCCAACACTTAGTTCAATTACTTAAATAACATAAGTAATCTCTTTTAAACTACATATAAATGATCTTTCTACATAATGTGGGATACACCACATTCTAAACTACCAACAATCCTCCACTAGTTTGGAATGTCAGTGCTTAATTTTTAACCTTTCACACAAATAAATTTATGAATACAAAAAAATATCTTTCAATTTAAACTTTTAATTAGTGTATATATCTTAGAATTCTAACGAAATTGATGGTGTCCTTAGATTAAACCTCAACTCCTATTGTTAAAATTGAAGATATAACATACATAATACTTATTTAATATTTTGTCAAAGGCTTATAACTGCTTTAGCACTATTATAACTATGTGTTTATCCTTATTCATAAACATTTACAAGAAAGTTTTCAATTTTCTTATTGAAGCGACATCACTTTTATATTTATATAAGTATAGTTTTTTATTTATGTTTCCATTACTATAGATATTTAATTATAAACTCTATTAAAAGTTCAATCTCATCCTCTATTTACGCAATGGCTTGCACTAGTATTCCAACTAGTATTCCAACTAGTATTCCAAATATTTAGAATGGGTTGACTAGTGTTTACAGACACATAACAATAACTTGTTGTTAGCTATTAAACTTTGCAATTAGAGATTACTAACTCACAGTTAGGTTCTCATTATTGGTGTCTAAAAGGAATTTTAAACCCATTCCATTTATGGTGCTTTTTACCAAATTTCTAGGTAGCACCTTAGTAAGAGGATCTACTCAGTTGTTAGCAGATTTAATATATGTTATGATAATTACCCTTTTTTTATCAGTTCTTTGATATAAACATGTCTTAGACTAATATGTCTAGATTTTCATTAGAAATTTCATTATAAGCTTTAGACATAGTAGCTTTACTATCATAGTACAAAGAAATAGCTGTCATTAGTTGTGGTCACAACTTTATATCCATTAATAAATTTCTTAGCCATTCAGTTTCCTTATCTGCTAGAGCTAAAGCTATAAATTCATATTCCATAGTTGAATGAGACATGCAAGTTTGTTTCTTGTTGCACCACTTTCGTGGGTAAACATCCATCCTAAAGTGGATTTATTATCACTTATACTAGTGATCCAGCTTGCATTTGAATATCCTTCCAAAACAGCTAGATATCTAGAATAAAATAAGCTAAAATCTTTAGTTCTTTTAAGATAATCTAGAACTCTTCCTATGGCTTTCCAATAACTTATACTGGGCTTATTTGTATATCTTGATAACTTGCAAACAGCAAAAGCTAAATCTAGCCTACTACAATGCATAGCATATATAATACTTCCAATAGCACTAGCATATTCAAGTCATGTAATTACATAACCTTATTTTTTGTTAATTTTATGCTTGTATCATATGAAGTACTGGCTTCTTTTATATTAAGATACTTAAACTTATTAAGTAATTTCTCAATATAATGACTTTAATTAAGTACGAAACCCTTGTTATATCTCTTAACTTTAATTCCCAGATGGTATCAACTTTATTTAAATCTCTCATTTTGAAATTAGAAATAAGATATCTTTTGGTTTCATTTATGCTAATCATATTAGTACTAAAAATTAGCATATCATCCATATAAAAACATATATAACTCTATATTCTTTAGTAAATTTTGAGTAAATGCACTTATCTGCTCCATTATGTTTAAAACCATTGGTTACTATAGTTGAATCAAACTTTTCATGCCATTGTTTAAGAGCTTGCTTTAACCTATAAAATGACTTAATTAATTTACAAACTTTATTCTGACCTAGAAGAATAAAACCTTCTAGTTGTTCCATGTACATATCTTCTTTTACGTCACCATTTAAAAAGGTTGTCTTAACATCCATTTGATGCACATGTAATTTATAAATGGAAGCCAAAGCTATAAGAACTCTAATGGATGTTATTGTAGCTATTAGAGCATATGTATCAAAATAATCTATGCCTTCCTTATGTTAAATCCTTTTGCAACTAATCTTGCTTTAACCTATAAAATGACTTAATTGTTTAAGAGCTTGCTTTAACCTATAAAATGACTTAATTAATTTACAAACTTTATTCTCATTACCTAGAAGAATAAAACCTTCTGGTTGTTCCATGTACATATCTTCTTTTACGTCACCATTTAAAAAGGTTGTCTTAACATCCATTTGATGCACATGTAATTTATACATGGAAGCCAAAGCTATAAGAACTCTAATGGATGTTATTGTAGCTATTGGAGCATATGTATCAAAATAATCTATGTCTTCCTTTTGTTAAAACCTTTTGCAACTAATCTTGCTTTAAGGGTTTATATAGAACCATCTATATTATATTTCTTTCTAAATACCCATTTACATCTTATAGGTTTAGAACTGGAGGTAAATCTACCAAGACCCATGTATTATTGGACATGATTGAGTCCATTTCATCATTAATAGCCTCTTGCCAAAAAGTAACATTTCTTAAAGTCATAGCTTCATTAAATGTTTTAGGGTCTTCATTTACATTTAGTAGAATTGGTGTTTTATTAAGCACTTTGGTTATATTTCCTTTTACTAGAAGACAATAGAATCTGGAAAAACAAAATTAGAATGCAAAAGATTCTCTTTTCTAGTTTTTTGGCTCTTTTCAAGTTCAACAGAATCATTACTTTCTTTTCTTTTATTTCCAGTCGTAGGAATCATTTCAATTTGTGTCTCTATATCAATTTTAGTATCACATATAAACTTATTTTCAAAAAATTGTACATGAATAGATTCATCAATAACAATAGTATTTAAATCAAGAAGTCTATATACTTTTGAATTTTGTGCATAACCAACAAAAATACTTTCAATACTTCTAGGTCTTAATTTTGATTTATAAGGATTAGGTATTTTATAAAAGGCAATGTGCCCCCACATTTTAAAATAATCCAAATTTATTTTTTGCCATGATTCCAAAGTTCATATGGTCTCTTCAAGAATTTTTTTGAAAGAACTCTATTATGTATATGGCATGCTATTAAAAGTGTTTTTCCCTAAAAATTTAGAGATATTTTAGCATTTAATAATATATTATTTACCATATCAACTAATGTTCTATTTTTCCTTTCGACTACACCATTTTGTTAAGGTGAATAAGGGGTTTTTTATGAATAATTTCATTATCTTCACAGAAAAGAGAAAACAAATCTGGAAAATATTCGCATCCCCTATCATTTTGAAGAATTTTGATTTTTTTTCTCCTTTTGATTTTCAACAACTGATTTATATTCTTTGAATTTATCAAAAACTTCATCTTTTGTTCTCATTAGATACACAAAAGTATAACGAGAACTATTATCTATAAATGTTATCAAATACATTTTTCCTTCTCTTGTTAATAAACCATTTAACTTACAAATATCAGAATGCACGAGTTCTAACAATTTTGTATTTCTTTCAACTTTAGGAAATGGTTTCTTAGTTATTTTTACTTTGATAAAAATTTCACATTTAATGTCATAATTTTTTTGGTATGTTATATAACCATGCTTAGTCATATGATTCATATATTGATAATTTAAATGTCCTAATCTAGCATGCCATAAAAAAAAGAATGCTCAATAATATAAGCAGAAACATTATTATTTCATTAATACTTAGTTTAAACATACCATCATTGGAATATCCCTTTTCAATGCATACACCATTTTTGGACACTATAACTTTATTAGACTCTAGTACAATTTTAAAATCTTTCTTACATAATAGATTTGTAGATACAAGGTTCTTTTTAATCTCAGGAACATGAAAAACATTAAGTAAAATTAGTTTCTATCTTGAGGTAAATTTCAATTCAACCATTCTTTTTTCAATCACTTTGGTAAAAACATGATTTCCCATAAAGATGTTTTATGGTCTCTTACATTCTTCATAAGTCTTGAATTACTCTTTGTTGTTACAAACATAAATTGTTGCACTAGAATCGAGCTACCAATCAGATGACTTATTTACAGTAGCCATATGAACTTTGATCATTTCAATTTGCATGTCAGTCACCATTGCAATAAGTTCAATAATTTCTTACTCAACCAGATTTGCCTTGTTTTCAGAACTAGAACCAATCTTAATTTTAGCATTTTTAAATATGCAATCTTTAATCAAATGTCATTTCTTTCCACAATGGAAACACATTTTATTCTTGTTAAATTTGGATTTTTTAAATCCATTTTTCTTGACTTTAAAATTGTTTTGAAATTTTCTTAAAGATTTATGAGTTTTTTTAGAATTTTATCCACTCATATAGTTCACATTGGAACCTCTAAAAAAGAGTGCATCTCTTGTATGATTTTTTGCTTCAATCTATATGTGAGTTTGAAATTCTTCAATAGTGAAAGTATTTGTTGAATGCAAAACTTTCTTCCTATATCTATTCCAAGAAGGAGGAAGTTTTGACAAAATAGCTCTAACTTGAAGTGAATCAAGAACCTTAATTTTGTAGCTCACTTAACTTAGAAACCAAAATTTGCAACTTGTGCACTTGGTCCATGATTGGTTTGTCATCAGTTATTGAAAATTCAAAGTATTTCAAGGCCAGAACTTATCAGTACCTTTTTTTTTTTTCGTTCATGTATTTGTGTTCAAGAGCAGTCCATATCTCTTTTGGTGTTTTCATATTTCTATATAGGTCATATAGACAATCAAATAATGAATTCAAAATATAACCTCAATAGACTAGTTTATCGTCTTCATGTTTGCTTCTTATTACCTTAACAACATTAGAAACTTCAAGAGTTGGTTTTGGAATTGGTTTCAAATTTGGATCAAGTACATAAAACATCTTCAATGTAGTCAACAGAAAAACCATTTTATCCTTCCACCTAGTGAAGTTTGATCCATTAAAACGATGAAGTTTGATTACATCTTGATTTTGAAAATGAACCTCCATGCTTGATTTCAAATCCATAGCAATAGTAAAGACAAAAGTAGATTTAGTATCATGATTACCTTTAAATTGTTAAAAAACTTAATAAAAAAAAATAATGAGAAATTAGTAATATGGCTTTGAGACATGAAAAACACTATCTTAAATGCAATTATACCTATAAGATACAAACAAAGCCTTATAAAACTCTCCAAATCAGAAGTAGTAAAATTGGTCAAATAGAAAAAAATTTTTATAATAAATGAATAGTCACCAATCAAGCCAATTCAAAAAGTCATGACATTCTGTATAGTCATATTTTCTTATTCAAATATGTTTATTTGGACTTTATTTTCTTGTTCAAATATGTTTATTTGGACTATCATATTTTTCTCTGTTTAAACTTGTTTAGTCAGAATAAAAATAAATTTTAGTAATATTTTGAAATAAAAATAAAAGATTGAAAAATTAAATCTATTTACTAAATAAGCCAAGTACCCAATTGTCCATCTTTGACTTTAAAATTGTCGACCCACTAGGAAAACTCTTAGCAAGCCCAAATAACTTGGCCCACTCTAACACTTAGCTCAATTATTTAAATAACATAAGTAATCTCTTTTAAATTACATATAAATGATATTTCTACTCAGTGTAGGATACATCACATTCTAAACTACTAATAATTATTCGATCGTATAGGTTAGCATTTATCTATTTAAGAGGTTAGCCCCCTATTTAAATAGGTCGTAAGTAACTTAGTGCATTTAATAAAAAATAAAATTCAAATTAGTGATATGTTGAATCCTATGGCACTTACAATGGCAAAGGCATGAGAGTATCATCGAGATGTAAAGTCTGAGCCAAGATTTGGTTAAATGACAAATAAGTCAATAAAAGTTTGTGAAAATTAGACAAGAGTCATGGATGCATTTGTGGGAAGGATAAGTGCTACATTAACAATTTATGCGATTTTTTTATGAAAGATATGCTTGCTTGTCTAATCAAGTGGCCCGATTCTAAGGGAGAAGGAATTAGAGGGGGCCTTCCTAATCAATTTAGCTTATTCATCAGATTTATTAAGTGATTTATTGTTGATAATTGGTGGGGAATCGCTCATTTGTTCCTCTTTTGCAAAATCAGTTAAAGGTTCCACAATTGATTTCATATTGACCTGTTCATCAAAGGATTTCATATGTGATGAATGCATGGATTAATCTCTTCATGTGGTTTCTTAACTTCTTCTTCATGTTGTTTCTTAATTTCTTCCTTATAAATCTTTTTATCATATTTTAAAATAATTATTGCATCTTTCCACACTAACTCAAGGATTTTTTTAGGTCGTATGTCTATCCAAATGTCATTCTTATCATAGACATTGTCTATTTTGTTACTTTATGGTATTCCCAGTTTGATTGGCAATACCTTTTTCATAATATATAGTTGACTCAATCTTTTCAAAGGTTAGATGATGTGGTGATCTACTCTGTTCAAGAAAGATTCGCTAATTGATGCTCAAACCATTCTAATGTTATTAAATTTTTAGCAAGACCCTTATGTTTTATAATCTTTCTATCATATTTGGTCTCTAACATATAACTCTTAAGGGCTAAGAATATTCCTTTAAAAACTTTGTGTTCTAGTTTAAACTTCCCCAATTCCGGGGTAGATATTATATTGTTTGGAAGAGGACTTCCAAAAACTATAGAGTCTATATCGGTGTAATAATAATCATATTTAAAAATGTAAAGGTACATATAAATACACACGCAAGTTGTTACAGTAGCTACCAATTGTACAACCAATATACTAGTAGGTTTCCAATCTTTTTCATCAACATTCCCCTTATTGCTAATGTAATTGACAATATAGTAATGATCATCAGCTTGTATCTTGATTGAAAATTATCTTTCATCATTAATTTATTATATTGATTTATATCACAAATCTCTATTATTGTACTTTTTGGTTTATCCCAAATCTACCATAGAACGAGTTCATTAGGATTTTATACATATATGCCATAGCTTCATCACCAGCTTTCTTTGCTTCTTGTTTGCAATCATATATGTTTGATACAAAGTTTTCAAATAGACTTATCTTTTTCTTAAACAAATACCCCCTAAATGGTATAATGTTGTAACCTAAACCACAGCCATCCTTAAACTCTTCGCTATAATACACTCCAAAGAATTGACCTATTAGGAATAATAATGTACTATTTTTATCCTTATATGGCAAGAAAGGTCATGTTATATCACTAGGACATACTATATATGCCTCAATAAAAATAAACAAGTCATTCAATTTCACATCCTCTAAACTATTTTTCCAAATAAATTTATTGCCAAGCATATGATAGTTTTTCATAATAAATGGATATAACAAATTTACATTATAATAGTATAAACTTTCACCATATAGCTTATACGTATTAGCATGACCTCCATAATATCCACGCCAAATGAATATTTTTTAGTTTTTAGATGATATACAGATAGGATACATCACTTCTTCATAATACTTCATATGAAATATTTTCATGGCAAATGATGATGTTGTCACTATTTTCTTACTATCAACACTATGCTTAGTCCAAAAAATCTCTTGAGCCTTCACTGTTACACCATCTAACAAACAGATATCTTGTTTAAGATATTTTATCAATTCTTCTCTTTGATCCATAAGATTAGACATTTGAACATCCTTATGATCCTTATGTTCAATGTTTCCTTTAGATCCTAAAGGAAGACATAATTTCTTTGCCAATGATGCCAAACTACCAGAGAGCAAAGTGCATGAATTTCTGAAATGGAAAAAGAACTTATTATTTTAATAGACTTTCATATTGTAAAGCATATGATTTGTTATAAGTGGTTTGATTTGATACCTATTTCCACGATCAACATAATACCTTTAAAAATAATACCATTAAATCGTGTTAAATTATAAAAGTAAATCGTTCGAATGCTAGGATTTTACTTCACAACTTCTTCTAAAAAGTATATAAACTCAAATAAGATTCTCTTACTCCTATTAGAGAATTTTGGTATGAACAATTTGTGAGACTCACTGAAACATATATCAATTTCACATTTAGGCTTAGAACATACATCATCAGGATAAACCACTAAGTGCCCCGCAACATAAAGAACATGAACATCATCAACCAAAACTGTCTCTATGTCAACTACAATGAAAGAACGCCTTTGGTTAACCTTACGATTGACAACAATTATCGAATTGGAATAACGACATTATCTACACTTAATAGCTTTTACTTTAGGTAGTGCTAAACTTTTTATGTTAGAATCCATTTCTTTAATAATTTGGGTAAGAAGATCCATGTTTGAGATCTTAAGCCACTTTTTAAAAGTTAAGGAATACTCATATATATGATATATCCAAATGAAAACTCCTTTAATCACAGCATCATTATATTTTTTTTTTTTGCGTTTTCCTTCAATATTTGTTCAATCTTATTATATACTAACTTTTTATAATAGAATTACCATTTTTATTAGTCAAAGGTATGGATGTATCCATAATATATAACACCTCACTTGATGAAGGTACTACCATATGATAACCAATAGTGAACTTCTAATAGCCAGTCTTAATATTGTAAGCGAACATGAATAACAATTGTATGACACCTAAAGTAATAATTTTTCAATCCATAGATCGAGGGTATGGCCTTTTAAATTTGGTTTCAACTATAATCAATCCAAAATATTCTTCCTTACATTTGACAGAATTAATATTCTATAATAAATGATTCCAAAAACCATATAAAGTAGAATGTGTGAATGAGGATGAATAACAATTTCTATTCACTCTCTTTAAATCTAAACCTTACGATTGACAACAGTTATCTAATTGGAATAATGATGTTGTCTACACTTAATAGCTTTTACTTTAGGTAGCTCTAATCTTCTTATGTTAGAATCCATACCTTTACTAATTTGGGTAAAAATATCCATGTCAAAGATCTTAGGCCACTCTTTAGAAGCTAGGGAATACTCACATGTATGATATATTCGAATGAAAACTCCTTCGATCGCAACATCATTATATTTTTTTTGTGTTTTCCCTTAATATTTGTTCAATCGTATTATATACTAACTTTTTAGGAATAAAATTACCATTTTCATCAGTCAAAGGTATGGACGTACCCATAGTATATAACACCTCACTTAATTAAGGTACTATCATATGATAATCGATAGTGAACTTCTTATAGCTAGCCTCAATATTGTAAGTGAACATCAATAACAATTGTATAACACCTAAAGTAATAATTTTTCAATCCATTGATCAAGTGTATGGCCTTTTAAATTTGGTTTCAACTATAATCAATAAAAAATATTCTTCTTTACATTTGACAAAATCAATATTATATAATAAACAATTATGAAAACCATATAAAGCAGCAGGTGTAGATGATGATGAATAATAATTTCTATTCACTCTCCTCAAGTCTAAAATCCCTTTTAAGGTAAAGGTAGACCTAGTCCTTGTAGGTGTTGACCAACCTGTTATTGTGTAAATCATCATGGTTTAGATTAAGATAGTCACAATCCTTTTTATTGAAGGTAAAGGAAGGAAAACCTTTGTGAATTTAATGAATAATGGACACCAACCCATTATTGTGTATGTTATCATGTTTTTAGATAGTCATATTTATTTTAATTTGCAATTCACTACTCGAACTATTATTCTTGAATTCACCACTCAAACTATCAATTTTTTCTATAATTCGTTACTTGCACTGTTATTTTAAAAATTGGTTCTCAAACTATTAAGATTGTAGGTCAATGTATATTGTAAGGCTGGGTATTAGATTCTAGACCACAAGGTGCTCTCCAATGGCCTTTCCCATGGGATAACATCCCCTCACTCCATTGGTCTGTAGGAATATCGCTCAACAATAGTACTTTTTAGTGAGACCGACCTGATGGGATTTGCAATGAGAGGTATGGATGGTATGGTTTTGGTGTATTATTTACCTTAAAGGGTAGTAACAATGTTTTATTGTATTTTTTTACCTTTTCTAGTTTCAATATGATACTTTTCACCCCTTAAAAATTTTAGTTCGTTAGTCAAACTATTAATTATAGTTCAGACTTCATGGCTTCACCGTAAAAATTCAAGACAAACAATTTGAAACCAAAAGATACAAATTTCTTCACCAAATTTTTTTTAAAAAATTTTTTAAATCGATTTCTCTCTTTACATAGCCAAACTAGAATTAAATCTTCATGTGAATCATGAATAGTATGGAGGAAAACAAGATCTCTACTTTTTTTTTATTTATTTTTATTGTCGTTGGTGTTGATGAAAAGAGAATAACATTTAACAAAAAAATAAATGGAGCTCAAAACGTCTAAACGTATATGTTGCCTCCAACTCATTTTTTCATTATTTTTTTTAAAGTCTAAAAATCTCTAGACTCCAACTTCAAGCCAAAAAAATCAAATTCCAAGCAAATCAAAATTGAAGTTGGTGAAATCAAGCCTCTTTCAAGCATTTAATCATTATCCCTTGTCATACATACAAAGAATTCAAGCCTTAAACATCATATCCTTGGACTAATATCTACAAATTGAGGTGAGTGGAAAAGAGAGAAACATTTTTCTTTTTATTTATGTCTACAAATTCAGCCATAAATGAGAAGAGAAATAGCAATGGTGGGGAAAATGGGAGAAGTAGCAGCAATGAAAGGGCGAACGTCGCCTTTCTATGGTGGAAAGAGAAAGGAAGGACTCGATACCAAGAAAAAAATTGAAAGAAAAAAAAAAGAGATAATAGGGCGGCTATTGCCTTTGTGAAGCAATGATGAGTGAGAAAAGGAGTGATGCAAGATTTGAAATAGGTTGAAAAGGTAGATTGAAAAAATTAAAAATTAAAACAAAAAAAATTAGGAAAAATAAAGAATAGAAAATAAAACAAAAAAAATTATCATTTTTACAATTTTTGCCTTTTTGGGATATAGCAATGAACTGTGATTATCGCTTTGACTAACTAATTAAAATGTTAAAGGGGGGAAAGTGTTATTTTAAAACTAAAAAGGCGTATGTGGATTTTCAATGTAAATTTTAAAGGGGATTTTGGAATTCACCAATGTTTTCTATTGTTTTAAAAAAAAAAAAAAAACTATAGTAACTTTTTTTTCTATTATTTTGGACAAAGAGAAGATTTTGGTGAGATTTTGTCATCTTTAAAAAGATAATTCTATTTCAAGAGCATTTTATTTATAAATTTTTTATTATAATTTTATAATCATTTAATTAAAATAAAAAATTTGTAAACATTCGTCATTTATAAATATGAATTACATATAAAATTTTAAATTATAATTGATTAATTATATTAAAATAATTATAAATAATATGCTCATTTTTATTCTTTTTGTTTTATACAAATGCCTGAATATATTTGTACGGGACAACTATAGCTCCGTTTGCCTTAGATTAGTATAATTTTGAAAATCTTTAAATTATATTATCGTTTATATAAATAAATAATATAATAATATGAATCCATCACCGGCCTAAATCTAGTCTAAATTATATACAAAAATTAAAATAAAACCACAACATTAAAAATGGTGTTTTCATGAACTTTTACGTTCTCTATATGTTTAAATTATGCTTCGACCCCTATGATTTATTCTTCATTCATTTATGTTTTCAAAAACTAAAGCCTTTCGATTTTGATAATTTGATCAATTACTAAATTTAGACATTTTTTTAACCAAAGCTCAATGACTGTTTACACAAAAAAAAAAAAAAAAAAAAAGCCTTTTCATTTCATTTGCTTATAATTTGATACCTAAAAAACATCTATCATTTTATAAAGAGGTTGCAACGTTCAATTTGATGCATAATTCTGATATTAATCGTTATAATTTGGAACTTTTCAATTATTTTTGTTATAAATTTCAAATTATAAAAAAGAAATTTTGAATCCAAAGCTGAAGCACAGAAAATGACGTACTACTTTATTAATTTTTTTGAAAATGAAATTCTCTTTTAAATTGAATTTAGATTTTATTTTTTTCTCTTATATATATAATTATGAAAATTTTTAAAATTTTACTAACAAAAACAGAAAATTATTTTTCTTTTTTATTGCAAAGATACTGTATTGATTTCAGGATTAAAATTCAAAACCTTTCAATATAATTTCAATCTTTTAATTTTTCTTTTCTTTTTTTTGAATTTTAATAAAAAATACTCGTAGGCGTGGTAGTATGAAACATAGGAAGCACGAGGCACACATACAGAATACACCACATGCGTGACCTGTATAAGTGGCACTGTTGCATTACATTACGAAAAATAAAAAACAGAGAAAAAAAAAATGAGAGATAGAAAATAGGATGGGCCTAACGCGCCAAGCCGCCGAGAATGTAGCAGAGAGACAAGAAGCGAGTGGAACGGCGACTGCTTTAAAAAGCGAGTGAAAATTCCACATCCTATTGTCTAATTATCTAACTCGCCTTAAACTCACTCGCCTAACGGCTAATGTTTCCCCATAAATACAATAACTGCTTTGATTTTGATTAAAATTTTTAACTTTAATGTCTATTATTTTAATTAATTAACTATTTATTTATTTATTTATTTACTATTACATTTAAACGTTTAAACAATATTTTATATACCCTTATCAAAGAAAATAATAAATATATATATAAAAGACAAAAAGCAGTCAAAGTTAGAATATTTCATCAATTAAAAATAATGATGTTGTTGAGACAAAGAGACTATATATTTTTATGTATTGCATTATTAATAATTTTTAGTAAAATTTTTTAAAATAAAAAATAATTGAGTATAGTGCTTCATTATTTCAACAAAAAAAATTACTATAATCAAATTTTACCACTTGCCTTTGGTGTATATATATGTATGAATTTAACGATATCTTCGTTTCCTTTATTCTTGATAAGAGAAAAAAGAAAATTATTTTATTCAATTAAAGTTAAATTTTACTTAGGGAATTAGCAATGTAACATATATGTTTTTAAAATATATTTAAAATAATTAATAAAATAAAATAAAAGCATATAAAACAATTTTTTAATTCTACTTATGAAATTTAAAATCTGTCAATGATGCATAAAAATTGAATTGAAAAAGATAAGTTCTAAATATATATATATATATATATATATTTGTTAGGAACTATATACTCATTTTGATCAAATGAGTAATGAATAAAATGAACTCTTTTTATTTATTTATTTTGCTTCTTATTTAATTTGATGGTCAATATAAAAGTTACAAAAAAGGAATTATAATATACGAGAGTCTGAGATACTTCCTCCATTTTCAATTGTTTGTTCTCTTCTCAAATTAATCGTTCCATGGTTTTTAATATAAGAAGAGAAAAAACATAAAATAATAATAATAATAATAATAATTTCAAAAGAGAATTAATTAGGTGTTCACAAAAATATTAGTTGACATAATTTTCTAACATCCAAAAATACGGAAAGAGTACAAATTATAAACTTATTATCTTTAAAACGAAATAGAATCAATTGACCTCATTTAATTATAAGATAATTTATATTTTTATATCGTATAAAATAGTGATAATTTATATATATTTATATTATATTTTATATAAAAGTTATATATTACAATTTATATTAATACAAAAATATAATATATTTTTTAAAAAATTTTAAATTATATCACTTTTATATTTTTTTATATTATTTTTGTATCATATTATAAATTTGCAAATCTCCATTTTATACAAACTCAATTAATTATTTTTTTGTATATAATTAATATAAATTTAAAATTAGTCCAAATAATTCATTATTTTTCCAAAAAGGATGGGATCAAGTTTAGATTTCATCTTTTAACGCTTGCAATTTTTTTAAAAAATTTTTTAAAACTTTGATTTTTTCGGAAAAAAAGTTTAAGATTTTAAATTACAACATGCAATAGTGAATACCACAAAGAGAGCCTACTCTAGTTTTTAGATAAACCAAGCTACTACTAAAATTTTGATCTTAGGATCACTTTAGAGGTTCAAACTTTTACAGTATCTCCTTCCATGTATATGTTAACCATTCTTCATCTTTGTTCTAGAAAGTGGGCAGAATCTATAAAGTCCTATCAAAATTTTTAAAAAAATATTAAAACCAAGATAAAAATTGCTAGGCAACATTTAAAAACTGAAAAAAAAAAAAAAAAAGAAAAAGAAATTGCTCTATCTGTGCTTGGGTATAATTTAGTTGAGAGATAATTTATTTACCTTTCTTTTTTTTTTTTTTTTTTTGAGAAATATGAAATTCCATTACATAAAGAAAAATAGCATGATAATAACATGACAACCAAGCTGGAGTTTTGTGCTCAATGGAATCATTTTCCCAGGTCATCACCCATCAGGTGAGTCCCTTCCTCTGAAGTCCGAAAAGTGCCAAAAAAAACATAGTACTAAGTGAAATTCATGAGAAATTTCGAGGAAACTTGTAATTAGATCACCTTGAGTAGATGCCATGCAAGGTTGGCCTGTCTTCTAATTTGTCACGTAAAAAAACTAAACAAAAGTAATTACTAGCTACTAAACAAAATTTTTCTATCAACCATATAAAAGCCCTTGGTCCTGAATTTCTTAAAATAATGGTCCTGAATTTCATTGATGGTTCATGTAAGCATTGTTTAATCTCGTTGAGCTCGGTCTGCCTAGCTTGCTTCTGTTTTTGCATTATTTTGTCTCAGCAGAGCTTCAGCCGAGGGGTCACTTAGCTTTTTGGTGATAGGAGACTGGGGAAGAAAAGGAGCTTATAATCAATCGGAAGTAGTGGTCCTTCAGGTCCTTTTATCATGTTATGTCCTTCTCTTTTGTATATTCCCTTTGTACCGAAATTGCTTGAAAAATATAAAGAAAATCTGATGCATTTTCTGGTACTTTGAATTTGATGGTTTTGGTAGATGGGGAAGGTTGGAGAGAATGTTGATATGTGCATAAATGGCATTCACAAGGTAAAATCAACAGAATACCTGCAGAGCACTCAAAGCATTTCTTTAAAACAATACCACTGACAGTGTCACCGCGAAGGTGGTTCAAAGGCAAGGAATTAAGGGTGACTTTCATTATTTAAACGGAGATGAAATGAAATTTTATTCATGTCTGTTGAACTAATTCGAAGCGAAGATTGTTTCCATGATCTATCCAAGCAACTCTACACTGCAATGTTGGTTTTAATTTTGAGAATGAAGAATAATGACCATTTCAATCAAGTTTTAGATCAATCCGGTGTATTGTTTTCCCAGAGAAAATTCATCCAGCAAGTCACTGCTTTGGAAGTGATAAAATCCTTTTTTTTTTTCGCGAAATGGAAAAATATATGGAAGCAACATTAGAGAACCTCATCCGAATCCACGCTTAAACAGCATAATGGGGGAGAAGGTTAAAAAGAAAGATGGAAAACTTGCGAGACTGCAAATTGGCCCGCCCCTACAGATAAAAGGGCATTCATTTGCATCCATACATTGATAAGTCAGCTGCTCATCATGACGATCAGTTTTTTTCATAGGCCTGACGCGGGGCAGCTAGGTGGTTAGGGTTAAGACAGTTTTCTGATCTGAAATTTTTGATAAAATAGAGATAGGATAGAGAAAACTGCATACAGAAAACGGAAGAAGAGAAGCAAGCTTAAGCTTCAAACGTAGAATTCATTGCACACACATTTTGATAAAAGAAAAGATTAATTTTCAGAGACTCCCAACATCCCTAATGCTAAAAGAGCTACAGCTATTCCAATTAGTGGGGAGTTTAATCACTTAACTAGATTCTTTACAATTTTTCTTAACTAGATTCTTTACAATTTTTTATACATAGGGGGCTGTAATATGGAGATAAGGGAAGGAGTTAAAAGAACTGGGATTCAAATATCAGATTTACTGGATATTATTTCTTAAGAATAACTCCAATAAGCTAAGCATTGCATTTTGCATGAAGGTTTTTCTTGCAAAATATATTCAGTTTTCTTTTGGTAACACAATAGCACCTGAAATTCTGAATTTGTTGTGATGTCCCAACGCCCAAACACATCAACCAACCAGAAGTGACACTTTAGTGAAGTACCCGAACGCTTGACACAATTAGTCCAATCAGACAATAAAACTCACCTAAATGAAGTGCTGCAAAGCTTGCCAATTAAAAGCAACAAGCATCTCAAAGGTATGCTGTTATTCATCCATATGCCTTCTTACATGGCAGCACCTATAATCACATCAGGTACCTAGTTGTTCACCATACTCTCTACCATTTGATCTTGTATTCCATAAGATCAGAAAGATCTTAGCACCCTGCAAACGTATATTGCCTTCTTTAATCCTTCAGATCATATCAAGAAAGCAGTTACGGGAGAACCTGCAGCATCATAAATAATTTGATGTGCTGATAGCAATATTATTTTAAACCCTATTGCATCCTCATAATATAGAATTTGAAAAGGACGTGATGAGATATCGGTTTGGAACACACGACTGTAATAAACAACAAAAACTGAATCATTGTCCATCCTGAAAAACTTAAACATCCAAACTAGCCACAGGCATCCAAAGTTAAGACACAAAAATCTATGTTGAATAAAGCTCAATCTCATCAGTAGTCATCAGTAGGGTACAACGTGCCTGATAGCAGAAAAAGGAAAAATGCTTAATCCATTCACTTCGACTCTTGTATTTCTTTTTTTATTTTTCTATTTGGTTTTTGGTAGGGAGGAGGGGATGGTATTTGGAATACCATTCTAGATTTTTAAATTCTGTGTCCTGTAGTTTATAGTCAAGAATTAAACCTAATTCACTACATTCATTTACATAATTTATATGGAATTCAGGGTTGAGTGAAATAATGGATCCAACAAGCAGGTAGCATGCCAAGTAAACTAATGCATCACGTTGACTCGATGCAATTGGATGATATGGAAAATAAATCAGATGAATTCAAACCAAATAACATCCAAATGTCACAGTTCAGACGTTACCATTGCATATATACATTCCAGTTGTAAATTCAAAGAGGAATAAAAAGACAAATTTCAGAAGAACAGCTGTTTGTGTTAAGATGCAAGTTCCAACAGGAAAACATAACTATATACAGAATCATCAGTGCAAATTACTAAGTAACAGTCACCAAATTTACATTCAATTAAACCATAGTTTGGGCAGCTGAGTTCCCACTACAAAGTTAGCTTTGGCAGGGATGTAATTCAACATAGCTAATTCACAACAAAATGGTACCTTGAATCCACGTAGCTTTCAACATCCCAAAGAAAAGAACCAAAAGTGACAGCCTCCAAAACAAGTCTCTTCAAACCACCAAAGCTTATCTTAATAAGCTCATCCTTGGAAGAACCAACAGTCCCCTGAGGAGTTATAACAATCTCAGGTCTTCCAAAGAGGGTCTCTGTGTGCTTCTCAATAATGCTAACAGCTTCTTTTGATCTGATTGTAGCATATCTCTATAGTGTCTCCCCATCAAAGGACATCACATAAGTCCGCAATCGAGAAGGCTTTATCCTGTGACCAAAATCTCCAGGACTGCCGCCACCAGACCAAGATGAGACTTCAGGGTGTGATGAAACAGCTTGATAGGAGTTCCCTAGACCAGAAGGTCCCATGTCCTCCCCCACAGCTTGCTTAATACTACTTTCTTCACCATCTGAAGCATTTGGAAGGATTTTCATGGTCTTCTCAAGTTGAAATCGCTGGTCAACCCGCTTCAGGAAGTACCCATACATCACTGATGCAGCATAGACCTGCCCAACCCTAAGTTTACTTATCTGTGCTACAGATGTTGAATCACCCAATTGATTTCCCAAAATTAAAGCTAGGTGGTTTTGGATCATCTCATAGGCCTCAGGTGAGTGAAGCTGCTCAAGCTTGTCTTCTTCGCTTGGCCACATGTCCAATCAACCCAAGGGATCTGTAAAGGAAGGAGTTATTGCAGGCACCAAAGAAACATTGGCATCCATAAACCTTTGTACGACCAATGTGTAAAGGATCTCTTCTAAAGCCCTTTTTCGCTCATTAGCCTTAACCTCAGCAATTCTCCTGCAATAAATTCAAACTTTTTCCATGAGATAGAAATTTTCACGTCAAGTCTATAATAGTAACCACTATATAGTAAGAGGAGTCAGCAACCTATACAATATTAAATCCGTGCCCGAAGTAGATGGCTCTTCCTTCTTTTGCTCAGCATCACGGTCAGTTTGAAGCTGTTCAAGCTGCTGCTCAACTGCCACAGGCACAAGATGCGGATGAGTTATCAAGATTTGAGACAAAAACTGCCCAATTGGAGACTCCATCTGAAGTGGTGCAATTGGAGAAGTGGGTTCAGTTGAATCATGAGATGATGATGCCCCCAAAGCCATTCTCCTCCTCCGTGATTTTGAATAAGAAACTGAAGAATAATGCTGCAATGATAAACAGAAAAACACCAAATCAACTACAGAGTTCCAAAGTAACTTTGATATCCAAATGACCGTATCAATCCAAAAATGCACTTGGAAAAAAAACCTCAGTAATAGAATTGCAAAAACCTGTTTAGCAGACTGCACAAATACAAAAATTAAATGGAACCATCACAACCCTAGCCTATGGAAACAGGATGAAGAATTAGCATGTACTATGTAATTTGATGCATGTTAATTTCCACAACCTTTAAAAAAAAAATTCATGATCAGCTGAAAAATGTGTTCCAGGCCTGGTGGATTTGCTCACTTTTTTCCCTCTTAGATTACACATACGCCGAAACGAAGTAAAAAAGAAATGAAGGATCTAACAGCCGGGAAAAAAACAAAAAGAGAAAATAATAAATAAAAAAACTAACAAAACAGTACAAAGCTAAATTGAGACCTTAATCGGGCAGGGGAAGAAAGCATTGGCAGCGAAACGTAGAAAATAGGGGCCGTTGGCAGTCAAAACAGCCGACATGGTAACCGAGCTTGAAGGTCGACGTAGAGTCATAGGAGATCCAACCGGAGTGGCTGTGACGGTGGCTGCTTCCATCTTCAGCCCTACACCATAATAATTTTCCATCAGATAAAAGAAAAAAGATGAAGAGTGCCGAATAAAAGATTTACCTAGGAAACGCTGAGAACAAGTCTGAGATTGAGGGAGATTTCTATTCTTATTTGTGTTTGAGTTCTGTTGGTTGAGGTTGAGGTTTCCAACTCGATTCTTATAGTGTTAACAAAACGCAGAGGTGCAAATGTGGTGGCTACTTAATTCGTTTTTTTTATAGGTTTACGTGTCTTATTCTGACTGAATCATTCTTTTGTGGTTTTACAATTATTGCCAAATTGATTTTTAGTTTTAACTCATCTCCAGAAGGACTGTTGCTATAATATGTGCTACATTAATTAATTTACAATTTAAAAATTATTTACATATTATAGACATCATTTCATTAATTAATTAATTTTTTTTGGTAGTTTTTTTGTCAACCACTGGTGTTAGTCGTACTTTCAATGACTCTGATAATCACTTACAGTTACCAACAACTCTGACAGTCACCGATAATCGTTTTAATAGTCGATGGCCACCATAATCATAGGCAATTAAAATCTCAAATTTTTTGAGATTTTGATTTTCCTTTTGCTCTATAAATAGAGTTGCAAAAAATACTAACAGGGGGAGACTATCAAAAACAAAAAAAAGAGATCCAAAAATAAAAATAGCACTGCCAAGTTAAAAAAAAAAAGCTTTCTATGAGAAAAAAAAAGAGGAGTCAAAACACCAAAATAAAAAAACACAATTCCTTGGAACGGGAAGCCTAGCGCCAAGAGCCTTTGCAAAAAAAGAAGCAAAGTCAGTCAAGGAAAAAAAGTTTGATCGAAAGTTAGATGGCAGATCTAGGAGATTTGAAACCTTTTTTGGTAAAAAGGAGGTTGAATTTAGGTTTAAGGGGTCGAGGGAAGTGTTTTGAGATTTTTTTAAATTTTTTGACAACCGATTACGATTGCCGATGACTGACGATCGACCATCAACGACGGTCGACGATGACCGGCCTATTGGATAGAGAGAGAGGGTCTAAGAGAGGGAGAAGAGAAAAAATGAGAGAAAATTTTTTTTTAAGTTTCATAAAAAGTTGATAGCCTAAAACGATGATGTTTCATTAAAGGACTAAAACGATGTCATTTTAACCCCAAGAGGATCCCCACGTCAGCCTAGCCCAACCCAAGATCCGTGCATTTGACTCGTGACCCACCTTTATACAAGACCCAAACCAATCTAGCTGAATCGACCCGGAGTAAACCAGATCAGCTCCGAATCGCCGAACCACCCAAACCGACATTAATCGAATCATTGACCGGTCTGGTTTAGGTAAAAAAAGAAATTTTTTGAATTTTTTTTTATTTTTTAAATATTAATTTTGTTATTTTAAATTTTATTTTTAATATTTATACATGTTCAAATGTTTAAATTTGCTAGAATAATTTTTTTTTGTTTTATACTAATAATTAATAAAAATAAATAATGAAATATATAATAAATTTTTTGATAATTTTGTTAATTTTAGAATAAACCTTATAAAATAATAAAAAATGTAGAAAAAAGAAATTTTTATCCGACGATGAGATTCAACGGCACTCTGAGTAATGATACCTATAAAATTTTTAGGTGAGAAGATTTTTTTTTAAATACTACCAGTATATTTTTTTAAAATACTACCAATGTATTGGAGTATTTATAAAAAATTTTCAATACAATAAAATTTTTTTCTTTTTTATAAAATAGTAAATAAAAATTAACTAATAAACTAAAGAATAAGTAATAAAAAATGTAGAAAAAGAAAATTTTTATCCGAGGATGAAATTCTAAGGTATTCCGAGAAGTGATGCCTAAAAAATCTTTAAGTGAGATAAAGTTTTTCTAATATTACCAACGTATTGAAACATTTTAAGAATTATTTCAATAAAAAGGTTCTGATTTATTTTTCTTGAATAAAAATGAAACAATAAATAATAATTAAAAAAAACAAAAATAATTTCCAAAAAATGAAAAAATTAAGAAAATTATTTTTCAAACACCGAAAATGAGATTGTTTTTATCAAAATCAAAGGATAACGCATAGTTAAGTAATACCATTTTTAAATGTGTGCTGTGGGACTGCTAATCCTTCCTCACGTGTAACCGACTCCCGAACTTAAACTATTTCGTAAACCATAAAATTATCTTTTTAATAAATTTTAATTAATTTTAAAATCTTATTAAAAGGATAAATTTTAATAGGTGGTCAATCACACCTAGCCAAAAAAGATTGGTGACCACTCTTTTTTTATTTTTTTTCCAAATTCTTCGGACAAACACAAAACCTTTACAACAACTTGGCAACTCTACTGGGGATGCCATTTGTTTTCGAGAGTTAGGTTAAAATTAACTATGTGTTATCCTCAAATTTTAATTTAAACAGTCCTAATTGGTTTTTTAGATTTTTATTTTTCACTTTCAACAAAAAAAGTAAAAAAAAAAACAAATCAAAAACAAAAAGGAAAAAATTCACACATGTTTCTTTTACTATGCCTTTTATGCTTTATTTTTCTGTATATATTACTTTTAATAAATTAGGTTATATTTGCACACACAATGACACGATATATCTCATACATGAACTTTATACCCGGCTCCGTCCCTTATAAGAGGAAGTAAAGTACCTATGCCCTCGTGAGGTGATAACCTCCGTAATGACAAGCGAAATACTTTCACTCGAATTAAACCATTTCCATTCGTAGCCTGTAATAGGTGAGGATCGGAGTGTCTCACTAGTCCAGCGTGGATGACAGTGAGAAACAATTTGGCAACCTTTAGACACGTGTCAATCTAAATCAAGTATATAAAAAGCCAATCTTAAGTAGAGCTTCGCCCATCAAATTTTTTAGAAAATACCTAAGTCCAAAACATGTAAGAATACAAAACAAAACAAAACGAAACAAAAAATCTCAAAACAAAACAAAAAACGACCTTTTTTTCTCAAACCACATCTTCGTACTAACTCAATTTTATTTTCTTTCATTTTTTTTTACATTAATCATATCATACAGTTCTACATCAAGATATTTATTCTAGGACATTTTTCTCCCAAGAAGTTTTCATGGATCCCATAGAACTACAAATTTGCTCATTTTCAGTCAGTGTCTCATGTGAGCCATATAATAAAGTATATGTTTTATAAAAAAAAAACCCAACAAAATAGTAGAGATTGCCTTCTTATTGGTTATGTGTCTGAGTTACCCGAAAAAGGTGCATTTGGATCTCACACAAAATGATTTAGAAGACTTAGCCACTATCTGGAGTCATTTAAATGAAGAAAGAAAAGAAAGCTTTTGTAAAAAGTACGAGCATATTGCATCCTTCATTCTGGTAGTAATTGATAAACAATTGATTAGGGTAACTATATAGTTTTGGGATTTATCCTATAGATGTTTTGCTTTTAATCAGAAAGATTTGGTGTCGACTATTGAAGAATATTCGATTTTGCTCAGGATAGAACTATAGTGTCCAAATAAGGTATTTACCCGAAAGCCAAAATCATGTTATCGTAAAAAGTTGACCAAGCTTATGGGGGTTAAAGTGAAAACAATTGATTTCTTCACGAAGCCTAAGGTGAACATCTTGGCATTCATTGGGACTTTCTTCGAAACTTCATTCAAGAGCATTTAAATGATAACTAAGGCATGGTTATGTTTGCTCTAGTATTGTATGGAATGGTAATCTTTCCGAAGACTTTGGGTTACATTGAGATAACTGTGGTAGACTTTTTTAAGCAAATTAAAAACTAAACAATTAATCGTGTTTCAGTATTTCTAGTTGAAACCATTAGGTCATTGAATTTCTATTAATGGAATGGAAAAAGATGGTTCATAAGGTACGTACCGCTATTATATGTATGGGTTATAAGTCATTTCAAGTGCGGGAAGAATGCATTCTCAAAGTCATATCTACCAAATACAACACCAATTGAAGAGTTCTACAAAAATTGATGGTCAACATTAAAGACTAAAGAAGAATGGGTCTTTTCTTACGAAAGCTTAAGGAGGATGAAATTGAATGGATGACGCCTTGGATACCTCGTATACCTTTGTTGTATCGTGGAGAAAATGAGCCGTGGATACCTCTATTAGGACTATGGGGTGTTGTGAGTTAGCTCTATTGATGGTGCTTCGATAATTTGATGCAAAGTAATTTGTTCATGCTACTTATGGCTTGGTTCAGGTAGAATTCATTTTACAAAGAACCAAATCTACTAAGAATCTCGGAGCAATTGATTCAAGCATAGAAGAAAATACGAAGAATGAGATTAGGGCCTCTCATCGATAAAGTCACTCTTGATTATCAGATTTGGAAAGCAAAATGGCCTAGAGACAGTACTTTCTCCTGATGACAACCCATATCAATCGACTAATCTTTCAGAATAAGTGCAATTATCAGAAGTTGAGCTTGTCAAGAAAGAATTAAAAGTTAAAAAAGAAGAAATAAAAAGAGAAAATTTGAGACTTCGTGAGAAGGTGGGACAATTGAAATATAAAGTAGAAATACAAAGAAGCAAATTAAAAAAGATCATAAAAGAACGAGATATGGTTAACAATGATTTGAAAGATCTGCACTAAGAGAATAAGAGGTTGCGAGTTCAATTCAAAATTAAAAAAGTCACCAAGTCTTACCTTAATCGATAATGCGAAATGGATGAGCTCCAAAAGAAAATGAACCAATGAAAAAGCAAGTATAAAGAAAAGCAAGAAGAGACACTAGAATTTTTCAAGAATGTTAGAATTGAAAGAGGTTATACTCTACAACTTCAGCAAAATTGGTGGAATGCCAAAAAAAAAGAAAATGTTGAAATCCAAGCTCGTAAAAGAGAGAAAAAAACATCTTAAAGTACTAAATAAAAAAGAATCACTTCACCATCTGATCCAAAGGTTGGAGCTGCAACTATAATACCAAAAGAACCATATTTTAGCAATAATAGATAAGTGACAGAAAAGAGAAAAAGATTGGATCTTTGCATGTGATTTAAAAAAAGATGCCCGCATGATATGAAAAGCAGAAAGCTTAAAAAGGCAACAGTATATAGAGCATACGGCCAATCAAGTTTGCAAAACAGTGAAGAAGGCATGAGAGATGGTTAAAAATGTAGAAGCATTAAAAAGAGAAGTCAATCCCATAGAGGAATATAGACAACGTC
The DNA here is from genome assembly GCF_002303985.1 of Durio zibethinus. Next base: position 15,588,182 of record NW_019167838.1, on the reverse strand, counting down.
TAGTAAACTTTCTAGATAAAGCTAATGATCATTACGAGTAAGTCAAACGTTTCTATGAATATAATTCTAGGATGATAAATCTCATGTAACAAAGTTGTATGAAATTAATGAAAATTTCTAGTGTTGAAATTTATCCAAAACTAAATATCTTCCACTTGCATTCATGCATCATTTTTTAAAAAATAAAATTTTCAACATATGACATTTCAATTTTTAAAAGTTTTATGGTAATAAAGGTTCAAGAATAGCTCACTCATAAAAAATTTTGACTTAACCTATTCACCATTCATACAACACGAGAGCTCAAACAAGAATCATGAAACAAGAACAGGCTAATTAATTTGAAAGGATTGAAAAAGCTCAAGAAAAACTAAAAGAAGATCTTAATAGGATAATGGACATGCTCAAGAATTTGGATAAAGAAAAAGCAATGGAAGGAAATCCTAGCCTCTAAAAGCAATTACCAGACATGATAGATCTTATATAGCCTTCAAGGTTTGAGCCACAGCTAACCCAACCCTCTCAAGGAATTAGAACTCAAATTTTTACTTTTAGAAGATATTCCAATCCTTATCCGATAATGACATCACCTGCTTCAAGATAGTTTCAAAATTTTTCTAATCCTATTATGATGGAAAAACCATCTGAGTCAATCTTGGTTCTTGACTTGGATGATCCCAAAGAGAGAGAAAAGCTAGGGATAAAGATACCTAAAAAAGTAAAAGATACCAGTGCCTAGGAAAAGATGAAGTTATTAGAAGAAAGGCTCAAGGTCGTAAAGGAAATGAATTTTTATGGCTCTATAAATGCAACTGGGCTTTGCTTGGTCCTAGATGTGGTCATTCCACCTAAATTTAAAGTTCTTAAATTTTAAAAATATGATAGCATAAAATGCCAAATAACTCATATCACCATGTATTATCGTAAGATGATAGCATATGCTTGTGATAAAAAGTTATTAATACATGTATTTTAAGATAGCTTTACAAGATTTACAGCCAGATGGTATGTTTAACTAGACAAGACTCGTATTCATTTCTGGCAAAAGCTCACAAGGGCATTTTTTATACAATATCAACATGTTAAAGATCTAGTTTTAGATCATCTATCTTTACAAAGTATGAAAAAAAAAGCAATTGAGAGCTTTAAAGAATATGCATAAAAATGAAAAAATATGGTCGTATAAGTACAACATTCCCTCGCTGAGAAAAAAATAACTGTCTTATTTGTGAACACCCTTAAAGTACCATAGTATGAGAGACTGATAAGCAATACAACTAAGAACTTTACAAATATAGTGACATTAAAATATGGTGATATTAGGTGAGATTATCGAAAATGCCATAAAAAATAACAAGCTCGATGCAAAAGAGATGAGTGGAGCAAAGAAAGGTGGAGTTATCAAAAAGAAAGAGAATAAAGCTCAAGCGATGAATTATGTAGGGCAACAATTCAGAAGTTTCATTTTTTACCTTGTACCAGTCTACCAAAACCATTACCCTCCCATAAATAATATTACATTCACTCCTTATCCACATAAACCATACTAGCTATTACCATAACTAGCTTATCTACCTCAGTTTTAATCATCTTTTCAGACATTTATCTATTTCTACAATCGTCCTACTGCACCTGTCAGACCAAAATAGAGGCCTAATCCAAACAATGGTCTGAGAGCCTAAGAAATATCCAAAAAAAACTTACTTTCGACCCCATTCTCATGACATACACAGATTTATATCTCTGACTTGTTAAAAAACATTTACTCGTTCCTGTTATTATTAAACCTTTAAAACCTTAATTTTCTAAATGGTATGATCTCAATGCATATTATGATTATCATTATGAAAACCCAAGTCACTCTACTAAGAATTGTACTATTTTGAAACATAAAATGTAGGGATTGATTAATGAAGGGGTGTTAAACTTTAAGACCAGCCAACAAAAAACTCTAAATGTTAATGGAAACCCTTTGCTGAACCATGCAGATCATCAATAAAAGCTTTGATTAATGGGCAAATAAGCTACATGAAGATAAGGATAGATAAAGTTAAGACTCTAATGGCTAAAGTGTTTGAAAGCTTGGTTAAGGCTGATTTGTTAAAGCCAATAGAACCTCAAAATTACTTTAAAGTGATTACCTTGATCAAGAATTATAATTATCACAAAAGTGTTTTGAGACATTCTATCAAGAGTTGTTATCAATTCTATCAAGAGGTATAGAAGTTGATGGATATAGGTTAGAAAAAATTTTAAAAAGAAAGAAAAAAGTTGATAAAAGTTAAAGTGTCTACCATTGATTCAAAGAATAAGTTTATACATAGACCACTAACAATTTATTATGATGAGAAGTCGACACCAAGGCTAAAAAAATCCATCTCCCGACTAATAGTGACAATTAAAGTTTATGACCCTTTTTCATACCAAAATGATAAAGCAGTATCGTAAAAGTATAATTGTGATATCATAATTAGCCCAAATACTGTGAACATAATAGGTATATAAGGTATGATTCGAAGTAGAACATGTTATACTCTAGAAGTTTTAGAGAAAGCTAGGAAAAAAAAAAACAAAAGTGAAAGAAGAAGAAGAAAGTCAGAATAATCATTTGCAGTCCCAAAAAAAGAATGTCAAAAGTCGATCTCTGAGAGTGAAGCTTATGAATTTTTAAAGCTAATTAAATATAACGAGTATAGCATGATAGAATAGCTTAACAAGTTGTCAGTTAGAATTTCGCTATTATCATTATTGCTAAGCTCAAAATCACATCGTAATGCTCTACTGAAAGTGCTGAATCAAGCATATGTGTCTCATAATGTATCTATCAAGTATGTAGAACAACTTGTCAGTAATCTAATAATCTCCAATTACATCTCTTTTAATGATGAAAAGATAACTCTCGAGGGTTAAAAAAGTATTAAAGCTCCCCATATTACTGTAAAATATAAAAGTCATATAATGGCTAAGGTTTTGATCGATAATGGCTCATCCATCAATATTATGCCTATGATTACTTTGGCAAAACTACCTATTGATGAATCTTATATGAAACCTAGTCATATAATAGTTCGAGCCTTTGATGAAACTCGAAGAAAGGTGTTAAGAGATATAGAAATACCATTACAGATTGGCCCATGCACATTTAATGTGAAATTTCAAGTTATGGATATCTCTTTCTCATACAGTTACTTGTTGAGTAGACTGTGGATTCATATAGCAGGTGCTGTTTCATTCTTTTTGCATTAAAAAGTTAAATTCATTATTGATGAAAAATTGACATGTGTGGTAAGAGAAAAAAATTTGTTGGTCACCCAACCAGTAAATTTTTCTTATATAAAAGCAGTAGATGAAACTTTAGAGTGCTTATATAAATATTTTGAGATTACTAACGCAATATATATGACTGAAAGATCTAAATTATATTCATCATACCTATCTAAAACTACTAAAATTATCGTTAAGCAGCTTATTAAAATGGGATGGCAACCTAAGACTGGACTAGGGAAGAACTTGCAAGGAATCATAAAGCCACCAGTAATATATGACAAGAAACATAGATTTGGTTTAGGATATAAGCTAACAAAAGAGGACTGAATGAAAATGGTGAATGAGAAAAAAGATAAAAGAATGGCTAATTTTAAGGGATATAAGCCGAAGTCAGAACCTATGATCATTCCATACTTCTATGATTCTTTTCATTCAAGAAGATATATTTACCCAGATTTACCTAGAGCCCTAAGTGCAGGATTCATGGAAGAGTTTTTAGAGCTGGTCATTCAAATGGTGGATGATGAAGAAAAGAAGAGTCAAAATGAAGAGCTATTCATGCACCCTTGTCCTTTAGATTTTGAGCTAAATAATTGAAGAGTCATAGAGCTACCTGTTATCTTTAAAACTTCTAAAAAGTAATGTGTTGTAGAACTTTAAATCTTTAATTACTTTCTGTGAGCATTAGGTGATCTTTTGTGTGTCTTTATGTTTGTCATTTTAATAAAAAAACTCAGAAGATGCATCTACATTTCTTCTATTCACTTTCACTTTCATTCATTCAAATCATTCCATTTTTCATTCTACCTTAATCATTTTTTTTGCCATTCCATTTTTGTGTGCTAACATTCTCTTCATCTTACTTTTTGTAGAGTTCTAAATAATGAACACAAAGATAATCATGGCAATAATCTTAGATTTGATTTTGAAAACTTAATTCATATTGACGAACTTGATAATGAGAAAGATTCAGATAATTATACACTACTTCCTAATTTGTTAAAATTAATAAAATATGAAGATAAGTCAATTGAACCCCATTAAAAAATTACCAAATTAGTAAATTTGGGAGACGATGAAAATAAAAGAGAGATCAAAATTGGTACATCTTTTTTATTAGTTGAAAAGTAAAAGTTAAAAAAATTACTCCGAGAATATGCAGATGTGTTTGTGTGATCTTACCAGGATATGTCCAAACTCAGCACTAATATTGTAAAGCACAAGTTACTTTTGAAACCAAAATGCAAGTCAATACAACAAAAGTTGAGGCATATGAAGCCAAAAATACTGCTAAAAATTAAAGAGGAAATGAAAAAGCAATTTGACGCTGGACTTTTGGGGGTGGTAAAATATCCTTAATAGGTAGCCAACATAGTGTCAATTCCTAAGAAGGATGAAAAAAATGAGAATGTGTGTCAATTATCAAGACCTGAACAGGGCGAGTCCCAAAGATAACTTTTCTCTACCACATATCGATACTCTAGTGCATAATACTACTAGACACTCCATATTTTCTTTTATAGATGGCTTCTTAGGCTATAATGAAATTAAGATAGCTCGAGATGATATGGACAAAATCATATTTGTGATCATATGAGGTACATTCTGTTACAAAGTCATACCTTTTGGGTTAAAAAAATTGGTACCACTTATCAAAGAGTAATGGTGACTCTCTTTCATGACATGATGCATAAAGAGATAGAAGTATATGTGAATGATATGATTATAAAATCTCTGATGGAAAGAATCATGTAGTCAATCTCAAAAAGTTATTTGATAGGTTGAAAAGATTTCAGCTGAAGTTGAATCATGCTAAATGTACATTTGGTGCTAAATTAGAAAAATTATTGGCTTTGTGGTCAGTGAAAGAGGAATCGAAGTGGACCCAAATAAAATACAAGCCATCTAAAACTTATCTCCTCCTTATACCTAAAAAAAGTGTGAAGTTTTCTAAGGAGATTGAACTATATTGCTCGTTTCATTTTTCAATGCACCTATAAGTGCGATCATATTTTCAAGCTTCTTAGAAAACATAATCCATGAGAGTGGAATGATGAATGTCAAGAAGCTTTTAATAAGATCAAAGAATACTTGTTAAATCCACCTATATTGATGTCATCAATCTTGAAAAAATCTTTGATTTTGTACTTAATAGTGCATAAAAATTTAATAGGATGTGTGTTGGGGTAAAGAGATGAAACTAATAGGAAAGAATGGGTAATTTACTACTTGAGCAAGAAATTCACTGATTATGAGTCCAAGTATTCACCATTAGAGAATATGTGTTATACATTGGCTTGGATAGCTTGAAAGCTCTGACAATAAATGCTTTATCATACTATTTGGCTCATAGCAAAGTTAGATCTTATTAAGTATATCTTTGAGAAGCCTTCATTGATAGGAAGAATAGCACAATGACAAGTTATGCTTTTAGAGTATGATATTATTTATGTGACTTAAAAGGCTATTAAAGGAAGTGCAATAGCTGATTTCCTTATTAATTGTGTGGTCAAAAATTATAAGCCAATGAAACTGAATTTTTTTTATGAATATGTGATGGCCATTAAAGAAAATGAACCTGTTAAGGAGTCTTGAAAAATGTATTTTGATAGAGCCGTTAATGCTTTAGGCCATGGTATTAGGGTAATTTTAATATCACCCGATGAACATTAATACTATCCCATCACAGCTAAACTGAATTTTAACTATACAAATAATTTGGTTGAATATGAGGCTTGTGTTATAAGTTTGCAAGTAACAATTGAAAAGAATATCAAAGTGTTGGATGTGTTTGGAGATTCAGCTCTAGTCATCTATCAATTACGAAGAGAATGAGAAACGAGAGATTCTAAATTGATTCGGTATCATAAATACATCTCTGAGTTGGTCAAACAATTCGAAGAAGTCCAATTTCAACATTTGCCTAGAGAGAAAAACCAAATTACTAATGCATTAGCTACTCTAGCTGCAATGATTAAAATAGATACAAATATTGAAATCCAACCCATCAAGCTGGATGTGAAAGATGAACCAACACATTGCTTCGGTGTTAAAAAAAAAATTGATGGGAAACCATGGTATCATGACATTATGCAATACATTAAAAGCCAGCAATACCTAAAACAAGCAACAAAAAATGATAAAATGACTATCAGAAAGTTGGTTATGAGTTTTTTCCTTGATGGAGATATCTTTTATAAAAGGAGTTGATATCAAGTACTCTTAAAATGTGTGAGTGCAACTAAAATAAAAAGGATTATTAAAAAAATGTATGATGGAGTTTATGGGGCACATGCAAATGGTCATATAATGGTTAGGCAAATTATGAGGGCTGATTACTATTGGTTGACAATAGAAAGTGACTGTATTAATTATACCAGAAGATGCCATAAATGCCAGATTTTATATTGACAAGATTCACGCTCCTCTAACAGCATTACACGTTAGTTGTTCTCTATATGGGGCATGGATGTTATCGGTCCCATCACTCCAAAAGTTTCAAATGGACATAGATTCATCTTTGTGATGATTGATTACTTCATAAAATGGGTAGAAGTTACATCGTATGCTAGCATAACCTGATTTGTGGTATGCAAGTTCATAAAAAAAGAGATAATATACAGATATAGGCTTTCAAAAATGATTATTTTTTATAATACCAAAAACTTGAATAGTAAAATGATGAATGAAGTGTGCACTCAATTCAAGATCCACCATTGTAATTTGACACCATATCATCTAAAAATGAATGGGGCAGTGGAGGTTGCAAACAAGAATATCAAAAGAATCTTGGAGAAAATGATTGATACTTACAAAGATTGACATGAAAAATTACTTTTTGCTTTGCATGCTTATAGAACATCAATCTGAACCTCTACTGAGGCCACCCCGTTCTTTTTGGTATATAAAATAAAAGCTGTACGACCGATCGATATGAAAATTCCCTCATTGAGAGTCATGATCGAAGTAGAGTTAGAGGAAGCAAAATGGGTTCAAAATCGTTACGAGCAATTGAACCTCATTGAAGAGAGAAGACTTACAACACTTTGTCATGGTCAATTATATGAAAAGAGGATGATGAGAGCATATGACAAGAAAATCTATCCCTGTCACTTTAGGAAAGTAGACTTAGTGCTAAAAAAGATCATCCTAAATCAACATGACAATCGAAAAAAATGGACACCAAATTAGGAATGCTTGTATGTGGTGAAAAAAGCCTTTTTCTAATAGGGCATTAATTTTAACAAAGATGGATAGAGGTGATTTACCTACTCCAATAAATTCAAATACTGTAAAGAAATATTTTGCTTAAAAAAAGAGAGAAAAGAAAAAAGAAAAAACCCAAAGAAAAAGAAAGTAAAAACATGGCATATCTAAGCTGAAAACCTGAAAAAAAATAGCTTTGATGTGAAGGAGAAGCATAATCAAGAGAAGATCCCATAACACAGGGCAAGTGTAGTTTGACGAACTCTGAAGAATTGAGAAAATCATCTGATTCAATTTTGAAAAAAGAACCTGAGAATATTTTGTTCATAACTATCTTGTGATCACTAATTGAGTACCTTTGTCGCTACTTAAACACTTTTGTTGCCATATAGTTATTATCAATTTAATGAAATATGTTTTCTTTCCTTTAATAACACTTATCCATTCTTTTATCTCATTTGATATTTTTGTTCAACTTACAAATAAATAGGACAAATGTGTGATTGCATTTTGTTTGTCTTGAACTTAAAATGATGAAAAAAAAAACACGAAAGATCTTAGCATTACTTTTTAAAAGTTGACAAAGGCAAATGAAAAAAGATGAGAAAAACATGACAAGACATTGATGTTACAGACTTTTAAAGAAAAAAAGTATTTGTTAAGGAAGAATACAATGGTCAGATGTTAAAAAAAGATTGATCATATGGCAATTGTTGAGAATTCGGATAAAGAAACAAAAGAGTGAGAGATTTCGAGAACCTTTTTACTACAATGAATAATTTTGATTGCATTATATGTATTGCATTTAGAGCACTCAATACATGCATCCATAAGCAGTTATAATAAAGATAGAGACTTTTCATTTCCTAATAAAAACAAGATTTTGATATTCGGATGAATATAATAATCAAACAAAAAATTTCAAAAGAGAGAAATTTACTTATTCAAAAATGAAAACTCAGTTTCAAGAACAAATGAGATTTTTAAAGTTATTGAGTCTCTACTTAAAGGAGCTTTTTTAATATTATTTTTAAAGTTATTGAGCCTCTGCTTAGAGGAGCCTTTTCAATATGAGTTTTAAAATTGTTAAGCCTCTATTTAGAAGAGCTTTTTTTCAAGATGATTTTTAAAGTTATTGAGTCTCTACTTAAAAGAGCTTTTTCAAAATTATTTTTAAAGTTATTGAGCCTCTGCTTAGAGGAACTTTTCTCAATATAATTTTTTAAAGTTGTTGAGCCTTTATTTAGATGAGATTTTTTTAAAAATGAATTTTTAAAAGTTGTTAAGCCTTTGTTTAAATGAGCTTTTTCTCAAGATGAATTTTTAAAGTTGTTGAGCCTATGCTTAGAGAAGCTTTTTCCAAGATAATTTTTTAAAGTTGTTTAGCCTTTGCTTAGAGGAGCCTTTTTATATTTTCAAAAGTTGTTGAGCCTTTACTTAGAGAAACCCTTTTAAATTTTCAAAAGTCTTTGAGCCTCTATTGAGAGGAGCTCTTTAAATTTAAAAAAAAATCAAATAAAAAATTAAGTCTCTGATTAGATTAGCTTTTTCTTCTTTCCATATAAAATGGTTGTCTGTTTGTCTTTGTCTTATTCTCGATTCTTAGAAATAGGCAAAGATGGGCAGCTGTAGACACTATTTAATTAATTATTTTTTTCTTTCTTTTTTTTTCTTCTGGTAGCTTTTCTGTCAGTTGTCGAGAGTCGCATTGCCAATGTCTCTAATAGCTGCCTGCAGCTGCCAATGGCTCTGATAGCCACAAGCAGCCATTTTGACAGTCGGTGGCTGCCCTAATCATAGGCAATCAAAATCTCATATTTCTGAGATTTTGATTTTTCTTTTACTCTATAAATAAAGTTGCAAAAAACACCAACGAAGGGAGGCAGGCAAGAACAAAAAAGAGAGATTCAAAAATAAAAAAGCATTGCCAAGTTAAAAAAAAAAAAAGCTTTTCTGTGAGAAAAAAAGAGGAATCAAAACACCAATAAAAAACACAGTCACATAGAACAAGGAACCTAGTGTCGAGAGCCCTAGTAAAAGAGAAAACAAAGTCAGTCAAGGAAAAAAGTTAAAACACAAAAAAAAAAGTTTGGCTGAAAGTAAGAAGGCAGATCTAGGGGATTGGAACCTTTTTTGGTAAAATAGAGGTCGGATTTAGGTTCAAAGAGTCGAAGGGAGTGTTTTGGGATTTTTTAAGATTTTTCGACAGCTGACTACGACGACCGACAATCGACCATCAACGGCAATCGATGGTGATCGGTCAATCTGGTAGAGAGAGGGTTTGAGAGAAGGAGGAGTTAGAGAGAGAAGAAGAAGAAAAAAATGAGAGAAAATTTTTTTGGGTTTTATAGAAAGCTGATAACTTAAAACGATGCCATTTCATTAAAAGGGCTAAAACGATGTCATTTCATTAAAAGGGCTAAAAGGATGTCATTTTAACCCCAAGAGGATCCACGCATCAACTTGACTCGACCTAGGATCCGCGCATCCAACCTGTGATCTGCCTCTATCCCAGACCCAGATCGATCCAACTGAATCGGTTTGAACGAAACCAGATCGGCTCTGAACCGTCGAACCAGATTGACGTTGACCAGTTTGGTTCAAGTAAAAAAAATTATTTTTTAATTTTTGAATTTTTTTAAAATATTATTTTTGTTATTTTAAAATTTATTATTAATATTTATATATGTTGAAATGTTTAAATTTGCTAGAATAATTTTTTTATACTAATAATAAATAAAAATAAATAATGAATTATATAATAAAATTTTTTGATAATTTTGTTAATTTTAGAATAAACCTTATAAAATAATAAAAAATATAGAAAAAAAAATTTTTATCCGACGATGAGATTTAAGGGTACTCTGAATAGTGATACCTACGGAATTTTTAAATGAAAAGATTTTTTTTAAATACTACCAGTGTATTGGAGTATTTATAAAAAATTTGTCAATACAATAAAAATTTTTCTTTTTTTATAAAATAGTAAATAAAAATTAACTAATAAACTAAAGAATAAGTAATAAAAAATGTAGAAAAAGAAAAGTTTTATCCGATGGTAATATTCTAAGGTATTCTAAGAAGTGATACCTAAAATATTTCTAAGTGAGAAAAAGTTCCTCTAATGTTACCAATGTATTAGAACATTTTAAGAATTATTTTAATAAAAAAGTTCTTATTTATTTTTCTTAAATAAAAAATGAAACAATAAATAATAATTAAAAAGACAATTTCCAAAAAATGAAAAAAATAAAGAAAATTATTTTTTAAATGTCGAAATGAGATTATTTTTATCAAAATCAAAGGATAATGTGTAGTTAAGTGGTATCATTTTTAAATGGGTGCTGTGGGATGTTAATCCTTTCTCACGTATAATCGACTTCTGAACTTAGACTATTTTACAGACCATAAAATTATCTTTTTATTAAATTTTAATTTATTTTAAAATCTTATTAAAATGATAAATTTTAATAAGTGACCAATTACATATAACAAAAAAAGATTAATAGTGATTTTTTTAATTTTATTTTTTAAATTCGTTGAATAGACACAAAACCATTACGATACATATTGAAGTTAATTGTAATATTCCAACATTAATATGCGGAGATTGTTAATATCAGTGCAATTTCGCGTAAGACATGAATTCTCATCTAAATATTTAAAGAAAACAAATAATAACTTTGTATAAAACAATAATAAAAATTTTTTAGCTCACATTTTTTATGTTTTTCCCAACAAAAAAATTTAAATTTGGTTCGCACCAAAAGCAATAAACTAATATTATACAAATATGAAAAGGTTGGTATAAGATTTGGCCATTGTATCTTAAAATTTTTTTGAATGTGATGCCCTTACTTTTAACATGTGTAATGTACTAAATGTACTATCTTTCATTATGTCAATTTTATAGTCGAGGTTAATATTATTAGATGAAGTGGATGACATGATTAGTATCAAATCAGATAATTATATGTATGATAATTACTTATTACATTATTAATAAAAATTATATAAATTTGCTTATAAGATACACTTATGGTTATTTCGTGTTATAAATTTTTTAAAATTATAAAAAATTTATTTTCAAAAAAATAAAAATCATTTTTAAAAGTTTTTTCTCTCTCTTTTCATTTCTTTCTCACAAACTCATTTTTTCTTTCTTTCAAATGATCCAATCTAACCAAGTTTGAGTCGAATCCAATTTAGATAGGCCAAAAAAGATTTAAAAAGAGGTCCAATTGGCTCGAAATACATTAGGCCTACATATGCCTAAACCAAATCTAGCTTGGACTTAATTGAATTTGGGCTTAATTTCGAAGGGAATGAGAGAGACGAAGAGAGTTGGTATAAAATTGAGAAAGAAAAAGAGTGAGAAAAAAAAAAAAAGGATTTTTTAAAAATTATATATTTTGTATTTTATTTTAAAAATGTAAATTTCATTTTTATTTTTTTAAATTAAAATTTTATTTTAAAATTTTTTTCATTTTTAAAATTAATGACACATGGTATCCACATATGTCACATTATTGCTACATCTACACGTGGTACATGTGCAGATACCACATGGATATTTCGAGTGATGACATGTTAAAAATATATCACATGTCATCGTATGATTGGATGACAACATATTATTTACCACAAATAATGATGTTATCACGATATTGTATTAACATACGAAAGGATAATATAAGTATCAGATTACACATTTTAAAAATTGAGGTTTTATATTGAAAATTTTCTTAAAGTACAAGGGCCAAATATGATATTAATCCAATGTGAAATAAAAAAAATATAAGCTTAAAAATGTTTCTTTTAAAAAAGTATCATCTCATGAATTAATTTAATAGAAAAATAACAGTATACATAGCCTTTGAAAAAGTTTCATAAAAATGTGAAAACAATCAAAGATTATGCATTTACCCACAATCAAAATTTTCTAAAGATTTCTAGCATCACTCATGTAAAATTGCATCTTGTTGTAAGCCAAATTGATATGAGATAATATCTTGCAAATTGATACCCTTTACGAAGCTCTCTCTTCTTTAAGCCAAAACTTAAAAAAAAAAAAAAATCCTAGATGTGGTCATATCTCATTCATAATTATATAATCATCATCTTCATGTAACACAGCATCATACCATTCCAACTTGAAGGTGCATATTTGAACCAAATAAAATGAATTTAAAATGTGTCAAAAACCAAAAAAAAAAAAGGAAAAAAGTCAATCGCCTTTATCTCAATTGTGAACTAATAACTTAGACACCATGTTTTAAGTTAAAAAATGAGCAATCCCTTTCCCATTATTCTTTTTCATATGAAAAAAAAGAAAATGTCTAAGCCTTGAGAGTTTATTTCTAAATATCATTTAAAACTTTCTAAAACAAAGTTGTAAAATTGCATGTATTGCTTGACATTTTATGAGTAATATATTACTACAATCTTAATTAATGATACTTGGATTAATCATACATAAATAGAACCTCAACTGAATGTAATACAACAAAAATATCAAAATCACTTATAGTTGCCAAGAAAAAGAATATACCAAATAAAACAAACCCTATCACGACTGTAATAGAGAAAATCCACAATATATCAAACTGAATAATAACAAATTAATTAGCTCCAATTATAGTATTGCATGACCACAGTTAATAACCAAACAAACTAAACATAACAACAATGTTAACAATGAATAAAACATAATCAATTATACTATAAAACAACAATAGCCTAATCTAACACTAGATTTAGATAGAAGTTAGTAAAAGAAAAGAAAAAAAAAAGGAATATTTTTAAAATAAATATATTTCTCTTTTTTGGATATGTAAAATTGAGTAAAAGAAAGAAAAGTGAGAGATTATACTTATTTGGTAAATAAGTGGAAAGGAAAAGAAATAGTACACTACAAAATATTTTTTTTCAATTATTCTCTCTCTAAATAAAATAACATCAATTCAATTATGTAAAAATCATCTTCTCTTTTTTTTAAATTGATTCCTTGTATAATTTGTAAACTAATAAAATAATATTTAGGTTATAAAAATTTCAAAATTTTTCATGTCAAGGAAAAAAAATCATACAAAAAGAAAGTATTCATTTCAAAGTAAAGGTTAGGATGAAAAAAAAAAGTAATGACTAGCTATATTTAGTTCAAGACAAGAAGGCTTTTAGAATTTTTTTTTGAAATTAAATGTAAATAATGAAAGTATTACAAACATTAATATAAAATAATTTTAGCTTTGAATTTTAGATTTAGTCCAAATGGTTCAACCACCTTTCTTATGAAGTGGTTTCTAGCCAGACAAAAGTTTGATCTCCAATACTTACAAATTCTCCTTCCTTAATTTCACTAAGGCTTTGGCTTCTTATGTACCAAAAAAAAAAAAAAGTTTAGCTTTTTTTTCTTTTTATATATTTTCTCATTCATTTGAAAATATTATAAAATTTTTTTTCATATATTTACACTTGATCATATTGACAGTCAAATTATATAAATAAAAAAGAATTAGATTGATGTATTTTTAATATCGCTAAAATATACAATATATATCATTAATTTATTCAACTGTTGATATAAATAAATTTTTTTTTAATAATCTATGAATATTTGTTAATATAAATATGTTATATGCTGATGGATAATATTGTAACTATTGGTACAAGTTTTGAGACTTTTTATTTTTTTAGTTAATTTTCTTACATTTTTAATTTAAAAATAACAATCAATAATATGTTTATTTATGATCGTTGTTATAAATAAATAAAAAATTATTTATATGAAAAAGGTAATATTCCGTAACTAAAGAAAAATTATGCTGGTAGATTTTGATCCCGTCAGAAAATATAAGATACATGATTACATATTTCTTTTCTGTCGGTATAGGATAATTTTATTGCAACAGTATACCATTTTCCATCGATATAGGTGTATATATATATATATATATATATATATTATTAATGACTTTATTGTAAGCACCAATATATAGTCCTAACGAAAAAAATGGCGGGCTTATTTATTTTTTAAGTTCAAGCAGGCTTATTTTATTTTAATTATTAGATTATATATTCGTTTTACTTAAAAATTAGAATATACCAACGGTTTCTTTTATTTTGGCCGTCGCTATAGATTGGGCAAAAATTTGGGGAAAAAAGGGAAAGTTAGGGCAATCTTAGCATCCCCTTTTCACTTTCCACTGTTTTCTTTCTATAAGAATAGCTTGTGCCTCTGTTTGCTCCCCTCAATTTCTTATCTCTCGTGTTTCCATTCAAAATTTTACAAATATCCACTAAGGATTTGCTGCCCTTGAAGTTGTGGAAAAAATTTCTCCGTTTTTTAATTTTTTATCGTTTTAAGAAAAGTTAAGAAGTTTGAAATGTTGTTTTAAGCTTTTGATTACTAAGAAATTATGGGAATTGAAAATGATAGTCTTCTAGCTTGATATGCTAACTTAAACTGAAGGTCTTTTATTTTTGTCCATTGCTAAAAGTCAAGCTTTACATTTGTAAGTACGGTTTCTTTTCATTTTGAGAAATTTGTTAGCCTAACCATCTGACACTTATCTTAGCTGCCGGCTGTCCTCTTCAAATCCTTCTCTCTGTTGCTGCTATCTTTCTCTCTCTTTCAATTTCAGAAACTATTACTAGCGACGAACGGAAAGGTCGGAGGACTCTCAAGAAAATCGAATGCTGTTGAAAACGACTCGAAGATCGGAGGAAACAACCAAAACCGACGGTTAGAACTCCAACTTATATAGCTCCTGGAGTGTTATTCATCCAAAATATGACGGAAAAGTAATACTGCTTCTTATTTTCCTGATTTAAACTTTCATATACTAAGAATGTGGTGTTCCTGATTTGAATTTCAAGTCTTTCAGCGTGTTCTCAACTAAGAATGTTGCTTCTGATATGAAAATTTAATAGTGAATATAGATTTTAAATTTTAGGTTTTTGAAAAAAAAAAGAAAAATAAAAGAAGAAATCATATAGATTTGAAAATTTAACAATGCAATAGGTGATACTCCTGGATTTTGGTTGGTTTCTAATTTTAATTTCTAGACTAAAAGCTACGGGGTGGCTTTCTCTTAAATTAATGTAGTTGAACTGCCTTGTGTCTTGAATAAAAATATGGCGGTTTTCATTTTTTTTTTTCTTTATTGCCTGCCACTGTTTTTGTTTATAGTATCCTAAATTGCATTGACGTGCTACTGATTTTTAAGTTTATAATACTGTCATCATTGTTTTTAATCCTAAATTTCTGATCAAAAAGGAAATTTCTTCTATCATCATATCATTAGTTGCTAGCTTAGTTCATTAAAATGCATTCTTTTATAAGAGTTAAAGGCACTTTTGTGAATAAAGTGTAAATTCTCTAGTAAAATTTGTGTATCTACCAATTCTTAACTGATATTCATCATTCACGCATAGTAGCAATACAATTAAATTAAGAACTGAAAACTGTGGTTGGTTTTTCACGTAGTGGAAGTGAATTTTTATTTTTATTTTTTATTTTTTTGAGTTGGGCACTAGTGAAATGCTGATTTACGAAGTTCAAATTCACACTTGATTGAATTTCAAAGCCATTCTCATAATCTGGTTGATTGATTAAACAGATGCTTGGATTACTGGCAGTCTTGAAGAAATAAAAAGGAAAGTTCATTGATTCACTCATTTTTTGGTAACAATACTTGCATGATTTTAGGCTGTACATGATCTTTTTATGGTTGTGCAGGAACTGTCAGAATATGAAAAGTATAATAAGCGGAGTGGTGAGATTCAACTTCCTGCTTCTTAACTCCCTCATCCAAGTGGTGAAAAAGATAGGATTTTGCTTCTTCATATTGACAACTGTGTAATGATATCTTTTGTGAATTTTCATCATTCATTCAATTTACTGATGTGTACATTGTTGAATTTCATACGATGAAACTAATGATCATTTGAATGCTTATACTATTTTTTTTTTCTTGTCACTATTTTGGTAAAGCTTTCTCTTTTTAATTTCTTCTGAGTTTCTTGTGTAGTCAAGTAGCTACCCAGCCTCAGGGTCAAAAAGGGCAGATGGAGATGTTGCAGCCCGCGCCATGCGGGGTTGGCATGCTCAACATTCTGTTAGATAAGATGAGATTATCGAGCCTATTATTAAGGTCTGTTGAATCTAAACCTTGTTACCATTTGTAATTTTCTATAGTTTCTTTGTGATATTCCTGTTTTTGGAGCAACTCTTTTATTTAAAATTCAAATTGACACAAGATTTTTTTTTTTTTTTTAAATAATTCCTCTATACAGGATAAGATCTTGAGTTCTACTCCGAAGCATGAAAAGCATCTTAAAGCATTGATATGTCTCTAGGTGTGAAGGTCTTTCTCACGACCATCTTTACTGCCATGAATTCACATATTATTTTTAGTTTCTTTTCCAGGTTTGCAGAAGCAGAAGCACCGCCAATAAAGCATGGAGCTTGCTGATAAATCTGCGCATTAACCAGATAAGGAGTTAATATTTACTGATCACTTAGCTTAGTTGTACATTAGGTTCTTTGGTTTTTTTTATCCATCTTTGTTTACATTGTACATAATATGAACTTTATACTGAAGATGCAAACAAGCTTTTATTAAATTAAGTTATGAATTATTCTTCTATTGGAAAAATAAATATATGATATACCGCATAATTAAACCAGTTCAAAGAATCAAATTCTTGATATATTCTTGTTGCACTCTTGGCTGTTAGGAACACCTTGAAAGTTTGAGTCAGCACAATGCCTCTTGAGAGAAGCATGCCGCTAATTTAAATGGCCAAAGTAACTTTAAGCATACACATATTTATCTTCTTAAGCCATATAAGGTTCAAGGATCCTATTTGAATCGACACATTTAATTCTTTATAGATTTTTCATATCCTTTAAAAAGGCCATAGTCAACATTAGCCCTATCCCATCATCTTCTAGGAGGATAATTATCCTTGATCCCTCTGGGAAAGATGAGGGATGTTGGACCAAGTAAAAAGTAAAAGATTTTCCATTTACTATTGCGTATACTTTTGAGTAGAATAAAATAAATGTTTAGTGTTGCATACAAATAATTTTTGGTAGTACTCTAATTCTTTTTGTTCTTGATTTAATTATCTAATTGTGTTTTTATTTTTTTAATTTTATGCAGATTTTGCACTATAGAAATCTATGATGGGTTCATTTAACTTGGATAATTGTTTATTTACTTCAAGCACTATGTTCGTAGACATTCATTGATGTTTGTTTCTATTTAGATTTAATACAATGACTTTAGTTATTTACTTATTTTTAGTTTATGGTTTATAAAAAATAATTTGTTTGTTGTTTTATTTGAAATGCTATTAAATATTTTATATTTTATTGTGTATTTTTATTTTATATGAAATCATATTGAATAAGGATTATAATAAATTAATATTAATAGAAAAATATAATTCAAAATGAATGTTTTTACCTTCTTAACATCTAGATGGCTTTATTGTTGGAATATTTGACGTTATATTGACAAGTTGATTGTTAGTAAAGGCAAAACACAAAATTATATCGATGGGCATATATCATAAAAAAATATAACATCAGATATGATCGTCGGTATAAGTAGGAAAGTTCAAAATACATAAGGTTATACCAATGGTTAATAATTGTAAGTAAAAGATATAATGTCATGTGAACCGTTAGTATATGCAAAAAGGTTAAAAAAATACAACAAATGTTATACCAATGGTTGCACAGTTATTGATGGGTCTAAGCTTTTGGTAAATCTTTGTTATCTATTTTGATAGCTAAAGTTTGTTAGTATAAGTCTATACTAATAAGAGATATATCAACGGTTTAAATTTTGTTGAAGTACATATTTGACTATTGGTATAGATTTTTTAAGCTATATTGATGGATTATTAGGTTTTACTGATAGTTTTTTAAACATTAGTATATGACGGTTTTTTTTAGTGAGAATTAAAATGTGGCCTTTTTGAGAAAAAGTTCAAGGTTGTTAAAATCCATTCTTTTTCCATTTTTATATCTAAAGTTCCTTAAATTAGGGAATCGTTTTCTAACTTCCCTTTTTTCCTTGATATAAAAACTTCCCGAAAGATAAGATTAAAATAAACAAAGTTATCTATGAGACTAAGGTTTAATGGTAAAAAAAATGTCTTAGAATCTTAAGGTTTTAGATTCAAATCCCACTATGTGTGGGTTAGATTCAACTTTATGTTGTATTTATTTAGTTATGTTTTTGTTGATTTGTTTGATTGATTATTCATTTATTTCTTATAGATGGATGTAATGATTGTTGCTTAGAATTTCATCAAAAAAAAAAAAAGTCAAAAAGAGGTGTATGAAGCCTCCATATCATCTTTGATTTTTTTTTTTTTTTAAATACATACTTCCATTTTATCTTTTTATATTTGTAAATCTTAATCCTAATAAAATAATTTCTTTTAAAAAGATAACATTAAAAAAAGCAAAGTCAAGTCAAATTATATAAGAAATCCCTCTACTCATACAAAATTTAAGATTTAGTTCTTTTGGAATAATTCATAAAAATATAATCCTTTTACTAAATTAATTTGATAATGTTAGTCTAATGACTCTTATCAAAATTTTTTTCTTAAATATGTTGACATGTTCGTTGACTTGCAGATGTGGTCATAACTTTTGTTAATGTGGCATTTTAATTGGTTATTAAAGAGTAAGTTGATAGCATGGATTTATTGAAATGCCACATGGTAGACCAATAAATTCAAGTTATCATATTTCTATTTTTTCAAAATTAATTAATCAAAAATTACGTAAAAAAACAATGATCAAAGAAAAACTAAAAAATTGAGAAAAAAAAAATCCTAACCTGTTAATCAAAACAAAAATCCCCTAATCTTTTAGCATATTCTACTAACAACAAAGCTCTCTAATCTTCCTTCGAAATCAAATCAAAAGAAAAAAAGAATGGAAACAAAAATTGAAAAAATTGAAAAATTAAAAAACAAAAATTGCAAAAAAAAAAAGAAAAAAAATAATTTGTGGAACGAAAAGGAAACTTGAGAATCCAAAGCCAAATTATGAATGCGAAAAATCAAATTTGAGAAAAAAAGAAAAAGATGGAATAAAACCTAGAATCTAGAAATCAAAATCAAACACTTATGAGGCATTTGGTTGGAAGGAATTTATGCATTTTCTCTTAGAATCTTATTGGTGGGTATTTGATTATAATGTTTGGTTCAAGGCAATTTGATTCTAGGAAAAAGTAACAGATTCCCAACAGTACCAAAAATTCTAGAATCAGAAATCTACTTCTCCTTATGGTATTCTAGGATTCCGAAGAAAAAAGTTATATTATTTTCAAATTTGACTTGAATAAAAAATTATGAAATAGCCTTTACTATTTTGAAAAATATGTATGGAAGTGACTGTAAGTCAGATGTAGGTTTCTATTGTTAAAATTTTTTTTATATTGCAATTAATGGTGTTTGGCATGAAAAACACCTTAAATAATCTTATTCAATTTTTTTAGGGATTATTTAAGTCATTTTCTAGCAAAAAACATCTTAAATAATTTTCTAAAAAAATTTACTAGCATTATTTAAGGTGTTTTATAGTAAAAAACACCTTAAATAATCTTATTTATTTTTTTAGGATTATTTAAGGCATTTTTTGCTAGAAAATACCTTAAATAATCTTTTACAAAAATTTAAATAGGATTATTTAAGGAGTTTTTCTGACAAAAAATGTCTTAAATAATTCTTTAAAAAATTGATCAACATTATTTAAGACATTTTTTGGCTAGAAATGTCTTAAATAGTCTAAAAAAAATCTTATAAGTAATCCTAAAAATAAATGCTAAAGTAAAGGGTTGAACTTATCACCTTATGGTTAATAATTATATACTTTAACCAACTAAGCTACTCTAAATTTTTTTATATTTTATCTTTTAAATTTTATAAGTAATGAAATGGATTATTTAAGGTATTTTTAGTAAAAAATATCTTAAATAATGCCCTTAAAAAACATTAAACTATTAGAAAGAGGGGTCAAATCTACGACTTTATAATTAATAACCATATGCTCTAATCGATTAAGCTACTCTTTTTTTTATATTTTATATCTTAAATCTTATAAGTAATTAAAGGGATTATTTGAGGTATTTTTAGTAAAAAATACCTTAAATAATACCCTTCAATAAATTTTTAAAGGATTATTTAGGCGTTTTTGATCCCTTAATACATTTTAAAGGGATTATTTAATGCATTTTTGAATAAAAAATGTCTCAAGTAATTCCCTCATATTTTTTAAATGGCATTTATTTAAAGTACTTTTAGACAAAAAACACTTTAAATAATCTTTTTTTAAAAAATAAAAAAGATTATTTAAGGTATTTTTCAACTAGAAACACCTTAAATAATCTTCAATATTTTTTTATTGATGATATTTTATAAATAAAAATAGCAATCAAATAAAATATTTGTCTTTTTTTACTGTTAAAGGCATCATTTGTCGTTTGGGTATTTATTATTAATAAAAGCTAATAAAAAGTTGCTATAATATATGTTAAAGAGATTATGATAATTATTCAGAAATTAATATATATATATATATATAGATTTTTTTCAATCAAATGAGTGAATTTGAACATAAGATGCCCTGAAAATAGAAGAAAACTCCCGATATTGCACTTTCTCGATGTTTGCACTTTTTTTCGAAATCTAAGGTTCCGCGAACCAAATGCCCCCATAGGGTAAAAGACCAAAAGATAGAAAATATCAAAACAAAGGCTTAGGCTTGTAATACAGTTTCAAAACAAAGAAAAGTATCATTAGGTTCAAATGGGGTGACTATGGGAGAATTATATCAAGGTTAGCTTGAAAGGCTCAAATTATCCAAAAATGGCCAGTATCATTTTTCTGATCATGTGTCTTCTAAGATTTCTCCTCAAGAGATGATCAAAAGAAATTCTAGAACATGAAACATAACTTCAAAGACTAATAAAAAAGTATTTCATGATCACATTATCAATCACTAAATAAAAAATACAATACAATGATCAAAGTATTAACTCACAAATGAAAATTCATACTCAAGACATCATTAAACCTAAGCATCATCTAATATTTCACATAATATTCAATCTTTTCCTAAAACTATATTCATTCTCAATCTGTACCTATCGTTGGCTTTATGAAGAACTAATCAAAGAAAACATACTAATGATTCAAAGTTACAACAAGTTAAGCTCAATTTCAAGGAAATACTCAAGGAAATTTTAAAATATTTTGCAAAAATTTTGAATGATTTTTTCATACTCCCAAACTTAAAGAATATATTATCCTCAATGTGTAAACAAAAAGAAATAAAGCACAAAAGAGAGGAACAAAAAAAGTCTCCCATCATATTTGGAAGTATGGTGGTCGAATCTTCCATGTATGCATTGGCCGAAACTTGTGCACTTTTTTTTCAAGTTACTACAAAATAAAAAAATTAACTACACAAAGAAACAACATCAATATGTACAAAGAAAACATAAGCAACATAATCAAATGAACATATGAGAACATCAGTAAAAAGAACAGCATATATAAACAAGCATGTATAGTAAAACTTTGGTTGTCTTCCAAAAAAGTGCTTGTTTAAAGTCAAAAGCTAAACTTTTCAAAGTAAGCTCAACACTAAATGTTCATAGTGATCACTCCATACTTGATTACTGAATCTAATAATTTAAGTACCTCTCTCATAACCATCTCACCCAAAATAAAGTCTAATGGTGGATCATGTGGGCAAGTAGGACAAAAAGTGAATCTATCAACAAATCTTTAACCTTTTACGTAGAAGGACTAAAGTAAGTAGGTTTCAATTTCAACATCCAATCAACCAACATGTTATCAACATTAACCATATCATATCCTTCTTGCATCAATCCACACCCTTCATTCTAAAAAGACTATGATAAGCATGATTAAGTTGAGATTTCTTAAAAATCATTAAGCCAAACAATATGGATATTGCATCATTAACAATTGACCCATCACACTTTTTTTTAGATGGACTACAATAGGTAGGTGTAGGTTGAATCTCAAGAGAACTTGGATTATCCATAGACTTGTCAAAAGTAAAAAGTGTACTAGTTGAAGGTATAAACTCTAAATGTGCTAAGGTATGTACCCCTATGCTTTATTTTTCAACTAGTACTTTCTTTCACTTCTCATCATCATCACTTCTAACCATTTTCATCCCTATCAAGCAATCATCCAAAGACATTGCATGCAAAAGTGGTGTACTAACAGAAGGATTGAGAACCTAAAAAAGAAACACTGACTTATCTAATGGCTTGGGGCTATTAGTAGATTCTAATAAAGATGTGGATACGAGTACAATATGAATGACTCTAAATTCTCCTCTACATGCTTATCATAAAAAAGGTTTTGGAGAATATCATTTGAGTACTCATCATCAAAAGTATTATCAATCACTCTATCAAACATATTCACTTTAGAACATTTATTAGAGTCATTAAGGAATTGCAAAGCCTTGAAAACATTAAAAGTGACTTTCTTGTCCTTGACTTTCATAGACAACTCATCTTTTTGGACATTTATAAGTGCTTGACTTATAGTAAGAAAGGTCTTCCTAAAATCAAAGACATGTCTTTATCAATTTCCATGTTTAGGACCACAAAATTACTAGGCAAAATAAATTTCTCTACCTTAACTGAGACATCCTTCACACTCTCTTAAGGATATTTCAATTATCTATCAATTAGTTGTAGAGTCACAAAGGTAAGGTTGGCTCTTCTATGACTAAATTCTTAAAATGGACCATGGCATCAAGTTGATACTAGAGCCTAAGTCACATAAAGCTTTGTTGAAGGACATACTACTTATAGTATAAAGAATAGTAAAACTACTAGGGTCTTTCAACTTTGCAAATAGTCATCTCTAAATCAAAGATGTACACTTATTAGTGAGTGCAACATCTCATAGTCTTCTAATCGTCTTTTTCTAAAGATAATGTCCTTTATGAACTTGGCATAAGTGGGCATACGATTAAAGCATATGTAAAAGGGATGTTAATGTGTAACTTCTTAAGCACCTCTAAAATTTTGGAGAATTGCTTCTCCTCTTTTTGCTTTTAAAATCTTTGAGGGAAATGAATGTAAGCCTTAGGTGGTTTGGCTCTAGAAAAAGTAGACTTAGATGAACCATGAACTAAACTCAGTGTATGTGTCTAGGGTAACTAGGTAGGTACTACACTCTCATCAACCTTATTGCCTTTTTCCCTTTTTTGGACTAGAACTCCCTCTGACTCATTTTAGACTCTTCAACTATATCATGAGAACCTAGCTAGGCCAAGCAACTAGCTACTTGTCTTTCATTTTTAAGGGTAATGACTTTGGACTACTTTTTCCACTTTTCCTAGGGTTAATTTCTATGTTACTAAGTAAGGTACCCTGAGGTCAAGTACTAAGGAAGGTAGCTAACTAACATAGTTAGGTCTCTAGGTTCTTAATAGATGCAATCTAGCTATAAAAAATGGTGTTTGCAGTTGTTGTGACATCTCAAGACCCAATGGCAGGTGACCTAAAAAAAAGATGACTTGGAAAATTTGGAAAAAATAGAAGTTAAAAAATATTTTCAATAAAAACTAAAACAAAGAGTCACCATTAATCTTTTTTAAGATGTGATTGGCCACCCAATAATTTTTATTCTTTTAATAAAATAATTTAAAATAGGTTTAAAAAATTTTAGAAAAAAAATTGCTTTCAGTGAAATCAGAGTTGAGTCTAGTGGTCGGTTATGCGTGAAGAAGAATTAGCACCCCCATAATGCTTGTTGAAGATGGTATTAATTGATTGCATGTTATCTCTTAATTCTGATTAAAATGGTCTTATTTTACTTAATGTATAAAATTAATTTTTTTTCTTTTTTTTTTGAAACAAAAACAAAGCAAATTCAAAACAAAACTTCTTTCCCTTTTTATTTAAATAATTTCATATCAAAGTGAAAACACTTTAAATATTTAAACACTTCTTTCATTCTCCTATAACTAGGTAGAGCTTCAAAAATAATCCTAATTTAAAGGTTTTCAAATTGCCCCACATAAAAAATGAGATGCACCTCTCATAAATAATAATTACCGAGAGTCATCTTATAGTTAGACAAGATCTCGATGATTATATTTACTTAAAATATTATTTTATTTTAAAATATTTTACTTTGAAAACCAATTTTTGAAAATAAATGCATAAGATGCATGAACATAATAAAATGATGAATGCTTGAGATATAAAATGAATGCATGACAATATAATATGGATGACAAAGAATGAATGTGATGTCGAAATTGATGGTTGAGATGTTGAAGAGTACTTGCAAATAGAAAAAGCTCACAAAGAAAACAACTCACAAGAATTTGAATAACGATAGAATATAGTTATTGGATTAAAGGGATAGAAGTTCACCACCAATACTAGATACTAAAGGATACAGAAATACCACTCTAAAAATTCTAATCAAAGATACAGAACTATAGAAGTTCATCACTCTAGGAAATCTACCTAAAAGATACAAAACTTGAAAACAATCTAAAGATTGCTTAAGGATAAAATAAACTCTATTCTACCATCTATAAAGAATAACTAAAAATAAATAGGCTAGGAACATCTCTCTAAGCATGGGAGCTTCAAAGATTGGATTGCTAAATTGATGGGACCTTCAATCTTGTCTTACTGAAATGGTGCCTTAAATCATAGGATTTACATGTGAATATAATAATATGTAGTATGAACACAATTATCTACCCATTTATTATTATAATTACATGATAATATGCTGAATATTTGGTGTCTAGGTTCATCCTTGAATCTGACCATAATCCCATCCATCTTCATGCTTTTTTTTTTTTAGCTAGTGTAAACACAATCTTCTTATTTTAGCCTACCTTATTTCTGTATTTATTTAGTGGATTTGGACCAAAGATAAGCTCATCTTATTTTTGGATAAGTCTTTCTTAGTTTCAGCCCAAGTTGTAAGATGTGTTGACACTTCAGTGTCAATCTCCTTTGGTTGAAAAAGACTTGTCTTCAAGTCTGAGTTAATCTTCTCACCATGGTAGGGTGACAAATTAACAAAATTAAAGGTGAAAGATATTCTATAAGTGTTGGGAAGCTCTATCTTATAAGTATTCTCTCCAATTCATTGTGAAACTTAAAATGAGCCATCTATCTTAGACTGTAGCTTACCAAACTTTTCTTTGTGCAAGTAATCCCACACCAAATCATGTTCTTTAAACTTCACATGTCTTCGATGGATGATTATTACCCTTTTATATTTCTCATTTTTTTGTAAAATCTTATTTTGTACCTGTTCATGAAATATTTTAATACTTTTGGCTTTTTCTTCTACATCTTTATCAAAATGTTGGTTAGTATAAAGTTGAATTAAATCTAAAGGACATATTGCATTCTTACCAAGAATATTGTTAAAAGGGTTGCAACTAATGGTTTGACTTAGTGAATAGTTTTAGGCAAACTCCATTTATAGTAAAACAAGTTTCCATTGTTTTAGTTTCTTTCCCTCATAACTCATCAAGAAAAATTTCAAGCTATGATTGATAACTTCAGTTTGCTCATCAATTTAGGAATGATGACAAGGGTTGTAATTAAGACTAGTAATAAGCTTCTTCTAAAAGGTGTACAAAAAATGACTTAAAAACTTGGAATCTCAATTGAACACCATGGATATTGGAATATCACTAACTTTATGCTCTCTCTGAAATACCAATAAGAAACATGAGAAGTATTTATGGTTTTGTTACAAGGGATAGAATTTACCATCTTGTAAAAAAAATCCATAACCAACATGATAGAATCCTTGTTTTGTTGAATAATTGGCAATCCTACTACAAAGTGCAAGCTGATATTATCCCTTCCAAAATGTTCTCTCAATGCACCATCATGAACTTTGGTGAAAATAGCTTATCTTTGAGGATTGTATAGGCAATTAGCTTTGAAGAAAAAGCCATCATGTAACAGAAATTGGTTATGTGACCCAAGCTTGCATTCTTTCCAAATTCTATCATAATAAAGAACCTTCTTATAAAGTTTTTTGAGCATATCAAAGTTAATAACTTGATCAACCATAGTTTTCAATATGAAGTGCTTTAGGCTTAAAGCTTTTGCCACTATCTTTGAAATTCCATATTTGTGTTTGATGGCAAAGTAATAAGATTGAAGAAACTCCATCCAAGTTAGATGCCTTCGATTGAGCTTGTGTGGGCTATTAATGATCTTTAGTACCTCATGATCAGAATATAGAACAAATAACTTGGCAAAAGGATATTGACTCTATAAGAACAAAGCTTTATAAACATCATAGAACTTTTTATCATAAATTGAGTACTTTCATTAGAAATCATTGAGCTTCTCACTAAATAAGGCAATTGATTTTCCCTTTTCATTGAGGTAAGCATTTATGGGGGCTACATCACACCATACTTCATCCTTATAGTGTTTCTTTATAGAGAATATAACAAAATAATGTTTATTAATCTCGATCTCATTTTTTCATTACAACCATGACAACTTGTAAGGATAAGGATGTTCCATATTTTTTTGATCTAGCCACTGCACTAAGAGAGTGGATACCTCATTCTCAAAGTTGTCATTATCAATAACCACTTCACATACCTTATCATGTGTAGTGCACTTCGTGTGAAATTTATTCTTGTGAAACCAATCTTTTTCTTCTATATTTAAATCACTCAAGTTATATTATATAACACATGAAGATTCAAGATCACTATAAGTCTCCTTAACATCTTCTTTAAGATGTTAGGGTACTTCAATAGGTTCTCTTTTAGCATCTTTAAAATCTTTCTCTTCAACCAACATAACTTTTTTGAGATTTGGACACTTAGAATGTATATGCCCAAGTCTTTGGCACTTGAAGTCTCTTTGGGTTTAATTGTTGACAACATTAGATTATGGTTTGTTGGGAATGGATCTTTTTTTTTTTTTAATTGGAAGGGGGTTTGGTAGAAACATTGGTTTTAGATAAGCTTCTTTTGTTAATGTATTCTTTCATTGAAAGATCCTTTTGTTTCAAATTATAGAGTTTGAAGAAAATATCTTGACAAAAATTGTTTAAAAGATATTTCTTCAACTTTCATTTCATCTTATCCTAAGTTGTAATTTTACTCATGCCTTCTCTTTCTCATTGCTTCTTTAAAATTTCCCACCAAAAAGATGCATGTATTTTAAGTTTAATGGCCATTAGCTTCACCTTATGATGTTTAGGTGCATCATGATATTTGAAGATACACTCTACTGTGTGTAACCAATCTAAAAACTCTTCAGGTTGCATTTTCCTTTAAAACTTAAGAATCTCTATCTTCGGATTGAATATGCTATGTTGAAGTTGGTTTTTATGTAGGTAGTCCCTAACTTACCGTGGGTGAGGTGGGGTGCTATTGTTAGAACCGCTATTCTTTTTATAGTATAGATAGGCCATTCTTTCATCTTTTTTGTTCCTCCTTCCTTGTTGCCTTATCTCTTCTTTCTCTTCTTGCATATACAATTGTTGTCATAGTTAGAGGATTTGTTATCGTATCTTCTCTATGAGGGCATCCTTTGGGTCATCATTTATAGCTACTACAATATTGGTGTTGGCTTCAACATCTTCTACTGGTGCTTGACGACAATGACCTGCTATAACTCTGATACCAATTTAATGCCAGGAATTGATGGTTGGGATATTGAAGAGTAATTGCAAACAAAACAAGCTCACAAATAAGACAACTCATAAGAACTTGAATAATGGCAAAATATGGTTATTGGATTAAAAGGATAGAAGTTCACCATTAAAACTAGACACTAAGGGATACATAAACACTACCATAAGAATTCTAATTAAGGATATAAAATTATAGAAGTTCACCACTCTAAGAAATCCACCTAAGAGATATAAAACTTGAGAATAATCTAAAGATTGTTTAAGGATAAAATAAACTCTATTTTGCCTTTTATAAAAAATAACCGAAAATAAATAGGCTAAGAACATCTTTCCAAGCATGGGAGCTTTAAAGATTGGATTGTTATATTGATGGGATTGCTTTCAATCTTGTCTTGTTGAAATTGTGCCTTAAATCATGGGATTTGCATGTGAACACAATAATCTGTAGTGTGAACACAATTATATACTCATTTACTCCTGTAAATTACATGATAATATGCTAAATATTTGGTGTCTAGGTTCATCCATAAATTTGACCATAATCCCATCCATTTTCAGGGTCCTATTTTTTAGCTAGTGTGAACATAATCTCTCTATTCTAGCCCACCTTATTTTTTTTTATTTTTTAGTAGATTTGGACCAGGGATAGACCCATCTTATTTTTGGATAAGTTTTCCTTAGTCTCAGACCAAGTTGTAAGATGTGTTGATACTCTAATGTTAGAATGCATGATAATATAAAAATGCATATGATGACAAAATAAAATGAAATCCAAAGGCGTGATTGGTTTTATGGTTTAGGTTGATTTTGGGTCTATGTTAGGGTTTTAGGTTTTAGTGTTTAGGGTTTAGGGTTTAGGGTTTAGGGTTTAGGGTTTAGGGTTATGGTTTAGGTTTAGGGTTATAAGGTTTAGAGTTAGGGTTAGGGTTTTAAGGTTTAGAGTTAGGGTATTAGGGTTTTGGCATTTGGGATTTAGGGGTTAAAGTTTGGCATTAATTTTTTTTGGGGTTTTATGGAAATGGACATGAAATGAATACAAATTACAAAAATTACCATTAATGAATGCATGTGCCAAATGCACGACCAAGAAACATAATTACAAATTAAGGTACTTTCAAACTTAATATGACAAACATGTAATGCATTAAATTTCAAGACTAAAATGGATCAAACATAAAAGGCTTTAAATTTTGGTTTGAATGTTCCACTATTGTTCATTATTCAACATAACCAAACAACTTAAAAAATTGACAAAAAACAACTATTAAACAACATTTTTTCAATGAAACTTTTTGTTGAAGCATGTTGAAAAATTGCCAAACATCATTAAAACATAGTATAAAGCATGGATCAAAGAACCAAAAATTATCAAAACATGAAACAAGGTTCGGTCAAACACATGTACACCATGGTCGAACCTTTCTAGCCTACTCTCTAAGTATTCCTTCATCCCATTTCATCTAGACAAGTATTAACCACTTGAAACTTACCTCATGAAGGAATTTATAGCCTTAAAACAACTTCAACAAGCATGTGATGTTCGAAAAATGGTAAGGAATTCATATGAACAAAAATATTAAATCAACAACAACATATAGATTCAATCAACCACAAAACATGCTAAACAAACATTTAATCATCATTTAAACATCCTACACTACCCTTAAAAGTAACAAAAAGATAAAGGAGGCCAAATAGAGGTTTGGCCAAACCCAAGGACACCATGGTTAAACCTCCACCTTGTTTTCTATAGTGGGTTTGTTGTTTTTCTCACTTGAATTTTGGCTTCAATCTAATTATTGGTTAATTGGATAAAGTTGTTTCAAGTTTTAAGTAAATAAAAATGAACTAAAAAGCTTCAAGGAAAATAAAGAAAATGGATTAAACTAGCCTGACAATGCTATGAAATGTGACGGAGAATGCATAAAGATGAAAAAATGGTGTTATGAAAGTGTACCTTCAAAACTAAGCATAAAGAATTTTCTTCCCTTTTTTTTTTCACAAAATTTTTTCTTAATTTTCCTTCCCATAAGCTTATCTATTTTTCATGGTCTTTTCCTTTTTGGTTTTTCACGTTCCTAGTTCATGATGAAAATGCAAAAAAACTCCTCCAAGGTTGAATCTTAGCCCTTGGATTAAAAGCTCATCCACAGGTCCATATTTCATTTTTGTTTTTGGTTGCAAGGTGGAAGCTTTCACCATTGGATTCACCTTCCTAATATAATCTAATGGTCTAGAATAAACCTACCAAAGGTGTAGTTTTACAGTCATTAAACCCAATGAAAAGACCATTTTGCCTTTAATATAAAGTTTTTGGTATTTAGATCATTTTCTTAGAAATCAATGTTCTCGTGCTCATTTCTCGGATTTTAAAGCACAAAAAATGAAATAATATGAAATTAAAATCTAAAAATTTTCGTGAAAATTCAATATCAAGAAGGTCAAGTTATGAAAATACATTTAAAGGATATTTTGATAATTTCACATCTCTCAAGGTGCTGCTGTGATTCTAAATACACCAAAAATCATCAAATATTATAAAATCATGATATGAAAGCTTTTACAAAAAACTAAATTTGAAAAGGTCAAATTGTGAAAATACCCTTAAAAGGTATTTTGGTAATTTCATACTTCTCAGTTACAATTAATGTTTTCAAAATTTTAAAAATTATCAAATTTTATAAAATATTATTTAGAGCTTTTTGCAAAATTTTGACCTCGAAAAGGTTAAATTATGAAAAAACTTATAAAGGATATTTTGATAATTTTACACCTCATAAGGTTTGATTTGGTTATTCAATGCATCAAAAATCATTAAAAAAATTTAATTATGATATAAAAATTTTTACAAAAATTCAATTTTGAAAAAGCCAAATTATGAAAATACCCTTAAGGGTATTTTGATAATTTTACACTTTTCAAAATACAATAAAAATTTTTAGTGTTTTAAAAAAATACCAATTACATTTTGAAACTACATTAATTCTAATTTAGTTGTGAAATTTGAGGATTGACTTGAGTTCAATATGTTTTTATTAAGTTTGACTAATTTTGATTAAGTTTGACTAATTTTGACTTTTTTTTATCAAGGTTGACTTTGGGGTATTTGGGTCAAATTGGTCTAAATTTCGATTTTAAAAACTTGTCAAAGTTGAAAAAATATTGAATTTAAATCAAATCAGATTTTAAGAGCTTTAAAAATGGTCGGATTTCATTTAAACAAAATTAGATATCTACAGTTGTCCTTCTTTGCTATGTTTCAAGAATTAAGAATAATGCAAACACTAAAAACACCAATTTTGTCCAACACCAGAGGATGAGAAGGCTCTATTTGAATTTGCTTATTTGTTTGTTCTCGTGTTGGAGTAGATTTTTTTTTGTTTTTTTTACTATCAAAGGTTTTTGAAAATTCTAAAATCTTAATCTTGAAATTTTTTAAATAGTTTTGCTCAGAAGACTCATGAATCATGACAGTAAAAATAGATTTAGCTAGAAAGACTTATGAATCTTACCTGGAGACATAAGGATTTTGCCCAGAGGACTTTTGAGATATGCCCAGAGGACTTTGAAAATGTATTCAGAGGACTTTGAAATTATGCCTAGAGGACTTTGAGATTTTGCTTAGAGGATTTTAAAATTGTGTCCATAGGATTTTGAGAATATGCCTAGAGGACTTTGAAATTGTGCCGAGAAAACTTTGAAATTGTACCCATAAGACCTTAAGATTATGCTCGGAGGACTTTAAAATTGTGCTCGAAGGATTTTAAGGTTTGAAATTGTGCCCGGAAGACTTTAAGATCTTTCAAAATTTTAAGATTTTTTCTGGAGGTTTTTGGAAATCTTTCAAAAATTTAAAATTTGCTTAGAAGTCTTAGAAATCTTTTAAAATTTTGCTTTGAAAACTTTGAAATTGTACCCATAAGACCTTAAGATTGTCCTCGAAGGACTTTAAAATTGTGTTCGAAAGATTTTGAGGTGTGCTTTGAAGACTTTGAAATTGTGCCAGGAGGATTTTGAGGTGTTTCAAAATTTTAAGATTTTTCCTGGAGGCTTTTGGAAATCTTTTAAAAATTTAAAATTTTGCCTACAAGTCTTAAAAATCTTTTAAAAATTTAAAATTTTTCCTAGAGGTCTTGGAAATCATTAAAAAATTTAAAGTTTTGCTTGAAGGTCTTGAAATCATTCAAAAATTTAAAGTTATGTTTATAATCTTGAAAATCATTCGAAAATTTAAAATTTTTCCTAGAGGTCTTAGGATTTAGTAAAAAATCTAAGGTTTTGTTCGTAGGTGTTGGAAATCATTCAAAAATTTAAGATTTTGCTCGGGATCTTAGAATTCTTTCAAAATTTTAAGAATTTGTCCAAAGGTTTTGACAGTTTTGTACTCATTCTCTCAATCATAATCTTATTTAGAGTTTGAAAATTTTCACTTTTTGTTCCAAAAGTTTTTTCACTATTTGTTTCAAAAGATCTTATCTTTTTAGATTTGGTAATGCTTAATATTTCATCTTTGTTACAACCCATTTTCTTTCTAGAAGTGCTTTAAACCATTTTTCAAGTGTGTTAAAAGTTTAATGAATAATTTTTCTTTTTTCCATTTTACCTATTAAATTTGGCAAACATAACCATGATGCAAAAGGCTATTGAAATGATCATGCAACTACAAATTTTCTACTTCATGCAAAGGTTCAAATAAATGCTTTATGTGAACATATAAATATCTTTTTCTTGATGCAAATGTAAATGTCTTTTCCTGATGCAAATGATCCATACAAATGCAAATTTATGTCCTAGCAATGTAGGCGTATTGTGATGATATAGGTGTAAAGGCCTCTTTCACAACGCAAATATGAGGATACAGATGCAAAAATCCTTGCCATGATGAAAATGTACACTCTTTTTACATGATGTAGATGTCTTCATGAATATTCAAATACTAAAATTCTTTTTCATTTTTCATATTCCATTTATTTTGATTTCTTCATAGCATTTCAACTTCCTCTCGAAAGGGGTCTCATGTTTCATTTTCTTATATCCTTTTCTTTATTCTTTTGCCCATCTTCCTCATGGTCTCCTACAAGTTAATGTTCCTTATTAGAAATGAAAGAGGTAAAAATTTTTTTTCCAACGATTTGATGGTTTAGCAGAAGGAGGTTTCAGTTCAATCAAAAAGGGTTTCACTACCTAAAAGTGATAAAAAAAGTGTATACTTTTCAATGTAGGCTCACAAATGAAACAAAAATTGTTTTACAAAGTCGAATCCCTTGAAAATTAAATATGTCTGACACTTTCTTTAACATTCAAATATGGTATTTTAATAGATGTTAAGATCAGTTGTGGTGGGCTTAAAGTTTTGGGAAGTCACTTAGCGATCAGAAAATAAGGCTCCAAAATTTTTTCTCTCTTTTTTTTTTCTTTTTTTTAAATGATATTTTTTTGTTTATTTCAAACCTTCGGGGATTTTAACTTCTTTAAACTTGTCATGGGTCTAGATTGCCTTTAGTTAGTATCTATTTTGCTTAACATTAAGAATGGCTTTAAGGATTTTCAAGTTTGCCTTAGACAATCTTTTTTGCAGGGTTTTCACCCTAGACCCACATTCATTTCTCCTTTATTTCTTTTTTTTTTTTGCTTTGTTGATTATCACACCATGCACTTAGGAATTCAAGCTTATACACAATGAACTAATGATCCAAATGGGTAATTAGATGATAAAAGGAGACAAAAAAGTTCACGTGTTTAATGGTCATTTCTTAAAGAAAATATCTTCAATTTTAAACACCTATGCTTGATCTAATATGGATGTCTGTTGGAACGTAACATAGGCAAAGTTTTGAGGTTGCCAAAGAAAAGGATAAATAGGCCTAAGATAAGTGTTTAAGGGGATTTTGAACCAAAGGTCATTATTTCATTTGAGGGATTCATTTTCGGGTATTTATCCTTTAGTTTTCCCATGCT
The DNA here is from genome assembly GCF_002303985.1 of Durio zibethinus. The sequence continues at coordinate 15,554,012 of NW_019167838.1, read as the reverse complement.
TTCCACTCAATCATTCATTTTTTCATTTTTTTTCTTCAGTTTTTTATTTTTTTATTTGTTTTTCATTTTTTTTGTTTTCATTTTTTTTCCCTTTGAGTAGATTCAAAACTTTTGGGAACCTGTTATTGGACTTTTGCTTTCAGCATTTAGGGTCTCTTTTTTGGACTTTACTAGTCTTAGTTCTTCATGCATTCTTTTTTACCCTTCAGTGTGGTCGGTGATATTTGGTTAAGGTTCATTTTGAAAGAATTTTCATTAGGCTCAAAGTGGTAGCAAGGAATAAATTTTTATATTTATGAATGGATGATGAAAGATGGCCAGTTATCATTTCAAGCATAAGTCACTCAAATTTGAAAAGCAATTCTTTTTAAAAAAATGATTTAAAGAAAAAAAAAATTTTGGACTCTTTGGTTTTCTCTCATTGGTTTTTTTTAATGAATTTTTTGAGACTTTTTTTGTTTTTGGATTTATTTGAATGTCTCAAGTGCATGATGTCATAATCAAAATTTTTCTCTTTTTTTTTTCTCATTTTATTTATTTATTTTTCTTTTGTTTTCTTTGCATGCCCTCTACCACCATTCAAGAAAAATATCATGCTTGGACAAATTGTCCTTAGTGAAGTTAAATATGAGAAAAAAGATTATGCGGAATAAACTTGTTTAAAGTGTCAAAGAATCTATGTTACTCCACAACAAAGGCAATAAGGACATATTTTTTTTGTCAATGTGCCCAAAATACTAGACAAGGACAATTTTTACGATAAATGAGTGAAAGGTTAGTATCTTTGGGACATTTTAAAGAATTTGGAAGGCTTTGATTTTGAGAATAACATAGCTTTTATATTTATCAAATTACCACATCCAAATTCTAAAAAGTGTTGTATTTGCCTGATTTTCTAAGAATCTTAAATTTTCTTTTATCCATTTTTTTGTTTTTTAAAAATTGTCTATATCATTGCTCATTGCCTAAGAAAAGATCATCACCCTTTTATGTCACAATATTATTTGGTGATAGCAAGGTTCACAAATTCAAGTTCATACTTTTTAAGGAATTATGGTTGATGAGTGAAAGCATTTGGGTGATTTGAGACATATGAGTGTTTGCAAAAAGTGTGAAGTCATTTGGTATGTTTATTTTTAATAGAGATCGCTGACTTTTTTGATCTTCCATATTTTATTACAAAAGAAAACTTATTTCTTTTATTTTTCCTTTATCTTTTATCTTTTATATTTTTTTTTGTTTTTTCTTTTTCCAAGGCACTTTTTTATGATTTTAGAAATTAATTATATGAGGCTTTATTCATAACAATGACATAAAAGCAAACTTCATACAAAAAATCCAAAGCATCCATTTCTTTTATAATAAACTTTAACAAAATTTATTATGTCATGCACAAAATAAAGAAAGTCACTGGTTTAAATAAAAATCATCATATCTTGATCTTTCAAAACTTGGGACTTCCTTCCATATTTCTACTTACTCATATTTTATGATTGGATAAACTCAACTTTCATTGTTCCATAAGTTCTAAAGTCAAAATACCACTTTCGATGAGATCCTTAATCTTTTCCTTCAATTGTCTACATTTTTTAGTCGAATGGTCAATTGCTTTCATATGATAATCACACTTGCCGTTAGGATCATAATTCTTTATCAATGGATTTTGTGTTATTTTCTAAGGTATAAGAGTCAGGTATTAGCCTTCTATTATTAAGGCAAAATGTAAAAAATTGGGATTGAAAGTTTCTTTTGGTCATTTCTTGGTCTTTGCTAATTTTTTGTTGGTTGGGTGGTAGGCTTAAGTGCAGAGATAAGATTGTGAGTTGTCATTTGAGGATGGGGATTTGCTTGAAAGCCTAAATTCTAGCTTAGTTGCAAAATACATGGACTTTCGGAGATATTGTCTATGATTTGGAAGTGGGATTGATGAAAAGGATAAAGATTGCACGGTAAGAAGTTCTTAGGTAGATATCACTAAACTTAGGATGCTTTTGCCTTTTTTAGGTTCTTTTTTGGTTTGCTACCCTATTCAACATCAGTTGCATCTTTCAACTTAATCTTTCTATTCTTGATTGCATTTTTTATCATTTCCCTAGAAATCACCATGTCAGTGAAATTTTAGAGACATTTTTATTTATTCTTTCGTAATAGGGAGTGTTCAAGGAGTTGACAGACAAAACAATGATTTTTTTTTGTCAAGGGTGATTATACCTGTGGCACCATGTCTCTCCATTTGAACGCATATTCCTTAAAAGTTTTAGTAATCCTTTTTTCCATATTTTGCAAGGTCAACCTATTCGATGCTATGTCTAACATATGTTTATATTGTGCTACAAAAGCCCTAGCCAAATCTTTCAAAGAACTAATTTTATTTCGGTTTAGCTAAGTATACCACCTTGTTGCAAACCTAGTGAGACTATCTTGAAAACAATGGATTGATAACTTATCATTATCAATGTGGCACATCATCTTTCGATAGTACATGGTGATATGTGCCGAGGGGTATTTAATCTCATAATACTTTTGAAATTTAGGGTTTTAAATTTTGATAAAATGACAAGATCAGGCATTAGACGCAGTTTGTTGGCATCAATACTCCTATATATATCATGGCTTTCAATTACCTTTAATCTTTTTTCCAATATATCATAGTTATCTTTTATCATTATATCTCTTGATGAATCTAATACCCTTTTCAAGTTTTTCCATTCTTTAGGATCATCCAAATTAAGCACAGTAATGGGGTTGTAGGGAGCAGGCCTTAAATTGACATTTATCTGAACTGAGGGTAACCTAGCAGAAGTGCCAATTTAAGGTTGATAGGTTGCTGGGGTGCTTGTGGCATATAAGGGTCTTAAACATGTGGATATGTGAACCCAGGTGATACAATGGTTCTTTGGCAATTGTTTCCTCCCTTGCCCTGTGTGCTTCAACAATCCTTTTTTCTTTTGTTAGGCCTATTAATATCTATTTCAATTCTGCCAACTATTTGTCCATATTCTATTACATTCCAGTAACTATTTCCCTGATCTCTCATTGGGGCTTTTCCATTCTGTCCATTTGACTTGCATTTTCATTCTCTATGACTCTTAGAATGTGCTATCCTTGAACCTTTTATTAATTAGTCAAAGTCAAAAGCACATGATATGAATTTTATTACTGGCCTTAAATGATAGTTTAAAAATCCTCCAATATTTAGGTAAGACCTTTAACAATATCTTTTCACTTTGAAGGTTTGAACAAAGTATACTTACAATCACCATTCTTTGTCCTTAGCTAGCATTGGAAAACAATGTTCTAACATATGATGTATGTTATGCATGTCAAGTTTTATTTTAGGTCAAGTTTTTTAAAGATGTTTCTTTTGCTTCCAATTAATCTCTTATTTTTGCCTTTCTGATACCTACTTCCAAGATATTTTATTTTAAGGTTTTGTCTAAAAATCAATGGTATTATTCTTATGAATGAATGGCACCAAACAAATGCTAATTTACATGACATACCAAACATGTTTATGATGCATGAATATGACAATAACGGTAGAGAATGTCATGAAATACCAAAATGTCTAAGACAATGGATTTTCGTATGTATAAGGCCCTAAATAATTAAGATTTCATCACCAATGAATGTGTATGCAAGAAATGTATTGTCCTATTGCAATGTTGGTGGGATATGAAATGCAATGCATGTTTTATGAAATCCTATTGTTTATGAATCCATACGCATGAAATGTAGTGACATATTCACATGAGTGATGAAATGTATACTTATGACTAGCGCAACACAATTATGTGAAATGCACTAGCGTATTATATTCATGAAACATGTCTATATAAAATGCAATACATATGTTATGCTGACTTAAAGAGGTTGACACCATTTAAGATATGCAATAAGGTGGAGTGCATGTGCTACCTATTAAGATATACGTGGGATGAAATGTAACATTTATTAACATGTGCATGAAATAGAATGTATGTACCATCTATTGATGTAGATGAGATGAAATGCATGTAGTACCTTATTATAAAGTGCATGAAATGGCATACATGTATTATTTTATTATTACCAATCATGATAAAAATGTATTAATGAATGAAATGCAAAACAAGAAACAACATTCAAGCTCAAAGTTTTCCTTTTTACGAGGAAAAATTTAAAAAAATACACATGAAATGCAATCACATAGAATGACTAGGATTCAAAGATTTTTTTTACTTTTTTCATTTCTTTTTTTCTTTTGATTTTTTTTTTAGTTTTTTAGAACAAGAGAAAATTCAGCAACATAGAAAGAATCACACAAAATTGACAAAGATTCAAAGTTTTTTTTTTTATTCTAACTTTTATTATTAAGCCAATCAACAAATAACTTTTAAAAATCCCTTTGTTCTTCTTTTTCTTTTTCGTCAATTTTGGAAACAAATCAAATGAATCAAACTACATGAAAGAAGAAATTTTACTGGAAGTATTTTTTTTTTCTTTTAAAATGCCAAGGATTTTTTTTTTAAGATTCTTTTCCTTTTTTTTTTTTATTAAAAGCAATAATACAAATGATCAAATTAACAAAAAACAAATAAGACAAGTTAAGGTGTTCCTTCATTTAGGGTAATTATTATGGAAATGGTGTGGTATGGCTCTATTTAAGGTTGACTCCCTAAAGTTTGCTATATGCAAAGCTAGGAATTAACGTATCATAGGTTCCTAAATAGCTTCTCATATCATCATCTATCACAGATTAGTGTGGCAGCTCAATTCTTATTCATTATAGGCTATGAGTAGAAAATATTCAATTTGAGTGAGAGTGTTTCACTAGCCATTACGAAGGTTTACACCTCATTAGGACATAGCTATTTTACTTCCTCCTAATTAGGGTTAGAGGCCAGGTATGGAGTTTATGCATGAAATATAATGTAAGTGTGTACGAAAGAACAAACAAACCTTTAACATTTCCTAAACTACCCTTATCCTAAATGCCCACAAATATAGAGAACAAAATAAAGAACAACAATATAAAATAAATGACATAGTTAAACTATGCATGAAATGTAAAACATACATACACTTTTTTCCTTTCTCTCATTTTTCCATTTTTTTTCATTTTTTGGGACAACAAGAAAATTAAAATCAAAACATTTTTTCATTTTTTATGTTTTTCAAATTTTTTCAAAATTTTTACTTCTTAAGAAAATAAAAAATTCAAAATCAAGGAATTAAGATTAAATACTAATTAGGACCATTAAACTAAAATTAAAGATAACGTGCAATCAATATTTGACTTGACTCTCTAAATGTATCCCTAGTGGAGTTGTCAAGCTATCGTATGTCTTGGGACCTAGGAGTAGGCAACCCCAAAGCCAGACGAATGGGGAAATCTGGAAAACACAAGAGTTAAAAATATTTTTAGTAAAAATTAAAATAAAAAGTCACCACCAATCTTTTTTAGGGTTTGATTGGTTGTCCAAAAATTTTCATTCCTTTAATAAAGTATTTTAAAATGGGTTTAAAAGTTTTAGGAAAAGAATAAATTTGTGGTCTATGAAATTAGAGTTGAATTCGAGAGTCAATTATGCGTGAAAAAAGATTAGCACTCCCACAGCATCAAGGATGGTACCAATTAATTACATGTTATTTCTTAATTTTGTTTAAAATGATCCTATTTTACTCAATGTTTAAAATTAATTCCTTTTCTCTTTTCTTTTTTTCTTTTTTTTTTTCTAAAAACAAAAACAAATCAAATTCAAAGCAAAACTTTTCCCCTTTTTTAATAATTTTGGATCCAAGTGAAAACACTTTAAATATCGAAACACTTCTTTCATTCTCCTATAACTAGGTAAAGCTTCAAAAATATTCTTAATTTAAAGGTTTTTAACTTTTCCTAAAAAAAAAGAGATAACACCTCTAATAAATAATAATCACTGAGAGTTCTCTTATAGTTAAGCAAGATCTTGATAATTATATTTACTTAAGATATTATCTTATTTTAAAACATTTTACTTTGAAAACAAAATTTTTAAAATAAATGCATGAAATGCATGAACATAACAAAATGCTAAATGCTTGAGATATAATATGAATGCATGACAATATAATATGAATGACAGCGAATAAATGCGTGATAATATAAAAATGCATTTCATGATAAGATAAAATGAAATGCAAATGCATGATTGGTTTTAGGGTTTGGGTTGGTTTAGGGTCTAGGTTAGGGTTTAAGTTTAGGTTTTAGGATTAGGATTAGGTTTAAGGTTAAGGTTAAGGTTTAGGTTTAGGGTTAGGGCTTAGGTTTAGGGTTTTAGGGTTTTAGGTTTTGGGTTTAATGGTTTAGTTTTAGGGTTTAGGGTTGGGGTTTGGATTTGAGGTTTTAAGGTTTAGGGGTTTGCATTTAGGGTTTCAAGTTTGTGGTTTCAAGTTAAGGGGTTTAGGTTTGCGGTTTCAATTTGGGGTTAAATTTTTTTTTGAATTTTATGTAAATGGACATAAAATGAATACAAATTACAAAAATGCCATTAATGAATGCATGTGGCAAATTCACGACTTAGAAACATAATTACAAACTAAGGTATTTTCAAACTTAATATGACAAACATGTAATGTATTAAATTTTAAGACTAAAATGGATCAAACATAGTAAACTTTAAATTTTGGTTTGAATGTTCTACCATTATTCATCATTCAACATAACCAAATAACTTCAAAAATTCACCAAAAACAACCATCAAACAACATTTTTTCAATGAAACTTTTTTTTGAAGCATGTTGGAAAATTGCCAAACATCATAAAAACATAGTATAAAGCATGGATCAAAGAACCAAAATTTATCAAAGCATGAAACAGGGTTTGGCCAAACACATGCACAACATGGTCGAACCTGCCTAGCTTACCCGCCAAGCATTCCTTCACCCATTTCATCCATTCAAGTATTAACCACTTGAAACTTAACTCATAAATGGATTTATAACCTAAAAACAACTTCAACATGCATGTAATGATACAAAAATGGCAACGAATTTACATGAAGAAAAATATTAACCAAACAACAACATATAAATTCAATCAACCATAAAACATGCTAAACAAAAATGTAATCATCATTTAAACATCATACACTACCTTTAGAAGCAACAAAAAGATAAAGGAGGCCAAAAAGAGGTTCAGCCTAACCCAAAGACACCGTGGCTAGATCTCTAACTTGTTTTTAATGGTGGATTTGTGGCTTTTCTCACTTGAATTTTGGCTTCAATCCAACTATTGGTTAAATGGATGAAGTTGTTTCAAGTTTCATGTAAATAAAATGAACTAACAAGTTTTAAGAAAAATAGAGAAAATGGATTAAACTAGTATAAAAATGCAATGAAATGTGATAGAGAATGCATGAAGATGGAAAAATGGTGTTATGAAAGTATACCTTCAAAACCAAGCACAAAAAAGTTTTCCCCCTTTTTTTTTCATAATGTTTCTTCTAATTTCCCTTCCCATAAGCTCCTATGTTTTTTTTGTTCTTTTCCTCTCTAGTTTTTCTCATTCCCAGCTCATGAAGAAGATGTAAAAAATTCTCCCCCAAGGTTGAATGCTAGCTCTTGGATTAGAAACTCATTGAAGGGTCCATATTCCATCCTTATTTTTAGTTGCAAGGTGGGAACTTTCACCATTGGATTCACCTTCTTAATATGATATAATAGCCTAGAATAAACACTCCAAAGGTGTGATTTTTATAGCCATTAAATCTAATGAAAATATCATTTTACCCTTAGTATAAAGAATTTAGTATTTAGGCCATTTTCTTATAGATCATTGTTATTGTGCTCATTTTTAAGATTTTAAAGCATAAAAAATCATAAAATATTATGAAATTAAAATCTAAATTTTTTTGTAAAAATCCAACCTAAGAAGGTTAAATTACAAGAAAATCATGAAAGGGTATTTTGATAATTTCACACATCTGAAGGTACTACTATGATTCTAAAATCACTAAAAATCATCTAATATTATAAAATCATAATCTAAAAAGTTTTACAAAAAATAAACCTCAAAAAGATCAAATTACAAAAATACTCTTATGGGGCATTTTGGTAATTTCACACCTCTTAGGTACAATTAAGGTTTTCAAAATTTTAAAAATTATCAAATATTATAAAATATGATCTGGAGCTTTTCATAAAATTTTGACATCGAGAAGGTCAAATTACGAAAATATCTTTAAGGAGTATTTTTGTAATTTCACACTTCATAAGTTGTGGTCTGAGATTTCAATGCATAAAAAATTATTAAAAAAATTTAGTTATGATTTAAAAATTTTCACAAAACTTTGACTTAAAAAAGTCAAATTACAAAAATATCTCTAAGGGTGTTTTGATAATTTTACACTTTTTGAATTACAATAAAATTTTTTGTGCTTTAAAAAAAAATTTCAATTTCAATTTTAAATCACATTCCAATTTGGTTGTGAATTTTGAGGAATTTTGACTAAGTTTGACTAATTTTGACTTAGTTTGATCAAATATGATTAGGTTTGACCAAAGTTGAATTTAGGGCATTTGAGTTAAATTGGTCCAAAATTGATTTTAGAAACTTGTCAAAATTGAAAAAATTGTTTGATTTAAGCCAAGTTGAATTTTAAAAGCTTAAAAAATGATCGGATTTTGCTCGGGTAAAATTAGGTTTCTACATGAGTATGTATAAAAGAGGTTTAAGCTTTGATTAGGGAATGAAAAAGATCCTTAATTGAGGTTTTCTTATCAGAAAGTGGCATAGGTGAATATTGAGATTTGTAAAGGTATAGATCCTACTGCTCATATGACATCTAATGGAAATCTAAGGGGTTTTGTTGTCTAGTGTATTAAAGATACTATAGTGGTCCATAATTAGGCTGAACTAGAGTAGGGTTACTCTATTGTTGCAGACTCTATGAAAAGATAGGGTTATTCCTCTAACCATGATCATAAGTGGAAGCATAGAGGTTGTTAAGTTGCTTAAGGTTCTATCCTAAATATTGGACAACAAGCTACTCCACATACTTTACAACAAGCTATGAAACTATGGGTGAACCTTGACTAACTTGGACTTGGCTCAGAAGATGTAATCTTAAGATTCAAGGACTTTAAAGGTTTGGCTAGGGAATCTACCTTAGCACTAAACATTATAAGCTTATTAAGTTTGTACACCCTAAACTCTTTTAGGATATTCTCTATCAATCAATCACTGACAGGTATTGGTGGCCATATCCTCTATGAAATCATAAGCAATGTCAAAGTTCTTACTCATTAGGGCACCTATTGCTATAACATCTACAATGGTCCTAGTGTTCAGTATCAACCTATTTTAAAATATTTGAATCTTTAGCCATTTAGGAAGCCATAGAGTGGACACCTTCTTAGGAGCTCTTTGTTTCTTTCACATGCCTCATACAAGGTCTTTAAGTTATGCTAGGAAAAGGTAGTGATTTCATTCCTAAGCATGGTTGTCTTAGCTAGAGGAAAAAACTTAGCCATAAACTTATGAACTAAATCATCTCAAGTAGTAATGGAATTTGGTGGCATCGAGGTTAACCAACTCTTAGCTTTATCAGTAGGGGAAAAAAGAAATAATTTAAGCTTAATGGCATCCTCAATAATATCATTATGTTTGAAAGTATCACATATCTCTAAAAAGTCTCAAAGATGAATATTCAGATCCTTACTCATATGATCACTAAATTGTAGTGTTTATTGAATCATTTGGATTATTGTAAGTTAAATTCGAGGATATTGGCTTAGATGGCTAGCCTCCTAATGCTAGGTTGGAATCCATTAAGATCCGCACAATATAATCTTTAAGAACTCTAGTGTCTTACTAAGACATGGTGGTTATAGGTTTAGTTTGTCTTTTCCTTCTAAGTCTCCTAAATGTAGTCTCAAGCTCGAGATCTAGAACGATTAACTCATGTCTCCTAGTTTAGTGCACATATGGACCACAAGATCACTAGACCAAATGAAACTAATCTAAAAAAGAAAGTTTAAGTATGTACAATTAAGGAAAATGGACAACAAAGCAAGGTATGGTATGTACACACAAAATTGAAACAACCTAGAACTAGCCTAGTGTATGTACACTAAAGATGAACCAATATATAGAAAAGCATGATGAAGCATGGTATGAGCCTAAAACTCTTGACTTCTAATCCCCAACAACAGCTCCAAAAACTTGATTATGATATTTCTTCAAGCACATAGGTCGTTTAAGTATAATATAGACTGAAAGTCTAGATATCATTCCTATGAGGATTAGCTAAAAAGGTTTTTAGCCTAAGTACCTATTATCCCCACACTCTCTTCGAAGTTGGCTCAATCCAAAGCTTGGTACAAGACTAAGCTAATGAGAACAAGTGAAAAAAAAAAAAAAACAAAACATCATTCTAGTAAAGAATAAACTTGCAATATGTAAAAGAAGTGCACTAGATAAATGCACAAAAACAATAGCTAAATTGAATTGCAATGAACTCAACATGAATTGAAATGTAAATCTAATCCAAGAACTGAAAATACAAGATTACCTAACAAGTAAAATAGTAGTTAACATGATCAATTGAAATAATTAAGTTTAACTGAAATCTAATTACTTCAACTAACTTCTATCTTCCACCAAGAGAATCATATAGAAAATTCTTTGAACTTTGATCTAAACAAGTTGGAATTTACAAATGCAATAGCTAAACTAAAATCAAAACAAACTTACAATGAAATTAAAGTAATGAAAATGCAAGATCCAAGTAGAACAAGCAAAAACCAAATATAAATGCAAATTTGGAAATCGAATTATCAATAAGGAAAATAGATCTAAGTTGCTTCAAATTGAATGAAATTGAATTGTGAAATATAAGAATAGTAAATGAACTAGATAGAAATAAAATTAAAGTGCAATTAATGAGAAAATTTTGTCAGATCTAAACAAAAACTTAAAAATTGAAAGTGAAGTTTGAATTCTAGAAACTACTAATTCATGAATGAAAACTTAGAGCTGCAACTCTCTAGATGGAATAAACTCAAACTAAACTAAGAAAATATAGATCTATGAGGTTACTACCTAGATCAACAAAGAAATCATATGAATCAATAAAACTCTAAGCTCATTAAACTCAATTACAAACTGAGTGCAAGAACAACAAAAATATAGGAGTTACAAGAAAAATTAGCCAAACAAAATTAAAATGCATGAATTTAAATGGAATCAAATTAAATTTAATAAGTAAATTGGTGAATTAAAGAGTGCAAAGTAAAGAAATTACAAATTAAACACCCAGCTTGGAGAAAAGCAACTTGAAGTGCTATCAACCACTCAAGCTCCAACTCACATTTTGGATTGAATCGAAACATTGAAGATTTTTGTGGAATGGTTTAGATTGAATTTACCTTTGACACTTTCCAATTTTGTAGAACAATGAATCAAGAATCCATAGAAAAAATTTTGGATTGAAATAAAAAGGACAATATAAAAATACAATTACATCAAAACTGAGGATAGCCAAACAAATTTGAGAAACAAGTGAAAATACATCAAATTGAACTTGAAAACTTAAAGATATTGAACTTTTATTGAAAGAAACATAAAGTGCATTGAAAATAAAGGCAAGTAATATAAACTTTGCTAGAAAATAAAGGAAATTTTCTTCCAAACAACCCTTTAAATGAATAAGAAGGAAAGTGTTTAGAGAGAAAAGAAAGAAAATGCAAGGAAAAGAAAAAAAATGTAAAAATTAACTAAAAGTCTCTTAATGGCCGATCACTCCTTTATTTATAGGAAAATGTGAGGTAGTTCAACCAATGAAAATGCAAAAAAATTCCAGTACCACCTCTTTTAGATCCTACCATCTCAACTAACTTTCACCCTTAGCTCACTTGTTTACTTTTTCTTGCTTCACTTAACTTCAAGCTTTCTTCCCTTGATCTTGTTAGCTCCAAAAAAGTCAAAATTATATCCAATGAGAAGCCTTCAAATTGCTAAATAAGCAACTCCAATTGATCCTTCTTTGAATATTCAAAATGGTGCCACAATCCTTTGATCACCTAATAAATACATCCAACGGCCTTAGTTGAACTCTACTTCCAATAATTGGTGCTAATTGTAACCAATTCCTTTTTCAAATTGTTGTCAAATATAGACACCATTTATTGGACAATTTATGCATGAAAAATTCTAGAAAAATCACAAATCCAAAGATGGCTACAAACTACACTAGTGCATTACTCACCATTTTAACACATGTAAAAATGCTACAAAGGTGACAAAGCACTAGTGAGCTAAAAAGGACATTTTCAAATAAAAAATATAGTAATTAACACTTGAAATAAAGTTCAATTAAGCTCAAATATGCTAAGGGAGTCATAGAAGAGATGGGTGAGTAAAACTCCTATAAGTGGCACTATTGCACAAGCACATTATTTTTGGCATTTCATAGCTTTTGGCACCAAATTTCCTTCAAAATGAATATAAAAGCTCCAAATATTCAAGAGAAATTACATTAAAAGCATATGATAAAATACTAAAATTTTAGTGCATCCATATTCTCATGTTGCCTTTGTAACTCAGGGGTCATGCTAGCCACCATGATACACATGACTTGATCAATATAGTTTTTATGGGTTTCATAAACCCGCTACACTACAACATCAGCACCAGCATCTAGTTCTAATAGAACTAGATCATTAATAACATAAAGCATTTTCTTTTGCCTTAGGACAAGCTTCAAATTGAGATGCCAATCATTGAAATTAGGCCTTGTGAACTTGTTAGCATTAAGTATGCCACGAAGTGACAATTATTACTCATTTTACAACTTATAAAATTGAACAAATATCAGTCATATTGTTCAATACCAATATAGATAAAGTTCAAATCTATATATTGGTTGCTCCTAGTACTTTAATCAAATCAATAGCCCTTATTATCAATTTAGAAAAATCATATCTTTTTAGTGGGCTAGGATCCCATTTAGTTTACTATGAGGTTTGTCTCAACAAGCCATAATAAGTAAATTAGGTAGATATCTTGCTTATCAATTACATCCCCATATGACTCCTAGATCAATTAGGTGTAACTTCTTGTCTAATCACATCTTATGTGATTCACCCAATCATTGCCTCTATCATTATATAGTCAAGTTTTTCACACCTGGACAATATAATGATAATTAAGTAAGACCCATTAATCATAATACAACTTATTTCAGATAATGAGTGCATTGAGTTAGTCTCAACAAGCCCTACTAGTAGAAAGTTTAGTTTTTTATGTTAATGAAAGGCATCAAGACTTAATATTTTTTTTACGAGGAAATTTTTATTTATCATAGGTGTCATCAAGCACGCATAAGAATTCATCATATATCCAATACAGGTAATCTTATCATGTATCTTACAATTACATATAGCATTTATCACATATAAATTCTAGCATTTATAAGAATAGATCAATATAGCACACATGGTATTTATCTCATAACTAGCATGCACACTACCACAATCAACATGTTTGGTTCAAATTCATGATCTTGCATATCTATTCTCTGAATCATTATCAATATCATATATCAATCATCAATCCAACTCAATGTGATGCAAGGCCTAAACATGTTTAGCTAGCATAGTCAAATATGTTTAATTATTATCTTAGGAATATGTAATTTCTAATAATAATTTCCTAAACAATTAAGGAATCATAATTTTACTTGGATTTTAATGTAACATGGTTAGCATCACTCTAAACCATTTAGGAATGCCAATCAATTAAAATCAAGTCAAATTACATGCATTGGAAATTTTTTAGTCCAACTAGGTGTTGTAGTGAAATAGTTTATTATTAATTAAAAGTTTTAAACAATTTAGAAAATCCAATTTAGGATTTTATATGAAACTTTATTTCTCAAACCCAAACAATTTATGAATCCAAATTCAATAAGATTAGCACCAACATAAGGCTTGGCCAAAAACCCATTCCTGAAGGGAAGCAAATTGTGGCTAAGGTTGTATTTATGGAAACTAGGTAGTTTTGGTCACTTATTGCTATGCTGCCTCTACTAGTCACCATCAAAGAGTTCTAAATTTTTTCCCATGCTTTCTTATGCCTTTGCTAATAATTTTTCAATAATAAGTAACAATTAATTTGACTTTTATAAAAACAGTCCACTAAAATTGGTGATTAAGAAAGCAAATCTTGAAATCTTAATGAATAAGTTTCCTAAGATTCTCAATATTGATTACCAAGTAGATTTTATTAAAATCTTAGTGAACAAGTTTTTAAAGTCTTTTAACTTTTCAGAATACCAGTTGCATCAAGAAAATCAATTACCATAATCATATTAAGATAACCATGCATCATATGCATATTATACATTCCCAGCCACCACTAAAAGATTTTTAGGCTGAAATTGTTATCACCTTTGGAATGACCAAATCGACTCCAAAAATTTTAAAAGTTTTACAAAATGATCATCAATATATCTATTTTCATATATTGAAATTTTGTAGCCAAATAATTTCCCTAAAGTTAGAAATAAGTTTCGCAATATCATTACAACAGGATTTTCCTTATATGAATAGATTGTAAACAAAAAAATTTATTAAGCATGCAAATGATATCCAAAAATCATAAAATTCATAGTCAATCATCCTAAGACATCATGCTTTGATGTTTTAAAGTAATCTAATCAAAACAATACGAAAAAACTTAATTTTTCAACTTTTACATCATAATAATAAATTACAATCAAAATAGTTTTGATATCATTAACAACCAAACAAACTACTAAATTGTATAATCTATATTGACAAGGCTTTGATACCACTTGAAGGAATTATGCATCAATATATAGAGTTAAAGTTATGGAATTTTTAAAATTTTTAATTCCCTAAAGCTAAGATTATTCAACAAGATTATACAAACATATAGCTTCATAAGCATATATGGGTTTCGGCTTAGTTGGTTGTCATGTATGCCAAAATTCTTTTGGATGAATTTAGTGACTTTCGAAATAGTTTCCCAAGCCAAGAAACTACCCAAGTGTTCAGCCTCTAATGGTAATCCATATGATCTCTTGTGTAAGAACCTTCTCTAAGGTTTGGTAGAAATCAAACCCATACTTTAACTAGTATGTGTTTGCAAGATCTCTTGTTTTCTCTCAAATTTTGCTTAGACTTTCTTAGCTTATTTTTGCCTTGAGTGAAACTTGCTAATTCTTAGAAGAATTGTGTTACAATTGTATAAGAGAGAGGCGACTTGATATTCATTTGATAGGGGAAGTATTTGGTCACTTTAGGTTTAATGCTTGGAATGTATATTTTCATAATTAACCTTATGCTAGCTGAATGCACCAAAAGAATGGACACTTTTTCTCTTGTTTTTATTTCCTCTACTTTTGGTCATACCAAAATCAAATTAAGTCAAACTTAATTTATTCAAATTTTAATCTTTCATAATTATCCCATTGTGTGTGACCTATTAGGTTCTTTAGCATGTTGGCAATAAACACAAGCATTGTAAGCCTTAGTATTCGGCTATGGATGAAATAATTTTTTTGTCTTCATCACTAATTCTCCAATTAGCCAATATTATATTTATAGATCATGATCAATTCTAGCTTCTTTGCCATAACCCCCAATTACTAAAAAAAAATCAATATGACTGGACAACCTATCCATGAATGGTCTTAGTATATAATTAATATCCTTCATCATATAGTATCTCAATTTAAACATTTAGTATGGTTTAGTATCTATTCAATCTTGTTTAACTGTGTTAAGTCTTTTCCTTGATATTAACTCATAAATAAGCTTTAGAACAATTCTAAACTTTTATTTAACTTTGGCCAAAGATTCTTAAGTTAATTCAATCAAGACTAGTTGAGATACTTTCTTGATCACATAAGGTGATTAATCTCATTTTGATTACTTCATCCATCTTCATATGCCTCATGTTATACCCAATAATACTTGACTCAACCATTCTTGCTTACAACCATAAGTAAAGTTAAAATATAACATTCATCATATAAGATCATAAACAATCTCAAGTCAAAGGATCACATATATAACCATCACATGATAAAGTAGCTATGTAGACTATGTGAACTACCATATAGTATTCTCATGTCGAGTATGTTCAATGAACTTATTCTTGTAACAAACACCCATATGTTATCTCAAGTTTATCCAAACTTCAACCAATGAGATCGGTTACTTGCTTTATAAGCAAGAGCATAACATATGCTAGTCTTAACAGCTTTTGTCAATGTCCTCTTATTGATAAAGCATCAACTATGAACTATTTTAGAATATATAACTTTTATGTAATGATGATCTCATAATTACAATCTCATTGTAATTTTTTTGCAAAGCTTTATTTATATTTTGAAGATTTTATTATATAAACATCAACATTAAAATACATGTAAATAAGCTAAATGATAAATAAATAAGACTTTTATAAGATATGAAATATCAAAGTACTACAAATATGATAATATGTTAGCCAAAATATGATTTCACTTAAAGGGAAAATACTAACAAATTGAAGTAGAATTCAACGCCTAAAATTTCATGAAGAAGTGCTTGCTAGCCATTTGATGAATCATGGAGTGGCTAGATGAAAATGGCACCTAATTTCAAGCTAAGATGAAGGCTAATGGATAGTTGTCTATTGGCACTTTAGAGGCTCTTTATTGATTATAATTTTGACTTTTTAGAGCTTAATGGATCAAAAGAAGAAAGCTTGAAGAGAAAAGAAGAGGAAGAGTGTAAACAGAAAGCTTATAAAGCAAGCTTTCATAACATGGAAATATTTAGCTTATGAAGCATCCTAGCTAAATTTTTCTTGTAATTTGATTGGTTGGAACACATTATACTTGGCGTATAAATAGGAGTAGTGGTCGACCAAGGACGAAGAGTTAGTTAGTTTTCATTTCTTGCAATTTACATTTCTTGTTCATTTTTTCTAGAAAGTTTCCTCCTTATTTATTTTAAAGAGCTATTTATGGAGAAAATTCTTTAATTTTTCAACAAAATTTACTTTTCCTGGACTTACATTTCATGTAATTTCAATTTCTTGTAATGCATTTTAAGTTTCTTTAAGATTTCTTGCACTTTCAATTTCTTTCTTTTTACTTTTATAATGTTTAGTTAAATTTTCCTTTGCACTACTTTTGGTTTTCCTAGCTTTTCTCTATGATTCTTGCTAGTTTTGATCCAAAATTTTTTCTACAGACTCTTAATTCATAGCATTTTAATTTTGGAAATTTTCATTTTGAAATTCTTTTTGCAATTTTTTCTAAAAATTTTGAAATTTTGGTTTTGGTAGTTGGCTGGAGGTAGCAGCAGTGATAGAGTTATTAGCGGTTTCCTCCTTGCTAGGCAATGGGTCCATTATTTCCTCCTTGCTATGCAATGGGTCAATTGCTTGTAGTTTAATTGTTGATTTTAATGGTTGTTTAGCTAATTTATTTTCTTATTCTTTTTTTTTTGTTTCAACACTTAATTTTGTTTAAAATTCATTGAGCTTGTTCTTTTATTGTTTTAGTTTTTTTTTTCTTGTAATTAAATTTTACACATTGATTTAAGCTTCTTTAGTTAGTTTAAGTTCAATTGCTTTCTAAAGTTGTAGATCTAGGTTTTAATGTTTTGAATATTCGAAATTCTTGTATAGATCTAGGTTTCGGTTTAAGCACTTTTATATTTCCTTCCATTTAATTCATGCAATTTCAATTTGATGCATTTAGATTTAGTTTGATTTACTATTTTCAAGTTCAATTGCAGTTAAATACCTTGCATTAGCATTAGATCCATTTTTATTCAATGTTGCAATTTCGGTTTACTTGCATTAGGTTGAAATTTCAATTTTTACATTTTGCTTTCTTTTCATGCAATTCTCTTTCACTTTAGTTTCTATTTTCCATTTGAATTATGCATTATTTTACTTATTCTTAGGTTTAGATTGAAGTTCAATTGTTGTTTGAGTTTAATTCATGCTTTGCTTTTACGGTTTATAATGAAGTTCAATTATTTTAGTTGTTCTTACTCTTTATGTTTACTTGTTCATTTTCATGCTTTACTCTTATGTTTTAGCTTAGGAGTGGTAGAAACCTTTCAATATAGTGATTAAGCTAACTATAGCAAAAGTATTTCAATAACCAATACTTAGACTAAGTAACCTAAAAGTCAGTTTATGTGGGATGATAACTCTACTCTATCATTGTATTTTTTAAATTAGCTTGTGTGCTTATAGTTACCAATTGGTAGAGGTAGGGTAAGTATATCAATGCTCTTGTTACCCTCATAAAATGTCTTTGCATTCAAATATTCTTGTTGACAACTTTTATGTTTCTAGGGCATCAAGTTGGCTCATCTCAAGCTTCAATCTAATAGTCATATTATAGTTCGATCAAAGCTTTCTGTGTAGTTGATAAGGCTAAAAAAGATGATGATGACAAGGAGGATGTGATAATGTTATGAAATAGAGTTATTTTCAATGCTTGAATGAGTTACTTTTGCTTTGGTTTTAGTAAAGTAATTTTTTTTTACTCCTAATGTGCTTAATTTGCTATTTTGTAAGAAATATGGAAGAAAAAATGGAATCTTGGTGAATCTTGAAGAATTTTGAAAGGTTTTGATCAATTTTGGATTATTCTTGATATATTTGAATAAATCTTGCAGGGTTCTTAATGTGTTCTTATTGAGTTTTTGGAAAATCTTAGAGTGAAAATGCAAGAATTTATTCAAGATTTGAATGCCATACCTTAAGACTTAAAATTAGTTGAATCTTGATGAAAGATTTATAAAATTCATGCAAGAATTGTCTAAAGAAGACTCAACCATTATAAGGGGTAAAAAAGTAAATTCAATTTAAATGTAAGTCTACGGTAGCTTATATAGTGTGTAATATATAGGATTACTAATGGATGACATGGAAGCACGTATTTTCTCATTGGCCAAGAGAAATAACTTTAAAGCTTATATGGCATGTTGAATTGAAAATTTTGTCCATACTTAAAAAAGCCCAAATAGCCCTTAGATTTCCCACTTTGATTAAGAAATCCCATTTTGACTTGGAATTCCTACCTTGATTAGGAGATGTACTTGGTTATCATACTTAGAGTTGGTATTCCTAAGTTAACTTGGAAATCCTATTTTAAATGGGTATTCCTACCAAGGATAGGATTTGTAGGGTATTCATTCCAAGAATATGATTTGCATGAAGATAGAAGAACACTATAAAAAGTGGGCATCATATAAGTTTAAAACAACTAAGAATTTTACTTTATTCTTCTCCAAGAATTCTTCAACTAGAAGCATAAGTTCAAAAATCTAAGAATCTGATATAAAACCAATTAATTTCAAGATTCAAGCTTAATTGAAAAAGATATTCAAGAAGAGCTAAAACACTTTAGGATTTTAAGTTGCTAAAAAGAAAGGTCAATTGTCCATTCTATTATTCAAGAAGAATAAGCCTAATTCAAGAAATGTTCAAAAAGTACTAAAGCTTAGTCCAAGTTGGAGTTCTTATTCAAGAAGACTACCAAGGATTTAAAAGTAATTATAAGGCATTCTTTTCTCTTGAAAAAAGCCCTAGCCACCACCTACCTCTTCTTCTAACTTTAGGATTCTTTGTATTCTTGTTTTATAAATAGTTATTCTTTGTACAAGAAAAAATTGAAGTAGGGTTTGGGGTGACATCTAGTTAGCTTCTTTAAGTTTTCTTATTCTTTACTTTTCATGTTTTTAAACTTTTTTCAATTTATTTTAAGTTTATGTAAAGTTTATTTTCAGTTTTCTTTTAAATTCATGTTCTCTTTTGTTTTTAATTCAATTCAAGCTTTCTTAAATTTCTATCTTTGCTTTCAATTCAATTCAATTTGAATTTTCTCTGTTTAAGTGCTTTTAAATTATGCAATTCATGCACTTTAAGTTTTGTTCTTAATTTAATTAGAGGTTTCAAGTTTCATTCATTAAATTTAAGTTGTTTGCATTTAATTAAGTCTAATTTAGATTCTGTTTAATATGCTTTTTGTGTGTTTAAGGTTTTTAGGTTTAGGTTTAATAGTTTTTGCATGTTTTAGGATCTTGCATATTAGTTCAAGTTTAATTTACATGCATGTTTCTAAGTTCAATTAGTGAAGTCGCAATGGTTTCAATTTAATTTAAGTTGTTTAAGTTCTATTTGAGTTTCATCTTAGTCTTTGTAGTATTATTTGATTAGTTAAGTAGTTTGATTTAGTTCTTGCATATTAATTTTTCATCTTTTGGATATAATTAAAGGTAAACAATTACAATACTTAGTTCTTTTCCATATATTTAACCTCCGTAGGAATGATACTCTACTCATTTTATATTACTTGTTCTAATTCTATGCAATTACAGATTCTCAACCAAGATGATGACAAGAGTAAGGAATAGCAAGAAATCTATATCTGTTAAGGGAGCTTTCAGTCAAGTGTGGGCAATGTAAGGCAGATAGATTTGCAACAAAAAAGAACCCCTATGAATCGATGCAGGAAAAAGAATAAGGTGGTAATGATTTGATGATCTAAGATTTTTAGAGAACAATTTGTTTGAATTTTTTTTTGTTGCCATTAAACATACTCTGATAATATCGCTTTTAAAACCATTGAGCTATCTTTAACCTTTTTTTCTCAATGATGTTTTACCTACCCATTAGCTTGATCATAATAAGGGATTAAGTGAATTAATCTCTCCCTAAAAGTAGCAAGGAATTCCTTGCTTCATCATTGTCAAAGCCTATCGTTAGGTAAGTAGTTATAGCTTCGAATAACAAACCTATTAATGATATTTTCCTTAATTATTACCTTATCAGAATTTGGTGATTAACTACTTTTGAAGGTGCAACTTTTTGACCATTCAACGAAGTAACCTGTTGTTACTAGTATGAAAGTATGACACAATGATAAGATATAAAAACGATATGAAAAAAACATAAAAATAATATGGTTTAAAATTTTAATAAAAATCATTTATAAGTTTAATAAAAATAAAAATATATATTTTGCTTTTTTTTTTCTATCAATACAAAATATACAATTTTCATATAAATATGATATAAATACATAAATAATTAATGTTTTCCTGATATAAATGCATAAATTATCGAGGTAAGATTAAACTCAATGCATGTTCCAAAAACAATATAGGAGGCACTTGAATATGGGCTCATGATGATTAATAGGTTGCTTGACTTGTGTAAAAAAAAAAATAAAACCCTCCCAACTCTCAAAACTTAAAAGGCTACGAAACCCATTCTCTTACACTATGTTTGGATTAAAGGGAGAGGAAGAGAAGGAAAGGAAAGGACAATAAAGGAAAGTAATGAAAATAGAAAAACCTTTTCTTTGTTTGGATAAACTTTTAATTTAAAGAAAAAGAAAAAGATGAAAACTTAGTAATAATTGGTTTCTCTTGTAATTTTCACTTTTTTAATACTCCAATTTAAGGGAAAAGCTAACGAAAAGAAAACTAAAAAAGTTTTATTTTTATAAAAAGATTATTATATCCATATTTTTATTAAGACAATAGATTTGATTATATAACTAAAACTTTATACAAAAATATGTTTTTAATGAGTATTTTATATAACATTATAGTTTATAAAATATTTTATGATTTTTTAAGTCTTAACAACAAAACAAGTCAAATTATTGTCAGAATAAATTAAAAGATTGAATTAAACACAAAATTAAGAGTAAATTAATAACTAGCTAATATATTTTATCATATTAAATATGCTCAATTTTGTTTAAAAAGATTTGTTTATACAAGCTAAGTAGTCTGAAGATATATTTGTATATTATATGTTATTTTATAAAAAAAGTTATAGTTGGAAAAAATATTATAATGAATTATTTTCTTTTCTTTATAATATTTATCCAAACAATGGTTGTTATAATTTTTTTTCTTTATTAATTTTAATTATCCAAATAAGATATATATATATATATATATATGTATATATCATTTTCTTTCTTTTAAAAACTTTCATTTTTTTTTTTCATTTTCTTTCTTTTACTACTTTGTTACCCATGCAATACATGTATTATCTTACTTTATTAATTTACTTTTAATTATTATTCAATCAATTATTTTTCAATTGTAATTGAAACCTTTTTTTTTTAGGAGATTTAGTTTATGATATTGAAAGTTAAAAACTACTTATCATTTAATCTAATTATTTTTTTTATCTATTTAATAAGGCAATCATAAATAATTTATATGTGCAAAAAAATTTCTTTTCATGATGACACGTAAAATTATTTCTAATTTTATGTTATTTATCAAATAAATATATTTAAAAAATTATTAGCTACTCAAATTTTTAAAACTTAAAAAAGACAAAATCATATATATCTAATTATTTATGCTTGAAATTAATTTATAGTTAAAATGCAATGAAAAAAAATCCTATAAATTACGGTTAATTATAAGGTTTTTTAAAAAATCACAAATTATTTATTTAATTTCAATTGTTTTTTTTTACCAAATAATTTCATATACTTTAAGTATGATAATATTATTTATCATATGAAAAATATATAATTTTATATCAATTAAATCTTAGAAAGTTAGTTAAATAAATTTAATTTAATTAAGCTAATTAAAATAAATTAAGAAAATACGTATTTTTAAATTCATATTCATATTTGATTAATGAATGTTTTTCAAAATTCAAGCAAAGAAAAAAAAACACAAATTAACTATAATTTGAATATAATTTTTTTAACTTTATTAGAAAGTAGACTTATTCGTTAGTTGGATTATAAGTTGGATTTATGATTTTATGCATAACTTTTTAAATATGGATTCAAAATATTATTATATTAAAAAATTATTTAATTTTAAATTTAAAATATATTTAATATTATAAAATTTTAATATTTTAATAATAAATATAAATTGAATAGGTGATTTGAGTTTGACTTGAAATAGAATCTAAAATTTAAAAATATTTATAATTGAATGCCACTAAATTCACGGAGACTTCTTAATTTTTTAAATTCATATATTTTTTTAAAATTATGTTTAAGAAAACATCAAGTGCTAATTAAATGAGATTTTATTTGAAAAATAAAAAAAAATTAAATCAAATTAGATTTCAATTTATCCTAACTTTTTTATAAATAAAAAGAGTATTACAACTTTGAAGAGGAATAAATATAGCATATTACAAATTTTTATACAAAATCCTAATTGATGTGCTAATTATATTACATACAAAAAAAAAATGATTTCAAAAGTCAATTAGTTCTTGTTATTTGTAACAATATTTTGATATAAATAGTAAGTTCAAATCAATGTAATCAAGCAGATTATTAATGAAAGTGTTTTTGCATATTGTAAGAAAGTTGAATTAAGAGAAAAAATATTAATTACTTGAGTGAAAAGTCAAATATAAAGAAAAAAGGTTTATAGATAGTACTTACAAAATAAAACAAAAAAATATTTTTTGTAACTTTGCACCTTGTAATATATGAAAAAAAGCTAATTAAAAAAAATATTACCTAATTAAGTGAAGAGTTAAAAGTAAAGAAAATCGATAGACAACACTTAAAAAATATAATAATATATATATATATATTTATGTAACTTTACATCTTGAATATATATAAAAAAGTAAAGTTAACGACTGTGTGCTTATTATAAGTACCTAAAAAAATGCTATTATAACTTTCATTTTTTAATAGAAAAAGAAAATGAGATAATACAAAAATTGAGAACAATGACAAAAAAAAAAACTAAATTGATGTTAAAGAATGATATTAAATAATCATGTATAAATTATTAAGAGATTAAATTTGATCATTTTAAATAATAAAAGATTATCATGAAGTCTATTAAGATAAAATTATATTTGATATTTTTAAAATTTAAGATATATATAAAAATTAATTGTAAAAATAAAACATATATATTATTATCTTGATTGAAAACGATAGGTGAAATTTTTTATATTCCACAGGCAAACTTCACAATTATTAATACTATAATTTTAATTGTAAAAGTAACAAAAATATAAATATTTCAAAATGTAATACTAATTTCAGATGAAGAACAATTGTGCTTTTTCACTCATTATTTGGTCATTTAAAACTAATCTCATATCCAGACTCATATATAAAACTAATTATTAGAAAATTATTAGAAAATTAAATTTTAAAAATAAAAAGATATATTTAAAGGTGTATTTGGCAAATAAATATGATTTTTTTAGTAAAAAGAAAAGCTTTGGATAATTTAAAATTTTCAAAAATATAACTTAGAAAGATTTAGATAACCAATAATTTTTTAAACAAATTTATTTAATCTATAGATAAAAAATAAGAATTAATTTTATTTATTTAAATAAAATCTTACCAAAATAGAGAATAATAATTTTATTCCTTTAATTATTTTAAATCTAAATTGATATTTCGTTTAAATTTTAAAAATTTTATATAATTAAATAAATTTTAAAATTTTATTTTTTATAAAAATTTAAAATTAAGAAATATTTTATATCATTGTAAAAAAAATTTTTAATGATTTTTTGAAGTGTCAAAAAAAATTATTCACGCAAGCATTTGCATCAATAAATTTTATTCGATAATTATGTGATATATATATATATATATGTATATATATTAGATTTATATGCATTCAAATACGGCCGTTAGGGTGACACTTAACTCCAAAATCAGACTTCCGAAAACCAAAACTACATCTAAAGTTGCTTTAAAGCGCAAAATCCCACACTGATTATTTAAAAAAAAAGGTATAATTAGATTAAACCCTAAAAATAAAAAAAAAACCCAGATTTCTTAATAATTTGGTCGTTCTCTTGAAAATGTTGTATATGTGAATGATGCAGATTGTAAGAGGAGGACGGCTATTCTTTTCGAAGCAGTCGGCAGCTCCTGGTTAGTGATTTTTTTCTTTTTTTTATTTTGTGTTAAATTAGTGGTATAACTCGATTCCATTTTTCAGCCGCATGGTTTGGTGAGGCAAGAAATATAGTGTGGCGTGGAAGATCATACGCTGCTTCTCTTTCTTCTGACTCTCCAAAGCGCAAAAAAGTCGCCAAGGATGAACGTCGAGCTTTGATCGAATCTTTTGTCACCAGGTCTGCTCTTCTCTCTTTTATTCTGTTATATTGTTCACCCACTGAGTTTGATTGAATAAGGAGTGTTTTTCTCTTGAAGATTAATGTTGCGGATTGCAATTATTATTATTCCTTTTGTGTTGATCAAACGAGGTCCTTTGTTCCCTTTCGCCTGCAAGAATGCTTTTTCTTATTAGCCTTTTACTTTCTGAAAACAAGTGCCAGAAAGCATAATCATACAAATCAAGTAAAACCTAGGCCGGCATAATATTTTGGCATTGGCAAAATGTCTTATTAGTGTCGATTTCCAGGCTGCTCTTGCATGATTCTGTATAGTTTTTTGATGATAGTGAAGGACAGCTACAGCAGTTGGGATATGCTAGCTTTTGGGTTTACACTAAAACATGCTAGGATTCCATACTTAGCAGTATTTAGACAAAATTATCCTCTTGAGTAAATCATCTTCTTAACTGGAATCTTGACAATTCGTGTATCTTTCCCTGTAATCCTAATTCAATTTGTCTCTTTGGATTGTGCTGGGGTTTGTCTTGGTATAGTACATTTCTTTCAACAATTAGAAACTAAGTTTGTTTTATTGAGTTTAGTTACTCTGAAATTCTAATTCATTAGTGCCTTAATTAGGACAGAATGATGATTTTTCTATTATCTTTTTCCAGGTATCGATCAGAGAATGCTGGAAAATTCCCAAATGCAACTGCAGCGAAAAAAGAAGTTGGTGGCTCTTATTATGTTGTTAGGAAGGTTCTTCAAGAGTTGCAATATAAATCGGAAATTTGTTCTGCAAACAGCAGTTATGAAAATTTATCAGCAAAAGTTGTCAATAAAGAGGATAAATCATATTCTGCAGTTGAAGTGGTCTCAACTGCAGCAGGAGTCCGAGGTGACACTTTCACAGAAACTATGGATTACAAGCAGCTGGAGGCCGACAAAGTTTATACCTCAGCTGAGAAGACATTTTCTGAAGGGGTTCTAAAGCCCCAAACTCCAGTAAGTGCGACTCATTTCTCTGGGTTTTGCCTTTGATGATAAATGCAGAAATGTATTTCTAATAGACAAGAGTCTGCTCTTAGTTGCAAGGGTACTTTGGCACTGAAAGTGTTTGGCATTTTTCTCAAGAAACTCAACAAATTTTATTGAAGTTACAGTTTTCAATAATATGGATTTCTTTCCTCACAATTTTCCTACTTGAATGCAGAAGCTTGTATTTAGACACTTTCTCATTCCTTGTGTCCTTCTCCATGTCATTAGTGAAAACAATTTATGAAGTTGTTTCCTCGAAATAATACATAAAAATTGTGCTTCTTAAGTATATCAATGAGACCTCTAATAACCTAATATTTCAGAATGTATTTCATTGGTCATACTTTTGGTGTGCCCCTAACCTCTTTTATCTTGTCCTTTGCTTTACAGGATGAATTTGTAACTTGCTGTCATACTCTTCAGTATAATTTTTTAAGAACTTAGCTATCCTAGTTTTATTTTCTATAAAGTTTATTTCACTGGTGCAAAAGCGGAACCTCTTTAAAAACCTTGTAATCTAATTTGTCATTTTACTTTCAGGATAGTAATTGCGGTTTTGTTTTAGAAGAAAATAGTGTGCTGAAAGGTGATGTTAAGCTTCTTGAGAAACAAGAGTATGATAAAGTAGAGGATGCTGGGATAGATAGTTCTGATAAATTTCCAGCGTTTCTGGACAAACAAAAAATTGTGGAAGCTTCTGATCAACATATTGAATCAGAAGAGTGTAAAACTGAGTCTCAGGGTGTTCAGCCAGGTTTTGGTGTAATAGAAGGTGATCTACTAAAAGAAGAAACTGAGGTTGGAAATGAAGAGGGTGAGGAAAAGGAACAAACTGTATCTAAAGAGTTACTAAACTCTGGCACTCCAGAGCTTAAAACTGAGCATCATGAACAATTCTGGGAAGAGGAAAAATTTGCAAGGCAAGTGTTCTTTTCCCTTAATGGCTCAACTGGTGTATGGATTGGGTTGTTATAGGTCCTAGATTCATGAATGAAAGTATGATGATGGTTGTGTCAATGTTTTGCACTTATCCGGGCTGATTAGAATGAGGTTGGAATAGGTCCTAGTTTTTTTAATACCATCAAATAATGAGGATGATGATTTACAGTTCTATCTATGAATGTTCTTGTCTGCTTTTATCAAGGTTCCTTTGCCTTGGACTAAGCTTAATATAACTTCCTCTTCGTGTTATTTTGTGACCTTTTTATTCCTGTGTGGCCGATGGATGCATGCCGGATGTTATTCTCTCTAAATAGCTAGAAAGTTGTTTATTTTCCTGCCCAGAATTGCTAGAAAATGTTTGCAAATGTGCATGCATGTATATTTTCATCATCTAACACGAATATTACATTTTACCTTTTGCATGTAAATATCATTATATTTATCATTTTTGTAATAACTCAATCATGTACCAATTGAGTTAAGTTATTGTTGAAGTATTCTAGGAATGTGGTTCATATTCTCATTTGTATCTGAGGCATCATACTGGCTTGAATTTGATTGCTTTATCGTATATATATGCTTGATAGTCTCTTAGTCTGTATTATGTTTTTAATCTGTATTAGAAATTTACAAATGACTGACACCTCATGTGGGCATGTGGCTTGTCTTAGACTAACAAGAAATTTTGACACACTGCATCAAGGGAAACTGAACTGCATTGATATTTTATGCATATTCTATGTATCTTGTTGCAAATTGTTCTGCATATGCCTGTCCTACTTAAATGTATTTGCATATTAGATTCAAAGTATGCAACTGAAACCCAACCACTAAAGCCCATAAATAGACCTAAGTTTGGCTCTGGCTTTTACTGGACCCGTTATAAATAGCATCTCCGTTTTCCATTGAAATCATTTGCAATAAAATTTATTTGTGTTTCTGTTTATTTCGTGAATTCTCTGCCATTTCATTACTTGTTATTTGCTGTAAGATGATATGAAAAATTCTATTATCTAGGAACCTCCTTAGAGAGCAGAACGATGAAACAGAAAGTTCAAAAAAGTCAAGTCTCTGGGCAAACCTTAAGTCATTTGCTGATGGTATTATCAATAGATGGAGAAATCTGTGAATCTTTGTTGGCATCACTGGGAGAAAGCTGTAAGTTTTTGTCAGGTGTCATTGAAACTGTGTGATGTAAATGTTTTTGGCAAGATAATGGAAATATATAAAGATCAACAATGGATGTTTTGCTCCTTTTTTGTTTTCCTTTTCTTTGCTGTTGTCTCTTAATCTTAATTATATGCCTTTTGCCTTTCAATCAGTAATCCTACTGTTTGAAAAAAAAATGAAACTATGAAGTGTTGTTTAGTAACTGCAGTGGGCTTTGGCAAAATTGTGTCTTTAATCGGTGGCTCGGAAATGTGAGATTCCTATACCATCGGAATTGTCATGTGAAGGAGAGTAAATACAGGCATGGGCATTTTGTTGAAAGTGCAAGTTTTTCCTCATTGATTGTATCACTAACTTTGTAGTGATTGCTGCTTTTTAATAGCATATAAGTGCACGGTTCGCATCCAAGTAATAATGTGTGAGTAGAGTTATTATTCCTTGGAGGATTATAAAATGGGTGTGAGATCAAGTATCAAAACGAATCTTTCTACTTTATATTTAGACAACCTTAAATTGTTATTGAAAAGAAAACAAAAGTACTTGAAAATGTAAAGGTCGAGTAGAACAAGAAAAGTAAAGGCAAGTTTGAAATGTAAATGGGTTTTAAAAGTAAATAAATGAATGCTTGCAAAAGAACTTAGAATTGGCCGAATGTAAAGAGCAAAGTAATGTAAATGGAAAGTGAACAAACCGGAAGCTTAAAAGAACATTGGAAGTAAACAGTAGTGTTTGAAACGTACTTGAAAGTGTTCGAAATATAAAAGAAGAAAGCTTTAAATAACTTCTATTGAAAGAGCTTCAAGAACAAGAGAACGTCAACTAATCATCACCCTAGCCGAATGAAAATAAAAGAGATTACAAAAGCTTGAGTAAAACCAAAACTAAAGAGAAAGAAGAGAATTGGTACGAGGGATGCAGCATGTCAAATGCTCTACAAGTGAGCTTTATTTATAGTACAGGATAAGGGCTAAGGGGATGAATCTAGACATGTTCACTTTAGCTCAAACTCTTTTAAATTTAAAAATGCAATTTTGAATTTGATTTAAGCTAACTGAATGGATGAAGCTTCTCAGATGAAGTGAAGCTTGCGTGGCTGATTGTCACTTTTTGCTTGGTCCGCTTGTGCCGCCCATGACTGTATCATTGCCATGTCAATCACAATTTGAATTTTGAATTAAAATTGTGGGAGATTCGACTGTGTTTGAATTCAAATACATGATCTTATTGATTCTTCCACTTGGCTTGAAACTCTTTTGAATTTAAAAGAGTCCTTCTTGCACAAAATTTCCTCTTTGATCGAACATGATACTTGCAATATTGGGTTTCTTGGTTCGGCTACAACATGGGCTACCAAAGTTTGCTACCTTTTGCATGGGTTACGACTTTTTGCATGCATGGCCACATGTGTATATGTAGAACTCCGTATGCTTGGATCAGTGCTTATCCATCAACTTGGGATGGAATGCATGAGTTTCATGGCTACTTTCTTTGTCACTTTTGAATGGTTTTTGTTATTTTCGTTCAACTTGATTAATTTATACAAGCAAACTTGAAATCCAAGTAATTAACACGTTAAGACATAAAATGTACTGAATTCATAAAAATTTTCAAAATTTAAAAATAAAAATGACTTATAAAATTTTACAGTTATCATGTAACATTGATACTAGACAAGATGAATATACCTGCATATTTCTTATGCTTATTTACTTCTAGAAAACACGTGAGCCCTTTTTTTTCTTTTTATTGCAACAAGCATCTGAGTTAGACATGCATAATTTTAATTATTAGGTGCTAAAATAGTGAGTTAGATACGCTTATTTACTTCGGTTTGTTCGGTGCTAAAAATTTCATAAACTAAATGATCTATCTCATTAAAAAAAAAAAAAAAAACTTATAGAACTTAAGGAAATATTGCTAAACTCTGATAATCAAAATATTTGAACTAATTGGATTAAAAATCGAAACTGATCAAATTTGATGAGTAACAGAAAACAATTAAAATCGACTTAGTTCTGTTGCAGAACCTTTTTTAATCTTTTTGCAGCAACGTTTCATTTTTAACATATAAAAGTGAAGAAACATTTTCAATACATAAGCATTATTGTAAATATTAAACAGACGTAACATACACATTACAATGATGAGAAAAGAAAAGTTTACAAGTATGTTGATTATTTAATTAAAATAATTTTATTTGATCAACCAAACAAAAAAAGTTTACAAGGATGTCAATCATTCAAAATTTAAAAAAGAAATTGTTTCATTAAATTTTTTATTTCATTTTTTAATAACAAAGATAATGACATATATTATACTTTATTTAGATTTATTTAAATAATTGTGCGTTAGCATATCATATTTACAGTATAGAATATAACAATTGTAGGTTTTATAATCATTCAAAACATTTATACAATAGTAATTAACATTAATGGAGTATTATTATTATTATTATTATTATTATTATTTAAATAATCATATATATTATTGTTGATAGACTATTATTTAATTATTTTATTTTATATAGACTTTTTTTTATAGACTATATAACTTTTTACTAGTGAAATTCTAATTTAATCAATTACAAAACCATATTTATTTTATATAGACTGTTATCCCCTAAAATTGATCAAAACTTTTTCACTTAATTTACAAATCATCTAAATCTTTTATTTTAAATGTTTGCCTTATTCCATATTTTTACTATATATTGCCACTTACTATAATTTTAAGTAGTTTTATAATAAGAATTTTGAAAATTTTTTAATAAAAAAAAGCATAATATATATATGTATATATATAGATATATAGACATAATTATGAATTCTTGTTTAGAGCAAAATTTTATTTTTTAGTCTATGAATGATATGAAAGATTAATTTTAAGAGTACTCAAAAAGGAAAATAAGAATAAAGGTTGTACATAATACCATGACATAAACGTTCATATTGTTTTCTACAAATCTTTCAAAACGACGTAATGGATGTTTGTGTTGAGTTATTCATGAGGAGTAAAATTCTAAAATAAATAAAAAAAAAAAGAAGAGAGTGGTTAAAATAAAGGCTGGGAATGGTCCCAACGTTTATACTTCAACGTTAAGTTAGAGATTCGCAGAGGAGAATAATAGAAAGGCGAATGTAAGGAAATGGAAGAAAGCAAGATGGTGAAATGGTACCTAGATGGTCCTATTTATACTTGTAATGAGAAGGGACATGGGCAGGCTAGGCTGCCCGAGATTAGCCCTAGGTTTCAAGATGACCTAGTAGATTTATCATCCATTTTGAGGGTGACAAGTCAGCATTTAAGAGGTTCTATTGAGTAGACTGATGAGGTGGCCTAACTAACATGGCCCCATGACATCAGGTCGACTTGACACGTTAGCTCAGCCTAAAGGTCGAAAATACCCTTGGCTATCTATTGATAGTCTCTAATGAAAAAAAAACTTTTTTTTTGTACCTACAAATGCCCTCAACATTTAGTCCCCTCTAAGCAGTCTAAGTATTAAACTGACAAGCATTGATTAAGTCGATCTAATATGTGCTTAGTGATGCCAAGGTTAAATTCTTGAGCCTGGGCTTTAGAACTTTATTCAATTGGTTCAATCTAAAGTCATCGGGGTGAATAAACAAAAGTACTGATGTGATTGAGGATCAAATTAGGCAAACCTTTGGGCGATTACTGATGTGTTTTATACATTCAACGTCACATTTGGTTGCAATTTGCTAACCTATTATTATGATGACCGAGATGGGACTTGTGCTTTTTTGTTGTTTTTTAATTTCTTTTGTGTTAGCATATGGCTGATTTGATATTTTGTAAGTGTTTGGTGATTGTGAACAGTCTTTGTTGCAATGATCGGTGTGCTCTTTTTGCATTAATTAGGAAAGAGAAAATTAGATTGTAAAATGAGTTAAAGTTAGGAATGTAAAGGATTGTCCTTGGTAACCATTTTGGCTACATGGTACAATCTATAATGTTTATATGATTTTTGTGTTTGTTGTATAAAGGGTCTTCTAGTGCTTCCATTTCTCACATTATAACCTTTTAGCTCTCAATCCAACCTGATTTAACTAATCTCCAATACTTCTAACTTTCTTTTAGTTGATCTTTTCCTTTTTCCAAGTCCTCGGTATGTTTTTATCTTTTTTTCCTTATATCTTCTGATTCTAGTATGTCTAGGAATTTTAAAGTATAAGTAAGGGAAGGTCAGCTCGACTATCAAAATTTCTCCTTAGATGATGAAATCCCCATTATTATTGTAAAAAAAGATTATAACCAAACTACTTTTTGATTAAATTCGATGTTTGCTGAGGGCTAGAAACAAATTAAAGACAATATTTATACAAAAGGAGAGCGTGTTTATCATGGGATGGATGATTTTCTTACTGTATTAAATTCTGAGACCTAGAATCCTTTAGCCTCAGTGCTATGGATCAATTTGGTTTCTCTACTTGATCTTTTTTTTTCCTTCTTTTGGCCTCCCCCATTTTCAATATAATCTCTCTTTTTCTATTCTTCTTTCTCATCTTCACCCTTTCTATCTTTTTATTTTTTCTTGATACCCTTTTAAACTAAGCTCAGGGTTTAACTTTAGCTCATATTCTGGGCTTTAAAAGTTTTTTGGCTCTTATTCACCTTCTTCATTCGATGTAATGGAGGTCCTAACTCCTTCTCAGGCTTAGGGCTTTATTTTTTCCTCAAAAGCTGAGTCATTTGATGATGAAACTTCTGTAAGTGAAAAGGCTTTATGCAAAAAGCAAGTAGAAGGGTTCGATTAACCCGATGAGGAGGATGAGGGTGAATAAGAGGAAAAGATCATCGAAGGCAATAATGTAGAATATCTCACCTTATTATACACTTTATATAGCTTAGATATAACCTCGAAAGATGTTATATAGACTTAAAAGGCAGGGCTAACCCTTAAGACTACCCTAAAATGTACTCAGTGGATTATTCCAATGCTTTGAAGGTTATATTTGACTTTTCAAAAAAGAGGTATAGTATAATAGCACTAATCATTAATGATCGAGTCATTGTTCCTTTAGACAAGGATAAAATTTAAGTCTATAAAGAGTCCATAGTGGCTGATATGAGGTTCCCATTACATTTTTTTATTGTAGATCTTCATTTTTCTTATGATTTAACTATCACTTAAATCAACCTAAAATTTTTAGGTCCATTATAAGTTTTATTATTTTTTATAGAAAGCTAAGCTTAGTTCTTACCATCCCTCTATTTAGGGGATTTTTTGTAGTTAAGAAGCATCCACATTATAAGAGCTAGTTCTGTATGATAACTTGAATTGCTAAGAAGATTTTTACAGATTTACTATACTCAATAAAAAGTTAAAAGCTACTTTTACTCCGTATAAAAAATGAGAATAAGGTGGTATGAAAGGTAAATAATGGGCCTGGCATTTTTTAAGATGTCCAAGTTAGCCCTTTCACCAGCAACGAGTTCAAAGCTTGGGACAAAGTAATTAACTTCCTCAAGAAAAGAGAGTTGGTTGTTGATGTTTATGAGTTGATCTCCCCTAATGTTGTTAGGGAGGTTAAATATTGGGGTAGGTGTGAGGTAACTTCATACGATGTTTATTTTACTAACACTTTTTTCTTTTGTAAACATGTCAGCCTAAGGTGGACCTTTTGATGTGACCCATTTCATACATACCTTAAAAACAAAGGGTAAGGGTAAAGCCCACATCCAGCTCGATGCTCTTTAAAGGGGCATCAAAATAATTAATTCACCTCTTCTTCAACCTTCATCCAACTCTATTGTGCCCCAAAAGAGGCTAAAAGGCATGGTGTAAAGGCTTAAAAGAGGTAAAGGACTAAGGCCTTCCTTTACAGGCTGGCCATAATACTGTAGCCCACCTTAGAGTAGGTAGTAATAAATGTAGAGCTTGACTCTATAGAAAATGCATTCGAGGATCTCGATCGCTCAAAAAGATCACATGGGTTACCCTTTCAAAGAAAGGTTAGTACACTTTCTAGCTCGATTTATTCTTGATATATGATTTGTTTTATTTCCTAAGTCTAAGCTATGTTTTTGTCTCTTGTAGTCTTTAAGTAACTCTTGACTTACATTTCAAAAACTATGGAGTAAGGTCTATTGAGCTCCTACTGGACTTTTGTCCACTATCACAAGACTAAGCAAGATTTCAAAGCCTATGTTCGGGACCTCAATGTTGTGATGAAGGTAAATGAGAAACTCAAGGCCCATTATGTTGAAATGAAGAAGTTTAATCAAGAGCTCAGTAAAAAGCTCGATGACATGACTGCTAGACTTAAGGACATGCCAATCCAAAGCCATAGTTGAGTCTTTACAACAACAGGCCATTCTTAAGCTCAATAAGGCCTTGCCTGAGGTGAAAAGGTTAAAGTTAGAGCTTGAAGCTAAAAAGAAGGCTAGGTAACAAGTAATGGAAGATTTCTTGGCATTTGATGACTTCTACGATATGCAAATAGAACCAAACTCAATCTTGTTTTGCATGAGGACAAGTAAAGGCTTAAGTTTGAAAATATAATTAGAATAAAATTTTAGCATTTTCTTATCTATTTTTAGTGCAATTTCTCTCACATTTTGGTTTGTTCCTTGAGAAGTTTGACAAATATACTCCTAAATATATTCTTATAAGAATTATAGTTATATGGAATTTTTTTTTTTTTGTATTCTTAGAGGCTAAAGCACCTCCTATTCACCTATAAATAAGGGAGAGTGGCAAGCCATTGAGAGCTTTTTGAGAGATTTATAGATTTTTAGTTTTAAATTTTTGCATTTTTCCTTCTTTGCATTTTAATTTCTTTCTTACGAAACAAGGCTGTTTGGAAGGAAATTTTCTTTTACATTCCATTCAAATTTAACTTTTTTGCTCTAATTTTCAATGCACTTTATGATTTCCTTAGTAAAAGTTTCATATCTTTAAGCTTTGTGATCA
Organism: Durio zibethinus; assembly: GCF_002303985.1. The sequence goes on along the minus strand of NW_019167838.1, from coordinate 15,518,814 downwards.
AATTCCATTGAATTTAAGTGATCTTCAAATCTGTTTGGCATTTTTAGTTTTAACTTGGTTGCAATGTTTTGATCGATTCTTATTCAAATCTAGCTTGTTTTGGGCCAAATTTTTTTCCTTAGATTTGTGATTCATAGATCTTTAAATCTAGAGAAAATCTCTTCAAATTTCATTCACACAGTTCTAGATCTAGCTTCAAATTTGTGGCTGAACTCAGTAGCAAAGTTGAATCCTTGAATGAGTGACTGCATATAAAGGGACTTCTCTCTTTCTTGGCATTTGATTTTCAACTTCTGCACTTTACACTATTCAATTTATGTATTTATTTGTTAGTTCTCATTTTATTGCAATTAAATTTATGTTTTTACCTACTGTTTGGATCATTTTCTTTGCAATTGCTTTGTTTTTCATGTTTCTGCATTTAGTTGGAATTGTAGTTCAATAAGCTGGAGTTTTCCTTCTTTGATGTGATTTCTTTGTTGATTCATGTTGTAAACTTGTTGATGTAACCTGCCTTAGCTCAGTTCTAGTTTTTTTTTTTGTTTAGAAAATTCTAGATCCAATTTTTTTTTTCATGACTTGATAGGTTCCACATCCAACTCAGTTTTGGTTTTCATTTTTCTTTATTAATTCTTGCATTTAGTTTTTAGTTTTTATTCTTCAATTTGATTTCCTTAATTATTCTTTTACTATTCTTACACTTTCCATATCATGTTCATGCAATTTTACATGATTATTATCTAGATTTCTAGCTTGAAAGTTTAGTTTCTAGATTTAGTTACATTTCGATTTCATGTTTTCTAACTTAGATCTTGCACTTTTTTTTTCCTAACTTGCATTTGAATATGGTTTTCATTGAAGATCACTCATAGTTTTAGAATTTATCATTCAAGTTTATTCAAATTGTTCAAGCTTAGATCTAGAATTTATTGTTTGATTTTCGATTTTTTATACCTTGCACATTATTCTCGGTTTTTGCATGTCATTTGAATTTTGAGATTTTGCTTTTGTTTTCACTTAGTTAGGCTATTGCATTTTACAATTTACATCTTGTTTGGTTCATTTCTTATGATTTTTCTAGTATTCTTTTAGTTGGAAGTTGAAATTATTTAGGAGTTAGTTAAAGTTAGATGAAGTTAGTTAAATTGGTTACAATACTTTAGCTACTGTTTTACTTACTTCTTGCAATTGTCATTTGCTATTCTTAGCTTAAATTTTCATTTTAATTCATGTTTAGTTCATTTCATTCCATTTTATGTATTGTTTTTGTACATTCTTTTACTTTACTTAGTTTACATATTGTAAGCATACATCTTACTATAATCATATGTGATGCTTTGTTTGATTATATCTTTTTAGTTAGCTTAGTTTCATGCCTACCTTCCAAATGAACCAACTTTAGATAAGGTGTGGTTGATAACCAATATTTAGGCTAAGAATTTCTTTTACTAATTCTTGTGAGATCAACATCTAGACTTTTTAGTCTCTATTATTACTTGAACGGCCTATGCGCTTGCAGAATTGTCCAATCAAGTTTTTTGGCACCATTGTTAGGGATTAGGAGTCAAGAGTCTTAGGTTAATATCATCCTTCACCATGCTTTTCTATGGATTGGTTCACCTTTAGTGTACATATACTAGGCTAGTTTTAGAATTACTTCGATTTTGTGTGTATATACCCTAATTTGTTTTGTTGACCATTCTCTTTAGTTGTACATACTTAGGCCTTCTTTCTTAAATTTGTTCATTAGGTCTAGTGATCTTTTCACCCATGTATGTATTCAGTTGGGAGACATGAGTTGATCCCTTTAGACGTCGAGCTTAAGATTATACTTAGGAGGTTTATAAGGGAGAGACAACCCAATCGTACAATCATTATGGTCGAGCAAGACACTAGAGCACTTAAAGATTATAATGTAACCGATCTTAATAGATTTTAACCTAGCATTAGGAGGCTAGCCATACAAGCCAATAACTTTGAGATTAAACTTGCCATCATCCAGATGATATAATAATCAGTGTAATTTAGTGGTCATATGACTGAGGACCTGAATGCTCATCTTTGGGACTTTTTAGAGATATATGATACATTCAAACTTAATGGTATTATTGAGGATGCCATTAAGCTTAGATTGTTTCTTTTTTCTCTTAGAGATAAGTTAAGAGTTGGTTAGCCTCGATGCCATTAGATTCCATTACCACTTAGGATGATTTAATGTAGAAGTTTATGGCTAAGTTCTTTTCTTCAGCCAAAATGGCCAAGCTTAGGAATGAGATCACCACCTTTTCCTAGTTTGACTTAAAGACCTTATATAAGGCATGGAAAAGATACAAAGAGCTCTTGAAGAGGTGTCTGCACCATAGACTATCGAAATAATTAGAGATTTAGATTTTCTATAATAGGTTGATATCGAACACTAAGACTATCTTAAATGCTGTAGTAGGAGGTGCCCTAATGAGAAAGACCTCCAACATTATTCATGTAAAGGATATTGTTGCCAATAATTATCAATGGTCAAATTATAGATAACATCCTAGGATAGCTTTAGAGGTGTATAAACTTAGTGAGCTTATAACATTAAGTGCTAAGGTAGATTCCCTAGTCAAATCTTCAATGTCTTTGAACCTTAAGGTCACATCTTCTAAACCAAGTCTTAGTTATTCTAGGTTCACCCATAGTCCTATAGCTTTATATGAGGTATATGAGGTAGGTCACCTAGAGGAGTCTTATCTTAGTCACCTAGAAACCGTTCAGTATGTAGGACAAAACCCTAGACAACCCAACAACCTTTATACTTCCATATACAACCCAAGTTGAAAGAATAACCCTATTCAGCAACAACAACAAAACCACTACTCTACTTTATTTCAACCTAGTCATGCACCACCACAATAACCCCAGTATAGACCACATAACCCTTAGGTTTCTAACAGCCTATTCCATATCAGTAGCAGTAACCCCCATAACATTACACATTTTCATATCCATTTATTCCCCATGTTAAGAAAAAGACCTTAGTTGAAAAGCTCTTAGGTTCCCTGATTAAAGCTCAGACTTTTCTCATGTAGACTCAGAACACCATGTTTCATAATTAGATTATGTCAATTAAGAACCTATAGGCCCAGATAGGTTAGTTAGCTACCTTTCTAAGTACTCGACCTAAGGCACTTTACCTAGTAACAAAAAGTTTAACCCTAAGAATGAGGGGAAAAAATAGTGTAAAATCATTACCTTTAAAAGTATGAGGTAGATAGCTAATGGCCCAATCCAAGTAGGTTCCCATGATGTAGTAGTTGATGAGTCTGGAAATGAGTTTAAGAGATACCTAATTCAGTAAAAGGATAAAGGAAAGAAGATGGTTAAAAGTGTAAGACATACTCAGTTACCCCAAACATTGACACAAAGTACAGTACCCAATTCATCTAGGCCTATTCCTCTTAGAGTCGAGCCACCTAAGCCTTCCATTCTTTTTCTTTAGTAGTTTCAAAAGTAGAGAGAGGAAAAACAATTCTTTAAATTTTTAGAGGTGTTTAAGAAGTTGCATATCAATATTCCTTTTGCGGATGCGTTAGAGCAAATATCCACCTATGCCTAATTATAAAGAACATTATCTCTTGAAAAAAAGAGATTAGAGGATTAAAAGATAGTTGCATTTACCAATGAGTGCACATCTTTGATTCAGAGAGGACTACCTGTAAAATTAAAAGATCATAGTAGTTTTAACATTTCATACACTATGGATAGTATGTCATTCGAAAAAGTTTTATGTGACCTAAGTGCTAGTATTAACTAGATGTTTTGGTTTATTTTTTAAAAATTAGGTATATGAAAAGCTAAGCCCACCTTTGTGACTCTAGAGTTGGTCGATAGGTCATTAAAATACCTTAGAGGGATTGTGGAAGAAGTCTTGGTTCAAGTAGAAAAATTCAGCATTCCTACTAATTTCATTGTAGGAAGTGGATTGAAAGATCCTAATCATTTTAGGAAAACTCTTTTTAGCTAGTAGTAGGGATTTTATTAATGTGTAGAAAGAGGAGTTAACTATGCAAGTTCAGGATTAGGAAGTTCGGTTTAATGTTTTAAAGGCTTTGAAATACCATGATTCTAATTAGTGCTTGAGAGTAGAGGTAGTTAGTGATTTGATTGAGGATGTTTTTCACCTAGAGCAACCTATCTCTCATATTTAAAAAGTCCCTATAGTTGATGATGTAGAGGATATGGATTTGAGTGATGATAATGATGATATATTGATGTTTACATGCCAATTTGTACCACTTACCAATGTCGAGCCTTTAGTTGATTATGATACTATTCTTAGAATGATTAGAACTTCTATTCTAGATCTACCAATCTTAGAGCTTAAACCATGGCCTTCACACCTTAGGTATGCTTACCACGGTGAGGATGACATTTTGCTTATGATCTTATCAGCATCCTTGATTGATGATCAAGACACACGACTTCTTTCTGTACTACATAATCATAGACTAACTATAGTTAGTTTATTGCCCACACTCAAGGTATTAGTCTATCATTTTACATGCACAAGATATTGATGGAGGATAGATTTAGGTCAACTATTGAGGTGCAATTAGGTTATATCCGACCATGAAAGAGGTGGTAAAAAAAGAAATCATTAGATGGCTAGATGCTGGCATCATATATCTGATCTCAAATATTGCATGGATCAGTGCAATTCAATGTGTGCCAAAAAAGTGTGGGATGACTGTGGTGTCTAATGAGAATGAAGAGATGGTTCCTACTAGGATTGTTACCAAATGGAAGGTGTGTATGGACTATTGAAAGCTAAACAAGGCTATGAGGAATGACCATTTTCTTTTACCTTTTGTTGATCATATGTTGGATAGAGTATTTGGAAATGAGTACTATTGTTTTCTTGATGGATATTTTAGATATAATCAAATAGCTATAGTACTTGAAAACTAGGTGAAAACTACATTTACCTGCCCTTTTAGAACCTTTGCATTTAGGAGAATGCCATTTGGATTTTGTATTGTCGTAGCTACCTTTTAAAGGTATATAATGGCTATATTTTTTGATTGGTAGAGGATTTTCTTGAGGTGTTCATGGATGACTTTTTGGTCTTAAGTGATAGCTTTGAGGACTGTCTCAATCACTTAGCTTTTGTTTTGACCAGATGTGAGGAGACCAACCTAGTACTTAATTGCAAAAAATGTCATTTCATGGTTAGAGAGGGGATAGTGCTAAGTAATAAGGTTTCTTCCACAGGTATAAAGGTTGATAAAGCTAAGATAGAGATAATGGAGAGATTGCCAGCTTTTAGTATAGTTAAGGGTGTTAAAAGTTTTCGAGGACATACAGGATTCTATAGGAGATTCATTAAGATTTTTCCAAGATTTCTAAACGCTTTTGTAGGTTGTTGGAGCAGAAGGTGAAGTTTAAGTTTGATGATGATTACTTACATGTTTTTTGAGTGCTTAAAGATAAGTTAGTTTTTGCTCGATCATTATAGCACCTTATTGGACTTTACCATTTGAGCTCATGTGTAATGTTAGTGACTATGCAGTAGAAATTATTTTAGGTCAGAGAATAAGAAAGCAATTTCAGGCCATATACTATTACAGCAAAACTTTGAATGAAGCTTAGTTAAACTATAAAACTATTGAAAAAGTGTTGTTAGTGGTTGTATTTGCTTTTGATAATTTTTGCTATTATCTTATAGGATTTAAGGTCATAGTTTATAATGACCATGTTGTGATTAGATTTCTCATGACCAAAAAAGATGCAAAGCCTAGGTTGATTAGGTGGATTCTCCTTCCATAGGAGTTTGACTTGGAGATTCGAGATAAAGAAAGATCGGAGAGCCATGTGGTTGTCAATTTTTCTAAGTTAGACAATGGCACCATTGACAGTGATTTGAACATTAATGAAAGTTTTCTTGATGAATAGTTGATGGTATTTAGGCATGACACTTTGCCTTGGTATGCTGATTATATCAACTTTCTTATTGGTAAAGTGTTACCCCTTGAGATGTCATTCCACCAGAAGAAGAAGTTTTTGCATGATGTTTGGTATTATGTATGGGATAAGCCTTATTTATTTAAGTAGTGTAAATATAAGATTTTAAAGTGATGTGTCCTAGTGGAGGAGATTGAAGATATACTGCAACATTGTCATTCGTCAAACTATGATGGACATTTGGGAGGATAGATGATAGCTAAGAAAGTGCATCAATTGGGATTTGATTGGCCCACTCTATTTCGAGATGTGCATTTGTTTGTTTTAAGATGTGATCAATGTTAGAGGGTAAAAAATGTATCTAAAAGACAAGAGCTGCCCTTGAACCTGATTTTAGAGGTTGAGATTTTTTTTTGTTTAGGGTATAGACTTCATAAGACCTTTTATCTCATTTTATAGGAACCACTATATCTTGATGGTTGTAGACTATGTTTTTAAATGGGTAGAGGCGCAACTTTACCTACTAATGATGCTAGGGTAGTACTTAATGTTTTAAGCAAGAATATATTTGCTAGATTTAGAACCCCTAGAGTTATCATTAGTGATGAGAGATCCCATTTTTGTAATAAGGTCTTTGATGCTTTGGTAGCTAAGTATGAGGTCACCATAAGGTTGCAACCATCTACCATCCATAGTGTAATGGTCAAGTAGAGGTGTCAAATAGGGAAATCAAGTCTGTACTTGAGAAATCCATGAATTCAAATTGTAAAAATTGGTTTAAGAGATTGACTAATGCTTTATGGGCTTATAGGACCACTTACAAGACTTCGATTGGAATGTCACCCTATTAGCTAGTATATGGGAAAGCTTGTCACTTACCAATAGAGCTTCAGCACAAGGCATATTAGGCTATTTAGAATTTGAATTTTGATTTAGATGCTATAGGTGAAAAACATCTTTTACCTCTATGAGCTTGATGAGTTCCACTTGTGAGCTTATGATAGTGCTCAGTTGTTAAAGGAAAAGATGAAAATGTGGCATAACAAGCAAATTTTGGATAGGACACTTGAGCTTGCTTTTTGACTTTCATTTAAAGCTTTTTTAAAGTAAGCTTAAGCCAAGATGGTCAGGCTCATTTGTGGTGACAAAGGTTTTTCCCTATGGCACTATAGATCATGGATGAATTAGAAAGGTATCTTTCAAAGTCAATGGGCATCGATTAAAGCACTATTATAGAGGTAAGGTTGGGGAAATGATTGATGTTGTTCATTTAATTAGTTGATTGTGAACTCATAGTCTAGGCTTTTGACTTAAAAGAAAGCACTTCTTAGAAGGTAACCCAAGTTTTACTTTTTTTTTTTGCTTGTGTATATATATGTTGATTTCATGTTTTTAGTTAATAGTTTCTTTTGTTCATTCGGTTATATTGCTTAGTTTTTCTTTGTTCATTTAACTATACTTTTCTTTGTACATATTGATGTAGTTTCTTTATGTAATTGTTTTTTTGTTTTGTAAGAGGACTAAGAGCTTGAAGAAAGGATATGTTAGTTTCGGCCAAAGCCAGATGGGAGATTTAGCCATGCCTCCACGTTGATGGGGAGTTTTCTTATTCCTCTTTTGTGCTTTATTTCTTTTTACTTGCACATTAAGAATAATGTGTTCTTTAAGTTTGGGAAAATGGGAAAATTGCTCCAAATTTTTGCAAAATTTTTCAAAATTTCCTTGAGTTTACCTTAAAATTCAGCTTGACTTGTTGTAGCTTGAATCATTAGTATGCTTTCTTTGATTAGTTCTTTATGAAGCCAATGATAGGAAGGGATTGACAATGAATATAGCTTTAGGAAAATATTGAATATTGTGTGAAATATAGATGATGCTTAGGTTTAGTGACTTCTTAAGTATGAGTTTTCATTTGTGAGTTAATACTTTGATCATTGAATTGCATTTCTTATCTAGTGATTGATTATGTGAGCATGAGATATTTTTTCATTGGTCTTTGAAGTTGTGTTTCATGTTCTAAAATTTGTTTTGATAATCTTTTAAGGCAAAATCTTTAAGGACACTTGATTAGTGAAATAATATAGGCCATCTCTAGATCAATTGAGCCTTTTCAAGCCAACCTTGATATAATTCTCCTATAGTCACCCCATTGGAGCCTAATGATACCTTTTTTTTTTGTTTTGAAATCACATTACAAGCCCAAAGCCTTGATTTGTATATTTCCTATCTTTTGCTCTTTACTCTATGTGCATTAGGGCATTCATGTATCATTTATGAGTTATGCATTATTAGGGGGGAGGGTGGAGCTTGAAAAAATAATAAGAAAACAAAAGAAAAAAAAAGTTATCTTACAAAAGAAAAAAAAAAGAGAAAAAACGTATGCAAAAGAAAAGAAAAAAATGGAGAACAAAAACAATAAAGTAGTGAAAAGCAAAGAAAAGAAGAAAAGAAAGAAAAGTGGGTAAAAACAATGTTTGAGGGTGATTATTTAGATAAGCTTTACCTTTTTTTACCTTGAGAGCTCAACAATGAATGATCCTAGACAAAATAATGCATTGTTAGGTTACTTGAATCTAAAATGACTTTTATCATACTTTAAGCCTAGCTTTCCATTACAATCGTATAAAAGTCCTAATTGATCCTTAGTCTTGTGTTTATCTATATTAGTGGAGAGAGTTATGATAAGCAAACATACGAAACTTAAGTTCATTTTATTGATCTTTATTCTTGAATTTTCATGTTTTGCATGGTATCACTACATTACATGCAAGGATTTATGAGAGGTATTACTTACTTTTTAAGAAGGTATTGCTTACTTTTTGGGAACCATAGGAATGAGCATAGCTTAAATTGACGATTGTATATTTGCATATGTTCATGATTTTACTTTAGTTATGTCCATTGATCAATCTATGAGGCATTCGTGTGGAATGAAGCATTGAAAGTTAGTGATTATTCTAGCTTAATCTTGTTTTGCATGAGGGCAAGCAAAAGCTTAAGTTTTGGGGTTTGATTACACTAAAATTTTAGCATTTTCTTACCTATTTTTAGTGTAACTTCTCTTGCATTTTGCTTTGTTCCTTGAGGAATTTGGCAAAAATACTCCTAGATGCGTAAATGTTAAATGTGTAGGTGAGAATATGGAAAATGAGGAATTGGAGATCTTGGATTCATTTTGGAGGATTTTTGGTACTAAAAGATAAAAATGGCTAAAACTATTATGCTTGTGCTACATTGGCATCTATAGAAGTTTTTCTTCACCCATTCTTTTATGATTTCCTTAGTTTAATTGAATTTTATGGAACCTTATTTCAAGTCTTTATTCTCATATTTCTCATTTGGAAATGTTATTTTTAGTTCATTAATGTATTATTACCTTTGTAGTATTTTTATAAGTGTTTGAAAGGTAATAGGTGCATTAGTGTAGTTGGAAGTTATTTTAGATTTGTAGTTTTCCAAAATTTTTTTAAGGTTTATAATGCATAAAATGTCCACTTAATGGTCTGAATTTTGGTAGCAAAATGAAGGGAAAATTGTTTGCTATTAGTGCCAAAAGGAGGGAGCAAAATTCAAGTTGTGCCATTGATGCTTATGCCATGTGTCATAATATATAGATCCGTAAATCTATAGTTAGACTTAACAAATAGAGTCACCACCAATCTTTTTTAACTAAGTGTGATTAGCCACTTAATGAATCTATCTTTTTAAGGAGCTCCTAAGCTTAACTAAGGATCCCTAAAAGAACAGGTTTAGATTTACTAACTAGAACAGGGTTTAGGAGTTCAGTTATATGTAGGGATGGTTATAGCACCCCCATATGCCCATCCAAAGGATGGTACCATTTTATTTAAATTTATCCTAAGGTTTTGATTCTAATGGTTTCAAAATTTTATGTGCAAATATTAGAAATAATTCTTAAGATTCTCCATCAATCTGGTAAAACTCTTAAAAAATATTTTCTCACCTCAAAAGTATTCAAGGATCTCATTTGTTTCTTTAAAAAGGCTTTGTCGTCGAAAATATTTTTTTTTGCTTAGTTTTTGTTGAAAATATATCTAATTATTCCACAATTTGGGCCAAATTAGAAATATTTTCTTTTTTTTTTGAATTTCTAAATTTTCAACCATTTGGGCCTACTTAGAAATTCTTTTTATTTCATTTTTTAAAGAAAATAATATGACAATTGTTTTTCTTGAAATTTTATTTAAATTCTTCCACTATTTGGGACAAATTTAAAGAAATTTCTCACCTAGAGATTTTTAAGAATTTACCATTTAAAATTTTTAAGATTTTCATTCTTGAATAATTGTCAAATATTTTCGACCAAATTTGGAAAAGAATACAATTACTTTTATTGAAATTTCATTTAAATTATTCCACAATTTGGGACAAATTTAGAGAAATTTTTTACCTAGAGATTTCTTAAAAATTTATCATTTGAAATTTTTAAGAATCTCATCATTGGGTAATTAGTATTTTTCCAAAATTTTTACTAATATATATTTTTTTTATTTTTTTCTTCTTTTTTTTGATTGAAAATAAATATTAATTATTGTTATTGAAATTTTATCTAAATTATTCCACAATTTGGGACAAATTTAGATAAAATTTCTCACCTAGGAAGTTTTTAGAAATTTACCATTTGAAATTTCTATAAATTTCATCATTGGATAATTAATACTTATTCTAAAAAAATATTTTATTTTTTTATCTTTTTTTATTTTTTTTCAAATTTAATCATGCAAAAATACTAAGAAAAAAGAAAACACATAAATAAAAATAAAAAAATAAAAAAATAAAAAATGAAATGGCTCGACTAGAATGGCTCGGCTTCAGACATAAAAAGCAGCTTGGAAGGTACGGCTTGGCAGCTCAGCTTGGCTCAAAAGATCGGTTAGTACACAGGTCGGTAGAAGAAGGTTGCACTCGGGTTGGGTCTCTTGAATAAAAACACGCAAATCCTAGGGCTCTTTAAATGTTAAAATGGCATCAATTTGGTGACGCTATAAAAGCCTAAATTTTGATTTTTTCCTCAAATTTTCCTTCCTGGCTTTTTCTCCTCCCTTTCTTTTCTCTCCTTCTCTCTAACCCGAATGAATCCTTCACCGAATTCTGAAAAAAGTCACCAAAATCTGGATAGGTTTACCAGAATCTGGTCGAAAGTTTGTCAATTTTTGAAAAGCATCTATCGAAAATTAAGAGGCTTGCAGAATCAGGGAATGTGGTCGAAAACTTATCGAAAAGTTCAACCGACATAAAAAAATGCACCAAAAATTTCAACCGATGCTAGAAAATTCACTAAAAAACTAGAAATTTTCTAAACAAAATTTCCAAAAAAATTTCTTTTTCACCTCAAAATCCTTCCAACAAATTTCTCACTACCTTTTGTGGGTCTTTTCTGATTTTTCTCTGATTTCTAATCTGTATTCTGCTCTGTGTGATCTATTTTTTTATGTATTTCAGGGCTGTATTTATAAAGAATAATAAGTAGAGTTTCTGATTAGATAAAAGTCCCCCATCGATTGGATTTCCATATTATCAGAAAACCTAATATTTATCCTAGAAAAATTAAAACCAATTGCAATTCTACTAGTGCCTATACACAGCAGAATTTGCATTTTTCCCTTTTTTTTTAGCTATTATCCAATTATTATCTTAATAAATAAAAAAAAAAGCTAAAGAGAAATCAACTTAAAAAAGAAAAGAAAATAAATAATAATAAAATCATAGATAAACATCAAAATAAAAATAAAATAAAATAAAACCCATAAAAATAATAAACAATTGGGCCTAACTATTTGGGCCTTATTGAGCCAGGCCTGATGTGCTTAGGCCCAGATTCTATTAAACCAGGCTCAATAAGCTCGGGTCAGGATCAATTAGGGTGCTACAATTACCCATCTTTGCTCATTTCCTTTGCAATAGGAATTGTGCAAAGACATAGACACCCTGCATATGATCATCCCAACATATTCATCATTTTTCATTTTTTTGTCCTTTTTTGTTTTGTTGTTTTTTTTTAAACATTCTTAGACTTCTTCTAAATAGAGGCTCAACAACTTTGAAAAATAAAATTAGGCTCCTCTAAGTAGAGGCTCAACGACTTAAAAAAATTAAATAAAGCTTCTTTAAACAGAGGCTCAACTACTTCAAAAATAAATAAAGCTCTTCTAAACAAAAGCTCAACGACTTTGAAAAATAAAAGGCTTATCTAAACAGAGGCTTAAGGACTTTAAAAAATAAAAAGCTCCTTTAAACAGAGGCCCATGACTTTGAAAAATAAAAGACTCCTCTAAACAGAGGCTTAACAACTTTTAAAAAATAAAAGGCTCATCTAAACAGAAGTTTAACGACTTTGAAAAATAAAAGCCTCATTAAATAGAGACTCAACGACTTTGAAAAATAAAAAGCTCCTCTAAATAGAGGCTCAATAACTTTTGAAAAATAAACAAAGCTCTTCGACAATTATGTCCAGAGGAGTCATAGATTAGGTCTGATGAAATTTATAATTGAAACTTAAAGATTCACAATTTGAGTTCGAAATTCAAAGGTTCAAATTGCCAAGAAGCTTTCAGATTTACAAGAATTCACTAAAACTTGATTATCAAAATTTTAGTTTCACAAGAATTTAAATTTGCAAGATCTCAAGATTAGCATTTGTAAATTGTAAGACTCGCATCCAACATTTAAAGATTCTCATTTGAATTTTGGAGATTCGCATCCAAAAGTTCAAAGCTTCTCATTCGAGTTTAAAAGTTCGCATTTGACAAATTTGGGGTTCACATCCAAAAACTTTAAGCTTTTTCATTTGAAATTTGAAGATTCACATCCAAAAGTTCAAAGCTTTTCATTCGAGTTCAAAGGCTCACATTTAATAAATCTTAAAGTTTCACATCTAAACTCTAAAAGTTCTCATTTGAGTTCTTCTTAAAGATTTTCATTTGAAAAACTCAAAGATTCTCAAAGATTTTCATTTAAAGAAACTCAAAGAAACTCAAAGATTCTCAAAGATTCTCAAAGATTCTCATTTAAGACTAAAAGATTCTCATTTAAGGATTCAAGATTTTATCAAAATATTCAAAATTTCTTTTCCAGATGACTTTCAAACTTTTACCAAAGTCAAAATTTTATATGTACTGAATGTCATGATCAATGACGTAAATGCTTTCTTAATGATGCAAATGCAACAATCTAGATTCTCACAATACCATACTCTCAATCATGATTCAAATGTTTACTGCATAATGCAAAATGCATAGCCAAACATGTTTCAAATATTCTCCAAACAATAATGCAAATGTAATGCATGTAATACAGATGTAGATGTCATGAAATTCTAATTAATTGTGGTAATATGGTTCTTAAAACTCCACATTCTCTCTTATTTCTTTTTCAACTTCTTAGCACTAACCATTTAAAATAAGTTTCATCAATTGATACTTGATTGCAATTCACAGGCCTTTTAACACTAGCAATTTCAAAACAAATTTCATCCATTGATCGATACTATTTTCACCACAATTCACAGGCTTCTCAGCTCTAGCCATTTTAGAATAAATTTTGTTCTCTAATCCACATTATTTCATCATTTGATCACCATTCACAAGCTTCTCAACACATAATTTCCATCACTTGATCACAACTCCCAAATTATGTCAACCAACCCATCACTATATTCATCACTTGGTCATACTATGTGTCTTTTCATTTTGTCCTCTAATCATCTTGGATTTCTTTTCAAAAGAATGCTAGAATCGTTTATGCATATTATCATTCATTCATTATCATTTCAAATCATGATAAACATAATGCAATCACATGTTTTCTCAATTCATTCTAGGGATGTACGAATAAAAGAGCCCAAAGTGAATCAAGAGAAAAGATAATCAATGAGAAGTGAGTCTGGTACAAAAAAAAATGGACAAAGAAATGAATTCAAAGCATATCAATAGGGATGGTATTGAATGGTGTGACAATGTCCAAGCAATGAATACTCAGACAATTTTTAATATTAATCCAAAATTTTTTTTTAAAAATTCATTCCATTGACTTTTAAAGTCATTTTAAGCTTATTGAACTTTGGTTCAGCTTTAAGAGATCTTCAGATGTCTTTGATCTTACATCCATGTGAACTATTTATCTAATTCTTAACTCAGAGAGTTTTCTACCTAAATCGTCCTTTAGGTTTTCAATTTGAGTTGTTCTTTTCTCTCTTTTTCATCTTTTCTATTTTTTTTCTTTCTTTTCTTTTTTTTCCACTTTTTTCTTTTTTTTTTCCATTTTTTTGGTTTTATTTTTTCATCTTTTTATTTTTTTTCATTTTTATTCTCTTCTCATTTTTCATATTTTTTTCTTCTTATTTTTTTATCCATTAGTGATATCTCTCACCCATCAATCTTTACAACAATGTAGCATGATTTTGTTGTTTCATCACAAGCATACCTTAGCCCAACATATGATCATTCAATTCTAGCACTCACATTTGATCCAAATGGACTTTTAAAGGTTGTAACATAGGCTACGGTGATGGGTTATGAAAGAAATAAATAAAATAGGCTCAAAACATATATTTAAAGGGTTCAAAACCAAAGAATCATTTCTTATCATTTGATACAATTTGGCATTTTGCCCCATTTCCCAACATTTCACTACTTTTTTCATTTTCATCCATCTCATTCCTCACAAAATGATTATCCTTACTTTACCCCAAATCATGTGTGGCATTCATTTCTCTTTTCTCTCTTTCCTTTGTTTTGCTTTTCTTTCTATCTTTAAGATCTTTTGTGAACTTTTGCCTCTTTTTTTTCAAAAATTGCCCCCCAGTATGAGGGGTGATCCTTGCTTAGGGGTTTTTTAGAAAAGAATCATAATAGGCTCAAAGGGGTAGCAATGAATGGTTTTACGAATGGTAAAAGAAAAATAGACATGTTTCATCTCAAATGTGAATGCTTTCATTGTAGATCATCTATTGAACAAAGACAAACTCATGTATCTTTATAAATAACTGCATATCTTCAAGATATATCTATTTCACATCTACCAGCAACTTATTTCTTTTTGCTTAAATAATCTTATCAAATCAATGTGAATGAGTTCTCAAAATTAAATCTTAGAATTATTGTTATCATTTTCTAAACATTCATCATTGAGAATTCAAGAATGGGAATTAAAAGATATAGAAATAACAAAGTATGAAATAGTGGTTGAGATGAAAGAGAAAATGTAATGAGATGCATTTTCCTTACCTTTTATTAAAATGATAAAAAAATGAAATCTTATTGCAAAAAAAAAATTCCTAACATTACTTTAAAAGAAGACCTAGAGTGACAAGCAACATTCAGCTGGCCTTAACATCCTTTTTTTTTCCAAAATTATGCCCCCATGTAATCAAGTGAAGGATTTTTCTTAACATCTGGCCTGTGATTTATTGTAACTCTCTAAATCTTTTCAAATCATACCGTCCTTGATCTTCATTCGAAGAATTGACATTGTGATTGGGTAATAGATTGTTGCTAACATTAGGCACTATTATCCCCCTTGTATCAAAATTAATCATCCCATCCTCGATCAAACATTGCACTTTATGCTTTAGAGCATTGTAATTTTTAGTGGAATGACTAGCAATTTCATAGTGGTAGTCATATTAAGCTGTAGGATTATACCATTTAGGATAGGGTGGCTTGAGCGGTTTCAAATGACTGAGGGCAATCAAGTGTTTATTGTAAAGCTCTCGACATAACTTCATATAAGTTATGCGGATTAGGTCAAATATGGGTTTTCCTTGGGTAGTTCGTTGCTCATGTGGACCACTTGTTGGGTTAGCAGGATAAATGAGAGGTCTTACAGAAGATTGGATGTTAAGGCTATCTATAAGAGCTTGGGGGCTAAAAAAAAGCTGGTATGTTGATAGGTAAGATGGTTGTAGAGATGGCTGGTATGGGTAGGATGATGTATTGTTCATAGTAGGATAGTATAGGGAATAACCTTGTGGTGGATAGGGTTAATATCCCCTGAACTGTCTGTCAAAGTTCATGGCTTGAGTTTCAATCTCTTTTTTCTCTGGCCCCTTCTTGTTTTCTGCTTCTTTTTTTAATGGCATTCTCAATAAGTTCACCTAAGATTACCATGTCAACGAAATTCTTTATGGCATTTTCTATCATCTTTTCATAATAAGGAGATTTCAAAGTGCTAATGAACAATACCGTGGTCTCTTTCTTAATCAAAAGAGGCTACACTTGAGAAGCAATATCCCTCAACCTCTAGGCATAGTCCTTGAATGATTCATTCACTTTTTTTTCTATATTCTGTAAAGACAGACGATCAAGGGCTAAATCTATGATATGCTGATATTGATTAATGAAGTCATGGGCCATATCACTCTAAGAATGAATGCGAGTCTTGTCTAACTAGATATACCACCTAATAGCAAAGCCCGTAAAGCTATATTAGAATACATGTATCAATAACTTCTCATTATGAGCATAGGCAACCATCTTTCTATAATACATGGTAGTGTGGATCTTTGGGCACTTTGTACCATTATATTTTTCAAACTTCAGAACCTTGAACTTCAAAGGAATAATTACATTTGAGACTAAACAGAGCCCAGCAACATCTATTGAACCATAAAAACCAATGCCCTCTACAACCCACAACTTTTCTTCTAACAAGTTCATCTTTTGTTCAGCTCTTGAGCCTACTAAAGCCTCATTCTCCTTAGGCCTTAGTTTCTCTTTCTCTTTTGGATTATCCAAGTTGGGGATTAGTACAAGTTCTACTACCTTTTCAATAAAGATAGGATTCATATTACTCTAGTACTACCTTAGATTTGAAGCTAATGGTATTTTAAAGTATGTATACCCTACAGGATATGTGAACTGCTATAGTGGTGGGTCTTATATGTATTGGGCTTGTTGCAACCTAAAACCAAGAGGATATATAGGGTCATCCACCTCTCGTGATGGATAGTCCTGCTGGCTAGTATTTATTTCTATTCCTTTTCCTTTGTTTAACTTTTCAAGGCCTCTAAAATCTTATTTAACTCTTATTCCAGCTTCTCTTAAGCTTTTTCTATCCTCTCGAGATGATTGAAACTTTTTTATTCTATTTGTTTGGCTTGAGCTCTTATATTATATTCATGAGCTGATTGTATGGGATTCTTAGTTGGTGAAGCTATCATTGAACCTTAAATACCACAATTATACTTTATGCATGATATATTGATGCATGAATGAAATGTATATTTTTATGGATGAAATCTAATATGAAAATGATATAGATACACAATGTTACATATGACAATGATATGATAATGCAAATACATAAAGTCGACACAAACAAAATGGTTAGATCACAAATCATTCCTTCTTGTGTCCTAACGTCGGGTTACATCTATCAACTGGTAAGAAGGGCTCTATCCTGAGGCTGGCCTCTTAAGTGTATACTATATGCATGGTTAGGTGATTTTGACCACTAAAAGATCCCTAATTGTTCCTTACATCATTGTCCATTACAGACTAGTAAGGCAGTCCATTCTTCACCCATCACAGGCTACTAATGGAAATGATTTAATTTGAGTGGGAGTATTTCCCTAGCTATTACGAAGATTATCATCTCACGACAGCATAGGTACTTTACTCTCTCTTAAGAGGGACAGAGGCTAGGTATAGAGTTTATGTAATGCAAACACATATGATAGTGTGTGTGAAGGAACATATAGGTCTCATGCCCCAAAAATAAAAGACAAAAAAGATAAAAACATTAGTAAACAGATAACATAATTATTACAATTTAAAACTATTAGACTAAAGGATAGGATAAATTTAAAACAGTATGGCCTGACTCTCTAGATCCGTAAATCTATAGCTAGACTTAACAAATAGAGTGACCACCATTCATTTTTACTAGGTGTGATTGATGACCTACTGAATCTATCCTTTTAAGGATCTCCTAAGCTTGACTAAGGGTCCTTAAAAGAATATGTTCGAGTTTACTAATCGAAACACAGTTCGAAAGTTTGGTTACATGTAAAGAAGTTTATAGCACCCCCACATGCCTATCCAAATAATGGTACCATTTTATTTTAAATTTATCCTGAGATCTTGATTCTAATGGTTTCAAATTTTTATGTTTAAATATTGGAAATAATTCTTAAGATTCTTCATAAATATGGTAGAACTCTTAAAAAATATTTTCTTATCTTAAGAGTATTAAGGATCCCATTTGTTTCTTTAAAGAGGCTCCGACTCTTAAAAAATATTTTCTCATCTTAAGAGTATTAAGGATCCCATTTGTTTCCTTAAAGAGGTTCCGTTGTCGGAAAGGTTTTTTTTTTTTGTTTTTGTTGAAAATATATCTAATTATTCCATTATTTGGGTCAAATTAGAAATATTTTTCTTTTTTTTTAATTTCTAAATTTTTCACCATTTAGGCCTATTTCGAAATTCATTTTATTTCCTTTTGTTTTAGAAAGAAAATAATATGAAAATTATTTTTTTTGAAATTTCATTTAAATTTTTCCACCATTTAGGACAAATTTAAAGAAATTTCTCACCTAGAGATTTCTTAGGAATTTACCATTTGAAATTTCTAAGATTCTCATTCTTGGATAATTGTCAAATATTTTCAACCAAATTTGGAAAATAATACAATTACTTTTATTGAAATTTAATCTAAATTATTCCACCATTTGGGATAAATTTAGAGAAATTTCTCATCTAGAGATTTCTTAAAAATTTACCATTTAAAATTTTTAAGAATCTCATCCTTGGGTAATTAGTATTTTTTTCAAAATTTTTATTAATATTTTTTGTTTTTTATTTTTTTCTTTTTTTGATTGAAAATAAATATTAATTATTGTTATTGAAGTTTTATCTAAATTATTCCACCATTTGGGACAAATTTAAACAAAATTTCTCACCTAGGAATTTTATAGAAATTTGCTATTTAAAATTTCTATAAATTTCATCATTGGATAATTAATACTTATTTATTTTTATTTTTTTTCAAATTTAATCATGAAAAAATGCTAAGAAAAAAACAAACATAAATAAAAAAAACAAAAAAATACCAAAAAATGAAATGGCTTATTTAGAGCGACTCGGCGTATCTTGGCTTCAGACACAGAAAGCAACTTGGGAAATGTGACTCAGTTGCTCGGCTCAAGAGATCGGTTAGTACGTGGGTCGATAGAAGTGGGCTGCGCTCGAGTCGGGTCACCCAAATAGAAACACACAGATCCTGAAGCCCTTTAAATGCTAAAATGGCATCATTTTGGTAAGGTTGTAAAAGCCCAAATTCTGATTTTTTCCTCAGATTTTCCTTCTTTGCACTTTTTCTTCCCTTTCTTTTCTCTTTCTCTCTCTTTAAGCCGAATGAACTCTAGTTGAATCCTTCACCAGATTTTGAAAAAAAGTCACCAGAATTTGGGGAGGTTTGCTAAAATTTGGCTAAAAGTTCATCAATTTTTGGAAAGCAACTACCGAAAACTAAAAGGCTTGCCAGAATCTGGGAATATGGCTGAAAACTCATTGAAAATTCAACCGATGTTGAAAAATTCATCAAAAAATTCAACCAATGTCAAAAAATTCATCAAAAAACTAGAAATTTTCCAAAAACTTTTCTAGAAAATTTTTTTTTTCACCCCAAAATCCTTCCAACAAAATTTTAACTGCCTTTCGTGGGTGTTTTCTAATGTTTCTTTGATTTTTGATATGTTTTCTGCTCTGTGTGATCTATTTTTTGTATATTTTAGGGCTGTATTTATAGAGAATAATTGATAGAGTTTCTTATTATATAGGAGTCCCCCTTCGATTGGATTTCCATATTATCAGAAAACCTAAAATTTATCATGGAGAAATTAAGTCGATTGCAATTCTGCTAGTGCTTATACATGACATAATTTGTAATTTTTCCCTTTTTTTAGCTATTATCCCATTATTATCTTAATAAATAAAAAAAAAAAGCTAAAGAGAAAACAACTAAAAATGAAAAGAAAATAAAATAAAAAATAATAAAAAAATCATAGATAAACATCAAAATAAAAATGAAATAAAACAAAATAAAACCCATAATAGTACTTGGACCCTATTGAGCCAGGCCTAATGGGCTTAGGCCCAAATCCTATGGAACCAAGCCTAATGGGCTTGGGCCCAGACCAATTATGGTGTCTACACCATGTGATGAAGGAATTGTGCACCACTTTTGCAAGATTCAAAGAGGACCAGTTAGAGTTACTAAACTTGCCATTTGAAGGCTTTCTATTGGTCATAATGTTGACTTCTTGGAGGTTAATAACTCATACGAAGAAGGCTTGAAGAAAAAGGGGAGCTAGAGGAGCAAACAAGCAAGTAAAGGATTCTAAGAAGTAGAGATAGAAAACTCTAGAATGATGGTAGTTACTTGGATTTTTTTTTTTTTTTGCACTCATAGAGCTAAAGCACCTCTAATTTGCCCATAAATAGAAGAGAGTGGTTGGCCATAGAGAGCTTTTTGAGAGATTTTTAGATTTTTAGTTTTAAGTTTCTACATTTTACTTTCTCTATATTTTATTTTCTCTCTTGCTAAATAAGGCTATTTGAAGGAAATTTTCTTATACTTTTCATGAAAATTTAACATTGCTTCAATTTTTAATGCACTTTATGATTTCCTCAATAAAAGTTTCATATCTTTAAGATTTTCTATTCAAATTCCATTAAATTCAAATGATCTTCAAATTTGTTTGGCATTTTTGGTTTTGACCTCTTTACAATGTTTTGATCGGTACTCGTTCAAATCTAGTTTGTTTTTAGCCAAATTTTTTTATATTTCTAACCCAGATCTTTATATCTTAAAAAACTCTCATTCAAATTCCATTCAAGCAATTGTAGATCTAGCTTCAAAGTTATGGTTGAACTCAATGGCAAAATTGAATCCTTTAATAAGTGTCAGCATATCAAGGGATTTCTCTCCTTTTTCGCATTTGGTTTGTAACTCCTGCACTTTACACTCTTCAATTTATGTAACTATTGTATTTAAAATCCTACTATAAAATCGAACATTGAAATGGAAGAACAAGGGCATGAAATTCAACATATATCATTAGGCATTTAAAGCGACCTTGTAAAGATCATGTAAGCATAAAATAAGAACATAAAGTAACCATGAAACAGTAAATGAATAGCACAAGAAAAAATTAAATAACAAAAAATAAAATGGGTAAAATTTAAATGGCATGAAAAGTTAGTTGTAAGGAATTAAAAACACATAATGAGTAAAACCATTGAAGCCCTACAATGAAACCAACAAAATAGCATTCCATCCTCCTCAAGCTTTAAAGAGCTCAAACATCATGGAAACTTGCTAGAAAAATAAAGGAGACGAAATTTGGAAATTGGTAAAAAATAAAAAGATAGGTAAAAATGTACACGCAGGAAATTAAATAAGGAAAGAAAACTAAAATACATAAAAGTCAAGCTTGTTATTGCCCATTGATGAAAGAGAGTCCATCTAACTATCAAAAGCCATCATTCTCAACAAAGAACAAACTTAAAACAAAGTAGAAACAAGCTAAAAATAAAGAAAACATGGTTGGAAATTTAAATGGTAGAAACTAAAATTTCATTGATGAAAATGTAGTAAACAAAGTTTAAATGAAGAACAAAGTGATAATGCTAGAAAAAAAAGTAAAGCTAGAATTAAAATGCAACAAAATGAAGAAGGAAACAGCTAAAATGGAGCCTAGAAGCTAAGGCAAAGTCAGCAAGGGTATTGCTTGCTAATGGCAAAAAAAAAAAAAATTAAAATGAAAAAAACTACAAGGTAGGTTTGGCTCCCCCTATTCTTTTCTTAAAATTTCCTATTTAAAGCTCTAATCTAAGTCTTCAAGTGGCCAATCAAGGGTTCCAATTATGCAATCACAACCATCTATAGTTCCAGCTCACTTTAAGATTTTTCTAGTGCTGGAAGAAGGAAAAACATGACTTTTGCCATGCAATTCTCCCCCATGTGATGCATAATGAGCTAATCCAATGAATGATCTTCATGCCTCCATCTAGGACACATGTGGCAGCTTGGTTGCCTCTCAAAATGAGCCATCTAAAGCTTGTCTTGTGAAAAAATTGAATCTGGGAACAAGCTAACAACTTGGTGCTGACTTTTCTTCCGTGTACATATGCCACCTTACATGAGCCTATATGCTTCTCCGTTCATTTTCCACTAAAAAGCCAACTTCTCACATGAAATATTCTTTGCATTTCCCGGCCTAAAACACTTCCACATCATGCGACCCAGTAGGAAAAAGAATTTTAGCTACTTTGCCTTTTCTAAAATGGTTCCATTTTTATCTTGTTATATAAAGGGACCCCCTCTCTTGTGCCTTATTTTGGTGATTCCTTTGCTTCAAATTCATATTGTTTCATAGCTTTTAAGCTGGCTTTTCTCCTAATTCATGGTCTTCAAATTTAGCTTGAACCTTCTCATTCAGCCCCTTAACTTGCAAGCTAGCTTATGGAAGAAAGCAAGCTTACACATACACTAAGAGTAAGCTCACAACTTAGACTCTTCTTGGCCAAGTCTTGGTAGCTTCTCCTCATGAAATACAGTTCACTTCAGCTAGAAAAATCCTTGATGGTAGCTCTTGTAGTGCCTTGGCCAAAATCCCCACTAGGTGCAGCAATTAAAAGCTAAAGACATAAGGGGCAAATGCATTTCCAATTTGCATACACATGAAACAATTAGAAATTTTAAGTGGGTAATTAAGCAAAAAATTGATCAAGTAAGTCATTAAATTAATCCATTAAGCACATGATAAATCTAAAAAAATAAAATTATCACACTCCCAAACTTGACTTTTTGCATGTCCTTAAACAAAATGAACTTTTGGTGAGAGTCAATTTCATTTCCTATGACAAATTAGAAATTGTTTCCTAAAAGATTGTATGATGATTATAGCTTAAGGTAAATCCTAAACAAAGGTTAGTCATGAGAATCGTCCTGGAAATTGCATTTACTCAATTAAAGTTCCATTATGTGCAAAAGTTATCACATATCATTACATGCAATTTAGCTATGAACATACAATCATGGAATTAACACAACATAATCAAAATGCACATACATTCCATACGTTAGCCTTTCACACAACTATCCACTAATGTTAAACCACCACTAATCTATAGATCCTTAGGTCTTTGCTAGTTTGTAATGTTAGGCTACGATAAAGGTAGGATAAAAGGAAATTTTAGGTTCAAGCACCTTAATCATGGACTACAAGCTTAAGATCAATTAAAGAGCTTTCAGGACTTTATCAACCCCTAACTTGAACTTTTCCCCTTTTATTATCTTTTATTTTGATTTTTTTAATTTTTTAATTTTAATTTTTGTCTTTTTTATCTTTTTTTATTTTTCCTATATCCTAAATGTGACATAGCTCTCTAATTATATTATGGATGATCCTTATGCACATAAGGTAGGGACCATAAGGACAAAAATGCAAGAAATAGTCTAAGTTTATTGATGTGGGTGCTTAACAAAGAAAGGGTAATATAAGGCTCAAAATGGGTGACCATGGATTTATACATTAAGGTTGGCTTGAAAGGCTCAATCAATACAAGGATGGCCTAAGTCATTTCTCTAATTTTGTGCAGTCTAAAATTTCACCTTGAGAAGTGATATGACAAATTATAAAACATAGGCACAACTTAAAAAATGAAATGCAATTCTTATGATAACATAAAAAATCACTAAATGACATGCAATTCCATGCTCAAAACATATACCCACAAGTAAAAGCTTACAATCAAATATTAGCAGATTTTAAGATTCATCTCATGTTTCACACAAGTTTATTCTGTTCCTAAAGCTATAATCAAAGTCAATCATGGTTTCTATCATAAGATTAATGACAATCAACCAAGAAAGCATACTAAAGACTCATTGCAAATGTTAATTAAGCCCAAGTCTTAAAAAAAAAATTTTTAATTTTAAAAATTTTGCTCAAAATTTTCCATCTCCAAACTTAAAATACACATTGTCCTCAATGTATAGGCATATATCAATTTATGCAAAAGAGGTGAAACAAACTCATTTAATTGCTAATGCTTTTACTTGAATAATCAACTTTGATTTTTCCTATAAACAAAATGAAAAAAAGAAATAAATTGATATGAGAAAAATAAATGCATTACATAAAGAAAATAAATAAAAAAGAAAACTTGAGTTGCCTCCCAAAAAAACTCTGAATTACAATCTATAGCTCGACCATCTCATCAAACTCAACCTAATTTAACGGTGGCCATAGTGATTACACCACACTTGATTCTAGGATCCAACCATTTAATCATATCTTTTTTCATAACCTTATCCATGAGAGGTTCTATGGTTGGCTAGAGCTCATCATCAAGTGGTGCTGTAGTAAAAGTGGAAAGCATGCCATCAAAAATCTAAAGTCTCCTATTAGAGGGACTAAGATATGTGAGCTTCGATTTTAGTGCTAGGGTCAATGGTGTGTCCATGACTGTCTCATGATAGAAAAGTGTCGAAAAAGAAATAGTGGATACCTTACGGTGGGACTTAGAAATAATAGAGGTATATTGGAAACGCTAAGTGACCTTTAATCTATCCCTGTCACTACCCTCCTTATTTGGCATCTTTTTTGCGCCTACGTCAAGCAAAAAATGCATCAATTTCTTCTTTTGTCCATTGTGTTCCTATAGGTATTTTTGGAAATCATCATTATTATCTGACTTTCATCATAGGAGCTCATCAATCTCATCATCCTTAAGTATAAGGCATATTGTCTCTTTTTTCAAAAATTCATCAATTGCCTTATCTATCGCAATCCCACCCTAACCTTATTAATAAACATGCAATCACTAGTGCTATTGGGAAAGTTATTAGGCTTTTAAACTCCAAATTTTGCTTCCTTATCATCTATTCTTATAACAAAGCTTCATTTTTTTAACATCTATGATTGCAACCCTTATGGCTAAAAATGGTTGTAAGAAATGATGGGTATTTAAGTGTTCTCCATTTTTAAAACCATGAACTTAGTAGAGGGTAAAATTGATCAACCCTAACCAAAACATCCTCTAACACTCTCTTAGATACTTGATGGATATGTTAGCAAGTTGAAGAGTGATAGTGGTGGTCATAATCTCACGTAAGCCTACTTGTCTAAAAAATCAATAAGAGCAAGAGATTAATGCTCCTCCTAAGTCACAAAGTGCTTTATCAAAGAGTAGTGGCCTTATGATGCAAAGAATAGTGAAGTAGCTAGGATCCTTAAGCTTTGGTGGAATTTTACTTTGAATAGTGGCACCATAATCCTTACTAAGTGCCATAATCTTATTATCAATCAACCTACACTTCTTTGATAAAATATCTTTCATGAATTGAGTATAACTAGGCATCTGTTCTAAAACATCCATAAAGGGAATGTTAATGTGCACTCTCTTAGATATTTCTAAAAGTGTTGAAAATTACTAATCTAAAGTTTGTTATTATTGGAAACTTTAGAGGAATAGGATGGGTGGCCTATAGGTATCTAAAATGGTAGTACTAGGCCTAGTTGAACTACTGGCATTTGTACTAGTAGACTAAATGATTACATCCTCCACTTTTTCTTTTTCTTTGGGCTCCTTCTCCACTATAATAGGCTTTATAAATGTAGCAATAAAAGTGGTCCTATCAATGCCACTAGGCACTTTTTTGCCACTCCTAAGGTAAATCAAATTGCAATGCCACTAAGAAGGGTAACTTGTGAGCAATTGTTGTCCTATTTGCACCTTTAAGTTATTAATAGCAGCTACCTGACTTTGTAAGGTAACAAACTGCCCTTCGATGAGACTAGCTTGATTTATCAACATATTTTTTTGGTTTTAGAGAATGGAAGAGAATATATGGGTGTCAGGGGTACCAAGGCACTAGGTGCTAAGAAAAACTAAGAAGACACTGAGGTTTGGAGCTAGAGGATTAACCTTGAGTGTTTGTCTATGAAAAGTTTGAGTAATTCTTCCAACCAAGGTTATATGTGTTGGAGTAAGGATTGTTTTATTACCTATTAGGCTGAGTAATAGAATGGACAAGCTCAATCTTCATAAGACAATGAGCTGCTAAATGGTCACCTCCATACATAGCTAGAGAAAGGACTAATAGAATAGAATGGATTGGGTTTTAAGTATGGCTAGATCCCAAAACATCCATTTTCTTAGTGAAAGCTACTAGCTAAGGAGTAAAAGAAGTGATGGCTGAAGGGAATTATGTATCATTATCAAAGTTACAGTAGTGAAATTTTTAAAAATTTTAATTCCCTAAAGCCAAGATAAATCAATAAGATTATACAAACAAAATATATATACAAGCATGAATAGTTTCAGCTAAAGATCTTACCTTAAATGCCAAAACCCCCTAGGTTCAATTTGGTGATTTTCCAAATAGATTCCAAGCCAAAAAGCTACCAAAATGTTCATCCTCTAATGGAGATCCACACAAACACTTGTGAAAAAACTTTCTCTAAGGTTTGGTAGAACTCAAAGCCATACATGCTACATCTAGTAAGTGTTTGCAAAACCTCTTGTATTTTCTTGAGTGATCTCTAGATGCTTAGTTGGTTACTCATTAAAGAAGAGCTGACTTGATGTTCTTTTTATAGGGGAAAGATTTGGCCACATTAGGTTTAATGCATGGAATACAAATTTTCACAATTAATCCTATACTAGCCAAATGTATGAAACAAAGGGAAACTCTTTCTCTTGTTATTTATTTCATCTATTGTTTATACCAAAATCAAATTAAGTCCAACTTAATTTGTCTCAATTTTAATCTTTCACAATTATCCTATTTTGTGTGACCTATTAGGTTCTTTAGCATGCTAGCAATAAATACAAACATTGTAAGCCTTAATATTTGGCTATGGATGAAACAAACTTTTTATCTTCATCATCATTCTCCAATTAGCCAATCTTATGTTTATAGATCATGATCAATGCTACCTTTATTGCCATGACCACCACTTACTAAAAAAAAGTCAATATGGCTTGACAATCTATCCATGAATGATTTTTGTGTATAATTAATATCCTTTCATCACATAGTATCTTAGTTTGAACTTTGAGTATGGTTTAGTGTCTACTTAAGCTTGTTCAACCATGTTAAGTCTTGTCCTTAACATTAACTCACAAATAAGTTTTAGAACAATTCTAAAATCTTATTTCACTTTGGCCAAAGATTTCTCAAGTTAATTTAATTAAGGCTAGTTGAGATACTCTATTGATCACACAAGGTGATGAATCTCATCTTGATTTTTTCATGCATCTTCAGATGCCTTATGTTATACCTAACAATACTCGACTGGAGCATTATTGATTAGAACCATAAGTAAAGTCAAAGTATAACATTCATCATATAAGATCATAAGTAATCTCAAGGTAAAAGATCACTTATACAACTATCAGATAAGAATGTAGCTATAAACACTATGTGAACTAACATATAGCATTCTCACATAAATTATTGTTTAGTAAATGTGTTCTAGTAACAAGCACCCATATGTTAGCTTAAGTTTACCCAAAATTTAACTTATAAGATCGGTTGCTTACTTCATAAGAAAGAGTATAACCACATGCTAGTCTTAACAACTTTTGTCAATGTCCTCTTTTTGATAAAGCATTAACTAGGAACAATTTTGGAACATATAGCTTTGATGCAATGATGATCATATAATTATAGCCTCATTGTAATTCCCTTGCAAAGCTTTATTTATATTTTGAAGACTTTATCATATGAGCATCAACATTAACATATATGTATACAAGCTCAATGATAAAGAAATAAGACTTGTATAAGATATCAAATATCAAAGTACTACAAATATGACAATGTATTAGCCAAAATATGATTTGGCTTGAAAGGAAAATACCGATAATTTCATACATGCCATTGGGTTTTCAAGGATTTTACCTTTCAGATGTCCATTGATAATGGCTTACAACCATTTCTTTGATCAACTCATAAGCATCATCATCAGAGTTGCTCATTAAAGCCCCTCTAGCAACAACATCGACAATAGATAGGTGCTATCCCAAAACTCCAATATAAAAAAATCTAAATCTCAAGCCATAATGGGAGAACATGATAAGGACACCTCTTAAGCAACTCCTTATATCTCTTCCATACCTTGTACAGTAGTTTAAACTTTTATTGGGAGAAGGTAGCAATGTCATTCCTCATTTTTGCTATCTTTGTATATGGAAAAACTTTGCCATGAATTTATACACTAGATCATTCCAAAATGGTGATTGATCTAGGAGGCATATAGGTAAGCCATCTTTTAACCTTATTTTTTAAGGAAAATGAAAACAATCTAAGACAAATGGTGTCATTGGAAATGCAATTGTGCTTAAAAAATTCATAGATTTTGAGAAAGTTTTCGTCATAAAAGGTTAGGTTTTCAGTGGCTATACCTTTAACCTGAACAAAGCTTTAGATCATCTGAAAGATCATAGGCTTAATCTCAAAAGTGTTTGCTTGGATTACTAGCCTCCTAATACTAGCTTGAAAGCCATCAATGATAGGCATAGTGTAATCTTGCAAAATTTTATGATCAAGTGGGTTGGTTTGGCCATGGGTTTTGTAAGGGTAGGTTACCTAATCTTTCTTTCCTAAGGTTTCAAAGGGTCTCAACTTCAAAGTCCAAAGGAATAAGATCTTGGCTCCTAGTCCTACACATGAACTAACCATGAGATCACCAGGCAACAGAAAAAATAAATGAAGAATAAAAATACTAAGCTAAAAATAGACAAATGATATAAAAACATTTACAGGAAACCAAAAAAAAAAAAACCCTAGACAACATCCTAACATGTCTTTATCGATATTAACCCTAGCCTAAATGTACCAATCATTAACAATAGCGCCAAAAACGTATTGCTAGCTCTTCAGGAGTATAGCAAATGTACGGATCACAAAAGTAATATAGATAAAAAATATTCTAGATATCGTCTCTTCAGGGATTATGGGTTTTAAACTTAGGAGTAAGTACTAATTTCTGGTATATCTAGTCCTATAAAAAATCTAAAGTGAACTAATTAACCTAAATTTATCTAACAAAATTACCAAATAAATTAAACCTAAATTAACTACTAATTATGGATAAGAGACCAAAAAAGAAAGTTACAAAAATTAGCAATTACCTAAAATAGCAGGTTACTAAAAATAGAAAGTTACAAACTAAGCAAAATTAAAAGCATGAAATAAAATTGTGATTAAAAAGAGAAGAGACAGAAATCAAAACCTAGATGTAGCAAATTAAAATCGAAAATTAACCTAACAAAATATACAAGGGAAAGTTAGCATTTTTAATTGGAGATTAACATAAAATAGCAAGCTACTAAAATTAGAAAGTTACAAACTAAGCAAAATTAAAAGCATGAAATAAATTCGCAATTAAAAAGAGAAGAGATAGAAATCAGAACTTTGATGTAGAAAATTAAAATAAAAAATTGACCTAACAAAATATAAAAAGGAAAGTTAGCATTTTTAATTGGAGATTAAGCTAATAAAATCCTAATCTATCCTAAAATGCATGAAATGTATAAAACAAAAATTAAACATGAAAATGACATGGGAATGCATAAAATAATGACCTAAAATTAAAATTTATATATGGTCTAAAAGCTAAGCTAAGTACCAAACACTATGGCCATCAATTTTCATTAAGGTATTTTACAAAACACCTAACATTCTAAATGCAAATAAAATAATGAGCCTAACCCTAATACTAAGCTAAACCAAATGAAAATGAAATGAAAGAATGTTGGGTAAAACACTTAAATAAAGCTAAAATGCAAACTAGGCAATTTGATCAAAAGAAAATATGACCTAATTGGATGCACACACTAAATGTGACTTAAATAACCTAAAATAGACTCAATGTAAGACCAAAAACCTATAGGAAACTAATTACAAAAATTTAATAAATTGGATAGAAAAATATAATGCAAATCGTGAGATGTAATGGCCATGAATCTAAACCTTATGAGCTAAAATGCTAAGAAAATGACCTGATACTATATGGTACTATAAAAACTAAATGAAATATCTTAAACTATACCTAAAAATGGACCAAAATGATGACAAAACATTTTCTAAAATTAACCAAAAAATGAAAAAAAAATTTGTAAACCAAAACACTAAAATGCATGGATACTAAGACCTATGAACTAAAATGATATGCAAATGTGATCTAGCCTAAAGGAACTAAAAAAAACTGGGTTTATAGGTTGAAAGTAGACTTGAAAATGAAGAAAGAAGATGTAGGTGAGCATTTTCTAGAACTAACCAAAAATGGCTCCAAATAATGAGCAAAAATGGAGCGTGAAATCTAACCTAAACTATTGATCTAATGAGCAATGCAACCAAATTTGAACATTGCTACATGATAACTAGAAATCAGTAGCATAGCCTTAAAATAGCTCAAAAATGAAAAGCGCATGTATGGTGACCATAGGCAAAAACCAAATAAATCATTTATAAAATCCAACTTGAAAACTAAACAATGGAATAGAAGAAAAAGGGTTTGGAATGTAACACATATCATTAGGCATTTAAAGCAACCATGTAGAGATCATTTAAGTATTAAATAAAAATATAAAATAAACATGAAATAGTAAATAAATAGCACAAGAAATAAAATTAAATAATAGAAAATAAAACTAGGCAAAATTTAAATGGCATGAAAAGTAAGTTGTAAGAAATTAAAAACACACAATGAGTCATGATGAAACCATCAAAATAGCAGTCAAGGAAATCCTCCTCAAGCTTTAGAGAGCTCAAACATTATGTGAACTTGCTGGAAAAATAAAGGAGACAAAATATGGAAACTAGTAGAAAATAAAAAGCTGGGCAGAAATGTATAAGTAGGAAATTAAATGGGGAAAGAAAAATAAAACACACAAAAGTCAAGCCTTTTGATGCCTATTGATGAACTAGAGCCCATCCAGCTATCAAAAGCCATCCTTCTCAACAAAGAGTAAGCTTAAAACAAAGTAGAAACAAGCTGAAAATAAAGAAAACATGGATAGAAATATAAATGGCAGAAACTAAAATTTCATTGATGAAAATGTAATAAACAAAGTTTAAATTAAGAACAAAGGTGCCAGTGCTAGAAAAATAAAATAAAGCTGGAATTAAAAAGCAACAACATGAAGAAGAAAGCAACTAACATGAAGCCTAGAAGCTAAGGCAAAATCAGTAAGGCAGCTACTTGCTATTGGTGTTACCTATAAAAAAATAAAAAATTGAAATGGAAAAAAAAAAAAACCTACAAGGTGGGCTCAACTCCCCCTGTTCCTCTTATATAATTTCATATTTAAGTCATTAGTCTAGGTCTTCAAGTAGCCAATCAAGGGCTACTATTGTGCAATCACAACCTTTCAAAGTTTCAGCTAGCTTCAAATTTTTTTGGTACCGGTAGAAGAAAAAATGTGACTTTTACCATGCCATCCTCCCCTCTACAATACATGATGAGCTAGGCCAATGAGTGATCTTCATGCCTCCACATAGGAAAAATTTTGGTAACTTGGTCCCCCCTCAAAATGAGCCATTTGCTGGCTAGTCTTGTGTAAAAACCTCATCTGGGAACAAGATGGCAGCTTGGTGCTAACTTGTCTTCCATAAAGATATGCCACCTTGAATCAGCCCATATACCTCTCCACCCATTTTCCACCAAAAATCTAGCTCCTTACATGAAACATTCTCTGCATTTCCTAGCCTAAAGCCCTTCCGAACCTTGCAGCTCAGTAGCAAAAAGAATTTCACCTATGTGTCCTTTTTTAAAGTGGTTCCATTTTTATCTTTTCGTATAAATGGTCCCCCTTCTTTTGTGCCTTCTTTTACCAATTCTTTTGCTTCAAATTCATATTGTTTCATGGCTTGTTGGCTGGCTTTTCTCTCCATTTAAGCTCCTCAAAGACTGTTTGAAGCTTCTCACTCAACCCTTCAACTTGCAAGTGATAGCAATAAAATTTATAGTGATTTACAAGTTCATTTTAATTCAAAATTTTGAACTTTTCTTTGAATTTGGTGCATTTAATATGAGATTTCTTGATCTTTAGTTTTAATGCATATGAGACATGAAAACCATGTAATGCCATGCATGGTCATGTAACTGTATACAAGATTAAGCCAATCCTAATCCATTTAGTACTCGACCAATGCAAGGAAATAGACAAAAACATCTTGTAACAATCTTACATGTATTTGGTCATTAAAGAATCCTACTTGGACAAGGACTCCTCAATATATTTGGCTAAAAAGAGATCTTATTAAAAGATGACTCTTTGATTAAATTGAAAGAGTTTTTATGCAAAAACACTATCCAAGAGATAAGGATCGAGTTTCTATTCATGAAAGACTTATGGAGATTTATCTTAAGAGTTTTTTATCAAAGCAACTACATGGTCTTGGATAATCAAGCCTAGCTAAAACTCTTAATCAAGATTGTAAGATGATGAATGCCATGACACATGTATAATCAAGATCAACTCAAGAGACCCATGAGGCGAAGGCACTCCACAATTGAAGATTCCATGTCTGACTATACCTCTTCAAGATCAAGATAAAACCTAATCTTATTAGAGTTTGATTTACAATAGGATTTTATAATCCTAATCCCTTTTAGCCAAACCTAGCTCTATAAATATGGAGGCTTTCTTCACTAGTAACACATCTCATTCTATAACATTTTTTTTTTCCAATTTTTCTCTTTTTTTTCACTTTTTTTAGATTTTTTATAGTATTCTTGTATTTTGGATAGCATGACAAACTAGTTCAAGAACCAATACAATCTTGTTTTCTTTAAAGTATTCTTTTAATACAAGTTTTTTTATATTCAAGATCTTTTTTCTTTAAAGCATTGTTACATTCTTTTCAATTTACAAACTTGCTTTCAATATTGTTTTAAAATCTTTCTTTTATCCAATCAACAATCAATATTTCTTTTTACAAAAGTTTTTTATTCTTTTAGTATACTTGTCATATTTGGCCAACCTTAGAAACTACCAAGCGATAATTGGTTAGTTGTTTGTTAGCTTACACAATTTACTTTTCAATTGCTTTCATTATTTATTTTCTAGTCAATCAATCAATCTTTTATAGTTTTTTGGATATAAGGCTAGTATATTATCAACTATGGTACTTGGTTTCACACCCAACAATCACAATATATGATCCTCATAGGAATGATACTCTACTCACTCACTATTATTACTTGATGCAATCTATGCATTTGTAGGCAATATAAAAGTAGCAATCAAGTTTTTGGTGCCATTTTCAGGGATTATATCTATGTTCAAATATCCATATCAATAAGGATTTTTACTACTTTGTAATCTAAACATTTTTACTTTTATTTGTTTGATCTATTTTGATCTTGTCCTTGTTTGCATCCGTATATCTTGTAGTGTTGATTTAGCTCTACTTGATAAGAAAATTGAAAGAATGTTTAGGCATTTAAAAAGAGAGCTAACACCTACACCAAATTCAAGTCCAACAATAAATACAACAAATAAAGGTCATAGGACTTTGAAAGACTATGCTGCTTCTAACCTTAATGGAATTCAACCATCCATATAAAGGCCAACAATACAAGCCAATAATTTTGAGATAAAGCTTTTAATCATTAGATGGTCTAAATTTTTGTTTAGTTTGGAAGATTACTAAATGATGATCCAAACCTTCATCTCTCTAACTTTTTAAAACTTTACGATACTTTTTAAACACAATGGTG
Organism: Durio zibethinus; assembly: GCF_002303985.1. The sequence goes on along the minus strand of NW_019167838.1, from coordinate 15,485,111 downwards.
TTTCCAATGATCCTATAAGACTAAAATTATTTCCTTTTCTCTCAAGGATAAAGCAAAAAGCTGATTGTCTTCACTTTCATCTGACTCTATCACCACAAGATACAATATAGTCTAGAAGTTGCTCACCAAATTCTTTCCACTCGCTAAGATGGTAAACATTAGGAACAAATATTACAACATTCATGCAACTTGATGGTGAAACCCTATATGATGTGTAGGAGAGATACAAGGAGTTGTTATGAAAATGTCCATACCATGGCATCCCACAATGGCTGCAAATTCAGATTTTCTATAATGGGCTAACATCACCTATGAGAACCTCTTTAGACTCAGTGTAATACCTCAGCCAAAATGATAATTGAGATAGACTATACCAAAGCCTATCAATTTATTAAGAGATTAATTAGTAAAAGAAAAATAGTTAAGGTATTAAATGATAGAAAACTTAGCTATCGTGAAACAAAAAAAAAAATAAGAGCTTTTCTTTCTCATCTTTCTTAGGGTTAGAAAGCATGAAAAATCAAGTTGGAGATTCAAAATCAAATACTACAATCAAGTTAATCCCCTAAAGGTGAGTATATGCCCTCTTTTATTGAAGAAAAAAATATTATATTGATTGCTATTATTTAGAGTTAAAGTTTTGAGAGAAAAATCAACAAAATTATGAAATCTTTCATTAATCTTCATGATCTATTGGGGTAAATTATTGGGCTTGGTTTGTTTCATGTTGTTAAGATTTATTGATCATTATTGAATAGAGTTTAAAGGCTTAAAGTGGGGATTTGAATTTTTAAAGATTGAAGAAGAAATTCTATTTTTAGATGAGATGCTATGATCTATAATAGTGAATCAAAATGGAATTTTGTATTAATGGATAGATTATTACTATAAGTATTATATATTTTTGGAAAGCTTGTTGAATCTACTTTCTAATGAAAAAATGGAAGTCGAATTCGAGTTTTCTATTAAAAGTTGTCTAATTTTTACTTAAGGATATGCAGGCTGTAAGGAAGTAGCATCAAGGTTGAATTATGAAAATTTTCTTAATTTTTATACAAGGAATTATAGATTAAACCATATATATTTGGAAAGCTTATTTAGTCTACTTTCCAACAAAATAAGCAGAATTGAATTTGGAGTTTCCTATGAATAAATGTGTAATTTTTATTAGAAGGTATACATGCTGTCTGGCAGCAGCATATAACGTGGATTGTAAAAATTATTATAATTAATTTACAAGGAATTACGAGGTGGGCCATACATGTTAGAAATTATATCAAGTCTAGTTTCTAACACATTAAAGAGATCTTAATTCCTATTTGGATATATTGAGATATGGTCATTTTAATGAAAGGAGGTCAGGCTGCCAATATTAGTTAATTTAGTTAACTTTTGTTTAACTTAATTGTTTTTGGTATCATTGGTCTTGAAATGGGTTGATTAATTTTTGTTATGCTGAAATTATCTTGAATAAGCCATTAATTATTTGGGGGAAAAACTAAGTGGTAGAATCGAAATGAGGTAAGTAGAATCTCACACACTTTGCTTGTTTTTAAATCTATGTATATATGTATGTTTCTAAATGAATGAATGTTTTTATTTAATTATTTTTTATGTATGAAAATAGGATCAAGCATATGATTATTTTACGTTTCTCTATATAAATGATGGATCATGCTTATGAATGAAATGAAAAAATGATTTATGGTTAAAGAACACTTTTATGATAGCTACATTTTTACATCCCTGTGAAGTGGGATCATTAACACTAGAACTAGTTCTACAACCCTGGCTAACGGGTAATAGTAGTTAGTATAGACGTGATCATACGATCCTACTAACCGGTTATAGTAGTTAGCGTAAGGCCCTGACTAATGGGTTATAATAGTTAGCAATGATCAAAAGAATAAAATTATCGATACGGCTAATGTCATGGGTTATAGCAGTGATCATAGCTAATGATAAACAAATAATAATGATGATTTATAATGATTTTAAAGATTGATCCATAATTTGTATGAAAGATGTATTTAACCATGATTTATGATCTACAAAATGTTTGACATAATGATGATTTTTAAAATGTTTTGACATTATAATTTGACAAATATTTTGAATGATTTATATGATATGTATAAAAATAATGCTTGATCTGGTAAGGTGTGTGAGCCTATACTTACTAAGTTGTGGTTTGCTGATTGACCTTTTACCTTTTCTTTACAAATGAGTAAATGATGTTTGGTTAGTCTTTTGAGAAGCTAGAAGATCAAATGCGAAAGATTACTTAGTTATCAGAGACAATGTTGGCCAATGGGATCTTATGAAACGATTTTGTATTTTATATTGTTTGTATTTAGATATATAGAGATGTATCATTAGTTGGATTAAAGATATAGATTTTACTTAACAAACTATATCAGTTTATGAAGAATTTTATAATTATTAAGAAAAAAAAAGGCTTCGTATGTGGTTTTGCTTCAAAGTAATATGGCCATGTTGTGTCTTAATCTCAAGGCGTGACATATAGTGGTATCAAAGCTTAAGTTGCGATCTTTGAATAATTTTTAAAATTTAGACTATGATGAGATTTTCTTTAAAAGCTTAAGTTATGTTCCTTAGAGATTTTCTAAGAGTTGAAGTAATGATCTTTAATCTATGTGAGATGTTAAAGAGCTTATATTATGATTTTGAGGATTTTCTAAGAACTACGATTATGATCTTTGGAGATTTGTAAAAAGTTAGATTATGATAATTAAATTAATGATGATTGATGATCCTTATAGTGAAAGAGTTATTATACAAGCATGATTATAATCTATATACTATGTGAAGATTTTTAAGAATTTAGATGATGATCTCTGGATAATGTGATGATTTTCTAAAGATATAACTTTAATCTATAGACTATAGTGGTGAGTACAAGTAAATGATTAGATGAATTTTGGAGTAGTTAAAGTTTCAATGAATTTTGAGGAATCAATGATTCAATGAATTCTCGATGTAATTAATTCTATTGATATTTTCATATTGGTTTTGGATCTCGTAGTTAAAAAAAAGTGTAATTACTTTGATATAGTGCGATTTTATATGTTGAAGAGATTTTCTATACGACTTATAATGAGACATATTTTATGAGTTAAAGGATTATTCAAGAGAACAATTTGATCATTAAAAATCCTATGGGTTTAAGAAAAAACTTTTGACTTAATGAGATTTTAAAGTATTTGATAAGTGTAAAGTGAATCCTTAATCATAGATTAAAAATGGTAAATTAGTGTATATTGTTAGAATTAAAAGTATAAAATATTGGAGTTTGAATGAAATGATGTTTTGAAATTATAAAGTAATTAATTCTCGGTTACAATGTTAGAAAATGTCTAGATAGATTTAGTTATGAATATTATAATTATGGTAAATAGTTTTATATACGTAAAGAAGGATATTCACTTGATTTGATTCTACTTTTTTATTGAGAAAGTATTTAAGGTTTGATCATGCGAGTTGGATGTTTGCATAGTTAATTTGAAGTTTGATCATTAAATTCCTATTTTAGGTGTGCTGATTTTTTTTAATGGCTAAAGTGATTAATTCGTGGTTATAATTTCTAATTGAAGTACACTATTGGATTCCTTTGAATTTTATATTTATGAAGAACATTGCCTATTGTGGTACAAGACTGTGTACTTAGCAATGAATTAAATTTGTGGATAAAAATTAAAGGTATGGTTATCTAAATGATTTAGTAAAGAAGTTAGTTTTGAAGAAGTAAATGATTTATAGAAAGATATATATGTTTTGATTAAAAATGATTGTTTGAAATCTTACAAGTGATGATTTTGTGTATTTAGTGAAGTTGAGTATGTATTTGATTTTAGAGAAATTTGAAAAAATTTTTGAAATAATGTGATGCATTTGGCTATTGTTCATAACTATACTTTTGGCATGAATTCAAGTATTTAAAGTTCTTATTGGTTCAAATTCTATAAGAGAATTTTACTTATGGATTATGATGCATAGGTTTTGACATTGACATGGAAATGATAGCAATATATTTGGTAAAAGAAAATTTAAGACATTATGATGTTTGTGGGGATTATGAACAATCAGTTGTTATATGATAATTGGTTTATTAAATTTGAAAGAATAATATTTGAAATTGGAGACAAATTAGGTAACCAAAGATTTATGATTAAATCTATGATGTGTAAAACCTATGAAGATGAACTATTACATCGATTGTCTTTACCACAATCTTATAATGGCTAACTAATAGAAAATTTCATGTTGTCAATGAAGAAGAAAAGAAAATTTAAGTACTATGTGATATCTTTTTGGTGACAAAATGATTTGTTGAGATTGTTATTCAAGATTGTTATGGTTATGAACACACAGTGTTAAGCAGATTACAAGGAATTTTGTGGACTCATGCTTTTCTTATTACAAAACAATGTTATAAAAGTTAATTTGTTAGAATTTTATTATAAGGAAATATCAAAGTGCACAGTGGAAGCCTGATTTGTTTTAAGTTCTAAATTTTATGCTATTGTTAGTAGAGCAAGTGATGAATATTCAATAAATAAGGACTAACAAATTTTGGATAAGAATATTTTATGTTCTTTCTAGTTTTGGAGCTTTATCGTTGACAAACATTCTTTTAAGCAATGCTTATCTTGTGACTTGAAAAGAAATATTTTTTACGTAGCAATAGTCATAAGGCAAATATTCAATGATTCATTTTGAAGTTTTGTATAGAAGTAGATCTAAGTTTTAAATTTATTAGGATAAAGGACAAAGAAGAAAAACTTTTATTTCTTGAATTCATGGAACAAATGGCTGATAAATTTTGGTTGATTAAGCAATGGTTTAAAGTAAGCAAAAAAATTATACTAGAATTTAAATATATGATTTATAGCTTCAAGTGGTCAATCATTTATACTCGTTATGGGGATTATAAAGGAAGAAAGGTTAGGTTTGCATTATGTAAAGACATTTGAAGTTCTTGGTAAAGTGAAAGAAGTTCAAAATAAAGAATATTGTCACCTTTGATGTCTAGTGTACATGATGAATCTATGGTAAGAGAATATCTTGGTAGAAGTTATGTGCTTGGATACGAGTATTTAGAAATTCAAGATGATATACGTTTTAACTTATTGAAAATATCTTTTTCAAATGGTTAATTGGAAAGAGCAAGTTTTAAGGCAAAATGATTACTTTTGTCAAAGTTTAATGAAACAATCATATGGCAAGAGATGTAATTACAAAAATAGAGGAATAAGATATGGATGTAAATTAAGTTTCCAGGATGAAACTTTTTATAAGGAAGGGAGAATGTAATACGCCAGCCCAAATGATAATTGGGCTAGACTAATAACAAAACCCATCAATTTATTAAAAGATTAATCAGTAAAAGAAAAAGGGCTACAACATTAAATGAAAGAAAACCTAGCTATTATGAAATAAAAAAGAAGTAGGAGTTCTTCTTTCTCATCTTCTTTAGGGTTAGAGATCATAAAAAATCAACTTGGAGATTCAAAATCAGAGGCTACAATCAAGTTAATCTCCTAAAGGTGAATATATGCCTTATTTTTATTTAAGAAAAAAAATATCATGTTGATTGTTATTATTTGGAGTTGAAGTTTTGAGAGAAAAACCAACAAAATTATGAAATCTTTCATTAATCTTCATGATCTATTAGAGTAAATTATTGGGCTTCATTTATTTCATGTTCTTAAGATTTATTGATGATTATTGAATGGAGTTTAAAGGCTGAAAGTTGAGATTTGAATTTTTAAAAATTGAAGAAAAAATTATGTTTTTAGATGAGATACTATGATCTACAATAGTGAATCAAAATGGAATTTTGTATTAATGGATAGATTATTAATATAAGTATTATATATTTTTGGAAAGCTTGTTGAATCTACTTTCTAATGAAATAAATGCAAGTCAAATCCGAGTTTTTTTATCAAGAGTTGTCTAATTTTTACTTAAAGATATATAGGCTATAAGGTAGTTGCATCAGGATTGAATTATAAAAATTATCTTAATTTTTATACAATGAATTATAGATGAGTTACAGATTAAGCCATAAGTGTTTGGAAATCTTATTAGTCTACCTTCCAATAGAATAAGCGAAATTGAATTTGGAGTTTCCTATGAATAAATGTGTAATTTTTATTAGAAGGTATACATGCTTCCGGCAGCAACATATGATGTGGATTGAAAAAATTATTATGATTAATCTACAAGGAATTACAGGGTAGGCCATACATGGTTAGAAAGCATATCAAGTCTAGTTTCTAACACATAAAGAGATTTTCATTCTGATTTGGATATATTGAGATATGGTCATTTTAATGAAAGGAGGTTAGGCTGCCAATATTAGTTAGTTTAGTTAACTTTTGTTTAACTTAATTGTTTTTGGTATCATTGGTCTTGAAATGGGTTGATTAATTTCTATTATGTTGAAATTATCTTGAATAAGGCATTAATTATTTGAGGGAAAAACTAAGTGGTAGAATCAAAAGGAGGTAAGTAGAGTCTCACACACTTTGCTTGTTTTCAAATTTATGTATATATTTATGTTTCTAAATGAATGAATGTTTTTATTTCATTATTTTTTATGTATGAAATAAGATCAAACATATGATTATTTTGTGTTTCTCTATATAAATGATGGATCATGCTTATGAATGAAATGAAAAAATGATTTATGTTTAAAGAATACTTTTATGATAGCTACGTTTTTACATCTCTAGGAAGTGGGATCATTGACACCAAAACTAGTTCTACGGTCCTGGTTAATGGGTAATAATAGTTAGCATAAGCAAGATCATACGACCCTGCTAACAGGCTCTAGTAGTTAGTGTAAGGCTCTGGCTAGTGGGTTATAATAGTTAGCAATGGTCATGAGGATGAAATTATTAATATGGCCAATGTTACGGGTTATAGCAGTGACATAGTTAATAATAAACAAATGATAATGATGATTTATGATGATTTTAAAGATTGATCCATGATTTGTATGAAATATGTATTTAACCACGATTTATGATTCATAATTAATGAATTGACATGTTTTGATATTGATTTATGATCTACGAAATATTTGACATAATGATGATTTTTAAAATGTTTTGACATTATGATTTGATGAATATTTTGAATGATCTATATGATATGTATAAAAATGATGCTTGATCCGGTAAGGTATGTGAGCCTATACTTATTAAACTATGGTTTGCTCATTTCTCTTTTACCATGTCTTTACAAATAAGTAAATGATAAGTTTGGTTAGTTTTCTGAGAAGCTAGAAGATCAAATAGGAAAGATTACTTAGTCGTCGAAAACAATGTTGGCCAATGGGATCTTATAAAATGATTTTGTATTTTATATGGTTGGTATTTGGATATATAGAGATGAATCATTAGTTGGATTAATGATATAGATTTTTCTTGATAGATTATATTAGTTTATAAATAATTTTAAAATTATTAAGATAAAAAAGGCTTCGTATTAATTTGGGGTTTTGCTTCAAAGTAATATGGCCGTGTTGCATCTTAATCTCGAGGTGTGACACTCAGTCGCTAAATGAGCTATAATGGGAAAGTCAGTAGATGAGGCATATGAGTTAATTAAGGAGATGGCTATGAACAACTACCAATAGGATACCAAAAGAATGGTACATAAAAAAACTACTACGATTTATAAGTTAGACACACTCACTTCTATCACATCACAATTAGATAGCCTCATTAAAACGATAGATACCCTAGGAACCCAAACCCCAATTGCCCCTATCTAAGCCATCCAAAGTCCATTTGTAACCTATGATATCTATGAAAGACCACATTCTACTAGTAGATGCCAATTGAGGGTAAAGTCAATCTAAAATGCCAAACAAACCAAACCTGCCAACAATCCCTATAGTAATACTTACAACCAAAGCTAGAAGAATCACCCAAACTTTTTTTAAAACCAAAACCAACCCACCCACCAAAACACTACCCAAAACTCAAACTTTTGCCCAAATCAACAACCATACAATCCACCATAAGAAAATAAGTCAAGCTTGGAAGAGATGCTAACCCAACTTACGCAAAACCAGAATGCCATAATCCAAAGCCAAGCTGCACGCATTAAAAACTTGGAAACCCAAATAGGCTAATTAGCTAATGCCATAGCCAACTATCCATCAAGAACATTACCTAGCAATACAAAATCGACCCCAAGAAACAAGATAAAACTATGTGCAATGCCATATACTCTTACAGGGAAAAAGGGAACTTATTTTTTTAAGGATGAGGATGATTTCATGGATGAGCCTGTGGTGGTGAATTTGTAGAGCTTTGTGAAACAGCATGAGGTGAAATGCATAAAAGAAGAATAAGCACTGGGTGATGAAGAACTATTTCAGTTTAAAAGAGAGATTCTTATAAGCTTTAACCCAATGGTAGAAGTTCAAGACAACTCTTAAGAAAATGATGAGCTTGAAAAGATGGATAAAAGTTTTGAAATATAGGTAGACCCTAAGGAGGAGGGAATTCAATAGAAGGATCCATAAGAGGAAGAATACATGAATTCGACAAACAAAGATGAAAAGTTTACCCAAGTTGGAGAGGCACTCTTAGAAAGTATACAAATTGATATTAAGGAAGTGCAAGAAGAAAACCATGAGGAAAAAAAAGGTTAGAATGACTCTAAGGATGTCAACCCAAAGTAAGACATTTGAAATAGCCTAAACAACACATACACTTAAATGGAAAGAGCTACTTAGGGAGCTAAAGACTGTTACACTTATTGATGAGTGCAGCCATACACTTCAACAGATTCTTCTAACAAAGCAAGATGATCTGAGGAGTTATAACATAACTTGTATTATGATAAAGCCCTATGTGATCTAGGTTTTAGTATATATGTAATGCCCTTGCTTATTTTTGTGCAATTGAGAGCTAGTATATTAAAACCTTTAAATTTTAGCATCAAATTTGTTGATAGATCTACAAAGAAACCATAAAGAGTATTAGAGAACATCCTTGTGAAAGTGGGTAAATATGATTTTTCTATTGATTTTGCTATTGTAATTATGAAAGACAGTGAGGCTCTAATTCTCTTAGAAAGATATTTCCTTATGACCTTTAGAGCTTTAATTAAAGTTTATAATTATAAAGTCACATCGAGATTCAAAGATAAAAAAATTACCTTTAAAACTAGTCAAAGTATTCATAGAAATGATGAAGAAGAAGTCTAAAAGATATCTAAAAAAAAAAGAGGAAAAACTAGTTGTTAATGAGCCCAACCGAACCCAAAAAGACTAGCCTAAAAGCCCAATTGTGAAAACTCAACTCCATGCAAGCCTAAAATCCATTTCATAAGTCCAAATTGAAAAACACAAGGTTGAACCCAAATCTTGTTTATGTAATCCCTGCTATGAGAGATAGTTCACCTTCTAAAGCTAAATATATATATATATATATGTGATACCACAATAGCATAAACAACAAAGGAAACTCCCTTCTAAAGAAAAGTGGTATTCTTAGATCATTAGGTTTGGTCAAGCTTGACCAACACTAACATTGCTTGGGAGGCAACCTAAGTTCTACATTTATTTGTAAGTTTTACATTTTTAAACTTTATATATATATATATATTTTTGTTTAAGATAGGTTTGCTTTATTCTTTTTATTTTTTTTAGTTGTTTTCTTAGGAAAGAAGAGATGCTATAAGGATGCTAATGGAATGTACAAGTTTTAGCCTCAAGACAACAAAGATAAGGGAGTATACCTTTTTCCTTTAAATCCTTTAAGATTTCAATTGAATCATTACATAATTCAAGTGTAGGGGAGGGAATTCTTTGTGCAAAGTGTTTTCAAAATTTTTTTTTAAAGCATCCCTAAACTATTTGTTTTCAAACTTGGTTAACATGCTGATAATCTTTATAATGCTAACTTAGTTGATTTTTCATAATTTATTCATGAATGACTTATGTATGATATTAAGACAAACGTGAATGTAATGAAAGCATCAAACAAATTCTTAAGGATATTTATCTTTGGATTGTGATTTTTATGTCATGTGCATTTAGTCTTGATATTTGATATGCATTAGTTTTAGTGAAAAGTTATGAGTATAAAGTTGCATAAAATTTTGAAGATGAGTATAACTTTGGAATTTACCTACTCAACCCTTAAAGCGAAATCCTATACTATATTTGATTCAAGAAATTATTTAGGCATTTTTTAGATCATTTGAGTGTTTTAAAGCCCACCTTAATAAAGCATCCCTAGTACCTTTATATTTGAGCCTTTATGTATTTCCTTTTCTTTGTTTATTTAACCACAATAATAAGCCAAAGCTTTTTTTTATGATTTATCCTTCTTATTGTTTTATCTAATCCACATTTCATATGCACATGTAAGGGAAAAAATAAAGATATCTACGTTATATTTGGGAGGCAGAAAGGTGCAAAGTAAGGCAAGGCATGGCAAAAGCCAAAATGGCTTAGAAAAAATTTTTAAAAAAAAGAGAAAAAGTCAAAAATGGCTAAAAAAAAATTGAAATAAAGATGCCTTAAGTCTTGAAAAAGTTTCAAAGTTCTTAAAGTCCATGTTCGAAATAGTAAGCAAAGGGTTATGAGCCTAAATTTTCTTTTTTCCTACTTTGACTCAAGCTTTACATTGTAAGCCTCTAAAAACCTATTGATCTTGAGTCAAGTATGTAAGTCTAACATTAGTGGAGAAAGAATGAAGAAAGTAAACATATGAAAGTGCTCTATCTTTAAATTGATATTTGATGGCTTACTTTGCATACTTTTTTCTTAGATTGTATGTATGGATTTGAGATATATTAACTTCATATTCACAAGAATTGTATGAAATTGATAGCTTACTTTTGAATAAATTTCTTGTTTAATCATGTTTATAACTATCTTTGTATTATACTATATTGCATGATTAATAAGTTGTGAAACTTTGACTTTGTATGCATTTGTATTAATGGTTCGTATTAGAATTTTGCTTAAGGACAAGCAAAAAACTAAGTATGAGTGTGTGATAGCAATAAAATTTATAGTAATTTACAAGTCTATTTCAATTCAAAATTTTGAAAATTTGTTTGAATTTGTTGCATTGAATGTGTGATTTCTTGATCTTTTGGTTTAATGCTTATGGGATGTGAAAACATGTGATGCCATGAAAGGCCATGCAATTCCATGCAAGATTAGGTCAATCCTAATTCATTTAGTATTTAGCCAATCAATGGGAATGTAGCTAAATCGAACTTGTAATGGCAATTCTATATGCATATTTGACTATTAAAGAATCTTACTTGGACAAAAACTCTTGCACATTTTCAGCCAAAAAGAGATCTTATTAAAAGATGACTCATTGATTAGATTGAAAGAGTTTTTATGTAAGAAAAACACTACCCAAAAGATAAAAGCTAGAGTTTATATTCAAGAAGGACTTTTGGAGATTTATCTTAAGAGTTTATGATTAAAGCAACTACATGGTCTTGGATAATCAATCCTAGTTGAAACTCCTAATCAAGATTGCAAGATAATGAATGGCATGTAACATGTATAATCGAGATCAACTCAAGAGACCCATTTGACTAAGGCACTCCACAATTAAAGACTCCATGTTTGACTATACCACTTCAAAATCAAGATAAAGCCTACTCTTATTAAAGTTTGATTTATAATAGGACTTTGTAATCCTAATCCCTTTTGGCCTAACCTAGCTTTATAAGTAAGAAAACTCACTTATCTTGTTACACATTTCATTCTGCAACACTTCTCTTCTCTCTTTTTTTTATTTTTTTTAGATTTTTTATAGTTTTCTTGTATCTTGGATAGGGTGACAGACTAGTCCAAGAACCAATATAATCTTATTTTCTTTAAAGTATTCTTTTAATACAAGTTTTCTTTATATTCAAGATCTCTTTCTTTTGAAGCTTTCTTACATTCTTTTCGGTTTACAATTTCAATCTTTCTTTTATGCAATCGGTAATCAATCTTTCTTTCTACAAAAATTTTTAGTTCTTTTAGTATACTTATTATATTTAGCCAATCCTAAAAACTACCAAGAGACAGTTGGTGAGTTGTTTCTTAGCTTACATAGTTTACTTTTCAATTACTTTCTTATTTGTTTTCACGTTTATCAATTAGACTTTTCCAATCGTTTAGATATAGGGCTAGTAGATTATCAACTTTGATACTTGGTTTCAATCCTCAAGGGAACAATACTTTACTCACTCACTACTAATGCACTTGCAAGCAATATAAAAAACAGCAAATAGCAAGCTAGCCTATGCAAGAAAGCGAGCTCACACATACAACAATAGCTAGCTCAAGGCTTGGACTCTTTTTGGCTAAGTCTTAACAGTTCCTCCTTTTAAAATGCATATCACTTTAGCTCCAAAAATCCTTGACAACATCTCTTATAGTGCCTTAGCGAAAAATCCCCACTAGGTGAGGCAATTGTAAGCTAAAGACACAAAGTGCAGCCACATTTCCAATTCACCTACACATTAAACAATTAGAAAAATTAGGTGGATAATTAAGCAAGAATTAATCAAGTAAGTCATAGAATTAATCCATTAAGTACATGATAATTATAAAAAAAAATAGAACTATCATCATGCATGAATATGACAAGAATATTGTGAAAAAGAGTGATGGACAAGTTTTTGTCCAAAAAGTCTATTAAGACGAGAATATTTCCTTTTGTAGTTGCTAAAAGAAATAATGTTGGAATTTTTCCAATGAATTATGGGATTGTCAATCCAATATTTGGAGTTGCCAAAATTGGAATTTTTTAAGTTGATTCTTAAGGCTTCCAAGAGTACAAGATGATTAAAGCTCAGGATTACCAATAGTTAGCAAGAGATAAGCCTTGGATTTTTAAAAATCATCTAAACTCATGGATGCTAGAATTAAACAAGAAGAATTGACCTTTAGGGTTATTATTAAGAGAATAAAATTATTAAGACTCGAGGTTATTAGCCTTAAAGAGATATATAAAGCTTAGGCTATTGAAGAATATTTTAAAACTCAAGGATGATAAATTGGACAAAAGAATCAACATTTAAGGTTGCCAAGAGAAGAAAAAAATTAAAGTATGGGTATCCCAATACTAATGAATAAGCTTTAAGTTGTTGAAAATTATCCAAAACTCAGGAGTCAAAGTTGGTCAAGAAGATCAACTCTTAAGATCGCTAATAGGACAAATAATTAAAGTTCAGGGTTACCAACATTAAGGAATAAACCTTGGGCTATTGAAAATTATCTAAACTCGAAGATATTGAACTTGAACAAAAAACCTTTAACCCTCAAGGTTGTTTAAAGAGATTCTTGTGTTGTAAAGAAAATTTTCCAACAAAAATCACTTTGAATTTTTGAAAAATAATTTTGGAAAAGATTTTTTTTTTTTAAATGAAGAATTTTGTATTTTTGCTTGAGAATGCATGTGGATTTTGAAATTTTGGAAATTGAGAAATAATTCAGTGAAAATTTTTAATCTTGTTTTCAAAGTTTTGAAATTTTGAAATTCAAAATTAATTGGTCTGGTTGATCGATAGGTCCAAATTTCAATTGTTTTTATTTGAACCATTTTTTATTCAAATCATTTTAGGCTCAATTCATCTTAAAATCAGCAAATTCAATGATGTTTCATATCACTTTGAAATTTATAAGATATAGAAAAATTTTTTTATATTTGAATGCAATAATTAATTTAACTTTTCAAATAATGATTAATTAGGTTTGGAAATTTATGATAAAAATCATATAAAAGTACAAAAGTTAAAATTCAAGAAATTGATAAATTTTTTGTATTTGAATATTGTCCATTATTTTTTAAGTTTATCTTTTAAGTTCAAATTGGAGTTAAATATAAAATATGTTGGAAAAGGCTACCTAAAATGATTGGCTTTGAAAAAAAAACTATATATTGTAGTTATACAAGAAACTACCTATGGTATTTAATACTTGATTTCTAAATTAAACCAAAAATCGCATGCTTTCCCACTTAATTTTATTTTTGGCATTTTTGGCTAGAGCAATAATAAAAAAAAAAAGAGAAATTGTATTCAACCATTAATAGTAATCTTTTCTTCTCTAAAACAAAGTATGGCTAAAGTATGGCTTTCAACCATGATGAAAATAGATGAAAGAGTGTTCATCCAAGAATGAAATAAGTCTCATTCATATGTGGGACTATGTGATGAGTCATATAGAGAACAATAGAGGAAAAGGTAGAGATTGACAAAGCAAATGACTTGTGAACTCTTTGAGGAATCTCATACTTCGGTGTTTAAGGACTTGCGTTGTAGATAGTGTACAATTTTTGAATGCGTGATCTTGTTCCTAACCAGTGAACCAATTCAGCATCATTTCTGTAACACTTTTGCAAAAATGTTTTTGCTTTGCTTCTGTAAATTAAGTAAGTCTTCCATATTATTTTTTATATATGATCTTGTTCTTATATTTTTATATTATCCTTCGAAACATGATACATTTAACTATATATAACATGAATAAAAAGTGTATGCTTTAGTATTTCTAGTTATTTGGTAATGGTATTTAATTTTTTAAAAAAATTAAATAATATTTGATATTGAATATAACTATAATTTATCAATATATAAGAATGTTTAATTTTTTTGTTATTTTATAAGTGGACTAAAATAAATATAAAGCAACAATTAAAAACAAATTCATAACTATTGGACTACATTTCTGACAAAAAGAAAAAACTATTATTGGACTACATAAAAAAATAAATATAAAAAACGATTTACAAATAAAGCTCACTAAATACTTATATAAATGTCTTTCTCTTCTAGCCTACCAAATTTTTGTTTTCAACTTTTTTTTATAATAAAATAAAAATTCAAAACTTCAATTTCATGTAATACAATGTCAAAATTTTATTTTCACTTTTAAGTAAAATTCGATGCCTTATTGGAATATTTTCCTTCAAAATTTTAAGAATTTTTTCATATCATTTTAAACAAAATCATATAATTATAGTTTGAATCTTTTCATCTTATAAATTCGGGTTTTACAAGTTTTGAATTGGATCCATCTTGGGTTCATATTATTATAAGTTTTGATTATTATATGTTTGAGTCATATTATTTCAAATTATTTCAAATTCAAATTGCTTCAAGTTCAAATTTTTTACATTCTTAATTAATTTAGATTGGTTTGACATTCAATTTCATATTGGTTCAGATAGATTTTTGAATTGTACCAAATTTTGCACAAAAGTGTCATTTACTAAAGTTGTACATCTATCTAATTCAATAATTTTTATATATTGCATATGGGATCCTCATTTTTGTCAACAATCAAGAGAGAATCGAGCTTGTTTTATAAGTAATTTTTCTAAGAATTGTCATTTTTTTATACTTAAAATTATCAGAATTCAAATCCTAACTACTAAAACTAAAAATTTAATATTCTGCTAATACACCACACAGCTATTAACAAATGGGTCATACCATTACCATATAAGGTTAAGGTAATGGTGTTAGTGCAATGATCAATCTTCTCCCTCATAAATATTAATAATAAAATTTTAGTGGTTGAAGAGAAGCATTGTATCATGATCCACACCAATTTGTATGGTATTGTATGCTTCAACTCATTGGGTCTCATGATTTTGTCTTATAAAAAATGCTTTACAAGTTAAAAGTGGTGTGAACACTTATATATCAAGTCGAACTCTAGTACACAATCCATATGGTATTTAGGGCTTCTCTTTAAAACCAAGGCATCTTTTTCCATTCCAACAGGGGCTCACCATTTTCGATGACACATATTTAGTACCTATAAATGCAAATTATAGTAAGTCAACCAAGGTTGCCATTAGTATAAAGCCATCATCAGAATGTCTAGTTGAAGAAATTCTAACTGATAGGGTAACTATAGCATCTTAAAGACAAATCCAAGAGTACTTAGTCAAGTGAGATGGCTTAGGACTAAAAGAGATCAATTGGGAGAGAAATCATGATCTATGAGCCTTTGAGTAGAAAATTAAAGAATTCTAAGCCACAAAGTCAGAAAAAAGGTTGACAAATTGAGTATGGGATAATGTCACGAGCCAACCTTATATAAGGCCATGACTGAGACTAGGATGTTACAAACAAACTTTATACAGTGACATGATCCGGTAAAGGTGCCAATGGGGTACATCTTTTGCACTACGAAAAAAAAGTCCCCATTTTCAAACATTTTAATCACTTCTTGTAGCATACTTATAAAAGATCTTTTATTCTTTAAAAAGGTAAGCAATTGGTGGATTTTTGAGTTGTTTCACTAGTTAAGATACATGTTAGACCACCTATTTAGAGTTGTCCCACTAACCCTGATGATGGTGGAAAAAACTCATTGTTTTTTTGTAATCATTGTAATCATTGTAGTCATTATAATCATTTATACATTAATAAAACATTTTCTTTCGAAAGCACTAATAACCGACCTGGCATGAATTCATTAAGCCTTGCTATATCGTTGCCTATCCCTTAACACTACAAAAAAAACTACTCTATACTAATGTTGAAAAAACCATTAGTAAAACTTAAAAATCCGTCGGTATAGCATTATAAACCCTATACTGACAGTCAAAATATCTATTTCGATGAATTTATAACCATCAGTATATCCCTTGTCGATATAAATCTATATTAACGATTTTTAAGTTGTCAGAATATGTAATAAAGATGGTTTTAGTCCATCACTATATGTATAGCTGTTGGTATAGCAACTATTGTGTTTTTTGCATTATACCTTTTATCGATGGTTTTTCCATCAGTATAGACTCGTATGCTTTTAATTTTTTCAACTTATACCAATAATGTCTCTGTCAGTATATCTTTTACCAATGATCAATGCCCATCAGTATAGTCTTATGTGTTTTAACTTTTACCAATAGTCCGTCATGACTATCAATATAGCCTAAAATATTTCAAAAGTAAAATGCGTCGGTATAAATTTTAAGGCGTCAGTAAAATCTTTTTTTTGAATTATATTCTTAATTATTAATATTAATTTATTTATAATCATAATATGATATAGTTTCATATAAAGTATAAATACATAAAAAAGTAAAAATATTTAATAACATTTGAAATAAAACAACAACCAAATTGTTTTATAATCCACAAATTTAAAATAAGTCAAGAACTATCATCATTATACTAAATCCAAAAACAAAAAGAACATTAATATCTATGATTGAATGCCTACAAACATGGTGCTCAAAGTAAATAAATAACTCCCCAAATCAAGATAATGCCATCCCAAGTTAGTCCAAATACCTGTT
The DNA here is from genome assembly GCF_002303985.1 of Durio zibethinus. The sequence goes on along the minus strand of NW_019167838.1, from coordinate 15,467,784 downwards.
TAATTAGTAAAACCCAATAAAGAATTCCATATCAAATTAAGCTTTTACTAGTCAATTAACATATGAAATGTTCCCAAGGTTAAGTCAAGCATACCAAAAACTATAAACAAATGAATTGCTGACAAGATTTTGTCCACTATTATAGGTTTACCCTGCTTCACCAACCTAAGCAACTGCTAAAGTTGTTGAATTCTTCATATTTATTTGAAGGTTTCTAAAGGGCTGCTGCCCACCATCTAGATAAGATGGATATAGGATTTTGTTCATAAGCTAATTATCAGTACCTACATATAGGGAAAATATGTAATTTAATAACTAAATTCTAGGAAATATTTTTTAAACAATGCAATTTACTATTTTGTTGTACCTGTATCAAGTTTGTAAATGCTTTGAGTCACCACTTGTAGAGATTTGGGTGTTTTTTGTACAAATTGTGTGAACCCCAAACATTTAATCATCCTAAGTTATTACTTCTTCACAAAACATTCAATCATCAAAGCTAGCACGAATAGAAGAACAAAAAAAAAAAGGCATGCTCAATGACACAAAATTGAAATGTAGAAAATGGAAAATACCTTTGAGAATTGACGAAGTCTTGATGCTTCAACTTTGATTCAACTTTAAAACAAAATGGGTGCTAATAGATTTAAGTTTATAGAGTTGGTGAAAGGTGGAGAGAGTTGGTGGGAGATGAAGATTAGGCTATAGGCACCGATGGGTGGAGAGAGTTAGTGAGAGGTGGAGATTAAGTATGTAAAGTCGGCGGGAGGTAGAGGGAAAGAAAATGATTTAAACATTTTAGGGATTATTCGAGGCATTTTTAGCCAAAAATTCTTTAAATAATCCCTTACAAAAAATTGAATAGGGTTATTTAAGGTGTTATCTAACTAAAAATGTCTTGAATAATCCTAAAAAAAAAGTGAAGGGATTATTGAAGGTGTTTTTGACAAAAAAATACCTTGGGAAATGATTGTTTTTGGTTTAAATAATACCTTTTAATTATAAAAACTTTAGAGTAGCTCAGAGCATATAGTTGTTAACCATAATGTTGTAGGTTTGATCCCTTCCTCTAGTGTTTTTTTGGCTTTTCAAGGATTATTCAAGGCATTTTATGGCCAAAAATGCCTTGAATAATCCGTAAAAAAAATGGGAAGAGATTATTAAAGGTATTTTTGACAAAAAACACCTTAATCCCCTCTAGGAACGGATTATTCTTAGTTTAAATAATACCTTTAAATTATAAAAACATTTGAATAGCTTAATTAGTTAAAGCATACAACTATCAATCATAAGGTCATAGGGTCGATCCATCTCTTTAGCATTTTTTGGGTTTTTCAAAGATTATTCAAGGTATTTTCTAGCCAAAAACACCTTGAATAATCCCTTCATAAAAATTGAATGTAGTTATTCAAAGTATTTTTTGCAAAAAATACCTTGAATAATCCTCTCTATGAGGAGATTATTCTTAGTTTAAATAATAGCTTTTAATTATAAAAACACTAAAGTAGCTCAATCGGTTATAGTATATAATTGTTAACCATAAGGTCGTAGGTTTGATCCCTTTTTCCAGCATTTTGCCTTGAATAATCCTTTACAAAAAACTAATTGGGGTTATTCAAGGCATTTTTTATCAAAAAACACCTTGAATAATCCTTTACCAAATGTCCCATAATTTTTTCCCCAAATAAAAGCCAATAGTTTTTTTTTTAAGCATATACTGACTATTACATTAATAACCATCAATATATAACATATTTATACTAACGGATAGTGATATACTGTCAGAAAAAGTTTATTGATACTAACGATTAAATAAAATATTGGTATAAGTATGATATATTCTTACGGTATTAAAAATCTATCAATAAAAGTCTTTTTTTTAATGCAATTTGATCATCAGTATAACCAAGTGTCAATATATAAAAAAACTTTTATAGTGTAAATTAACTTACAGCTAACTTATCATAATGTGTAAGTTTAAAAACTAACCCATTAGATACAACACATAGAGTCGCAACCAATCTTTTTTAATTATGGACAATTGGCACCTAAGTGAATATATCATTTCTAAGGAAATTCTAAGCTTAAATATAGGTTTCTAAAAAGGATAAGTTCTCGTCCTTTAAATAGAATTGGGTTTGAAAGTTCGGTTATATGTAGAAAAGGTTATAGCATCCCTACAATACCACAAAATGTACTAATTAATCTTAAATTATCTTTTTAGCCTTAATTAACATGCTCTCTTATTCTTATTATTTATTATTTTTGTTAATTTTAATATTTTATTGAAAATATTTTTAGGTTTTCTGTAACATTTTAATTGACCTCCTTAAAATATTTCTCACCTCAAGAATAATTAATTAAATATAAAAATTCATAATAATAAAATACATAATCAAATACAAGGTTATCCCCACAATGCCCATAAATAGTATCAATTAATATTAAATTATCTTTTTAGCCTTAATTAACATGCTCTCTTATTCTTATTATTTATTATTTTTGTTAATTTTAATAATTTATTGAAAATATTTTTAGGTTTTCTTCAACATCTTAATTGACCCCCTAAAAATATTCATCACCTTAAGAGTATTTAAGTAATACGTTTGTTTCCTTAAAGAGGTTCCGTCATCAAATTTATTAAATATTTTATGAAATAGAATTAATTATTAATAAATAATAATTTAAATATGCAAATTCATAATAATAAAATACATAATCAAATGCAAGGTTAAATACATAGTTTAATACATATAATCACAATTTAATTAATTATGTAAGGAATCACCATAATTATTTCTAATTTAAAATTTTTAAATTAAATATAAATAAAAATTCTTATAATAAGATCAATTTTTAAATCCTTTAATGTCTTTATCGAATTTAAAAAAAAAAAAACAACTCTCACTTAGAAATTTTTAAGAAAATTACACACTTATAATTTTCTTGGAATTTATCATTAGACAAAATTTTATTTATTTCTAATTATTTTACAAAATAAATAAATAAATAAATAATACTTTAAATATTACAACAAATAATTTAATCAAAATAAATAAATAATCAAAAATAAAGGAAAATAAAAAAAAATTGTACAAAACGAGTCGAGTTTACCTTAGATCAAAGCACGGGTCTAACAGGGTTGAGCCATAGGTCTTCAAAATTTTTTAAACCTAAAACAATGTTATTTCAATGAGATATTTAAAGCTTTCTTTCATTTTTTTTTCCTCACATTTCTTTTTCCCTTTTCTCTCTCTAGTCAATTCTCTTACTTCTTTCTAAAAAAGTATGAATGTCTATCAAAATATTTAAATCCCGCTAGAAATTTCAATAAAAAATTAAGATCCCACAAAAAGTTCAAACTTATTAAAAAATTATCAAAAGCTTCAAACCTCATAAAAAAAAAATCAAAAAATTCAAACATCCTAAAATTTGATCAAAATTTTCAAATCTTATCGAAAATTGATTGAAACCCCCAAAATTTTTAAAAAATCTCAAAAAATAAAAAAGGATTTCTTAGACTCAAAATTCGACTCCTTTTTCGTTTCCCTATATCAACACTTTCTAAATCACACCCAACCCAAAATCTCACTAAAGAATTTACCCAAAAATTGCTAAAATTTTTCTTAATGCTGATTGATTATTCTTTTTTGTTAAAAATCAAATAGGATTTCAATTTCAAAGAGAATTCTTAAAACTTCCTTCACTCTTATTTAATCTCAAATTCCCAATCAACAATAACTCCTTAATTTTCTCTTGATGCAGAACATATACAAAATTAAAACCTAATTAACTTTTAAATGCTATATGAAACAACTATCCTACATCAATACGAATTTGATCCTGAAAAAACTTTAATAATTTCAATTCTAGCTAAACATTCTGCAGATTTCAACTTTTTTTTAATCAATAATATAAAATTAAAAAATCATAAAGTTGAATCCAATTAAACTCTTAACGGACAAAAACAAAATCTTGAACAAATATGATGTCTACGTCTTACTTATTGCTTGTTCAAATATTTGAGGTATCTAATTTGTACGAAAGAATCCATTATAATATCACACTTGACTATTAGTGACACATTGCATATCAGAACCGGTGAAATTTCAAGTTTAACTCAACTCAAATAAAATGCATGGAGCCCAACAATAATGACAAACTACAAAGCTTTTCTAAGTGTTAAAATTGGCCCCCAGTAGCTTTAAGACTTTTTAAGTACATGAGTATCTGTAATTACGTGGTTGTTCAAGCAACTACACCTATAAATTACATTCCATAAATTTAAGATTTAAATCTCACAATATACATTTTTTTTTATTTTCAAATTACTTCTCTTTTGTAAAAGAAAATTTATTACTATTGGGAGAAATTAATATTATTATTGAAAAAAAAAAAAAAAAAAAAACAGTGAATACAGATGATTCACATTAATAAAATAAAATTAAAAGATAACAGCAAACTCCATGAACAGAAGTCAATGCCCGAACCATACAACTTTGCTTTCGTGCTCTGTCGTGCAGAATACGAGTAGAGAAAGGAAAAGGCAAAAACGATGAGAGAGGCCCAGCAGGAAAGACAACGTATGGTGCGTTCTTGACTCCTCTTACAAGGCAAATAGAAAAAACCCAAAATGCCTTGTAAAAACCCGCCAAGAAAAAAAAAAAATTTTAAATTTAAAAACATTAGTTGGTGTAGATGGTAATGAAGTTTGGCAGCAAAAACAGCAACAGCAGCAGCAAGCAGTTAAGTAAGCAGCTTCAGCTCTTGATGAGAGGGCATTGAAAGTCCCAACTAACCACTATACCTCTCCCCACATTGAATTCCACCAGCCCAAAGAGACTGAATTTCTCTGATCTCAATATTTAAAGATGATGGAGAGAGAGGTAAAAACAGTTGTGTAGCAGCAGTAACACAACCAGATCATCAGGAACTAGTACAATTCAAAGCAGCCTTAATTTGCTGGACAGTGGTGCCGATAAGGTTATTAACAGTTGTCACCGACTCTAAGTTCAGCTTAGCAGATGGCAAGCTGCTCACTAGTATCTGAAAAGCTACTGTAATTAGTGAACCCCCGGATCTTCCCATGTTCCCATGCGCACTTGAGCTTGTTGAAGGTCCATCTCCTTGGTCTGGATGGCCATCAGGTGAAATCGTAAAACCTGATGGTAGTAAGGGGATGTATGAAGGATCCTCACCACTCATTGCTTCATTGATGGCAGGCAAATCAACCGGGCAATATACCACTAGTGACCCTGAACCGTCTATGCAGCTCTCTTGAAGTATTAACATATTGTTCTGACTTGTATTATAGGCCTATTCAGAAAACAGATTCATTAAGTATGCCAAACGAAAAATCATCAAAGCATTGCAATAAAATCTTATTAAGCCAAAGAAAAAGGAAAGCAGGAAGCTTTATGTGGAGAACACAAAGGAAAATACTTGAACTTCAGGAGCCTTACTCGTAAAACAGATATGCAATTTCCAGGATGCGACCCATTTGCTATATGAGCAACTTCTTGCACTGCATTGCCGTTGGATAGAACATCCCACTAAAGGAAAGAACAAACATCCCAAAAAATGTAACAGTGAGAAACAACCAAGCTTACTATATAAACTTGACACTGATCAATCTGATTATACCTGAGGTCGAGTTCTCTCATCCTTGAAGAAATTGAAGACATTTTGCGGAGTAACAGGAAGCCAAAAGGAAGTAGCTGCACTAAGAACCACACCATTGGGTTGTCCAGGATCATACTTCTTATGAACGGTGACCCGCACACCAACTTCATTCAAACCAGAAAGTGTTGTCCACCGATGACTATTGGATGTGCTGACGCTTGTGCAGAAATGGTTGACCATCCTTTGAGCAAGCTTCATCATGCCTCTCTTGCCATCAGGGGATGGAATTACTGAAACATTTGGACATTTTATTCAGAGCTCAAGATAACTAAAGCAGAGTGCATGAATTACTGAAAATTACCTCCCCCAAGATCCCGGGTTGAAGTGCTTGATACCATTAGGCAAGCAAACCTCTCACAAATCCTTTGAAGAGTAGCAAGCCACCGTTCTGCTCCAAATGCCAAACCACCATGAATGAGATCCCTATAGAGCGGATGAATTGGAGTCTTATCTTCAATCTCCACATGCTCCACCCAGGTAACCTATCAGCGTTTAGCCATATATTCAAGATTAAAGTTGAGCAAAACTGAAGGGTACGTATGCAAAGATGAGAAGAATAAACTTGACCAACCTTGGAGTAGCCATTAGGCATATCCTGAATCAAGCATCCAGAAGGAAGCCTATGACATTGAGGAGCAAATTGGGGAAAATCATATGAAACATTCACTATAGCCCATAAGCCTTGCTCAATTTGCTGACAATAGCGAAGGATATAAAATTCACGTGTGGGTACCAGTGGAGAAAGCACCTGCAACTCTTCATACATCTGCAACAAGACAAGAATTAGTTTAGGAAAAAAGCGAAAAGAAAACATGAATAAACAAAAAAAAAAAGAAAGCACCATTTATTAGAGGTTTTACCAATTGCAAAGAGCAACTATGACTGCCCACCATTCCAGATGAAATTACTTGGATAGTCTTGGCCATTGACGTAATGGTTGGAAATAGCTCCACCCACTTGTTCTGCAAAAAATTTTGAAGTTTATCCATTAAAATTTATATTGATTAGAAAATGAGGGGGGGGGGGGGGGGGGTAACGGTTTAAATTAAATTTAAACGACAACTTACAGAATCCATGAACATGTCAACCAAAGCTAAACCATTCATGATGACAACACCAGTGTCTCTGGAAGCCTCAATCCTAACATTGGGAGATTTAAAGTGGGTATTAGCTCTAGGAAAAATCCTTTCATAGCTTTCAAGATTAAGAACATCTCTCCCATCATTGGACTTGATCCATAAAGGTTCATTGGTCTGCAAAAGCCTAAGCAGTTCTTCCATTGCATTTGCAGCAATATCGGTAATGAGGGACTTATCCATATCCAAAATAACAACTGGTTGGAGAGGTAAATTTGGCATTGCGGAGGAACTTCCAGGGAGAAGATCAAGATCAAAGGAAGGACCAGCAACACCAAACCCATGACCGTCATAACTCGCCATCCTTAAATCCAATGAAGAAATATGAACAGGCTGTACTGGTGGGAGTTGAGATATTGGCCTCCCTATGTACTTGGCCGCAATGCTAGATACTCTATCAAGCTGCAAAGTGCAAGAAAGCGAAACATACTAAAATGATTAATTTGTTTTTCTTTTTTTTAACTTAAGGAAAAGAAGAAAAGCAAGCATAGCAAAAACCTCCTCTTTTAGTTGAGCATTCTCCATCCTCAATTTTTGGTCATCAAAATAGGAATCCTCGGTGACAGGAGGGCCACCGCAGGAAGGGCAGATAACATTATTGAGTGCTTCTCTGATGGCTATGTTCTCACATCGGATCTTATCGTTCTCTGCATGAAGAGCACAGTTATCGGCTCTTTCGTGCTGGTTCTGGAACCAAAGAGTGAACGAATGAATGAATGACAGTAGACTGAAAAGAAGAATAAAGAAAAAAAAAAAAAAAACAAAAGCACACTGATGGAGTACCCACCTTCATCTGGGTCCTTCTGTTTTGAAACCAAAACTTGATCTGCCTGGGTGCCAATCCCAACTCCCTACTCAACTGTAACCTTTGTTTCTCATCCGGGTGTGGGCACTCCTTGAATATTCTTCATATTTTCACCAGCAAAAACAAAACAAATAAAGGGAACAAAAACAAAACAAAACTAACAAGAAAGGAAGAAAGGTCGCCTGTCTTCTTACGCTTCAAGCCTCTGAATCTGATGAGCAGTATGGCGATGGTAATGCTTTTTCCTCCGGGAAGGATCGAAGGCATCGTGGTCCCCACCGGACCCACTCCCACCTCCCCCGCCGCTTCCGTCCTCCATAAATGGATCGTGAAAGTCCCTTCCAAATACAACTTGTCAATAAAAACAAAGGAGGCCCTTTGATTCAACTGGAGCAATCTTTCTGGATTCAACACCCGCCCATCATTTTTTTTTTTTTTTTTGCTAGTAATGAAGGTCAAAAACAAGAACCGAAAGAGAGTATTGTACTAATTTTTAAATGGAAATAGGTCATATTGTCCCTTTTTTAAAATCTTTTAGAGGGAGAAAAAGGCTAAAATTTCAAAGACAGTGGCATGATTTTGGGTGAAGGAGTTTTAGGCAGAAAGAAAAATGGGTGTGTCTTGAAATATTTTTGCGGTGTAAATGCAATAAAGGCTGAAGAAGGCAGAGAGAGGCAGGCTGCCAGCCCACCCCCCGCTCATCCCTCTAATTCTATTAACACTCTCCAACTCCCACTCCCACTCCCACTCCCACTCCCACTAAACAAATTAGTAGTAATAGTAGTAGTAGTAATCAGCAAAACATGCAGCCCCAGCCACACGCACTACCATTGCGACTTGCAAAAAACAACAGCTACCACCGCGTTTTATAAGAGCATTTGCATTTAGCCTCTCCTGGACACATCGTCATACACGTGGGCTTTCAAAATAAAAAAAAATTCCTCCTTAATTTTTTAACGATGTTTAATTTTGGTATTTTTTTAGGGATAATACTTTTATTTAATCTCTAAATTATTGTAATTTTTTTAGTATGATATTTAAATTAAGAATTTTTCTTATCAATTATCTAAGCTTTAATTTTGTGTGTTAAGTTATTTTAATCTCTTAATACAATTAAAATAATATTAATGTAGCATTTTAATGTTAATATGAATGATACATAATTATAATATGATAGTGATGTGATTATGACATCATTTTCAAATAAAAAATTAAATATTTTATTTTAAAATTTTTTTATTTTTTTAAAAATAATATATAATAATTATATTTTAAATCACATGATAATTATGTATCATTTACGTTAATATTTAAATATCACATTAATATTATTTTAAATAATATTAAGAATTAAGATAATTTTAGATTAAAAAATAAATTTTAAATATTAGATTATAAATTTTTTAAATATCACATTAAAAATAATAATAATTTAGAGTCAAATACGATATTATACCTTTTTCCTACGTACACTACTACAACATCATACGTCACACAGTCACTCTGTCCACTGACCTGTCCAGGTGGGCACAACAGAAAACACCTTTCGATTTACCAATTACGACAAAACAACAAGAGATACATTGCCTTTTAATTTACCATTAATTTAACAAACCAATACACATTCGACGTTCCTTTTAAAATTTCAAACGCCCGTTCCAAAATGGAATACTTATTAAATCTTTTTTTTTTTTTTCAACTTTCTTCAGCTATTCTCACAAATGATAATACATATACATATATATATATATCTAAACAAGCAAAAGCAATTTTTTGAAATAAAATTTCAATTAAAGCCTTCATATTGAATCATTAGAAACCTATAAGGACAAAACTAACCTTTTGGTCCTTTTTCCGAACCTTTTTGCCCTTTTTCCACCTCGTGCTACTACATAGACAGTAGTAGTGTTTGTTTTGTCCGGAGTCTTTCATCAGTTTTTCAGTTCACTGGGATCCAAATCCCAAGCTGATCCTTCCATTCTTGGCTACTTTATGCAGACTACAAGGGCATTTGTCCAAAAGTCAAACTTCAGACCTTTTCGGAGAGGCGCAATTTTCTGCGTCCACCCCTTTGTCAACAGCTGACCCCAATATATACCCAATTTTTCATCATGTTACAAACATCATGTCTACCAAATATTCTTTCCTTTTTTTTTTCTCATTCTTTTATTCCTTAAAAAAGAGAAATCATACTTTTATGTTAAAAAAATAATATTTCATTTGTATTTTATAATTATAATAGAAAAGACAAATTTCATTCAAAATTTTTAATTTTGAACAAAATTCAATACAAATGTATTAATATGAAAAAAAGAATAACTTGTGTCAAATTTCTTAACTCGGTTAATTAAATTTAAAGATTTATAAAATTACCCAAGCATCATCTAAACTAAAATAGAGCTCTTCGATCACTTTGTTTTTCTCTTTTTTTTTCTCCTAGCAAATTTTCCTTCGTTTTCTCTTGCTTCTCTATCCTTTTTTTTTCCTATTTAATCCACATTATTGGATGCTTTAATTTCTCATTAACAAATTAAAAACAACAAAATTGCATAAAGCAATTTGATCCGTACTTAAGAAGCAATACAACATAGAATATAGATTAGGGAAACAAGCCAACCATGCGAAATATAAGTTCATCTTAAATCTTTTTTAGTTTGGAATCCTAATCAAGTTTATTCAAATTAGAACATTAGAGCCGAGACTTACCGTAAGTAGGGTTACAAGTTCTAAATCTTTCTTTACTCCGTACCCAAATCTGAAAAACCGATCCTTTATTAAAAACGAGACTTATAGCCTTAATGTCACGCTCAAATCCTAAGGATTTAAGATATAAACACATCACATACTTATGTATAGAATCTCATAAGCATTTAAAGCAACAAATATCATACTAAGCCAAAATCAATATTTTCAAAAATTTCAAAAATGAAACTTTACAACATATCAAATCTCCAAAATTAAAGTGATACATCGTGATCAAATGATACCAATATTATAGCTAACTAACAAATCTTCTAAACCGGTATTAAAATACTCACATCCAAACTATATAAAAATCATGGGACAATGGATAATCTTGCTAACACAAGTTTGCTTCGAAACTAATTCTCCAAAAGTATAATTACTGAAATCTAAAAAAGATGAAGTAAAATAAGGGAAAACAACTCAATAAACAACTGAAATCTTCTTAATTGGGTAAAATGTACTACAAAATATTTAAGCCAAAGTTTATCAATATTTGTGATTTAAAAATAACAATGGGTAATCATATTGACTTAATCATATTTGTTCAAAAATCACATTCTCATATAAAAAAACTAACAGAATTTCATAAAATTATACTTGCTTCAAAACTAATTCTCCGAAAGTGGAATTACTAAAATATGAAAAAGGTAAAATAAAATAAAGGAATGAGAACAATGACTCAATAAGTAACTGACATCCATTTAATTGGATAAAGTATGCTACAAAATATTTAAGCTAAAATTATTGCTATTTGTGATTCAAAAATAACAATGGGAAATTTTATTAACATAATCATATTTGTTCAAAAATCATATTCTCATATAACAAAACTAATAAAATTATAATTCTCATTAGTCTTTAATAACATGCTATAGCCACATTTAACCTCTATGGCATAGGTTGAAAACCATAATAAACTCCAATTGCACAAGTCAAAATCATATAAAAAAAATTAACTCTAATGGCATGGGTTAAATATATCAGAAACAACCGAATAGTTGCTCTAAACATAATAAAACCATTATTCTAAAACTGATGGCATAATGAATAAAAACTATTATTTTGAAACTGGTGGCATGGTATGAAATCAATTTCTAAGTCATAAAATACATGTCAACATAACCAACATTTAACCCTAGTTGGCAATGTTAAAAGCATTGTCATACTATGAGACAAAACAAAACATATTTTCAAATTACTCAAATATACAAAGCAATATTCATGCATTTTTGTAGAACTTATCTCATACAAAGAAATTTTCTTATTTCCTTTCAAAGTATCTTGTGCAAAAATATTATATTCTCAAATATATATATATATATATTGATAAAAATCAAGTTCCAAATTCAAAACAAAAATTACATTTTAAATTCAAAGCAAAAAAATCACGTATACATATAGTTTGCATGCTTTACTAAATTTTCTAAACTAAAAGGATAATATATATATATATATTGTAGACACCCATCTATGTCCAAGATCAATCGGATCAATTTTTATTATGTTTGTTAGTATTACATTACTATAGTATGGTATATTGTATTATATTATATTTTATTTCATTATAGTATATTATATTATTATTATATTGTATTATATTATTATTATTATTATTATTATTATTATTATTATTATTATTAGTAGTAGTAGTAGTAGTAGTAGTAGTAGTAGTAGTAGTAGTAGTGGTAGCAATAGTAGTAGTAGTAGTAGTATAGTATATATAGTATATTAGTCGAGCGTATGGTATTATATTGTGTTATATTATTATTATTATTATTTTTTCTTTCCTTACTTCCTAACTAGCGATTGATTTACGAAATTGAAATCTGGATCAAAGGAATTTAATCAACACAGTCAAAGGTTTAAATTCATAATAAAAGGATTTTTGGATTTAAGCTAGACAAATTAGCAAAAATTTGGCCTAAAATTATGCTCAGACAAAATTCAATCCTATGGTTCAAGCCTGAATTGGTTCTGTTTGACCCTTAAAATCTATGCTAGGTACTGCCTATAAATTGGACAAGATTTCTAAGAATAGGACATAGTTAATCTAAGAGAAAAAGCTTTGTGATTCAAATGCTAAAAATTTTTCTAGGTACTGGGTTTTTGGGATTTTGGTAGGGAGCTTTTGGATTCAAAGTTTTAGGTGATTAAGAAAGGTTTGGGTTTTTGGTTTTTGTTTTAGAATAATGGGACAGAGATTTTAGATCTTTGGGATCAGGGTTGAATTTTTTAAAATTTGAAGAATTTGGGAAAAATCTAGGAAAATATATGAAAAATATGGGTTTAGGATGAATTTTTTTATTTTTTTGTTGAATTTTTTTACGAATGTTAAATTTTTCGGTAAAATTCTAACAAGTTTTTTCAGAAACCTATAAAATTTCTAGTTTTCGGTTGAATGTTCTTTGTTTCCAAGAAATAAAAGAGAGAAATATGAAGCTAGAAAGAAAAAAGAGACTGGAGCTTATGAAGAAAACATAGAGGATTTAGCTGTATATTGTCCTTATACAGTGTCATTTCTAAGTGCCAAGATCCGAACGTAACCCAAATAGGATCTGTGCATTACCCGTGGTGCGACCCAACCTGATAGTATTTTTATTTTATTTTATTTTATTTTTTGATTTTATTTCTATTTATTTTATATTTTACATTTTTATATTTTTATTTATTTTACAGACTTTTATTGTTTATTTATTTTTACTGAGTAATTTATTATTTGTTGAATTTTTTATAAAAATATGTTTTTATTAAAAATAAAAAATAAAAAAAATTTTCAAATAAATTCATGAATCCTACTAAACTATTGAAGAATTTTTATGAATTTAAATTTTATGAAATCCACTAAACTATTGAGAAATTTCATAAATAAATTTTAAAAAATAATAATAAAAAATAAATTTTCTTACCAAACATTGGAGGATTTGCTTCTTAAATTAAGTCATACCAAACTAGTGGGAAACTTAATGAATTTTCTCAACAAAATAAAAATAAAATTTTATAAATATCTTGCAAATGAAATCTCATCATACTATTGGGAGATCTGTTTCAAAGTAAATCCTACCAAACTATTGGAGGGCTTTACTAATTTTTTTTGAATAAATTGCATTAATAAATTTGACGATGGAGCCTCTTCAAGGTGGAATACTAATCTCCGTGAATGCTCTTGAGGTGAAAAAATTACCTTAAATTATTACCAAACTATTGGAGTAATTTTATGATTGATTTTTAATATTAAATATTCTAGTAAATTACAAATATATTTAAGGCTTGGATAATTTGGAAACAAATCGGTACTATCCTATGGATGAGCGCTGTGAGGGTGTTATAACTTTTCTTATATGTAATTGCATTTTCAAACCTAAAATTTGATTTTGTAGATTAGAATCTACCATTTAAAGATATCTAAATCAATTTTAAGACTCCTCTTTAAATGGGATAGATTCGATCAAGTGGCCAGTCATACCTAAACAAAAAAGATTGGTGGTAACTACCTCTAAACCATTTCTAATGATAGGTCCACGGATCTATACATTATGACAGTTTGACGATTTCACTGAGGATACCGAGAGTTAAACCAGTAAATGATTTCTTATTATCCAAGCCTTGCATAATAAATTTGGGATTATTTTCTTTCTTTCTTATTTACTTATTTTCATTGCTTATATTTGTTTAGTTATTAATTTATTTATTGTATATATTGGTCATTCATTTACATGTGCATAACATAAAGCTCTCCACCCAAGCTCTACCCTTATGAGGGAGTGAAGTACATATGCTCTTGTGAGATTTTATGTCTTTGCATGGGTTTGTGAAACACTTTTACTCAAATTAAATCATTTTCACTTATAACCTATGATGGGTAAAGATCAAGGTGCTTTACTAGTCTGTAATGGACAATGATGTAAGAAATAATTTGGGGACCTCTTAGAAGTAATTCAAACCCCATATAATTAATTTTAAGAGCCTAACCATAGGTAGAGCAATATCTTTCCACCCTTTATAGTTAATCCAAAATTTAGGGTCATGTTGTTATTTTACTTGCTTTACGGTGTTTATTTTATATTTTTTATTGAGGTGACTAACTAATTTTCTTGTTTTCTTTTATTTCTTTTTATTTTTGTGCATATTCATAAACATACATATAGATTACATATTGTTTCTACCATAAAAGTATTTTAACAAAAGTTCTCATGGAACCCACAGAAAGTCTGGTTTGCACGTCATCTATACTTTTCAAATTTGACTCGCCCATAAATGTAAAGATAGAGTCAGAAAAAAGGTAATAAGAAAAAGAAGATTGTCTACCATCTGTTTACATCTTTACATTACCAAAAGAAGTTCATTTTGAAAAGCCTATCAGGTATATGGAATAGTATGGCTTCTTTCAAACAGCAGGCTTTTTGTCAAAAGTTTGGGTATATTGTATATCTTCTATCAGTGAAGGTTGATAACTCACTCATTAAGGTAATGATACAGTTTTGGAATCCTTTCTATCATTGTTTCATCTTCAATAAGATTGATTTGGTACTAACTATAAAGGAGTATTTGACTTTAATGGGTATGCATATTTGGTATCTAGACAGAATGTATGTGAAGAAGCACAAATAAAAAAATTACAAGAAATTGGTTCATATTTTAAGAGTGAAAAATGAGCTCATAGATTCATATATTCAAGAAAAAAAGAGCATAAAGGTATTCCATGAGAAATTCTTTGAAATTTCATTATCAAACATCCAGATAATGATCAGATAATTAGGGTGTTTGCTTTAGCCATATATGGGATGGTCATTTTCCCTAAGGTCTTAGGCTACATCGAGATAGAAGTGGATTTATTTAAACAAACTAAAAAGGGGTGTAATTTTTCACTAGCTATATTAGCAAAAACTATAAGAACTCTGAACTTTTATAGACAAAATGGCAAAGCACGATTTATGGGTTGCACATCACTATTATATCTGTGGATAAAGAGCCATTTTGAATACAAGAAGAGTGCTTTCTCAAGCTTTATTTTTGCAATCAAATTTCAGTTAAAAAATTTTGTCAGAGTAATTGGCTAAAAAGAAAAACCTAGAAAGAATGGGATTGTCTGCTATGAAAACTCATAGCTTGTTAGGCGAAATGGTTAGCTTTGTGAATGAATTGAGAACCTATGTTGTATCAATGTAGAGATGAGATAAGGGCTCCACTTTTAGGTTTGCAAAAATCAATAGGTTATGCACAATTGATGTTAAGGAGATAGCATGGAGCTGAATAGTTTTATTCCTATGATATACAAGCTTAGCCAGTTTGATTGTTCGTATAGGGAGCCTAAAAATTTTCAGGGGTTTGATAACATAATCAAGGCTTGAAAAAAGCCTAAGAGGGTGAGTCCTGGACCATTTATTGATAAAGTCACTTAGAGATATCTAATTTGGAGAGCCAAAAGAAGCTAAAAGATTGTGCCTATAATCGAGGGCCATTGCTAAATAACGAACCAAAAGATAGGTAAGGTACCTTGAGAGTTAGAATTACAAGGAAGGAATATAAAACGAAGAAAGAGAAATTAAAACAAAAAATTCTAAGGCTTAAGGAAAAAAAAGAACAGTGGAAAGATAAAGCGAAAAAATTAAAATTTTAAGTCCATAAGATTTTTAGGGAATACAACAAGACTCAAAAGGTTATCAGAGAACATGATGATGCCCTTAAGGAATTAATAAAGCTACAACAAGAACACAAGAGGTTGCACATATAGGTGTAGGCTAAGAAAATAAATAACATAGATATAGCTTGTGAAAAGGAAAAGCTAAAAAGAGAATGTTCCCAAATAGAGGATGATTATGTCAAAACTTAGCATGAAAATGAAATGATAAGAGAATACATCCAAACACTGAAATAGAAGCTGAATGAGCAAAAAAATCACATCATGGCACTTACAAAAAAACACAAGTAATTATCCTATCAGGTATGGTTCAACGAAAAAAAAAAGTTAGAAAGACAAAGGTACATGAAGCATCTTATAGCTCAGATAGGCAAGACAGTGGTCAAGGTAGAAAAAATGGCAAAGAAGGTTGAGACATTGAGAGCTTTGATCATACCAGCAGGGGAGTATGAGTAAGGATTAGTATAAGTACGTTAGGCATTTTTATAGAGGGAAGATATTAGTTCTAATGTAAAATAGACTCCTATGGAATAAATGAAAATTCACTTTTGTTGAAATCTTTAAAAGGTAAATAGTTTCTTATTCTTTCTTTTTTTTTTTTCATGCATTGCATTACATTCATTCATTATCATATCATAATCGGTAATTTTAAATTGTAATACTAAGGTACAAGAATAGCTATACATTCATATAACATCGAGCTAGAGCTAAGAAGATGAAGCAGGATAATGTAAACCATTTCGAAAGGTTAGAAAAAGCCCAAGAGATAATTGAGGGGAAACTGAGCAAGATTTTGTAAGCTCTAGAAAAAATAAATAAGGGAAAACAATAGAAGAATATGTTTTAAATAAAGTTATTGAGTCACTGTATCCTCTAGGTTTTGATCCACATCAAACCCAAACCACTTCAAGTTTTCAGCCATAATAGGCCACGTTCTCAAATTACAGTTTCTCTAAAATACCTAATACACCCAGTCAAGAAAATGTACAAAGTTATAATAAACTTGTCTTCGCTGAGAAAGCAGTTAAACCTATTCAAATCTCTAATATGGATGAAATAAAGGAAAAAATGAAGTTACAGATGACCACACCCTCAAAAGACTTTAAAATCGATTAAGCTATAAGCATGATTGAGAAAAGATTGCAGGTTGTGGAAGACGTCAATTTTTATGGATCCATGGATGCCGTGGGGCTCTATTTGGTACCAGATGTGATGATCCCACCTAAGTTCAAAGTGCCAAAATTTGAGAAATACGATGGTACTAAGTACCCTATTACACATGTCATAATGTACTATTGCAAAATGACAACACATGCTAACAATGAGAGCTACTCATGCATGTTTTTTAGGATAACTTAATCGATCTACTGTAAAGTGGTATGTTTAATTAGATAAGACTCGCATAAGATCGTGAAAGGACTTGACTCAATTTTATATTAATCAATATCGCCATATCATAGATATAGCCCCTAATCACTTTTCATTATAAGAAATGGAGAAGCAAGCATCTGCGTCTTTTAAAGGATATGTCCAAAGGTGGTATGATGTCACTACTTAGGTACAACCTCCCTTAACAAAAAAAAATTGATAGTGCTATTTGTAAACACTTTAAAGTCGTCATATTATGAGAAGATGACAGGGAACGCGACTAAAAATTTTACTAAAATTGTGATTTCATGAGAAATCATTGAAAATACCATTAAAAATGGCAAACTTGAGGGGGAAAATCCTCCACTGTTAAAAAGTTACCTAAAAAGAAAAAAAGTGAAGCTCAAACTATGAGTGTTGAACAATTTAGAAACTATCTTCGACCAACCTATCCCACAAATCACCACACTACGAATTATGTTTCTGCTTTATCTTATCAACCAATTACATGACTTTTTTTATCTAACCACACCAAGATCCCCTACTCACTTAGCCAACAAAACAAGTGGTGTTCAGGAATCATAGACTTGAAAAAGGCTAACATTTGATCTCATTCTTATAAGTTATACTGAACTATACTAAGAGCTCTATAAGAATTACCTAATTGCTGTCATTTCTACTTCTTGAACCTTCTTATCCCAAATGGTATGATTTCACTGTCTATTATGGCTATCATTATGGTGATTCCTATCAAACTATTAGAGAATTTTTATGGATTTAAATTTTATGAAATCCACCAAATTATTGAAAAATTTTGTAAACAAATTTCAAAAATAATAATAAAAAAATAATTTTTCCTACCAAACTATTGGAGGATTTGTTTTTTAAATTAAGTCTTACCAAACTGTTAAGAGACTTAATGAATTTTCTTAAAAAAATAAAAATAAAATTTTATAAATATCTTTCAAATGAAATCTCACTAAATTATTGAGAGATCTACCTCAAAGTAAATCTTACCAAGCTATTAGAAGGCTTTACTAATTTTTTTAAATAAAATGCATTAATAAATTCAACGATAGAGCCTCTTCAAAGTGAGAGACTAGTCTCCATAAATACTTTTGAGATGAGAAAATTACGTTAAATTACTACCAAACTATTGGAGTAATTTTAGGATTAATTTTTAATATTAAATATTTTGGTAAATTACAAATGTATTTAAGGCTTGGATAATTTGGAATTAAATTGGTATCATCCTTTGAATGTGCATTATGAGGGTGCTATAACTTTCCTCATACGTAACTGCACTCCTGAACCTAAAATCTGATTTCGTGGATCAAAATCTATTATTTAAAGATACCTAAGTTAATCATGGGACTCTTCATTAAATGGGACAGATTTGATCAAGTGACCAGTCACACCTAAATAAAAAATATTGGTGGTGACTCCTTCTAAATCATATCTAGCAATAGATCCATGGATCTATATGTTATGACATATATATAATATTATAAATCTAAATTCACGTGGAGGTTGATTTTTATGGAACGAAAAATCGAAGAGACATAAACTCAATTCCCAAAACTTTCAAAAATCGAAACCAAGAAATAAAGCATTCAAAGCCTTTCAAAGTATATCATTCCAAAATACTCAATATCATAAATCCATTCTACTAAATTATCAAAACAAGTCAAGACTCTCTATTGATATTTCTAGGACACTTAGGGTGTGAAAATCTCTTTGCTTAACCAAAACTAATTTTCAAACATTTTTCTAATCAAAATGATTTTCTTTCACAAATTAGAAAATTATAAAATTCTAAGCTAAACATAAAATCAGTAATCATATATGTTATTTTACAAGATACATAGATATTTAATAAGATTTGCCATATGAACGTTTATGTGGACAATTTCTTTGGATAAACATATGATAGTTTTTTTTCTTAAAAAGTACAATATCTATTTTTTTAATTACATATTAGATAATCCTAAATTTAGGCAAATATCAAAATTATTCAAATTAAAATTGCAAGCCAAATCAATCTAGAGATATGTTTTTTAAAACTAAAAATATAAAATATGGATTTTATCTTCATAATGACTAATTTTAGTGTTTTACCAAATAATCTTATTTAATAAATTATTTAATTATGAAAATCTTGCAATATATTTAAAAATTATAAAGATTAAGCTTATTCAAATCTTTGATTTGAATCAAACAAAAATTATCATTTAAAAAATTTATGTAATGTATTAAAAATTCAAATAACCTTTTCATATTAAATCTCTAAATAATAGGATCATCAAAAGGATTACGTTCATCTCAACTCTAACTATCAAATTTATATTTCAAATATAGATGCAAGAAATTTGAGTTCATCTTTATCACTTATTATAATCTTTTTAAATTTTAAAAAAAATAATTTGAACTTTTTCAAGTATATTCTATTACCATTAAAATTTATTTTTTGATTTCAACTTTCTTTTTCCAAAATATATTCTATTATTATTGCAATTTTGTGGTAAAAATAGTATTTTTTTCACACATCTCCTAACATTTTTTCATATTTTGTATTAAGATTTTATCAAAATTACAAAAGTGCAAATATGCCAATACTTTTTTTATTATTTAATTTATCATTCGATAATGTATATGTTTTTGTTCTTTTAAGAAAGACATCTAACTCATTTTTATTTGATTTAAATTTGCAAGTGTA
The DNA here is from genome assembly GCF_002303985.1 of Durio zibethinus. Next base: position 15,447,694 of record NW_019167838.1, on the reverse strand, counting down.
CAAATATTATTGTAAATAAAGATAATGCAAAGTGAAAACATATCATTTTTTTCTTCTTCTTCTTTTTCTAAAAAGTTTATTTTTATAACAAGTTAGTCAAGTATATAAATTTTATAAAGTTACTACAAATTTTGAATATTTGAATATAACATTGGAAAGAATATTAATTTGTATCTATATATATATTAAGTAAGTAAAACTATCCAATGCATTGCAAGGGTCGCAATCTAATAATATAATATTTAATGAAAAGATATCCAAATATATATTAATTAAAAATATGTTTTGTAGTATTTTCTCAAAAAAATTAATTTTACCTAAAATTGTCAAATAAGAAGTAAATTTCCAAAATATATCTTTATACAAGAACAATTCAATCAAATTCATTTAAACCAAATCCCTTAAGTTTCTAACATAATAAAGTAAGAATTAATCCAAAAGAATTTTAGAAATATTGAAATTTCAAATTTTGTACTATCATTTAGTCTACTTTGACCTCTTGCATCTAACACCATATGTCAAATCCAAAAGTCTAATTGATTTCAAATCGAAGTCTACAAATCATACTTTAAAACTAAAATTTAGTGCAGAAGAAAAAGTGGGGGGAATCACATTTTAAGATGACCAAAATGACCAAAATTTAAAAACTAATCACTGGGCTTGGTCTTGGTATTGTACTTAATATCTATAATCGATTCTTAATTTAGTTTAAAAATTAATAGTGACTCCTAATATTGTCTTAAGTCATAATATTGGATTTGATTAAAGTTTGAATTCATAGGAGTCTCACCCACACACATAAGTATAAATTTCTTTTTGGCCAAAAACAAAATATAGTTCTAGTTGAAAACCATCAAAAATTTAAAAAGCATGAAATTTTATATAGCTAATATTCAATATTGTAACATATAAATCTGAAAACTTGATCGTTAGACACTAAATTAAAAATCATCACTAATATTTTTTTTAAGTGTAATTGATCACTTAAATAAATATATTTCTTCTAAGAAAATTCTAAACTTAACTAAGACCTTTTAAAAGGAATAAGTTTTGATTTTCTTATAAGTATTAGATTTAGGAGTTTAAATATGTGTGAGGAACGTATTGTCCCTACGATGCCCATTAAAAGATAGTACCAATTATTTTTAAATCATCATAAAGGTTTTCTCTACATGATCTTTTCATTAAATTTTAATATTTAAGTATTGAAATTTTTTTTTTACATTCTCCATCAATATTGTAGAATTCTTAAATTTTTTTTCTCATTTCAACTGTATTCAAGAATCACATTCGTTTTTTTGAAAATGTTCCATCATTAGATTTAATAAATATTTTATGAGAGAGGCTTAAATTTTAATTCTTATAATCTATCTTTGTTTCTTGGGTTTTTATTTTATTTTATTGAAAATATACTTAATTTTTTTACTATTAAGTCAAATTTAGAAATATTTTCTTACCTAAAAATTTCTTTAAAAAATTCATTTGTAATTATTAAGAATTTCATCCTTAGTTTTTATTATAAGGGTTTCATTATTTCTAATCATCTTTTTTTTTTTAACGTTCTATATTCTATTAAAATATATAAAAAATTTTCATCATTTAAGTCAAATTTAAAAATATGTTTTCCCATTAAAAAATTAGAAAATCAAGCAATTGTAATTATTAAAAATTCCAACATCAATTTTATTTAATTGACAAAGTTGTATTTTTTTTAAGCCTGAAAATTAATATCAATTATTCATATCAAAATTTTATCTAAATGTTTTTACCATTTTGGTTAAATATAGAAAACAATTTCTCACCAAAAAGTTTTTAGGAAATAAACAAATTATGATTTCTAAGAATTTCATCATTGAATTTTTATTTACTTTCAAAATTTTATAAAGTTATATTTTATTTAGTTTGAAAATAAACATCAATATTTATTATCAAAATTTTATCTAAATATTTTTATCATTTGGGACAAATTTAGAAAAAAAAACTTTTCATTTAAAATTTTTTTAAAAAATCAACCAATTATGAATTTTTAGAATTTAATTGACAAAGTTGTATTTTTTAAGCTTGAAAATAAATATCAACTATTAATATTTAAATTTTATCTATATTTCTATATCATTTGAGTTAAATTTAAAAAAATCTCTTACTTACAAATTTTTTAAGAAATCAACCAATGATTTCTAAAAATTTTACTATTGGATTTTTATTTACTTTCAAAATTTTATAAAATAATATTTTATTTTATTTAGTTTAAAAATAAACATCTATTATTATTATCAAAGTTTTATTTAAATTTTTTACCATTTTGGATAAATTTAAAAAAAAATTTCTTATCTAAAAATTTTAAAAACCAACCAATCATGATTTTTTAGAATTTTATTATTGAATTAATTATTTTTTACTTTCAAATTTTTATTAAAATTTATATGATGAAAATTAAATTTACAAATTAAATTTTAACCTTTATCTTTATCTTTATTTTTATTAAATACTTAAAAATTAATATTATAAATAACTCTTAAATTATAATAAAATATTTAATAAAATATTTAAATTTTAAAAATATTTAATTTAATATTTAAATTATACTATATTAATTAATTTGATACTTTCCATCACTATTTGACTCACTTCTACGATTTGACAGACGCGGTCAGTACACTTCAATGAGTTAGGGAAGTTTACTCATGGAACCCGCTGGAGTTGGGGATTGGATTTTTTTTTTTTCATTTACCTATTAATATTGCTAAGAAATTAATTTTTATTTAGATTAGCACTCAAAAGAGAAAGGACAACTATACAGTTCAGGACACCTTAAGTTGAATGCCAACACCTTTCAGTAATGGATGAAGAAAGATTCGGGGTTGTTTATAAAGATTCAACAGACTGATTGGTTGGGAAGGTCGGCTATTCAAGTCAATCAAACGTGCTAACTTCAACTCGACAAATTCAAGCAACTCAAGAAAGAAATTGATTCTTTGAGTTGAGTCCTTTTCTACGTCAAATCAATAACAACAATCCCGGTTCAAAGGCTTGATCCACTTTGTAATCATGGATCATCAACAAATCCCTAAATGCTTCTTTATACTGTCGCCACGGAAAAGGTTCAGGTAGGGAGAACTCTTAGATTCCCAAGTTTAACTTTATGAAAATGAACCGCCACCTATGTTGTGTCCTTCCTTCTAAAGCATTCCGGCATTATTCCTGGTCTCACCCTGTGAAGCAAAGTCGGACAAGGGGAAAAGACATGGAATTGATAGGGAACCATAGCCAAGTGGCTAAGGCTAGAGTCTGCAAAACTTCTATTCGTCGGTTCGAATCCGACCGCTTCCTACAACGCCATCCTTTTTTTTACATGGTTTTTGGATAGAACGGGTCTCTTGATCAAAACCCCTTTTCGATCGAGGCTAACCCACTAGAACCGGATCTCGAATCTGTAAAAGAGGTTATATTGAACAGACTTCTCGTGCATCGACTAGGCCAAAGATATCAGCCAGTTTCAAATAAAAAAAATCAACCGGATTCTTTTTCTAAAAGATGAAATTGTTACGAGGATGTCCCAATTGGATTTAAACTCGTACTGAGATCAGCACCGAAAGGAGGATTCCTAGCTTGAAATTAATCATTAGAAATAAATATTATATTAGTTAATAAATTTTTAAAAAATTAAATATTATTAAAATTTTTTAAATTTCATGTATTATATTAAATTTGTTGTTATTATTAAGGATCCATTCATGCCCACTAATTAAAACATGTAAATAAAAGAAACAAATAAGTAAGCAAGTAACCAAATAACAAAACAAAATAAAAATAAAACTAAAAATAAGAATACAGCAAAATTACCAAACCCATCAATCAAGAGAGGGATCATATGAATATACATAATGTAGGTCCAAGTAACATAATTTTTATTTAAAATTGATAATTTATGTATTTATATAAAATATTAAAATTTATATATTATATTATTTTTATATAAAAATTATATATAATAATTAATATCAATAAAAAATATATTTAATTATTTTTAAAATTTTAAATAATATTATTTTTATATATTATTTTTATTACATTGTATCATATTTTAAATCGTTAGATTTAATTTTTACCGTCAGTTCCCTACCAATCCTGTCGCAAAGTCTCCCCTGGTAGGAAGAGGTTTGTGTCTTTCCCGGTGACAGCTGGCCCCACTTTTGCCTTCTTTCTATCTTTGTTTCATAATGCAAGTCAGTCCCATTGATTAGGATATCCCAGGGAGCTTTATTCCACCCTGAAGACAACTGCCAAGGGAACTCTCATGGAGAGGTAATGTTGAGTCTCTTTGGTAATTTTGCTTACCTTCATGGCTTTCTAGGGCATGATCATGACTCACAAATCTCAAGCCATTAACCCTTCTATGCTCGGATAAACGTAGTAGATCTGAATCTTCACTACCAGCTCTTAAACAATCCCTCCTCTCCGGAGTAGATAAAGATATCCTCTCAGATGAAGACCTCTGTTGGTCCCAATCATAGTCTCGTGCATCATGAAACCTTTCTTGATCAACATCAGTGATGGCATCGTAAGTAGCAGAGTGATTTTCACACTACTCCTTTCACGTTCTCTCACTATTCCATATTGATCACCATGTTCATCTGAAGCATGGACTTGATGCAAGCGATTGGAACAGTCTACAGAGCCACCATTATTTGTTCCTTTGCGTTGAGGAAATTCCACCTCCGAACCTGTAGAACGTTGCACCTTTCTTCTTAATACCAGTACCACTCCTAACGAGAGCAGCTTCAACTTTTAGACCAGGTTTACCTTGAACTACTCCAACTGTCTTTGCAACATTGTTTGAGGAAACTTCTGCAACTGAGATATTTCATAGGCACCAAAAACCCATGTTCAAAGAACGAGGCTTAGTAACAGTGGTAACTTGCGCCGAATTTTGTTTCTTGTTTTTCTCCCCACTTCAAACTTCTTTCCTTCCTCTAACTCTTCTTAATTTTTTTTATTCTCCCTTTTACTCTCTCTTTTTCGCCCCTTTCTGCTGTTGATTCTGGGTTATTTTGTAGGGATGCGTCCTAATAGATGGAGTCAAAAATCAAAACAATTTCGGTTCCAGGAAAATTGCTCAATTTTATCTTTTAAGGAATTTAATCTCAACAGCAATTTTATCTTCAAACGATTCAATCCCAATCTCGTTTGGATTTTCTCAAAGAAAAAAATTTTTTTTTTCGATTTTTCGATTTTTTATGCTTTTTCAATTTTTGATTTTCTAATGAAAAACTAATAAAAATAAAAAATGCTAAAGTAAAAGAAATATAAATAAATAAATAAAACAGAACATCTTATTTTGGGCTTGAAATCCAAAATAGAGCAAACCCAATTATTGGCTAACTAAAGCCAAATTTGCATTTTACAAGCCCACAACAACAATATCGATGGATCAAACCTTGAAATTATGTATCAAAATTCAAATGCATTTTAAATGATTTTAGATAAATTAAAGTGTCCACAATCACACACCCTAGCTCTCTAACTTGGTGATTTACTTTATGGTACATGGTGAACCTTAAGTCACGCACATGGAGCAAGTTCTACACACATCTATTGACAACAAATTTGTTTGTTTGGCCACGACAAAACATATCGCTTGTTAAAATTATAACAACTCAGATAAGCTTGAAATCTTATATAACTAATACTCACACACTCTTAGCCTTTTTTTTTCTTTTTGCATCACACCCTAACTTTGCCATGTGGGAGAGCCTACATATCAATATATTTAAGGATGATCAAATTACAACAGTCCAAAACATTAAAAAATAAAAAAAGTATTTTCGATGAAAATAATTTTGTTGTAATATTACATTACCAATGAAGTAAATTTTATGGACTTTAACACAAATACCAACAAAATTTTTGAAAACTAACACTTTTATAACTTTATGTGACAATAATATGTTAAAAAACTAATAATTGCATTTAACATTATCTTAATGCTTATTGTATATGTGATGTTGGGATTTAAACATAACTGAGTCACTTATATGTAGCAAAATTTTAAGACTTTTCAATCCTAATGATCAAGCATTGATATCATGATATACAACAAGCATACAATCTGGGTAAGGTGTAGAATTTTGTTTACAAAGTTTCTTCCTTTAATTCAAACACATTTTCTCCAAGATCACTAACCTTAGTTGTCACAAACCTTCAAATGTCCAAGTGTCCAACTTCTAATAATAGTCTACACGAACTTGGAGTGAAAGAACCTTTAAAGAATGAGAAGAATCCCCAGGTCAAAATAGTATGCTACTAGTGTATTACGATAGCAACCCTTATCTCTTTAATTTTCTAGGGTTTGTCAATACTTGATATTAGAAAATAGGATGTGTTATGTATATTACAAGGTCCAACCATATGATCTTTAAATAGAAAAGTGCCAAGCCATTGTCCTAATTCTAGTAGGATTAATGCCTTTGACTATTTCCAAATTACTTGATGTTCTCGATATCTTTTTGTTCAACATTTTTGAATTGTGTGACATTAATTTACTCTTTCATTGAATGGAAAACCCGATTGGACTATGAACTACATTAGGCCTTTGCTTGATAAGTAAATTGAGATGATGCATTTTTAGCATGAGTTGTAAAAAAAATGAAAAATAAAAAATTGATTATAACATCATGCATGTGACATATTCAAATTATTCTAAATATTAAAAAGAAAAGAAAATCTTGCCCCGAAAATTGTTATTTAATGGAAGTACCCATATTTGATATGACAAATAGCTATATTTCATTTCTATTTTACAAAAATAAAATTGTCTATTTGTTATACCTTTCGAGACTATTAATTTTTCTTAAACGAACTCTAACTAAGGATCATCATAGCAGGCAATTACAAGTGGGGATATTTTCAAAAGAAAAAATTGCATCTTATGTCAAAAAGAGAATGCTTTATGTAAATTAGCAATTTTAAAGTAAACTAAGTTCAAAAAATTTTAAAATTTTGTCAAAAATGGAAGCATGAAAGAAAAAGAAATGATGAAAAAATGATGAAAAACCATGCTTTTAAAAAAGGAAAAATAACTTTAGAAAAATAAATTATCCTTAGTTTGATTACTTTTAAACACATAGTTTAGGCTTATCTATCTTTTTTTTTAGAACTTCAAACACTGGTTTACATTACATATTTTGAAAAGTCCATTTTGATCACATTTTATATATCTAAATTGAAAAACTTTTACTTGGGAAATTATTATGACTATTCGATTTATGATGAATTTTGGGTTCTTTAATGCATAGTGGAATAATCAATAAAAAAGGAAAAAAAGTGAAAAAGAAGAAAAGAATGAAGCTCTAAGATAAAAACTAGAAAGGGTAGTCTAAAACAATATTGAAAATTTAAAAGCAACTTATGAAATTTTCTATATGATTATATCAAAGTTAAAGCAAGAAGCATGATGGGATGACATTTTAAAAATCATTCAAAACCTATGAGCAATTCAAGAAGATCAACTTCACTTTAAATATTTATTTCGAAGGTTGAACTATTTTTTTCTTTTCCTAAAATTTTGAGCCTTTTCTTGCTCTTGATATTTATTAAAATGCTATATCAAGAAGTTAGGAGAATGCCAAAATGGATTGAGCTTTAAATTCTTTTGTGAAAAATTGATTTTCAAAGAGAATCAGCTTTCCATTTGTGAGCCTGGTCGAAGAAACATTGATATTATCCTTTTTAGTATCTCTTGACAAATAAAATCTTGATATGTCAAACCATCTCGTCTATTTGGAAAGACTAAGCTATGATTAACTTTATTAATTCTCGATAGTAATCATTAATTTTTAAAAACTTTTATCACATATTTAGGAAGAATGAATAATTTATTCATTTTTCTTTTTGATCATGAAAAATAGTTATATGAAACAATTTTTTGGTGTCATTTGATAAGTTTAGGATGATAATATGAATATCTTAATGAAATGAAGTTCTTATGACCTTTTAGGGCAAATATTGTTGCCACTTTTTTAGCACTTTTGAAAAAAAAACATTAAAATTTGAATTGTTGCAAATATGAATGAGAGATGGATGATTTCCCAAACCAATAAGATAAGAGTGATCTTTATAGGACAAAAAAGATACATTGTTTTGATTATTGCATTTGCACCATTATTTGGATCATGCATGTGCTTCATTTTATGACCATTTAAAATTTTGTCTGGATTGTTGCATTTGCATTATTGTTCAAATCATGCATTTGCATCATTTAATAAGTATTTGAATTATTATTTGGACTAATAAATTTTCATCATTTGCATGGATCATTGTATTTGTATTTTTAAAATAAGACATTTTATATCTTGGTGAATAATACTTGTATCTAAGTCATTGGATTTGATAAGAAACATTTGCATTTATATTAATGATATAAACGTTGCATATGCATCTTGAATATGATACATTTGCATTCACATATCATTTTTAGAGAATGGCATTTTCATGTTTGCAAGAATTAAATAGTAGAAGAAAAAATAAAAGAAAATACTCAAGCAGTGTAAAGAAACTAAAACAACAGCTAGTATGTATTTGAACATAAGAAAATTTCAAAGAAAAAAATTCAACAAGTGATCATATGTTGAAAAAGAACTTCATCTAAGCAAGAAAAACCTAGATCTCTGACTTAGCTACCTAAATTAAGAAGAGAATTGTATGAATGAACAACAAAATTAGTTCATTAAACTTAAATTCAAAATTAGTGCAAAATTTGAAAAAACAGCACATGTACAACAAAAATTAACCAAATAGCACTTAAAAATGTGAAATAAATTGCATAAAATAAAAATTTACAAGGTAACTCATAAAACTCAAGATCGAAATAAGAAAAAAATGTAAACATATCGTCAAAGTAGATAAAAGTTCATACCAAACTAGTTGATTAGAACTGGAACTGCATCTATCACTTTCATTCAATCGTATCTTCCAAGTTTGATTTGGAATGTTATGGTGTGAGTTTGAAGCTAAATTTTTACTATGTTGTATCTAATTAAATTACAAAAACTATTAAAATAATTTGAGTAAAAAAAAGTAAGATTTGAATGAGATACGTTGTAAAAATCGTAGGTACATTAGAATTGGTAAATTCAAAATTAGATTTGAGTATCAATGAGAAATCATTAGATTTAAGCTAGAAACTAATTCAAATGTAAATTTTATTGAAATATTTTGAAAGAACACTTAAGAAATAGTAATACTGTAATGAAATTGTAATGAAATTCAAATGAAAAACACTAGAAATAAAGTTTTGGCTAATAAGAAGATTTAAAGTGTAGGAAAGTAAATAACTAAAAATGTAAATCCTAATCTAAATGCCTCTTCTAATTGCCAGCTCTCTCCCCTTATTTATAGTTAGAGGGAAGAATTTTAAGGTGTAAAAAAAAATCCAAAAAAGTATCCCAACATAAGGGTTTCTAAAGCCTTCTTTCTCATTGCCTTCGAGGTTGGGTGCATGGTTAGTGGTGCTGGGCTGTTTCAATAGCTTTCCACTTTCATTCTTTCATGTTGTTTGTTACTTTAACAAAGTCAAAATAACAACCAATTACAGCCACCTAAATTGCCACATTAGTCCCTAGCATTTGGTGCACTTAAACTAGCTTATGACGTCTAAAGGCATGCTTTTATCCTATTTTCCCATACACCAACATCCATGCCTTTCTTGTATGCTTCATCCATTTTTTTTCCACAAAATTTTTGAACACTTTGTGAACATTTTTATCCTTCATTTTACTAAAAGATGACTATGAAAAAATACTCAAAAATTATGTAAAAAAAAAAAAACTCCATAAGTGTTAATTTTGCATATTGACACTAATTTAGGCCACTTGACAAATTACATAAAAAATCCTTCAAATTTGTATCAAAATTGATCAAAATTTCTCATTTTCATAATTTGTACTTACATGTGAGATAATTGTGCTTTTTAAAGTATTTTTGCCAAGAAATGCCAAAGACCAAGCTAAGATATAAGTCAAATTGCACTAAACTTGAGCATAAAAAAGCTAAAATTTAATTGCAATCAAAAGCAAGGTAATTGCGGCATTTCATTTTACTTTTTTCCAATATGGCTTTTCTTCTTGTGGAGTAATAGTTTGAATTTTTTGTAGTTGAGAAAAATGGATTTGACCTCCAATCATTTTAAATATAGATGAAAGTGATTTATTACTGGAACAGATAAGAGCCAAGGTTAGACCTAGTTCCATTAATAGTTGACATTGTTTTTATTTCCTGTTTTAAATGTGGGAAATGCATTTGTTTGATAAACTGACAAGCTAATTTTGGTACAAATTCTCCAAATTCTAATATATACTTACAATTTTTTTTTATTTCACAAATATGACTATTTTTTTAAAAAATTAATAATTGAGTTGTTGTGATTACATAATTAGATCTTTATTAATTTACTTTTTTTTTAGAGAGACAAGGAACTTTATGAGAATTGGAAACTTTATATTACTATTAAATTTGAGTTATGTTTTTTAGTTTTAACATTTAATATTAGGTCACAAAGGAGAATTTTGAGTTGGCATTGGTAGAACACATGCTAGGTATTTGTTATCCAAATTGTATTTGAAGTACCACATTCTTGGAGCATGTAAAGCCATGCAAGTAAGGTTGTTTATTTATATTTATATCTTGACATAATTACTTAATTATTGTATTGAATTATAAGAACTAAGACTTCATAAATTTTTTTTAATTTTTTTCTTCACTTTTATTATCTACATTGATTGAAAGTATGATGGTTTAATTGTTGATGTATTTGAAATTTTAAATGTTTTTTAACGTCCATGTGTTTTTTATATAAGATGTATTATTTTTAATTTTCATATTAATATTTTTTTTTGCTAATCTCATCTGGTTTCTATTACATGTTAGATCATATTATCAATATGGATATGAATGTTAAAACTAATAGCCATATCAAGATAGAGAAGTTGTTTTGTTAGTAGGAACTATAGATATGGATAATCTAGATGTACAATATGAATTAGGTTGTCATCTAAGAGTTGAGGTTAGGTTGTTTTTTCTTAAAATATTGCTACTACAATAGTTTAAGCAAATTGTAGTTATAGGCATTGATTGAATGAATTTTTTTAGCAATACTCTTTTAAAGAGAAAGCCTTTGTGATCTATTACTTCTTCTACTAATGATATCTTTTCCTTTATGATATTCTAGCTTTTTTTTTAGGATAAAATGGCTATGCCTAATTAGATCAACAAGCTTTCTATTATTTGGAGAAAGCTGTTGAACATGTAATTTCATTTAGAAGTCAGTTATATCTCCAAAAACCTTATTAGAACTTCTTTTATTATAGTTGCATCCATGTGCTTTTTACCTTCTAGGTGTTGTATACTTGACAGGAGATTATATTGAGAAAGACATTGCTTTAGTATTATGGGGTTTCCATAGGACATTAGAGAAGGTAAAGTTACTTTTTGTTTTTATCACATGGATCTTCAATAGTTGGAAATTCTTCCATAGTCATTAAAATTAGGTTTCAGATTTGTTGAGCAAGGATTTGGTCTAAATAGATGGCAACCTCTCTAATATTTTGTAATATAGCATTGGATTATATATATATATATATACATCTTTTAGATTGTCTAACAATTCCCATAGTGAAGCACGAGCTCTGATATCAAGAATTGATGGTTGAGATGTTGAAGAATAATTACAAATAAAAAAAGCTCACAAAGAAATCAACTCACAAGAATTTGAATAATGACAGAATATGGTTATTGGATTAAAAAGATAAAAGTTCACCACCAAGAATAAGACATCAAGGAATACAGAAAAATACCCTAAAAATTTTAATCAATGATACAGAACTATATAAGTTCACCACTCTAGAAAATCTACCTAAAAGATATAGAACTTGAGAACAATCTAAAGATTACTTAAGGATAAAACAAACTCTATTCTACCTTCTACAAAGAATAATAAAAAATAAATAGGCTAGGATCATCCCTCCAAAGCATGGGAGCTTCAAAGATTGGATTGCTAAATTGATGAGATTGCCTTTAATCTTCTCTTACTGAAATAGTGTCTTAAATAATGGGATTTACTTATAAACATAATAATATATAGTGTGAACACAATTATTCACCCATTTACTCCTGCAAATTACATGATAATATGTTGAATATTTGGTGTCTAGGTTCATCCATGAATCTGACCATAATCTCATCCATTTTCATGCTTTCTTTTTTCAGTTAGTGTGAACATAATCTTCCTATTCTAGCCCACCTTATCTCTGATTTGTTTAGTGAATTTGGACCAAAGATAGACCTATCTTATTTTTGGATAAGTCTTCTTTAGTCCCAGCTTAAGTTGTGAGATGTGTTGACACTCTGGTGTCAATCTTCTTTGGTTGAAAAAAATTTGTCTTCTAATCTGAATTAGTTTTCTCGCTATAGTAGGGTGATAAATTAGCAACATTAAAGGTGAGAGATATTCAATAAATGTTGGGAAGCTCTATCTTGTAGGTATTTTTTTTCAATGCATTGGAAATTTCTAAAGAGACTATCTTCTTTAGGTTGGAAATTTCTAAACTTTTCTAGAAGAAATCTCTTTTTTCGTAAGTTAATCCATACTAAATCACATTTTCTGAATTCCACATGTCTTCAATGCTTGTTTGTTGCCCTTTTATATTTTTTATTTTGCTGCAAAATCCTAGCTCCGACTTGTTCATGTAATCATTTAATACTCTTAGCCATTTTTTTTGTATCTTCATTAAATTGTTGATTAGTAAGTGAAATAACTAAATCTAAATGACCGATTGGATTCTTACCATATACCACATCAAAGGGTTGTAACCAGTGGTTTGGCTTGGTGAACGATTGTTGACAAACTCTATTTGAAGAAAAATAAGATCCCATTGCTTGATATTCTTTCTCACAAAATTTTTTAATTAATTGCCCAAACTGCGTTTGGCTACTTTTGTTGAACCATCTGTTTAAGGATGATGAAAAGAACTAAACTTGAGATTAGTGCCAAGTTTACTCCAAAGGGTGCACCAAAATTTTTAAGAAACTTAAAATCTCGATTAGACACCATGGACCTAGGAACTTTATGTAGCCTCACAATTTGTTTAAAATATGATAAAAAAAACATGAGAAGTATCTATAGTTTTGGTAAAAAGAATAAAATGGGCCATCTTGAAAAAATGATCCACAATCACTATGATGGAGTCTTTATTCCTTTAAGTTTAGATAGTCATACTACAAAGTCTAAATTAACATATTCCCAAGAAGCATTAGGCACTGGCAATGGAGTATGCAATCTAATGTTTTGACCATGACTCATGACAATGTGGCACATTCTACATCATGCAAGGTGTTTCATCACAACCCTCTCCATTCTTGGCCAATAAAACTTGTTTTGCAAAAAAAAAAATAAGTGTTTTGTTCCTTTCAAAGTGTCCACTTAGTGCATCATCATAAGCCTCATTGATTAAGGCTTGTCTCAAAGAACACGAGGGAATCGAAAGGCTATTAGCCTTGAAAAGATATCCATCATGCAACAAAAATTGGTTGTGTGGTCCTTGCTTACACTTTTTTCAAATTTGGCCAAAGTAAAGGGTCTATCTTGTAGAGCCCTTTGATGACATAAAATCCAATAACTTCAATAGCTATAGTTCTCAATTAGGAATGCTTTCAACTCAAAGCATTTACCACTACATTTTGAGTTCTTGATTTATACTTGATAGTGAAGTTAAAGGTTTGAAGGAACTCCACCCAAGCTGCATGCCTTCAGTTTGAGCTTGTGTTGGCTATTGATGAACTTCAAGGCCTTATAATCTAAATATAAGATAAATGGCTTGGCAAAGAGATATTAGCTCCAATGAAATAAAGCTCTATATATGGCATAGAACTCTTTGTCATAGGTTGAATACTTCATCTTAGCTTTATTGAGCTTTTTACTGTAAAATGCTATAGGTTTTCTCCTTGGCTTAAAATAGCACCTATTCCAAAATTGGATGCATCACATTCCACCTCGAACACTTAATCAAAATTTGGTAGGGATATGATAGGAGCTTCAATAATCTTTTTTTTTATGAGCTTAAAGCAATGTTAGGCTTCTTTAGTCCATTTAAAAGTTTTATCCTTTAAACATTTGGTGATGAGAACCACAATGGAGCTAAAACCCCTAATGAAGCACCTGTAAAAAAATGCAAAGCCATGGAAGTTTCAGATATTATGTAAAGATGCTAGTGTTGGCCAATTTAAAATTGACTCAACCTTGCTATGATCCATCTTTATTCCTTCATTTGACATCACAAATCCTAGAAACCAATGTTGAAAGTAAAAAAAATGCACTTTTTAAGGTTAGCAAAAAGTTTTTGTTCTTTCAATATACAATACAATTGGTGTAGATGATTCAAGTGTTGGTCTTAATCTTTGTTGCATATCATAATATCATCAAAATATACCACTACATATCTATGAATACAAGGTTTAAAGATATGATTCATAAATCTCATGAAAGTACTAGGGGTATTTGATAAACTAAAAGGTATTATCATCCATTCATAAAGACCATCCTTTATCTTGAAGGTTGTTTTTCACTCATCTTTAGGCCTTATTCTGATTTGATGATAGCCACTAAGTGGGTCTATCTTGAAGAAAATAATTACTCTATGTAGTTGGTTTAGCAAATCATTTAAGCGTGAAATAGGAAAGCGATAGCCAACCATGATTTTTTTGACCGCTCTACTATCCACAAATATACACCTTGATCCATCCTTTTTAGGCACCAAAAGGGCTAGGACTGCACAAAGGATCATGCTTTTGTACACCATTCTTTTTCTCACCAATTCATGAACTTGGCATTATAACTCTTCATGCTTTTTAAGACTCATCTTATAGGCCATCTTGTTAGGTAAAATAGCTCATAGGATAAGGTTTATATAATGTTGAATGTCTCTCATTGATGGTAGACTAGCTGGTAACTCTTCTTAAACAACATATTAAAATTCTACCAATAATGGTTACATTACTGCAGGGGGCTCCTCACTATCTTCATTTTTTTTAATTAGCACTAATGTATACATAATACCACCCATCTTAATTTTCTTTCTATAATTGACTTTCGTAAACCAGCTATTTTCTTCCTCTTTGGTTGGTTTTAACATTACTATAGGTTTGGTAGGGCTTAGGATAGTTTTGCATCCATCCTTCATAAATGTATAAGTGTTGTGATAACTATCATAAATAACCTTTCTATCATAATGCCAAGGTCTTTTCAAGCAATAAGTGGTAAGCATCCATTGGAGCTACATCACCTCATATTTGTCCTTATATTGATTTCTTATGAAAAAAAGAAACAAACACCTCTTGCTAACCTTGATTTCATTTTCTTTTTAGAGCCAAGACAACTTATATGGTTGGGGGTGATCTATTGTTTTAAGGCCTAATTTTTGCACCATAAAAGTAGAAATAATGTTTTCAAAGTTTTCACTATCGATTATAACATCACATACTTTTCCATAGGCAGTACACCAAGTGCATAACACATTTTTATGTAACCAATCTTCTTTCTTAGCATGTGTGATACTTAAGCTACACTGTATGACTAAGGATGCTCCACAATCACCATATGTTATCTCTTCCTCCTCTTTGAGGTTTTGATTTCTTTAACCAGCTCTTCTTGATTTTCTTCCAAGTCTTTCTCTAGTAGAGCCATAATATTTTTGTTTGGGTATCCGAGGCAATATGTCCAAGCCTTTGACACTTAAAACACCTTTTACTTTGTGCATTAGACTGAGGCTTACTTGTTAAGGCTTCATCTTTTTTTTTAGGCTGCTTTGAAATAAGCTTAGAAAAAGCAACTGTTTTGAATGAGCCACATTTATTGATATAGCCTTCTTAAGACTCAAATATCAAGTTGCTACCATGAGCCTCCTTTGGTTATCTCTTCACCTTAAAGGCAAGCTTGCATACATCATTGAAAGTCCAATAGGGTTGTAACTGTACCAAATTAGCTATCTTGATCTTTAAGCCTCCAAGATATCATGTAATAGTTTGCTCTTTTTGTTCCACTAATTCGCATTTTAACATGAGGTGATCAAATTTAACCATATACTCCTCCACTAAGAGATCTCTTTGCTTCAAGTTATAAAGCTTAAGAAAGACATCTTGCTGAAAGTTATTTGGGAGATATTTCCTCTTTAACTCTTTTTTCATTTTTTTTCAAGTTATAATTTTTTTCCTGCCCTTTCTTTCTTTTTGCTTTTTTAAAATTTTCTACTAAAAAGATGCATGCTTTCTAAGTTTGATAGTCACTAGCTTCACATTGTGATGTTCAGGGGTATTATGTTATTCAAAAATGCGCTCTTTTGTGTATACTTTTTAGGTTACATTTTATTCTAAAACTTAAAAATATTTATATTCCGATTAAATATACTATGTTAAAGTTGATTTCTACGTAGGTAGTCTCTGACTTGCCTAAGGTGAAGTGAGGTGTTATCATCAAAATCATTATTATTTTTATGGCATGGATTATCCTGTCTTTCATCTTTTTATTCTTTCTTCTTTGTTGCCTTATCTTTTCTCTCTCATTTTGCATATTCAACTATTGTTGTAGTTGGAGGATTGTTGCTACATCTTTTCTATCAAAGCATCCTTTTGGTCATCATTTATAGCTATTGTAACATTAGTGTTAGCTTCAACATCTTCTACTGGTGTTTGATGACAATGACTTGTTTTAGCTTTGATACTAATTTGATGCCAGAAATTAATGATTGAGATGTTGAAGAGTACTTGCAAATAGAAAAAGCTCACAAAGAAGATAACGCACAAGAATTTGAATAATAGTAGAATATGGTTATTGAATTAAAGGGATAAAAGTTCACCATCAAGACTAGGCACTAAGGGATACAAAAACACCACCCTAAGAATTCTAATCAAAGATACAAAACTATAAAAGTTAACCGTTTTAAAAAATTCACCTAAGAGATATAGAACTTGAGAACAATCTAAAAATTGCTTAAGGATAAAACAAACTATATTCTGCCTTGTACAAAAAATAACAAAAAAAATAGGCTAGGAACATCCCTTTAAACATGAGAGCTTCAAAGATTGGATTGCTAAATTGATAGGATTGCCTTCAATCTTGTCTTGCTAAAATAGTGCTCAAATCATGAGATTTGTATGTAAACATAATAATCAATAGTGTGAATACAATTATCTACCCATTTACTCTTGCAAATTACATAGTAATATGCTAAATATTTGGTGTCTAGGTTCATCCATGAATCTAATCATAATCCCATCCATCTTCATGCTCTCTTTCTTCGACTAATGTGAATACAATTTCCTTATTCCAACCCATCTTATTTCTACATTTATTTAGTGGATTTGGACTAAGGATAGGGCTATCTTATTTTAGGATAAGTCTTTCTTAGTCTCAATCCAAGTTGTAAGATGTGTTGACACTTTGTTGTTAAGCTCTCACCTTAATATATATAATAATGCTATAATTAATTGAGGTAATAGGCCTTTTATTAAAAGTTTCACTTTAGTCCTTGGTTTTCTTATAAAATTTCCTTTAAATATTCAAAATATGATAGTAGACTAGGTTACAGTATTATTTACTAATATGTTGGAAATTTTGTAAAAATTAAGGTAACCAATTAAGAGTTGGTATAAATTGGTAGATTGCTAATATTATTTACCTAATCTTCCATCATTCTAAAAGGCTAACTCCTCTTAATTTTTTATAGTGATATAGGCAATTGCACTTCATGAACCTTTCTTATTTACAAGAGCACATGCCAAAGTATTAACATTAAGATCAAATATAACCAAACTATAGTCGATTGCATTTTATCATTTGAATCTTACAATTTTTTGAATCATCCTTGTTTGTGAATGATATTTAATCGCATTAAATTATTATTATTATTATTATTATTATTATTATTATTATTATTATTATGCATTGACTTTTATATTTGTCAAATGGTAAAATCTTATCCTTTCAAAAAAACAAATTTAGAAAATTTACATATGGTGTCAGTAGGCACTCAAACATTTCAATTACTTGTTACAACCTATCATGGTTGATTGATTAGGAAATGCAAAGATTTTTCAAAGGTTCATTTAAAGGTGGTATTAATAATATTGCATAGATTATGAGTGAAGCAACCAAAGAATAGTCTCCAATTATAGTTTAAAGAGGAAGAAATAGTTTTGAAAAGACAAGATAATTTCATGTAGTGGAACCCACTTGGTTAAAATAGATTGTCAACAAATAATAATAATAATAATAATAATAATAATAATAATAATAATAATAATAATAATAATAAGAGAAAAGTCATCACCATTTTTTATTATTCAAATTGGCAAAAGCGTTTGAATGAAAATAAAGATATTTAAAGCAAAATTAAAGGCCTCAAATATTGAAAGTTGAAACTAACATAAAGATAGTAGGCTAAAAAAGTGGATAATTAACCTAACCATGATTAATGGTGGTTTGCTTTGAGATCATCACTAAAAGACTGTAGTGAAACACCCATTAATTCATTACCATCTTTTTGCATAAAATTCATTCAATTTTAGCTCAACGCCATTACCAGATTCTACATGTAACAATACATGTATTTTCAGATTCGTAGTCTATTCAATTACTAGGTGATTAGGCATATATATGTCCCTTTTCTTTCTTTCTTTTCTCTTTTACATTTTTCAAATAGAAAAAATGATGATGGAAATAATTTCAACATGATTAATCTTCTAATTTTTCTATTTGATAGATTGGTGAGATTTTGGTTTTGTGAAAAGTTGTAGCTACATGCATGCATGCATAAATTAAATTTAGATGATGTGCAATATAATAGGAGGAGATCATTTAAATCAAATTATATATATATATATTGAGGGAGTTGCTAGGAATGCATTTACAGGCTTAAGCTAACGAATTTATATGAAACAGTTGCAACTTCTCTCATGTTATCTTACATATGTATATATACATATTGACATTTTGCAAGGATTTCCTAGCTAATGCTTAGATCAATATGATTTTGATCTAATCAAATTAATCAATTAAGCTTCACCTAGCTAGTTAAATTGAACTTAATTTTACTTTTTATACTTAAAGGCTATCATGGATTGAAATAGACTATACAATTATTTACACTAAATGAATTGAACTTGATTTTATTCTGCTACATTGTTGAGTATAATATTCTACAAACAGATTACACAATTATTGACACTAAGCAAATTGAACTTGATTTTGTTTTGTTGCATTTGGAACATATAAATTTATGCATGCTCACTTTTTTTTTTGAATAAAAATTTAGATGAAAAGAAGTTTCTCCATCTATAGTTAAGATAGATTACAAGCTTAAAAAAAAACTTAGATCAAATTTACAAATCACCACAAAGGGATACTGTCAGCAATAGGACTTAAACTCTAATCTTACAAGCAAAATATTTAAATCTCACTAACTTAACCAACCTCATTGACATGCAAGCTCACTTTAAAATGGAGGATTTCATATTTAGATTCACAAATCAAAAAAATTTGGCATTGTTGGATAAAGAAGTCTAACATGGAGGATTTACATTTTAATGTAAACATTTTAAAAATAGCAAGCAGGTAGGTAAGCAGGCATGCAATTTATATTAGATATATGAGCTATACACATATCTATCCCATGACTATAGTGTAGTGAAAACTAAAACCATCCATTTTTTCTAATTGATACAGCAATTAGGCAGTGAATTAAGGTAGATAGGTGTCATAATGTACCAATCCATAGACCTATGCTAGACATGACTTAGGAGTCATCACCAATTCTTTTTGCTTAGATGCAATTAGCCACCTGACTCAATCTATCCCAGTTTAAGGAAAAGTTTTAAGCTTGACTTGGGTATTTTTAAAAGGTAAATTTTAGTCTACAAAATCAAGCTAAGTTTGAGAGTACGGTTAAGTATGAGAAAGGTTATAACACCTTTATAATGACTATAAAAGGAACTAGATGTTTCATGTTATCTATTATGCCCTTAAAAATATTATCAGATAATTAATTAATAGAATTATTCTTAATTGACTTCAATATTTTGGCAAAAAATTAAGAGAATTCACTCACCTCAAGAGGATATAAGAAAACTATTATTTCTCTTGCAGAGGTTCTATCATTGAATTATTTAACATTTATTTAAAGAAACTTTAAAAAAATTTTAAATTTTAAGGAAAAAACGATACTTCAACTTTTTTCTAAAAAATATTTTATTTTATTTTAGGAAAAGTTAAATCTTTATTTAAGGAAAAATTAATACTTTCAACTTTCTCTTCAAATATTTTTAAAATATTTTTATTTAAAGAAAATTGATACTTTAACTTTTCCTCAAAACAATCTTGAAATATTTTTTATTTAAGAAAAATTGATATTTCAACTTTTCCTCAAAATTTTTTGAAAATATTTCTTTATTTAAGGAAAATTTATATTTCAACTTTTCCTTCTTATGAATTTTATTTCGAGGAAAAATTCATACTTTAACTTTTACCTCAAATCTTAAAATTACTTTGCTTAAAGAAATTTTGAAAATATTTTTATTTAAGGAAAAATTGATAATTCAACTTTTTACGTATTTTTTAAAATTATTTTTTTGTTTAAGAAAAAATTGATATTTCAATTTTTTCATAATTTTTTGAAATTATTTTTATTTTTTAGAGCAAAGATTCATGAAAAATATAATTAAATAAATAAACAAAATAACATAGAAAATACAAAAAAAAAAAACTCTCAGGCTCGACTTGACTCAAAAAAGGCCTGACTACAAGAATGAAATGATGCTTAGCGACTTGGTCTTTGGCTTAGCTCGCAATTTGCTTAAAAATTGGAACAAGTTGCGATCAGGTCGAGTTGACTATTACATTGACGTACAAACCCATCATGGATTTTATTTTCTCTTGCTTCCCAAAACAATGTAGTTTTGTGTTTCTATAAAAGCCTAAGTTTTTCTATTTTCTTTAGTTTTTTCCTTTGTTCTTCTCTTTCTACAAACTAATTTCTCAGTCTCTCTCTCTAAATAGTAACCAAAAGTTTCAATGGTTTTTCTAGATTCTAGCATAATTGTACTGCCATCCTCATTCACACCACTAGTCAACCACCATTGAGGCCCAAATTTCACCCGATAACTCATTTTGATCTCTTCTTTAACATGGCACAATTAGCTTTTCACACTGACATCTCTAACTCCATAGATGGAGCTTTAAGGGTCACAAACTCAACCTCTCAAGTCTCCTCTTCCATTGCTTCGATCACCACTAGTTCAAGGCATGCTCTTCTTCTTGCTATTGGCTACCCTTTTTTTAAATTTGGGGACTTGAAACCCTTTGAAGGAAGCCCAAACCAAAACTTAAAAGAGAAAAAGAAAACAAAAATTTGTTGATTCTAGTTCTCTTTTGCTTTTGACTTTGCTTTTTTTTTTTAGTGCGGTTTATGGATAATGGATAGCTATTTGGCAAAAATAGGTTTAGTGGGTTAAGGGTTGTTAATGGTGCTATGGATGACAAAGAGCAATTTAACTGTTTTTGGTGTTAAAGGTAGTGATCTACTTGAAATTGTTATGCGTTTCTTCAAACAGGTTGTGAATTTTTGTTGCCAAATTTTTAGAATTTTGGTGAGGACGATAATGGTGATGGCTATGTAAATGGTGTGTAGGGTGATTGAGTTCACTGGAGGCTGTGGCTTGGATGATTAAGGCTGGGATGAAGGTGAATTCTTTGAAGGTGACTAAAAGGAGCAAGGTCAAGCTATTAAAGGCGGTGGCAAATTTAGCTTTGATGGAACTCAATGGTGGCCTGGTGGTTGCACTTTATTGCTTATTGTAATTGTTGTTTTTTTTTCCCTCTGCGTTTGTTCCTCTCTTTTTGGCTTGCAAATGACATCTTATATAATGATGACAAAGATATGATTTCAATTCAAATTGAGCATCATATCCCTTCAATCTGAATTTTGATTTCATAAAGCACTGAATTTCAAAAATTTAATCTACCAAATCTTATCACTTGATTTATCACTTTGTTTTTTATTTTTTATTTTTTTTTCATTTCTAGAATAATAATAAAAGCAAAAATAAATAAAACAATAAAAAAAAATGGGCTTGCTACAGGTCAGAACATTACCTGAGCCTAAAACTTAGATGATAAATCTATAACCAAATGGATTAGGTCCAAAACCCAATTCAAAGTAACTTTAGATTCGAGAATAACCCCGAATGAAATAGGGTGTCAACAGTTACCCCTCTCACATATTTTTTGAAAAACAAAAATTGTGCAAAGATATAGACATCTATAACGGCCAGGTCTGGTTTCATAACAACTACAAAATCGTGAAACTTCAAAGATTCACAATTTGAGATATTCAAACACTTCACAAACTGACAATTTGCAATGCAAGTTGAAATTCAAAGTTTCCCAACTTGATTCAAAGAATCATGATCTTGAAATTTAAAGATTCGTAATTCAAAGATTCATAAAATTCATGTTCACAAGGTTTTCAAATTCACAAAGTTTTTAAAGATTTACAAGAACTCAGCTTTGCACTAACTCAAATTTGTAAAGACTCAGATTCACAAGAACTAGAGATTAGCAGAAACTAAGATTGACAAGAATTTTCATATTTGCAAAAATTTAAGTTTGGTAAATATTTAAAGATTCACAAGACTTAAAAATTTGCAAGATTTTCATATTTCCAAGAACTTGAATTCGCAAGTATTAAAGATTCATATGAATTTTTTAGATTCTCAAGTTTTGAAGATTTGTATTCACGAGATTTTAAAAATTCACACCCAAATTCAAAGGTTCACATTCAACATTCAAATATTCACATTCAAAAATTAGAAAGTTAAAGATTTTCATTTGAAAAACTTTAGGGATTCACTTTCAAGATTTCAAAGTTTTCATTCAAAAAACTTTTATGTTTCACATCCAATATTTCAAAAGTTTCTCATTCAAAAATTTTAGGGATTCACATAAAAAAAATTTTCAAAATTCTCATAAAATTCTTAGATATTATACTTGGAGGTCTTACAAATTATTCGTAACATTGAAAATGCTTTGTAAAAGGCTTCACAACTTTAAAATTCTAAATGTTTTCCTCATACAATATTTTCCTCATTTAAGGATTCAAATTCTTATCTTAAAAGGTTTTCCTCAAAAAGTTCAAAATTTCCTCTCATAAAAATTCTCAATCAATAATCGAAGTCAAAATTTTGTATGTAATGAATGCCATGATAATAAATGTAAATGCTTTTTAAATGATACAAATACAACAATTGAAATTCTCACTCAATGATGCAAATGCAGGTCCATGATTCAAATATTTACTACATGATGTAAATGCAATTATGAAAATGAAGATTTAATTATTCACCAAATTATGCACATGTATGGCCTAAATGATAGTGCAAAGCAATGCATGTAATACAAATGGCACTTGAACCAATGCCATGAATTTTCAAATATGGTAATAAAGTTCTCAAGACTCCATTATTTTATATTTTACCTTTTAGCTTTTCAGCACTAATAATTTCAGAATAAAGTTCATCAACTAATTCATATTATTTCCATCATCTGATCACAACTCATAGTTTATGTCGACCAATCCATCACTTGGTCACCCCATTTGCCTTTTCAAATCATCTTTTCAGGCTTTTTCCATCTTTTCATTTTGTTTTTACCCCTATCATCCTAGATTTCTTTTCAAAGGAATGTAGGAATCTTTTACGGACATTATTATTTCAATTCATGACAAATATAATTCAATCATATATTTCCTTGATTTATTCTAGGGGTTGCAAAAATGAGAGGATAAGGTAAATTGAGAGAAAAGGTAATCCATACAAGAATGAGTTTGGTACAAAAACAAATAGGCAAAAAAATAAATTCGAAGCATGTCACTAGGATACGTATTTGAATGGTATAATAATGTTTAAACAATGAATATTCAGACAATTTTTAATCATTAATCCAAATTCTTTTTCAAAACTCATTCCATTAACTTTCAAAATCATTTTGTGCTCATCAAATTTTACCCCAGTTTTGGAGGATCTTTAGATGACATTGATCTTTCATGTATTTAATTGCCCATCTAATTTCCAGCTTAGATGTTTTTCTACCCAAATCACCCATTTGGGTTTTCAATTTAAGTCTTCATTTTCTCTTTTTTTTTCACTCTTCACATTTTTTTTATTTTACACCTTTTTAATATTCTAATTTTTAATTTTTTTTCACTTCATTCGTTATTGATATCTCTCACACATCAATCTCTAAAACATGAGAACAAATCGTATTCCCATTGCTCCATTACAAGCATGCCTTAGCTCAATATATGATCATTCAATTTGAGCATTCATGGTTGATCGAAATGGACTTTTAAAGGTCTGATGTAGGCTATGGTGAGGGTTCATGAAAAAAAGGATAAAATGGGGTCAAAACATATGTTTAAAGGGTTCAAACTAAAGGATAATTTCTTATCATGAGATGCAACTTGGCACTTTACCTCATTCCACATCATTTCATTATTTTTTTTTATTCATCTTATTCCTCACAAAAAAATTCTCATTATTATGCTCTAGGTCATTCATCACATTAGTTTGTTTTTTTTTTATAAAAAGGGTATTTTTATCTTTTTTTTTTACTCTCATTTTTTAGACATTTTGTGATTTTTTACTTTTTTCCTTTCTCAAGTAGGTTTTTTCTCAAAATTTGTCTCTCAGTGTGGAGGGTGATCTTTGATTAGAGTTATTTAGAAAAAAAAAATCATAATAGGCACAAAAGGGGTAGCAATGGATTTTTTTATTTTTATGAATGATAAAAAAAATATGATCATTTTTCATCTCAAATGTGAATAATTTCTTTGAAGACCATTTATTAAACAAAGATAGACTCATGAATCATTAAAAAAGACTACATGTTTTTAAAACATGTCTATTTCATATCTACTTACCAATTTTAACTTTCTTTTGTTCTTCACAAATTGGGCTTATCAATGTGAATGAGTTTTTAAAATTAAATCCCATAATTATTATTTATAATTGTCAAACATTCATCAATTAGAATTTGAGAATGGGAATAAAGAGGATATGAAAAATAACAAGACATAGAATAGTGATTTGGATGAAAGAGAAAATGCAATGAAATGCATCATACTTGAGCTTGTTATTAAAATAATAAAAAATGAAACCTTAGTACATAAAAGAAATCATAACATTACTCTAAAAGAAATCCTAAAATGACAAGTAACTTTCAACCAACCTTAACGTCATTGTTCTTTCCAAAATTATGCCCATGTGTGATCAAGCGAAGGATTTTTAATAACATTCAACCCCTTTAATTTGTCAAAGCTCACCAAGTTTTCTCAAATCAAACTTTGCACCTTGAGCTTGAAAGTAAGGATAATTTCTCTAGAATTACCCATGTTCTCATTATGGTAATTGCATGTGGCATTAGCATTATACCATTTGGAATCGGATGGCTAGTTCTAGGAACAACTAAGTGTAAGTCATAGGGATATGATCAATGCATGCCCTTTCTTGGTTGTTTTGAGGCCTCTTGAAACTACTTATTTGGTTGTTAAACCCTCAAACTAGTGCAGTGATAGGACTAGGCCCATATGTAAGTGTTTGAAAAATTGGTCGGTAAGTTGTTTGTGGAATAGGATGGTAAAAAACTAGTGTGACATGATTAATGGTTGGATAAAAGGTAGGATATACTGGCTATTGGTATGAGGCATAACTTTTGAACTATTGCTATTCAAAACTCATAGCTTGAGCTTTAATTTCTTTTCCTTTTGGCACCCACCCTTTTTTATACCAATGATATCTCCTTCTTCAAGCTTGTCACTTTTAATGGCATTCTCTATCATTTTGCCAAAGATCACCATATCAACAAAATTTTTAGTGACATTCCCTATCATTTTCTCATAATATAGAGCCTTTAAAGTACTCACAAATAAAAAAGTTATTTCATTTTCGATGAGAGGTGGTTAAACTTAAGCAATAATATCTCTTCACTTTTGTGCATGCTCTTTGAAGCTTTCAAAAAGTTTCTTTTTCATATTTTGTAGAGATAGACAATAGACAATTTGGAGCTAAGTCTATAATGTGTCTGTATTGGGCAATGAATGCCCTTGCTAACTAATTTTAAGAGTGCATATGGGTTTTGTCTAACTGGATATACCACCTACAATTGAGCCAGTGATAATTTTATTTGGTTAGAATTATCATGTACTTAATTGGTTAAATTTTAACTTCGTTGATTTAATTTTTCTTGATTATCCACTTAAATCCTCCAAATTTCATGTGTAAGAAAAATTGAAACACTATACTCGCACCTAGTGTCATCATGCAAGCAATGGCCGAATTTAGTAAGAAAATTGCCAAGCCAATTCAAGGGCCTTTAGGAGATGAGAAAAGCTAATTTCATGAAAAAATGGAGCCATAAAGAAAAAAAAAAAAAACCAAGCAATGACCATGAAACCCCAACCCATGAGCCACCAACAAAGGCATATGGAGTTTTTTTTTTTTTTTTGCACAAGATGACTTGCTTGAAAGGAGCTATTGTACAAGCTAATTTGGAGGAGCTTTAAGCTGAGTTTAGAGCTGAAATGAGATAAAAAGAAAGCTAAAAAGTCAAGCAAATTTAACCAAAAAGAATCAGCAAAGAAGGAGAGAGCAAAGGGAATAAATTGCAAGTCAAACTACAGTAGAGAACACAATGCAAAATAAAAGTCAAGCATGGCTGTTGGTTTGCATGGCTCAAAAAATCATTTATAGAATAATAAAGATATAGGATAGGGCTTGAAAAAAAGGACATTTGAGGGGACAAAAAGGGATTTTTCTTTTTGCTTAGAACAAGATTTTTCTTTTTACATTTTCCTACATCATCGCGACTAGGAGGTAGCCTTTGCTGATTTTGCTATGACTTTTGGGGAATGATTTCATCTTGTTTGCATGTATTTAATAAGGGCTTGACTTATGCTTAGGGAGGATGATTATAGGAGGCTTGTTCGATTTTTATTTTTCTTCATAGTTTAGGTATCTCTCCCAAGGTTGTTCGCAGCACACATGCTAGCCAAACAAATCTTCATTGAGACACCATTTTCTTCTTATTTTCAGTTTACTTTACAACACTTTTATTGCCTTTTAAGTTCTTCTTTAGTTTGTTTAATTTTGATTCCTCGCAAACATTGAAACTTTCTTGTATTTCCTTATTATATTTCAAGTTCAGTTTACATTTGATGTTGCCAGTTTTTGTTTCTAGATTTTAGTTCTATTTCTTATTTATTTTTCAGCAATCCTTGCATGAAATTAGAGCTCTTTGACTCTTGGAAAGGATGGTTTTAGATGCTAATGTGATGGTTACATTACAAGGCTCCAAAAGCTTGATCTTAGTGTGCTATAGTTTCTAGTTCTTTGTGTTTATGCTATTTAGTTTTCTACCCATATTTTTTTATTTCGGTTTTATACATTTATTTGCTATTTATTTACTGTTTTTATGTTGTATTATTGATCTTGTTTCATGCTTAAAATTTCCTTACATGTTTGATGCAATGTTTCAATTCATGCTATTTTTCTTTCATTTCCATGTTCGGTTTTCAATTTAATTTTTTTAGCATGTTTCATTTGGTTTTGCCCAAGGTTTCCTACACATGTTTTGTTCATTTTTTAAATTACTTTGATGTTGTGTCATTGATTTCTAGTTATCATGTACTTGTTTTAAGATTTAATGCATTTAGCTCATTAGATCCATAGTTTAGATTATGTTTTATGTTCCAACTAGTGTATTTTTTTTAAGCATTTCTGGTCAGTTTTAGGCAAAGCTTTCCTATAACTTTTTGGCTTATTTTCATGTCTATTTTAAGCTAGTAAAACAGTGTTTACAAATTCCTTAGGTAGGGTTGCATTTTTCCTAGCATTTTAGTTCATAGTCTTAGTTTCCATGCATTCTAGTATTTTGGTTTGCATAAATTTTTATTTCCATTTGTGTTTGGTTTTTGCATAAGGTTCCTATAGGTTTTTGGTTCCATTTTTGGTCTAGATTAACCATGTAAATAGTTTTTATTTTTATTTATGTTTAATGCATGTTTAGGTGGCAATTAGTCACGTTGGTCATGTAAGAATTCCAATTAGTTCACTTACAAGTTTAATTTTCTATTTTATTTTAATTTTATACTTTTAAATTATTATGCTTAGTGTATTATTTAAGTGTGTTTAATTATTTTTCATGCCTTGTTAATTTTTAAGAAATTGTTTAAATTTGTTATTTTTAGAAACTTCATATTTTTAACATGTTTTATTTTTAGCAGGTTTAATCTTTAGGTATTTTACTCTCTTCATAATTTGTAGTAATTTAGGTTTAATATATTTGGTAATTTTATTTAGATAAATTTAATTAATTAGTTCACTAAAAAGTTTTTTTGTTCAAATCAGATATATCCGAAGTGTGAAAATTGATACTTATCCCTAGGTCTAGAACTCACAATTCTTGAGGAGACGATAATTTAGAATACTTTTGATCTTATTAATTTTACGATTCGTACACTTGCAGTACTCCTAATGGGTAGCAACAGCCAAAAAGGCTATCTTGGAACACGTATCAGCAGTTTCTTATCTTGAGCGTAGGAAGCCATTTGTGATAGTACATGGTAACATGAGTTACTGGGCATTTTGTTCCATCATATTTTTCAAACTTCAAGACTTTAAATTTCAATGGAATGACCACATTTGGGACTAAATAGAGTTCAGTTGCATCTATAAAGTCTAAATAATCCATCTCTTCGATAACTCACGCTCTCTCTTCTAAAAGATTTATTTTTTGTTGCATGCTTGAATCCTTTTTCACCTTTAAGGTTTTCATCTTTTATCCTCATTCTCTTTAAGATCATCAAAATCTAGGACTTCAATTAGATTATATGCTTTTGCCTTAATGGTATGGTTAGTGTAGCTACAAAATGGCATTCTAGGATATGTGTAAGCATATGCCCCAAACAATGGCATTTATAGGGCCTGTGTGTTTTGAAAAGATTGGCCTTGATTTGGGCCAAACCCAAGAGGGTGCATAAGATCCTTGTTTCTCATTTGAATTGGGGGTCTCTTCTACTATCTTTCTTTTATCTAACTTGTTTAGCATTCCCATCATCTTTGCCAACTCCCTTTTTAACTCTTTTTAAGCTTTCTCGATCTTATCCATATGACTATTTTGCTCTTTTTTCATTTGCCTTATTTGTGAGCGAGTATTATATGAATGACGGGTAGGTTGGATAGGAATCTTCAATGGTTGAGCTATCCTTGAACCCTTAATTACCATAAAATAAGATGCTTGCATTATTACATGCCCATGCCATGAATGAAGGATTATAAAAAAATATTTTAATATGCAACCACCAAGATTTCAAGTTAACACATGTAAAATGAATGCAACAATATATGCAGCCTAATGTTATCTTGCTTTAAACAAAAGAAAATAGATGAAGGGAGAAATTTAACTAATATACACTTCAAAATAACAATTCATGCAACATGATATGTATAAAAAGTTAATCCCCATACAAGAAAAATCAATCATTGCAAAAATGTAAGTTAACTATTGGATTTTTTCTACAATGGGGAAGATAAGGCTCTAGCTACATGTTAGGTTCCTTGTGTTCACTATATGTGGCTTAAGGTTTGATAATCTAAAGGATCCCAAATCGTTCACGATATCTTGTCTATCACAAACTAATAAGGCACCCAACTCCTCACCCTTTATAAGTTACAAGTGAAAAGAGTTCAATTTGAATGGAAGTCTTTTGCTAGCTACTGCGGAGGCATTAAAATCTTATGAAGGCATAAGTACTTTACTCTCTCTTAAAGGGATGGAGCTCAAGTATAGAGCTTATGTTATGCACATGTATATGAATAACATAATAAACAAAATAAATAAATAAATATCCTAAAAAAACCAATTTTATTAGGTTTTTGGATAACACAAATTTATTTACTGGCCTAACTTTCAGTTAGTTCCTAGTGAAATTATCAAACTATCATAACGTATAGATCTATAGACTTGTAGCTAGACATAACTTAGAAGTCGCCACCAATTTTTTTTTTGTTTAATGCGATTGGTCACCTAATTAAATCTATTCCATTTTATAAAAGACTTGACTCAAGTATCTTTAAAAAGTATATTCTAGTCTACGAAACTAAGCTAAGTCTAAAGTACAGTTATGTATAATGAAAGTTATAACACTTTTATAACGCCCATTAAAAGATGGTACCAGCTATTTCGTTTTATCTATTAAGCCTTTAAAAAATCTTACTAAATAATTAATTATTGGGAATTGTTCTTAATTTACTCTAGTACTTTGGCAAAAAATTAAGAAAATTTCTCACCTTAAGAGTATACAAAAAAATTACTATTTCTTTTGTAGAGGCTTTATCATCGAATTATTTAACATTTATTTAATGAAGCTCTGAAAATTTTTAAATTCCAAGGAAAATTAGATATTTCAATTTTTTGTTTAAAAAAATTATTTTATTTTTGGAAAATTAATGTTTTGTTTAAGGAAAAATTGATACTTTCAACTTTTTCCTTAAATATTTTAAAAATATTTTTATTTAAAAAAAATTATACTTCAATTTTTTCTTAAACATATTTTTATATTTTTATTTTAGGAAAATTATATTTCAACATTTCCTCAAAACATTTCTTGAAATATTTTTTATTTAAGAAAAATTGATATTTCAACTTTTTGTCAAATTTTTTTGAAATATTTTTTATTTAAGGAAAATTTTTTTATTTAAGGAAAATTGATATTCCAACTTTTCCTTCTTATTAATTTTATTTCAAAGAAAAATTAATATTTTAACTTTTTTCTCAAATTTTGGAAATATTTTTATTTAAAAAAATTGATACTTCAACTTTTTCTTAATTTTTTGAATTATTTTTATTTTTATTTATTAGAGCAAAGATTCACAAAAAAATTACTAAATAAATAAGCAAAACAACATAAAAAATACCAAAAAAAAAAAATTTAAAAGCTTGACTGAAAAAATGCTTGACTACAATATTGAAATAAGGCTTGACGGCTCAATCAGCTTGGCTCGCTATTGGTTTAAAGTCTGGACTGGGTCGTGATTGAGTTGGTTTAGGCTATTAGGTTGACGTACATACCCTTCACGAACTTATTTTCTTTTGCTTCCTAAACCAAAGTAGTTTTGGCTTTCTATAAAAGCCTAAGTTTTTTTTTTTCAATTTTTTCTTTCCTTCTTCTCTCTTTACAAACCAATTTCTCTGTCTCTCTCTCTAAACAGTAACCAGAAGCTTCAATGCTTTTTTTCAGATTCCAACACAATTACGCTATTGTCATACTTATACGCCATCATCTACCGTAATTGACCGACCATCGTTGAGGCTCAAATTTCATTGGACAATTAGTTTTGGCCTCTTCTTTCAAGTGGTACCATTAGATTCTCACGAAGACATCTCTAACTTTATAGATCAAGCTTTGAGGGTTGTGAACTCAACCTCTTGAGTCTCCTCCTCCACTACTTTGATCACCACTAGTTCAAAGTATGTTCTTCTATTTGCTATTGGCTACCTTTTCATTAAATTTGGGGACTTGAAACCCTTTGAAGGAAACCCAAATCGAAACTTAGAAGAGAAAAAAAATTTATTGATTCTAGTTTTCTTTGGCTTTTGGCTTTGCTTTTTCTTTGTGTATGGTTTATAGGCAATGGACAACTATTTGGCAAAATAAGGTTTGGCAGGTTGGAGGTTGTTAATGGTGTTGTGGATGACAAAGGGCAATATGATTGTTTTTGGTGTTAAGGTAGTGATCTGTTTGAATTTGCTAAGTGTTTGTATAAACGGGTTGTGAATTTTTGTTGCCAAAGTTTCAAAATTTTGGTGAGGACAATAATGGCAGTGGCTATGTAAATGGTGTGTAAGTTGATTGAGTTCATTAGAGGTTATGGCTTAGGTGATTGAGGTTGGGATGAAGGTAAATTCTTTGGAGGTGGCTAAAAAAAGGAAGGTCAGACTATTGAAAGCGGTGATAGAATTGGCTTTGGTGGAAATCGATGGTGGTCTAGTGGTTGCACTTGATTGCGCACTATAGTTCTTTTTTTTTTTTTTTCTCTACATTTCCTTCAATGTTTGTTCCTCCTTTTTGTAGTTTGCAAATGATATATTATATAAGGATGATGAAGATAAGATTTCAATGCAAACCGAGCATCCTATCCCTACAATTTGAAATTTGATTTTATGAAGCATTGAATTTCAAAACTTTAATCTATCAATCTTATCACTTGATTTATCCTTTTTTTTTTTCATTTTCAAAATAATAATAAAAGCAAAAATAAATAAAACAATAAAAGCAAATGGGCTTGCTTTTGGTCTAGAATATAACCCGAGCTTAAAACTATGATAAATCCAAACCCTATTGGATTAGATCCAAAACCCAATTTAAATTAATTTGAGATTTGAAAATAACCCCAAATAAGGGGTTTACAATGAGTAAAACGCATCGAGGTTGAGAAGGCGCCTAATATTTACAAAATTTTTAATGAATTCACAAACGCCCAATGAGTCGTTGGGTGGTCAATCTAACGATTTCTTTGCTTGACATGCCTAAGGTAATACAGTGTATCCGTTAAGGCCACAATCCAAGCCTCTGAATTGCCTTCTCATTGCTGTGTTTACCCAATCACAATTCAAAACCAACAACAGCATCTTACCCCATGGCCTTTAGTTGTTGGGGTGGGCATAAATTTATGGTAATATGAAAGAAACTTCAACAGTCCAGAGGGGAATTCGTTCTTCATACATAGATATAGAGCCTTTACCTGTCTGAAGCCAATCATGTCAAACTACTTGGATGCCTTCAAAATTTAAATCCTCAGATTCAATGTTTAGCCTGCCAATGGTTGCCATCATTAATATGTTGGTAGAGGGGATAGGTAGAACACAATGAAATTTAAGATCAACAACTAAATTTTCATTTAAGTTACTCAAAAAGATCTACATCAGTGACGATTGTCCTGCCCTACACTTATATTGACGATCCCACACGGAAATGTCATAGCTTCATATAACTTAAATGAGATTTTTGCATGCTATGACTTGGGACCTTTGACATAGGATAACATACACATCTTACAAATATTAGCTATATATAAAAAATCTAAACTCTGCATCTTGTAGATTGTTTCTTTTTCCTTTGTCGACAACAGATGCTAAAATTTGAGATTATCCTAACTGTCATAAATTCACAACAAATTTCCTAAAAATATGGCTGTCTATTTAATATACCCAGTTGCATTACATAAGAACTTACATTTCTACAGTGTAAAAGCCAAAACACTATCCCAAAGGATTGGCAGATTGAGAGGTGTTAGAACGATTAAGACATTTTTTCCTGTATCTCCATGCTACTTGAATACGAGTGGCAGCAAGGCTTCTCCAATAGGGAGATTCATACCTGCCATAAGGACAATTTCATCAGTATGAATAGAGAAATACATAATCAATTAAGAGTCCAACATCAATCCTAGCTCTTATTGCCAAAATGTGCCTTTAAATGACCTAAAGGGCAGAATTGATACACTGTAACTTCTATTGGAAACTGGGGGAATGCATGTTTTTACTGAGGTAATGATTGATGAACTCCATATTCTTCACCAGAAATTCAAGAAATGAAGGCAGCGGATACTGAATTGGTAATAAAATATTAACTTCTATAAATGTATGCAATGCTGCTACCACCAAATTCAACTCAACTAGAAAGATGATATATATATCATGAAAAGTTCAAACAAAACTCCATTAAATGATCAAGTGTTATTTACTTTCCCAAATTTTGAAATGCCTGCTGCAGTAGGTAGTAAAGACGGTGACAATTATTATTTTACTAGTATAATCACCAGCCCAGCTACTAACACAATTGAGAACCAGGAAAACTGAGGCTTTAAATTACAGAAGTTTGCAGGAATGTAAAAACATTCCATCTGATCATATTTGAGAGGGCAGAATTTGGTACCCCAGTTTTCTATGTAAAAAGCAAGAATCTGACATGCTAGAAGCTATGGAGGGCTTCTAGTTTCTCAGAGAGAATTTCATAGAGAATAAGAATTTAGAGGCCAAGGAATGAAGTATTGACCTCCTAAGAGAATGTTAAAAACCGCACAAGAATCTCTAGTTTGTGAGTATTCTCTACTAATATTTAAATAATCAGAACAATTGCAGTCATTTTTCTTTTTGGAATATGCTGTACAGCCTAACAGCAAATAAAGTAAAAGGATGCCAAAGAATAATATCAGTGTGTTAATTTGGGTTTACACCATGTAAAGTTTCATTTCCAAGAATAGAATTCCCAACTCAACAGTCACAACAATCACTCTAACAGTCCTAAGTTAAAGCCGTGCAAATCATGATTTTTTATTTGAAAAGGAGAAAATTCTAAGTTTCATATCATAAAACTGCCAAAACTAGATCAGTAGTTTTCAATTCTTTATTCACCAATAAATGTCAAAGTTTTGTATTTAGCTCTGTACATAAAATTTTGAATGTACTTAGTAGTCCTATATAAGGTTTAGGGCAATTGAGACTCCAAAATTAGTTGCTTTACCCAAGGAAAATAACCTAAAAGTTAACAACAGCATGCACACGCTTATCTGAGCAAAAAAGAAAAATACAGAAAGAAAGAAGGAAAGAGTATGCACACACTAGTTTACCAAACTATTGACATGAAAATAACCTGATGGCTCCTTGAACACGAGGATTGCGCAAGAACCTAGAGAACAAACTGGTAACTTCTTCTAGGTCTGCAGCCCGCAGGGAAAATGCTTCAACATTTGTCAGGCATCTAACATTTCGGTTACTAAGCAATCTCTGTGCAGGAATCCTGATTTTCTTCCCATCTGCCACAAAAACCATGTAGATAAAATATCTTTGTCTTGCAGATCAGGAATTCTACAGGCTTAAATACTGCTATTGTGAAGTCTGGCATGATTAGCAATTTGAAAATATTTAAGCATCAAGAAAATGCACCGAATTAAACGTTTGTTTAAAGTTAGAAATTATGATAATACCTCTGTTTACTGAAGAATGCTCAAGACACCACGTGAGTAGTTCTTCACCACAAACATCCCCTTCAGATAAGGGATCTTTGATTCCATTTTCTCCGACACTTTCCATTTTCCCTCGCACTATAAAAACCACCCTTTCAATCAGATTACCAGGAGACAAAACATTGCTTCCTTTAATATAGGTCTTTTGTCGTAATCTCTCACAGATGGCATCTAAAATAGGATCCTCCAAGATAGCAAAAAAGCGAACCTGCAGAATGAACCATATTTTGAATCTCTGAAAGAGCATCTCAATGTTTATAATATCATCAATCAACATAATCCCAGTAATGTTATGCTGCTGACCATCATTTGCATTTTGCAGGTAGAAGTTCTCAGTAGAACCATGGAAAATGATATTTCTAACACAAGATTTATAGAAGTCATCACCATATTCAATGTTTTTAAGAAGGATGAAAAAAAAACTAGCTGTTTCCATTGGCCCATGGAGTTGTATACTTCCATAAATTAAAGCTATTGGAGCTAACTCATTGAGTTTTCTGGGTTTATCATGCCAGGCTTTAGGTCAGCCACAACATTTTCACAAAGATGTGAACCAAATAACATTTAGGTCCTCACCAGATAATAAAAATAAAAATAAAAATAAAAAGGGAAGCCAACATACAGGCTGTTGCTTACAAGAGAATCAAGATGCAGTTAGCAAACTTATTTTGAAACGCTTTTCTTATTCACCCTAAGACCACAGAATCAGTGTTTTCACAACAATATCTACTACCAAGTGGCCTAGAGCAAGAAAATTTGTACCATTCCCATGGAAGTCAATATTCAAATATACTCGCAATGTTGCATGAAATAGACATCAACATTTGCATTGCCACACAACCTTGTGCATTGCCTTTGGAAGTACAATAGTAAACATACTAATCCCTCAAAACAAATACATGTGAAGAAATGCTGATTAAAGTTCAGACATTAGCTAGTGCTAGTTTTGAAAGATAATGGCTGAACCTAGAGACTAGAAAATACAGCTCTTCATTATACATTACTGAAGATGCACAATGCCCGTAGAAGAAAGAGTTATATTCTGAAATTTGGTGTTTTTATCACAACAAACCTAGCACCAAAACCATACAAGTAAATAATCTGTTAAAACTGCTATTATGTATATCAAATACAGTTAATTCCAGCAATAAAATTTAAAAGGACTATTCCAATCATTTGCAAGAAAATTTTTTTTTTCTTATTGGTACTTTGGGGAAAGGATATGAGGTAACCATAATTATGGTGAGACTAAAGTTTTATGAGACCAAGGGCAACTGGAACCATGAGATTTTGCAGTGTAGAAGTTTTCGGAGGACAGTAGAGATGCTAATTGTTCCCAAAATCCACACTTGCTTATGGAAATATAGAAAATTTCAGGGTGAAAGTATATTATCCAATACAAGTTAGACTTTATATTTTCCCTTAGAGATTAGTAAAAGCTAAAAACTACTACAAACACTGAATTTTTTAGGTAAAATTGATGAAAAACCTATCACATAAATGCATAAAGCAGAGCCTAACTAAGAAGGAAATATGCTGAGTTAAGTAGCCATCAGCCAAGTTTCAGTTTCTGAAAAAGAAAATTAAGAAAAAAAAATGTAAAACATGGCACCAGCAGCGATATAATATATTTTTCTAGCATACCACCTTCTGAAGTAAGCATTCATCTCTTAACACAACAGGACTAACTATTACAAAGTTATTATCATCTTTACCAAAAGATCAAAATACATAAAAAAATGAAAAATCAGCTACATAAAGTATTTTGATGTGCATGTTTGGACAAATAACCAAATTAGAAACGGTTTGGAAGATCTCTTGATGAAAGGAGATGATATATATCATTGTAGCATAAGAGCCAAATTTTAACTTATATCTTTTAGTAATAATAAGAAAAAAACAATTACATGCAACCATTAATAATGCAAAAGAATGTATTTACTAGTCTAACGCACAGCGAAAACACAGATTCTTTAATCTATTAGCTATCATCAAAATTAACCATACATCTTTAATATTCACATGTATATACAAGCACTTATCATTCATGTGTCCAGTGAAAAGAGAGATTTTGGCTTTCTGCAAATTAATGTTTTCTGCTTTAGTAAGTGAGCTAGCTGATTTTCAAACAAGGACAAGCAGGAGATGTTTCAAAGAAGTCCATGTAAGATATTTTGCAGTATGGAGAAGGTAAAGAGTTTAATTGTGTTTATTAAACCTTCAGTACACAGAAAAGATTATTATTCATTTTACTTGGAGATTCTGAAGCTCACTTTCTTAACAAACTTGAAGAGATGACGCCTTATATCTCTCTGAAGGTCTTCAGGTAAGTTCTCAAAAAGCATTTCCTCATTTACCCCTCTTGTGGCAGCCCAATTATATCGTTCAGCCTCTCGTACTTTCCTACACAACAATTTAGATGGTTAATTACAAACATCACATGCTTAACCATAATGCAAAATGTGGGCTTTGGTTAGTCATCTAAAAGGCAGCAGCCTCCAAGGGACCTAAGTTCAAAGTGCCAATAGAAAACCATA
The DNA here is from genome assembly GCF_002303985.1 of Durio zibethinus. The sequence goes on along the minus strand of NW_019167838.1, from coordinate 15,409,979 downwards.
ATGCAATGAGACAGGTATCGTGACAAATATATGCTTTTCAAGCAGTGGTGCAGAATAGTAAATCTATCACCATAATTTCACTTTTTTGACCCAAAGGAAGAAAAATCACACACACACACCACGATGACATTCACAAGTACAAGAAAGAGATAATAAGTGAGATAATGGTACTAAAGAATAATTCATAACCACTCCCAAAAGGGCCTAACCTTTCTGAGAGTTGAATAACTTAAATAACACACCTCTAACTGTGGAATTTTGCAACTTAGTCATCTCATTATCCATGACTTAGACTAAGTCCTAGCAGGAGAAAGTTTTGAATGATTAAATAAGTTAGTTGTAATCTTAGAATAATTGGATAAGTTGTCGTAATCTTAGATTAGGATTTAATCCTGTTAAGATAATAAGCTATAGCTTACCACCAGCACCTTTAGATAATACCCTGTATTAATTAATTTAAGCTTTTCATTCACCCAAATCATCTATTCTTTCATGGTATTAAAGCCAGGAGAAAATTCTGCTGGCGCACTCTAGAAGTTTAGTTTTTATTTCTGTCCAGTTCTATTTTGTATCACAAAACCCTTTCTTTTCATTACCAAACTTCTCCACCAGCCCTCCCAAAAATCCCACCATGAATAATTCTGTTGTTGTTGGAGATTTAAGATTGAATTAGTCAATATAGGAGATAATGTAGTAGTAGTAGTAGTAGTAGTAGTAGTAGTAGTAGTAGTTTCCATGTTTTTTAAGAGTTTATTGCTCTGTTTGTTATTCAGATTGATCCTTTTCTTATTGCAGAAAATTCCGGCTAGATTTAGGCTCCATTAGATGCATATAATGATTCTGTGATTCAATGAGAACTTCTAAGTAAGAAATAATTCTCTCAAAATTCTTGTTTCATGGTATCAGAAATACCGAACTGGTGACTGTTCTTCTGAAACAAAAAAAAAAAAAATTCTAAGTTACAATGGCTGGTGATAATCCAGTGACAGGAACCCTGGAGTCTTCAACTACCGGTGAACTGACACCCGTACGGGCGAAAACTGGATCCTCGACCTCCTCTTAAATTGACAATCTATCCCCGCAGATCACTCAACATTAACTGAACGGAATCAATTTTCATGAGTGATTCCAATCAGTTATGTTAGTAATTCGAGGTACAGGGAAGGTTGGTTACCTGACAGGAGCAATGCCGCAACCACAAGCGACAGCAGCAAATTATGAAGTTTGGGAGGCAAAAAACTCCAATGTCATGGCATGGCTTATTAATTCAATGGAGCCTAACTTTGGATGGATGTACCTCTTCTACAAGACAACAAAGGAGATTTGGGATGCCATGCAAAAAATTTACTCTGATCTTGAAAACACTTCCTAGTGTTTCGAGATCAGATCAAAGATATGCAATACTGTGCAAGGGAGTACTACAGTCACCAAATACTACAATTCTCTAATGAATTGTGGCAAGAGATGGATCTCTTTTATGAAGTGGGCTGGAGTTGTCCAACAAATGCTGAAAAATACAAAAAACTACTTGAGAAAGTGTGGGAAAACACTTATTTACAGTTAGTTGTAATCTTGTAATCTGTATATTTATATTTGTATCTCTAGAATTAAGTATTTGTATCCCTAAAATTAAGGACAAAAAAATCCCTCAATTATAGGATCAGTTTTTAAGAAGATTTAGTTTCCTAGTTTAACCCCTAGTTAGTTGTATATAAACCTAAGGTTCTTGTACAATTCTTAATAAGCAGTTTTTCAATATAAATTCAGTTTTTACTCTTAGTATTTCACACAGATTTATTTCTTAGTTTTTCCACATGGTATCAGAGCTTTAGGCTCTTCTTGGGAAGCAAAATTTTCAGCCTTCATTGCTAACTTCTATTTTAGGCCTTCATTGTCGAACTCTGTTTAAGCCTTCATTGTTGAACCCTGTTAAGGCCTTCATAACCATTCTATTTTTCTCTTCCCTAGCCTTCATTGCTAAGAGTCATTTCTAGTTATATCTTAAAACTTGTTTCAGTTCAAAAAACAAATATCACTACCACCCAATTTGAAGAAGTGTCAACTGAAAAAATCATCGGAGTACTACAGATGTCTCGAAAACAATAAGAGTTCGACAGAGAAGTGATTGAAAGGCTGAGAAACTTATTGAAAACCCTTGAAAAGCCTACTGTGGTATATTTCTTGGGTAAGGTCTCTAGTTCAAGTAAAGCTTCTGGTTCTCATGGATTAAATGTCTCGGTTAAGCCTATTACGAGTTCTTGGGTCATTGACTTAGGAGCCACAGACCATATGATACATTCCTCACAAAAGTTTAGTATATATACCCTGTGTCCTAGTAATAAGAAAATTGTTCACTTATTACAGTGGCAGGATTAGGAGATGTTCAAGTTAATCACTTGTTTGTTCTAGAAAATGTTCTTCATGTTCTTGAATTGTCTACTAATCTGATATCTATACAAAAACTTACCAGAGATATGAATTGCAAAGTGACCTTTTATCCTTCTTACTGTGAATTTTAGGATCGAAGTTCGGGGAAGAGGATCGGACTTGCTAAGGAAAAGGATGGACTGTACCATCTTAAGACATCAAATAACACAAGTAATATCAAGAATAGTTTATCTTTGTCATTTCTTTCTGAAAAATCTTTCAATAAAGACAAAATCTAGCTTTATCATTTCCGTCTTGGACATTCTTCTTTGAGAAACATGTTTCCTTCTTTGAGAAACATGTTTCCTTCTTTGTTCAAAGGATTAAATGTCGAAGATTTTCATTGTGATGTTTGTGAACTTGCAAAGCACAGGCGTGTGTCTTTTCTAATTAGTAACAAAAGAAGTTCTACTCCCTTTTACTTGATTCATAGTGACATTTGGGGTCCCTCTACAATTCCTAATATTTCTGGTACAAGATGGTTTGTTTCATTCATAAATGATTGTACTAGGGTCTCTTGGGTTTTTTAACTTAAATCCAAATCAGATGTGAATAGTGTGTTTTTAAGCTTCCAAACACGATCCAAAATCAAATTGGAGTGAGAATCAAGAGATTTTAGGTCTGATAATGCAAGAAACTATTTCAATTAAAGTCTATCCACCTATTTCCAAAAGGAGGGGATTATCCATGAGTCATCTTATGTTAATACTCCACAGCAGAATGGAGTGACAGAGAGGAAAAACAGCCATTTACTAGCCACAACCCGACCCTTCTTTTTTCAAGCAAATGTACCCAAATCTTACTAGAGGGAAGCTGTTCTCATTGCCACACACATTATAAATAGGTTACCTTCAGAGGTTTTGGGATTTAAAACTCTTATAGAACTACTCTCATAATTCTATCCCAACCTTAATACCACAAACAACCTCACACCTAAGATACTTGGTTGTACATCATTTGTTCATGTTTACAATCATAATAGGGGAAAGTTGGATCCAAGAGCAATTAAATGTATCTTTGTGGGATATTCATCAACTCAGAAAGGGTATAAGTGCTATCATCCTCCTACCAAAAAATTCTGTGTCTGTAGATGTCACTTTTGAAGAAAGTAAATCATTTTTTCCTACACCTTATCTTCAAGGTGAGACTTCATTTATAAAAGATAAGGATAAAGACTTCTTTTTGCTTGATTTCTTCGTCAACATTTTCACCCATTAATTCTTTTGAGTTGAAACCTGTTTCTACTGAGCCCAAGTCAAACATTGAATTTGAGTCTGAACTCATTCCAAATATAGAAAATGCGACAAAGGATAATATTGTTCTTGATTCTATGAAGGAATTACAGGTGTACTCAAGAAGGAAAGTTCCAGATCCTGAATCAGTGCCAGTCTAAGAACTTGATCCTAACTCTGGAAATGAGGTAACTACAATTTCTGACTCTGTTTCTCAAAATGAGCATGAATCTCCTAAAACCATAACTAGTGATTATGATCTGCCTATTGCCATTAGGAAAGGAACCAGAGAATGTACCAAGCACCCACTATACCCAATCTTTAATTTTATGTCATGTGAAAAATTCTCACCATCCCACAAAAATTTTCTTAGGAGCCTAAACACTATTTCTGTTCCAACTACATTATTCGAGGCATTATCTAGTGAGAAATGGAGGCAAGCTATGAAAATAGAAATGGAGGCCTTAGAGAAAAATAAGACATAGGAACTGGTAGAGTTGCCTAAAGAAAAAAATCGAATGGGGTGTAAATGGGTTTTCACTGTAAAATACAAGGCGGATGGTACTGTTGAAAGGTATAAAGTCAGGGTAGTGGCTAAAGGCTACACTCAAACCTATGGAGTGTATTATTAGGAAACCTTTGCTCCTGTTGCCAAGATGAATATAGTTAAGATTTTGTTATCATTAGCTGCAAATTACAATTGACAGCTTCAACAATTTGATGTAAAGAATGTTTTTTTACATGATGATTTGGAAGAAGAAATATATATGAAGGTTCCACCGGGATTTGGGGGTCATCTAGAAGCAAACAAAGTATGCAAGCTGAAAAAGGCTTTATATGGCCTTAAACAGTCTCCTAGGGCTTGGTTCGGGAGATTTGCCAAAGTGATGTTAGCAATGGGATATAAACAGAGTCAAGGAGATCACACATTGTTTATCAAGCACTCTGATTTAGGGAGAGTCACAATTTTATTAGTGTATGTTGATGATATAATTGTAATTAGAGATGATGAAAAAGAGAGAGAATCTCTAAAATAGTGTTTGGCTAGAGAATTTGAGATAAAAAAGCTAAGGAGATTGAAGTACTTCCTAGGAATTGAAGTAGCTCAGTCACGGCATAGTATTTTCATCTCACAACAAAAACATATGATGGATCTTTTGAAGGAAACTGGGATGCTCGTATGTAAACCTGCAAATACTCCTATAGATCCTAATCATAAAATTGGATAAGCTAATGAAGATGCTGCTATAGATAGAGAGATGTACCAAAGATTAGTTGGAAGACTCATTTATCTTTCACATACTAGACCTGATATAGCATATGCTGTGAGTGTGGTAAGTCAATTTATGCATAGTCCTAAAAATGTGCACCTACAGGCTGTCTATCGTATATTGCACTATTTGAAGGCCTATCCTGGGAGAGGTATCTTATTCAAAAGAAATTCGAGGCTAGTTTTATAAGCATATACAGATGTTGATTATGCAGGTTCAGTAACTGATAGAAGATCCACCTCAGGCTACTGCACTTTTTTAGGTGGTAATCTTGTGACTTAGAGGAGTAAAAAACAGAATGCAGTGGCAAGATCAAGTGCTGAAACAGAGTTCATAGCAATGGATCAAGGAATTTGTGAACTACTATGGTTAAAGATTATCCTAGAAGACTTGAAAATCAAGTGGGATGGACCAATGAGACTCTACTGTGATAACAAGTTTACAATAAGCATTACACACAATCCTGTGCAACATGACAGAACAAAACACATTGAAGTAGAGCGGCATTTCATAAAGGAGAAACTAGGCAGTGGGTTGATTTATACACCTTATGTATCAACTAATGGTTAATTTGCAGATGTGTTGACTAAAGATCTTAGCAGTGCAATATTTCAAGAAATTATTTCCAAGTTGGGAATGGAAAACACCTATTCACCAGCTTAAGGGGTAGTGTGAGAAAACACTTATTTACAGCTAGTTGTAATCTTGTAATCTGTATATTTATATTTGTATCTCTAGGATTAAGTATTTGTATCCCTAAAATTAAGGACAAAAAAATCTCTCAATTATAGGATCAATTTTTAGGAAGATTTAGTTTCCTAGTTTGACCCCTGGTTAGTTGTATATAAACCTAAGGTTCTTGTATAATTCTTAATAAACAGTTTTTCAATATACATTTAGTTTTTACTCTTAGTTTTTCACACAGATTTATTTCTTAGTTTTTCCACAGAAAGAACAAATGTTCAATTTCTTGCAAGGTCTCAATTCAGATTTGGATGAAGTTCATGGGAGATTACTCAGGATGAAGCCACTTCCTATGCTTAGGGAATCGTTTGCAAAGGTAAGAAAAGAAGAGACTAAAAAATATGTCATGTTGCATTAGCTCAATTTAGAATCAAGTTCAACTAACAGACAGAGCATAGCACTTGTGGTAAACAGACAAAATGGTGCCGTGGTTCACAACCTAAAGAAAAATGGTGGTGTGACCACTATCACAAAGCAAATCACACACGAGAAAATTGTTGGGATCTCAGTGGAAGACTTGCAAACTGAAAAACCAAAAATTAGCTAGGGCAACATTGTGCAACACAAGTGGCAGAAACCGATTCAGCCAAGCCAAGTGGGCTCAAACTTACAGCTAAGCAAGTGAAAATGCTTCGACAGCTACTGCTTCAACTAAATTCCTCAACTGAATTTGAGTCTCAAAGCTCTCAAAAACCTACTACTACATTAACCCAAAAAAGTAATATGAGCCATTCTCTTTTATCAAGAGCCCTGGGTGAAAAATGCTGGATAATTAATATGGGTGCTTCAGACCATATGACGTGTGGGAAAACACTTATTTACAGCTGGTTGTAATCTTGTAATATGTATATTTATATTTGTATCTCTAGAATTAAGAATTTGTATCCCTAAAATTAGGATAGACAATCTCTCAATTATAGGATTAGGTTTTTAGAAAGATTTAGTTTCCTAGTTTAACCCCTAGTTAGTTGTATATAAACCTAAGATTCTTGTATAATTCTTAATAAGCAGTTTTTCAATACACATTCAGTTTTCACATTGATTTATTTCTTAGTTTTTCCACATGGTATCAGAGCTTTAGGCTCTTCTTGGGAAGCAAAATTTTTAGCCTTCATTGCCGAATCCTGTTTAGGCCTTCATTGCCGAACCTTTTCAAAGAAAGATATCACTACCACCCAATTTGAGAAAATGTCAACTGAAAAAATCACTGGAGTACTACAGATATCTCAGAAACAAAGAGAGTTCGACAAGGAAGAGATTGAAAAACTGAAAAACTTATTGAAAATCCTTGAAATGTCTACTGTGGTATGTTCTTTGGGTAAAGTTTCTAGTTCAGGTAAAGCTTCCGGTTCTCATTGATTAAATGTCTCGGCTAAGCTTATTACGAGTTATTGGTTCATTGACTCAGGAGCCACAGACCATACGACACATTCCTCACAAAAATTTAGTACATATAACCTGTGTCCTAGTAATAAGAAATTTGTTGTTGCAGATGGTTCACTTACTACAATGGCAGGATTAGGAGATGTTCAAGTTAATCCCTCGTTTGTTCTAAAAAATGTTCTTCATGTTCCTGGATTGTCTACTAATCTGATATCTATACAAAAACTTACCAGAGATATGAAATGCAAAGTAACTTTTTATCCCTCTTATTGTGAATTTGAGGACCAGAGTTCGGAGAATATGATTGGACTTGCTAAGGAGAAAGATGGACTATACTATCTTGATACATCAAATAACACAAGTAATATCAAGAATAGTTTACCTTTGTCATTTCTTTCTAAAAAATCTTCCAATAAAGACAAAATCTGGCTTTATCATTTTTGTCTTGGACATCCTTCGTTTGGAACTTTGAGAAACATGTTTCCTTCTTTGTTCAAAGGATTAAATGTCGAAGATTTTCATTGTGATATTTGCAAACTTGCAAAGCATAGACGTGTGTCTTTTCCAATCAGTAACAAAAAAAGTTCTACTCCCTTTTACTTGATTCATAGTGACATTTGGGGTCCCTCTACAATTTCTAATATTTCTGGTGCGAGATGGTTTGTTTCATTCATAGATGATTATATCAGGGTCTCTTGGATTTTTTTACTTAAATCTAAATCAGATGTGAATAGTGTGTTTTTAAGCTTCCAAAACATGATCCAAAATCAATTTCGAGTGAGAATCAAGAGATTTAGGTCTGATAATGCAAGAGACTACTTCGACCAGAGTCTATCCACCTATTTTCAAAAAGAGAGGATTATCCATGAGTCATCTTGTGTTAATACTCTACAGCAAAATGGAGTGGCAGAGAGGAAAAACAACCATGTACTAGCCACAACCTGAGCCTTTCTTTTTCAAGTAAATGTACCTAAATCTTACTGGGGGGAAGTTGTTCTCACTACCACACACATTATAAATAGGTTACCTTCAAGAGTTTTGGGATTTAAAACTCCTATGGAACTACTCTCACAATTTTATCCCAAGCTCAATACCACAAACAATCTCACACCTAGGATGTTTGGTTATATATCATTTGTTCATGTTCACAGTCAGAACAGGGGAAAGTTGGATCCAAAAGCGATTAAGTGTATTTTTGTGGGGTATTCTTCAACTCAAAAAGGATATAAGTGCTATCATCCTCCTACCAAAAAATTTTTTGTCTACAGATGTCACTTTTGAAGAAAATAAACCATTTTTTACTCAACCTTATTTTCAGAGGGAGACTTCATTCATGGAAGATAAAGATAAAGACTTCTTTTTGCTTGATTTGCTCCCTTCTTCAACATCTACACCCATTAATTCTTCTGAGTCGAAACCTGTTTCTGATGAGCCCAAGTCAAACACTGAATTTGAGTCTGAACCCATTCCAAATACGGAAGATGTGACAAAGGATAATATTGTTCTTGATTCTATGAAGGAATTATAGGTGTACTTAAGAAGAAAAGTTCCAAATCCTGAACCAGTGCCAGTCTAAGAACTTGATTCTAACTCTGGAAATGAGGTAACTACAGTTTTTGACTCTATTTCTCAAAATGAGCATGAATCTCCTAAAACTATAACTAGTAATTATGATTTGCCTATTGCCATTAGGAAAGGAACCAGAGAATGTACCAAGCATCCACTATACCCAATTTCTAATTTTGTGTCATTTGAAAAATTCTCACTATCCCACAAAAATTTTCTTGTGAGCCTAAACACTATTTATGTTCCTACTACATTATCCGAGGCATTATCCAGTGAGAAATTGAGGCAAGCCATGAAAATAAAAATGGAGCCTTAGAGAAAAATTAGACATGGGAACTGGTAGAGTTGCCTAAAGGAAAAAATCCAGTGGGGTGTAAATGGGTTTTCACTGCAAAATACAAGGCAGATGGTACTGTTGAAAGGTATAAAGCCAGGTTAGTGGCTAAGGGCTACACTCAAACCTATAGAGTGGATTATCAGGAAACCTTTGCTCCAGTTGCCAAGATGAATACAGTTAGGATTTTGTTATCATTGGCTGCAAATTACAATTGGCAGCTTCAACAATTTGATGTAAAGAATGCTTTTCTACATGGTGATTTGGAAGAAGAAATATATATGAAGGTTCCACCGGGATTTGGAGGTCATCTAAAAGCAAACAAAGTATGCAGGCTGAAAAAAGCTTTATATGGCCTTAAATAGTCTCCTAGAGCTTGGTTCAGGAGATTTTCCAAAGTGATGCTAGCAATGGGATATAAACAGAGTCAAGGAGATCACACATTGTTTATCAAGCACTCTGATTCAGGGAGAGTTACAGTTCTATTAGTGTATGTTGATGATATAATTGTAACTGGAGATGATGAAAAAAAGAGAGAATTTCTAAAACAGTGTTTGGCTAGAGAATTTGAGAAAAAAGAGCTAGGGAGATTGAAGTACTTCCTAGGAATTGAAGTAGCTCACTCACCACATGGTATTTTCATCTCACAATAGAAATATGTGATGGATCTTCTGAAAGAAACTGGGAAGCTTGCATGTAAACCTGCAAATACCTCTATAGATCCTAATCATAAAATTGAAGAAGCTAATGAAGATGCTGCTGTAAATAGAAAGATGTACCAACGATTTACTTGGAAGACTCATTTATCTCTCACATACTAGACCTGATATAGCATATGCTGTGAGTGTGGTAAGTCAATTTATGCATAGTCCTAAAGAAGTGCACCTACAGGCTGTCTACCGTATATTGCACTATTTGAAGGCAAATCTTGGGAGAGATATCTTATTCAAAAGAAATTCGGGGTTAGTTCTAGAAGCATATACAAATGCTGATTATGCAGGTTCAATAACTGATAGAAGATCCACCTCAGGCTACTGCACTTTCTTAGGTGGTAATCTTGTGACTTGGAGGAGTAAAAAACAAAATGTGGTGGCAAGATCAAGTGCTGAAGCAGAGTTCAGAGCAATGGCTTAAGGAATTTGTGAACTACTATGGTTAAAGATTATCCTAGAAGACTTGAAGATCAAGTGGGATGGACCAATGAGACTCTATTGTGATAACAAGTCTGCAATAAGCATTGCACACAATCCTGTGCAACATGACAGAACAAAACACATTGAAGTAGACCGACATTTCATAAAGGAAAAACTAGACAGTGGGTTGATTTGTACACTTTATGTATCAACCAAGGGTCAACTTGCAAATGTGTTGACTAAAGGTCTCAATAGTGCAACATTTCAAGAAATTATTTTCAAGCTGGGAATGGAAAACACCTATTCACCAGCTTGAGGGGGAGTGTGGGAAAACACTTATTTACAGCTGGTTGTAATATTGTAATCTGTATATTTATATTTGTATCTCTAGAATTAAATATTTGTATCCCTAAAATTAGGATAGACAATCTCTCAATTATAGGATTAGTTTTTTAGAAAGATTTAGTTTCCTAGTTTAACCCCTAGTTAGTTGTATATAAACCTAAGATTCTTGTATAATTCTTAATAAGCAGTTTTTCAATATACATTCAATTTTCACACTAATTTATTTCTTAGTTTTTCCACAGGTGTTGTATGATGTGTTTGATGCATATGAAGAGATTGATCAGGCTATTAATATATGGGTAGAGGATGGAAAGAAATACCTTGTAGTAGGGAGGGGGATGGTTTGTGTTTGAAATCTGCTGTTAAAGGTTGTTTTTCATATGCCCAAATTTAACTTACAATTTATTATCTGTTAGTAAGTTGACAAAGGATATGAACTGTATTATAATTATTTTTTCCATATAATTGTGAATTTCAGGATCAGTCTTCGGGGAGGATGATTAGCAGTGCTGAGGAGAAAAAAGGCCTTTACTATCTCAAAATAACTGGTACTTTCTCTAGAGTTCAGTTACCAAATAGTTTGTCTCTTTCCGTCTCGTCTAGTTCAGATTTAATGTTATGGCATAGGCATCTAGGACATCCTAGTTTTCCTTATTTGAAAGCTTTGTATCCACATTTGTTTACCAATTAAAATATTTCCTTTGATTGTGAGTTATGCGTTCTTGCCAAACAATCTTGCAATTGTTATCTTTCTCATTTGTACAAACCCTCAAAACCGTTTCATCTTATACACAACGACATTTAAGGCCCGGCAAGAGTTGTAACCTTAACAAGAACCCGATGGTTCATTACATTTAAAGACGATCACACAAGGGTTTGTTGGATCTACCTAATGAAAGAAAAATCTGAAGCCTACTCATTGGTTAAACAATTCCATAAATAGGTTCAGAATGTCTTTCAAACCTCAATCCAAATTGTTCGCACAAATAATTAGGGGATGGGGGAATATTTTTCAAAAGAACTTACCCAATATTTGTGTGACAATAGCATCCATCATCAAAGTTCTTATGTTTATACTCCTCAACAAAATGGAGTAGCCGAAAGAAAAAATCGTCATTTGTTAAAAGTTGCTCTTTCTATCATGATCACAAACTCACTTCGGACTAGGGAGAAGCTATTCTCACATCATCATACTTGATCAATTGCCTACCTTCCAAATTCTTATATTTTGGACTCCAATTAGCGTTCTCTTGGACCATTTCCCCAACACAAAAATTCTCAACTCCTTAACACCATAAATGTTAGGTTGTACTAAAAAAATCTTTAGAATAAAACTATTTTATTCTTCTATATTTTTCTTATTACAATGCTAGAATTGCATGAAAATATATAGGCTAAAGACTGAATATTCTCAGCCTTAAAACCCAAGATTTTCATGCATTAAAAAAAGCTAATCGAATGAGTAATTTGGCCTCTATACATAATGGGAAATATCTAATGGATTTGATATAATTACCCAAATCACTCCTTATTCTAAAAATAAGAGACTTAAATAAAATAGACAAAGTCAAGTAATCAAGTAATAATGAAGATTAGATTTCCACACTTCCCCTCAAGCTAGGTAGTAAATGTCACTCATGCCTAGCTTGGACTTTAGATTCTCGAAGTTGTTTCAAGAGAGAGCTTTAGTAAGCATGTCTGCAATTTCTTCCACAAAGATCGCTAATATATTCCACATAGTCTCCAACAAGAATAATGTCATCCACGCAGACAATAAGAATGGCTATTTTTTTAAGGTGAATATTTGACAAATATGGTGTGATCGATCTAGCATTCTGAAAAACCATACTTCTTTACCACTTTTGTTAGTGTATCAAACCATGCACGTGGGGATTGTTTAAGATAATATAAGGACTTTTGAACTTTACATACATTTATTCCTAAGCTTGAGGGGGAGTGTCATAGATTTGAGATTAAATTAGTCAATATTTCTAAAGCAAATTTTAGGTTGATCTGGGTTTGCTTCAATGGTTATTGGTCATTGCTTCAATGGTGGCTGACGTTAGGTTGTGAGTTTGTTAGGTTTGTGAAGGTTTTAGATTGTTTTCCTAGGGATCTCAGCAAGGGAAGATAGAAGAGATGAGCTGCAGAAATTGTCTTCTAAGCTAAAAAACTAAAAGACATTTTTCCCAAAAATGACATTATTTGACTTCGAGTTAAAAATGATTTTCTATTGACTTGATTTTTTTTCCTATCCAAACATAGGAAAATTAGAAAATCAACTTCTGGAAATCATTCTCTGTTAAAACAAATGGAGTCAAAGTATCATACACTCTCCAAGCATAACTAGGAGTCCAACCCTAGTTCAGACAATCCTGAATTACTTCCAAGTAACACAGTTAGTGAAACTAGCATTGATATTATTACTAATAATGGCCTTGATGTTCCGATTGCTTTAAGGCAAGGTGTAAGATCATGAACTCAGGATTCCATCTACAATTTTGTGTCCAATGAAAGGTTATCTTGAAGTTACCTTGCCTTTGCCATTAACCTCTCCAATATAGAAATTCCAAATATTATTCATAAAGCTCTCAAAAAGCCCGAATGGAGAACAATTGGAGAAGAACTTAATGCACTTGAGAAGAACGATACTTGGGAACTCTAAGAATTACCTAATGGCAAACAATCTGTAGGATGCAAATGGATCTTCATTGTCAAATACAAATCAAATGGAAGTATAGATTAGTATAAAGCAGGGCTACAAAAGGGTTCACTCAGGCCTATGGGTTTTATTACTAGGAGTCTTTCCCCCTACAGCTAAACTGAATACCATTTGTGTTTTGTTTTTTGTAGCAGCCAATTTAGATTGGCCTTTTCAACAACTAGACATAAAAAATGCCTTCCTCAATGGAGACTTGGAAGATCAAATCTGCATGGAAATTCCCTAGGGTTTGAGACAAGTAATGTCAACAAAGTTTGCAAGATTTGGAAATCTTTATATGGGCTCAAGCAATCACCCAAAGCTTGGTATGACAATTTTACCAAAGCTATTAAGAAGCACAAGTACTTCCAAAGACAATCATATCATACTTGGTTTACCAAACATTTTCTCCTAAAGGGAGAGTTGCTATTCTCATTGTACACATTTATGACATCCTCTTAATAGGAGATTATGAAGAGATGAATATTTTAAAGAAAATCCTTGCCAAGGAGTTTAAAATCAAGGACCTAGGATCTTTTAAATATTTCCCATGCATGGAAGTTGCTCGCTCAAAAAAGGGCATTTTAGTTTCCCAATGTAAGTACACTCTAGACTTGCTTAAGGAAACAAAGATGCTAGGATGTAAGGTAGCAGACACTCCTATGGATTCAACTAGTAAAGTGGGAATGAAGGAAGTTAATTCAGTAACTTGTAGGGAAACTCATATATCTTTCCCATACAAGACCAAACATTGGCTTCTTTGTGCGTGTCATGAATAATCTGAAAAAAAAACTTTTGAAGCTGTGTATAGAACTCTTAGGTATTTGAAAATGACTTCGGAGAAAGGCTTGTACTTTCAGAAAGGAAGTAGCAAGTATATTGAAATCTTCTCAGATGTTGATTTGATTGGCTCTTTAGCAAACTGAATCCACTACTAGCTATTTTACTTATGTTTAAGGGAACTTAGTGGCATGGCGAAACAAGAAGAAGCACTCAAGCAAAATTCAGGGCACTAGCACATAGCATATGTGAAGGAATGTGGTTGAGAAGACTTATTGAAGAATTAAAAATCCCAACCAAAAAGCCTATGAAGATGTTTTGTGATGATTTAGTTGCTATAACTATTGCAAACAATCTAGTCCATCGCAACAAGATTAAAAATGTGGAGATGAACCATCACTTCATTAAAGAGAAGATTGGAAAAGGATAATTAATATGATTTATACTACAATAGTACTTCAAACTACAAACATTCTTACAAAGGCTCTTCCAAGAACAAATTTTGAAGTCTTGATCACCAAGCTAGGGATGATAGAAATCTATGCCCCTGGTTTGAGGGGGAGTGTGGAATCCCGTGACTTGGTCATCTCATTATCTATGACTAGACTAAGTCTTCATTACATAAAGCTTTGAATATTTAGATAAGTTAGTCGTAATCTTAGAATAGTTAGATAAGTTAGTTGCGTGGGAAAACACTTAGTTATAGCTGATTGTAATCTTGTAAACTGTATATTTATATTTATATCTCTAGAATTAAATATTTGTATCCATAGAATTAAAGACAAAAAATTAGGATAGATAATCCCTTAATTATAGGATCAATTTTAGGAAGATTTAGTTTTCTAGTTTACCCTCTAGTTAGTTTTATATAAACTTAAGGTGCTTGTATAATTCTTAAAAGCAATTTGTCAATATACATTAAGTTTTACTCTTAGTTTTTCACACATTTTTATTTTTTAGTTTTTCCATATGGTATCAAAGCTTTATGGTCTTCTTGGGAAGCAAAATTTTCAGCCTTCATTGTTTACTTCTATTTTAGGCTTTCATTGCCGAATGTTGTTAAGGCCTTCATAGCCATTTTATTTTTCCCTTTTTTAGCCTTCATTGCTAAGACTCATTTCTAGTTATATCTTAATTGTTAAAACTTGTTTCAGTTCCAAAAAAAATAACAAAATTTGCTACCACTTTCATCCAATTTAAGGAAGTGCCAACTGGTAAAACCATTGGAGTACTACAGATGTCTTGGGAACAATGAAAGTTGAATAGAGAAAAATTTGAGAAACTGAGAAGCCTATTGAAAACACTTGAAAAGCCTACTAGAGTATGTTCCTCGGGTAAGGTCTCTAGTTCAACTAAAGTCTTTGATTCTCATAGATTAAATGTCTCAATTAAGCCTATCATGAATTCTTGGGTCATTACCCCATGAGCCACAATCCATATGATACATTCTTTACAAAAATTTAGTATATACACCTTATGTCCTAGTAATAAAAAAATTATTATTGCAGATAGTTCACTTATTATAGTGGCAAAATTAGGAGATGTTCAAATTAATTTGTTCTTAAAAATATTTTTCATGTTCCTTGATTGTCTATTAATCTGATATCTATATAAAAACTTACTAGATACATGACTTGCAAAGTGACCTTTTATCCCTTATATTGTGAATTTCATGACCAACGTTTGGGAAAGAGGATTGGACTTGTTAAGGAAAATGATGGACTATACTATTTTGAGAAATCAAACAACACAAGTAACATCAAGAATAATTTAACTTTGTCATTTCTTTCAAAAAAATCTCCCAATATAGACAAAAATTTGGCTTTATCATTTTCGTTTTGGACATCCTTCTTTCGGAACTTTGAAAAAGATGTTTCCTTCTTTATTCAAAGGATTAAATGTTGAAAATTTTCATTGTGATGTTTGTGAATTTGCAAAGCATAGACGTGTCTTTTCCAATTAGTTACAAAAGAAATTCTACTCTTTTTTACTTGGTTCATAGTGACATATGGGGTACCTTTACAATTCCAAATATTTTTGGTGCAAAGTGGTTTGTTTATTTTATAGATGATTGTACCAGGCTCTCTTGGATATTTTTACTTAAATCAAAATCAGTTTTTATGCTTCCAAAATATGATCCAAAATTAATATAGAGTGAAAATCAAAAGATTTAGGTTTGATAATGCAAGAGAATATTTCAATTAAAATCTATCTACTTATTCCAAAAAAAGGGAATTATCTATGAGTAATCTTGTGTTACTACTCCACAACAGAATGGAGTGGCAAAAAGAAAAAATAGCGATTTACTAGCCACAACCCGAGCCTTACTTTTTCACACAAATGTACCCAAATCCTACTGAGAGGAAACTGTTCTCACTACCACACACATTATAAATAAAGTTACATTCAAGGGTTTTGAGATTTAAAACTCTCATGGAACTACTGTCACAATTCTATCCCAACTGTAATACCGCAAACAACCTCAGACCTAGGGATATTTGGTTGTGCATCATTTGTTCATATTCACAGCAATATAGAGAAAAGTTGGATCCCAGAGCAGTTAGGTGTATTCTTGTGGGGTATTCATTAATTCAGAAAAGATATAAGTGCTATCATCCACCTACCAAAAAATTGTGTTTGCAGATGTCACTTTTAAAGAAAGTAAACCATTGTTTACTCAACCTTATCTACAGAGGAAGACTTCATTCATGAAAAATAAGGATAAAGACTTCTTTTTGCTTGACTTGTCATCTTCCTCAACATTTTCACACATTAATTATTCTGAATCTAAACCTGTTTCTTCTAAGTACAAATCAAACACTAAATCTGAGTCTGAACCCATTCCAAACACAAAAGTTGTGACAAAGGATAATATTGTTCTTGATTCTATGAAAGAATTACAAATTTACTCAAGAAGGAAAGTTCCAACTCCTAAACCGGTGCAAGTCCAAGAATGCAATCCTAATTATGGAAATGAGGTAAGTACAATCTCTAACTCTATTTCCCAAAATGAGCATAAATCTCCTAAAACTAAAACTAATGATTATGATTTGCCTATTGCCAATTAGGAAAGGAACCAGAGAATGTACTAAGCATCCACTATACCCAATCTCTAATTTTGTGTTATTTGAAAAATTCTCACCATCCCACAAAAGTTTCCTTGTGAGCCTAAACACTTTCTATTCCAACTACATTATCTGAGGCATTATCCAATAAGAAATGGAGGTAAGCCATGAAAATAGAAATTAAGGCCTTAGAGAAAAATAAGACCTAGGAACTGCTAGAGTTACCTAAAAGAAAAAATCCAATTGGGTGTAAATGGGTTTTCAACGTAAAATACAAAGCTAATGGTACCGTTGAAAGGTATAAAGCTAGGTTGGTGACTAAGGGCTACACCCAAACTTATGGAGTAGATTATCAAGAAACTTTTGCTCTAATTGCCAAGATGAATATAGTTAGGATTTTGTTATCCTTGGCTACAAATTTCAATTGGCAACTTCAACAATTTGATGTAAAAAATACTTTTCTACATGGTGATTTGGAAAAGGAAATATATACGAAGGTTCGACCGGGATTTAGAGGTCATCTCGAAGGCAAACAAAATATGCAAGCTAAAAAAGGCTTTATATGGTCTTAAACAATAAACCTAGCAATTTGTATCACCATGTCGTATGACATATTGTATTTGTATCGTATTTTACATAAAAATCGCATGTCACAGTTCGTGTCGACACGAAAACATAAAATACAATTTTTTAGTTTTAGTAAACCTATTTATGGTTTTTCTAAAATTTTAAACCGTGTTATCTTTGTGTCCTTTATTCATATCGTTTTCGTATCGTGTCACTGTGTTGTGTTTCAAATTGCCAGGTCTATTAAATAGTCTCCTAGGGCTTGGTTTAGAAGATTTGCCAAAGTGATGCTAGCAATGGGATATGAGCGAAGTCAAGGAGATCACACATTATTTATCAAGCACTTGGATTTAGGAAGAGTCACAGTTCTATAAGTGTATGTTGATGATATAATTGTGACCGAAAATGATGAAAAAGATAGAAAATTTTTAAAACAATGTTTGGCTAGAGAATTTGAGATAAAAGCGCTACGGAGATTGAAGTACTTCTTAGGAATTGAAGTAGCTCACTCACCGCATGGTATTTTCATCCCACAATAGAAATATGTGATGAATCTTTTAAAAGAAACTAGGAAGCTCACCTATAAACTTGCAAATACCTCTAATGAAGATGTTGCTGTAGATAGAGAAATGTGCCAGAGATTAGTTGGAAGATTCATTTATCTCTCACATAGTAGACTTGACATAGCATATACTTTAAGTGTGATAAGTCAATTTATGCATAATCCTAAAGAAGTGCAATTACAGGTTGTCTACCATGTATTACACTATTTAAAGGCCAATCCCGGGAGAGGTATCTTGTTTAAAAAAAATTCGGGGCTGGTTCTAGACGCATATAAAGATGCAGATTATGCAGGTTCAGTAACTGAAAAAAGATCCACCTCAGGTTATTGCACTTTCCTTGGTGGTAATCTTGTGACTTGGACAAATAAAAAACGGAATGTGACAAGATCAAGTGCTGAAGCAAAGTTTAGAGCAATGGCTCAAGGAATTTGTGAACTACTATGATTATTCTAGAAGACTTGAAAATCAAGTGAGATGGACCAATGAGACTCTATTGTGATAACAAGTCCGCAATAAGCATTGCATATAATCCTGTGCAACATGACAGAACAAAACATATTAAAGTAAACCAACACTTCATAAAGGAGAAACTAGACAGTAAGTTGATCTATACACCATATGTATCAACCAAGGGTCAACTTGCAGATGTGTTAACTAAAGGTCTAAGTAGTGCAACATTTTAAGAAATTATTTCCAAGCTGGGAATGAAAAACACTTATTCACCAACTTGAGGGGGGGTGTGGGAAAATAATTAGTTATATAGCTGGTTGCAATTTTCTAATCTGTATATTTATATTTGTATCCCTAGAATTAAATATTTGTATCCCTAGAATTAAGAACAAAAAATTAAAATAGATAATCTCTTAATTATAAGATCAGTTTTAGAAAGATTTAGTTTCCTAGTTTACCCACTAGTTAGTTGTATATAAACCTAAGATGCTTGTATAATTCTTAAGAGTAGTTTTTCAATATGCATTTAGTTTTGCTCTTAGTTTTTCACACAGTTTTATTTTTTAGTTTTTCCACAAGTTGTAATATTATATTAGGATTTAATCCTATTAAGATGATAAGCTAGCTGTAATCTTAGATTAGAATTTAATCATGTTAAGATGATGAGCTACATCTTATCACCAACACTTTCATACAAATATCATGTACTTAACAAAATTAATTCAACCTTTTCATCCATTCAAATCATATTTCTTTCACTAACTTATTTCTTTTCTATGTGGGACTCCACTTACAAGCACAAATCAATGTAGATCTATTTATTGTTTTTGGTATGTGTGATTTTAGGCACCAAAATGAGAGGTATACACAATAAATGTACCTTTGTGATTTAACAATATATAAACAAATTCTTCAAAAAAATCTTCTTTTCGTGTACTCTTGCAAATGATTAATGATCAAGAATTTGAAAATTTGGTATTAGATAAAATATACACTATTCTAAAGCAAAATCAAAAACCAAGAAAGAATATCAAGAAATATTTTTTACGAAAGACAATTGTAACAAGACATAGTATGGTTGCAAAAAAGCAAGAAAAAAGAGACTCAAACTTGGACTCATACCTTCTTAGCTCTGCTGGCAAGCGTCGATGACTCATCCACTGCTCCACATCACGACGCCTTAGTGACATTTCTAATCTCCTAGAAAAATAATAAAATTTATCAAACAAAGCCAAATGATAATTCGAAGTAATAAAAAATCTAATTAAAACTTGTAAGTTCATATGGTAAGGGTGAGATAAAAGGAGTTTTAATAAACATATAGGATATTGTCTGCAAGGGGACACCCCAACTGTTAAAACTCGAGACTCAAATTTGGAGGTCTAGGGTTCGTATCATGGGATGGGAAGGATTAGGTTTACGGGATGGAAAAAGGCTAGCCTTATCTTTCATTTGTAATATTCTCCAACTAATTTGATTTTGCTTGTTGTCCTTAGTTTAATTAGTACCATTTTAGTTTCTTGAGTTTATAGCATTTGGTTTGGGTGTGTTTTTAGATGTTCTAGAATTTGGCTACAATTAGCTACATTACATTGAGTTGAAAAGCGTTTGATCAAGTTTCTCCTAGAATCTTCTTTGAAAGAGACTTAGAATATTTTCTTTGACTTTAAATACTAACACTTAATAAGAACATTTGGATTGCAAGCTAGCTTTAGTTTTCAACCATTGTGTTTAGCCATTGGCCATGAGTCATTTGGTAGCCTATTTTGATTCTTTGCTCATGACTATATGTACAAAGTTTTGAGTTCCTTTAACATTCATTATCAAGCCGAGGAGAGACGATTGAGAATCCAATGAGCCCTTAAATTTTATAGCAACTAATTCTTTCCTACTACTATAATTTTGTATTACTGAGTAGGTATTCTCTAGGATTTTTGACAAAGCAACCTATTGGATTACTTGATCCTTAAGAATGCTTAAGGATGAAAAATTTTCTTTTGCTATTGCTTCATCATTAAGTAAAAATGGAGTCTACCTAGCAATTAAGCTGTAACCTACTAAGGACTAATCTCCTTAGGACTCCTATTTAAAGTCGTGTCATCTTTCTTTAGTAATTAGTTGTGAGAATATTTTTTCAGTCATTATTATGTAGTCTGATGAGATGCCAACCAATTGTCTTGTGACTCTTCAAAATTTTCTAATTGCATTCATAGTCAAGTGTGGTCAAATGCCATAATAATTATGTTGTGACTCCACGAAAATTCCTAGTTGTTCTCAAAGTGTATCTATTGTCATTGCTCTCAATTTGAATCATTACTTTGCTGCATCACAATGCTTTAAAACCTAATCGACCAATTGGTTAGAATAGAAATTGTTTAGACCTCTAGTCTAATCAACTCCTTGAGAGTGGACAAGGTCAATACCATGAAATTTGTATAAAATTGGATTGGTCCCATCCGGTTGAATCAGGTAACAAAATAAATACAACTCTTGAAAATTGAAGTTTTAACCATACCAACCTCCATATCATCAATCCTACTAATAGATCTTTAGTTTCTTTGCTAGATATCTTGATCTTAATATAACAAAGGTGTGGAAAACTGATTCTTAACCAGATTTGATTAGGTGTCATTCATTTCGTATTTTGATTGTTTCCTAAATAAAAGGTATTTGGTTCAATGATTAAATTCATACTTGGTAGTTTCCATTTATTGTTAGAGGATTTTTAGGTGATTTGTTATTATCTTTAGGAAATCATGAGATTTGCCAGATTTGATGTTTTAGCTATATATACTCTTGTACTCTAGAAAGTTTCTTAAGAATTCATAAATAAAATTCTAATTAATTTCTTCATGGTATCAAAGCATTCATCCTGAACCATCAAAACCTATATATATTTTTTTCTTTCTATATTTCTATCTACGCCATAGCCAGTAGCTTAGGTGTGTTCGAGCCACTTATTTTGCCTATCACTGGTCACAAACTCAATGGACAAAACTTCATCCAATGCTCTCAATCAATGATACTATTTGTCTGTGGAAAAGGTAAGGAAGATTATCTCATGGGAATGGTTGTTTCACCCAACTAGAATGACTTGAAGTATCGAACCCAGAAGTTGCAAAATAGCATGGTCATGTCGTGGTTGATCAATTCTACGACCAACGAGATTGGTGAGGATTTCATGTACTACAAAACTACCAAGGAGATTTGGGATGCTACGAAAGCAACCTACTCCAACGTAGACAACACGTTTGCAATATTCAAGATCAAAAGCACTCCACATGACCTGTGGCAAGGAGATTCCTCTATCATGGAATATTTTAATTCCCTAACTCGTTATTGGCAACAATTAGATATTTTTGAAGAAATAGCACTAAAGTGCCCTTATGATAGCCAACAATATAGGAAAATAATAGAGAAGGACTAAGTTTATAAGTTTTTACTCGGTCTAAACAAGAGCCTTGTTATGTTTGTCACAGAATTCTTAGCATCAAGCCATTACCTAGCATCCAAGAAGTTTTTTCTGAGGTCCGCCAAGAAGAGAGTAGAAAGAAAGTGATGTTAGGGACCTCATGCAATCCACAAGAGACAGAAAATTCAGCCCCTACTGTACGACGAACAAAATCCTACCAAGTTGGTGAAATACAACAAAAGAAATGTAACAAACCTTGGTGTGACCATTGTCAAAAGGAAGGACACACATAGGAAAATTGTTGGCAAATCCATGAGAAACCTACTGATTGCAAATCACGATATACTCGAAATCGAGAAAGTCATGGAAATTCTACCACCACTAAGATAACTCCAACAACCGGTTCAATCATTATTTCAAAGGACATAACACTTGACTCAGTTCTTCATGTCCCTAATTTAGATTGCAACCTTTTGTCTATTAGTAAAATTACGAGAGATCTTAATTGTGTTACTAAATTTCTTTCTAACATGTGTGAATTTCAGGGCTTGGATTCGGGGGAGAAGAGTAGCAATGCTAGGATGTGTGCTGGACTCTATCTCCTTAGAGATGAAAAATCTAAGAGACAATCATCGAATATTGCTTCTTTGGTTTCATCTTCCAATAAAAGCAAAGAAAATACAATCATGTTATGGCATTATCGTTTAGAACATCCAAATTTCTTATACCTCAATAAATTATTCCCTGATTTATTCAATTAAGGTTTCAAGTCTTATCAATGTGAAATTTGTCAATTTTCCAAACACATTCGCAATTTATATACAAGTCAACCATACAAATCAACTCATCCATTTTCTATGATCCATAGTGATGTTTGGGGACCCTCGAGGGTTAACAACATTACAGGCTCTAAATGATTTGTTACCTTCATTGATGATCACGCTAGAGTTACATGGTTATTCCTCATGAAAGACAAGTTAAACATTAGTTCAATATTTCAAAATTTCAACAAGATGGTGCAAACTCAATTTCAAGCAAAAATTCAGGTGTTCATAACAAAAAATGGGCGAGAATACTATCACTCAGTTCTTAGATCTTACTTGTTAGATCAAAGAATTATTCATTAAAGCTCATGTACTGAAACTCCTCAACAAAACGAAGTTGCAGAGCAAAAGAACAGACACCTATTGGAAGTTGCAAAATCTATTATGCTAGCCTCTCATGTCCCGAAACATTTCTGGGGAGAGGCAATCTTGACAACAGCATTTATTATCAATAGGATGCCTTCTCAAGTACCAAAATTTCAAACCTTTTGTCAAACACTTCTCAAAACCTACCCTCATGTCCAAATCATTTCTTCCATACCAATCAAAGTGTTTGGATGTACTACCTTTGTTCATATACGCCAATAACAACACAGTAAACTAGACCCTAGATCACTCAAGTGTATATTTCTTTGCTATTCACCTAACCAAAAAGGCTACAGATGTTATTCACCAACTATTAGAAAGTTTTACACTTCTGTGGATGTCACCTTCTTTAAGAATCAACCATTCTATCCCAAAACCGATATTGAGGGGAAGAGTTCTAAGGCATATCAACTTTGGGAGATTGAGCAATCATCTGATCCTTCCTCTACTTCTCTACCAATTCAAGTTCCCATTTCAAATAATCCTTCTTCTTCTTCCAAGTCAACTAGTCATCTTGAGTCTCCAAAATCTCTTGAAACCGTGCAAGAGACAAAAGTTAAGGAAATGATTGTATACTCAAGGACACCGAAATCTCAAAAGAGATAGGGACCAATACATCTTCAACACAGAACCAAGATTCTGAACCAAATCCAAGGAAATTCACACAGGTCACACAATTACTGAACCTATCTTTGATGACTTTCCTAGTGATCTTGATCAGCCCATTGTTATAAAAAAAGGTGCGAGATCATGTATTCAACACCCTATTAGTAACTTTGTTTCCTATGAAGGGTTGTTTCCTACTTACCAAGCACTGGTTACATCATGAATTGATGTTCATATACCGAATACCATCTAAGAAGCGCTCAAACAACCAAAGTGGAAGGTTGCGGTAATGGAAGAAATGCAAGCACTAGAAAAGAATGGCACATGGAAAATTACTAATTTTCCTAGAGGAAAGAGCCCAATGGGATGTAAGTGGATTTTAACTATCAAACACAATATAGACAGAAGTGTGAATAGATACAAAGCTTGTCTTATGGCTAAAGGGTTCACTCAATCTTATGGGATTGATTATGAGGAGACGTGTGCTCCTATAGCAAAATTAAATTTTGTCCATGTATTACTATCACTTGCTGCAAACCTAGATCAGCCTCTTCTCCAACTCGATATCAAAAATGTATTTCTGAATGGGGATCTAATAAAAGAGGTCTACATGAAGATTCCTCTAGGGTTTGACAACCAGGACAACATCGGCAAAGGTGTAAGCTTCAAAAATCCTTATATAGCCTCAAACAATCCCCTCGCGCCTGGTTTGATCGTTTGACTAAGACTGTTAAAAAGAATGGATTCTTACAATGCCAATCCGACCATACTATGTTTGTCAAACATTCATCAAATAGCAAGATTGCTATTATGATTGTTTATGTTGACGATATTGTCCTCCTAAGAGATTATGAAAAGGAAATAGTTGGATTGAAAACTCTAATAAAACTAAAGAGTTTGAAATAAAGGACTTGGGACAGCTTCGATATTTTCTTGGCATGGAAGTAGCTCAACCAAGAAATGGTATTTCTATTTCACAACGAAAATATGTACTTGATCTTCTCAAAGAGACAGGGATGCTCAGGTGTAAACCAATGGATACTCCGATGGACCCAAATGTCAATATGGAAACCAAAGATGGAAGTCCTCTTGTAGACTAAAACAGATACCAAAAACTTGTGGGAAAATTAATTTATTTGGTGCACACTAGACCTGACATTGGCTTCTCTGTAAGTATGGTGAGCAGATTTATGAACAATCCTACAAAGACACACATGGAAGCAATATATCGGATCCTTAAATACTTGAAAAAAAATCCAAGAAAAGGGTTGCAATTTAGAAAAAAACACCAAATAGAGATGTGGAGACTTTCTCAAATGTAGATTGGGCCGGTTCTGTGACAAATCGAAGGTCAACTACAGGGTATTGTACATATGTATGGGGCAACTTGGTCACTTGGAGGAGCAACAAACAAGCAGTGGTAGCTCGAAGTAGTGCTAAAGCTGAATTTAGGACTATGTCTCACGGGATTTGTGAAGGAATTTGGCTTGAGAGAATGCTACAGGAACTGAAGAAGTCAGCTGGGCATTCAATAAAACTGTTTTGTGATAATAAAGTAGCTATTAACATTGCCAAGAACCCTGTTCATTATGATCGAACAAAACATGTAGATATTGATCGCCACTTCATCAAAGAGAAGATTAAAGAAGGCACAGTCAAACTGGTTTACACTCCAACAGAACATCAAACAATCGACATCCTCACCAAGGCTCTTTATCGTGGCAATTTCGAGAATTTGAGGTCCAAGTTAGGTATGATTAATATCTACCACCCAACTTGAAGGGGGAGTGTGGAAAACCGATTCCTAACCAGATTTGATTAGGTGTCATTCATTTAGTATTTTGGTTGTTTCCTAAATAAAAGAGATTTGGTTCATTGATCAAACTCCTATTTGGTAGTTTCCACTTATTGTTACATGATTTTTAGGTGATTTGTTATTATCTCTAGGATATCATGGGATTTGCCATACTTGATGTTTTAGCTATATATATACTCTTGCACTCTAGAAAATTTCTTAAGAATTCATAAATAAAATTCTCATGAATTTCTTCAATCAAAGTATTCTTTCATTCAAATTCTAGTTTCCTTTAAAGCTTTCATACACTCTTTTCAGTTTTGCAATATTGTTTACAAGTTCTTATAGTTTCAGCAATTATTCTTTTCCATCATATTCTTTTCGGTTTTCAATCAAGCAATCCTACTTCTTTTATTTAAGTTTTGATCCATGCAATCTTGTTTTATGTTTCTACAACTTGTAGCCTTTCTTAATCTTATTGTTTCCAAATTTCAATTCTTATTTTCTTCAGATCTAGTTTCAGCCACAATCCTACTACTTACCAAGTGACGGTTAAGTAAGATCTAGGCCTATACAATCTCTATTTCAAGTTTCCTATCATTCTTTTTGCAATTCAACCTAAGTTTCTATTTGTTTAGATACAAGAGCTTAGATTATCAACTTTGGTACTTGAATCCACCTAACAAATTACAATTTATAATCCTTGTGGGAGACAATACTCTGATACTTATCACTTTATTACTTGAATCAATCTATGCACTTACAAACATTGCAAAAATAGGCAGTCAAAATACATGGAATACAAAACATGCATATAGTTATCGCTATTGGTATAGTTCCGTTGGGCTCAAAATTTGGTTTTTCTCCCCTAAATAGGATACAACTTCTCTTAGTCCTTAAAACTTAGACACCATACATTTGCATCAATAAGCACAATTATCTACCACTTTCTTTTCTTTTTTAAAATGTCCTTGTTATGGTGTTTGCTCAGAATGCATTGAAAAGTATGACTTGGTGTAATCAAACTCCATGAATGGCCACTAGCATCTTCACCTCGAGGGTTTTTCCATTTTAAAATCACAAAGGGTAAGCCACCTACCATCAAATGTGACCCCTGTTTTATAATTTTTATATTCTATGTATACCTAAACAAGTTCCTTATTCAAAGTAGTTCACCTAACAAGTTATAGTATATTTAAAATTTTATAGAATGCAAGTTTATGGAGAAGTAAAAGCTAGTGAAGAGAAAGAGCGAAAGAAGATAGAGATAAAAGAGAGAAAGTAAAAAACTCGGGGTGAAATCTTTTTCATCGATTACAATTTTTTGTGCTAATTGGCAGCATTGATGACAATAAGCTATTGAAGAATTACACTTACAAAAGAACAAGCATCTTAGTAATAACATGGTCTGATGGGTGAAAAAACGTAAAATTTGATCGATTAATGAGTTGTTTTGAAAGGTCAAGCCTATGCCTAATGTGCATCTATCATCAATATGGTAGATTGCTTATGCAAGTCCTAATAAAAGAAACTAATAAGCACCTTGTTTACACTAACTATCAATAAAAAAAAAATGAAAAGCAATGAATAATGCAACATTTATTCGATAAATATTGGGCATGGACAAGATTGAGGAGGGGACAAGGATAACATTTACAACAAGTTTTAACACATTCCAGAAAACAAGAATGTTAAGATGAAGACTTATATAAACTCCTTGTTGCAGAATTGAAGATCGTTGATTTCGTCATTAAATATTAGGATGTCTCAACATCATGTTCTTACATTGCTTATTGTAGTATTAAAAGCCTATCCGAGTAGTTAGATGAATGATTAGCAAAAAGTTAGAAACAAACAAAAAACAAAAGAGGGCATGTAGATGTTGCAGACAATAAGGATGTCAAGATAAGTCAAGACTAAAAAATAACAAGAATATGAGAAACTGTTGTCTTTATTGATGTTCAATAAGTTTAGGACCTTGCTTAGCAAGAATAAATTTTTTATTTGGTGAATAAAGCTATTTTTCCAGTTTGTCTCTCTTCTTCTGCTTGAAGTATTGAGGGTATGTTCTCTCTTTCTCAGATTTTGAGGTAAGGTCTTTGTTTCCACGTTCCCTTAATTGTTTTCATGGTTTCCACTTTTGGAGTCCTTTTAAGAGTAGGATTTGTGGAACTTTAACAAGCCAATACCTTTTATTGCTTACTACAAAGCAACTTAATGAGAATTTTAGCAACAATTCTGCTTTCTTTGGCAACGTAAAATTCAATTGGAAGAACTTTTTGCAATGCCATACCTCCGTCCAAGTGCCTGGAGAAAGTTCTGCATATTTCCAATCAGAAGAGCAAAAAGCAAGAGGCCCAGTCCAACAATGGCCATGGTAAAAAGAACTTCCCAAATAAAATAGCTTGGAGTTTGATTTCCAGCCAGAGTACTGATTTGCTTGATAACATTAAATTTACAAAAAAAAAAAAAGGGTCAATGCAAGGTATTGTTAATTGATTGAACCGTTCACATTATTTAACCAAATATACAAGGTATACAATTCAAATATATCAATGAAGAAAGACAAAATTCCATACATGACAGACAGATGAATTATCTATTTCACTGCCTTCAGTCGATTACTTTAAGGGAAGATGGTATATTTAATAGCATTAAGCACAGAAGATGGGTGAAGTGGGAACTGTGTATGATGATCAATAAAAAACGAAATGAGTTGATGACAAAGCTGCTTTATATTTAAAAAGTAACAAGAATCTTTAGGGCAGGGTAAAAAAAGATAAAAATGGATGCAAAAGATAGAATTGTTTAGCAGATAAGATGGAATGCAAGAAATGAATAGACAACATGTGCTCTTTACAATAGAGAATTTTGACAAATCATTTGAACATGATAATTACTTTTATGAATGCAGGGAAACATAGGCAGAATATCGTAGCTTCAAAATTTACTTAGCAATTTGTTAGTATAACATTGGCCAACAACTGTTTTTCGAGAGCATTCCATTGAGGTTAAACTCACCATCCAATTGACCAATGGTTTTCCAGCAAGACCAATGATACATTTTAATGATGTATAATATTTCAAGGAGGAACTTTAGCCTGGAAACATTTTACACTTTTTTTGACAACAAAAGATCGATTGGTGAACTCTACAAGCACTCACACAAGGAGACATACAAAAGAGATCCTCACAAAGTGTTGGCTTAATATGACAAAGGCGACCTAAAGAAAAGAGAGTGCTGAATGAGTAGAACAACCACTATGATAAAAAATGAGAGTTTAGACCAACTTTCTAGTGCTGCACCTATTATAATTTAATATGCAAAAACATGTGGGGATATATGTCCTAATGACCCATCAAATTAATCCTTGGAAATGGCCTTTCATTTATTCTCTAAATCATCACTAGGTTATGCCGCAAGTTTTCTAGGGCTTCACTTTATTGTTGCTTTTATTACTTGATTTTTGCTTCCTCAAACTTACACTATGTTTGAATAGATATTAATAAAGGAAAAGAAAGGAAATAAAGTTTTTTAAAAGAAAGGAAAGAGTACATGTACTTCTTGTTTAGATAGTTAAAATTAATAAACGAAAAGAAACGAAAAGAATTTTAACAACCATTGTTTGGATAAATAGTGAAAAAGAAAGGAAATAATTCATAACAATATTTTTTTTCAATTATAACCTTTTTTTTTATAAAGTAACATATAATATACAAATATATCTTTATACAACCTAACTTGTATAAACAAATCTTTTTGAACAAAATTGAACATGATTAATACAGTAAGATGTATTAGCTAATTATTGATTTACTTTTAATTTTGTGTTTTATTCAACCTTTTAATTTATTTTGACAATAATTTGGCTTGTTTTATTGTTAAGACTTGAAAAATCATAAAATATTTATAAATTATGATATTATATAAAATACTTTTAAAAGGAAATTATCTTTGTAAAAAGTGTCAGTTATATAATCAAATCTAATGTCATAATAAAAATATGGATATAATAGTTTTTTCATAAAAATAAAATTTTTTCAACTTTCCTTTTCTTAGCATTTCCTCCAAATTGAGGTATTAAAAAAGTGAGTATCACAAGGGAAACCACAGGTTATTGGATTTCCACCTCTTTTCTTTCCTTTAAATTAAAAGTTTATCCAATAAAAAAAAAAAAAGAATGGTTTTTCTGTTTCCATTACTTTCCTTTATTTTCCTTTCCTTTCCTTCCCCTCCCCTTAATCCAAACATAGTGTTAGATATAAAAAGCAAAAGCAAACAGTAAACTAAACAATATATATACATATATATATATATCATCTTTTATTATAAAAAAAAAATGAGCAAATGGATAAAACATAACATAATTCAAATCTCAATTATTTCGTACAAAAGTAAAATATTGTGTTTTTCTTTTAGAATATGTTAAAATGTTTAATTTTAAGTTCTTCAAAGATATTACTTACTTTTATATTTAAATCCACTCTTTGCTTTTTGCTTCTGAAAGCAAATCTATCTAAATAGAAAAGGCAAAATGCAACAACCAAACAACCTTATTATTTAATTAAACTCATTGCAGCTAAACTATGCCCAACATGTAAACGAAGTACAGTAGTACAACTTAATTAAATGGAAAAAATGATGACAGACTGAATGGATTACCTGGAATCCCCAAAACAATGAATATACATATCTGGTAACAATACTTCGTTCTGTTGTTAGATTGACTGTTGGTCCATATATTCCATAAGAAAATCCATCTTTTGTAAAACAGGCAGAAACATTTGCATTGTTCTTCCAACTTGGTGATTCAAAATGATTAGAAGTATGCCCATAGCCACAATCTATAAACTCCATACATTTTTTAATGTAAGACTTAGAGCAGGCATTTTGAAGACATTGATTAACCCTCTGGCAAAGAGAAAGTCAGAAGGGAGACAAATAAGAAATAAATGAATCACAATCATCTTTCATGCATTTATTAACAAAAGGGATTTCAATTTCTGTCAATTACTCAGTAAAATCAAGCAAGCAAACCTCAATGCACACTTTATAATATAACATCTAGATAATGCTGATGAATGTGCTACTCCAAGTTATTTAGTTTAATAATATAAATAAAAACTTTCCAAAAGTAAAAGAGGTATGCAGCTATTGTATTACCTTCCAGATATTTCAAATCTACAAGGACAAAAATTTTCTTGCAGGCTTCAGATACATGAGTGAAATAGATATACAAGTAGACACTCAAATGCTTAGCATATTGTGGAACTGGAAGTAACCATATTACAAATATGAGCACTAATGTAAACACATCAAAGAACATCTGGTTTATGTTAAACCACTTTCTTGTGGTAATTTGACACTCATGAATGCTTTACTTTAGATTAATTTAGTTGCAAGGGGGAGAGAACTGTTAAGAAATTTTTTCTTCAAGTTGAAAAAAATCATGAACAGTTGCATGCTATTATGCCAATCGCTGTCGATGTAAGTGAACACAAAAACGAAAGAGAGGTAATTATGATATTCTTAGATGCTAAAACTTTGAGTTTAAAGCTGAATACTTGCATTTGTTGGGACTCATTTGAATGTTCTTTTTCATACTTCCCAAGATGCCTTTCAAAGTGACTTTTAAGTTACCATTTTCAGCTATTCAGATTTCAGACTACTTGTTTACCTAACTTTCAGGAGAGTACAAGAATGACTTTTATTGTAACAAATTATGAGTTTATTGCATATAAGCTCATTTGGTGCATAGGACAGTATCGAATAAGGTATCTTCTTATTTCATGCGACATTTGTCCTTGTCCCCATTTTTTTTTATCAAAAAGATCTAAAAGTTAGTTAGACTAATTATTACATACAGTTTTAATCCTAGGGAGAGGGAGAGGAAGAGATAATCCTACTTTGCTAGGATTATGTAAGATAAGATAACATAACTTTGTTATGCTTCCACCAAAATAAGATAAAATAAAGATAATTTGCTAATCAATTTTGTCACATCTTTTCCTATCCATGATCCTATGAACAAAATGCAACCTATACAAACTAGATTGAGGGGGAGTGTTGAAGAGTATGCTATGAAACCAAGGAGAGTATTCCTTACCAACTAATAAGTGCATCATAATGCAACCATATCAGAAATTAACAAGAGCACTTCAAGAAAATTCCTAAAAGGATAAAAGAGATCATTAAACGTTTTTAAATGTTAAAATAACAGTTGCCCACCTGTAATCCAAAGAGGTACCAGCATGATCCAACAACATGGCCAGACAACATAAAAGTGAGAAGGTTTATGACAAAATTTTCCCATGCTGACTCAAATATAAAGCCTCTTGGAGACTGACCAGCAAGGAAAGGTAGAAACCTATACAATCTGGGAAGGTACTGAATAAGAATTGCTGTACATAAAATACTTTTTGCATAATTTGCTCCTTCTGATCCCAAATATTTTGGTAGGACAAATGATATCATGATCTGGAATTAAATAAAGGAAACAATTCATGACAACAGCAGATAAAATAAAACAGTATGAAGAATGCACAACAAGGTGAATGCTCAAATGGAGCAACAAGTGAATATAGTCATTTTATAATAAACTTTGCTAAACTAAAGATTTTAATTGTAGATGGCATGCAGTTTTTTGTTAATAAAGAGCCCAAGCAGAAAATGAACCAACAAACAAATATTTCTGCTACTGATGTTTAAACTCAAGATAAAAGAAAATTCCTTTAAGAAAAAATTTGCCAAGTATACCATTATAACTTGGTAAGTGAATTTGGCTGAACATGAACATGGGAAAAATTCATAAATATCTACAAAATAAAGTCAAGGTCAAAGATTTGTCAAGCAAAACAAAGACGTCTAAAACAAAGCCAATAAATACAATACAATTATCACAAGTGGAGTGCAAGAAAAATGAAGTTGCTGTACAGGAAAACCAGAATAACTTACTTGAGGAAATGGGAGTACCACAAACAAGTCAAGAAAAAAGTATCCGCTAAGGTAATTGACAGCAATTTTCTTTGGATGGTCAACTAACTCACCAGCACCAACTACTCTAGACTCAGGAGCTATATAAGCCAACCGGAACTGCAGGGGAAAAATCAAAATGAATATTGGTCAAAGTTGCAAAAAAAAAGAGATTTACCCAAAGGTTCTTATAATCAAATATATAGTTGCCTTTCAAAATTAATAAAATTTGTAGCTTCAATGAGACAATTTTAACCATGCACCATATGCATGGTTTGAGAAATAGGGTACTGTGATACCAAACTTACTTTTCATGCAAAGCTCTTATTTTTCTTACTTCTCTATGTTGGTGTTATGACACTAACAGGAGTATTTTTGGTATTTACTATAGTAAGAATTATCTTGGTAAAAACTTTGAGATGAGTGATATTGATTTGTTGCAATAATTTTCGAGTATAGAAGTGGATTCTTCCCAGTAGGGATAAGTTGTCTCAGACAAAATATTCTTAGAATCTTTTTCCAAAGTTGTTTGGATGATAACAAAACTATCAATAGTCCTCTTAAAATGAATGTCAACTTAACAGCTAGTGATATGAACATCTAAGTTGGGCAAATTTCAAATGTTTCAAATTTGAATCATCTCGAAGTAATGGATTGCCGGAAATATATGTGCATTATCTTGTAATAATTTGTAAATATTCGTGTCAACTAGAGCTGTAAGTGAGGCTTATTTATGGAAACATTAACATGCGTCTTAGGGTTGTATCATTTTATAGAAAGAATTTGTAAACCTAGAAATAGTAACTTTGGCTTCAATTTTATTAAATTCAATTTTATTTCTGCACAAAAGAAATTTAGTTTAGTTTGGTTCATTTAGTTTTTTTAGGCTAAAACGAGCTTGATGGGTAAGAAAAAGAAGCCTAAACAAGATAAAGAGAAAATCAAATCAAAACTTTTAGGCTCCATTTAGTATTTTCTTTTTTTTTTTTTTTTGCAAAAAAAAAAAATAGAAAGCAAAAGGCAAAAGGTTAAAAATGAATAGAATGCAGAAGGCAAACAGCAAAAGCAACAAGGAAATGAAGCCTTAAAGTGATTTTAAAATTTCTTTAAAATTGAATTATGCGTAACACACATTCCAGCTAGGTGTCACAGAACCATTTTACATAAGGCATTTTCACAGTTGTTATCCACTTATTTTTGCTCTGAATGAGTTCTTTTTTTAATCATATGGTATCAATAGGTTCTGATTGCCATTTTTCATCTCATCAGTTATCCTGTTTTTGCAACATTGTATAATCTAATATTATTTAAATGAGATGAAATGGTCCGTTTATCCATCCAATAATATTTAAACTGCAAGATTGAGAGATAGTGATGCCAAAAATGAAGATAACATGATTGAAGGAGGTGAAGAAGCTGTCTACCTGAAGGAGCATGTTAAGAATGTAAATACAATCAGTCATGCTCCTTAAGACTACAAACGCTTTAGTTGCAGGCCAATTAATGACCATGCACTTGTTGTCCTGCATCCAAATCAGAAGACCTTACAGCATAATACTTAAGAAGCAGCACCATTTGTAGAAATAGGAAAGTCAACTACACAAGTACAAAATGTAAACTACTATTTTTAAAAAAGGAGAAAAGATTGAAAATATAATTTGCCAATAAGTAATTAATTAGCTATGGATAGTAATATTTGAAATAATTTGGGAGAAAAAGAGAAAATAGTTGAGATTTAAATTAAAAGAATCCTGATTGTGATCAAGAGGAGGTAATGAAAGGTTAATTTCAAGAGAAGGCCCAATTTGTTTAAACTATTAGTTTAAATCTTCACATAAAATGCGCCCAATGTAAATAAGGAATTTTTTTTTTATGAAATTACATGTATTAGTAGAAATTACAATTATAATAAATAACTTAACAAGAAACAACTCAACAAATCAAACCAACAACCAACAAACCAATATGCTTTCCAATGTATAAAGCTTTATATAATATGCTTTCGAATATGATATAATATTTTATTAATAATATAAATATTCAATTGGCAAAATTAACCCAAACCCAAAAAACTTGCTCAAACTTATTTGATAAGAAAAAGTCAACAATCTAAACCCATAGACCTAAAACTACCCATAATTGAAATAACATGGACAAGAAATGACCCAAACTTAAATTGATTATAATTTTATATTTTAAATTATTACTATAACTAAATAATAAATATAACACAAAATATTAGTTTAACTAATATTTGATAACATTAAATTATCTTTAAAAATATTTTTTCTTCAATATTTTTATATAAACTTTGAATATTAGCCTTCTTAATCACAAGTAAAAAAGAGTTACAAACAAATTCTTTGTTATTATAATTAAATTCATTTTCTACTATTATACATCATTAGAAATGAACCCACACTATGCTATGGGTTCTTTTAAATTGAAATTTGCAAAATCTTTCAGTATTTTTTAAAGAAATGTTTTTTAATTGTGAATTTTAATACACATTAATCTCAATATAATTAAATTTGTTAGTTGGGACAATGCATTTGAAAAATAAATAATTATTATAAATAAGATTTTAAATCATCTCTCAATAAATTAACACATAACTTGTGTATTAAAGCATATTTCAATTAATTTTAATAAAAAACATATTAATGTTAACATTTCTATATTAAGTAACATTTTTTGCTTAAATATCATTAATATGATTACATTATTGATTACATTATTGATTACAATTTATAAATAAATCATAAATTTAATTGTTTATAAAGCAAATAAAATAATAAAATTTTTTAGTTCAATAATAATATTATTTGAGTATTTTAAACTTTATTTGAATGGTTTTAAAATATCTCTTAAAAAATATTATAACAAAAGCAAGAAAATAAATCCATGATATCAATTTGTGTATTGTGTTTCGCATAATGATAGAAAAATTTATATTTAGGAGTATTTAAATTTATAAAATTTATTATTATAATCCACAATAATGCTTTTTCTTCATAATTTTCCTAATTAGCTTTTTTTTTCTTTTTGCAATGATTTCTCGTGCATTTTTATTCTTTAATTTTTTTCCTTTTTTCCCTAATTTTGAATATTTATTACTATTATTTAAACTTATATTATTATAATTATAATAATTAAATTGATTTTAAAAAATAGGATTATTTTCTTTGTTTTATACAGGAAAAATAAAAAGAAAGCAAATGTCAAAATAGTAGGTTAAGTTTTTCCTTTTTGTTTGTTTGTAAATTTTTTCATGAAAGTATTTATTTAAAAAGTGAGAAGAAAATGAAAAAAAAATGTTCGTATTCTCCTTATATTTTCTTTCATTTTCATTTTTTTCTTTTTGAATATCCTTTTCTTTTATTTTCAAAAAATAGTAAAAAAATAAAAAAAAACAAAGGTCTTGTGGTATTGAAAAATGGCAACCAACTGAGCTGCCACGTTTTAATCAATAAACTCCCAAGCCCTCCATTAATATAAATAAAATATAAATAAATAAGTACATAAAAGTTTGTTTCTTTTTTTTTTTATTCTCACAAAATAATAAAATAAATAATTAGAATAGATAACAATAACTTTAAAAACAAAAAAGTAATTCATAATCTAAAAAAATAATTGACAAAATTCAATAAGTTAATTGTGTCAACTACTTTTAAACATTTTACTTTAATTCACCTTGAGTAGATATTAGATAGATATCAAAGATAATGAATTAAAATGCAATCAGAAGAGCACTAGATTAGAATCATTCTTCATGTCAATTAAAAAATTTATAACTCTTAAAAGTAGCGAAAGATAGAATTAAATATTATTTATATCCAAAATTTTTTATCTTTTTCATTTTTTGCTTTAGAATAAAGTTTCAATTTCAAGAAATTAATTAACACCACATTGAACTTTTGGAGTTAATGTTAATTTTGTAAGTCATAAGTTCTAACAATATCATGGTGAATCATTAGAATAATCAATGCAACAAAAATGAAAATTAAATATCAATCAATCCAAAATATTAATAATTTTTTTCCTTGAAAAAATTGTTAATTTTAATATAAAATAATTCTAAATCAGTAAATGAGTTTTAACTCACTTTTAATTTCTTTTTATATAATGTAATTATTTTTTTAAAATTTTATTTTTATGGCTTTAAGAATCAAAATTAGAGGTATTTTACAAGTTGACAAAAATGTGACTTTGAACAACTCAACTACAATTGATAAAAGCCTGATCTAAATAATCCATCCAAATCCAATTCAATTTGATTTTAAAAGTCAAAAATTTGAATCCAAAATAACCTAAATTCGAATTATCTGAACCCAAAGATTTTTACCTATACTTGCTAGAAATCTGAAGTTCACTGCCTCAAATGCCTTAACAACAGCCTACCAAATTACTTCCTCACATAGAGCTTTTGCAAAAAATGGATTTGTTTTCCTTTACTCGTGTTTTGAGATGAAGGGTATGCTAACAATAAAGAAAATATTTTCCACATCAATATTTTTTTCCCTTCAAATCAGTATGTTTTACATCTTTTCATTGCATAAGATCAGTGCCTCAAACTTGTCAACTTAAGTAATGCCCTCAAGTATATGAGATCATGGGCCATGCTACCCATCTCTTCTTCTAATAAAATATTTCACAACATTATTAGGCCCCATTTAGTATTGAATTGGGACCCCCACTTGTTTCTCGAGACCAAAAAACATGCCAAACACATCCATTTTTGCCTCGAAGTACAATTTCTAACAGACCTCAACCAAAACCAGAAAGCGAAGCAAGTATTTGCTACATTTTAACTTGAAAGTTGCATTTGAGGATTGAAAAGATTAATAGACCCCCAGGTAATTTGAGCGCTAACTCCTTTCTAGATATTTTATTTCACCACAAGACTTCACTTACTATCTTACCAAACAATCAATTGTTGGCAAAGAAAAAAGAAAAGCACTTTCACACCACAATCTTAGATATGCAAATTCTTGAGCCAAATTTCAAACTACACTATAATGTATCTCTAATACCATGCCTTAGTCCAATAAAATTTTCTATTTCAATAGTTAAAGGCATGTGAAAGACATCCCCTATTGGGAAAAGCTACCCCTTTGCATGAAAATTAAGTAACTCATTAGTAGCATTCATTAGCCCTCACAGTTTCTCTCTCTAATTTCTTTATCTAGGAACTATTTTTATCTTGAATTGTTATTGCCTTAATTTGTACCACCCACAATCTCTCTTCATGTACGATTAGCGATATTTGTACTTCATTCAACTCACATGACCTACACTTAGCACAATAATTAAGCTCCCAAAGCAAAACTCATTCACCAATTAAAAAGTTTAAAAGGAATTCTTATGGACAAATATAGCTGATAAAATAAATAACAACAACAAACTAAGCCTTATATCCCATAACTCTAGAATTGGTTGTATGAAACGCCAAAAAAAAGAACCATGTTAGGTCATAGTTTTAAGTTTTCTTGCGCTACTCATTTCTATCAAAAACAACATTTTCATCTACTTCATTAACCCTCATATCATTTCTTATTATTTGCATCCACATCTTTCGTGGTCTACCTTTAGAAGTTTTAGTTTCTCCTAAATTCAAGAGCTCATTTCTCCTAAAGGGTGCATAGATACACCTACATTTCACATGTCTAAACCATCTCAAATAGTCCTCTCATCTTTTCCTAAATTTGGCCTCCCCTAATTTTCCTCAAATTTCATCATTGCTAATTTTGTCTCGTTTAGTTTAACCACACATCCATCTAAGCATCACTATCTTAGCTACACCCATTTTCTTATGTTGTTTCTTAACTACCCGACACTCAGTCTCATATAACAATGCAAGTTGTTATCTTGGCATAAACCCAAATTGGTTTTCGAAAATAGTGACCTCACATCGCAACCTACATTCAGTTACTTTCTCCAAAAGTTTCATAGTATGACTCATATCTTTATTCATCAACAATTTTGTATATCACATTTCATCTTGTATAAAGGCACTAGAGTACCTTTCTTCCATTCTTCTGACATCTTTTAAGAACGGCTAATTTTGTTGAAAATATCCATCAACTATCTTATTCCTATTTCACCCAAGCATTTCATTTGCTCTTTAAGAACATTTTATATCACTTGTGTTTAACAAAAGCAAGCACCCTACCTCTAAAGAAACAGGGGAAAGAAGTAAATAAAAGTAAAAGGTCTAAATAGGCAACCACCATCTAAGAATTTATGCCATGCTTAAAGCTGAAATATAAAAATTTTCATTATCGCATAGAATCTACATGCTAAACCAAAGCAAATAATGCAAGCAAACCCATATTGCTAAAATAGACAATATCCAATCACTAGTCTTATGATAATGAGGCCAACTATATAAGAAATGTTTTTAAAATCTATGCAATCAAAATAATTAAAAAAAAAAAAAAGCAATGACAAGCAAACAAATGGAACTGACCTTCTGCACAGACAACAAGAAGAAAAACAATGGATCGATAAAAACTGCCATCAAGCATGAAATGGCAAAAAATTTGTTCCATTGTTGGACAACTTTAGCATGAGGATTCATAACTCCAGGAACAAAAGTGTGTAAAAAAGACATCAATCTCCTAGCCCATCCTTTGGCATCCCCATAGAGAGCATTATGGAACTGCAAACATAAATAAGGCTAAATGATTATGCTAGTATTTGTGAACTAATAATTGAATGGTTCATGTTTGGGTATCTTGCATTTTCATAACTCTCTTATGATAATAGATTTGCTAAATAAATTTCTTTATGAGCATTTCAAGAAAAAATTTAATTTGGTTCATTTCATTTTATCTAAGAAAATTAAAAGTTGCTTAAAATAAAGTGGCTATTCTTAAGAAAAATAAAAGTTGTAAGAGCAATTTCTCTTAGTGACTCACAACCAAGCAAGAAATCAAAAGGTATTAGGAGTTCATAACTACTTAAATTTCAATATTAATAAGATTATTACTACATTAATAATACAAAAATTTTACAACACAGTTCAAAAATATCTTTAAATTGGACCTTTCCAAACAAAAAAGAAATTAGAAGTCAAAATAAATCTATCTTATAATTCTTTACCAAGGAAAAAAATGGATAGAATTATAAGTCCATAACCAATCAAAATTCAAATTTGTTAAAATTTCATTTAATTTAATAACATTTAAAAATTAAATAGGACAATTTAGGAATATACCAAATTTGATGCCCCTTTAAGTCAAAAATCTTTTATCAACATCTGTGCTTAGACCACTACAAAATCATGTATTACAGCTTATATGATTTCTTATTCTTCGTAAATGATACTTTCACATTGAAAAAGAAAGGACCATTACAATTGAATATTTTAAAGAAAGGTTGTAGTATGAATTTAGTCCTTCTACTATTTCAATTCAATAAATTTTTTAGTCCCTATACTTCAATTTTAATGAATTAATCCTTAAATTTTTATTAAAATTTAATTTAAGGACAATCAATAATGTTCTATTGTTAATTTTGATCATCTGATCTACCGACCTTTTTGTTGATGATGTAGCATGACAACTTAATTTTTTCTTGCCACATGGCACACATTAGCACAAAAAACCTTATTTTTAATAAAAAAAATATAGATTGTTTATGTTATAATCTAAAAAATGTTAACTATTATTTAATTAAAATAAGTTATTATTGTTTTCAACTGATATGTGCCATGCGGTGAAAAAGTTAATCCAATTCAACATGTCATGTCATCATCAAAATGTCACATCATTCAAATTAATAGCAAAATGTGCCAATATCATTTAACATTAAATCAATTTAATAAAATTGAAAGGATTAAATTCATTAAAATTGAGGTAAGGGGACTAAAACTACTGAATTGAAATAGTAGAAAGATTAAATCCAAACTTCGACCTTGAAATGACAGTAATGGGAAAACTATTAGCATATTTTATAACCTTCACTTTATCATAGTCTACATGTAAACTTTGTAGTGTAAGAGATGTTAATGCAAGATCCAAACCTAAGATCTTCACTCGAACTTCCACTTCCACCTACCCTACCAACAAACAAAAACCTATGTGATGACTATCAATTCTTTTCATCAGTGGTTTTTGGTATATCCTTTCCATTCAATATCTACAAATTTTTAGTTATTTATCTATAAAGGGACACCTCGTAAGTTAGAACTTGAAATTACAACTTGAAGATCTCGAGTTAGAATTCCAAGATGTGATGAGTGAGGTTTATGCAATGGAATAGGAGTAGCCCTAAGTTGTAGCCCAAGACCTAATAGATCTCCATATATCACAAAAATTATTTGAGAACCCAACTATTGAGTTTATGTAGTTCTATTAACTATTTTTTTTCGTTTAATATCATAAGTTTAGTGGTTATGATACAACCTAATTAAAACAAAAATACAATCAAAGTAGCTACATTATGTAACGTAGTAAGTTTACAA
The DNA here is from genome assembly GCF_002303985.1 of Durio zibethinus. The sequence continues at coordinate 15,368,975 of NW_019167838.1, read as the reverse complement.
AATGCTATGTGGATGAAGGAATTGTCTTGTCTAATAGATTCACTCAAAACATTGATACATTTTTAATGAAACAAATATTGATAATTCTTCATCAAAAAATTTGATAATTCTTAAAAATATTAACATAAATAAGAAAAACTGTGCCTAGCATGCATCAATCATTTACATAGCACATAAGTTTTTTGTTTCTCTTGGTCTCTTGCTCTTTTTCCCTTCTTGTTTTAAGCAAGTTGGATGAAAGTATTCTCAACATAATCATTTGGTGTCTATAAACCACAAACAAGGCGGACCTTCCCTCTTACTCTTCTTTTTTATTTTCTTTTTTATCTCCTTCCCACCTACTCTTCTTTTTTCTTTTTTTCCCTTTTTCGCTCCCAAATGGACCATTTAGGTGCAATTATAAATGATCCATTTTTTTTTTCATTTCATCCTTCTCTCTCTACCCTCTCCATCCTCTCACAAGAAAGGAAAAAGAATTAAATTACTTAATAAATTTAGAATTTTATAAACTATTAGCATTAAAAATTAAATTAATAAAATTAAATTTGTGTTTATTAATTTTTTCTACACAATTCTAATTATGTTTATAATTTTATTTTATTTTACTTTTTACACACTGTTAATTACTTTTTTATTGTATTTAATTTATATTCATATAAAAATTATAGATATAAAAAATATATAAAAATATTTTTATTGTCACATCTTGCCCATGTCCTCAATTTTTAGAAATTACATTTTTAGAAATTACCATGTCACCGTGTTCATGTTGTATCGTACTCGTCTTGCATATCCAAGTCCGTACTTCCTTGATGGGTGTGATGCAACCTTTTCTAAGCAACATTATGCATACTATTTTATGATTATAAATAGTCATAGTAACCTCGTTATCAATCATCATTAAAGAATCCTAAGCCGAAAACAGTGCCCACTAACTGTAATAAAGTAATTAGTTGTGGCATTCCCAGCTCTCTTATCACCATGAGGTTGTGTACTTTTAAAAATGAATTAGTAACAAAATTACTAGAGCACTCAAGTGAACTAATTTTAGAGGGTGCAATTGAATGTATAGCTGCATTGTCTAATTAGTGCACAATGACCAAACAAGTAAACCTTCACTAAAAATCAAGAATCAAATTTGTCATCAGTATAAAAGCAAAAATACGGTTTTGTAGCGTAATCATAGATTATTTTTTCATCAGGGATAATGGAGGCAGGATAGGATCTACAAAAAGCAACTACTCATAAATATACATTAAACATGGAAAGGGAAAAGGAAATGGAGTACTTAAAACTAAAGGATGTGCAACAAATTTAACGGATATAATAACACTTCTAAAACATTGGAAGAGACTAAAATCTAGATGCAAGTTTGGAGTAGACAACAAATGATATTAATGGAGTAGATATCCTATTTTAAGCTACTTCACATGCACACTTCTTGACTGGTGATTGTATTTTTCTCTAGGTGAAATAAAGTAAAATGTGATAAAAAAAAAGTATGGAAATACCAATCTAACAACTGCAGCACCAGAGACCATATATTATACAATAACTAGAGAAGTGTATGTGAAGATAACCTCAGTTTCAAACAAGATTTTCATACAATCAAAAAAAAAACCAAGGGGGTTTTCACTTGTAATTATAGCATACTTGAGAGCAATTATAGCATACTTGAGAGCAACATTAATCATATTCACTTGTAAAAACTTCATATTATGAGTTCCGTAGGTGTGCAGACATAGGCAGATTAGCTACTAACGGCTGAAATCCTAGTCAAGTCACCTAAACATCATAAAACAGACCAGAAGACTTAGCAACAAGATTGCTCTCATGAATGAAGCTATGCAATCCAAAGCATATAAGACAATTTAACAAGGAATAAATTGACAACCGTCTGTGAAAGTTAATTGTAACCAACAACACTAGTTTTGAGTGTAGAAAAATACCTTGGCATCAAAGATACCTGAAGCTTTTGAGTTTTTCTGTTGTTCTGCTTTGAAATTGTAATATGTTGGGCAAGTAGTGCAATAAGGATCATTGCACATTCCTAGTTGCCCAGACCTCAGTAAATGTTCATTTTTGCCAACATAGTTGTTATCTGACCAATCTTTTTCATCCATGCCATTAAAAGAAGGAAATTTTTCTGCCTTAGATTCCACCATTTTACGGCCTGCTGCATTTTGATTTAGATAAAAAGAATTTTCAGGCTTACGGCTTATATATAGCGGCCCGCTCATCTGTATAAATGGTGTTTTTCTTTCATTCCTCAAGGGACCAGTATGCCCTACAAGATTAGTATTTTCATAGGATTCTATGGAGTGCATTGGGATAGAAATTGATGCACTCTGAGTCCTGGAGAAAAATGTCTGAAATCGAGAATCCTTATTATTTTCTGATGATTGAGGATGGATATCTGACAGCATAGGAACCTCATCTTTATCATAAAATGCCATTTATCATATATTAGATCTACAAAGGAAATAAAAAAAGTCAGCTTAGATAATTGCACATGCTTGCTACTACATATTTAGTTTGGATAAAAAAAAAGACAGTGGGGGGAGGTAAACAAAAGATTAAGTCCAGCATTCCAAGATAAACTTCAAGAGCATAATGGACAATATCTCAGTTCCTAGTCTTCTAGATTTAAATAAAGAAGTGTTCATATGATTGGACTGCACCACTTTGATTTTATTTATAAAGAGACATCATCCAGATGATTAGTTATTAAAGAGTATAATAAAGGCAGGTCAAAATTACAGCGGGGTAATAGTGATGGCAATAAGTTTGTTATAATTTCTGTTAACTGTTCTGTTCATCAACCCAACTAAATCTCCCCTGAAATATCTGTCATCAGAAGGTTAGAGTTTCTTCTTACACTAAATAGACATCAGTACCTTGCCCCCATACCCTCTCTATTATGGTGCAACCTATATTTGTTTTTACACAAAAATGACTACTTTCATCCTTTTCTCCCCCTTTTTTCCTCCTTAGATTTGACAAAGATAGGCTTATGACCTAAAACCATCAATTTGACAATGACTCATAGCAATCACTGCTTTTACATTATTACACATGAGGAAGATTTTTTCTCTCTTACATCAAACTGGGAGAGACTCTTTATCTCCTTACATAGCCTTCCAGGATTTAGAAACAAGCCCAACAAACTACAATCTCTGAATAGATTTGAACCAGACTATTCATCTTTGAAATATAGCCAGATGTGCTAATAATCACCAATCATAGGAAATGGAAGAATCGTCAAATAACTAAATGTAGAGTGTAAAACTAGTCTCCAACTTCCCACTATCATCTTTGTAGATGTAGATAATTTTAACTTATTATTTACACATCAAGGACATATCAATAACAACAAACTTTTCTCAATACGCATTTTCCAGTATGCATACACTAGGTCATAAAAGTAGGTTACCTGCTCCAACAGGAAGGAGATTCTAATTAAAAAGCCAAAGATAATTATTTCAAAATTCAATTTTCAGAATGAACATTCTGTATAGGGTACTACACCAATAGGGATGCTGCCTCTACATTTATAAAGGTGATAGTATTATATGTACGAGATTTATCTTGTTTGATCTCACAATTGCCAATAAATACACCGGAGAAGAGCAGTCACCTTAAATCTTAGGTGCCTATGGTAAAATAAGAAAGGCCTTCGTTAAAAGTTTGAAAACCCTCTGTTAGCTTCAAGAGGTCCCAACTGGTAAGAACAGAAAACTTAAAGGCACCTGTCAATGAAAGAAGCTGAACTGAAATTATGAACTACCGCTCCAATACCTGTGCTAAGAAAAAGATGCCTGTAGAGATCAAAATATCATGGAATCATCTGGAACATTCAAGTTTCAGAAAAGGGACGAAAGCTCTTGGTTTGCTTGAAGGACCATGTGTAATGAACTCATTTCCCTCTAAGAAAGATACCTGTTGAGAAGCAAAAAGGCATCTTTGGGTCATAAAGTTGAAAATTTTACCATCTGAAAACATTAAAAAAAAAAATGACAACATATCCTAAGAATTTAGAACCATTTATTTTTATCTTCTCAGCTACAGAAGGAGGCTTTTTTTTTTTTTTGGCCAATCACAAAAGGAGGATTCAAAATTGAATTTCTCATGGAGCTATCTTCAAGATATTCATCATCAAATTGAAAAACCTGTAGGGCACAGATTTGCATATCATTTTGTAAGTTCTGAACATTATACTATATGTCCAATCTTTTTTGAGGTTAGCTAGTAATTATTTAAACTCCTCCAAGAAAGGTCTTTATATTAGAGATTGAAATTCTTAGGTGTTAGCAAAACTTATATAGGGTGGAGAGATTAAGTAAATTTTATTAAGATGACTAGCACATTATGCTAGCCTCGTAAGCTCAAAAGAAAGCAAGTGAAGAAACTCCCAAAAAGATGGACTCTTGGACAAATGATGCAGGCATCATGTGGCTAGACCAAACCTGTATAAATCTCAAGTCCACCATTCATACCCTTTGCTCTTTTCATTTGTGTCGTTATTACCATTCCCTATTTTAAGCATAAAAAAATTGTATTCAAGTACATGCTCAATGTTTTTGAGCAAGTTTTGTTCTGTGGTTCAACCCAACTCTAAAAATTAATCTACCTCACATACTATATAAGCCTACACTTTTGAGGCTTTCTTTAGCTGGCAGTTGTTATGAATTCAAATCCATTGCATCCAACACTAGAATCTATGAGAGAGTAAGATGCAAGCATCAGACAGTCGGATTAGTATCAATATCAAGCCATATGGGATATTAATATCCTTGGGAATAGCAAGGTACATATCTAACAATATTGTATATGCTGAAAAATAGAATACTTATCTTATTTTGGATACAAAAAGGATGTGCGAAGGTCAGTTATAGATATGGAAAGGACTAAAGACCCTGTTTTAGATACATTTCAAGTTGCTTGTTCTTTTTTCTTTTTGTGTGCATGTGTGTGTAAAAAGGGATGAAATTAATTTATAACACCACTTAAGAATGAGGAAATACATTTAAATCTAAAACTTAATGGAATTGAAGTATAAAAGTATTGACACCTGAATGTTATGCTAGAAGACAACTATCAGCTTTCAATTCTGCATTTCAGCTTTCAATTCTGCATTTGACCTTATGATCTTCATTCTACACTATGAACCAAAGATGGACTTGATAATAAATATCAACACTTGGTAGTTGATTATGTATATTTTCAAAGGGTTTTTTGCACTTGTTTTAGGCAAAAGTTCAAATTTTGATTGGCATGTACAGTAATATCAAATCCTAATCATTTTGAGGACTTGGTAGGTTAAAAACAGTTATTTTAAAGAAAGTGGGGGACAATTTGGGGTTGAAGAATGAATTAGTAAACTTAATTTTAATCATAAGTATTTTCAATAGTTCCAAGTAAAAGATTATATGAAAGAATAGGGTCAGTGATAAGTTCATCCAAGCTGCTCAAGCAACGGCTTATATCATATCATTTTTTGATAAACCATTTTCAAAGTGAAACGGATGAAAACCACACAACTACTTTGATTACTTAGGCACACAAAGGCATAATGAGTTATGTTTCACAATGCATGAGACTAACAGTGGCTTAGCTTAGCATTTTTCTATTCTATACCTTTTATTGCAATGACGCTTTCTTTTCTACATACAACAACTAAATACACTAATCAACAAGAACAAGAAATAAAAGAAGAAAACAAGTCCAAATCTGAGAGTGAGAGAGAAAGAAACCTGGTTAAAGCTGAATTGCGTGGTAGTGAGTGAGATCGAAATAATGGAATTGATAAAACATGAAGGGAGCTGAGTTGTGTATCTAAGAGAAGCAGAGACTCAAAGCGCTAGCTGATGAGAGAGATAGAGAAGAAAGAAAGACTTTGAAAAGTAAAGTGTAATGTGGAAGAAAGAAATTCATAAGAGTAGAAACGTGTTTGTTTGGTCTTTGGTCTTTGGTCTTCCAACTTGGAAGTATGCGACTGGCCCAGTTGCAGTTTCTTCGAAAAACATTGCAAAAGCGGGGAGTCTGTCTTGCGACCTTGCCATTTTCCTTCCCTTCATTTCTTTTTTTTTTTTTTCTTTCTTTTGTTTTGTTTGCTCCTCTTCCTACGCCAACCCAACCATCAATTAACCAAATCATCAATAATTAAAAAATAAACGACGTTGACAACGCGCGTAACTCAGTCTCCACTCCTATGGACTTCTCTTGACAGAGACACCCCGCAGACTCGCATGTAAGGTTGAGAACGGATTATCGGAATTTTATTAGTTTTAAATTGGATCCGATTTAATAATTATAAAATTTAAATTTGTATCCGATTCAAAAAAATTTTTATTTTTTTATAGTTGAACTCGATCCAAATTCGATATTATATAAATTGTATCCGATTCGAAATTAATAAAATATTATTTTTTAAAATATAAAATATTATTTTTTAAATATAAATATATAAATAAAAATTTTAAAAATAATTTTTTATATAATATCGAGTCGGGTTTACCTAAAACTAGAACTCGATCCAACTCCAATTTTTCTTTAATAATACTCGATCCAATCCGACCTAAAACTCGATTTAAAAAAAAAATCGATCATATGAAGTTGAGTTAGGTCGAAACCTGTTGGTTCCGGGTTAGGTTACCAATCTTACCGGCATCATGTCTTTTTTTTTTTTGGAAATATATATGTTTAATTGAAGGTGCTTTTTAAGTACACCCCTAAAAAAATATTTTTGAAGAGCTTTTATTTACAGTTTAAAAATTATTTAATGCATCTTTTTTATTATAAAAATATTTCCTACAAAATTATTTAACTTGTGACAAATTATTTTTTTATCTTTTTTTATACATCAATTTTTATTCATTGGATAAGCATATTCAAGGACATATAATATTGAATATGCAGGCTAAAAAACATATAAAACTTATGAATATACATATCTAATAACATATAAAACTCATCAAATATGTATATTTGAAACATATAAAATTTTGCCTTTGTTTTTTCTTTAATTTGCAAAGATCGATTGAATTGTCAAAAAAAAAAGTATAAAAACAAGTAATGGATTCAATTGGGGTTTATAAGTGCTAAAAACCCTAGACTAAAAAACTTAACTTTTTTCAAGAATTTCTTGCCATTAAACTTTGAATTTATCAAAAGAAAAAATAAAAAGAAAGATTGTGTAGCAATAATAATGATACAAAAAAAGTTTTTTAAGTTGTTTCCTAATAAACCCATAAAGGATTATAATAAGGATTAAAAGTGCTGATAAACCTAGAAATAAATACATAAAAATTTTAACTTTTCCTAAAAATTTCTTGTCAACCAAACATTGAATTATAATAAAAAAAAAAGACCAAAAAAGTGTTGCAATGAAACCATATAAAGAAATTTATCTAAATTAAGTGTCTATTTGTTTCAATTGAAAAAATTTTTAGAAGTGATTTTCTCCATTTTCTTAAGTAGGATATCAAAAACTAATTAAGTCAACCAAAAATGATTTTTGAGTCAAAGGCAAAAAGCTTTCATTTTGAAGAAATTGTCTTTTAGATTTTTAGTCCGAAAGGCAATTTCTACATATCATCTCTTTTCTTTTTTTTTTTTTGTTCTTTTTGCTAATTTTTTCTTCCTCAGGTTCCTAAACAATATCCTACAAACCTTAAAGATCATCTAACTCTAGCCACCTCTGAAGCAACTAGTGCAACCTATCTCCTTCACATCCTATTTTTCCTTTAACCACCAAAAGCCTCATTGGCCTCTAAGTTTCTGTTTGCAACTACTAAAACACTATAAGCTTCCATAAAAGATTTTTTCAGAAAACCAAAATTGTGAATCTGGACAAAATTGAGGAAAAGATACACAATATGCCAAAATGAGTTCAATAGAAACTTTTGGAAAGTACTACCAAATTTTTTAGATAGTCGAGATTTTGGGCATGGCTTATTCTTAATTTAGCTATAACTCTTTATAGTTTCCTCTCCATGTTGTCATTGTTTAGATAAGATTTAAAAAGTAATGGGATTTATGTATTTTGAAAAACTTTGCTTGATTTGGATTAAAGATCAAATTAGGTGAAATAGAGTTGAAGGTTTGTGATGTTTCTGGGTAGAGAAAAGAGTAATAGTGAGATAAAGAGAAAAAAAGAAAAAAAGAAAAAAATGTTGATGTTTTTCAATTGAAACAAATATTAGAAATTAATTTCCTTTAAAATCATTCAAACAATAGAAAATAAATTTTTTTCTGAAAAATCTCTTTTAAAAAAATTTTTGATTTTCTAGAAGTTATTTTCCATTTTCCAAACGAAACCTAATAATAGCAAAGACTTTTTTTTATAATAACCTATTAGTTGAAACTTAACAAGTCAATAATTTTGTCATGATTTTCACATTAACTAAACAAAAAGAGAAATAGATATTGCATAAAACATGATAACAAACTTATAGGAAAAAAAAAGTAACCTTTGGACAATAGAAAAAGAAAAATAAGTGGAAGAAAAATTTTATCCTGATTTTCACTTTAACTCAACAAAGAGAGAAATGTGTATTGCATAAAACATAATAATAAGACAATAAGAAAAAAGTTACCTTTGGACAATAGAAGAAAAAAAAAAAAAAAAAGAGAAAAAAGAAAGAAGAAAAAGAAGAAGAAAAGTCGATATTGTTTTTAAGTTAAAGGCTTTTAAACTTAGATTAAATAATAAAGCATGAAAAAGATAAGCAACAGTTAATTGCATTCACCATTTCTTTCTTCTTTTTCAATTTCTCTAGACAATGAAATTTGTCATAGTTGATAAAAAATGAAGAAGTAGGATTTGTAACTATGTATGTTTTTTAAAGGTAATAGATATGTAAATCTATGAGTTTTTAAAGCTTGTGGGTTTGTAATATTTGTAAACATTTAAAAGCTTACTGATTTGTATATTCGTAAGCTTATAAATCTTTACAAATATGCTAATCCATAGGTTTTTAAAAGCTTAGGGATTTGCATGTCCATAACCTTTTAAAAACTTATGAATTTGCATATCCATAAAGAGATAATGAAGAAAAAAGAAATAGTAAATAGGTATGAAGTGTTTTTACGGGAAAACAAGAATAATTTTTTTAGGTGTAAAAAGCAAATTTAAGTTTAGATTTTAAATTAAGGGTGTACTTAGAAAAATAAGTGTATAGAGTAATTTTTAAGGCATAAATGAAGCCCTTATACTTTTTACACCTAAAATTTTTATTACCAAATTGCCTTTAAGTGAAATAACTAAGTTATCCTTTAGGAAATTACCTTTTAACCCTCATTACACCTTTTTCTATTTCTCTTTTTCTCTTCTATTTCTCTTTTTTTCTTCCCTATATTTTTCTATCACAAACCCTAAGTTCTTAAAAGTAATATTCATATATGGTATATTATCAAAATAGATAGCCAAATAGGAAAAAAAATAGCAGTGGGGATAAGCCTACGAAAAAAACAACAATTTTGAATGGAAATTAGCACATTTGAGAATTATGTTTCCAAAATATGATTACAGAATATAGATATGCATATCCAAAAATAATATTACTTTTATCGAATATGCATATTCAATAATGTATAATGCTTTCTGGATATACATTTCCAATAAGTTCTTTGCATTATCGAATATGTATATCCAGTAAGCTCTTTATGTTACCAAATATGCATTTTCTGTATTGTAATATTATTTTTGGATATGCATATTCAATAACATAAAGAGTTTACAAAAATACATATCCAAAAAGCATTGCACATTACCAAATATGCATATTTAGTAATGCTAAATTGGTATCAAATATCCAAATTTGTACTATGTTTTTTTTAATTTTTTAATTTTTTTTCATATGCAAAATAATTTGGAAACTATAATTATATAGTGGAATCAATCGCCATACAATTTGAATACCAAATATGATTGTAATTCTAATTTTTACGGTTAAAGAGATAAGATTTTGTTATTTATGTTATTTTATTATGAAGGCATAAAGATTATATTTTTAATATTAGTTTATATAAATGCAAAAAGTGATAAATTAAATATGTTATGCATATGTTTTGTAGTCAGGAAGCATTGATTTAATGGGCTAAACAAGTTGAAAAAGATAATGTTTTATGGTTAAAATTAAAAACTTTGATTTGGGAGTTCCATCGAGGAAATCTAGAATAAAACTGACATATGAACAAAGTGGAAAATACAGATCACAAAAGAATAAGATAAATGTAAAAGAAATGTAACATAAGAAAATGGGAATGAAGAAGTATAGTTACTCATTTGAGTTACACGAGATTAAATTAGCAAGAGATGATGATTAGAATGTGAAAGTAGTTTGTAGATTTCGTAATCATTTATGTTAGCCTTGAATGAATCCTTGTTTTGAAATGACAAAACATTAAACTAAACAAGCTTGATCAAGATTTTAAAAAAGATTTATTCAGTACATGTTCTTAAGTTTTATATTTTGATACAAAATAAATAATATGATTTTCAAAGTTTAAACAAACCTTTCTTGGTTTCATATTTCTCAAACCAAATCTATCTTTAAACATTATATATTTGAGCTAAAATGAAAGTCCAATTGTTGTTTTTAAAGTGAATTTTTTCATTTTGGACTTAATACAACTTTTTTGATAATATTAGTTTTGAGAAATAGATTAACTTAAGAAAATTGTTTTCCAAGAACAAAGTTTTTCTAATATTGAACTTATTTTATTTTTTTGTATTAATTCATAAAGTTTTAATATTTAAATTTTATATGGTTAGAAAGCTCTTTGAATCTACTTTCTAATGGATTAAACAAAATCCAAATTCAAATTTTTTAAGAAAAGATTTTGAATTTTTACTAGACATTTTGTACTTGTATAAAAACTATATAATTGGTAGTTTTGAAAATTCACTATAATTCATACACAAAGAATTAGGTGATGAATTTTATATGAATAGAAAGTTCTTTAAGTCTAGTTTCTAAATCTTCAAATGATTTGTGATTTGGATTTGTATAACTTAAGAAATGATCAAATTGGTGAGTAGAGTACAAAATAGGAAACAACCATCTAGCTTGGACATGATCAATCCCTTTAGGGAAATGATTGATTGATTTTTTTACCTAAAAGCAAACTATGTGTTGAAAAGGCAAAAAGGGATCGATCACCCTATGTAAAGGATCGATCATCCCCTTGAACCGATCTATCCCCTACATAAAGGGATCGATCGGGTCATGATTTTCAAAGGCGTAAATGGCACAAAACTTAAACCAATGGACCCCTCATGGAAGGGATCGATTAGGTCAGCCTTGAAGCAACTCCAATGGCTAGTTCTAAAGCTTTCAATGGCTATTTTTTTCATCTAAAGCATCCTCAATGGCCAACTCTTCAAATTTTCTATATATTAACCACTCCAACACACCAAGGAGGATGATGAATCAAGAGAGCAAGATCAAATAAATTGTATTTTCATTCTCTTAAAGAAATAAGAGTTTTAAAGCTTTAAAGTCTATATATTTGTATTTATTGTATCCAAATCGTATTTGTTCTTCATTCATCATAGTTCTTTGTACTTCATTAGGCAAACACTTAGCCTTTAAAATGTGTTTTATGTTTGCATTTTTATTAAGTGACTTTGTAATCAAGATGTGAGACATCCTCTTGAATTTGTGAGATTGAAAGGTTACTACTTAGTTTAAAAAGCACTTAGTGTAAGATTTATATCTTAAGCCTTATAAAGAAAAAGATAGGGTTGTAATTTCAATTCAAAAATAGTGAATTAAAGCCTTGGTGTGGATAACCAACAGAGAGGACGTAGGTGCCTTATGAAGAAGGATCAAACCTTGATATATCCTTATGTTTGATTTCTCTATCCTTATCTCTTTATTTTATTATAGTTTATATTTGCTTATAGTTCATCAATTTATTGTTATTCGTATCATAGTTTGATATTGTTTTTAATTTTTCATTCTATTACTTTGAAATCATTGTTTAGGAAGAATTTGGAGAAATCCAATTCATCGTGGATCACCATCTCACTTATAAAGCTAACAATTAATATCAAAGCTTTAGTCTCTTTTGTAGGTTTAACCATCTTGAGTAGAGATTATATGGCTTAATTTTAGTTTAAAAAAGATGAGAAAGTCCTCAAAGTTCCTATGATTGATAAATTTAAATTTTGTGAATGAAGAAGGATGATGAAGATGTTCATAATAGCTCAAGATTTTAGAGCTTGAAATGTGATTAAAAAAAAGTTTGAAATTTCTTCAAATGATGCAAACTACATGAGGCAAGTCATGGATGATGCCAAGGCCAAGTGCTTACTATGAGAGCTCTTAACTCCTACAAATTCATTTTGGTATCAAAGTGTCCAACATCAAATGAAATATGAGAGAAGTTAGATCAAATACATGAAAGACAACAATCCCACTGGAATGCATCATGTTTTATGGCTCTTGAAGATTCAGAGGTAACCTCTAATTCTATTAATTTAAATTCATATGCTTTTGATAAACTGCAAGATGCGTATAATGAGCTATATGTTGAATGTGAATCAATGAAGAAGAAATATAGGAAAATGATTTCAAAGTTGAATGTAGAGAATGAGTTTTTAATGAATGCAAAAAATGTTTAAAAAAAATTAAAAATTAAAAATAGATTTTGAAACCTCTCAAAATAGGTATGAAATTTTACAAAAAGAAAATTTTGAATTGAAAAAAGAAATTTGATGTTTTGATGAATGAAAAACAAGAGTCTTTAGATAAGAGTTTTAAATGCTAAAATGATTGAATGTAATTTTTGTAATTTTCATGATCATACTATACATACTTTTCCTATTAGAAGAAAAGTTTCATTTAGAATTAGGCAAGTATAGGTTCTTAAAGGAATAAGAGACTTGGTCACAAACTCTTAAGGACCCAAAGCAATTTGGGTCCTAAAAATCAAATGAGAATGTCTATTGTACGTATGCTAGAGCAAGGAGTTATAATGTGAGATTGAAGATTGAATACTCTAGACACATATTGGAGATGGGTAACCTTTAAACTTTTATTTGAAGAGCATTTGAATTTGGTTACTTATTCTTGATGAAATTTGTGAATGCTTGATTGATTATGCAAAATTTGGTTGACATTGATTACAAGACATATGTTGCATAATATTGAGAAAATGTGAGCTTGAATTGAAAATGCATTTATTTTGCTATTAAATATGTTTGATATGCTTGTTGAAATTGATTGTGGTGTTAAATTGCTTGAGCATAATTTTGTTAATGAATTTTTTATTAATGCTTGGTGTGATTATTTTGTGCTTAATTATTTTCATATTTATGCACAAACTTAGGGGGAGTGTTCAAAGCTTAATAATTTTGAGACTTTATGTTTTGCTTTGAAAATAATTTTCACTAGAGTCAAGCCTTAAAATATGAAATTTTGTTTTAGCAAGCTTTTAATTGTAAAATGAATTTGAATATCTTGAATTTAATGATTTAAACTTGCTTAAACAAAGAAAACTTGATAACTTGCATTAGTTTTAATTTTTCATAGTATTACATGTAAGTTTCAAATGATTTTGAAGCTTAAAAGATCAAATCTTGTTTTTGAAAATTCATAGGTGTCACAATGTATAGATCGTTGACCTACTGCTATACTTGGAATAAATAAGGAGTTGCCACCAATCTGTTTTGGTTAGGTGTGATTGGCCACCTGATTAAAGCTGATCTACAAAACAAAGGTTGAGTTTGGAAGTTTATTATGCATTAAGAATGTTATAGCACTCCCAAAACGCCCATCCAAAGGATGACACCAGTTTGATTTCAAATTATCCAAGCCTTACTCATTTTTTATAATTTACAAGATAATGAATTTTTTTTTTGTTTTTTTGTTTTTTTTTTTTGGAAAGAGTTTCCTTATTCTTAAGAAATAACAGAACATTTTTTCCTTTTTAAAAAAAATAGAAAATAAAAATGTGGATAAAATAAAATAAAAAGAAAATAAAAAAAGAAAAAGTACGATCGGGTCAGGTCAGGACACGGGTCAACACGCAGGTTTTCGAGTCGACATGCGGATCCTAGCTTGCCAAAATGGTGTCGTTTTAGGGCAATCTAAAAGGCACCCTTTAGCGTTTTTCCTTAGAACTCCAAAGCCTTTCTCTTTTTACCCCTCAAAATCTTCTGACCTCTCTCTAGAAACCTACCAAAAAGTTCAACCGAAAACTAAAAACACCACCAATTTCTAGAAACTTTGTCAAAAAATTCAACCAAAAATTGAAAAACCCACCAGTTTCTGAAAAACCTACTAGATTTTGGAAATTTCACTAGAAACTTCAACCTTTTGTCGAAAAATTTAATCGAAAAATTCAATGTTCTCAAAAACCCAAAAAAACCCAAAAATTTTTGAAAAAAATCCAAAACATTTTTCAAATAGTCCTAGCCCTTCCTAACCCTCTTACAACCTCAAACCCACCTTCAGAAACCAAAATCACACTCAAAACTATAAATTAAACCCGAAATCCCTATACTCGAATCCCATGAACCCTTACTGCCAAATTTTTCAGAGCTTTCCCAATAATTTTCTTTTTTTTTTCTCCTTGTTTTTTGTGTCTTCTAGTGTCAGAATTAATCCAATTTATAGGTAGTCTTTGGAGTAATTTTAGGAATTAGACAGAATCAATCTTAGGCTTGAATCATAGGATTGCATTCTATCCAACATGATTTTTGATCCAAAATTTTAACAATCTCCTGCTGCTGTGATTTGGCATTGAAAGTTTGACTCAACAGGATTTTGGTTCTAATTTTATCATATGGGAAACAAAACAAAAAAAGAAAGAAGAAAAAAAAAAGAAAGGAAAAAAAGAAAATATATAAAGCAATAATAATAATGATAATAATAATAATAATAATAATAATAATAATAATAATATGATATAATATAATAAAAAAAGAAAATCAAAGAAGAAAATAATGATACTAACAAAAAATAATAATAATAAATAAATAAATCTAATTAGACTTCAACAGGCCAAAACAAGAATAGGCCTAGTTGGGTTTGGGCCAGCATAGGCCTGACAAAAAATGGGCTTAATTGGGCCCGAGCCAAAATAGGCCTAATTAGGCTCAGACTAAAATGAGTGTCTATAGCTTCCCCTCTTTGCACATCTTTGTTAGACAAGGATGTTGCAAAGACCTAGACAGTCACTCTGATCTCGAATTTGAAAAAAAATTAACCTGAATTAAACTAAGGTTAGATGGCTGGGATTAAACCATAAGTTAGATGAAGTAACTAAAACTAGGTCATGGTCAAAACAAATGATAGGGCGAAACCACTAATTATCCACATTAAACTAAGATCAAGTGATCGAGACGAAATCACAAGCCAGAATAAAGTGACCAGGATCGAGTGGATGTGAAAATAAATAATCAGGACAGAACCACCAGTCATCAGAGATGATCTGGACTGAACAATTTGGATTGAGCCAAGATTTAGTGACCGAAATGAAACCACAAGCTAGAATAAAACAACCAAGACCAAGTCAAGGTGAAAAATAAATAATTGAGATAGAAGCACGAGTCATCAGAGATGATCTAGATTGAGCTAAGATCAACTGATCGGGACTAAATCACAAGCCAGAATAAAACGACCAAGATCGAGTCAAGGTCAAAAATAAATTATCAAGATAGAATCACGAGTCATCAGAGATGATCTGGACTAAGCCAAGATCGAGTGATTGGGATGAAACTACAAGCCAGAATAAAGTAACCAAGATCGAGTCGAGGTTGAAAATAAATGATCGGGATAAAACCATCAATCATTAAAAATGATCTGGGCTAAGTCAAGATCAAGTGATCGGGATCAAATCATAGGCCAAATTAAAGTGACCAAGATCGAGTCAAGGTTGAAAACAAATAATCAGGATGAAATCATAAATCATTAAAGATGATTTGATTGAGCCAAGATCAAATGGACAAGTAATGTAAATGCATGCCTTATCTAAGATGCAGATGAATCGTTAATTATAGTACTAAGGTTTTTGTACTCTCGTTTCTATACACCTTTAGCAAAAAAACCATAAGATATTATCTTGTATGTTCACTTTACTGTGCACTTTAACGAAGGAATTCTCCTTCACATTTAATAAAGAAGCTATTTTTTCATCAATCTAGAGGTGCATGTTTATAGAGAAATCATTTTTCATCACCCCAAAAGTATGAAAAAAATCATTTTTCATCATCCTGGAGGTAATTTTGGCAAAGGAACTTTTATGTCCACCTGTTTGTTTATCCTAAAGAAAGCCATGAAAGTCAAATTTTTTTTGAGGTCATCTTTTGCCTTTATCCCTTCAAAATAATACACTTCTTATGATTTTGTTAAATTATTAATCATCATCCCAATTTAAAAGCATAAGGACGCAAGTTATACATTTCTTCCATTCATGGCAAGATGTAAAGAAAAATGGCAACGTATAGGATTTAGAGAATGAAAAGATGGCTTTCATTTATTTGAATAATCAGTTACAAATATGGTGGGAAAGAAAAAAGAATGCATAGGAGTGGCTATTTGGGGTAGCAATGCCTTAGGACTATGACAACAAATATCAAATCTTCTTCAAAAACTTAATTAAAACTTGATGCCCAAATACTTTAAAGCTCTTTGAAATTTACTGTCCCAGATATGCATTCTTAAGTAGTGCCAATTCCAGTTGCTTTTTAGAGTTTCAACCCTTCCTTTAGTTCCAAGTTGCCCTTTCGAGTTTTTGACTTGAACTTTTTTCCTTTTTTTTTGGGTTTAAACTGCCCTTTCAGGTTTTTAATTTAACTTTTTTTTTTTGGATCATGCAAAATACTTTTTCACTATGTCAGAGTTGATAGGACCAGAAAGTTCATTTCCATCCATCTTCGACAAGATTAAGGCCCTTCTGAAAAAAACTCTTTTTACCACATAGAACCCCTCCCAATTTGGAGTCTATTTTCTTCTATTATCATGATAACTTGGAAGAATCTTTTTTAACACGAATTCACTCTCTCAAAATCATCGAGGTCTGACCTTTTTATCATGAGCTCTCATTACTCTTTTTTTATACAATTGGCCATGGTACAATGCCATCAATTTTTTCTCATCGATAAAGTTCAGTTACTCATAGCGTTTCTAAATTCTCTTAGGACCCTTAGAGATGGGATTTTTACTTTTACTGGCAATATAGCTTCCATCCTATAAACTATAGTAGAGGTGCTTTAGTAAAGGTGCATACAGAAGTTCAATACGCATGTAGAGCGAAAGGTAATTTTTCATGCCAATCCTTGTGTGTTTTAATCATATTCTTTAGAATTCTTTTGATATTTTTGTTTGCAGCTTCCGTAGCCTCATTCATTTTTAGATGATATGAAACTGAATTATGGTGCTTGATCTTGAACTGAGCACATACTTCTTGCATTATCTTGTTATTCAGATTTTTTGTATTGTCAGATATGATTCTTTCTAAAAGCTTATATTTGTAAATTATTTCTTTTGATGAATTTACAAACCATTGATCTAGTCACTATTGTCAAAAAGGTAGCCTCGACCCATTTGGTGAAGTAACCAATCATCACAAAAAATAAATTTGTTCCTATTGAAAGCCTTTAGTGTGATAGGGTCAATAACATCCATGTCTCACATAAAAAATGGCCAATGTGGTGTTATGACATGCAAAGCACTGGCGAAGCATGAATTTGTTAGCATAAATCTGGTATTTATGATACTTTTGAGCATAATCGATATAATCTTTTTTTATTGTCAACTAATAATATCTAGCTCGAATGACCTATCTTGCCATTATATGATTATTTATGTGTGCCCCACATACACCATTGTGCATTTTTTCAACAATTCTTTTGACTTTAGAAACATTTACACAATGGAGTAACACTTGATCCTTGCCTATTTTGTACAAAGTTTTCCTATCTAAAAAGAATCTCATGGCTAATCTTTGTAAGACTCTCTTATCATTTGTTATTGCTTGATTTGAATACGTTTATTTTTTAAATACTGCATGATATCGTAATACTATGGGTAGCCATCTTCATCATCTTCTAAGTTGGCACAATATACTGGCGTATCTTTGATATCTAATTTGATAGGTTGAATTTCAACGATATCATCGATCTGTACGATGGTGGCTAAGATAGCCAAGGCATCTACAATATGATTTTCTTCTCGAAGCAAGTGTTCAAATTGAATTATTTTAAATTGTTTGCATAACTCTAAAATGTATTTATGATAAGGGATAAGTTTTGAATCACTTGTCTCTCATTCACTTTTCAATTGATAAATGACTAGAGATGAGTCCCTAAACACCTTTAATATTTTTATTTTTCTGTCCAAAGTTGCATGCAGCCCCATAACACAAGCTTCATACTTAGCGATATTGTTGGCGCAGTTAAAATTTAATCTTGTTGTAACAAGATAGTAGTGCTCTATCAGAGATATCAAAACTACTTTAATCTCATGCCCCATGGCATTAGTGGCCCTATTAAAATACATCTGTCATGTTTTTTTCTATCATCATCTTCTTTTGACTTTAAGACGGTTATTAATTCCTTATTCGGGAAATCAAACTTCATAGGGTCATAATCTTTAACGACCTTGTCTGCCAAGAATTCAACAATAATACTTCCTTTGATTACTTTTTAACTTACATATACTATGTCATATTCAGAAAGTATCATTTGCTATCTTACGATTCTTTTTTATAGTGAAGGCTTCTCGAAGATATATTTGATGGGATCTAATTTAGCCATAAGCAAAGTGGTATGGTACAGCATGTACTACCTGAGCCTTTTAACTGTCTAAGCTAAAGCACAACACATTTTGTCTAGTGATGAATCTTAAACTTATACTCTATGAATTTTTTGCTCAGATAATAAATAACTTTTTCTTTCTTACTAGATTTATCTTGTTGGCCCAACACACATCTCATCAAGCCTTCTTGTACCACTAGGTATAGAATCAATGATTTTTTTAAGATAGGGGGTGCTAATATTGAAGGGTTTGATAACTACCACTTGATCTTGTCGAAAGCTTCTTGACATTGTTCATTCCATTCCTTGGGATTATTCTTTTGAAAGAGTTTAAAAATTGGTTCACATTTAAGAGTGAGTTAAGAAATGAATCGAGATATATAATTTAATTTGCTCAAGAAATTGTGAACCTCCTTTTGTGTACTTGGGGGAGACAAATTATGGATTACCTAAATTTTATCTAGATCTACTTCTATCTTTTTTTGCTGACTATAAAATCCAATAATTTTTTTGACTTGGCTCCGAATGTATATTTAGCTGGATTTAGCTTAAGTTGAAACCTTCTCAACCTTTCAAATAACTTTCTAAGGTTGACTACAAGATCTTTTCCTTTTTAAGATTTGGTAATCATGTCATCCATATACACTCCAATTTTCTTATGCATCATATCGTGGAAGAGTGTCACCATAGCCCTTTGATAAATTGACCCAGCATTTTTTAATCCAAAAGGTATAACTTTGTAGCAAAAGATTCCTCACATGATAATAAAAGTGATCTTTTTCATATCATTTGGGGTCATTTTTATCTGATTATAGCCAGAGAATCCATCCATTAAAGAGAATATCGAGTGTCAAGCTATATTATCCACCAAGGTATCAATGTGAGGTAGAGAAAAATTATCTTTAGGACTAGCTTTGTTCAGATCTTATAGTCTACACACATCTGCACCTTGCCATTTTTTTAGGAATAGGTACTATATTAGCCACACATTGAGGATATTTGGCCACTTGCAAGAAGCCTACATTAAATTATTTTTTAACTTTCTCTTTGATTTTCAACAGCATTTTTGGTTTCATCTTTCTTAGCTTTTGCTACACTGATTTGCATTCTGCCTTTAATGGTAACTTATGCTTTACTAATTTGGTGCTGAGTCTAGATATATCTTGGTAGGACCAAGCAAAGACATCTATAAATTTTCAAAGTAAATCCTCTAACCGCTATCGATCAACAACTGAAACTCAAGTGCCAATCTTAACTTCTTTCTTTTTTTTTTTTAGATCACCCAAATTGACTAATTTAACCACTTTTTGATGAGGTTTAATGGATTGTCTTCTTGTTGAATTAGTCTCATCAAATCTGAAGATAAAGTATATTCTTTAGAATTTTTTTCAGTATCAAGTTCATTGATACTAATTGAATTTTTAAAGTTAAACCTTAAATCATTATCATGATTATCTTTGCATTCATTTGGGAACCTGAAAGTTAATAGAATAAGAAAATATTGGCAAGAAATTTTGATAATGGAATGAATGGAATAGAAAAAATGAACAAAATGCATGCTCATACTTTTATTGAAATAATGACAAATAAAAGGCTCAAATATAAGATTTTATCATAATGTTTTTGGGCATAAGCGATCAGAAGATGTGATTACATTGAAGAAAAATAAAAAATAATTACCATTTGAATGACCTTCTAATTCTACACTTTATATTCTGATGGGGAAAGGTAAACCATGGCTTCTCACTTTGGCTTCCATCATCCACCATGTGAATGGATAGCTTGGTGAAAACTGCCTCCTACTTTGGTTCTTTTTTTATGTCCCTTTCAGCTTTTGAAAGCATGTATTCTCTAAGAGTGAAAGTCTTATTTAAATGGGGAACAATTTTCGACTCATTCCTTGCCCTTCTACCAAGGTTTGGTACTTCTCCTATCTCATAACCCAATCTTACTCTGCCACTATTATCCTCAAGCTTTGGGAATTCTCTCATCCTTTGAAGGTTTTTGCCCAGACCAAACTCGATACTCCAACTTCTGTTAACCATCTAATTAATCATGATTCGACTGAATTTGAGCCATTCACCTACTGTATTAACATGTTCAAAGGATCTATATGAGTACTCCAATGATTCTTCTATTGCTTCTACATATAGGGCATTTATGAGTTGGGTTACCAGTAAATCTTCCTTTCTACCCATAATTACCAATTATCTTTTTATATTAAATTTGATTATTTGATGTAATGAAAAGAGAACAATACCTACCTTGTGGATCTAAAGTCTTCCTAATAAATAGTTATATGATGAAAAGATATTCATAACTTAAAGTTTTATATTGAAAACACATAGACCAATATGTATGGGTAGCTTAACATCTTTCGATACTTTTCACCTAGTCCTATTGAATGCTCGGACTACCATTTGACTGTCTTGGATATAAGACGTATCAAAGGGTAACTTTGTCAAAGTAAACATCGGCATAATATTGATGGCTGACCCATTATCAACAAAAATTTTAGCTACAATATGGCATTTGCATTTAACAGTGATATACAATGCCTTGGTGCTTCTTCTACCTTTCGGTGAGAATCATCATAACTAAAAGAGATATGGTGTGACACTACTAGAGTGCTTGCCAAATGATTCACATATTCCATGAAGATATTATAGGCTACATAAGCCTAATTCAATACCTTTAACAAGGTATTGTAATGTGAGTTTAAATTCAAGATGAGCGATAATAGAGAGATTTTAGTTGACATCTTATTCAATTACTCCACTATAGAGTACTCACTATACTTGACTAGCTTCAAAAACTCACAGGCTTCCATTTCAGGCACAGACTTTGATGTATTCTTTTTTGAAATTTTTGGTTCAATTTACTTCTTTTTCTTTTTTTTTTATTCATCCAAACTCTTCGAAGTGTAATATCTTCTACTTCTAGTTATGCCTCCTACTCTTGTTATATGGGTAGTTTTAGCTTTTAGTGTCATTTTTGTTGTACTTGAATTGTTACCCCATATTCATAATTTCAGGGTACTACTTTGTTATCCTTATAAGAAAATGGGCATGAAACCTTAAGGGCTACTGGTTTGGGAACAAACTTGTTTTCAGCTGATGGTGACTTCTTTTTATAATGTATAGTAACAGGTTTTGGCACCCATCTATCTGTCATAGCTATTTTGATGTCTTTTAAGACTTTCGACTCTTCATAGAGCTCTATTTGATAAGAATCCATCAGTTTCTAAATTTTTTCATAAAATTATTTACAAACATCGATTGAATGACTAAGCGTCTTACTATGATATTTATACATTTGATTTGGGATATGTTTCTTTACATGAGTGTATGGAGCCAATAGTTGTATCATCTTAGCCTTATACAAGGCTTCATATAGCTGGTTAAATGGCATTTTAAGCTCTTTTACCCTCTTTTCAGATTTTTTCACTTATGTTTAAAGTATTGAATGTATGGCTAGGCAAAAGATTCCCATTGATGTTAGGTGCAGAACTTCCACTAGTATCAAAGCTTATCAGCTCTTTTTTAATCAAACTCTGTATCATATGTTTGAAAGGAATGTAGTTTTCAGTAGAATGTTCTGTTACTCTGAAATGGTAGTAGCAATAGGCATCGGTATCATACCATTTAGGGTAAAGAGGTTTAAGCTGTTTTGAGAAAATATGAGCTATTAAATGGCTTTTATAGAGCTCTTGATATAGCTCTGTGTAGCTTATAGATATAGGGTCAAAAGTTGATCTTTTTCTAGTTCATGGTTCTTTGGTATTGCTTGTAGTGTTGATTAGGTGAGCAAGGGATCTTAGAGAAAATGGATAAGATAGTTGACTAGTATAAAGATATGAAAGTATGGCTTACTATGTAATAGTATGTGGGGAGGTAGGTCAAGAGTTACTTCTAAATTACTACCCCTCAAGACTCATAGCCTAAGTCTTACTTTCTTTTTTCTTTGGTGCTTTTTTGAAAGAATCACCTCCTTCAAGCTTGCTATTTTTTATAACATTTTCGATGATCTCTCCCGAAATCATTATGTCTACAAAGTTCTTAGTTGTATTCCCAATTATCTTTCCATAATAGAGTGACTTTAGAGTACTCACGAATAGCATCGTAATTTTTTTTTATTAAAAAAAGTTATACCTAAGCAGCCACATCCTGCTACCTTTAAGCATATTGCTTGAAGGACTTAAACGCTTTCTTTTTCATTGCTTGTAGAGAGAGACGATTAAGAGCCATGTCAATAATGTGTTGATACTGTTAATAAAAGATCTGATCAAATTTTTTCATGTCTTGATACGAGTCCCATCTAATTGGACATATCATCTTACCATATATCTAGTCAAACTATCTTAAAACACATGTATAAACAGTTTGTCATTACTGGCATATGCAGCCATTTTGTAATAGTACATAGTAATATACATGATAGGACACTTAGTACTGTTATACTTCTCAAACTCTAGTACTTTAAATTTAGGTGGCATCACTACATCTAGTACTAGGCAAAGCCTCACTGTATCTATGGATCCATAAAAATCTATCCTTTCTACAGCCCTTAGTCTTTCTTTAAACTTGTTCATAGCCTAATCGATTTTAAAATTTTTCTAGGGCATAGCTACCTGTGGCTTTTTCTTTTATTTTACCTCATCTGCAGTAAGAAGTTGAATAGGCTTAGTTGTTTTTTCAGCAAGGATGGGATTATCATAGCTTTGAACATTCTTATAACCTAATATACAGGTCATTCCTGGGTAGTTGTACTTTAGAAAAGCTATTTGTTGAGGTTGGAAGAATGGTGCAATTTGATTTTATAGTGGGTCAAAGCCTAGAAGATATGTCGAATTGGTAGCTTCTTATGAAGTATCTTTTTCTACTAATTTTCCCCTATTTATTTTTTCTAGGGCCTCCAGAATTTGACTTAGCTTTCCCTCTAATGCTTCTTGGGCTTTCTATATCCTTTCAAAGCAACTTGTATTATCATGTTTCATCTTTCTAGCTCGATTCTGAGTATTGTATTGATGAGAAATTATTCTTGCACTTTAGTACCATAATTAAAGATTCAATGATAATGTTATGATAATGAATGCATGAGTGAATGTGATGCAAATAAAAGAAAACAGAAAGTAAAAGAAAAATATTTGCCCTTTGAAAAAGATTCAACAAAAAAAAACTTTCATTTATTCCACAGAAGTCTATTTTACATCAAACTTAATACTGTTCCTTTATAGAAATGTCTAACTTACGCATACTAGTCATTTACTTCCCCAATGAAATTCAATAACTTTTGTCCATGCTCTCATGTTGGTGTGATCAAAGCTCTCAAAGTCTCAGCCTTTTTTACCATGTCGCCTGCTTAGATCACAGCCTTGTCTATCTGAACAATAAGGTGTTTTATGTATCTCTGTCTCCCTAATCCTTATCTTTTGCTACACCACACTTGATGGGATAATTCTCTATGATTTTTTTGAATGAACCTGATATGATTTTTCTATTCACTTAACTTTGATATCAGAGTCAGAATGTGGTCTGAAAGCCATTGATTCTCCTGTTCAACTTCTATAAAAGCATTTTCTATATGGTCACGTTATTTTTTTAACTCCTCATTTTCATGAGCCAACTCAATATTGTTTATTTCTTTAGCTTGTACCTAAATATGTAGCCTTTTATACTCATGTTGTAACTCTTTTAGCTCTTTTAAGGCATCGCCTTATTCTTTAACAACTTTTTGGGCCTTACTATATTCTTTGAAGATTCTATAGGCTTAAGCTTTTAGTTTCTCTGCTTTGTTTTACCATTGATCCTTTTCTTCCTATAGCTTCAAAACCTCTTGTCTTAGTTTCTTTTTCTCTATCTCATGTTCTAATTTCGAAAGCTTTTTATTAGACTTTTGACCCATTGGTAAGGGATGATCCTGAAGCCCAAATGCAATCTCCTGACTTCTCTTATTCCTCCAAACCAAATACCTCTAAGTAACTCGATTAGTGAATGGCTCTAGGCTTACTCTTTTAGGCTTCTTCTAGGCTTTAATTATGTTATCAATTTGTTGAAAGGTTTTAGGCTTTCCATATGAGCAATCAAACTAGCCAAGCTTGCAAGTCATAGGAATAAACTATTTAGCTCCATGCAGCCTCATTATCATTAATGGGGTATAACTTGTTAACCCTCATAGAAGTGAGACCCTTGTCTCATCTCCATATTGGTATAGCATAAGTTCTCTGCCCATCCATAGAGCTAACCATCTTACTTAACCAGCCGTGAGTCCTTGTAGCAGATATTTCCTTTTCTTTTGAGTTTTTGTCTTTGGTCAAGTGCTCTGACAAAATTTTCTAATCGAACTTCAAGTGTGGAGATAGAGTTTGGTAAAGGTACTTTTCTTGCATTTAAAATGGCTCTTTATCCATACATATAACAAGGGTATGCAACCCATGAAATGTGCTTTGTCCATCTGCCTACAAAAACTCAGATATCTAATAGTTTCTATCAAGATAACTGGTGAAGGGTTACAATTTTTTTCAATCTACTCAAATAGATCCACCACTTCTATCTCAATGTGTCTTAAGACCTTAGGGAAGATGACTAAACTATATATGGCTAGAGCAAATGCATTCATTCTTTGATGATCATTTGAATGCTTGATAATGAAATCTCGAAGAACCCCTAATGGAATACCTTTGTAATCACCTTTCTCTTGAATGTATGAATCTATAGTCTCATTTCCCACCCCTAGCATCTAACTGAGCTTTTTGTGACTCATTGACTTGTATTTCTCCACGTATATTCTATTTGGATACAATATATGTATACCCATCAGAGTTGAGTACTCCTTAATTATTGGTACTATATTAACTTCATTAAAGATGAAATACAAGTAGAAAAGATCCCAAACTATATCATCATTTTGATTAGTGAGTAGTCAACCGCCACTGACAAGAGATGTGCTATATATTCAAACTTCACACAAAAGGTCTTTTACCTCAAAGAGATCACATCATTCCATGTGTCCAACAGGCTTTTCAAATTATTATGTTTGAGAAGTAGGTGGACTTTTCTTGATAGTGTAGGGACATAGCCAGGTGGTAAACAATCTCCTTCTTTTAGCTGTCTCTTTTCTGATTCAATCTTCACCTCTTTGGAGAATTGCATTTGAATAGCATAGATAAGGTACAAACTTGACATTCTGTGGAATCCACAAGGATTTTTGTTGAAATAGTTTTAAGGCAAGAATACTATGCAATCTGTAAACATGTTCATGAATGTGTGCAAAAAGAGATAAAAGAAAACAAAAAAATTAGTTAGTCATTTCAATAAAATATAAGGAAAACATAACAACATGACTTAGAATTTTGGATTATCTACAGAAGGTGAGAAAATAAGACTCTATCTATAATTGGGCTTCTAAAGTCAACTATATGTGGTTTGAGCCATTTCTAAAAGGTTCCTAAATTATTCCCTACATTATGGTCCATTACACACTAGTAAGGCACCCCAATCCTCACACATCATAGGCTTCAAACGAAAAGGGTTCAAAGTGAGTGAAAGTGTTTCGCAGGTCCATGCGAAGACATAAAATCTCATGAGAGCATAAGTACTTCACTCTCTCCTAAAGGTAGAGCTTAGGTAGAAGCTTGTGTTATGCACATACAAGTGAATGACAGATATAATAAGCATATATTTAGGCAAATATAAATACTGAATAATAGGGCAGACAAATAAACAATAATAAAGCATATATAAACAATAGAAAGAAGTAATTTCAAATTTGTTAGATAAGGCCTGGATAATAAAAAATCTTTTACTGGCTTGACTCTTCATAAGTTTCCTAGTGGAGTCGCTAAACTGTCGTAACGTATATATCCATAGACCTACCGCTAGACTTAGAATGAATAGGGAGTCGCCAACAATCTTTTTTGGTTAGGTGTGATTGGCCACCTAATTGAAGTTGATTTATAAAGCAAAGGTTAGGTTCGGAAGTTGATTGCACATGATGAAAGTTATAACACCCCCAAAATGCTCATCCAAGGGATGACACCAGTTTCATTTCGAATTATCTAAACCTTGCTCATTTTTTATAATTTACCATATAATGGATTATATTTTTTTATTTTTTTATTTTTTTTAGAAAGAGTTTCCTTCTTCTTAAGAAATAACAAAACAATTTTTTTTATAAAAAAAACCAAAAAATAAAAATGTGGATAAAATAAAATAAAATAAAAATCAAAGAATAAAAAAAAAATGAAAAAGAGAAAACCTGCGATTGGGTCAGGTCAGGATGTAGGTCAGCACGTGGGTTTTTGGGTCGACGCACAGGTCCTGACTTGCCAAAACGATGTCATTTTGGGGCAATATAAAAGGCACCCTTTAGCATGTTTCCTCAAAACTCTAGAGCCTTTCTCTTTCTATTCTTCAAAATCTTTTAAACTTTCTCTAGAAACCCACCGAAAAGTTTAATTAAAAACTGAAGACACTATCAATTTCTAAAAACTTTGTCAAAAAATTCAACCGAAAACTAGAGAACCTACCAGTTTCTAGAAAACCTATCGGATTCTGAAAATTTCGCTAGAAACTTCAACCTTAACCAAAAAATTCAATGTTCTTCAAAAACCCAAAAAAACCCAAAAAAATCCAAAAAATTCCTAGATAGTTCTAGCCCTTCCTAAACCTCTTACAACCTCAAATCCACATTCAAAAACCCAAAATCACACTTAAAACTACAAATAAAACCCGAAATCCCTATACTCGAATCCCAAGAACCTTTACTGCCAAAATTTTCAAAGCTTCCCTAATAATTTTCTCTTTTTTTTTTTCCTTGTTTTTGTGTGTCCTCTATGTCAAAATCAGTCTAATTTATAGGTAGTCTTTAGAGTAACTTTAAGAATCGAAAAGAATCAATCCCAGGCTTGAATTCTGAGATTGCATTCTGTCTAACATGATTTTTGGTACAGAATTTCAGTAATCTCCTGCTGATACGTTTTGGCATGGAAAGTTTGACTCAGTAGGATTCTGGTTCTGATTTTATCACGTGGGACTCAAAACAAAAAAAAATGAAAAAGAAAGGAAACAAATGAAAATATATAACAACAACAACAACAGCAATAATAATAATAATAATAATATAATATGATATAATATAACAGAAAAAAATCAAAGAAAAAAATAATGATAATAATAATAATAATAATAATAACAAAATAAATCTAATTTGACTTCAATGGTTTTGAACGAGAATAGGCCTAGTTGGGCTCAGGCCAACATGGACCTAACCAAAAATGAGCCTAATTGGGCCCGTACCAAAATTGGTATCTACAATGGGCATAAAAACCATTTAGATAATTTCTAATTGTGATATAAAACTTTTCTAAATGGTTTGAAGAGCTTAAATATGTGTTTAAACATATTTATCTATCTTAATAGCCTTTTTCAAGAAAATATGATATTAAGAGTTAACTTTTTAATTTCCTTGTTTCTAATGCCAAATGATCACTTGAACAACTTTGTTTTGTCATTTGAAATTTGTTGGAATGGTTTAAGTTGGTTGAAAAATGAGCTTAACTAATTTTGAGATTTATTAAGGTATTTTTCAAGCAAAAATAAGTTTTAAAGTGCAAAAATCAAAACCCTAAACATATTAAGCTTTGAATGATTTATCTAATGGTTTTTGCATAAATATACTTGTTTGAATGATTTTAGCATGATGGAAATGATTTTTGTGACTTTTATGCATATTGATTTCTAATTATTAAACATGCTTATATGACCATGTTGATTAAAATTACTCAATTTGTTCTTAATGCTTGGATAGTGTAAAATATTTTTTAAACTTAATTGTTATATTCTAAATTGTTATAACTCTTGATTTGTGAATTGATGAACATTTTATGCCTAAATCATATATATATTGATGTTTGATTGTTCATTTTTGATTTCTTATGAAATAGTCTTGAAATATGCTTTCATTATTTATCCTTATTAATTTAAGATTTATTTCTTCTTTTGTGCTGACGAATTGATGAACTTTATATGCTTAAAAATATAGATTGATTCTTTGCTTATCTATGTTTTTGGTCAATATATGTGTTCATATGATGATTGATTCAATTTGACCTTAATACTTATGATTTGAAAGTGCTTAAATTATTTATTTCTTAATTTGTGAAATACCTTTGTGATGTGCTTGCTCTTGTGCTTAAATGTTTTATCTCTTAATTGCGTTTTTAAATTGATGAATTACTTGTTTGTAAATGAAATATGTTGTTAGTTCATCTATTACTCTTGTCAAGTGTATGCTTATGTGATAAATATTTTTTATTTTACTTAACATGCTTGCAACATGACTTAAGTAAATGAATTTCTTATGTGCTTATTTTTAACTTCAATCATTATTGATTACGGCCTATAATTTGTGTAGACATATTTATGCTTTTGTGCTAAATTTTTCTTGAATATGTTTTTGATGATAAATATGTCTTCCTCAAGTTTTTAATTTTCATATGCCTAGAATTTATTTTTACATATTCCTTGGTGATTTATTAAATATATATGAATATTGAATATGTCCATTTTATGTTCATGAATGATCTAAAAGGTTTGATTTTGCACATTATATGAAAACTTTTGCTTTAGTGCCATTCTTGTGCTATTTGATGTTTAAATTAATATATAACCTCTAGCTTAAGTATATGTCTCCCTTGCAATTGGTAACTTGTGCTTAGTGAATAAATTTTCTTTTGCCTATAACGACTTAGAATATGGAATTATTTTCTAACAATTGGTATAATTTTTATCAATTGATTTTCTTGATGCTTCTAATGAAAATCCTTAGTCAAGTAATTTTTCTAAGCCTATACTAGGAGAACTTGAAATAAGTATGAATGAACTTACATTTTTGGAATTTCAAATATAGCAAGCAAAGTAAGTCATCATCATCAATCAAGCCCAAGTACATCAAAGACTAGTTCAAATAATGTGAAATGGAGTATTTAAAGTCTCACTCAACTACAATGAGCATAATAGCATAGCTTGACAAGGATAAAGGTAATTGCATTGAATCTATGCTATGTGCCTATAATTTATAATGTTTAATGCATGATTTGATAAATGTTTTCTTTGATATGTGCAAAAATGAGATATCATATTTGAATTTGTGAACACTTTGCACAAATTAGTCACCAAGCTACTTGATAGAATTTTCTTAACTTTGTTAAAAGCTTGGATTGATTAATTCACTTCGATTAATATTCATGCCTAGTTTTGTATTGCTTTGATTAATAATTTTTATTGCATGAATATTCATTTGAATATTTGGACATGGATATGAGTTAAATAGATTGATTTTTTTAAACATGTTTATTGACTAAGTCCATTGAGATAGTATATACCATATTATGTCTAAAGGTTTGCATTTTTTTTGGTATACTGTTATATATGTTTTGAAATATTCTTGCATATGCATATGCTTATGTGATTTTGTTTGAAATAAAAATATGTTTGATTACTTGCATATGCTTAAATTAAGTTCATTGTTATGCATTGAAATAAATTGGAATATATTTGAATAATTATGCTTTCATTATTTCTTTGCTATGGCTTATGTGTTCATCACATTTGGAAAATGCTTGAATAATCTTTGTTATAGCTTATGTGTTCACCATTATGATAATTGAACCTTATTGCTCATTAATATTCATGCTTTATTAAATACATACGAGCTTTTGGTTCTTGTTTGGATAGAATAGGTTATGAAAGATTACTATTATCATGTATGCATGTACTGAATGAATCTTTCATATACTAAAAATATGTGTGCTTTATGAAAGTTGTTGAATAAAATTGCTAACAATTGGCAACAACTGGTATCAAAATTGCTAAATAATTTTTTAACTTTCATGGACATTTGTTTATGTGCCTATCTTTGATATAGCTTGTACCTTTCATGCAAAATTATGTGTGCCTTAAATTAATTAATCCTTATTTTGAAAATGAGGAGAAATCTAGAATACAATTTTGCTTAATTTGTTTTGTGATAACAATTGGTATGCTTTATAATAAAATATCTTTAACAATAGTATCCATAACAATTGGTATGAGCTTGTATGCATGTGCTTAAATTTATGCATAATTGTTATTGATGTTTTAGGTTCAAAGCACATCTTATGATAACATGATTTATGAGTAGGTTGCATATCATTTATTATCCTTTTGCTCATAAATTTCATGTGATTAGGATTGAATGAATAATTTTGTGCTATAACATTTCAATTAGATACACTTATACTTTTGTGCTTGAATACATGTATGTGAACTTCATTATGCATATTACACTTGATTACATGCATTCGAAATACTCTTGATATTATCGGTATCAAGCATTTTGTTCTATGCTTTAAATTATCTCTCTTTCTTTTGAAATGATAAAAAGGGGAAAATTTTAGAAATATTTCCTCTTGTATGCTTATAACAATTGATATAAGGGCTTAAACATTTAGTATAAAGAGGTTAAACAAAAGGGGGAAGAAATTTTTCTTGAATATATTTGTTAATGTTGCCTATTTGCGCTTATTTACTCATTAATATGCTTATGCCTTTTTGCTATGATAAAAAAGAGGAGAAATATCATATGGACAATTTTGTTTGTCCTTTATATGCATATATTTGATTGTGTTTATTTGACATATTTGACTAACATATGTTTATCGAGTTGTGTTGTTGAATTATGAAACATAAATTGAAGGGGAGTTTTGTCATGCATTGTTTAAGGGAGAGTTTTCAAAATGTTTCAAAATCTTAAATGTTTCAAGAAAAGTTTTTCATCAAGCAAATTTATTTTTAAGTTTTGTCATATTAAAAAAAGAGAGATTGTTAGCCTTGAATTTATCCTTATTTTGAAATGACAAAACATTAAGCTAAGTAAGCTTGATTAAGATTTTGAAAAAGATTTATTTAGTACATGTTCTTAAGTTTTATATTTTGATACTAAATAAATAATATGATTTTCAAAGTTTAAACAAACTTTTCTTGGTTTCATATTTCTTAAGCCAAATCTATCTTTAAACATTATTTATTTGAGCTAAAATGAAAGTCTAATTGTTGCTTTTAAAATGAACTTATTCATTTTGGACTTAATACGATTTTGATAATATTGGTTTTGAGAAATATATTAACTTAAGAAAGTTGTTTTACAAGAACAAAGTTTTTCCAATATTAAAATTATTTTATTTTTTTGTATTAATTCACAAAGTTTTAATATTTAAATTTTACATGGTTGAAAAGCTCTTTGAGTCTACTTTCTAATAGATTAAGCAAAATCAAAATTCAAATTTTCTTAGAAAAGATTTTGAATTTTTACTAAACACTATGTATTTGTCTAAAAATTACACAAGAGATAGATTTGAAAATTCACTATAATTCATACACAATGAATTAGGTAATGATTTTTATATGGACAGAAAGCCCTTTAAGCTTAGTTTCTAAATCTTCAAACGGTTTGTGATTTGGATTTGTATAACTCAAGATATGATCAAATTAGTGAGTAAAGTACAAAATATGAAACAACCACCCAGTTTGGATAAGATCGATCCCCTTAGGGAAGGAATCGATTGATTTTTTACCCAAAAACAAACATGTTGAAAAGGCAAGAAAGAATCGATCACCTTATATAAGGGATCGATCACCCTCTTGAACCAATCAATCCCCTACATAAAGGGATCGATCGGGTCATGATTTTTAAAGGCATAAATGGCATAAAACTTGAACCAATCATCCCTTCATGGAAGGGATCGATCGGGTCAGCCTTAAAGTAACTCTAATGGTTAGTTCTAAAGCTTTCAATGACTGTTTTCTTCATCCAAAGCATCCCTAATAGCTAGCTCTTCAATTTCTATATATATTGGCCACTTCAACATACCAAAGAGTATGATAAATCAAGAGAGCAAGATCTAACAAGTCATACTTTCATTCTCTTAAAAAAATTAAGAGTTTTAGAGCTTTAAAGTCTATATCTTTGTATTTATTGTATCCAAATCATATTTGTTCTTCATTCATCATATTTCTTTGTACTTCATTAGGCAAACACTTAGCCTTTGAGAGGTGTTTTATGTTTGCATTTTTATTAAGTGACTTTGTAATCAAGATGTGAGACATCCTCTTGAATTTATGAAATTGAAAGGTTACTACCTAGATTAGACAGTAGATAGTTTAAGGTTTCTATTTTAAACCTTGGAGAGAAAAAGATAAGGTTGTAATTTCAATTCAAGAATAATGGATTGAAGCATTGGTATGGACAACCAAGAAAAAAGACGTAGGTGCCTTATGGAGAAAGATCGAACTTCTATAAATCCTTGTGTTTAATTTCTCTATCCCTATCTCTTTATTTTGATTATAGTTTATATTTGCTTATAGTTCATCAATTTATTGTTATTCGTAACATATTTTGATATTATTTTTAATTTTCCTTTTAATCATTTTGAATCATTGTTTGGGAAGAATTTGGAGAAATGCAATTCACCACTTTTTGGATCACCATCTCACCTACAAAGCTAACAATCATTAACTGTTATTGTTTACATTATATTTTCATTAAAAGTGCTTATTGTTTTAATTTTCATTTAATTATAATGAAATCATTTGTTTGTGAAGAATTTGGAGAAATCCAATTCACTCTCCCTTTGGATCATCATCTCACATATAAAGCTAATAATCTACTAGCAAAACAATTAGAAAGACATTCATTTGCAAGTCAATTATCCAATACAGAAAAATCAATAGTAGCTAACATGTCAAAAAATATGGTTAAACCTAGAAACATGTTATTGACCATAAAACAAAATGATGAGATAAATGTCAACATTATAAAAACTATATATAATGCACATCAAAGATACAGATTTATTAAGAAAACTGGTAGATCATAAAGCAATAGCTTATGAAAAAGTTCATTAATTGTAAATACGTAGAGTGACATAAAACTAACAAGACAAGCTACTATGTGAAAGACTTGTTATAGGCTTATCCTGGTGGTATATATTTATTGCATGCCTTTCCAAGTGCCATAATTATGAATTGTACCTATAAAACTAATAGATATTGCCTCCCATTACATGAGATTATTGATGTGAAATCTACTAAAATGACATTTTCTATTGAATTTGTGTACAAGGAGGTTGAATGCTATGACAACTATAATAAAGCACTATATAAATTAAGAAGTTTGATACCTCTGGGTACATTTGCTACTATCATTGTTATTGACAAAGACTTAGTATTGATGAAAGCAATAAATATTGTCTTTGCTAGCATAATAAGTCTTTTATGCAAGTTGCATATCCCAATAAATATACTTGCAAATTATAAGAATTTTTTTATCAATGACGAGTATGAAAAGCATTTAAATTCACTAAAAACTGATTACTAAACTTATTCGGGAGTAATCTAGTATGTCAATGGTTGACAAAGTATAAGGATAAATTTGTTGTTGCTTGGACAGATAAAATAATGTACTTTAGTAATGTTACAACAAATATATATGATTTGGGTTGCATGTTAAGATCAATTTGATAAAGATAATTCATAACAAAACATTCATTACAACATATCTTTCTAAATTTGTCTAGGGTTAAGAGTGCACATGTGAAATTAAAGAGGCACCTTCAATCATCTTAAGGGGATTTCGAACCATTATGAAAGATAATCAATACTTTTATTGAGCTTCAACATATAGAGATAAAAGCTTCATTTGAAAGAAGTCTTACAACTATTGAACATAACTACAAGCCAACATTGTTTAAAGAGTTACAAGGTTTGGTATCTAGGAGCACACTCAATATGATACTGATGAAGGCCAAGTGAGTAAATCAGGTTGGGATTAACAAGAAAATTTGTTGTTGTGTGATCAAAGGCACACATGGATTATCTTGTGAGCATGAAATTGCAAAACATATAAGGGTGAAAGTCCAATTTCTTTATCTAAAGTGTATCTTCATTGAACAAAATTGAATTTAATAAAAAGCCAAGTTAATGACTTATCTTTTTAGTTAACCATTGTATTCAAGGTCGAGCGAATCATAAAATGCTTTTACAAATGTGATGAGGTCAATAAATTAGCTATGAAAAAAAATTGAGAAAATTAATGTCCATCAATAATTTTTTGGATTCTACCATTAGAGATGGCTAAGACAAAATGTCGAAGAACTATAAAAATAGATATATATATATATATATGTAGATAACCCATTTTGTCCAAGATTTTTCTAGAACAAAAATAGACATTTAACCATTAATTGGGCCCGATTATGAAGCTTTGGGCATGATAGAAAATTTTTCAGTTTTAATTTGATTTGACTTGTTTTTTTTTAAAAAAAAAGGTCAAAAGCCAAAAAAAAGGAAAAAAAAAAGAGAAATCTAAAAATAAGTGATTTTGGCTTGATTCATGTAAATCTTAGAAAACTCAAAATCAAATCATAAATCACAAAATTGCAATAAAATCATAACCAAATCAAATCACGTATAATCACAATCCTAGATTTGATTTACTTGCTAGAATAAAGAGTGATTGAATCTCGATAAAACGGTATTTAAGTACACATACAAAAAAGGGAGAGCATTTAAAAAAAAGATTATGCAAAACTCTTGAAAGAAAAGAAAAAACTTTGTTTAGCAACCAAGAGGTTTTAGGTTTTAGGTTCTAGGTTTGATTTTTTTTAGATTTTCTAGATTTGGGATTTGGTTTTTTTGGATTTGAATTTCTATAGGGTTTTGCATTCTAAAGATTTCTGAGTTCAGTTTTCTAGACAATTTATTGGGTTTTTGAAAATTCTTTGTCGACTTTTGGGATTTATTCATTAATTTCTAGCACTTATAAATCAGTTAAAGAGAAGACAAAAGAATAACCATTTTAGAAAGAGATGCATACTCAAATACTTATGAAAAAAAAAAACCTAAAATTTGAAGCACCCAGATTGGCATGTTTTACCATGCACAACTTGACCTGATCACTAGTATTCTCTTTCCATTTTTCACTATATTTTTTGTTTTGATTTTATTTTTCTTATTTTATTTATTTTATTTTGTTTACTTTTATTTACTCTTATTGTTTTTTATTTTAAATTGAAAAAATACATTACTTATTATTATGAATTTTTTTTAGTTTCACTTTACTTATTTATGAAAAAATTAATAATAAAATGTTTCTAAAATTGATTCATGAATTCTATTAAACTATTTGAGGATTTTTCATGAATTTAAATTTTTACAGATTCTACCAAACTATTAGAGAATTTCATAAATCAATTTTCAAAAGAAATATTTTTATCCTACTAAACTATTGAAGGATTGCATATCAAGTTAAATCTTACCAAACTATTGGAAGATTTAATGAATTTTCTCAAAAACAAAATTTTATAAATATTTTACAATAAAATATCACCAAACTGTTGGGAGATCTGTATCAAAGTAATTGATACCAAACTGTTGGAGGACTTTACTAATTTTTTTGAATGAAATACAATAATAAATCCGACGATGGACCCTCTTTAGGATGAGACACTAGTCTTCATGAAAACTTTTGATGTGAGAGAATTATTTTAAATTTCTACCAAATTATTAAAGTAATTTTAAGATTAATTTTTAATATTAAATATTTTGGTAAAATATAAACATATTTAAAGCTTGGATAATTTGAAATTAAATTAATACCATCATTTGGATGGGCACTGTGAGAACATTATAGGGGTGCTATAACCCTTCTCACGTGTAACTACACTCCTAAATATGAAATATGATTTCGTGGACTTAAATCTATTATTTAAAGATATCTAAGTTAATCTAGAGACTCATTTTTAAATAGGATGGATTCAATTAGGTATCCAATCACACCTAAACAAAATAAAATTGATGGTGACTTTTAAATATCATGTCTAGTGGTAGATCCACAGATCTATATGTTATGACAATTTGACAATTCCACTAGGGATATTGAGAGTCAGGCCAGTAAATGATTTGTTACTAATTTTTTTTGAATGAAATACAATAATAAATCCGACGATGGACCCTTTTTAGGATGAGACACTAGTCTTCATGAAAACTTTTGATGTGAGAGAATTATTTTAAATTTCTACCAAATTATTAGAGTAATTTTAAGATTAATTTTTAATATTAAATATTTTGGTAAAATATAAACATATTTAAAGCTTAGATAATTTGAAATTAAATTGATACCATCATTTGGATGGGCGCTGTGAGAACATTATAGGGGTGCTATAACCCTTCTCACGTGTAACTACACTCTTGAATATGAAATATGATTTCGTGGACTTAAATCTATTATTTAAAGATATCTAAGTTAATCTAGATACTCATTTTTAAATAGGATGGATTCAATTAGGTATCCAATCACACCTAAACAAAATAAAATTGATGGTGACTTCTAAATATCATGTCTAGTGGTAGATCCACAGATCTATATGTTATGACAATTTGACAATTCCACTAGGGATATCGAGAGTCAGGCCAGTAAATGATTTGTTACTATCCAAGCCTTGCTTAATAAATTTCAGATTATTTTCTTTCTTTCCTATTATTTTCTTTTCATTGCTTATATTTTGTTTAGTTATTCATTTTTAGATATCTGTCATTCATTTGCATGTGCATAACATAAGCTCTCCACCTGAGCTCTGTCTCTTAGAAAAGAGTGAAGTATTTAGGCCTTCATGAGATTTCATATATCCATATGTGCTTGCGAAACACTCTTACTCAAATTGAACCATTTCCGTTACAGCCTATGGTGGGTGAGGATCGAAGTGTCTTACTAGTCTATGATGACTATTGATGTAAAAAATAATTTGGAAACCTTTTAGAAATAATCCAAACCACATATAGTTAACCCTAAGAGCTTAACCATAAGTAGAGCCATATCCTTCCACCTTTTAGAGTTAACTCGAAATTTAAAGTTGTGCTATTATTTTGCTTATTCTATAGTGTTTATTCTTTATTGAGATGACTAACAATTTTCTTGTCTTGTTTATTTGTTTTCTTCTTGTACATATCTATAAACATACATGCATTCTATTACATTCATTCATGATCATTTATTCATCATGTTAAATCATGTCAAGATCACTTATTTTAGATTATAGTACTAAGGTGTAAGAATAGCTCAACATCTATATAACACTCGAGCTAAAGCTAAAAAGATGGAGTAAGATAATGCAAACCATTTTGAAAGGTTGTAAAGGCTCATAAGGTAATTGGGGGGAAATTAAATAAGATCTTTGAAGCTTTGGATAAGATAAACAAAGGAAAAATGGTGGAGGAAGATATTTCGTATGAAGTCATTGAGTCACTATATCCTTCAAGTTTCAGTCCATATTAGGCCTAAGCCACTCCAAACTTTTAGCTATAACAAATCACATTCCCAAGTTACAACTACTCAGGAATGCCCTATACACCCATTAAAGTAAATGTTCAGAGTTACATTAATCTTATCTTTACTAAAAAAGACAGTTAAGCCAACCCAAATCCTTTATTTGGATGATATAAAAGAAAAAGTGAAGTTATAGACAGTTGCATCCTCATAATACTCTAAGACTGATTAAACAATGAGCATGATTGAGGAAAGATTATAGGCTATAGAAAGCATGGACTTTTACAGATCCAAGGATGCTATGGGGCTTTGTTTGGTGCCAAATGTGATGATACCACCAAAGTTCAAATACTAGAGTTTGAAAAGTACGATGGCACTCAACATTATATTACACATGTCAAGATGTTTTGTCATAAAATGGCAGTACACGCTAGCAACAAGAAGCTGTTCATTCATGTGTTTTAGGATAGCTTAACTAGTGTAAGGTGGTACATTCAATTGGACAGAACTTACATTTGATCATGAAAAGATTTGACATGTTTTTTCATCAATCAATATCGTCATATTATAGATATGGCTCATAATCACCCTTCTTTGCGATGTATGAAAAAAAAGTGATGGAATCATTCAAAAAAATCTTTAGAGGTGGTGGGATATAGCTGCTTAAGTATAGCCACCATTAACTGAAAAAAAATAATGGTTTTATTTGTAAGCACTTTAAAGTCACCTTATTATGAAAAAGATGATAGAGAACTCGATAAAAAATTTCACTGATATAGTGATCTCAAGAAAGATTATTGAAAATGCTATCAAGAATGACAAGCTTAAGGAAGGAAGGGCTAACAGTGCCAAAAAGGGTGGGGTGACTAAGAAAGAAGAAGATGAAGCCCAAGCAAGAAACTTTAAGGGGTAGCAATCTAGAAGTTATGCTCTATATCCTTCATATGTTCATCATGCTTATTATCCAGCAACCAATAATATTGTGCAACTCTCTTACCGGCCTTATTGCCTAGTCATGAACAATATTGCTCTAAGTCCCTATCAATAAGCTTTTCAAGCACCTGTATATGGGCCTAATCCTATTACTACACTAGTTTCAAGACCTAACAATCAAGCAAGTGGTTTGAAAAGATCCAGGGATAATTAAGAGATAAAATCATAATCAAATCACATGCAATCACAATCCTAGATTCGATTTATTTGCCAGAATAAAGAGTGATTGAATCTCTATAAAATGGTATTCAAGCATACATATAAAAGGGGAAAGCATTTAAAAAAATGATTTTGCAGAAACTTTTAAGAGAAAAAAGAGAAATTTATTTAGCAATCAAGAAGTTTTAGGTTCTGGGTTTGATTTGTTTAGAATTTCTAGAATTGGGATTTCGTGTTTTAGGTTTGAATTTTTGTAGGGCTTTGCATTTTAAGGATTTATGGGTTTAGTTTTCCAGACAATTTGTTGGGTTTTTTGAAATTTTCTATTAGTTTTTTAGATTTATTCGTCAATTTTTAGGCACCTATAAATCAGTTAGAGAGAAGACAGAAGAATAACCATTTTAAAAAGAGAGACATACACAAACACTTCTAAAGAAAAGCTTGAAATTTGAGACACCCAAATCCGCATGTTTTACCATGCATAACCTAACCCGATCATTGGTATTCTCTTTCCATTTTTCACTCTTTTTTTTATTTTTTTTCTTATTTTATTTATTTTATTTTGTTTATTTTTATTTACTCTTATTATTTCTTATTTTAAATTAAAAAAATACATTACTTATTATTATGAATTTCTTTTTAGTTTATTTTACTTATTTATGAAAATTAATAATAAAATGTTTTTAAAATTGATTCATGAATCTTACTAAACTATTGAAGGATTTTTTATCAATTTAAATTTTTATAGATTCTACCAAACTATTGAAGAATTTCATAAATCAATTTTCAAAAGAAATATTTTTATCCTGCTAAACTATTGGAAAATTTAATGAATTTTCTCAAAGGCAAAATTTTATAAATATTTTACAATAAAATATCACCAAACTATTGGGAGATCTACATCAAAGTAATTCCTACCAACCTATTTGAGGACTTTATTAATTTTTTTGAATGAAATACATTAATAAATCCAATGATGAAACCTCTTTAGGGTGTGACACTAGTCTTCATGAATACTTCTAAGGTGAGAAAGTTATTTTAAATTGCTATCAAACTATTTGAATAATTTTAAGATTGATTTTCAATATTAAATATTTTGGTAAAATATAAACATATTTAAGGCTTGGATAATTTGAAATCAAATTGATACCATCTTTTGGATGGGCACTCTAAGGGTGTTATAGCTTTCCTTACGTGTAACTGCACACTCAAGTGAAATATGATTTCGTGGATTAAAATTTGCTATTTAAATATACCTAAGTCAATCATGGGACTCCTCTTTAAATAAGATAGATTCGATCAGGCGTCAAATTACACCTAAATAAAAAAAAGATTGGTGACGACTCCTAAAAATCTTGTCTAGCAATAGGTCCACGAATTTATACATTATGACAATATATACATAACGTGACCCTTCACACTTGGAGATTACGTTATCTATGAAGTATAGTATATCACTACCAACCATTGCCCATTCAGTGAAAGTGATGATGTAAATGAATAAACTTTTTGTTCATCATTCACATGGTAAATAGAAAATGCAATATTTGGATATTTACTAGTGGAGTTACATCCGTATATACAGTGTACCATTGATGTTGAGGCAAATAGGTATTATGGTTTTTGTTCTATTGCTAAGTTGCTTGAAATA
Source organism: Durio zibethinus (assembly GCF_002303985.1). Next base: position 15,328,044 of record NW_019167838.1, on the reverse strand, counting down.
GGTTTAGAGGGTTGAGTATAAGTGCAACAAGATTTAATTGATAAGCTTAATTAGTATTGGGGCATATGTGACTTGTATGAATCTATATAAAGAGTGTTGAGGAATTGCTAAAAAAATTACCATGTTTTAAGACTTGTGACTCATATGATAAGTGGATGACTGATACGAGAAGTCACAACATTGCATGTGTACAAGCTGAACAAGTAATGTAGATAGAAAGTATTTGAGTTATCCTCTTCACAAAGATTAAGTGTTTAACATAAGGGTAACTACTAAAATTAGACATCTAAGATATATCTAGTTCAAAAGATATTTTAATTAAACAAATTACTAAAATTAACATAAATTAGTCCTAAAGCTCAACAAGCAATCAAACCTAACTAACTAACAAATTATGAAATTAATAATTAATTAAAATTTGCTAAATAGGGAAAATTGCTATAACAAGAAAGTAACTAAAAATAGAAATGTTTCTAAAAAAAAAAATTCTAAATCCTAAGATGGAAAAGCTCTAAATCAAAGCATATTAACAAAGATTAATTATAATGTACTAATTAAATATACATGATAATTAACCTAAATGAATAAGTAAACAATGCAAGTTTCCTTAAATAGAAATAGCACTAAATGAAGTTTAACCCTAAAACATGCATTACATGCAACCTAATCTATCATGAGCACTAAATAACATAAACTGAATGATTAAAAATTTAAAATAGAATTTTAAACACTAATGCACACAAGATATGCAATGGAAAGTAACAAGAAAACAAAGAACTTGAGCTTAAATAAACCAAAACATTAACATGCATCCAAACTTACTTAATATAGTAAATTAAAGGCATAAAACAAAGATCAAATTAAACAAGACAAGGGCTAGAAATAGAACTTGAAATTTAGCAATTAAATTGCCACTAAAACCTAGCAAAATGATAAAAGCAAAGTATCAAACACTTGACAAACATACCCTAAGTGAACATGAAACCTAACTTAACATGCATAAACCTAACTAAATATGATTAAGACATGAATAAGGTTCAAAATGCAACATTAAAAGACATAAAAATAGAATTGAAAACTAATATAAATAGTATGTAAGAACCAAATGGGAATTAAACAATAAACACAAAAGCATACTAACAAACACCTAGAGAACTCTATAAAAAATAACTTGATGCATAAGACCTAGCTAAATGGCATTAAAATAAAGTTAACAGGACTTAATAAGACTAAAATGAAAATTTAAAAGGCTGGAAAGCAATTAAAACATAACTGAAACTATGATAATGAAAAAGAAATAAATAAACTACTAAAATAGACATATGAGCTAATATGCTGGGAAAAATGAAATGAGATGCAAGGAAACATTTAAACAATTATCATGTACTCAAAATAGAAAAAATGATCCATAGGAACCGAATCCTAAAACCAAATAAAAAAAGGGTAAAAACTTAATTTAAAAACAACCATTACAAGTTAAAAGAAACGGACAATAGAAATTAAGAACAAAATGTTGAAAATTTTAAGGCATGAACGAAACATTTAAACAATAGAAAATGGCATGAGAATAAGGTAAGATTGCAAACAAATGAACAATAAACCACAACATATAGGCCTAACAAAAAAAGTAAAACTAGTTAATATAAACTTGAAAATAAAAAACTAAATGAAAGTCAAGTCAATAAAAAGCCTATGGATGATTGCTCATCCTTATAACATTCATAGACCATCTTTTTCTTACTAAGAATAGCTTCAAACATAAAGAAAACCAAGTTGAAAATGAAATAAAAAAAAGATGAAAACACAAGGAAAATAAAGTTGGAATTTCATTAACAAAATGTAAGGAACAAAGGCTAAAATTTAAAGTGTTGGCCAATACAAGAAACTTAAATGAAAAACAAGTCAATGTTTGAGTAAAAGAAAGCAAAATAAAGCAAAATGGATCCTAAATAAAGCACAAGATGGTCAGCAATGGTTATCATGGACCAATATGTTATAACAATGGTTGTTGCCTACTGTGCCACTACTAAAGTAGAAAAGGGAAAAAAAATAATGGAGGCTTTTTTTCACTAGCCCTCTAATGTTCTATTTAAAGAAAAAAACTATTCTCTTCTTAACTAATCAATGGCCTTCAATAATCCATCTCAACCCAAAAAATGCCAACTTAAATAAGAAGTGTTCTAGAGCTAAGAAAAATAGCAATTTTATTTGGCTTTTTATCTATGTTATCCATTTTCCATGTGAACTTATATGTGTGATCCATTGAAAATATGACATATAGCTATTTGTGAAGTGTGTTGGCAGTCACCTAAACTTCTGAAAGGTTAGACATGTAAATATTTTAAGCCTCCAACCCATGATAGGCAATAATCCTAATAGTAGAAAAGATATTCATGTGATTTATGTGACGTTAGCCTCTTACAGCCTATGTGAACTTCTTTACATAAACCAATCCCCTTCAAGCTTGTTGCCAACTTAGTTTTCCATGTCACCTTCTAACTTTACAACTAAAATCCTCTCCAAAATCATGAAAACAATTGGTAATAGTAATAGAGACAATAATTCTATTGGTAGCGAATGTCATCATTTTACATAAGGTAAGCGATATTCTATTATGGTGATCCTTGTGTTATCTTGCAATCCACTAGAAAGAAAAAAAAATTCAATGTCATCTTCAAAGATTCAACCTAAAGTTTCCCTTTGAAACCATGAATTTCTATAACAAAGGTAATGGGTGCATATTTTTTTCCTTATGGTATCTTTTGTCTCTTAGTACCATTCGTCCCCCTTTTACGTCATAAGTGAGAAAAGTTATAACTCAACAATTCTTGGACAAATTTTAGGAACTTTTGTTGATGTGGAAGACATTGATAGGACCACTATTCACTTATTGAGAATTGAACATTGAGATCAAAGTATAAAATAGCAAAATTTAAAATTTTTAACTCCCAAATACCAAGGATCAAATTGATAAGATCATACAAAATAGTCTACTAATTTTGGTATAAATAGTTTTACTACTTTGCTTGTGATAGTTTCAATAACAATTCAAGAACCTCTAAGCTCGATTCTAACAAACCAGTAGCTATATAAGGTTTACATAAGACAATCTCCATGTAGTTGAATAACATAATGTATAAGACATTGGGCCTTTACTTATTCCTTTATGTTGGGTATTGACCCAAGTAAATTAAATACAACTTAATTTTTCTTAATTTTAATCTCCCATAGCTTGTTCTATTATGTTTTACCCATTAAATTCATTAATGTATTAGTAATAAATATAAGTATTATAATGTTCTACTATATTTTGGATTAGATAAATCAAAACCATTTTGATTTCATCATTAATTCTCTAATTAACCAATCATATATTTGTAAATCATGATCACTACTAGGTATATTGTTATTACCCCTAATTGTTAAGGAAAGTGAATATTTTTGACATATTTGTCTATGCTTGGTCTTGTAATATAACTACATCATTTTATCACCTAATACCACAGTTATAACGTTGAGCATAGATTAGTGTTTACTCAATTTTATTCAACCATATTAAGTCTTGGCTTTAACATTTACTCTTAAATAAACTTTAGAACTATTCTAAAACCTTCTTCCATTTTGGCCAAAGATTTATTGAGTTAATTCAATAAAGACTAGATGAGATATTCACTTGACCACACAAGGTAATGAATCCTACATTAGTTACTTTATGCATCTTCATATGCTTTATGTTATACCTAATAATAACTAATTAAAGCATACATGATTAGAACTATGTGTAAAATAAAGTCAAAGTATAACATTCATCATATAAGATCATAAGTACTTTCAAGTTAAAAGTTCACTTATATAACTATCTCAAGAGAATGTTGCTATAAACAACATGTGAACTATCATATAGCATTCTTATCTTGGGTCATATTCAATGAACTTGTTGTTGTAATAAGCACTCACATGTTAGTTCAAGTTTATCCAAACTTTAACCTATAAGATCCATTTCTTGCTTCATAAAAAGAGTATAATCATGTGCCAATCTCAATAGCTTTAATTAATATCCTTGTATTGATAAAGCATTGACTAGGAACTTTAAAAAATATAGCTTTTTAATCTCATTGTAATTCTCTTGCAAAGTTTATTTATTCCAATGACTTTATCATATAAGCATAAGCAATAGGAATATATAAGCTTGTTGGTTTCGAGTCTAGTTGCCAACGTCACACCTTTGAGTGCTTAATCAAAAGTTCTAAACTCTTTAACATGCTTTCCTATGCCTCTGGTTAAGATCATTAAACCAAAAGTAACAATTGCTAAGGTTTTGAGAAAAACAAGTTTTTTTTTTTAATGATCAAGAAAATAAATTTTGAAATCTTAATGAACAAGTTCTCTGAGATTTCCAATCTTGAATACTAAGTTAATCTTCATCGAAGTTTTAGTGAATAGCTTTTTAAAGGTCTTTAACAATTAAAAGTACTAGGTACAACAAGAAAACTTATACCATGATCAAATTAGGGTTTTATGCATATTTAACATTTTCATATGCATACGGCAGCCAGATACAAATTTTTGGATAGATTTTATCATCAACTTTTGAATAACCAAATCAACTCCAAAATTTTTGAAAATTTAATACAATGCCATCAATATGTCAATTTTTATGTGTTAAAATTTTGTAGCAAACCAATAACCCGAAAATGACAAACAATTTTCATAATATCACTACTGTAGTTATTTTTGGATAGATTATGAACAAAAAATTTATAATGCATGAAAACAACTTTCATAAATCATGAAATTCATACCCAAGCATCCTGAAACATCATGCTGTGATATTATAAAAGAATCAAATCAAAACAAAATAGAAAAACTCATTTTCGGCCTTTTCACCACTATAGACATATTGTAATCAAAATAGTTTTGATATCAAGAGCAACCAAACAACTTTGAGTTTGTATGATCTAGATCAACCTAGTTCTAATACCACCATTGGAAATTGAACATTGAGATCAATGAATAAAGTAGTGAAATTTAGAATTTTTCAAATTTTAAAAACTAAAGATCAAGTTGATAAGATCATACAAAATAGTCTACTAATTTCAATATAAACAATTTTCTTACTTGTGATGACTTCAAAAACAATTCAAGAACCTTTAAACTCAGTTGTAGCAAACCAATAGTTGTCCAAATTTATAGTCTCTAATAGTAATCCACACAAACAAGATGGAAGAACCTTTTATAGGAAATGAGAAAATCATAAACCAAAATTTTAGCTAGTGAGTTTGTCAAATGCCTTCACTTGTTTTCTTTTAAGGTTTCTCAACATATGAAATGCCTAGTCACTTGGTGATATTCTCTTATGCTTGTCTCTTAAGAGAAGGTAGCTTAGTGATCTTTATATAAAGAAAGGGTTTAGCCAAGTCCCTAACTCCTTAGGGTTTGCATGAGACAATTTTCATGTAGCCAAATAGCATAATGTAAAGGCATTGGACATTCACTTATTCCTCTATTTTAAGTATTGACCTAAGTAAATTAAGTTCAACTTAATGTAACCTAATTTTAATCTCCAATAGCTTGTCATATTGTGTGTAACTCATGGGGTTTTTTAATATGTTGGCAATAAATATCTATACGGTAATCCTTTAATATGTTTTAGATTAGATGAATTAAAACCATTTTGATTTTGTTATTAATTCCCTAATTAACTAATCTTATATTTATAAATCTTGATCAATACTAGTTATATTCTCATTAACCCCAATTGTTAAGGGATGCGAATATGGTTTGACAAACCTATTCATGATTGGTCTTGTACTATATAACTAATATCATTTCATCACATAATATCTTGGTTATATCATTAAGCATAGATTAATATTTACTCAATTTTATTCAACCATATTACGTTTTAACTTTAACATTTACACTCGAATAAACTTTAGAATTATTCTAAAACCTTATTCCAAAAGATTAGGTGAGATATTCACTTGATCATATAAGGTAATGAATACTATATCGATTACTTCATATATCTTCATGTGCTTTATGTTATACCTAACAATACCCAACTTAAGCATCCATGATTAGAATCATATATAAAGTAAAGTCAAATTATAACATTTATTACATAAGATCATAAATAATCTTAAGTTAAATGATCACTTATACAATCATCACATAAGAATATTGCTTAGACGCTATATGAATTACCCTATAGTATTCTTATCATAGGTTATGTTTAGTGAACTTGTTCTTATAACAAGCATTCACATGCTAACTCAAATTTATCCAAATTTCAATTTATGAGATAAGTTGCTTGTTTCATAAGTAAAGTATAACCATATGTCAATCTTAATAGCTTTTATTAATGTATTTATATTGATAAAGCATCAACTAGCAACATTAAAAAATATAGCTTTTATACAACAATGATCTCACAATTATAACTTCATTGTAATTCCCTTATAAAACTTTATTTATTCCATAGATTTTATCATATAAGCATAAACAATAACAAAATATAAGCTCAATGATAAACAAAACAAAAGCTTTTAAATTATCAAACAATGCAAAATAACAATGTATTCTCCTAAATTTGGCTAGTAGGGCATATACCAACACCACTTTAACCGTTCTCAATCCACTTGGTTTGTTGCATCACCTATATCATGTAACTTTAGCTACTTTCAATTTGTACTTTTTAAGGATTGACTTAATTGCTCCCATCCTTTATATGGCTACTTAAATGATGCATTGTAGCTCATATATAATCTCTTAATTGGCTTGTAAAGTCCATGCAATTGAAAGTAAAAATATATACATCTCATGACTCGCTTATATCTCTTAACTCATATTTGGCAACAATGGCCCGTAAATTTAACTCTATCTTATGTGTGCACACATCCCACAGCCTAAATGAATCTTCTTGTATTTTTCATGCCTCTTATTGTACTCCTAAGGTCGTATTCATATAGCTACCTTCAATGTCTCAATTTAGAATGTAACTTCATCACCATAACATCTTTAGCTTTCATTAACCTATAATTAGGACAATTAACAAACTTTAGTTGAAAATAGACATAATGAAGCAAAAATCAAGTATAAAAGTGTTTAAATTAATTAAATTAGTACTTTGATAATTTTAGAAAGATATAATTATTAATGATCGTACCTAATGTGGGTCATTTGACAATCTCACAAAATAATATCGTGTTAGTCCACATTAGTTCAAGACAGTGTTTGACATATCTTTTAATTAGATTTGTACCACTTGTATCATTGGAAGATAAAGTTATTATAATTAGATTTGTTAATGATTATTATTTTGTACAAATACTTCTAATTATATTTGATAGTTATCATTTTTTATAATTGATCATCGCATTTGAAAACATTTAACGAGTCTTTTTTTATAGGTGATAATGAAAATGCTCTCACCAATGTCTCTAATTGTATGCAACTAATGTAGGATTCAATATGATTATGCTCGAAGATAGAGGTTTCATATGTACCTGGTATTGAGGATTTTAAGTTATTGTTTAGCAAAAACTTTAATGTGGCCACTTAGGCAACAATTAACATAGATTGATGTGTTTGATACAAATTTTCACTTATGTATATGTGGTAATTCATAATTTTTTTTCATTTTTATTATTTTCAATTTTTTTTCATTGATGTATAAATTAAAATAATTGTATGTGTTTTTTGTTGAGGTTCTTAAATAAATGTGTTATATTTAGTAGGTTTCTAAATGGATGCTTTTATATTTAGCAATTTCTTAAATAGATGTATTATACTAAACATATTCATAAATGGATATGTTAAACCCTAAAATAAATTCTATAAATATTGTTACAGTTACATATATAAATAAAGCCATATACAACATAAAATTACAATTACAAAATAAGTTTATTCAATTGATATATAAATACCCTTAACAAACCACTAATAAAGTCCTACTCTCTCAATCTTTTAAGTCGAAAATATACACATTGTGGTGGTCGAGATGAGGGTGTTGTTGCTTTTTGGGTTAGACAGCAAACAGACGATAACGGTGTTGTCATCGATGTTAAAGTAAGGAGCTAGCAGGGCATAAGTTAAGAGCCCAATGCTGAGTTGTTAAGTGATTTTGAATTGTTGAAATAATGGTCTAAGAGTCGATGTTTAAAACAATGCAATTGGTCTAGATGCAGTTGATCTAAATTAACTATTACTAACTCTAAATAACGACCTAGACAATATGGCATGTGCTTTAATAATTGCTTTTTTCTATACATCGACCCCTTGATCTAATCCACTAACAAAGTATCTTCAAGAACATACAATGCCATCGAGCTTAGTTAAACATTAACAAGATAATCAATGTTGAAAACATATAATTAATGTTACATTAACAACTAATCAAATTATGACTTACAATATCATTAATAGGCCTACTATTGATTGTTATAAGCTAAAATCCAAAGCTACATTTTGAATTTTGAATGCATCGATGTGAAATTAATACATACTAAGCATTATAATTTGGTGACCACTTGCTTAATGTTCGACATCATCATCTTTAATGCTTAACAGGCAGGACATACATATCCTATCTTTTTAAATATTGGTTCAAAAAGTTGTATGCAACATTATACATATTAAAAGATAAACCTTGATTGGCTTGAGATGAGGCTAAAAGGGTTAGAGGAATGAACTATACAAAATTAAACTATCGTAGAACCCTCTTTGAATAATATGATTCTATACTAGCCCCACACTTCATATACTTAGAAAAATAAGTATTCTCAAGTAATAGGTGTTGTCGTTGTCTCGCATAAAAGTCCCAACACACCTTATATGAGAGCAAGTCATCCAAGTGCTCCTATAATCGCTACAATGGATTGCCATACGTACGAGGCGTCCACTATCAAGCACAAAGTTTAAGATAAAAATATGCCATGTTAGCTATTGGATTTAATATAAGAAAGTGCTCACAAATTCATACTTACACCAAATACACAAAGCATTATCATTCATATGTTCATTTTCATTAAATAAACAAACATAATTAATCCATAAAATTATTTAGCTATTTTAATATACATTCTTAAAAAAGTGTAATATAACTAGAAATTTGATGAACTTAGCCATTCTCATTATACAAGTTGTTGATATAAGTATGTCCAGCAAATTGCTCTCAAACATATCTACTTTTGGTGTTGTCAGGCAAACTACCCCCAAGCATATTTACTTAAAGTGCTAAAATAGCTTAAATTGGTTTAGTATGCTACTAATATGTTATATCCACTCTTGTCAACAAATAGCGTACACCTTAAGAGATGGAATAAAAAGCTTTCTTAATACATTCGACATCTCAATTATGTATCCTATAGCTACTATTTTTTGATAGATGGATCACAATAAACTTTGATCTCATTGACTAAATCAGCCATTGACAATCCAAGCAACTACACCGATATTGCGTTCGCCTCATCAATCATCATGTATTTAAAAAATACCATAGCCCAATTGACAAGTATGCGAAGAATCATGTACACATTATTCAATGTGATAGTCATCTCACATAATGGTAGGTGAAAAGTGTTTGTCTCAAGCTATCACCTTTCAACAAATGTGAACACTATTTTATTGTTGGACTAATGATAAGTGTAATCGGTAATGGTGACAACACAATGTTCACATGGATACACTATTAGGAAGCATTTAGAGGCCAATGCTATACTTTTATCTTATGATTGATTGATTTCAATATAGCTCACTCCTATAACAACAACAATAATAAAGAGAAACTAGTTACTAACTTTACATACATTATGATTGAATTTATTACTTAGTCATTTCATGTACTTGCTATAACATGAGTCTTGAAACTCCTAAGGATATAAGTATTTGTTGGCCCTTTAGCAAAAGACTCATCCATATCATTTCCACCTTTATAATCTTACTATTGGGTAGGAGGTATGTCTTCAAGAACTGACTCTGAGTTTCAACAATAGGCTTATCTATGTGTTATTGGACTCGTTATCTCCTCTCAAAGGCAATTAGATGCATCCGAATGTAAGTTGTAGTAGGTTTTTCACCTGTACCAATGCCATATCCCCTTATTTGTGCCATGTCTATTATCTCTCAAAACAATTATATAAATTAACCCAAACAATTAATGTGTTTTATACTGATATTGAATAATATATATTCCTACTAATATTGAAAACTTTTAAAGCTTTCATGATTTCCAAATTATTTAAAAATGTAAATCTAGAAACTTTTAAAACTTTTCAAAAATGCAAATCTAAAAACTATTGAAAGTATTCGTATTTGGAAAACAAGAAACTTTCAAAAACTTTCGTAAATGCATTTCTAGAAGCTTTTATCAAAGATTTTTGGATATGCAAAACCAAAACTTTTAAAAACTTTTAAAAATGTGAATCTTGAGGCTATGAATTCCAATAGTATCATTACCCAAATTTATGAAATCAAATAAGTAAAATCAAAACAAAATTCAAGAAATTACATCTAAATGAAAGCATGATGACTTTATTAACTTTGAATCTTAATGATTTTATAGAGATTTTTGGGTTAAAGATTGAGAGGTAGATTTGGTTTTAGGGTTTGAAATGGGTTTGGGTGTGTTAGGTGTAAAGAGGGTGTTTATGGGATTTGAGAGTTTAAGGTTGTTAAGATAACAACAAACATACATATTGTATAAATAATACAGTAAATTAGTCAAAAATCATTCCCTCGAGTATTAAGCTAAACCAGTACTTATTATCAAATTTGTGCAACATAATTATATTCAATTCTATAGAAATTTAATATCAAACTAGAATTTAACTACTAAACTATCAACATTAAAGCACACTAAATATAACATCCTAAAATGTTAAAACACAATTCAAAACTAAAATCTAGCTTAGTAGCATAAACTAAAATAGGCCAATTAAAAAGCAAGAGATTAAATTCTATTTAACATGAAACTTAATTACCAACCAAGCAAGTATAAGAAAGTTAAATGACATTGAGAATTAAATGACATGAATTTAAAAAGCATGAGAATGGAAAATGCAAATGAGAAAAACAACAAACATTAAAGGAATTAACACTCTCGACTATCCTAATTCAAGCTACTCGTATGCAAGAAAAATAAAACTATTAAAGTAGAATGCAACTATCAAATCTATCATGACCAAAATAGCCTTTAACTAACAAAATTTCACTCTGAGAACACATCAATCTAACAATTAAAATTAAGAAATGCATGTAATGTAAATGGCTAGAGCTTGAATCAACATGAAATTAAGAAAAATATAAAACTAAGAGTTTTAAGATGTATGAGCAAAATTTAAACAGAACATAATGTACAAATGAACTTGAAAATTGAAATTAAAAAACACATGAACATAAAGAGCAAGAAAATAAAAAGGGCTGGAAAATTAAATTGCAATGAATTAATAGCATGAAAAGTGAAGAACATGAACCCAAACATAAACATAAAAACCAAAATCAAAATAGCACGAGCAGAAATTAAATTCAACAACTTATCAAGAGCTATATAGCTTGAAATTAAAAGTAGATGAAATTGGAAATTTAAAGGAAATTAAAGCATTGAAAAAATTAAATTTGCTAGGGATTTCAATAACATGAAAAGTAAAGAGCATGAACTTAAAATAAGCAAGAATCAAATCAAATTAATAGAAACTTAAAATCAGCACACGATCAAGCTACATAACATGAAAGTAAAGAAATGATAACTTGAAAAATTAAATGAAAACTTAAATGAACATTAAACTTAAAAGACTTGAAATTAAAATAACAATAACAACAAGTAAATAGAGCTTAAAATGCAAGACAATGACCTAAATATCAACACAAATAAAAATTAAATTAATAGCAATTAACTTGAACTTTAAATGAAATAAAAGGAGAAAAATGTATATTCAAATAAGAAGAAATCTCATAGGTGATTTCTCAACCTAATAGCATTCATTAACTATCCTCATTTTCCCTTAAAAGCCTTAAACATTAAAGAAAATGAATAAAACAGTAACTACATAGTAGCTGGAAATCAAAACAAAATTGTATTGTTTTTCATTGATTTTCTCAAGGTTTTATCTAAAATTTTACCATGAAAGGCTAGTTAATAGTAAAAGAAGTAAAAAAAAAAAAGCTAAAAGGAAACTTAAAGAGAAGAAAATGAAAAAAAAAAAAGCTAAACAATAGCCAAAATCATTGTTGCTCTATGAGTAGATAGCATAACAGAAAATGACATTGAAAGTGAGATAATGAAAATACGACTACAGCTTTTTTTGTAAAGCAAATGGTTCTTTAAATAGGCAATCTTCTATATTTCTTTCATGAGTCAATCATCAGGCATAAATTTTAGCCAAGTCAGTAACAAATGCGTGCCCAAAATAAGAAGTAAATGATGGGTAAAGTAGGTGAGGCAGCAACTATCTTTTTTGTCCTTTAGTTGAGCTCAACTTTTTTGTCATTTTGTTTATTCATTCATTATGCAAAAGCTCATATATCATGGCTCAATAGCAACTCATGCATTCTTCCTCATGTCGTTGCACCACACCATGCAATTAGTTTTTTTTCATACAAATTTAAGGTAGCTTCTTACTTCATATGGCATGGGCAAAGCTTAATTTAGCATGTCATTGTGATTTTTTTTATCCTACATGACTACCACAAGCTTGTAATTTCACCTTATTCTTTTATCCTTTACTTAACCTACAGCATGAGATAATTAAACTACTTAGGTGGATAATTGCATTTTATTGCTAAGAATCAAGCAAAATTAATCTAGGTAAATATTATAATTAATCACATAAGTGTTATGATAATTTTATAAAAATAGAATTATCAAGGGTATAAGGTGTTATGAGCACAAATTTATTTTTTAATTTTGATTTTGGAGTATATTTAGTATTTGGGAATATATAGTATTTATTGAGGTTGGGGTGTAAATAAAATTCTTCTTTTTTTACCTTAAGTTGATCACTAAAAACTGCCTTTCGTTTTTCATTTTTCTATTCTTTTATTTTATTTTTAATTAAATTGACAGCAACATAAAAACATATTTACATTTATTTTTTCATAAGCAAAACAAAAACTTTTTAATTATTAAAAGTAAAAATTTTTATTTTCATTATTTTCAAAACCATATTTTTTATATTGTTCAAAAGTAAGTGACTACTATATATGCACATATATATCTCCATTCTTTCTTCTTTTTTCTTTTTTCTATTTTCCTTCTTCTCCTTAATTTCCTACATCCTATTTCTACCAAACCATTTTTCATTTTACTTTTCAAAACATGAAAGTCTCATTTCATTGATTTCTACCTACCATTTTCTTTTTTTTTTCAAATCATAAAGGACAAAATAACGGGTTTTGTCAAAAAAAAAAAAAGAGCGTGGCTTTCCTCTTATCTACATAAACTTTTCTCATTCTTTTAATTAAAGAGAAAATTACAAAATGGGATTGGTCATCATTAATATGTATTACTTTATGCCATAAAAAATTAGTGAAATGATATCATTTATACACAAAATTGATAAAAAAAAATGTAAAATTGTTTTGTCACCATAACATTTAATGATGTAAAATCGCAAACACAAACCATTATCATATGTTCTTTAAAGACACGTTATATGAAAATTTCATATATATATATATATATATATATATACAATTAGTTTACACAATATGTATATATTGATAAAAATTTAAAACCTTATATTTATTAATGAATACAGACAAAAATTAAAATACATATTATTGTAAAATTTTTGTTTTCATAATATTTTAGACAATGGATTATAAATGAATAATAATATATACATTTCAAAATTAAGAATATAAGTTTTACTAATGTCAATATAATTTAAAGTTATTGTACATATATTTACTTGTAAGTACATATAAAATTACTTTTAATCATTATTTGACACCATTAAATATTAGGTTCATAAGTATAAAATTTATTTTTTTAACTAATTTAATATGTTGTCATTTTTTATTAATTAATTTTACTTGAGCACCGAATAATAATAACTAATATTTAGTGTTTATTTTATTAAATGTGCATATAATATATTTTGTCTGTACATATTATAATTATATATCCAATTAAATATTAAGATAAAAAATAATCGTAATTTTTTGTCAATTTTAAAAATTATTTTTAATTGTAAAATAATTTTATTAGTTTATGCCAATTTGTAATTTGTACAAAAAGAAACAGATGATGTGATACGCCACCTCTCATATATTCTTTCATTAAAAATGTTAAAGAAAAAACAAAAGAAGAGTGAAGATTACCTAGCCACCCATTACCGTTAATAAAAAACAAAGAAATAAAGAAAAGAGTAGAGTTGGCAACGGGATGGGACATGTTGATTTTTTGCTTATCTTACCTCTAACCCGAAGCTTCAATAGTTTTATCCGATACCCGACCTACACTTGCTCGGAGGTTTTAGTTGAAAAACTTAACCTCGACCCGTTAAGCATATTATTTCGTTGCATTTAACCTAACTTAATCTGAATTTAATCTATTACTAATTTAAATTTACTGAAAATTTAACAAATTATAGTCTAAATATTACAAGCATTAACAAATTTAACTAAATCACTCACAAATTCAAACTTAGTACATACAACTTTTTTATCTAGTAAAATCTCACAAATTCCCACCATAAATAATGGAATTATGAAATACATAAAACTTAGTAAATTAAAACTCACAAATTCTCACCATAGATGATGGGATTATGAAATACATAAAACTTAGTAAACTAAAATTCAGACATCAAATAAGCATAAGTTAATAACTAAAATTTAAACATAGTACATAATACAAGATAAACATTAAAACTTAAACCACCACAATAAAAAGTTAAGTTGTTTAAACATCTTTTCATCCACCATGGTGAAAATCTTACAAGAACACAACAAATCATTTCATCATCCCTAAGCTCCATATCTTCATTTTCCTCTAACCACACTAGTCCTATAAAATAAAACAATAAGATGAATAAATAAATCTCATAAAATAATACATTTAAAAACAATAATATAAAAAATGAATTAGTTAAAAAAGATAATATTAATTATCAAACTAGTTATTTTTTTCTCAATCTCACTTTCATCAATATCTTTGTAGAAAAACTTTTCTCCTAATGAAATTGACTCTACAAATGAAATAATAAAATATTAACAAAAATATATAACAACAAAATATAATACTTAACAATATGCTAAAATAAAAAATAAAATTGCATAATATGCATTATTGTACCTTTTTTTAACCCATAACCAATTTTGACATGTTAAAACTTCTATAATTGATGGATGAAGTCTATTACATTGTGCACTCACCAGCCTCCCTTCAATACTAAAAATAGACTCTAAAGTAATAGTAGAAACTGGTATGGCATAAATATCTCTAACAATAAGTTGTAAGGTCAGAAATTGAGGTCCAGTTTGTTTTCACTAATTCAATATATCAAAATCCCCTTTTGTTGAAATGACTTCTTTATCCAAGTAATGATCTAACTCTGATTTCACTTTTGATTTCTTTTTTTTTTTTTGCTTGAAAGACAATCATCATAGTCTCCCCAAATTTTTGGTTCAATAATATCAACACCATCTAAAGATGAAAAGCTTGAAATAGAAGGTCCTTCTTCCTTTTTCAAAGCCAATTTTTCTTCATACTCCTTAAACAAATTCAGACATATTTGCACAATCCTTTCAATTTCAAATTCAATATTTTTTCCATAAATCTTTTTAAAGTAATACTCCAACAACTCTGTTTTGTATCTTGGATATAAAATTGTGGCAGCAGTCATTATACCATGCACATCATTCCAATATTTTTCAAATTTGCCTAACACGTTCACTACCATACATGAAATAATTCTATTGGTATGCATATTCTATTCATTCAATGCCAATATGATTTTAAAAATATTAAAAAAATAAAGATTTGTAGTAGCATATTTTATGCCAAGAAACCCTTCAGTGATATCATAAAACGATTTCAACTCTCACAAATCTTGGTTGTAATGATCCAATCATTTTCAGTTAGTAAATATTTGTACAAAAGATCACCATATAATTGCACACAACAAGGAAAAATATCTTTATAAAATAAAGTTGTTTTAAGCATCAAGTAGAGTTCCATCATGTTTTGACATCAACACATAATTTTTTAAAGTTAGAATGTGCAATTGACTTGTTATCTCTTCAAATTTTTTTCACCTCTTTGGTGTAGCACTTAAAAAAAAGACAATATCATGAATTCTTTCAATTCTGTCTCCAATCATACTTAATCCATTTTTCACAATCAAATGCAAGATATGTGCACAACAATGTATACGAAAAAAAGCCCCATTAAGCAAAAGTGTATCACAACGAATTCTATCAATTAACAACTCAATAACACCATCATTCACATTACAGTCATCCACTGTAATAGATGAAAGTTTTCTATCAATATTTCAATCTAAGAAACATTTCATCAAACTTGAAGCAATGATCTCTTTCGTATATAGAGTTGGCACATATTCAAACCTAACTAAATAATCAATTATTTATACTAATTTAATAATTAATTTAATAATAATAATTACTTAATAAAAAAACACTAAAAAATAAAAAAATTTATAAATAAAATATACCTGATGATGTATTTTTGTAAGTTTCATTAATTATTGATGTAATAAGCAGTGACAACCATGTACCTTTTTTTTTGTGATCAGCAGTCCACATATTAGTTGCGATAGCAATTTTCTTTTCATTAGCTTCTAACTTTGATATTGTTTTTACCTTTTTTTCTTTGAAAATCTTTAAAATATCATTTTTTATAGTATTTCGAGAATGTGTAGCAAACAAAGGTTGGAGGCTGTAAGAATACTTTCTAAATTGCACATGATTAACCATTGATAAAGGATATTCGTGCATGATTATCATGTTGACAAGCTCTTTCCTTGTGACACTTTGATCAAAAAAATTTTTTTTTTGTATTACTTTTTCATTTGCCTTTTTTTAATTAGCTACAAGCACTTGTTGATGAATATTCATTTAAAATTGCTTACTGCACTTCTCTAAATGCTTACGCAAATAACTTGTCCCATTCTTAAAAGCACCACCAAATTTTTTTTTACAATAATTACATATTGCCTTCCATTCATTTTTATCTTTTCTTTTTTAAAATGTTTCCATACTTTTGATTTTAGCTTACTTGAGTTATACCTATTATCATCAATTTTAGCACTCTCGTTAGTCACACTTAATGATAGAGTTGCATTTTCATCAGTTCTTGGAATAGTAGTTTGCTAAATTGGTGATTGATGTAAGGTAAAAGAAAAAGGTGTGGAGGAACACGAATTATCTCTCAAATTAGACATTTTAACTTCATTCATAAAAAAGAAAAATTAAAGTTATTATTCTTGATATTATCAAATAAAGCAACTGAATAAATTAATTGTATAAAACCAAAATAGAAAGGTTTGTTAACAAATAATTATACTAAAACGATTGAAAAACAAACTTAGAATCTAGGTATAAAAAAAATTAGAAAAGTTCATTCCATAAAAAGAAAAGTAGGTGATTATCCTACCATGTACAACTTAGCATGGACCTTTAGGTTATTAACTTAGCATGCACCTTTAGTCAAATGAAGAGGCTAATTAGCATATGCAACAAGTTAAAATGTCTTCATTTGTCTTTTTACTAATAATTTCTTCATTTATGACTTAGTATGCACTTTTAGTCAATCAAATAAGGAAGCTTATAACGTTTTTTTGCCAAGATAATGTGTTTTTTTTTAAACTAGAATATATATATTTGACATGTGATTGCTACCAACTTTTTTCATTTCTATCTTTTTTGTTATCATAAATATAGAATATATAATATATATAGATTAATTTGAACATGAAATTAATATATACACCTAACTAATCATTAATTGAAATTTCAAGATAATGTTATATTTAAAAAAATTTTAGACAAATGCTACTGATCTCTTTATTTTTCAAAGCCTATTGTCTACGTGTCTTTTTTCTACCTAGGCATGAGAGAAGACTGTCATCAGCCTTGGCATTATGGAAAACATTACTCCACAAAGGAATCTACTAATCTTTGGTTAAGCCTAGGTCTAGTTAGTAAGGCTGGTTTATCGGTTGTCTTTTCTTTGGTTTGAAAAAATGTATCATTACAAAACCCACTATCTTTTTTTCTCTTAGATGAGCTTACAGCTCTTAACAACATATTCATAAATACTAGTTTGCAAATGCAGCATTATTCATAAAATTTCTTTGAAAGCATCAAAACCTGGTCGTATTTTGAATAGCAAGGACCAAAACTAAGGAACAAAATGAAATTTTTTTGGTTTTTAATACAGGTAGGTAGGGTAGACTATCTCTGCACTTCCACAAAAACAAAGGCTACTTCTTATTTAACTTATCTTTTTTGTCTCAATAAACCCAACTAAAAACTACACCAAAAAGGCATAGTTGTTTCCATATAACCTCCATTAATTTAACTTAAAAGCCATATAATTCATGCAAATTAATCATTTATAGGAATATCTTATCGGCCAACCTAAACCTATAAAGAAAACTCATGCCCAACCACTCAAATGTACCATACACATATAACATCAACAAGTAAACACTTATTTATAAGTTTCACAAGCTAAGCTAACATTTATACAAGGAAGAAAGCACCAGTAATAGCTGAATTTAGACTATTACATTTCCACATTTGCAATGGATCAAAACAAGATGATTTCTCACATTTGTAAACAAACAATAAAAATATCTTAAAAATCCAGAAAGCTAGGACCTGCTGGTAAGAAAAAAAAAAAAAACTAAATGAGTCAATTCCATGGTTTGTGAATTCAATACTAATTAAGATCTTGGATTTTCTAAAAAATTTTTATGCCTCTTCAAGTAAGAAAATTAGTGCGCCAAAACTTGTATTTTTTGTTTGAAGAATCTTTCTCAAGCTGCAACTCAAGATATCAGCAAGAAGAGTCATTTTTTATTATCCAAAATTTTAGCAATTATCTTGGGGTTTCTCTACTGCATACACGGGTTACAAAATTATTATCATATTGTTGAATGATGATAAAAATAATATAAGCCAAAAAATAACCTGAATCAACTCAAATTAAAAAAAAAGTTATTTTTCAACCATAAAAAAAAAAGAAAAAAAAATATATGATGGTTCGAAGATTTAGGGTTTTTAAGAAAGTGAAATTGCAAGAATGGCTGAACGAGGGAAACTAGAACTAGATTTATAAATGACTTGAAAGCTTAACTTTTTTTTTTGGCTTAAAATATGGATGCTTTTTTTACTGAAATAGAGGAAGAAAATGGAAGAAGAAATGAGGTAGAGGAAGAATTTTGAAAAGATCGAGCATGAGAAAGAAGGAAATGAGAAACCATAAAAAAATTTACATAAATATATCAAGCGTATTTTTGTAAATATCTCGAGTCAGGTCAGGTTTCATATAAACCCGACCTTGACTCAAATCTGCCTTTTAAAAAAATAAAATCGATCCGACTTGACCCGAAATCCATTTTTTTTAAAAAAAAATTGACCTTAGATGATCGGGTCGGGTCGGGTCAAAATCTGATGGTTTCAAGTTTTTGCCATCCTTAAAAAAGAGTTGAAGGAGCTGTGACATGGATATTCTGTTTGAGCTTAAAAATCTAAAATATTTATTTTATGAATAGATATTATATTTTAATTATGTATAAATATAATTTTATATTAAATTAAAATATTAAATAATAATTTTATATAAATATAAAATTAAATAAATAATAAAAAATATTTATATATATATACAAATTGAGACGAAATATCTTAAACATGCTTCCAATTTAATCTCGATTTTTAAAAAGAAAAAACTTGATCTTATAAAAAATTTTAAAAATACATTTATTTGATTGAGGCAAATCAAAATCTATCAGATTAGATTGTTTTATCATCCTTACTTTTATTAATTTTTTTCTTATAAAATTTACGTGATTAAAAATAACAAAAAATAAAAAAATAAAAAAAAGCTTAAATGAGGTGCCATATGAATTTATTAAATTAAGATATAAATAATAATTTTTTTATTATAGTATATATAAATATGAAATTAAATAAAGGATAAAATATATTTATATATATATATATATATTAGGATAGGATGAAACACTTTAAATTTACCTCCAATCCAATCCATATTTTCCCAAAAAAAAAACTCGATCTTGAAATTTTAAAAAACACACTTATTGTATCAGAGCTAATCGAAACTTATCAAATACTAATTATTTTGTCATGATCACTTTTATTAATTTTTTTATAAAATTCATCTAATAAAACATAAAATAAAAATATTAAAATAAAAATATTAAATAAAAATATTAAAAAAAAAAAGAGAAAGTGTCAGTGAACACCCTAATGATTTCTAAAATAAACAACTTTAATGGCATAGATATAAAACGATGATCCTGAGCTACTGCATGTGGGAAGAAGTAAAACCTAAAAAAGTTACAAAATAGGATGATGTAATAGAAATATTTATTAATTTATATTATGATAAAAATAATTGATCAAAAATTAAATATACAAAATATTTTGCTATATTTTGTATTATGATAAAAATAATTACTTAAAATAATTAATATAAAATGAATAAAAAATGAACAATTAGTTGAGGATTAAAAATTGATAAAAGTTAAAATTTTGTGTTTGTTAATAAATATAAAAATTTTAAAATGAATGAACTACAAAACATAATTTTTAAATATAAATATTTACTTTTAATTTATAGAGTTTAAAATGAATGAACTATAAAACATAATTTTTAAATATACGTATTTACTTTAAATTTTTAGAGTTTTTGACATCCATATATTATCAGATAATTTTATATTTTTTTATTAAATATACATATAATATGTTTTGTTTATACATATTATAATTTTATATTCTATTCAATAAAAAATTATTATATTCTATTGAATAAAAAATTAATTATAATTTTTTATCAATTGAAAATTAAAAAAGTAAAAAAAAAGTCATAGGAAGGTGTCACGTGGCATTAAAATGTGCAGGATTTATATAATTAATGATTACAGATTGATAAAAGTTTAAATTTTATATTTATTAATAAATATAAGAGAAAATATATTAAAATAAATATTATCAAACATTATTTTTAACATACATATTTATTTTAATTTTTTAGGAATATTTGCATACATATATTATAAGGTAGTTTTATGCTTTTTATTAAATATACATATAATATTTTTTTAATAAATATTATAATTTTATATCTAATTACACAAAAGGGTAAAAAGTAATTATATCTTTTATTAATTTAAACATGATATTTTTATTAATTATTTTTAATGTAGCAGTATGTAATAAATAATTTAATTCAATACCTTATTTTGTAATTTTCGTTGGAGATGACTCTGCTCATTGTCTTCCATTCCTAAAACAAAGTTTGGAGCTAAAAGTTGGCAACATTGATATTATATATTTGATTTTTTTTAGTATAAAAAAGTTTAAAATATAAAAATATTGAATATAATATTATATATTTTTATTTAATTCTTCATAATATTATTTAAAATAATTATATATAATTTAAATATTATCATTTAATACAATTTTAATATGTTATTAATTAATAAAATTAATTAATCTACCATGTGAAAACATGTAGTAATCTACCATATGAAAAGGGTTTTGATGAACAACAAATTCCAATTAAAGCAAGATTGATTCAAATCAATAGGAATTAGAAAATTTTGTTAAAAAAAAAGATCTTTTGAAAAAACTAATAAGAAAAAATAGTTATCTTATTTTGTTCAGAGATATAAATGATATATTAATACTCATAAAGTATTCGGATTCGATTCAAATAAAACTTATATTTGACTTGATCATTATAAAACCGAGTTCAAATAACTCAATTTTTTGAGTAAGTTGAGTTCAAACTTCTTAATGTGCGACTTAAATAGTTTACGAGCCTAATTGAAATTTTATATTGTAATTAAAAAATTACTGTACATATAAATTCGTGTTCGAGTTTGAATAAAATAATTAAATTTAAAGTCAAGTATAAGAATTGAGTTCTTTTTTTATTTGATAAATGAGGTTAATTGAAGGAGTTTGAGTAACTTGATTTTTATTTCAATCGAGCTCAAACTTAAAACTTAAAATTCAATCAAGTTTGAGTCGAATTTCGAATAATAAATTTTAAGTTAAACTTGAACTTTTTATTGTATCAATTCAACTCGATTCGATTACATCTTTAATTTCATCTTTTGCATTATAAAAAAAATACTAAACTTAAAAGAAGGAAGTTTAAGATTATAATAAATTATAAACTTCTAAAAACGTTTGATTATGGTGGTGTTGTTAATGGTTTCAAGCTCTTTCTAGTTTTTATATATAATGCGCCTTTGTTGATTTTTTTTTTACCTTTTTCATAAAAAATTAATACATAGGCTTTGTTTATTTTTTAAAAATTAATTTTTAAAATATAATTTTTACAATTTTTAATATTTATTTGATAAAAATCTATTTAATCAATAAAAAATTAATTGCTAGTCAACAACAAACAAAATCAAATTTTTAAAAATTCTCTTTTACTTTTTTAAAAAATATTAATATGTATTTGATAAAAATCTATTTAATCAATAAAAAATTAATTGCTAGTCAACAACAAACAAAATCAAATTTTTAAAAATTCTCTTTTACTTTTTTAAAAAATATTTTTCAAAAAAGATTTGTTTCATTGGTTAGACTATTTGTCAAAACTTGAGAGTTTAGTTTGATTCGAATATAGTCTTGATCATGATTTTTAGGTTTGTTTGATTTGATTTAAAATATTATTATATTAATAAAAAATATTTTAATTTTAATTTTAATTAAAATATTAATATAATAATATAAAATGTCTTTTAATATTTTAATATAAAATATCACTATTTTGAATATTACAAATAATAAATATTTTTAATACTTTAATGTAGTAAATAATATTATATTATTATTTTAATAATAAATAATATTTTGTATGATTTTAATAATGATTAATATACAATACCACTATTTTAATAATGTGAATTTTTTCGTATTTAATATTTAAATTAAAATGTATAGTATTTTTACTATTTTAATAACACATATTTATATATTAGCATTTTAATAATAACTATAAGTAATACTTTTTAATGATTTAAATAAAAAATAACTTCAACATATAATATATGTATTTTAATATTTTAATAATAAATATTAGTATTTTATATTAATATTTTATAATAAATACTAATTTAAATATTTCAAAATATTAATAAAATTACTGTTTTAATAATAAATAGTATTGTTAAATATTTTGATATTAATTTAATATTTTTAAAATTTTAATAATTGAATATTGTTAAATATTACTATTTTAAAATATTAATATAAAATTATTATTCTTAATACTTGAATAATAAATATTTTAATAGTTATTTTAATATTTTTTATTTAAAAAGCAAAATTTTGAGAAAATAATTAAACAAAAAAAATATATAAACATTTGATTAAATTATTTGACGCATGATCAAACCGGAAATAAAGGCGTAGGCAGGAAGGAGATTTTAGCTTTTCTAGGAGTAAGAAACTGAAAAGCGATGTTGTGGTCATGTAACCCAACCGCAATTCCTCTCAACCGTTCTATTACCCTGTTTGGACGAACCAGAGTCTATTGCTTTCAGTCTCACACAATGGAAACCAACGACGAAACCCCCAAAGCCAAGGCCTTAAGCTTTGATTTCCTCAGCAAGAAGCCCTACTCTCCTCCTTCTTGGGGCTCCCATCTCAAACCCATTCCTTCCCATGTCTTCTCTCTTGGTCATGTAAGTATGTTAGATTAATTTTCATTTCCTCACCAAAACAGCCTAATCTTATTCGTTGTTTTTCAGCTTCCTACTCCAATTCACAGGTGGAATCTGCCTAATTTGCCCCAAAACACGGAGGTTTGGTTGAAGGTAATTTCGGCTATGTTTTTTCTTTTTCTTGTTAAAAATTTATTTGCTGTTTGCCACTGACGATTTTAGTCCATCCAGCGTGACGATCTCTCAGGCATGCAACTGAGCGGTAACAAAGTTAGGAAATTGGAGTTCTTGTTGGCGGAAGCAGTGGCCCAGGGCGCTGATTGCATCATTACAATTGGCGGCATCCAAAGCAACCACTGCCGCGCCACCGCTGTCGCTGCTAAGTATTTGAATCTAGACTCTTATCTTATACTCCGCACCTCTAAGGTTCCACCATTTCCTTTCTTTATTTTATTTATTTATTTTCTCTGCAACAGTCTTTTCTTTATCCTAACCAGTTGGCTGTTGCAGCTTCTTGTTGATAAAGATCCGGGATTGACAGGCAATCTGCTGGTGGAGCGTTTTGTGGGAGCTCATATTCAACTTATTTCAAAAGAAGAATATGCAAAAATAGGGAGTGTTGTTAGTTTCTGACTTTTTCGTTGCCATTTTTGCTATTCTTACTATACTTATTGTAATACTCCATCTAATTACTAATTACCAAAGACTGATGCTAATGTGCATTGGATTGTCGGGAACAGAAAATCTAGTAATTGTTTTTGCAATTGCATTAGGATTTTCATTTGTTGCAGAGTGGGGCATACTGTGTCTATTACAATTTGACTCTTTGCTCATTTTCATAGATAATATTTATTAGCGTTGCTAACATCGAAGGCTTGCCATGATATTGTGCTAGTATTTTGTAAGTTATATTGGAGCTAAGTTGGTTTGCTTGTTATCAAAATTATATATACATTCTGTTTACTAATGGATTGGTTAATCTGATATTGATATTTTGCCCTTTTTCAATTTATACTTGTTAGATAGTTTGACCTTTGACGTGGATTTTGAGCTGAACTAGCAGATTTGATTTTGGGGTTGCCTTTATTAGATGGCTGAAATAAGAGCTTTTTAATGATTTCTTGAGAATTTTTCTGAGCTACTACATGTCACCAACAATGTTGCTTCTAGATTGTAGGATCCACTGTGTATGTGATTGAATTGATAAGTTTTATGTGCTAATGCATCATGCGGTTTACTAATTCTGCCTATATGAAACTTTTGGTATCAGGCCCTTACTAATGTTCTGAAAGAACAGTTGCTAAAGGGAGGCAGGAAGCCATATGTTATTCCTGTTGGCGGATCAAACTCCTTAGGAACCTGGTGAGCTTCTGTCATAGTATCTTCTCTTTTTCTGTCCCATTTCATCTGCAGTTGAATTGTGTGCCTTGAAAACTATATAAAGTGCCTGATATAAAATATCACTATCTTTTCCTTTATAAACTAATTTTTATTTAGCCTCTATTTTGAGGTCCAGTAATTTTTATGCTGATAAGTGGTAGAACGTGAGAGAAAATTCACCATTACACTACAGTATCTTTATTATGCTGCAAATCTTATAGAAAAACATCAAAAAGTCTTTTCACGCTATGTTTAGCTACTTACATAGATTGTATGAAATCATAGTACCCTTTTAGGAAGTATCCTAAATTATTTCAGCAGAAGGATGGTCCTTTTTATTATTTTCCACCTTTTTTTCACTCTTCTTAACTTGGCATCCTCTATTTGAATCACATTTTCTTGCAATAGTGAAGAAATTCATGAGAATTTTATTTATAATTCTTAAGAAACTTTCTAGAGTACAAGAGTATATATATAGCTAAAACATCAAATCTGGCAAATCCCATGATATCCTAGAGATAATAACAAATCACCTAAAAATCCTCTTAACGATAAATGGAAACTACCAAGTAGGAATTTGATCAATGAACCAAATCCTTTTTATTTAGGAAACAACCAAAATTCTAAATGGATGACACCTAATCAAATTTGGTTAGGAATTGGTTTTTCACACTCCCCCTCAAGTTGTGTGGTAGATATCAATCATACCCAACTTGAACTTCAAATTCTCGAAATTGCCACGATGAAGAGCCTTGGTGAGGATGTCGGCTATCTGATGTTCTGTTGGAGTGTAGACTAGTTTGATTGCGCCTTCTTCAATCTTCTCTTTGATGAAGTGGCGATCAATCTCTACATGTTTTGTTCGATCATGATGAATAGGGTTTCTGGCAATGTTAATAGCTACTTTATTATCTCAAAACAGTTTCATTGAATTCCCAGCTGACTTCTTCAGTTCTTGTAGCATTCTCTCAAGCCAAATTTCGTCACAAATCCCATGAGACATAGACCTGAATTCAGCTTCAGCACTACTTCAAGCTACCACTGCTTATTTCTTGCTCTCCAAGTGACCAAGTTGACCCACGCATATGTACAATACCTTATAGTTGACCTTCAGTCTGTCACAGAACCAGCTTAATCTGCATCCAAGAAAATCTCCACATCTCTATTTAGTGTTTTTTTGAAGTGCAACCCTTTGCCCGAATTTTTTTTGAAGTATTGAAGGATCCGATATATTGCCATCTTGTGTCTTTGTGGGATCATTTATAAATCTACTCACCATACTTATAGAGAAGCCAATGCTAGGTCTAGTGTGTGCCACATAAATTAATTTTCCCACAACTCTTTGGTATCTGTTTTGGTCTGCAAGTGAACTTCCATCTTTGGTTCGCATCTTGATATTTGGGTCCATTGGAGTATCCATTGGTTTACACCTGAGCATCCCTGTCTCTTTGAGAAGATCAAGTACATATTTTTGTTGTGAAACATAAATACCATTTCTTGATCGAGTTACTTCCATGCCAAGAAAATATCGAAGCTGTCCCAAGTCCTTTATTTCAAACTCTTTAGCTAGAAGAGTCTTCAATCCAATTATTTTCTTTTCATAATCTTTGTGAGGACAATATCATCAACATAAACAATCATAATAGCAATCTTGCTATTTGGTGAATGTTTGACAAACATAGTGTGGTTGGATTGGCATTGTAAGAACCCATTCTTTTTAATTGCCTTAGTCAAATGATCAAACCAAGTGCAAGGAGATTGTTTAAGGCTATATAAAGGTTTTTGAAGCTTACACACCTTGTCGATGTTGTCCTGGTTGTCAAACCTTGGACTGATCTTCATGTAGACCTTTTCCATTAGAGCACCATTCAGAAATGCATTTTTGATATCGAGTTGGTGAAGAGGCCAATCTAGGTTTGCGGCAAGTGATAGTAACACGGATAGAATTTAGTTTTGCTATAGTAGCAGACGTCTCCTTATAATCCATCCCGTAAGACTAAGTGAACCCCTTAGCCACAAGATGAGCTTTGAATCTGTTTACACTTTCGGTTGTATTGTGTTTGATGGTAAAAATCCAATTACATCCCACT
Organism: Durio zibethinus; assembly: GCF_002303985.1. The sequence continues at coordinate 15,300,665 of NW_019167838.1, read as the reverse complement.
GGGCTTTTTCCTTCTAAAAGATTAGTAATTTTCCATGTGCCATTCTTTTCTAGTGCTTCCATTTCTTCCGTTACCGCAGCCTTTCACTTTGGTTGTTCGAGCGCTTCTTGGATGGTATTCGGTATATGAATATCAGTTAATGATGTAAGCAGTGCTTGGTAAGTAAGAAACAATTTTTCATATGAAACAAAGTTACTAATAGGGTGTTGAGTACATGATCTCACACCTTTTCTTATAGCAATGGATTGATCAAGATCACTAGGAAAATCATTAGAGATAGGTTTAGTAATTGTGTTACTTGTATGAATTTCAAAAGTCCCTGGATTTGGTTCAGAATCTTGGTTCTGTGTCGAAGATGTACCGGTCCCTATCTCATTTTGAGATTTTGGTCTCCTTGAATATCAGTTAATGATGTAAGTAGTGCTTGGTAAGTAAGAAACAATCCTTCATAGGAAACAAAGTTACTAATAGGGTGTTGAGTACATGATCTTACACCTTTTCTTATAGCAATGGATTGATCAAGATCACTAGGAAAATCATTAGAGATAGGTTTAGTAATTGTGTTACTTGTATGAATTTCAAAAGTCCCTGGATTTGGTTCAGAATCTTGGTTCTGTGTCGAAGATGTACCGGTCCCTATCTCATTTTGAGATTTTGGTCTCCTTGAGTATACAATCATTTCCTTAGCTTTTGTCTCTTGCATGGTTTCAAGAGATTTTGGAGACTCAAGATGACTAGTTGACTCAAAAGAAGAAGAAGAATTATTTGAAATGGGAATTTGAATTGGCAGAGAAGTAGAGGAATGATAAGATGATGGCTTAATCTCCCAAAGTTGATATTCCCTAAAACTCTCCCCTTGAATATCGGCTTTGGGATAGAATGGCTGATTCTCAAAGAAGGTGACATCCATAAAAATGTGAAACTTTCTGGTAGTTGGTGAATAACATCTGTGGCCTTTTTGGTTAGGTGAGTAGCCAAAAAATATACACATGAGTGATTTGGGGTCTAGTTTACTGCATTGTTGGTTGTGTATATGAACAAAAGTAGTACATTCAAACATTTTAACTGGTATGGAGGAAATGATTTGGACATTAGGGTAGGTTTTGAGAAGTGTTTGACTGGGGGTTTGGAGTTTTAGTACTCGAGAAGGCGTCTATTAATAAGAAAGGTTGCTGTCAGGATTGCCTTTTCCCAGAAATGTTCCAGGACATGAGAGGCTAGCATAATAGATCTTGCAACTTCCATCAGGTGTCTATTCTTCCACTTGACAACTTCGTTTTGTTGAGGAGTTTTAGTACATGGGCTCTGATGAATAATTCCTTGATCCAACAAGTAAGATCCAAGAACTGAATGATAGTATTTTCGCCCATTATTTGTTCTGAGCACCTGAATTTTTGCTTGAAATTGAGTTTGCACCATTTTGTTGAAATTTTGAAATATTGAATTAACCTCAGACTTGTCTTTCGTAGGGAACAACCATGTAACTTTAGTGTGATCATCAATGAAGGTAACAAACCATCTAGAACCTGTAATATTGTTAACCCTCGATGGTCCCCAAACATCACTATGGATCATAGAAAAAGGATGAGTTGATTTGTATGGTTGACTTGGATATGAATTGTGAATGTTTGAAAAACTGTTAAATTTCACATTGATAGACTTGGAACCTTTATTAAATAAATCAGGGAACAATTTTTTGAGGAATAAGAAATTTGATGTCCTAAATGATAGTGTCATAACATGATTGTATTTTCTTTACTCTTACTAGAAGATGAAACTAAACAAGCACTCATCCATGATTGTCTTTTAGATTCCTCATCTCTAAGGAGATAAAGTCCAGCATGCAACCTAGCAATACCAATCTTCTTCTCTGAATCCAAGCCCTGAAATTAACATGTTAAAAAGAAATTTAGTAACACAATTAAGATCTCTCGTAATTTTACTAATAGACAGAATGTTGCAATTTAAATTAGGGACATGAAGAACAGAGTCAAGTGTTATGTCCTTTGAAATAATGATTGAACTTGTCCTGGCTACCTGAGAAAGTGACCCATCTGTTATTCGAATTGTGAGGTTTTCATAACATGGGTTGTAGTCATGAAACACCGATGCATCACCAGTAATGTGGTCTGATGTGCTTGAATCAACAATCTAAGATCTTGATTTTCCATTTTGCACAAGTAGAGCATTGAGAGAGTTACCTTTTTGTGCAACAGATGTTGTGCTTACAGCTGACCCAGCGTTTTGAAGAGATTGTTGAACAATTTTTTTGAGGAGTTTCAACTACTCTTTACTAAATGGGCTTGATTCCGGGGGTGTTGGAGTTGTCTCGGTGGTGGTAGAATTTCCATGACTCTCGCTTTCGAGTAGAACGTGGTTTGTAGTCAGCAGGTTTCCCATGGATTTGCCAACAATTTTCCTACGTGTATCTTGCCTTTTGATAGTGGTCACACCAAGGTCTGTTACCTTTCTTCTATCGATTTTCACCACTTCTGTAGGATTTTGGTCCTCGTGCAGCAATGACTGAATTTTTTGTCTCCTATGGATCGCATGATGTCCCTAGCAATATTTTCCTTTTACTCTCTTCTCAGTGGACCTCAAAGAAAACTTCTTGGATGCCGGGTAATGGCTTGATGCTAAGAATTCTCCCATGAACATCATCAAGGCTCTTGTTTAGACCAAGTAGAAACTTATAAACTCGGTCTTTCGCCACTATTTTCCTGTATCGTTGGCTATCGTCAAGGCACTTCCATGCTATTTCTTTAAAGATATCTAATTGTTGCCAATAACGAGTTAAGGAATTAAACTATTTCGTGATAGAGGAGTCTTTTTGCCGTAGGTCATGTAGAGTGCTTTTGATCTCGAATATTGTAAATATATTGTCTATGTTGGAGTGGGTTTCTTTCACAGCATCCCAAATCTCATTGGCGCTTTTGTAGTACATGAAATTCTCACCAATCTTATTGGTCATATAATTGATCAACCACGACATGTCCATGCTATTCTCCAACTTCCAGGTTCGGTACTTTGGATCATCCTTGCTGGGTGAAACGGTAATTCCTGTGAGATAATCCTCCTTGCCTTTTCCATAGACAAACAACATCATTGATTGAGGCCGTTGGATGAAGTTTTATTCATTGAGTTTGTAACCAGTGATCAGTAAAATAGGGGGCTCGGACATCCCTGTGTTACTGGCCATGACATAGATAGAAAGATAGAAAGAATATATATATATATATATATATATATATATAGGTTTTGATGACTGAGGATGAACGCTCTGATCCCATGAAGAAATTCATGAGAATTTTATTTATGTTTTCTTAAGAAACTTTTTAGAGTACAAGAGTATATATATAGCTAAAACATCAAATCTGGCAAATCTCATGATATCTTAGAGATAATAACAAATCACCTAAAAATCTTCTAACAATAAATGGAAACTACCAAGTAGGAATCTGATCAATGAACCAAATCCCTTTTATTTAGGAAACAACCAAAATACTAAATGAATGACACTTAATCAAATCTGGTTAGTAATTGATTTTTCACGAATAGTGTTGATAGATTGATGCTGTACAAATTTGAGGAAGATGCCTACAATGCTTGTGGTAAGTTAGGGCTAGAAATTATGGAACTTGGGAATTATTTTGGATTTATGGATAAGTTGCAAAATTATTAAGGGTTGAAAGTTTTAATCTTGAAAGAGGGTTGGAATCAAAAGGAGAATGTATTTGGAAATTTTTAACAAAAATAGGATATGATAAAGTAAAACATTTTTTGGTGATAGTTTTTTAGTCCTTTTATTTGAATATATTTTGAAGCCTTTAAAGAGATATAAATTGGCAAATGCTAACTTGTTTTGTTTGGACTATGTACCCCAAAATCATTTTACTTAGGAGCATGGTTTTATGAATATACACTAAAGACCACATGAAATCCCTAATAACTAAAATTAATTTAAGATAGCACTCAATGAAACCTGGCTAAGGTTCATTCTTTGCCAAAAAAAAAAAAAAGAGCATATGCATGAATATTGAAAACTGAATTAAATTAGTAAGATGCCCGAATGTTGCTGTAATTGCAATTTTTTTTTTAATTTTTCATTGAAATCAATGAAATTTGTCCAAATGTTTGAAAATGCCTATATTTCTTTATGTTTTCTAATGTGGGTTAATTTCAAAGAATCAAAGTGTTTACCCATAGCTACTGTGTAATTGGGAAATAAAATGATAATCAATGTCGAAAATGATGATTAATAAATCATATTTCATTTAACATTTCAAATTATTAAAAAAAATTGTAATTGAATAAAAATAGAATAAATGGATTTTAAAATTTGTAATTATATCACTATTGAATGTTAATTACGCATTAATTATACAATTGATTCACTATTAGTTCTATTTGCTTTACATTGATTTTTTTTGTCCATTTATTTTATTTTCATTAATCAATGATATGAAAACCTTAACTTTTTCTTTTAATATTATTTTCTACTATCTTTTATGAGATCTTTTCATTTTTTTGTTTCCATTTGTTTCTTGATTCTTTTTCTTTTTTCATCTATTTGTCCAGCTCTATCTCTTTATTCCCTTTGTTGTTGTTGATGTTGGTCATCATCTTGTCCACTCTTTCTTTCTCTCTTTCACACACACACAAACAAACATATACGCAGACACACACTCGCACTCACTCTTCCTAACACCCTCCTTAGAAAATTCCAAAATAGATTGATGCAAAATGACTATTTGGTCCAAAAATTTGAATGTGAAAGGACCAAAACCTTTCAAAATAAAAAGGCTAAAATACAAAAAAACTTGTACTTTCCTAGATTTCCTAGGTAAGTCCTTATCTTTCTATTACACAAAATTAAACCCTTGAACTATTATTTTTGTTTATTTATGCCCTTAAAGTATAATTTTTTTGTTTAATAAAGCCTTTGAAGTACTATTTAGTTAAAGCAAGCCTTTATTTTTCTAAGGGATTTTAGTGGCTTTCGTGCCTATTAAGGGCTTAATTAAACAAAAAAAAAATGTTAAGGGCTTAATAGGTAAAATAGAATGAAAATGGCTTATTTGGAAATTTGAAAAAGTATCAGGATTTTTTTTAGTATTTTAGCCATTAAAAACTTGTTTGTCTGAGTGAATCCTAGGTTTGGTAGTGATCTTGAACCTTCTTTACTTTTGAAAGGTTTATAACTTGGACTCCATGTGATCTTGGTAGGGTGAGTTTGACATAATAATTGCAAATTTATTTTCTTTTAGTCTTTTATTGTTGCTTATTATACTAGTTTCTTAAATGCTTAAATTGCATATTAACTTTTCTTTTAATCAAACATATATTTTAATACTAATTGTTTGTTAATCAATATCTTTCTATGATATTAAAAGATAATACAACAGCAATAACAACATACTAAGCCTTATATCCCATACTCTGGGGTTGACTGTATGAAAAACCAAATGAGAGAATCAAGTTAGGTTGTAGTTTGATTCTTTTTGCACCACTCATTTCTATCAACAACCACCTTTTCATCTAATTCCTTTACCCTCATATCATTTTTTATTATTTGCATTCATAACTTTCGTGATCTACCTATAGATGTTTTGATCTCTCATAGATCTAGAGACTCAATTCTCCTAACCGGTGCACAGCTAGGCATATGTTTTACATGTCTAAACCATCACAAATCGCCCTCTCTCATCTTTTCTTCAATTCAGATTATTCTTAATTTTTCTTGATTCTCTTCATTTTTTATTTTGTTTTTTCTTGTCTTACCACATATCCATCTAAGCATCCTCATTTCCACTACATTCATTTTTTTCTTATGTTGTTTTTTAACAGTCCAACACTTAGTTCCATATAGTAATGTGGGCCTTATAGTTGTTTTATATAACTTTGCGTTTAACTTTAAAGGTATGTTGCGATCACACAACATACCTGTAGCACTTCACCATTTAACCCATCTTACTTGAATCCTATGTTTGACATCTGCTTCTATCTCAGTATCATTTTGAATAATTGATCTCAAATATCGAAATTGGCTATTCTTTGGTACTGTCTCACCAACTAAGTTAATTACACTAGTACCCACTTCCTTGTGACCACTAAACTTGCATTCCATATATTCAGTTTTATCTACTCAATTTAAAACCTCAAGACTCCACTGTACTCCTCCATGATTCTAATTTTATATTAAGGGCATCACAAGTTTAAGCAATTAAACTATATTGTCGGCAAATAACATAAACCATGGCACCTCATCTTGGATACGTCCGTTGAGCTCGTCTATAACTAATGCAAAAAGGAAAGGACATAGTGTTAAGCCTTGATGTAATCTTAAGGTAATAGGGAAGCTATTTGTCATGCCCCTAATCATCCTCACAATCGTTACTACTCCTTCATACATATCTTTAAATATGTTGATATACTTTAAAGGGACTCCTTTCTTTATTAAGGCCCACCAAAGCACCTTTCAAGGAGCGCTATGTATGCTTTCTCCAAGTTGATAAATATCATATGTAGATCTTTCTTTCTCATTTGAAAACCCTCTAATAAAAGCCTCAAAAAGTGGATCACCTCTTTTGTGAAGCGTCTTGGCATAAACCCAAATTGGTTTTCAGAAATAGTGACCTCACATTGCAACCTACATTCAATTACTCTCTCCTAAAGTTTCATAGTATGACTCAAGTTTTATTCTGTGGGAAAACACTTATGTACAGCTGGTTGTAATCTTGTAATCTGTATATTTATATTTGTATCTCTAGAATTAAGTATTTGTATCCCTAGAATTAAGGAAGATTTAGTTTCCTAGTTTAACCCCTAGTTAGTTGTATATAAACCTAAGATTCTTGTATAATTGTAGATAAGCAGTTTTTCAATATACATCAGTTTTCACATGGTATCAGAGCTTTAGGCTCTTCTTGGGAAGAAAAATTTTCAGCCTTCATTGCTGACTTTTTTAGGCCTTCATTGCCGACTTTTTTAGGCCTTCATTGCCGAATCCTGTTTAGGCCTTCGTTGCCGAACCCTTTCAAAGAAAGATATCACTATCACCCAATTTGAGGAAATGTTAACTGGAAAAATCACTGGAGTACTGCAGATGTCTCAGAAACAAGGAGAGTTCAACAGGGAAGAGATTGAAAAGCTGAGAAACTTATTGAAAATCTTTGAAAAGCCTACTATGGTATGTTCTTTGGGTAAAGTTTCTAGTTCAGGTAAAACTTTCGGTTCTCATGGATTAAATGTCTCGGCTAAGCCTATTACGAGTTCTTGGGTCATTGACCTAGGAGCCACAGACCACATGACACATTCCCCACAAAAATTTAGTACATATAACCTGTGTCCTAGTAATAAGAAGATTGTTGTTGCTGATGGTTCACTTACCACAGTGGCAGGATTAGTAGATGTTCAAGTTAATCCCTCGTTTGTTCTAAAAAATGTTCTTCATGCTCCTGGATTGTCTACTAATCTAATATCTATACAAAAACTTATCAGAGATATGAATTGAAAAGTAACTTTTTATCCCTCTTATTGTGAATTTCAAGACCAGAGTTCGGGGAAGATGATTGGACTTGCTAAGGAGAAGGATGGACTATACTATCTTGAGACATCAAATAACACAAGTAGTATAAAAAATAGTTTACCTTTGTCATTTCTTTCTGAAAAATCTTCCAATAAAGATAAAATCTGGCTTTATCATTTTCGTCTTGGACATCCTTCTTTTGGAACCTTGAGAAACATGTTTCCTTCTTTGTTCAAAGAATTAAATGTTGAAGATTTTCATTGTGATATTTACGAATTTGCAAAACATAGACGTGTCTTTTCCAATCAGTAACAAAAGAAGTTCTACTCCTTTTTACTTGATTCATAGTGACATTTGGGGTCCCTCTACAATTCTTAATATTTTTGGTGCGAGATGGTTTGTTTCATTCATAGATGATTATACTAGGGTCTCTTGGGTTTTTTTACTTAAATCCAAATCAGATGTGAATAGTGTGTTTTTAAGCTTCCAAAACATGATCCAAAATCAATTTGGAGTAAGAATAAAGAGATTTAGGTCTGATAATGCAAAAGACTACTTCAACTAGAGTCTATCTACCTATTTCCAAAAAGAGGAGATTATCCATGAGTCATCTTGTGATAATACTCCACAGTAGAATGGAGTGGCAAAGAGAAAAAACAGCCATTTATTAGCCACAACCAGAGCCTTTCTTTTTCAAGCAAATGTACCTAAATCTTATTGGGGGGAAGCTGTTCTCACTGTCACACACATTATAAATAGGTTACCTTCAAGAGTTTTGGATTTAAAACTCCTATGGAACTACTCTCACAATTTTATCCCAACCTCAATACCACAAATAATCTCACACCTAGGATATTTGGTTGTACATCATTTGTTCATGTTCACAGTCATAACAGGGGAAAGTTGAATCCAAGAGCGATTAAGTGTATTTTTGTGGGGTATTCTTCCACTCAAAAAGGATATAAGTGCTATCATCCTCCTACCAAAAAATTGTGTCTGCAGATGTCACTTTTGAAGAAAATAAACCATTTTTTACTCAACCTTATTTTAGGGGGAGACTTCATTCATGGAAGATAAGGATAAAGACTTCTTTTTGCTTGATTTGCCTTTTTCTTCAACATTTACACCCATTAATTCTTATGAGTCGAAATCTGTTTCTGCTGAGCCCAAGTCAAACATTGAATTTGAGTCTGATCCCATTCCAAATACAGAAGATGTGACAAAGGATAATATTGTTCTTGATTCTATGAAGGAATTACAGGTGTACTCAAGAAGGAAAGTTCCAGATCCTGAACCAGTGCCAGTCCAAGAACCTGATCCTAACTCTGGAAATGAGGTAACTATAGTTTTTGATTCTGTTTCTCAAAATGAGCATGAATCTCCTCAAACTATAACTAGTGATTATGATTTGCCTATTGCCATTAGGAAAGGAACCAAAGAATGTACCAAACATCCACTATACCCAATATCTAATTTTGTGTCATTTGAAAAATTCTCACCATCCCACAAAAATTTTCTTGTGAGCCTAAACACTATTTTTGTTCCAACTACATTATCCGAGGCATTATCCAATGAGAAATGGAGGCAAGCCATGAAAATAGAAATGGAGGCCTTAGAGAAAAATTAGACATGGGAACTGGTAGAGTTGCCTAAAGGAAAAAATCTAGTGAGGTGTAAATGGGTTTTCACTGTAAAATACAAGGCAGATGGTACTGTTGAAAGGTATAAAGCCAGGTTAGTGGCTAAGGGCTACACTCAGACCTATGGAGTGGATTACCAGGAAACCTTTGCTCCAGTTGCCAAGATGAATACAATTAGGATTTTGTTATCATTAGCTGCAAATTACAATTGGTAGCTTCAACAATTTGATGTAAAGAATGCTTTTTACATGGTGATTTGGAAGAAGAAATATATGAAGGTTCCATCGGGATTTGGAGGTCATCTAGAAGCAAACAAAGTATGCAGGTTAAAAAAGGCTTTATATGGCCTTAAACAGTCTCCTAGAGCTTGGTTCGGGAGATTTGCCAAAGTGATGTTAGCAATGGGATATAAACAGAGTCAAGGAGATCACACATTGTTTATCAAGCACTCTGATTCAGGGAAAGTCACAGTTCTATTAGTGTATGTTGATGATATAATTATAACTGAAGATGATGAAAAAGAGAGAGAATCTCTAAAACAGTGTTTGGCTAGAGAATTTGAGATAAAAGAGCTAGGGAGATTGACGTACTTCCTAGGAATTGAAGTAGCTCACTCACGGCATGGTATTTTTATCTCACAACAAAAATATGTGATGGATCTTCTGAAGGAAACTGGGAAGCTTGCATGTAAACTTGCAAATACCCTTATAGATCCTAATCATAAAATTAGAGAAGCTAATGAAGATGCTGCTGTAAATAGAGAGATGTACCAAAGATTAGTTGGAAGACTCATTTATCTCTCACATACTAGACCTGATATAGCATATGCTGTGAGTGTGGTAAGTCAATTTATGCATAGTCCTAAAGAAGTGCACCTACAGGCTGTCTACCGTATATTGCACTATTTGAAGGCCAATCCTGGAAGAGGTATCTTATTCAAAATAGATTCGGGGTTAGTTCTAGAAGCATATACAGATGCTGATTATGCAGGTTCAGTAACTGATAGAAGCTCTACCTCAGGCTACTGCACTTTCTTAGGTGGTAATCTTGTGACTTGGAGGAGTAAAAAACAGAATGTGGTGGCAAGATTAAGTGCTGAAGCAGAGTTCAGAGCAATGGCTCAAGGAATTTGTAAACTATTATGGTTAAAGATTATCCTAGAAGACTTGAAGATCAAGTGGGATGGACCAATGAGACTCTACTGTGATAACAAGTCTGCAATAAGCATTGCACACAATCCTGTGCAACATGATAGAACAAAACACATTGAAGTAGACCGGCATTTCATAAAGGAGAAACTAGACAGTGGGTTGATTTGTACACCTTATGTATCAACCAAGGGTCAACTTGCAGATGTGTTGACTAAAGGTCTCAGCAGTGCAACATTTCAAGAAATTATTTCCAAGCTGGGAATGGAAAACACCTATTCACCAGCTTGAGGAGGAGTGTGTGAAAACACTTATTTACAGCTGGTTGTAATCTTGTAATCTGTATATTTATATTTGTATCTCTAGAATTAAGTATTTGTATCCCTAGAATTAAGGAAGATTTAGTTTCCTAGTTTAACCCCTAGTTAGTTGTATATAAACTTAAGATTCTTGTATAATTGTACATAAGCAGTTTTTCAATATACATTCAGTTTCCACATATTCCTCGATAGTTCGAACAATCTTGTACATCACCTTTATTCTTGTATAAAGGCACAAGAGTGCTCTTCCTCCTTTCTTTTGTATAGAAATTTGAGTTTCCTACATTAGTGTAGATTTGATTCTCCTACATTAGTGCAGCTTGAATTCCTAATTTATTTTTGAAAAATTTCTTAGTTACTTTTCTAATTTAGTCAACTATTTTTATTGGCAAGTTTTTAAGGATTTGTTTCTATTTTAGAATAGAATAATTATTCTTCCTTTTATTATTTTTTATTTTCTATCTCATGTAAATTGTTTCTTAATAAGGAACTTCACTGTTCCTATTTATTTAGATGTACTCTTTCATTGTAGATAGAATAAGAAGAAATAAGAACAATTGTTCTTTAAGTTTCCTACATTGTATCAGAGCAAGTGGGCTTTAACCATTAGACTGTAGCCACATGAGTTTTCGTTAAGGCTAGCAGGAGTGAGATCTTTTTCTTTTGCAGAGGTATGGCATGAGGAAAGTTACAAAGAGGTGATGTTCCAATAAACCCTTCAAGATAAGTCTGCAACCTTTGGAACTAGTTTACTAGCACAAAAAGGGAATTTCCTAAACGCTTTAAGTGTTCAATGGGGAAATACACAATCTTGGATTGTTGATTCAGGAGTATCAGATTACATGATTGGAGATGCATCCTTATTCAACACATATAGACCTTGCTATGATAGTGCTGCTATAAAAATTGCTGATGGCTCTCTCAAAGGTGGTAGGAACAAGTTTTATTGTAGTTTCAAAAGACATAACACTCGACCTTGTCTTCCATGTTCCTAATTTAAGTTGTAACTTACTTTCTATCAGTAAGCTTACAAAGGATAAATGTTTTGTCACTAAATTTTTTTCCAACTTGTGTGAATTTTAGGAATTGGGCTCGAGGAGGATTATTGGCAATGCTAGGATATGTGCAGGGCTTTACCTTCTTCAAGATGATGCACTTGAGAGACCATAAAACTCTTGTACAGCCTTACCCTCTAGTACTAGTAAGGGTGACCTTATCATGTTATGGCATTATAGATTAGGACATCCAAATATTTCATACTTAAAAAGGTTATTTCCCTTATTATTCAATAACATCTCTAAAGATTTTCAATGTGAAATTTGTCAACTTTCCAAGAACACTGGAAATACCTACCCTAGCCGTTCCTATAAATCATCTCAACCTTTCTCAATGATTCACAATGACATTTGGGGTCCATTAAAGTTAACAATATCAAAGGTTCTAGGTGGTTTGTTACATTCATCGATGATCACACTCGACTCACTTGGGTATTCTTTATGAAAGAAAAATCCGAGATTAGCCAAATATTTCAAAACTTTAATAGCATGGTACAAACCCAATTCCAAGCCAAAATCCAAGTCCTAAAAATTGACAATGGAGGGAATGCTTCAACTTTATTCTTGGCCTTTACCTCACCAAGCATGACATTATCCATCAAAGCTCTTGCGTTGACACTCCACAGCAAAATGGGGTTGCCGAACGCAAAAACAGACATTTGATAGAAGTGATTAGATCCCTCTTGTTGACTTCCAATGTGTCTAAATATTTTTGGGGAGAAGCTGTCCTCATTGCATCTTATTTGGTTAATCGAATGCCTTTTCGAGTTCTTGGCTTTAAAACACTTTGTCAAACTCTCCTTGCTTCCTACCCACAAACTCAGTTGATCTCTTCCATTCCTATCAAACTCTTTGGCTGCATTGCCTTTGTTCATATTAGCCAACAAAATCGCAGCAAGGTTGATCCCAAGCCTTAATGCTATGCTTCCTTGGTATTCCCCAAACAAAGGGCTATAGGTTGTATACTTACAGTTCGATCGCAAAAAAATTCTATAGCTTTATGGATGTCACCTTTTTTGAGAATCTTCCATACTACAACAAGAATGATATTCAGGGAGAAAATACTACTCAGGAATATCAATTCTTAACTGTTGACTTGCCAATTTTTCAACCAACCCCTTCAAAACCAGATTCCTAACTAGCCCCTTCAAAACTAGATTTTCAACCTATCCAACCTATTAGCCATGCAGATTTCGAAACCCAACTTGTTCAAACAACTATTGACTCTTCAAACCCTAAGGTTATGCAACAAAAAACAAAAGAACTAATAGTCTACTCAAGGAAGCAAAAACCACAAGAAGTGGACAATTGTACATAGGCCATTTCTAAAAATCAACCTGATTTGAGTCTCCAAGAACTTGAAACTAACATAGGTAATGTCCTTATTGAATCTGAAATTGAAACTTGTGAGCCAACCGGTGACCTTGACATTCCTATTGCATTAAGAAAAGGTGTGAGATCATGCAACCGGTACCCTATTTGCAAGTACATCTCATATGACAGGTTAAATCCAAACTTTCGAGCCTTACTACTAACCTTGACAATGTGCAAATTCCAAAAAATATTCAAGAAGCCCTCAATGAACCAGATTGGAAGGTAACAGTTCTTGAAGAAATCAAGGCACTAGAGAAAAATGGGACATGGGAAATTTCAAATTTGCCTAAAGGAAAAAACCCGGTTGGATGTAAATGGATCTTCACAATAAAGCATAATGTAGATGGAAGTATAAACAGGTTCAAAGCTAGACTTGTTGCAAAGGGTTCAGTTAATCCTATGGGATAGACTATGAGAAGACATTTGCTCCAGTAGCCAAATGCAATTCAATTAGTTCTATTGTCACTAGCAACCAACTTGGATTGGCCTTTTCGCCAACTTGATATCAAGAATGCATTCTTAAATGGTGACTCGGAGGAGGATGTCTACATGGAAATTCCCCTTGGTTTCGAAAGGCAAGACAACAATGGCAAAGTGTGCAAACTTAGGAAATCTTTGTATGGACTTAAACAGTCTCCTCGGGCTTGGTTTGAACGGTTGACCAAGGCAATGAAGAGGTATGGATTCCTTTAATGTCAATCTGACCATACTATATTTGTTAAGTTCACTAATGAAGGAAAAAGAGTTATTTTTATTGTTTATGTGGATGATATTATAATCACTAGAGACCAAAAGGAAGGAACAGAGGATTTGAAGAAACTTCTTGCCAAGAAGTTTGAAATAAAAGACTTGGGGTTCCTTAAATATTTCTTTGGGATGGAAGTAGCTCGGTCTAAGGATGGAATATCAGTGTCTCAGCGTAAGTATGTACTTAATCTACTCAAAGAAACCTGCATGATTGGATGCAAACCTGCTCGTACACCCATGGACTCAACGAATAAAATTGGAAGTGAAAATGGAAGCGCTTTCTCGAACAAAGGGCGGTACTAAAAACTAATTGGGAAGCTTATTTACCTCTCCTACACACGACTTGATATCAGGTTTGCAGTAGTGATGGTGAGTAGATACATGAATAATCCAACCAAGGAGCATTTCAAAGCTGTTCATCGCATCCTACAGTACTTAAAGAAAAGTCTTGGTGAAGGTCTATATTTTAAGAAATTAATGGACAAGGCAGTTGAGGTGTACACAGATCCTGACTGGTTTGGATCAGTAATAGATAAAAGGTTCACTATTGGATATTGCATTTATGTTTGGGGCAATTTGGTCACTTGGAGAAGTAAAAAGCAAGCTGTTGTAGCTAAGAACAGTGTTGAGGTTGAGTTTAGAGCAATGTCCCATGGTATTTGTGAAGGAATTTGGCTAATGAGGTTACTTAGAGAATTAAAAGTTCAAACTGTGACATCTATGACATTGTTTTATGACAATAAGGCTACTATAACTATTGTCAAAAATCCTGTTTATCGTGATAGGACCAAGCATATAGAGCTGGACCGACATTTCATAAAAGAAAAGATAGAAAATGGGTCTGTCAAATTGGCCTATATCCCTACAAGGTCACAAATTGTAGATATTTTGACTAAAGCTCTCTCTAGAAGCATTTTTGACGGAGTGAAATCCAAGTTGAGTATGATTAACATTCATAACCCACTTGAGGGGGAGTGTAGAAATCTAATTCTCCTACATTAGTGCAGTTTTGATTCTCCTACATTAATGTAACTTGATTTCTTAATTTATTTTGGGAATATTTCCCATTAACTTTTCTGATTTAGTCAACTATTTTGATTGTCAAGTTTTTAGAGATTTGTTTCTATTTTTGAATAGAATAATTCTCCTTCGTTTTATTATTTTTTGTTTTTGGTTTCATGTATGTTGTTTCTTAATAAGGAACTTGACTGTTCCTATTTATTTAGATGTACCGTTTCATTGTAGATAGAATACGAAGAAATAAGGACAATTGTTTTTTAAGTTTCTTATATTTTGGCATCTTTTGGGTATGCCAAATTTTGTTGAATAGATCTGTCAACTATCTTATCCCTATTTCACCCAAGCATTTCCAGACTTTAATCAGGATTCCATCTGGTTGTACAACTTTTTTAATCTCATCCTTCTCAAAACCTCTTTAACCTCATAACTTTTAATATTATGCTTAAACACACAATTTACATCTTGAGAAGGCATGTTCAACCCACCTATATCATGCTCAAAACTGCTATTAAGGAGATTATCAAAATAATCTCTCCATCTCTTTTTAATCTTTGCATCCTTCACTAAAACTCTTCCATCCTTGCCTTCGATGCATCTAATGCCATTAAGATCTCTACTCTTCTTATCTCTCATCTTAGCAATTATAAACAGTTCTCTTTCTCTAACTTTTGTCTCTAGTTTTCTATATAACTCATGGATCCTACTCTTTGAGTCTTGAATAGCCTTCTTGGTTTTATTTTTTTCTGCCTTATTTCGCACACAATAGTTTTTTTTTTCTTTCCCCTTTTCTTTATTTTTCCATTTTCTCTTCAAGTATTCAGACCAGAAAACAGTTACAAACCCTAATCTCCTATTTGTTCTGCATTACAAATGATGGAAAAATGTCAAATTGACAACGAATAAACAACAAGCACTTGAAAATTCATTCAGGCTTTTGAATAGAGAGACATGGCACATCTGAGTGTGGTGTCTTCTTTTTTGTTATATATTTTTTAGTCATGTTGTGGATATAGGCAACAGTTAAGGGATGACAAAGTTCAACAGTTCGTTTTCTTTGGTCTTGAAGTTGTTTGCTCTAATGCCGTGATAAATGTAAAACAAACTGGACAATTTCAAGAACTAATAGCCTTTATTCAAGGAGTTAACTGTAGGGCCTTAATAAATTAGATGTTTTATTTTTCAAGGAGATTGTATTATAGGTTCCTTGATCATCTTTTTTTCCTTGTCAATGGTTACTAAGCTTTTAAAGTCTTTATTCCTTTTCTAGATCCAATACAAACAGATAACTGTGTTTTCTATCTTTAGGGGCTATATTGAGGCAATTAGAGAAATTGAACAGCAGCTTCAGGCAAGAAGCAATGGAGTAAAATTTGATGATATTGTTGTAGCATGTGGCAGGTTCTATTCTACTCAAGTTATTACATTTTTTCACCAAATAGTGCACTTATCTGTCTCTTTCAATGAATGGCTTTTGGTTTTATCTTTGACAATTCGCAGCATTAGAAGAAGTAAATAAAGCCTTTTCCAGGTGAAAATGTTATACTAGAAAACTTTGATGCCCATTAGATTTGATTTTAGCAATTTTTGTTTATGGTAATCGTGAATCCATATCTGAGTATCACATAATGTACTAAAACAATGTGAGTGTGACTGCATCCTACTTAAAGCTATTGTCAATTATGTTTTAGGGACACTTAGTTTTTCATTTGTCAAAATTAGTTTTGTTTCTTTTAAAAGTTCAAGACCTTTTTTGCGCTAGCTTAGTCCACAAGATTTAACCATTTTAAGACATGAGAGTTGAGAACACAGCAGCACTGAAACATTTTATTACCCCAAACATTGAGGAATGAACTCAAGGCCTGGACTAGGTATGAAAGAGAGTCTTACAAAACAATAAAAGACTAAAGAGGCATCAGGGTCGCTGCAGCCTGCAGCAGGGTTATTCTGACAGTCAAGTTAGTGCACAAACTCCAAAGATGATTGTAGATAGAAAAAGTGGATAGTGACCTTTTTAAGATATGATGATTGAGAACATAACAACAATGATACATTTTATTACCCCGAAAGTTGAGGAATGCACTTAAGGCACAGAAGAGAGTTTTGCAAAATAGTAAAGAGTAATGGCTAACATGGGCATCAGGGTTGCAAGGCACATGCTCAAGTAATAAGGTGAGGTGTAAATTACAGAAAGTGCCTTGAAGCCTCTAGTTGAAGTGAGGTCCTTAACATTAGTGCATATAAGCACTTTTTAAAAGGAAAAGGAGACATGAAAGTGACACCCTAGTCAAATGTCTGTTTTTTTCTTCATTTTTTTCTTTGAGTTATATTGATGAAAGGGGATCATACATGTGCTTTGTACTAGAATTAAAGAAAGTACAACATTATCCGTCTGTAGATTTTTGTTGAATACAAAGTGGCCTAGTCTTTAATCAGGTTTAGCGTTATTCTTCCCCACAAAGTGAGGTTTCACTGACTAGATGCAAGTAAAATCGAGATTGGTAGCTTCAACTTCATTGCAGAGTTCTGACATGCAAAGACTAATTTGAAGGGATTAAAGAGAAAGAAGTAAATATTATCAATTTAGTTGTGATAGAAAGAATTTTAAAATTTCTTCAGATGAATTTTCGTTTAGTTTATAGATTATGGTTCTTGGTTTATTATAATTACTCATGTGCATGTCCAGTAATTGTTAGTTTCAGGAATGGCAAATGAAGTTTTGGCTTGGTGGATATAAAAGCTCAGATAGAGCTAGAAGCTATAAAGACGTTTTGCCTACTCTCATCGAGTAGCTAATCTAAATTTATTTTTTAAATTAGGTTGACATATGTAAATGCAATCCAATTTCCCTAGCTACATAAAGAAATACATTTTTTACTAAACTTTCCTTTTCATTCCCTTTTCTCTTATTCTTTAGTGAACTTCAAACCAAGTGTGATAAAAAACCTTGAGCTGTATGTCAAAACTCCGTCATACCCTATTTTGCAAACACTAAAATATCTTCGATTGTCATTTAAAGCTTGACCTTAACTGAGGTATGGGTCCTACTAGCATTTATTTTAAAAGTATGACCCCAGTTTTATGAGTATAACATCTCAGGTGTTTGAGTTGTGGCTCTTAGTCTTCTGCAGTGGCGTTTTTGAAGGCTCTGCTTGTATGGTGTCATCTCTTCTGGATGTCAGTGTCCATTGGTGAAGGGTCTTGTTTAACTATTTTTAATTCAAAATCATGACAGTACTTGAAAGCTTCCATTTGTAGGAGATATATCTTCTATTAGTTGGTTTATTTTTTTGTTCTTGCTGTGTGTGGTGTTGACACATGTTACTTCCTTTTCATCTTGTACTTTTTTATTTATGGGAATTTAAGTTGTGGATCCATTTTGGAGAAGTGCGGTTGTATGCCTGTCGAGGTTGATCAGACTTGTGATATTTAATTAATTAAGGTTTTATGTTGACTATCATTTGGGCTTGGCTTCAGGTTGTAGACAAAGACAATATTGAGTGACAATTTTATTTTATTGATTTTTAGTGGGGGTACAGTTGCTGGTCTTTCATTGGGATCATGGCTTGGAGCATTGAATGCGAAAGTGCGTATTCTTATCTATACATTAACACTTACATTTCTCCATAAGCAAATTGATTTATATGATGTTCTACTGACAATTTAGGTTCATGCTTTTTGTGTTTGTGATGATCCCATTTACTTCTACGACTTTGTTCAAGGCTTGATTGATGGACTTCAAGCAGGTGTTGACGCACGTGATATTGTTAGCATCCTAAATGTGAGTATTTAATATGATCCATTTGATCATTTACTTTTTTTTTTTTTTTTTATCTTCTAAGATATTGTAAATGATACTCCTTGGCTGTGCTAAATTTAAATGCCTCTTTTAGTTCTGCAATATTCATTCTCTGTGAGGATGTTGAGTGAATTCTTCATTTTGTGTTGGTGCTTGTATTATGAGTCCTCAGACTTCTCTTTGAGAAAGTTTTCAGGCATTATTTGTTCCTTTTCATCACCCAGCTTGTTGTAGTTTCCCTACGCTACTCTATGTTTTATGCATGTTGCAACGATGGAGATGAACTATTTGTTCTGTTCGGTTTTGTTTGCTTTTGTTGATGTCGCAGAAATATCAGGGTTTTAGAATAGGCTTGAAGCCAGTAATTTGTTCCAGGAACTCAATCTCAACAACAAACAAGTAGTATAAGTAGCACTGTTTTTTATATTTGAAATTTCAACTTACTGGAATACTGTTTCCATTTGGGCCCTAATCTTTTATTCTTGTGCCACCAATCCCTAACTTTTGAATTTTTCCATTTGGGCCCTTGACCTGTTATTTCATTTTTGGTCCTTTTGTCACATTATTTTATTAACAATTGAGAAAAATGTCCGTATGGTATGCTAAGGGAATGGCAACGTGATGTGCAACGTAAGCCCTTTATTATTAACAAAATTATGTTAAAAAAAAGAACCAAAATGGAGCTATTTTGAAGGATAGGGACCCAAATGGAATAATTCAAATTTAGGGACTAAAGTGTTACCAAAATAAAAGATTAAGGACCATGAATGGAATTTACCCCATATTTCAAGTATACCAACTAATCTTGGAGATGAAGTTTAATTTATAGGCACAACTTGGGCTAGTCAAGTTGCATGAAAACTCACTAACTAGGCCCACCAAAAACAGCGTTAAATCAGCTTGCTATAGTAGACATTTAGGAAATGCCCTCATTGTTAAAATCTTGCAGCATCTCTCACATTGACTCGAGGATATTTTCCTTATAAGTTTCAGGTTAGATTTGGGTCATTTTGGGTTTGAGTTAGGTGGTTTGGCTTGTTTCTTTGGGAGTGAAATTGGGTTGGGTTGGGTTGGGTCGGGCGGTCGGCCTGGTTGTTCTAGTTCAGAACCTGATTTGTTGGCTCTACCTATTTGATTTATTGCTTAGTTTATTATATGCCTAAGATGGAGTGAAATTCTCATAGTTTCAGTTTAATTCATCCGATAATATGATAGATGCCATTAACTTGCTGTAGTTTATCAGATGGAGTATGTAAAATGTTGTAGAAATTCATGTCTCTTTGCAGGCTAAAGGACTAGGTTATGCAATTAACACATCTGAGGAGCTTAAATTTGTCAAGGAAATTGCTGAAGCAACAGGTGTTGTTCTTGACCCAGTTTACAGGTATAAAGTTAATTTCTACACATTGGCAATTCAATTTTTATTTCCCTTCTCTAAATAAATTTTATTTTTTCAAACTAGAAACTTCTCATAGTTATTGACCTAATGTCAATGAAGGAGGAAAACCATTTCTTCAGTTGCTTTCTTTTCCCATGTAGGTGTGATGTTGCAATGATATTTAGGTTTTATTCTTTTGGTCACAAACCTTATATTGTATAGGGAAACTCAAAAATTAACTTGGTTGAAGACAGTCTAATGATTTTTACGGTAAAGTAGAGAAGTTATACTTTAAAACCTATAGCAATTACACAGGCCAAAGATAATGGTTGCGGTTGGCAAAATAGCCAACTAATCTAGCCATACCAGTACATTCCTTGATGAAATAGCTGGTGTAATCAAACTAATCCTCCTATCAAACATTTGAATTACATGTTGGATAATTAGCATGGTGCAATGAAAACCTAGCATTTTCTTAAACCTAGATTTATCTACAGATTCTATTTTGGAAAAGAAGATTTTCTCTTAAGTCGTTTAGTTTTCTGTTGTGGTTAGTGGGAAAGCTGCTTATGGAATGATGAAAGATATGGCTGAGAATCCAAAAAAGTGGGAGGGCAGGAAGGTCCTCTTCATACACACAGGTGGACTCTTTGGGTTGTTTGACAAGGTTGACCAAATGGCTCCATTGGTCGGGAACTGGCATCGAATGGACGTCAATGAATCTATTCCAAGGAAGGATGGTGTAGGGAAAATGTTCTAAAGAGCAGCCGGTAATCATGCATTATTGTTCTGTAATATATCCATAGTCCAAATTTGGTGCATGAAAAATATATATATTTTTATATTTATGCATGTACTCTTGTAGCTATATTAAGAAATGTTCATTGTAATTGATATGGCACCAAACTAATTTATAGTTATGGTGTAATTTAGCATTTCTTTTTTCAGGTATATAAGGATTTTGAGTTGAAGTGTGGTAGGTAATCGTTTTTCATATGAATCTTCATCCATCTTAGGATTCTTACTCAAGATGCCCAAGATAAGGGGCTTGGAGCATTTTCTAACCGCCGAAATGTTCTCTCATACCATAATTTAAGATTTTATAGCTAAAAGCATTTTCTTACAAGGATTTAAAAAAAAGTTTTATTGCTAAAATTATGTTAAATGGTAGGGCTAGAATATTAGGGGCAAAATGTTAATTCCAAACTACCAACATTTTCATAAGGCTAAATAGATATATATATATATATATATATATATAAAACCCTTATACTATTTCAAAAAGGATGGTTATTATTTACTACTCAACATATTTTACTAGTTTTAACAACTTATTTTTTACTCATCACGTCTCATGCTCAAAACTAAAATTTATTAAAACATACGAACACCTTATTTTCCCTCTTTCAAACCTTATTTCCTCTCTTTTACACCCAATCGTTTTTCACTCTTCTCAATTGTAAACCTTAAAAATTTGAAACTAAATTCAAAGGAAAATTTACCTATTTGAAGCTAAAAAATTTGGTAAAATTTAGGATTTAATTTGGTGTGATTCAAAGCTTCTAGAAATTTATTTTCGGAAGCTCTTAATCGTTTTTAGAAATGGATGTCTGAAATTCTTTAATAGCTTTCAGAAATAAAGATTTTTAAAAATAGATTTTCAAAAACTTTTAAAACTTTTCAAAAATGGATGTTCGAAATACTTTGAAAGTTTATGGAAATAGATTTTCGAAAATTCTTAAAAGCTCTATTTCTATAAGCTTTTAAAAGCTTTTAGATATCAATTTTCAAAAATCCACTTATCCAATCGTCATCTCCAAATCTTCATTGCTGTAGTTGTTTCTCTTAAGTTCGCTTTCCGTTTTGGCAATATACAAGATATTATAAATTTTGGTTTTGAATTTTGACAATAATATGATTTGTTGTTAGGAAGAAGAAAAGAAAGCTACCGCTAGTTTGAGAAGGAGAAGAAAAGAAAATAAGAAGGGCTTGTGAAAGACAAAAATGTAATTGACTAATGAATATTTAAATAATTTGATTAAAGGTTAAATTTGTAAAAAAAATTTTGGGGTGTATTGTTTAAGGGGAGTTCTAAATACACCTATAAAATTTTTCTTTACACCGTATAACTAAATACCCCTTATTTTCAAAATAAAATTCCTATTTATTTTAAATACACCCCATCTAGACCTACTCATAGGTTAGATAGCTCGTTCAAACCTGAAAATTTATTCGAAATTTTGAAGGGCTTGGACATGAATAGTAAATCCTTTAAATAGGTCTGGATAAATAAATGATGCTTGATAAAAAAATAGGACTGGGCTTGGGTTTCATCATTTAAGGCCTAGGCCCAACCTAAAAATTAAAAAAATATTTTTTACCATAATCGGACAAAGCCTATTTGTTTTATTTTTTTATAATGGACAAGGTCTATTTGTTTTATTACTCATAATATGATAAAATCCACTTTTTCTTTATATATGATTCAATTTGAAATTGCATTCCACAAAATTAAATTGAACCCAAGCCTAAATGACTTATAAATTCAATTAAAAATAATTAAATTAGTTAAATTAATAAATTTACAAAAAAATAAAAAAAAATTTTTCTCCAATTTTAAATACCAATGTTTTGGGTGTGTCTAAACTTTATTATTACATGTAGGAATGGGTTTGGACAAAAAATGAGACTCGAAAAATGGAGCTGGGCTAAGCCTAGGCTTACTTAAAATGTTAAAATATCATACCAGGCTTGATTTGACTCGATCCATAAGTAGGTCTAACCCCATCTAACATAAAATCACATTTCCTTTCATACCCTTTTAACTATTTTCTTCATTCTAAACCCTAAAACCCTAAACCTCAAAGTTTTTCCATCAAAATTATGCTTCTTGGAAATGGGTTTTTTAGAGCTTTAAAAGGCTATTGGGAATTCATTTTCGAGAGCCTTTTAAATTTTTTAAAAATTTATTTACAAGAACCTTAAACATTGAATGAAATGTGATGGAGTGTAAATTTTTTTTTTTTGTCAAAATCATGCTTTTCAGAAATAAATTTCTTAGAATTTTAAAAGGCTTTCAAAAATCCATTTTCGATAACTTTGAAGGCTTATCAAAATTTCATTTCCAAAGCTTTGAAAGCTTTTCAAAAATGGATTTTCGAGAGCCTTAAAAAACTCTTGGATATAGATTTTCAAAAGTCTTAACATGGTATGAAAAAGGGTAAAATTATAATTTATTAAAGGATAAATTGGTATTTTTAATTTAGATATTTTTGAAAAACAAATGTTGGGTTGTAGAGAGAAAAATTAGGGGTGTATTTAGAATTCCCTGTTAGTAGTTCATGAGGTGCAAATAGAACCCCTTTTCAAAAAATCTGTGTAAACCTTTATTCCTTTATCACTTCTAATTAAGTCATTATACTATTATTTTTAACTAATCAAGCCCTCGTCATGTTATTTTTAACTATGTGTAACCTTAAATGGAAAAAAGCCATATAGACAATTAACTATTTGACATTATTGAAAAGGTAGCATGCTGACATGAAAAATTACATGAAGAATTATTTTTTTCATTTTTTCTTTTCTCCTATTTTATTTTATTATATATTTGGATAATTTGTATTTTATTATTCATTATCCATTAACAACCTTTCCAAAATCTCAATTAACACTGCCTACCAAATATTGGACAAAAAAAACATCATTATGTTAGCTTACAACACTAACAAGTAGCAACAAAAACTTTCATCATGAAAATTCAGAGCGAAACTTAAGTGAAGAGAAGGTTAAGCTTTTAGAATAATTTTGTCTAAAAATTTGTGTCACTAGATATATGATAAAAATAAGGGTAGCGACGATTGATGGAAGAGAAAAAGATAATGAGAAAAATAGAAGGGTATTGTAAAAGTGGGTTGTAGCAACTAAAGTTAGCCATAGAAAGGAATATTTCAAAATTTCAGTGCAATAGCCTCATGTTGATAGTGATTTGGAAGATGATGCTAGAATATGCTTAAATGCTAGATCAATCACCATTTTCAATGTCAAAAGCCACCCGATCTGGCATGGCTAAGTTTGATATGGAGCCAAGCCTAAAATCCTATGACTTTCAATCCCAAAAAATGGCACAATCATAAAGATTACACTTGAGTTATTGTCAAATCTAATGTTTAGGTGAGATTTTTGCCCTTACATTGCCCCAAGATAAATATATGGTAAGCTATGTTGTTCAATCCGATGTCATTCTTCAAGAAATTAATGGCATTTTGATTGGAAAATGGGAGGGAAAGCAAAAAGGACAAACAACGTAGAAAAAGAAATCGTAATGCCTGCATGCCAAGTCAGCTAATAATTTTATGTAATCTTTTTGGTGCTAGGCTATTAAGAGAGTTAATGTAAGTTATTTGTTCCATCCAAATAAAGGCTTGATTAGTTAAAAATAATAATATTACGACAGCTTAATTAGGTATGATAAAAGAATAGGGGTTTATTTAAATTTTTTGAAATAGTATAAGGTTTAATAATAACATAAAATGTGATCAAAATGGGCCTTGCTAATTGCTAGATCACGAGTAACAACGATAGAACAATTTCAATCATACTCAGACACATAGCAAAAGATAAAATTATAGAGAACACACAAAACTCTTGATCACATGGCAATAAAAGAAATATAGAAGGGGTGCTTTAATTGCAATTTTCAAAATTGATAAAAACAATTATTGTAGCAAAAGTATACATATAATTTAGTAATTGAAAAAAGAACAATAATCTTCATGTTGGGGATTTCTATAATTATGCAAAACATTCTAATTGCGTAAATCCTAATTTCAAGATCTAAAACTAATTGATTTTTATAAATTCATTGATAAAAGAAAGCATAGATTGATTCATGTAACGTTTTTTGAAGCAATCAATATGTAAAATTGACAATCTTGTAGGACCTCATTAGGTTTTATAGAATGTTTCATGGAGGAATACATACATTAATTTGTAGAGAGGAGTAGTTTCTTTAATTTCCTCTATATATACTCTCCATCAAAATATGCAATTATTTAAAACCACTCACTTTTAATTTGAACACCAATAAAAATTTAGCATTTTCAATTATTATTAAATTATGATTTTTATGTAAATGCATTAAAACTCACTTAACCATATTTATGTAAATGCATTAAAACTCACTTGACCATATTTATTTAAATGCATTAAAACTCATGAAAGATGGGAGATGGCTTTTCCAACTCTTGAAACAATGTTAGGCTTAATTTTGTTAGAAACATTTTAAAAATATGTTAAAAATATTTCCTAAATATGAAAATAGTTTGATTAAGCAAAAACTTAATTTCATAAAAAGAATTATATTAAGCTATGTAATGATCTAAGTAAGGAATTCCATGTTCTAAAAAACACAAGAATTTATGTTAGAGAATTGTCCATGAGAGTAGTTAGCTGCCATATCATAATGATTCAATTGTTTTAGAATGCCAACGAAGGCAGTCAACTACTGTCATGAAATAGTTGATAGCTATACTTATATAGAAACTAAGAAAAATCTTAGCACTCAAACATATAAGGGAGCAATCGATTGTCTAAGTTAGGCAATCGACTACCATAATTGGAAATCAAGACTAGTCTATTCTTATTCTTATGAAAGTCAATTGTTATTGTATACATAGCCTTCTAGATGATCAAAAGGCTTAAAATAGTCGATTACGATAGATGGAAATTGATTGACTTGATGATGAACATTTTTTGGAATAAATAGGTAGTTGACTACTTTATTGTTATGAACTTACTAGATCAAAGGTGGAATTGACTATTTTACTAAAGGAATTGACTACTCTAAGTACATTTTTTGTAAAAGTGTAAAAGGTTATTTCTTTTATAATGAAAAGATAAACCATTCAATTGAATCCCTTTATCCTTAATTATTCAAAAAGGTATTTTTTTTTTATCAAAGGAAGTAATTTTTAATTGAAACAACACAATCAAAGAGTCATAATCTTAGGATTTAATTTCTATAATAAAGATTGTAAGTGTTCATTTGATGTGGTTCAAACAATTAAACAATTTAAAAATCACTCCCCCTTTTCCTTCCTTTTTCAAAAAATAAAAACTAGTTACTTTGACATTATATCTATAGAAATCAATGTTTAAAGTTAGATGTTTTGTCTCTCACAAGGGATGTTTAGTGGTTTAATATCATAAGTACAATGTGACATCAAATAAGACTTTATTGTATTTTAAAGGCATTTCAATTATATCCCTTTTACATACCATAACTGATTGGAGCGAAACATGCCTTAAAAAAAGCATTTATAGTACCCTTTAAAGCCATTTTCATTTGTTCTTTAAAGGTTTAATCTTAAATTTAAACAAGATTTGAAAGAGAAGACTATAACCGGAGTCAAAAGTGAAAGTCCAAGACTCAATTTATTAAATACAATACAATACAATACAATACAATACAATACAATACAATATATATATCTATCCTACTTTGTTAATTTTGGCACATAATGACTTTAATTGGTTGTAAATTTAAGATTTTAATTGCTATTATATATAATTATTTTTTCTCTTTGCATAAGGTCATGTAGTACAAATTAAAAATTAAAATGTTAAAATATTCAATAATTTGGTGGAGTATAAAATTTTCACCAATCTATAACTTACATTAAACCTAATTGTCCCTTTCCTTCAATTTACTATATAGGTATGTGATGTCTTAAAAAAAATTTGAAGGTAAATTTGGGCATGATTTACAGCTTTGTTTCTAAATTAAAGCTTTTGTGCAAAAAATTTTGGAAAAGAGGGGAAAGGGAACAAGTTTCTCCACAAATGATAGTGAAAAAAAGAGAAAGGAAAGGAAATGAAAGAACAAGAAAGAGAGGATGGCGACACAAGAGAAAAGGAATCACCAATCGATGTCAATGCAAGTTGCAATCGGTGCTGAAGAACCTAATAAAGAAGCAATGAGTGACGAAAAGCACAAGAGACAATGATTCTATTGAAGACCAATAACGGTTGAGAAAGAAAAGAAAGAAAGAAGAATCTAGGAAAGAGTAGTTGATGGAAGCTTAAAAATTGAAAACTATTAGAAGTTGTCTCCTACTATTAGAACGCTGGTCTGTTCACTAGATCTAACTTTTTTTTTTTTTTTCATTTTTGAAACATTTTTTACAGAAAAAGAGGAAGTGAGTTATGTGTCGGTGATGCTAGCAGTAAAAGCATAAGCTATTGTAGTGAGATAGTTTTGGTTTTGGTTTGGTTTTCTCCATTTGCTTAAAATTTTTTCTTTTATTTAATCTTGATTCTTATTTGGGTTTGTTATTTCTCATTTTTTTGTGGTTAATTTTCATGCTAGGTTTTCAACAAATTTTTTATCACGATTAGTTGTCCAAAATCATGATAATTCGAAGTCTTCAAGATCAGGGTTTCAAGGTGATACCTTTATTCATTTGTCCATCATTCTTTCTCAATTAAAGCTATGGATAAGAAGAATAATCATGATAATTCATTTTCCCTTTTTCTTTTGGTATACATATTTTTGGATAAAGAATAGTAGTTTTAACCTTTTTTTAGTCATAGGTTTTATGTATAATTGTTGTAGTTGACATGAGTTTAAGCATGATCGGTACAAATATGGGGAATCTTGAACATTCATGCATAGTGAATAAAGGAATAACTTCCAAAAGAAGAATCAATCACAATAGGTACTGGACTAGTTTTCCTAAAATTTTTTGATATTAGATCCTTTTAATTTGCATTGCTATAATATGATTTTACATGCAATGTTTTGATCATGATTTTATTTTATTTATTTTTTAAATTGTCTACTTTGTTTCATGCATAGTGAATAAAGGAGTAGCTTCCAAAAGAAGAATCAATCACAATAGGTACTGGACTAGTTTTCCTAAAATTTTTTGATATTAGATCCTTTTAATTTGCATTGCTATAATATGATTTTACATGCAATGTTTTGATCATGATTTTATTTTATTTATTTTTTAAATTGTCTGCTTTGTTCCTCGTTGTCATTTGATAAAGTCAATAGATCAAGGCATTTTGAACTGGTTTTGTTATTAATATTTCACCATTTCTTGATGCATGTAGTGCTTTATAAGATTAAACAATGATTTTTTAGTCCTTTGAACATGCGATGAATACACTATTACACATATGGATTTTTTTTTAATTCTATTATTTAGAATGTTACTAATATTTTTGGTTGTTTATGGAAATACTGATGTGGAATCTGAAGTGTTAGGTAAATTTTTATGTAGATTTTAGTTGTTGACAATGGCGGCCATGTCTAGTAACATTTGCGGATTGCTTGGTGGTAACAAAAATGTCTAGTAACAGGGCTGGACTTTTTTGGTATTTTTTATTTTATTGCTGATTTTTTTAGATGAATTAGATTTGGGTTTGTAGATGCAAGAGTTGCTTTCCAAGTTATGCAAAGTGTAGTTCGATTTGAGTAAGGCTATAACAATTAGAGTGAAGTACAAATATATTTTAAAGCATTTTTTTTTGTTAAGCAAAATAATTTTGATTAAAAAGTAATAAATTTTTTTTCTAGATTTATAATATGCATTATACTTTGAAATGAGAATGTGTGTAGCAATTTAGTATCTTTATGGATAGAATAGTTTCATTATGGAGAAGTTTATTTTTTTGCTTTTTACTTTAAGTTTTTGAGTGGTTTTATTGATGCAATAATTGAAAGAAAACTTGAAAGATTATTGCAGAAAAATCCTGGTGAATACGGACTGAGTAGAGCCAAACAAAAAAGATGAGGATCAAATACTTAGAAGTAATTTTGAATCGAGACATTCAATACTTTGACACTGAGGTTTAAACTTTTCATGTTATGTTTAATTTAAATTTTTTTAGAGTTTTTTTTTTTTATTGTTTGGTTTAACTAAATGGAGACCTATGATAAAAAGTTTCATGCCATATGTAGAGCTTTATTTCATTGGAGTCAGTATCTCTTTGCTAAGCCATTTGTCTTATATTCAGACTATGAGGCCTTAAAGTTTATCAATAGCCAACACAGGCTCAACCAAAGGCATATAGCTTGGGTGAAGTTCCTTTAAACCTATAACTTCACTATCAAACACAAATCAAGAACTTAAAATGTGGTGGCAGATGCTTTGAGTCGAAAGTACTCTTTATTGGGGACTATGGCTGTTGAAGTTATTGGATTTGATATTATTAAAAGGCTCTATGAAGCAGACCTTTACTTTGGCCAAATTTAGGAAGAATGCAAGCAAAGACCATACAACCAATTTTTGTTGCATGATGGATATCTCTTCAAGGTTAATAGCCTTTGCATTACCTCATGTTCTTTGAGATAGGCTTTAATCAATGAGGCTCATGATGGTGCACTAGATGGACATTTTGGAAAGGACAAGACACTTACTCTTTTATAAGATGGGTTTTATTCGTCGAGAATGGAGAAGGATGTGATGAAACACCTTGAATAATGTAGAGTGTGTCATATTGCCAAGAGTCATGGTCAAAACACTGGATTGTATACTCTACTGCCCATGCCTAATGCTCCTTAGGAGGATGTTAGTATGAACTTTGTAGTTGGACTGCCTAAAACTCAAAGGAACAAAGATTCCATCATAATGGTTATGGATAATTTTTTCAAGATGGCCCATTTCGTTTCTTGTACCAAAACTATAAATGCTTTTCATGTTTCTAATCTATAATTTAGGAAAATTGCAAGGCTACATGGAGTTTCTAGATCCATGGTGTCTGATTAGGATTCTAAGTTTCTTAGTCATTTTTGGCACACCCTTTGAAGGAAGCTTGGCACTAATATCAAGTATAGTTCTTTTCATCATCCTTAAGTAGATGGTTAAATAGAAGTAACCAACCATAGCTTGGGCAACCTTCTAAAAGTTATGTGAGAAAAAATATCAAGCAATGGGATCTTGTTTTACGTCAAGTAAAGTTTGCCTACAACCACTCACAAAAAAAAAATCATTGGTTGTAGCCTTTTTGAGGTAATATATGATAAGAATCCAATCAACCCTTTAGATATAGTTCTTCTTCCTACTAATCAATAATTTAGTAAAGATGTAGAAGAAATAGCTAAGGGTATCAAATGACTACATTAACAAGTGAGACTTGAGATTTTGTAGCAAAATCAAAAATATAAAAAGGTAACAAACAAGCATCGAAAACATGTGGATTTCAAAGAAGGTGATTTGGTGTGGATTAACTTGTGAAAAAAGAGATTTCCTCTAGGAAAGTTTGGCAAATTATAACTTAAGGCGGATGGTCCATTAAGAATTTTTTAACACATTGAGGAGAATGCCTACAAGATAGAGCTTCCGACACTTTTAGAGTATCTTCCACCTTCAATGTTGTTGATTTTTCACCCTACCATGACGAGAAGGTTAATTTAGACTTGAGGACAAGTCTTTTCTAATCAGAGAAGATTGACCCCGGAGTGTCAACACATCTTACAACTTGGGCTAAGACTAAGAAAGACTTGTCTAAAAATAAGATGGGCTTATCCTTAATCCAAATCCACTAAACAAATGCAAAAATAACATGAGCTGAAATAGAGAGATTGTGTTCACATTAGTTGAAAAAGAAGAGCATGAATATGGATGAGATTGTAGTCAGATTCATTATCATGTAATTTACAAGAGTAAATGGGTAGATAATTGCATTTACATTACAGATATTGTGTTCAAATACAAATATCATGATTTTAGGTATGATTCTAGCAATTCAATCTGTTAAGTTCTCATGCTTGAAGAGATGTTCTTAGCCTATTTATTTCCTGTTATTCTTTGATAGAAGACATAATAGAGTTTTCTTTATCCTTAAGCAATCTTTTAAATTGTTCATCAAGTTTTGTATTTCTTAGGTGAATTTTTTAGAGTAGTGAACTTCTATTGTTTTGTATCATTGATTAGAATTTCTAGGGTAGTGTTTTTGTATGTCTAGTCTTTGTGGTGAACTTCTATCTCTTTTAATCTAATAATTATATTCTGTCATTATTTAAATTCTTGTGAGTTGTCTTTTTTGTGAGTTTTTTTGTTTGCTATTAATCTAAAATATCTCAACCATCAATTCTTGACATTAATTTTTATCATACTATTATTTGCATATTGATATTTAATACTTTTAATTTACTTTTTTTAAGAATTTTTTTTTCATATTTTTTTTTAGGTTTTGCAATAGTTTGAAATATATCTTCCATTTTTTAGTGAATTTTGGTTATGGTGGGTAAAAATCTTCATTTAAAATATGCCTAATTTTTGTTTCAATATAAATTTACTATCAGTTTTGTCTTTTTAGTTCGCTTTTTGATGTAACTTTGTTTCTATATATTATATATATATTAACTTCCATGATTTCAAGAATTTATTAGAGTTAGAGCTCTAGGGCTTTGTATGAATGAATTTAAAACATATTTTTCTTATGTTCATGTTTATATTTTAAAGATATTTTATTTTTAATTTGTTCTTTAGCTTTATTAGTTCTTTACCTAAACCTATTTCCATGTTTGTCATTCATTTTTTATCTTTTGCTTTTTCACCTGATACTTAAGTTGCAATGATTGAAATTATGGTTGTTTTTTTTTTTTTATATTTAAAAAAAGATGTTTTCTTTTTATGTGTTTGTAATTATTGTAGATGAAAACTTAGATATAGTAATTATATTCACATTTTTAGATGCAAATTTTCAATTAGTACTTGAATATGAATACAATGTATGAGTTCTTGTTATTAGATCTAAATGTGAATACAATGTATACTTGATAAAAAAAGACAAAAAAAAAAAAAATTAAAACTTAGATATTTTGATTGTCAAATTTGGATGTGAATACAATAATGTCAAATTCAATATTTATAAGTGTTAGGTGTGGATGACAAAGATAAATGTGCATTTTCATAATTTGATTTAGGAATGATAAAGATAATTGCAAAAATATTAAAGGTTGTAGATTGGTCTATTTAGACACTAAACTTAGTTTAAGTTTGAGTTTCCATCAAATTTTCTTGTCATATGCAACAATTCAGTTACATATATTGTTATTATATTACTTATTTTCCTTGATGTCTAATTGTATGATTTTTTTTTGCTATCGTATTAACCTATTTTTTTAAAGTCTTTTTTTCATATTAAAATAAATCATAATTCAATTACTTGCAAGGACATTCGCGTTGCCTAATATAGGCTTGTTCGAGTGGACATTTTTTATGCCATTTTCACCTAGGTGAAAATGAGTAGTTATGGATTGACTTACACTTTTCACTTTTTGAGTATATGTCTCTACATTTGATAATTATTTTTGGAATGATGATCGTGGAGCTATTTTAACTTGAAAGAAACAAAATGCTTTAGATTGTCAAAATGTTACTTTCTTGGAAAAATGATGTTATAATGTTTTAAAAGATCATTGTTTCTTTGGTGTCACTAATTATAATTTTAACTCATTTGACATTAGTTAGTATGGATTTTAAATAGCCATGAGCGATATTTTGAGTTTATGAATTTTCATATAAGGCTTTCATAGCATTTTTGGATTAGCATTTGTGTTAATAAATCTTTCACCTATTACTATTATTGTTCTATTGAGCTTATGTGGCATTGTATTACTGTTAGTCACAAAAGTTTTTTTTTTTAGTAAAAAAAAGATAGCATAAACTTTTGTTTCTTTATATTATCAACTTCAATTTAATTTTTTCGCAACTTTTTTTAATGAGTTTTTTTTTTCCTTTCTTCTTAGTATCTTGAATGCATTTCAACTAAATTTTTTATTGGCTTTTTCTACACATTATTGGTGCCAACTTTCCTAAGGAACTCTTGTAATTGCTTCTACTGTTGACATGAATTTCCATGATTTGAGGTATTTATCTTTTTCTACATGAATGAGTTATGTAAGTCCATACTTGACAATGTAAAGCATATAAAGCATAATTGTTTCTTCTATAGTTTTGTATGTATGTGTGTTCAATTGTGTATAGTGTAAAGAGTGAAAATTAAACCATGATGTTGATGACTCGAAATTAAGGTTGATTTTGATGAATACTTTTTATTGTTATTTTTTGTAATCTAATTTCGATAATTACATATTTCGTGATTATTATATTTTATACTTGCAATTATATATCTATTATAATGATAGATATTATTAACACTATTATTAATTATACAAATGCTTGCGTTATAAACCTGTAACATAGTGCAAGTATGTTTCTAGCTTATATTAAAAGCAGTCCCTTATTGTGAATTGGTTCCCATGTCGGTAATGTAATTAAAAATGATTGGATGGTTAAATTTGAGAGAATATTTGTTTTAAGCTTGCGAATATTTTGCTTTTCTACTTCCTACTTTTCCTTTTGTTGATTTTTTTTAGAGTTGTTGAAGCTTTTCATTTTTTTTTCTTTATTGAGGTTAGTTTTTGTTATTCTTTTTCTATTCTATTTCTTCTTTCTTTTTTTCACTCTTTTCTCTTTGATTTCTTCTCTTTTTTTGCTTTTTTTATTGGATAGTTTGTTTTTTGTTAGTCTTTTACTGTTGTTGTTTTGACATTGTTGTTTTTGTGTATGTATGTTCGATTAATTATTTCTGGTTTATGCATTGTTTTGTTTGCATGTGTTCATTAAGTTTTTTTTTTTTTTTTTTTTTTTTTTTTTATGGTGTCATGTGTTAGTTTTGTGTTTTGATAATTTTTGTTCATGCATGGTTTTTTTTTTTTTTTTGGTAAACAATGTTTTGTTTATTTGCATTTAGAATTTTGGGTTTTTAATTTATGGTAAGTATTAGTTTTATGTTTGATTTTTTTTTTCACGCATGTTATTTTATGGGTTTTGAGATTTTCATTATGGTTTTTGACTTTTGGATTTGTTGGTGGTAATAGTTGTTCTGTCGTTATTGTTGTCAATCTGAGTTTTATAATTGAAATTTAAGAATTTAATTTGTTTAATTTTGTTCTTGATGTTCAAAGGGAGTTGATTCTTTTTTTTTTTTTGGTATTTACTTATGGTTTTTTTAAATAGTTGTCACGCTACTACATGTTAAGGTTGTTCAATATTCATTTTGAATTTTGTAATTTTTTTTCTTGTAATGAGATGTGTCATTTGCAATTTGTTTGCCTTCTCTTGCTAGTGATTTTTTAAAGACTATTTCATCCCACCATCTTCATCCTATTCTCATGTTTGATAATTTATGCTGCTGAAACTATCGAGAGTCACCATTTTAACACTACTGCATCACTATTAGTTGGCTATCCATGGCTGTCCAGGCTAAGGTAATAAGATTGAGTAAGAGGAAGTTTCTTTGAAAAAAAGAAGAAATAAGTCCTAATGCCCATAAATTTGCATTATTACACGAGGATAGTTATAATGAATGATGAGTGATTTATATATTTGCATCATTCAATAAATTTTTATTGGAATATATTTTATTTTATGTATGGAACAATCTATGTAACAAATGTTTGGTATTAGTAATTATTTTGTTTAGGGTGGAGATGGTTTGATGGTTTATAATCAATGGTAGATTTTGACATGGAGTGTCAACATATTTTACAACTTAGGCTAAGACTAAAGAAGACTTATCCAAAAATAAAATGGACCTATCCTTGGTCCAAATCATTTAAACAAATATAGAAATAAGGTGACCTAGAATAGGGAGATTGTGTTCACACTAGCTAAAAAAGAAGAGCATGAAAATGGATGAAATTGTGATCAGATTCATTATCATGTAATATGTATGAGTAAATGGGTAGATAATTATGTTCACATTACAAATTATTGTATTCACATGCAAATCCCATGATTTTAGGTACAATTCTAGCAATTCAATCTGTGAAGTTCCCATACTTGGAAGGATGTTCTAGCTTATTTATTTTTTGTTATTTTTTAGTAGAACGTAGAATAGAGTTTTTTTTATCCTAGAGTTTTGTATCTTTTAGGTGGATTTCCTAGAGTGATGAACTTTTATTGTTCTATATCATTGATTGAAATTCTCAAGGTGGTGTTTCTGTATCTCTTAATGTTTAGTCTTGATGGTGAACTTTTATACCTTTTACTCCAATAATAATATTTTACCATTATTCAAATTCTTGTGAGTTGTCTTTTTTATGAGTTTTTTTGTTTGCTATTAATCTCCATCATCTCAACCATCAATTCCTGGTATTAGATTTTGGATAGTAGATTTAAGTTAATGGCTTTATTATTTTTAATGTTGTAATTAATTTGTCCTGTAATATATTTGATTTTTTGCATGGATTAGACAATAAAAAACATAAATTTGATATGTGAGTTTGTAATTGATGAGATTATTGTGCTTATTATTTAGATTTGATATTAGTTTTTTTTTATTGATGGATTGGTATGGTTATTATCTTTGTTTTATGAAGTTTTTGTTTTTTTTATGGATTTCATTTTATATTTGCAAAAACTTGTTGATCTTGAAGTTGTTTCAGTATCTTTGCTGTGAAAATTGAAGTTTAGGTTTGATAATTCTTTATTTGATTTTGTTTTTGCTTATTAATACATGTTAATTTGCTTTTGACTTTGTTTTAGTTTTATTATTTGATTCAAAACAAATATTTATTGTATTAAGTTATTGATGTTGATTTTATTATTTGTTTGATTTGGCTATCTTTGTTTAAATTGTTTTAATGTGGATCATAGTGTTTAGAACTATCAAGAGTAATTGAGCAATTAATGCAGACCATATGGTGTCTAGAAATTTTGTAATGACTTTAACAAAAAATATTATATGGAAATGTTTAATTTGATGTGTAGTTACTGACAGTTTAAAACTGTTTATAGTAAAAATTATAGAAGGTGATAACATATGGCTATCAAATTTTTGGTTGGAGATGCTTTCCTTGAAAATACTGGAGTTGACAGGGGAATTGTTTGTAGTAAATTATATGGAAAAGATGGATTAAAAAAATTCTTATTTGGATAATGCTAGGTTCACTCTGCAAGAAATGTTCTTAGGATGGATTTTGGTGTTTGCTAAACCTAAATTTGTGGCTATACATGCTCTGAGTAGCTGATGTCTGTTGCAAGAAAATTATGTAGTGAAACTTCCTTCTTAAGTTGCTTTCTCTTGAATTTTGAGCTTGAAGTTTGTCGAGTTATCATGTCCTTGGTATTTATAAATTGATTTTTGATGAAATTGTGCTTTTCAGGTTTCAGTTTCACACTTTATAGTGATGCTCTTAAATGTTTAAACTAGTGATAAGCATCATGGTCCAATTTGTTTGTTGAACTTTGCAAGTTCATACAATAGAAAGATAACTGAATGGCAAAGTGTAAAGATACAAATTTGTTTATTATTGCCAAAAATTGATAGTCAAAGTGAGTGTTAAATGGAAGTTGAACTGTGTGCCAAGGATTTTGGTTATTGTAAAAAGTGTTGAAAGTAAAAGACTTTGGTTGGTAATGTGCTTTTGAAAAGTTAAAAATAATGTAGCATTACATACAGACTTTTAAAATACAATGATAGTTCTCTTTGATATCTATTTTTGTTTGTTGCATAACCAGTTCATTCTTTGGGATGTAAGCCAAATGTACTATAATATAGTGTTTGTTGAATATTTGATGGTTGTATAGTAGTTTTTCTGAATCTGAAAGGAAGTAAGAAGCAAAATAACAGTTAGGGAGATAGTATATGGTTGATGGAATAGAAACTATCACAAACTTTTGTTGTTATTTATAAGTGAAGAAGTTAAGGTAGAAGTAAAAATGGATCTTAGACATTAGAATTGAGTTATTAGTTTTATTATCTTTTAGATGATGTAATCAATTTGTCCTATAATATGTTTGATTTTTTGCATGGGTCAAACAATAACAAACGTAAATTTGATATTTGAGTTTTTAATTAATGGGATTATTGTGTTTATTATTTAGATTTGATATTAGACTTTGATGTTGATGGATTGGTGTGGTTATTATCTTTATTTAGTTTTATTATCTTTATTTTTGTAGAAACTTATTCATTTTAGAGTTGTTGCTTTGTTTGCTAATTAATAATCTGCAAGTGCATAGAGTTAGGACAAGTAATATAATGATAAGTAGAGTATTGTTTCCACAATGATTGAAAAATAGAAAACTCAAGCACCAAAATTGTATGCCCTTAAACCTATACTTAGAAAAATCAATTAAAAGATATGAAAACTAATAAAATAAAAACTTGAAAACATGCAATACTGTGAATCAATACCAAATTAAACTAAATACAAAACAGAAAGCAAAATGACAATATAAGCAAAAACAGAAATCAATATAAAGCTAAATACCTAAATGGAAATCCAATTAACTTTAAATAGTATAAACCAAAAGTAATAATGTAAGAAAATAAGCAATGCTAATCAAAAGAACCAAAGCAGAAAATTATAAGAATCAATATGTGATGCCAAATATAAACCCTAATGAACTAGCATGCAAATCATGTAAACAAAAACCTTAATTTACTATAAATCATGCAAGGAACTTTATTTTAATTGAACAACATGCAATTAAATCAAATTAAACTTAAATAGAAATTAAATCAACTCAATATCCAAAACCAGAATGATATAAACCCTAATCTAATACAATTCATGCAAACCCTAATCAATAAGTACTAAACCGAATTGAAGCAAGATTAATTAAATGATGAAAT
This sequence comes from Durio zibethinus, assembly GCF_002303985.1. The sequence goes on along the minus strand of NW_019167838.1, from coordinate 15,263,001 downwards.
AACTAATTGTTACACTAAAAACAATATAAAAAACAATTAAAATAAAAACAACCACACCCAAATTGTAATTATATCAGTTTAACCCTAAATCATGCAAACCTTACAACTGTGAGGTAATTAAACTTAAATTTGGCCTTGACAATATAAATTGAATGCTTAAAGATGGCTTAAACATCTAATTGAATGAATTTAAACAAAACAGATAATGAACCACATGAATTAAACAAAACTTAAAGATAGAATTACAAATTATAAAGATTAAAATCCAAACCGATTGCAACTAACACTTTTTAAACCAATTTGCATAAAAACTTAGTAAAATAGAATGAAAGAAAGCTTTAAACCAAAATTCAATTGAAGTAAACTTAAAATAATGTGCATAAACTAAATTGAAAAAACATAAAACTAAAAGAATAAGAACAAGAAACTTAAAAACTAAAAGTTTAAATGCTAAAGAAAACTAAAACCAAGAATGCTATGGATTGGTTTGTCACCTCAACCCTTGTACCCCTTTTTCCTAACACTTAAGTCATGTATTTATAGGCCTAGAAATTGCCTAGAGTGTTCAGTTGGAAATGAGATTCCAAGAAGACTTCACATAGTTTCGATTAGACTTGGTCTCTTTAATCCTAGAATGTTTCTTCAAAAAAGATTTCTAAAAAGAAAGCTTCTAAATCATACTTGGCTTTTATACTTTTACTATACCGTAACTTATCATGTATCAACTCATACCATACATAAACTTACCAAAATAGAATCTTGCCAAATAAAAAAACTATATTTTCGACCTTACAAAATTTAGCTTCCAAAAAATTGCTTAAAATCCTTTCATTTTGATCTTGATCTTCTCTTCCATGCCTTGGCTTGAGTTCTTGAAGAAAAATAAGAAATTAACTTCATCCAAAAAGCTTTCTAAATATTCGTACAAGTTGTATTTATAACTCATGGAAAATATGACTCCAAGTACAATTAGGAATACTTCATCCCTAAGAAAAGAAATCCAACTCCAAATATGAAAAGAAAACAAAATTACCACTTCATCATGCTGCATCATTTTCTTCAACGAATAAGAAAACTCTTTAAATGCCATGTCATCCCATAGTAATCCCATGCATGTGCACCTATACAAACTACCATGAGCTCACAATCACATGAAAGTACAATTCTACCCCTATTTTTGCCAAAATTCCAACTTGAATTCTTGCATGAATTTTCATCTTCTTTATCCAAGATTCATCATCTTTAACTCTATAACACTTGCCAAAGCCAATCTTGAACTTTAAGATTTCTTAAAAAATCAAGAACTTGTAAGAACATCTCAACTATCCAGAATATGATCAAGAATCATCCAAGAATCGTTACGAAACTTCAAGAATCTTTAAGAATTACCAAGAATCATTCTTTTCTTCAAGAAAACCTACAAAATAGAAAATTCAACCATTGTAAAAAGAATTTGGCTGATGAGGTTACTTAGAGAATTAAAAGTTCAGACTGTGACATCTATGACACTATTTTGTGATAATAAGGCTACTATAAGTATTGCCAAAAATCTTGTTTATCATGATAGGACCAAGCATATAGAGTTGGATTGATATTTCATAAAGGAAAAAGATAGAAAATGGGTCTGTCAAATTGGCCTATATCCTTACAAGTTCACAAATTGCATATATTTTGACTAAAGCTCTTTCTAGAAACATTTTTGACAGATTGAAATCTAGGTTGAGTATGATTAACATTCATAACTCAACTTGAGAGGGAGTGTAGAAATTTGATTCTCCTAAATTAGTGCTTATTTGATTCTCCTACATTAGTGTGGCTTGATTTTCTAATTTATTATGAGAATATTTCTCGTTTACTTTTTTGATTTAGCCAACTATTCTGATTGTCAAGTTTTTAGGGATTTGTTTCTATTAGAATAGAATAATTCTCTTTCCTTTTATTATTTTTTTTATGTTTCATATATGTTGTTTCTTAATAAGGAATTTCATTGTTTCTATTTATTTAGATGTACTTTTTCATTATAGATAGAATAAGAAGAAATAAGGACAATTGTTCTTTAAGTTTCCTACATTTTGGCATCTTTTGGGTATGCCAAATTTTGTTGAAAAGGTCCGTCAACCATCTTATCCCTATTTCACCCAAGCATTTTCAGACTTTAATTGGGATTCCATCTGGTCCTACAACTTTCTTTAATCTCATTCTTCTCAAAGCCTTTTTAACCTTGTAACTTTTAATATTATGCTTAAACACACGATTTACATCTTGAAAAGGCATGTTCAACCCACCTATATCATGCTCAAAACTATTATTAAATAGATTGTCAAATAATCTCTTAATATCTTTTTAATCGCCTTATCCTTCACTAAAACTCTTCCATCATTGCCTTTGATGTATCTAATGCTAGTAGGATCTCTACTCATCTTTTCCCTAATCTTAACAATTTTAAGCAATTATATTTCTCTAACACTTGTCTCTAGTTTTCTACATAACTCATGGATTCTACTCTTTGAGTCTTGAATAGCCTTCTTAGTTTGATTTTTGGCTGTCTTATTTCACACACAATAGTTTTTTTTCTTTCCCTTTTTCTTTATTTTTCCATGTTCTTTTCAAGTATTCAGACTAGAAAACAGTTATAAACCCTAACCTCCTATTTGTTCTACATTACAAATGATGGAAAAATTTCAAATTGACAATAAATAAACAATAAGCACTTGAAAATTCATTGAGGCTTTTAAATAGAGAGACATGGCACATCTGAGATGTGGTGTCTTCTTTTTTGTTATATATTTTTTAGTCATGTTGTGGATATAGGCAATAGTTAAGGGATGACAACGTTTTCTTTGGTCTTGAAGTTTTTTTCTCTAATACCTTGATAAATATAAAATAAACTAGACTATTTCAAGAACTAATGGCCCTTTATTCAAGGAGTTAACTGTAGGGCCTTAATAAGTTTGATGTTTTATTTTTCAAAGAGATTATATTATAGGTTTCTTGATCATCTTTTTCTCCTTGTCAATAACTTTTAAATTCTTTATTCCTTTTCTAAATCCAATACAAACAAATAAATTGTGTTTTCTATTTTTAAGGACCATATTGAATAGTAGCTTCAGACAAGAAGCAACGAAGAAAAATTTGATGATATTGTTGTAGCATGTGGCAAGTTCTATTCTATTCAAGTTATTACATTTTTTTCACCAAATAGTGCACTTATCTATCTCTTTCAATGAATAGCTTTTTGGTTTTATCTTTGACAATTCCCAACATTAAAAAAAATAAATAAAGCCTTTTCCAGGTGAAATGTTATAGTACAAAACTTTGATGCCCATCAGCTTTGATTTTAGCAGTTTTTGTTTTTGGTAATCGTGAATCCATATTTGAGTATCACATAATGTACTAAAACAATGAGAGTGTGATTGCTTCCTACTTAAAGCTATTGTCAATTATGTTTTAGGGACATTTAGTTTTTCATTTGTCAAAATAGTTTTGTTTCTTTTAAAAGTTCAAGACCTTTTTGCACTAGCCTAGTCCACAAGATTTAACTATTTTAAGACATAAGAGTTGAGAACATAGCAACACTGAAGCATTATTACCTCAAATGTCGAGGAATGAAGTCAAGGCCTGGACTAGGTATGAAAGAGAATCTTACAAAACAATAAAGACCAAAAGGGCATCGAGGTTACTGCAGCTTGCAGCAAGGTCATTCTGACAGTCAAGTTAGCACACAAACTCCAAAAATGATTGTAGAGATAAAAAATAGATAGTGATCATTTTTAGATATGAGGATTGAGAACATAACAACACTGATACATTTTATTAGCTTGAAAGTTGAAGAATGCACTAAAGGTGTAGAAAAGAGTTTTGCAAAATAGTAAAGAGTAATGACTAACATGGGTATCAAGGTTGCAAGGCACATGCTCAAGTAATAAGGTGAGGTGTAAATTACAAAAAGTGCTTTGAACCCTTTAGTTGAAGTGATGTCTTCAACAGTAGTGCATATAAGCATATTTTAAAAGGAAAAAGACACATGAAAGTGACATCCTAGTCAAATGTCTTTTTTTTTCATTTTTTTCTTTGAGTTATATTGTTAAAAAGGGATCATATACGTGCTTTATACTAGAATTAAAGAAAGTACAATATTATCCGTTTGTAGATTTTTGTTGAATACAAAGTGGCCTAGTCTTTAATTAGATTTAGGGTTATTCTTCTCTATAAAATGAGGTATCACTTACTAGATGCAAGTAAAATCGAGATTGGTTACTTCAACTTCATTGCAGAGTTCTGACATGCAAAGACTAATTTGAAGGGATTAAAGAGAAAGAAGTAAATATTATCAATTTAGTTGTGATAGAAGAAAGAATTTTAAAATTTCTTCAAATGAATTTTCATTTAGTTTATAGATTATGATTCTTGGTTTATTATAATTACTCATGTGCAATTCTAGTAATTGTTAGTTTCAAGAATGGTGTATGAAGTTTTGGCTTGATGGATATAAAAGCTTAGATAGAGCTAGAAGCCATAAAGATGTTTCACCTACTCTCATCAAGTAACTAATCTAAATTTATTTTTTAAATTAGGTTGACATATGTAAATGCCAGCATGTGCCGATGGTGGTTGAAACATGTACCGAGACCAAAGGCAAACATATCCTGATGGTGGTCAAGGCATTTGCACGTGTCATGATTGACAAGTTGGTCTAGGCCCAAGGGTTCTATCCAAGTCAAAGAATAGTTCTAGTTCTAGTGGGTTAGGGTTTGACAACCTGGAAGAGCAAGCCTTGAGGCCTACTGATGGCCTAGGTCACAAGAAACTAGCCTAAAACTATGGTATGGCCAGTGATCAAGATTTTAGAGGCTCAGCCACGATGTTCAAGTTTTGCATAATTAAGCCAAGCCTAGGTACGAGTTCTGGTAAGTACTTATATGAATTTAGAATCCATAAAAATAACATTGGTACGATAGAAACATAAAGATGTGCCTGAACCTACCGATTGCCTGGTCATGGTGTGCATGATATGTAGCTTGAGCCCAAGATACCTATACATGATGCAGGCTTTTCATGTGCCAATGGTGTTTGAGGAAATTACCTACATAAAAGGCTAACCTGTGTCGATAATGGTTGAAACATGTGCTAAGACCAAGGACTAACATATGCCGATGATGGTCAAGGCATATGCATATGTCACAGTCCACAAGTTGGTTTAGGCCTAAGGTTCTTTCTGAGTTGAGGAGTAGTTCTAGTTTTATCAAGACAACATTTGGTAGCTAAGGGAACTAGGCCTTGAGGCCTACTGGAGGCCCCGGTCACAAGAAACTAGCCCAAAATAGTGGTATGGGCAGTGATCAAAACTCTAGAGGCTTAGGCATGGTGTTCAAGTTTGACAAAATTGAGCCAGGCCTAGGTGCAGTTGTTGAGTGCTTATATGAATTTACAAGCCATAAAAATGACATTGGCATAGCAAAAATATCTAGATGTGCATGAACCCACCTATTGCCTAGTTGTGGTATGCATGGTCATGGTCCAAGCTCAAAATACCTGCACGTGGTGTGTGTCCCATCTTATGCCGATGGTGTTCAAAGAAACTGCCCGTACAAAGGGCCAACATGTGTTAATTGTGTCGAAGTATGTGCTGAGACCAAGGGCCAACATGTCTCGATAGTGGTCGAGGCATGTGCATATGTCATGGTCCACAAACTGGTCAAGCTTAAGTGTTCTCTATGAGTTGAGAAGTAATTCCAGTTCTACAAGATAGGGTCAATAGCTAGGGGGACCAAGCCTTGAGGCCTACAAGAGGCTCAAAACATGTGGAACTAACCTAGAATAGTGGTATGGGCAATGATCAAGACTCTAGAGACTCAAGCATGGTGTTTAGGTTTGGCAGAATTGAGCCAGGCCCAGGTGATGGCACTAGAGAGCAATGCGCGGGCACACAATCAAACCTAGGTGTGGGTACTGATGATTAAAGTATAGGTGCAGGGTTAGACCTAGGTGTGGGCACTGGTGATCGAGGTGTGGGTGCACGGTTAGAGCTAGATGCGAACAGCCTTAGACATAGTTCTGGGGGGTTAGATTTGTGGGCTTGTAAAAGACCTTGTATTGTAGCATAATCTTTGACAAGCTAGAATTATGCTAAGCATTTGAGTTTTATAGGCTGACTTAGGCATATAGAGTCAATTCCCTATCCAAGGTGTAGACACCCTATTTTGTCCGGGGTCCTTTGTCAAGTAAAACAGGTCCAAGCTCAATTGTAAATTTTTTTTCATTTTTATTTTAGATTTTTATTTCATATTTATCATTTTTTAATTTTTATCTTATGGTCTACTTATTGTTTATTTTCTTTTCCTATCTTCATTATCTGATTATTTTTTTTTTAAAAAAAGAAAGATTGAGATTAGGCTTGCTGATGATCAGAAAGCATAATTAGATGCTAATTTTTAGCATTGGATGACTAATTGGAATTGAACTGAAACTCTATCAGCATGGTTTTATAAACCATTGTAATTCACAGTTTGAAAGGGAAGAGGGGTGGAAAAATAGAAGAAGAATTCGAATATGAGAGAGGGAATGAAAAAGAAAAATAGATTTGAGGGAGAGATATAGAGAAAAGTATACAGCAACCAGAAAAGAGAGATTACAGAAAGGCATGGGAATCATCGAGCAAAAGTGTAATGACCCAATCTAGAACAGAGGCTAAAGTAGAAACACTTAGATTTCTTGTTGACGTCTTCCATCGAGGTACAGAGAAAGATCCTGCAGATCGCCCAAAAGCCAAAGTCCTTCATGATATGTTGCTTGAATACACAAATGATTTCAGGAATTCTAGCTAGGAGCATGTAGGTAATTTTGATTGTCCAGAGAAGAGATGAATCCTGAATACTTTTATAGATACATCCCTCTTAGTCGAATAAAAACTTCTTTTACAACTGAAAGCTATCCTATCTTGAGTTGTTCTTTCCCTTCTATGACCATAAGTGATGACATTGAAAGAGTGGTTTCTAGTTCTCTCATTCGATGCAAATTTGGATCAATAGAGGCTGCAGCAAAGGTGCACACTCTTGAAATAACATTCAAGAAGTTTAGCTTCAGCGGCATTGATTTGGATGCATTTCTTGATATGTCCACCGATGAGCTGGTCAAGCTGTTCCCTGCTCATGCCTGTAAAAGGTTCCAGAGGGAACTCAAGCGAAAGCCCATGGCTTTGATTAAGAAACTCCACAAGGCGAAAATGAAGGCCTCACCTAGTGAAAACATTTGTTTTGAAGTCGTTGAGTGTACGAGATTTCATGTGAATAAGGCAAAGAAAAGGTTTTATCATGCTAGGTTTTCTTCTGTGACCAAGAAAAACATCTTGAAGGCTATGGACAATCTAGTGGAGCCGAACAGACATGAGGCACTGCAACTCCAAAGAGCAAAATCTCTAAAATCTTCAGATTTAGAAGCACGTTTTCCTTTCCTAACCATGCGGAGGTCGGGGTTGCATAGGCAGCATAGGAGGCAAGGAGGAGAAGGAGAACTAAAGGGAATTTACGCCAAGCTCGTGATTGTTGTTGTGGTACTTTTGATCTGCACACTCTTGCTTTTATTTTTGGCCATAATTGGTGGAAATCACGGATCTCTCCAACCTTCTAAGATCAATGCAAAAGAACTTTGGGAAAGTGCCAAGTCTGGTGGCTGGAGGCCATCATCTGCTCCACGATCTGATTGGCCTCCTCTTCCAAGGGAAACTAATGGCTATCTTCGAGTTCGTTGCAATGACGGCCTAAATCTGGGAAGCTTGGAAGAAACAACTGCTTTATTCCATGTAAACTCAAAATCGATTAATAGAACCACTGAGGGTTTCTTGAATGCAATAAATTACAGTTGCCTAGCTGGCCATGACGAGTTTACTTGGCATGTGGAGTATGAAGTCCAACCTGAGGATACATGGGATGCCATTTCATCAAAATTTGGGTCATTTGTTTTGGAATATCCTGAAAAGAAACTGATTCCATCACAAATTGTGATTTTAGATATTTTATGTGGCTATTCTATGAGTGCAGATATTGTCACGTACAAAGTCACAAAGAGAGATACACTCTATACAATCCATTCAGGATTTGGTACAGATATAAATAAGACTATCAAGTTGAATAGGATTGAGAATCCAAAGCTTATTCATAACGGTGATGGTGTTGAAAGCGTTGGAATTCGGAAGAAGTAACGGCCATCGTGAATGGAAGCTTAAGGAAAGTTTTCGAAAGCAACAGTGAGGGAAAGAGAAGGCTAAAAAATAAAAGAGCTTGAATAGAGTTTCAGAACAGGCCCGTTTCAAAGGAAAAGAAGATAGGCTCACCCTAGACCTTAACCCGAGCTGTTCATTAATCAAACCAAAGCCTTGAGTCGGAACCCATTCAAGAAACAATCTAGGCCTAATCAGAAGTTGGCCTAAATGGTTTTGATTCGGGATTCGCCTCATTTTCGGGTAAGATGTTTCTTTCCCGTTTTGACTTTTTGGTGTAGCATGTCATTTATTCACTCATTTTATTTTATGTTTTCATGATTTAAAAACATTGGTTAATAATAAAAATAATAATTTGAAGGAAAAAATATTTTTGAGGAAAAGTTAAAAGTATCAATTTTCCTTAAAAATAAGTTTTCAAAAATAGATTTTTGAGGAAAAGTTGAAAGTATCAATTTTTCTTAAAAATAAATTTTCAAAAAAAGAGTTTTTTGAGGAAAAGTTGAAAGTATCAATTTTCCTAAAAAAGATAAATTTTCAAAAAAGGTTTTTTTTGAGGAAAAGTTGAAAGTATCAATTTTTCTCGAAATTAAAGTTTCCAAAAAATATTTTTGGGGAAAAGTTGAAAGTATCAATTTTCCTTTTTCAAAAAAAGTTTTTTGAGGAAAAGTTGAAAGTGTCAATTTTCCTCAAAATTAAAGTTTTCAGAAAGTATTTTTGAGAAAAAGTTGAAAGTACAAAAGTAATCATTTTTTTTCTTCTTTTTTATTTTCTTAAATTTTCTTTAATGTTAAATAATTTGACGACAGAGCCTCTACAAGTGAAACAATAGTTTTCTTGCATACTCTTGAGGTGAGGGAATTTTTTCAATTTTATGCTAAAAGTATTAGAGTCAATTGAGAATAATTTCCAATAACTAATTACTTGGTAAAATTTTAAGGTTTATTGGATAACATAAAATTAAGCTGGTACCATCTTTTGATGGGCGTTGTGAGGGTGCTATAACCTTCTCATATGTAACCGAACTCCTGAACCCTGTTCTGGTTAGTAGACCCGAACCTATTCTTTTAAGGACCCTTAAACTTAAGTGTTCCCTGGAAGGATAGATTCTTTAGGTGGCCAATCGCACCTAGATAAAAAAGATTGGTGGTGACTCTTTAAGTCAATGTTTGGCGATGGATCCCTGGATCTAGACGTTATGACAGTTTGGTGACTCCGTTGGGGAAGTCCGAGAGTCAGGCCAGCAAATAAATTTGTGTTATCCAAAAGCCTAATAAAATTGAACCTTTTGTATAGATTTTTTATTCATTCATGTTTATTTACTTTATTAATTATGTCATTCATATGCATATGCATAACATGAGCTTTATACCCGAGCTCTGTCCCTCTAGGAGGGAGTAAAGTACCTATTACTTTTGTGAGGTTTAATGCCTCCGCAGTGGCTAGCAAAATACTCCCATTCAAATTGAACCTTTTCTGCTTGTAGCCTGTAATGGATGAGGATTAGGATGCCTTACTAGTTTGTGATGGACAATGATGTAAGGAGTAATTTGGAAACCTTTAGACTTTAACCTTGAATCATATATAGTGAACCTTAGAAGTGCCTAAACCTAAGATAGAGCCCTTTCTACCCAATGATAGGTATACCCTGAAATTAGGACCCAAGAAGAATATTTATCTAATCATTTTGATTGTTTGGCTTTGTGCATCATTTTTATTATCATATGTAACATTTATGCATCGGCATCACTTTCATTTCATCTACGAAACTAACTATGTTGTTTGTCTGATTTTATGCATTTGCATTATTTTCATGATCATGTTTTAACACAATCATTTGCATCCATTTCATATTAGATTTCATCCATAAAAATGTACATTTCATTCGTGCATCAACATATCATACATAAAGCATAGCATAGCATTTCTAATCATAATTGTGGTGCTAAAAGTTCAAGGATAGCTCTACCAAGCAACCATATTCACCAATACAATACAAGAGCTTGAACCAGACAAATGGAATAAGAAAATTCTAATTGTCTCGAGAGATTAGAGAAAGCTCAAGAGAAGTTAGAATAAAGGTTGAATAAGATTTTAGAGGCTTTGAACAAGCTAAAAAAGGGGAAGGCAATAGAGGAGAATGCTAGCCAATAAGAAGAGGATAACTCACTGTACCCTTCTGGTTTCAAGCCATATCAAGTCCAACCTGCATAAGGTCCACCATCACAGCGGTTCACTTATCTTATAGGGTACACATATCCTAGAATACCATGAGATTCAAATCAAGGACAGTACCAAAGTTATATAAATTCTATCTTTACTGAAAAGGTAGTAAAACCAATATCAATCCCTAATTTGGATGATCTAAAAGAATAAAAAAATTGAAGCCTAAAGAGAAGGAGCTTGTAGAAGCTTTAAAAGCTGAACAAAAGATAAACTTGTTAGAGGAAAAGCTACGAATAGTGGAAGGAGTGGGTTTTCATGGTTTTACCGATGTCGATGGCTTTGTTTAGTCCTGGATGTGGTTATCCCTTCGAAGTTTAAAGTGCCAGAGTTTGAGAAATACGATAGTACAAGGTGTTCAAAAATTTACATTACTTTATACTATCGAAAAATGACTATCCATGCCAATAATGAAAAGCTCTTGATGCACGTCTTTCAAGATAGCCTAACAGGCTTCGTTGCTAGATGATATGTCTAGTTGGACAGGACATGCATTTGTTCTTGAAGCGATATGGCTTATATTTTCATTAGTCAATACCAGTATATAATAAACTTAGCCCTTGATCATCTTTCTTTACAGAATATGAAGAAGAAAGCAATTGAATCATTCAAAGAATATGCCCAACAGTGAAGGGATATTGCTTCTCAAGTGCAACCTCTTTTGACTGAAAAAAAGACCACCGTATTGTTTGTCAGTACTTTGAAATCCCCTTATTATGAAGAGATGATAGGAAATGCCATAAAAAATTTCGTTGACATGGTGATCTCAGGCGAAATCATTGGAAATGCCATTAAAAATGGCAAGCTAAAAAGAGGAGAAACCAAGAAGGCACTCGAGAAGAAAGAGACTAAAGCTCAAGCTGTAGGCTTTAAGAAACAGTTCAGGGGATATCAACCTTATCCACCCCTAGGTTACTCTCCATGCCATCTTGCTGTGAATAATGTTTCATCTTATCCATACCAACCAGCCCCACAACCACCTAATTCATCCATATACTAGCCCATTTTTATCCCCCAAGCTCCCATATATAACCTTAACAGTCAAACTCCTGCAAGACCCTAAATTCATCTTATTAGCCTAAAAAGTGGCTTATGAGAGCAATGAACTATTTGAGAAAAACTTGTATCTGATCCAATCCTCATGACTTATACAAAGTTATACCGAGAGCTCTATAATAGCCACTGATTGCCCTGAAGCCGTGTGGACCCGTTCAAACCACCTTATCTTAAGTGGTATGATCTTACAGCTCATTGTGACTACCCCTATAGAATTGCTGGCCATTGCACTGAAAATTGCACTACTCTAAAGCATGAGGTGCAACGTAATCAAGGATGGAATGGTAAGTTTTGATCAAGGAAGAGCAACAGGGAAACATGAGTACAGAGATTAAGGAAGGCTTCTTATACATTGGTTTGAGGATGAGAGTGAAAAAAAAAAGAGGACAAACTGATTTAATATGGTGGTCCAAATTTCGAGTCGAATGTCACTCAGCGAGTGGAGAGAGCCTATTCTCAAGAAGCGAATTTCAATTATCTATCTTGAAATTGAATAGAACATCGATCATATTCCAGCAGCTATAGCTGAAGATGTGGAGCTTACGATGGCTGCTGCTCAGAGAGCTCTTTCTAGAAACAAAGGCAAAGATTGGGCTTCAGCTTCTGGCACTATTCGTGCCAAGTATTTACGAGCCACCGTTTCCAAGATAATAGAGAGAAAATCTGAATTAGCAAAGCTTAAGCAATTGATTACAGGAAACCACTTGATGAAGCAACTTGGGACATTGATGATGTTATTGGATGTTTTGAGTACTATACATACCTTGCTGAAGGTTTAGATATAAAGCAAAAGGTTGCTATCTCTTCCTATTGAGACATTTAAGAGTTATGTGCTTAAGGAACCACTTGGGGTCGTTAGATTGATTACTCTATGAATTATTCACTGTTGATGGCCACCTAAAAGTAACTCTTGCTTTGGCTGTAGATTGTGTTGCAATACTGAAGCCTTTCAAGTTGGTATCTATCACCTATTTGGAGCTGGCTGACATGTGTAGGAAAGTTGGTTTTCCTCCAGGTGTCTTGAACATTTTGACTGGATCGGGCCTGAAAGTTACGATGCCTTTGGCATCTCATCCCAATGTTGACAAGATTGCCTTTACCAGAAGTACTACAACATGGAGCATGACAACGAAAGCAGCCATTCAAATGGTCAAGCCTGTATCTTTAGAACTCGGTAAGAAAAGCCCAATCATTTTGTTTGAGGATTAAGAATATGAAGAGTCACAATGAATCAATAAGATGAGATAAAAATCGTTCACCTGATTGCATAGGGGCATGATTTTAAAGAGGATGTTAAAACTGGTGAATGCTACTTGTCATTCTAAAAGTTCTTTTAAAGTAATGTTAGGATTTCTTTTTTTGCAATATGATTTCACTTGTTATCATCTTAATAAGGGTAAGTTAATGCATTTCATTACATTTTATCTCTCACTCGACCATTATTCCATGCTCTGTTACCTTTCATAACTTTACGTTCCCATTCTCAAATTTCAGATGATGAGTATTTAGACAATGATAACAATAATTCTGGGATTTAATTTTGAGAACTCATCCACATTAATATGAGGAGATCATTTGAGCAAAAAAGTAAGCGGTTACCAGAGGTGAAATAGATATGTCTTGAAGATGTGCAATCTTTTATACAGGTTCATGAGCTTTGTTCAATAGATGATGTTCAAGAAAAGTATTCACAATTGAGATGAAAAATGGCCATCTTTCTTTTACCATTCAAAAAACCATTTATTGCTACCCCTTTGAGCCTATTATGATTTCTTTTTTTGCAGAACCCCAACCAAGGATTACCCTCTACATTGGGGGGCAATTTTTGAAAAAAGATATCACAAAAGGTCTCAAAGATGGAAAGAGAAAGAAAAGTAAAAGAAAAAAATAAATGCTACACATGATTTAAGGCAAAATAATGAGAATCTTTTGTGTAAGGAAAGAAAAAAGTAGTGAAATGATGTGGGGGCAAAATGCCAAGTTGCATCAAATGATCTTTTGGTCTTGAACATTTTTAATACATGTTTTGAGCCTATTATATCCATTTCTTTTATGACCCCTCACCTTGACCAACATTACAACCTTGAAAAGTCCATTTAGATCAAGTGTGAATGCTCAACTTGAATGATCATATGTTGGGCGAAAGCATGCTCATGATGAAACAATGGAATTATTCTACATTGCTCTAAAGTTTGATGTGTGGAAAGATATCAACAATGGATGAAAAATGATGAAAAATGAAAAAATGAAAAAATGGAAAAACAAAGAAAAAAATGAGAAAATGAAAAAAAAAAAAGATTCAAATTGAAAACCTGAAAAGGTGATTTGGGTAGAAAAAGATCTAGGTCAAATGGTTCATATGGATGGAAGATCAAAGACATCTGAAGATCCCTCAAAGACTGAGGCAAAGTTCACAAAGCTCAAGATGACTTCAACAGTAAATGAAATGAGTTTTTGAAAAAGAATCCTAGATTAATGTGGAAAATTATCTGAATATTCATCGTTTGGACATACCATTCATCCTAATGACATGTATCCAATTTATTTTCTTTCCCATTTATTTTGTACCAAAATATATCTTCATTGATTATCTTTACCATAATTCACCTTGTATTCTCTTATTGTTACATCCCTCGAATAAATCAAGAAAATGTATGAGTGCATTATATTTGTCAAGAATTGAAATGATGATGAATGAATGACAATGTGCATAAAAAAGGTCTTGCATTCCTTTAAAGAGAAATCTAAGATGATGGTGGTAACAAAATTGAAGAAATGGTAAAACCCTAAAAAGATAATTTGAAAGGACATATGATGTGACCAAATAGAGAATATGATGATGGATTGGACAATAAAATGAAAATGAGGCAAATCTTGAAAAGTGGTATAGTCAAGTGATGAATACGGGGATGTATTGGTCGATATAACCTATGAGTTATGATTAAGTGATGAAAATGATATGGGGCAATGAAGCTTATGAATGATGACCAAGTGACAGATGATGAAATTTGTTTTGAAATGGCTAGTATTGAGAAGCTTATAATAATGACCAAGTGACAGAAGATAAAATTTATTTTGAAATGGTTAGTGCTGATAAGCATGGCATGTGGGGTAATAGGTAAAATTTATTGGTGCTGAGAAACCTTCGGACGGTGATCAAGTAATGGAAACAATGATGATCAATTGATGAAGTTTGTTCTAAAATGTTGAGAAGCTAAATAAGGGGAGAATGTGAGATGGTAGGGTCTTGAGGACCATATACCACAATTATTTAAAATTTTGTGACATAGACGTCTGCATTGCATGCATCATGTGGGCATCATTGCTTGAATAGTACATGCACATGATTTGATGAATTAAACTTTGTTTGGACATGCATGGCACTATGAGAATATAGGTTATCGCATTTGCGTCATTAAGAAGGCATTTGCATCTTTGGTCATAACATTCATTCATGCAAATTTTTAAGTCACTTGAAAAAAATTGTGAATATTTTGATGAGAATTTTTGAGAACTCAAATGAGAATCTTTGAGGAATGAAACCCTAAAGTTCGTCGAATGTGAATCTTTGAACAAATGAAAAGTTTTGAACTTTTGGATGTGAATCTCCAAAATACAAAGCTTTAATTTTTTGGATATGAATTTCTAATGTTTTAAATGAGAACCTTTGAACCTAGATGTGAAACTCTAAGTTTTATTGCTGAGCCTTTGAACTCAAATGAGAAGCTTTGAATTTTTGGATATGAATCCCAAGCTTGCCAAATGCGAACCTTTAAAAAGCCTTGAACTTTTGAATGTGAGCCTCCAAAGTTCAAATGAGGATCTTTGATGCGAGTTTTGCAAGTTGCAAATGCAAATCTTGAGATCCTGCAAATTTGAATGAAAATGAAATTTTGAGAATCAAATTTCAGTAAATTCTTATGAAATTGGAAGGTTCTTGTGAATCTGAACCTATGAATGTTGAACTCAAATTGTGAATCTTTGAGTTCCCATTACAAAATTTCTTCGATCACGATTTATAACTCCTTTGGACATGATTGTCAATGAGTAATTTACTTTTCAAAGTCATGGTGCCTCTGTTTAGAGGAGCAATTTATTTTCCAAAATTGTGGTGCCTTTATTTAGAGGAGCAATTTACTTTTTGAAAGTTGTTGAGACTCTGATTAAAGGAGCCATTTATTTTTCCAAAGTCATTGGGCCTCTGATTAGAGGAGCCATTTATTTCTCAAAGTCGTTGAACCTCTTATTAGATGAGCCATTTATTTTTCAAAGTCATTGAGCCTCTGATTAGAGGAGCCATTTATTTCTCAAAATCGTTGAGTCTCTGATTAGAGGAGCCATTTATTTCTCAAAATCGTTGAGCCTCTGCTTAGAGGAGCTTTGATCAAAATTTTAAAAAAAAATTACCTCTGTTTAGAGGAGCTTTGTTTATGTTTCTCAAAGTCGTTGAGCCTCTGCCTAGAGGAGCTTTGATCAAATTTAAAAAAAAAAACAAAAAACAAAAAAATTACCTCTGTTTAGAAGAGCTTTGTTTATGTTTCTCAAAGTCGTTGAGCCTCTACTTAGAGGAGTTTTGGTCAAAATTTAAAAAAAAAAAACAAAAACAAAAAAAATTACCTCTGTTTAGAGGAGCTTTGTTTATGTTTCTCAAAGTCATTGAGCCTCTGCCTAGAGGAGCTTTGATCAAAATTTTAAAAATAAAAAAAAGTAAAAAAAAGGTAAAAAAAATCCAGTTGAGTCTTGAATGGGTGTCTACGTCTTTGCACAATTTTTGTTTCATAGAAAATGTGCAAAGAGGGGTAGCTGTAGACACCCCATTTTGTCCGGGGTCCTTTGTCAATTAAAACCAATCCAAGCTCGAATGTAAATTTTTTTTTCATATTTATCATTTTTTAATTTTTATCTTATGGTCTACTTATTGTTTATTTTCTTTTTCTATCTTCATTATTTGATTACTTTTGTTTTAAAAGAAATATTAAGATTAGGCTTGATGATGATCAGAAAGCATAATTAGATGCTAATCTTTAGCATTGGATGACTAATTGGAATTGAACTGAAACTCTATCAGCATGGTTTTATAAACCATTGTAATTTACAGTTTGAAAGGGAGGAGGGGAGGAAAGATAGAAGAAGAATCCGAATAGGAGAGGGGGAAGGAAAAAGAAAAACAGATTTGAGGGAGAGATATAAAGAAAAACATATAGCAACCAAAAAAGAGAGATTACAGAAAAGCATAGGAATCATCGAGGGAAAGTGTAATGACCCAATCTAGAACAGAGGCTGAAGTAGAAACACTTAGATTTCTTGTTGGTGTCTTCCATTGAGGTACAGAGGAAGATCTTGCAGATCACCCAAAAGCTGAAGTCCTTCATGATATGTTGCTTGAATACACAAATGATTTCAGGAATTCTAACTAGAAGCATGTAGGTAATTTTGATTGTCCGGAGAAGAGAAGGATCTTGAATACTTTTACAGATACATCCCTCTTAGTCGAATAAAAACTTCTTTTACAACTAAAAGCTGTCCTGTCTTAAGTTGTTATTTCCCTTCTATGACCATAAGTGATGACATTGAAAGAGTGGTTTCCAGTTCTCTCATTTGTTGTAAATTTAGATCAATGGAGGCTGCAGTAAAGGTGCGCACTCTTGAAATAACATTCATGAAGTTTATCTTCAGAGGCGTTGATTTGGACACTCTCCTTGATATGTCCACCAATGAGCTGGTCAAGCTGTTCCCTGCTCGTGCCTGCAGAAGGTTCCAGAAGGGTCTTAAACGAAAGCCCATGGCTTTGATTAAGAAACTCCATAAGGCGAAAAAGGAGGCCTCACCTGGTGAAAACATTTTTTTTGAAGTTATTGAGTGTACGAGATTTCATGTGAATGAGGAAAGAAAGGGTTTATCATGCTAGGTTTTCTTCTGTGACCAAGAAAAACATCTTGAAGGCTATGGACAATCTAGTGGAGTCGAACAGACATGAGGCACTACAACTCTAAAAAATAAAATCTATAAAATCTTCAGATCTGAAAGCACGTTTTCCTGTCCTAACCATATGGAGGTCGGGGCTGCATAGGCAGCATGGGAGGCAAGAAGGAGAAGGAGAACTAAAGGGAATTTACGCCAAGCTCGCGATTATTGTTGTGGTACTTTTGATCTGCATACTCTCGCTTTTGTTTTCGACCACAATTGGTGGAAATCGCGGATCTCTCTAGCCTTCCGAGATCAATGTAGAAGAACTTTGGAAAAATGCCAAGTCTGGTGGCTGGAGGCCATCATCTGCTCTATGATCTAATTGGCCTCCTCCTCCAAGGGAAACTAATGGCTATCTTCGAGTTCATTGCAATGGCGGCCTAAATCTGGGAAGCCTGGAAGAAACAGCTGCTTTATTCGATGTAAACTCAAAACCGGTTAATAGAACCACTGAGGGTTTCTTGATTGCAATAAATTGCAGTTGCCTAGCTGGCCATGATGAGTTTACTTGGCATGTGGAGTATGAAGTCCAACCTGAAGATACATGGGATGTCATTTCATCAAAATTTGGGTCATTTGTTGTGGAATATCCTGAAAGGAAACTGATTCGATCACAAATTGTGATTTTAGATATTTTATGTGGTTGTTCTGGGAGTGCAGATACTGTCACGTACAAAGTCACAAAAAGAGATACACTCTATACAATCCGTTCACGATTCGGTGTAGATCTAAATAAGACTGTGAAGTTGAATAGGATTGAGAATCCAGAGCTTATTCATAACAGTGATGGTGTTGAAAAGTCCTTGGAATTTAGAGGAAGTAATGGCCACCGTGAATGGAAGCTTAAGGAAAGTTTTCGAAAGCAACAGTGAGGGAAAAAGAAGGCTAAAAAATAAAAGAGCTTGAATAGAGTTTCAGAACGGGCCCGTTTCAAAGGAAAAGAAGATAGGCTCACCCAAGACCTTAAACCCGAGCTGTTCATTAATCAAAACCAAAGCCTTGTGTCGGAACCCATTCAAGAAACAATCTAGGCCTGATTTAGAAAGTTGGCCTAAATTGGTTTTGATTCGGGATTAAGCTTAATTTTTGGTAAGATGTTTTCTTTCCTGTTTTGACTTTTTGGTTGTAGCATGTCATTTATTCACTCATTTTATTTTATGTTTTCATGATTTAAAAACATTGGTTAATAATAAAAATAATAATTTCAAGGAAAAATATTTTTGGGAAAAAGTTGAAAGTATCAATTTTCCTTAAAAATAAGTTTTCAGAAATAGATTTTTGAGGAAAAGTTAAAAGTATCAATTTTCCTTGAAAATAAGCCTTCCAAAAAAAAAATATTTTGAGGAAAAGTTGAAAGTATCAAATTTCCTAAAAAAAATAAATTTTCAAAAAGGTTTTTTTTTTAGGAAAAGTTGAAAGTATCAATTTTTCTTAAAAATAATTTTTCAAAAAAAGTTTTTTGAGGAAAAGTTGAAAGTGTTAATTTTTCTCAAAATTAAAGTTTCTAAAAGATATTTTTGGGGAAAAGTTGAAAGTATCAATTTTCCCTATACAAAAGCAATCATTTTTTTCTTCCTTTTTATTTTCTTGAATTTTCTTTAATTTTAAATAATCCGACGACGGAGCCTCTACAAGTGAAACAGTAGTTTTTTTGCATACTCTTGAGGTGAAAGAATTTTTTCAATTTTCTACTAAAAGTATTAGAGTCAATTGAGAATAATTTACAATAACTAATTACTTGATAAATTTTTAGGGCTTATTGGATAACATAAAATTAAGTTGGTACCATCTTTTGATGGGCATTGTGAGGGTGCTATAACCTTTCTCACACGTAACCGAACTCTCGAACCCTGTTCTAGTTAGTAGACCTAAACCTATTCTTTGAAGGACCCTTAAACTTAGGTGTTCCCTGAAAGGATAGATTCCTTAAGTGGCCAATCGCACCTAGATAAAAAAGATTGGTGGCAACTCCTTAAGTCAATGTCTAACGATGGATCCCCGGATCTAGACATTATGACACAAGGTTGCATAGAGTTTGGCTTAAAATCGAAGCTCGTAACACATGCACTAAGAGTCATGTGGTGCTGATGGAGATTGAGGGGCAGATAAGTGCCTTGGGTGGGAAGGTCATGGTACACATTTTGCATTGAGTGCCAGCATTTGCCAAAGAGGTGCTTGAGGCAATAGCTCACATTAGGGGCTCGCTTGTACTGCACCAAGGATATGATTGCCTACACTAACTAATGGCCAAATGTTATTAATGGCATTCTAGGTAACATCTTGCACCAGGGATCAGTGTGTGCCAATGGAGTTCAAGGCAAGTGCCTTGTACCAAAGGCGAGCCTATCTTTTTAACCAATACCAAGGGCATTTGGTTGTCATTTTCTTGGACGCCTAATGGAGGGATGTGATCACCTAACCAAATCAGTTGCAACTAAGAACACCATTCATCCCCAACCCTAGAGTGGTGCAGGGATAAAAAATGAAGTGAAAGGGCTTTGGTAGGTGTGGAGGGGGAGGGATGAAATGGAATGACAAAGGGCTAAATCTTAATGGATCGTGGTAGCAAGGCCACTTTACCATTTACAATACCTCATCGCATATTTAAGTCATCTGTAAAGGATTCTAGCTGTAGCTCGATGGGAATTAAGCTCTAAAATGGCCAATGAGGCTTGTCCGTCGAGAGGGTTGCACCTACGACACATGCCTTACGGGCCTATGGGCCCTTACTATGGGTCGACAATTAGGTGATGGGTGCATGCGTTACTTCTAGCCTAGATTCTAACTTAGAGGTGTTTAGTCATAATCTAGCCCATGGTACCTTTGCCACTGGCTTTTCATCCAAATGCAATGACCAATTGTGCGAATCAATAGTTCCTTGTGCTAAGTTAAATTACTATTGAGACATTGCCATTGGTAAGGTAAAACTAACCTATTTTATGATAGTCTAAACCTAGCTCATGTTCTCTATTGGTGGGTGAACAATAAAAAACTTGGTGAATTCTATTTCACAATGATAGCAAGAGCCAACATCGAATGATCAAAAAGCAACGTCGCTATAAACGCTTGGTTGCCACAAACTAGTTATCCTTATGGTAACTTTTCTACCACCTCTAGCTTCAAATTTCAAAGGTCTAAAAGATTGACAGGCCATGCTTTCACAGTTCGTATTTGTATTAGAAATTAGAATCAAACGAGTTTTTACCCTTTTGTTCCACATGAGATTTCTGTTCTTATTGAGCTAATCTTAAGACACTTGTGTTATCTTTTAATAGATATGTTGCCTTGGCCAAATTCTCTACCTGACAATGTCTTTCACCTAAATTGATCGATCGAGGTTGACCTTGTGTCCAAAAAAAGAGGTCATGGCCCCATCTTTGATTCATGAAATAAGTAAAATAGTGTCAAAAGTAGTGATATTTCAATTTCGCCCGATGGCTCCCACTTATCCTACACCTCTCAAGTTATTTCACAAAGTCAAACTAGAGTCAAGCTCAACAAGGTCTTCTTTCCCTCCTGATTTTGCCAAGTTCATTCCCTTGGCTGTGGTTTCACTGGATAGTAGACAAGGATAGTGAGAATCTTGTTAATCCATTCATGTGCATCACTAATTTGATGATGAGGCATTTGGTTACCTTAAGAGAGTCATAGTTACTCCCATCATTTACTCGCATTTGGTTGAATTTTTTTATTTTGACATTCAAAGCATTGGGTAGAAATCACATTACATGAACATACGTAAAAAGCATCACAATGCCTTGTTTTAATTAAATAGTTAGATTCCCCTTGTCCATACGAATTTTAAGTTAATTGTTTTTTGTCCAGGGAAGGCCCCCGAGAGGGCTATTCCTAATCTATCTTTTTATCGGCATGTGATGATTCATTCTTGCCATGAGAGTGGCTCAAGCAATGCATTAACAACTGATGAGTTTGGGACTAGGACCCCCATGCCCAACCCTCAGAGCCAATCTTTGTCCCAATGTTACAAATCCATTTTACCAACTTCCCTTGCCTATATTATTCCATCGACCAGAGGCTATTCAGCTTGGAGACCTGATGTGGTTATAAGTATGACTGGGCATGGATGACACTCGATCCTTTGAATTTTCAAGGCCCACCAGAGATGCACTAGATACCACGTGACTTGCAGTGCTTTTCCAGTCACTTTGCCAGGGCTCACACCTCAAGTTTTGCAATGATTACCGTTCTTTCCTACTCATTGGGGGGCCTTACCCTTGCCTTGATGGTTGGGTATAGGTTGTGCACTTAAGCGCCATCCATTTTTGGTCTAGTTGATTTGGTAGGGGAGCTATTACACACTCTTTAGTAGATTTTGACATTCATGACTATCATCCTATTATCTTAATCAACCAACAGCCTTTATAGGTTCTAGGTTAGCATACAGTTAGGCATTGTAACTTAGCTTTAGGTTCATCTTACATTACTAGTTCTGTTTACCAAAAATGGCCTAATTAGAGCTCTTGATTCCATGGTGTGGCTTAACAAAGCAGCCGCATTGTCTTAACTATTTAAAGTTTGAGAATAGGTCAAAGGCATTACACCCTCAATGCCTCTAATCATTAACTTTACCTAATAGAACTTGTTAAGGATTCCAACTATTCTGAGGGAAACTTTAAAGGGAATTAGCTATTAAATGATTCGATTAGTCTTTTGCCCCTATACCTAAGTTAGATGAACTATTTGCATGTCAGTATCACTACAGGTGTCCACCAGAGTTTCCTCTGGCTTTACCCCATTCAAGCATTGTTCACCATCTTTCAGGTCTCGACAAGCATGCTCACACTTGAACCCTTTTCAAAAGATCAAGGTCAGTCGTGGTGCACCCGCAAGCAATTTTGTTAGTCAACTTCTTTGCACCTTACAAGTTTTCTAGCCCGTTGACTCACACACATGTTAGACTCTTTAGTCCGTGTTTCAACATAGGTTAAATGGGGAACTCGTAGGCTGACGCTGGGAGCACACGGGTGCTGAGGCACATTGAGATGGTACATGCTGCATTCCATGATCATGATGATGATGTTTTTATGGGCATATTAAAAGGTCAAGCTTAGGCTACTACTATAACTTACATCAGTCCATACCCTAAGTCGATTGGCGAATTGGCTCTCGCTATTCCACATTTGATCGGATGCATCATCGACCCTTATTAGTTTCTTTCATGACAATTTTAAGGATTTTTTGACTCTTTTTTCAAAGCCTTTTTCATCTTTCCCTCACGATACTTGTTCATTATTGGTCTCTCGCTCGTGTTAAACCTTAGACAGAATTTATCGCCCAATTAGGGCTGTATTTCTAAACAACTTGACTCGTTGACAATGCCTCATGGTGCAATAGGATCTAGGCACAATGGGGCACTCATCTTCTCTAGTGCACCTATCTAGGGGACTTGGGCATGGATTGTTACCAAATATGCTTTTTCATACTATAATTCTCAAGCTAGGCTTGTCTTGATTTGCCCGCTGTTACTAGGGTAATCCTAGTAAGTTTCTTTTCTTTTGCTTATTGATATGCTTAAACTCTGTAGATGATCCCACCTAACATGGGGTCATGATATGAGCATCGACCAAGCAATGCAGGGGGTTCGATGGGGTCCAGCTGGATAATAACCACGCGTCATCAGAGATGAGGCACGACAAGAGTTTTACCACTAATGGTCATGGTATCATCGTTACTGGGACTCATTTTTCAACCAACCACAACAGACAAGATCACGAGAGGCCATCTTTTGTCCCCCCTCACCCGGAGCCCAATGGGCAAGGGGTTGGAAAAGTGATAATGCATGACACTCAGGTAGGTGTGCCCTCGGCCTTATGGCTTGAAGCATAAGTTTAAGGAGTCGATGGTTCACGAGATTCTACAACTCACACCAAGTGTCACATTTTGCTACATTCTTCATCAATATGAAAACCAAGATATCCATTTCTGAGAGTTTTTTTGGTTTTTCATGACAAAAAGAGTCATAATGCTACCTGTGCATGCACCACAAATGGGATGACAATGCACACGCACTCTTTTCCATTTCAGTTCCTTGGTGTGATTCATGCCAGGAGTTCATTATTCAATTGGATTGGCGATAGAGATCATTTCACCTGCTTAAGGCTAAAAAAGGCTCAAGGCACGGAGGCACCCTTGCCCCCTCAGTGTTTCATTAAAGCATTCACAAGTTGTTCATTGAGCATGTTTCAACCATGATCCTTTCGTAGGTTTACATACAAAACCTTGTTACGACTTTCCCTTCCTCTAAATGATAAGGTTTAGTGCACTTTCTGTGACATCATGGGCAGTGAACCATCTACATCATCATGATTCGAACATTTCACTGGATCACTAATTGGTAAGAGCAACGGATATGGATGTAGTCAATGCAAGCTGATGACTCGTGCTTACTAGGAATTCCTTGTTGAAGACCAATAATTACAGTGATATATCCCCATCACGATGAAATTTTAAAGACTACTCAGGCTTGTCGGCCAAGGCTATAGACTCTTTGAATATATCAATGTAGCACATGTGCAGCCTAGAACATCTAAGGGCATCACAAACCTGTTATTGCCTCAAACTTCCCTGGCCTAAGTGGTCATAGTCCTTCAAGGAGCTAGCCACAAAGGATTACCTCTACGTAGCTAGTTAGCAAGTTGAGGTCTTTTTTGTAAACAGAATTAACTAGGCAAATTGCTCTAGCATCTAAGAACAGCCATGCACCATCACCCATAGAATCAAGAAAGAGCTTTTAGTCTGTCAATCCTTACTATGTTCAAACCTGGTAAGTTTCCTCGTGTTAAGTCAAATTAAGCCACAAGCCCCACTCTTAGTGGTGCCCTTATGTTAATTCTTTTAAGTTTTAGCCTTGCAACCATAGTCCTCATTGAACCTAAAGACTTTGATTTCTTATAAGGTGTCGGTGAAGTCCTAAAAGTAACATCCATCGATCCCTGGTTGGCATCATTTATGGTTGAGACTAGGATGATATTTGATCGTCATCAAGTCCTCAACTTTCATTCTTGATTAATGAAAACATCCTTGGCAAATGTTTTCATAGTTGTTTATCTTTCATAAATCCAAGAATTTCACCTCTGACTATGAAATAAGAATGCCCCCGACTATCCATGTTAATCATTACTCTGATCCCCAAGGCTAACACAATAGAACTGAAATCCTATTATGTTATCCCATGCTAATGTATACAAGCATAGGTCTGCTTTAAGTGGTCTAATTTCTTCAAAGTAATAGCACCGAAGGAATGACCCAGCTAGTTAAGGCCATGAGTGCATCACCAACTGCAAGGACGAGTAGACTAGTGTTGAAATCCAATTAATTATAAATAGCATAAACCAAAAGTAATAATGCAAGAAAATAAGCAATACTAATTAAAAAAAGAATTAAAACAGAAACTTATAAGAATCAAATAAGCAATACCAAATATAAACCCTAATAAACTAACATGCAAACTATGTAAACCAAAACCTGAATTAACTATCAATCCTACAAATAACTTTATTTTAATTAAATAATATGCAATTAAACCAAATTAAACTTAAACATAAATTAAATCAAGTAAATATACAAAACCAGAATGACATAAACCGTAATTTAAAGCAATTCATGCGAACCCTAATCAATAAGTACTAAACCAAATTGAAACAAGATTAATTAAATGAAAAATTAACTAATTATTACCCTAAAAACAAAAGCAAAAGTAATTGAAATAAAAGTAACTGTACCCAAATTGTAATTATATCAATTTAGCCCTAAATCATGCAAACCCTACAAGCATTGGATAATTAAACTTAAATCTAGCCCTAACAATGTAAACTGAATGCTTAAAGATGGTTTAAACATGTAATTGAATGAGCTTAAACAAAATAGAACATGAACCACATGAATTAAACAAGATTTAAAGGTGGAATCACAAATTGTAAATATGAAATTCCAAACCGATAGCAACTAACACTTTTTAAACCAATTTGCATAAAAACTATGTAAAACAGAATAGAAAGAAAGCTTTAAACCAAAATTCAATTGAAGTAAACTTAAAATAATGTGCATAAATTGAATTGAAAAATCATAAAACTAAAAGAACAAGAAACTTAAGAATCGAAAGTTTGAATGCTAAAGAAAACTGAAAACAAGAAAGCTATGGATTGGTCTATCGCCCCAACCCTTGTACACATTTTCCTAACACTTAAATCATGTATTGATAGGCTCAAAAATTCCCAAGAGTATTTGGCTAAAGATGGGATTCCAAGAAGACTTCACATAGTTTCAATTGGACTTGGGTTTTTTAATCCCAGAATGCTTCTTCAATAAAGACTCTTAAAAAGAAAGCTTCTAGATCTTTATATACCATAACTTATAATGTAGCAACTCTTCCATACTATATATTGACTTACCAAAAATAGAATCTTGTTAAATTAAGAAAGTACATTTTCGGTCTTAATATATTTATCTTCTAAAAACATAGCTTCAATTCCATCCGTCTTCATCTTCTTCTTCTCTCCCATGCCTTGACTTGATTTCTTGAAGAAAAATTAGAAATTAACTTCATCCATAAAGCTTCCTACTTGCTCATACAAAGTGTATTTATAACCCATGTAAAATCTTACTCCAAATAGAATTAGGAATACTTTACCAGTAAGAAAAGAAATCCAACTCCAAATAGGAAAAGAAAACAAAATTGCCACCTCATCATGCCACATCATGTTCCTTAACCAATAAGAAAATCTTTAAATGCCATGTCATCCAATAATAATCCCATGCATGTGCACCTACACAAGCTAACATGGACTTGCAATCATGTGAAAATACAATTCTAGCCCTTTTCTTTGCCAAAATTCAAACTTGAGTTCTTGCATGAATTTTCATCTTTTTTCTTCAAGATTCATCATTTTCAACTCTGTAACACTTGCCAAAGCCAATCTTGAACTTCAAGATTTTCAAAAAAATTAAGAACTTATAAGAACATCTCAACTATCCATGATATGATCAAGAATCATCAAGAAACTTCAAGAATTACCAAGAATCATTCTTTTCTTCAAAAAAACCTACAAAACAAAAATCCAACCATTTAGGAGTAAAAAAAACTTTACTTTACTATGAATTAAGCAAAAATCAATTGTAAAAGCACTAGAAATAACTTTATAAAATATAGTTGTCCAACCCTTAAACTTAAACTTTTGCTTATCCCTAAGTAAAAGACTAAGAGAAATAAAAAATACCATGCTAGAGATCTTCACAAACAACTCCCATAATAGATTATTATGAATCCTCAAAAATTACATGATAAGTATATCTAGAAAGAAAATCAAGAACATAGATCCCGCATAAAAATCATTTAAGAATAAGCTTACATTCCAATCATAATTTTTCGTGTATGTGTGTGTGAATAATCCATCTCAAATCAACACAAGATATTCAATTAAAGCTAAGCAAACATGAAATTAACAAATCCCTTCAAGGCATGAAAAAATTTCATAAATTTACTTTTCACATACCCTCTCCACTAATTTAGCCACAAATTTAACTAATGATTAATAGGTCTTTAGTAAGCTTGTAATGTCAGGCTAGGGTTAAGGTAGGATAAAGGAAAATTTAGGCTCATAAAACCCCCAACATGCATTAGTCAGGATCTCACTTTTAATGATAAGAGAGCTTCCACGAAAATTGTAACCCCCCAAACTTAAATTCTTCTTTCTTTTCTAAACAAACAACTTCACTTTAATTTGCATTTGCATTTGAATAACTTTGCATTGCTGTTTTTCTTTTTCTTTTTTTTTTCAATCAGCAATTACTCTAATTTTCATGAATACTTTTGGCAGTTTTCAATTTTGGGAATTGATGGTTGAAATGTTAGAGATTAATAGCAAACAGAAAAACTCACAAGAGTTTGAATAATGGAAGAATATGATTATTGGATTAAAAAAGGATAGAAGTTTACCACAAAGACTAGACACTGAGGGATACAAAAACACCACTCTAAGAATTCTAATCAAGGACACAGAATAATATAAGTTCATCACTATAAGAAATTTATTAAGGGATATAGAACTTGAAGAATAATCTAAAAGATTGCTTAAGGATAAAAAAAACTCTATTATGCCTTTTACCAAAGAATAATAGAAATAAATAGGCTAGGAACATCCCTCCAAGCATGGGAACTTCACAGCTTGAATTGCTAGAATCGTACTTAACATCATAAGATTTGCATGTAAATACAATAATTTGTAATGTGAACGTAATTATCTACCCATTTACTCTTGTAAATTACATGATAATGAATCTAATCACAATCACATCTATATTCATGCTTTTTATTTTTAGCTAGTGTGAACACAATCTCTCTATTCCAACTTACCTTATTTCTATATTTGTTTAGTGGATTTGGACCAAGGATAGGCCAATCTTATTTTTAGATAAGTCTTTCTTAGTCTCAACCCGAGTTGTAAGATGTGTTGACACTCCAGGTCAATCTTCTTTGGTTAGAAAAGACTTGTCTTAAAGTCTGAATTAGTCTTCTCGCCATGGTAGGATGACAAATCAGCAACATTAAAGGTGGAAGATACTTTATAAGTGTTGAGAAGCTTTATCTTGTAGGCATTCTCCCTAGTGTGTTGGAGAATTCTAAATGGACCATCTGTCTTAGGTTGTAATTTGCCAAATTTCCCTTAAGAAAATCTCTATTTTTGCAAGTCAATCAACCTTAAATCATCTTCTTTGAACTCCACATGTTTTTTATGCTTGTTTGTTGCCTTTTTATATTTCTCATTTTGTTGTAAAATCCTAGCTCTAACTTGTTCATGCAATCATTTGATACCTTCAACCATTTTTTATGCATCCTACTAAATTGTTGATTAGTAGGGAGAAGAACTAAATCTAAAGGGCTTATTGGAATCTTACCATAAATCACCTCAAAAGGGCTACAACAAGTGATTTGGCTTAGTGAGTAGTTGTAGGCAAACTCTACTTGAGGTAAAACAAGATCCCATTACCTGATATTCTTTCCTACATAACTTCTTAGAGGGTTGCCCAAGCTACAGTTGGTTACTTCCATTTGACCATTTTTTTGAGGATGATGAGAAGAATTATACTTTAGATTGGTGCCAAGCTTCCTCCAAAGGGTGTGCCAAAAATGACTAAGAAATATTGAAATCTCAATCAGACACTATGGACTTAGGAATTCTATGTAGCCTCACAATTTCCCTAAAATATAAATCAAAAACATAAGAAGCATCTATAGTTTTGGTATAAGGAACAAAATAGGCCATATTGGAAAAATGATCCATAACCACCATGATGGAGTCTTTGTTCCTTTAAGTTCTAGGCAATCTAAATACAAAGTCTAAACTAACATCATTCTAAGGAGCATTATGCATGGGTAGTGAAGTATACAATCTAGTGTTTTGACCATGACTCTTGGCAATATGGCATACTTTACATCATTCAAGGTGTTTCATCACATCCATTTTCATTCTCAACCAATAAAACCTATCCTGCAATGAGCAAGTGTCTTGTCACTTTAAAGTGTCTATTTAGTGCACTATTATGAGCCTCATTGATTAAGGCCTATCTCAAGGAACATAAAAGAATGCAAAGGTTGTTAGCCTTAAAGAGATATCCATCAGGCAACAAAAACTAGTTATGTGGTCCTTGCTTGCATTCTTCCCAAATTCAACCAAAGTAAGGGTATACCTCATAGAGCCCTTTGATCATATCAAATCTAATAACTTTAATAGCCATAGTCCTTAAAAAAGAGTGCTTTTGACTCAAAGTTTCTATCATCACATTTTGAGTTTTTGATTTGTGTTTGATAGTGAAGTTGTAGGCTTGAAAGTACTTCACCCAAGCTGCATGCCTTCAGTTGAGCTTGTGCTGGCTATTGATAAACTTCAAGGCCTCATGGTTTGAATATAGGATAAATGGCTTGGTAAAGAGATACTAACTCCAATGGAATAAAGCTTTATATATGGCATAGAACTCTTTGTCATAGGTTGAATACTTTTTCTTGGCTTCACTAAGCTTCTCACTAAAAATTGCTATAGGCTTTCCTCATTGACTTAAAACAACACCTATTCTAGAATTGGATGCATCACATTCCACCTTAAAACACTTGATCAAAATCTGGTAGGGATAAGATGAGAGCTTCAATGATCCTAATCTTAATTAGCTCAAAGTTGTGTTGGGCTTCTTTGGTATATATAAAAGCTTCATTCTTCAAACATTCGGTAATAAGAGCCATAATAGAGCTAAAACTCCTAATGAAGCACCTATAAAAGATGCAAAGCCATGGAAGCTTTGTATATCATGCAGAGATATTGGTGTTGGCCAATTTAAAATTGCCTAAACCTTGTTGGAATCCATCTTTATTCCTTCTTTTGACACCACAAACCCTGGAAACACAAGGCTAGAGATAAAGAAATTGTATTTTTTAAGGTTAGCATAAAGTTTTTGTTCCCTCAATATGCAAAACAGTTGGTGCAGATGATTCAAGTGTTGGTCTTTATTTTTGTTGTACACCAGAATATCATAAAAATATACTACTACATATCTGCCAATACAAGGTTTAAAGATATGATTCATAAATCTCATGAAAGTACTAGAAGCATTGGATAAACCAAAAGGCATTACTATCCATTCATAGAGACCATCCGTTGTCTTGAAAGCTATTTTCCACTCATCTCTAGGCCTCTTTTTGATTTGATGATAACCATTGCGTAGGTCTATCTTGGAAAAAATAGTTGCTCCATGTAATTAGTCCAGCAAGTCATCTAAACGTGAAATAGGAAAGCGATAGCCAATTGTGATTTTATTGACCACCCTACTATCCGCACATATATGCCATGATCTATCCTTTTTAGGCACCAAAAAGGCTAGGACTACATAAGGGCTCATGCTTTCATGCACCATTCTTTTTTTCACCAATTCATCAACTTGGCATTGCAACTCCACATACTTTTTAGGGCTCATCCTATAGGATGCCTTGTTAGGTAGAATAGTGCTTCATATAATGTCTATGCAATAACTCTTCTTGAACAACATTTTGAAATTTTGCCAATAATTGTTGTATCCCTGCAATGGGCTTTTCACTATCTTTATTCTCTTTAATTAGCACTGGTGCATACATAGATCACCCATCTTAATTTTTTTTCTGTAATTGGCCTAGGTAAGCAAGTTGTTTTTTCCCTTTTGGTTGGTTTTGACATCACTATAGGCTTGGTAGGGCCTAGGATGCTTTTGTATCCATCCTCTACAAATGTGTAAGTGTTGCTATAACCATCATAAATAACCCTCCTATCATAATGCCAAGGTTTTTCGAGCAGTAAATGGCAAGCATCCATCGGAGCTACATCACACCACACTTCATCCTTGTACTATTTTTTTATGGAAAAAAAAAAACAAAACACCTCTTGCTAACCTTAATTTCATTCTCTTTTTATAGCCAAGACAACTTATATGGTTAAGGTGTGATCCACTATTTTGAGGCCTAATTTTTGTACCATAAAAGTAAAAATAATGTTTTCAAAACTTCCACTATCAATTATAACATCACATACCTTCCCACGTACACCATGTGTGGAACATGTTCTTACGCAACCAATCTTCTTCTTTAGCAAGTATGATACTCAAGCTACATTGTATGACTAAGGATGCTCGACAATTGCCATAGGTTACCTTTTTCT
Organism: Durio zibethinus; assembly: GCF_002303985.1. The sequence goes on along the minus strand of NW_019167838.1, from coordinate 15,231,846 downwards.
CTTTTTTAAAGTTTTGATTCTTTTCAACCAGCTCATTTTCATTTTCTTCCAAGTCTTCCTCTACTAGAGTCACAATCTTTCTATTTGGGCATTTTAAGGCAATGTGTCCAAGCCCTTGACACTTAAAACACCTTTTGGTTTGTGCAGTAGACTAAAGCTTGCTTGTTGAGGTTTTATCTTTCCTTTGGGGCTACTTTGAAATGGGCTTAGAAAAAATAATTTTTTTGGATGAGCCACTTTTATTGATATAGTCTTCTTGATACCCAAATCTTAAATTGCTATCACAAGCCTCTTTTTGTTATCTCTTCACCTTAAGGCCAAGCTTACATACATCATTGAAAGTCCAATAGGGTTACAGCTATACCACATTAGCTATTTCGATCTTTAACTCTTCAAGATATCATGCAATAGTCTATTCTTCTTATTCACTAATTCACATTTCAACATAAGGTGGGCAAACTCAGCCGTATACTCCTTCACTAAGAGATCTCTTTGCTTCAAGTTATAGAGCCTAAGGAAGACATCTTGTAAGAAGTTGTCTGGGAGATATTTCCTCTTCAACTCTCTTTTCATCTTCTTCAAAGTTGTAATTTTTCTCCTATCTTTTCTTTCCCTTTGCTTCTTCAAATTTTCCCACCAAAAATATACATGATTTCTAAGTTTGATGGCTACTAGCTTCACCTTGCGATGTTCAAGGACATTATGGTATTTGAAGATGCATTTTACTGTGTGTAGCCAATCTAAAAACTCTTCAGGTTGTATCTTTCTTTTGAACTCAAAAATCTTTATCTTCAAATTGAATATACCATGTTGAAGTTAGTTTTGCATAGATAGTCTCTGACTTGTTATGGGTTAAGTGGGGTGTTATCGTCAAAATCGATGTTGTTTTTATGGTATGAATTGGTTTCTCCTTCATCTTCTTCATTCCTCATTCTTTGCCTTTTTATCTCCTCTTTCTCTTCTTGTATATATACCTGTTATTATAGTTGAAGGATCTATTGTCACATTTTTTTTATGAAGGTAACCCTTAGGTCAATATTTGTAGTTGCTACAATGTCGGTATTGGCTTTAACCTCTACTGTTGGTACTTGATGATGATAACTTGCTATAGCTTTTATACCAATTTGATTCCAATAATTGATGGTTGAGATGTCGAAGATTAATAGCAAATAGAAAAACTCACAAAGAAGATAATTTAAACAATGGCAGAATATGATTATTAGATTAAAAGAGATCGAAGTTCACTACCAAGACTAGACACTAAGGGATATAGAAACATCACCTTCAGAATTCTAATAAAGGATACAAAACAATAAAAGTTCACCACTCTAAAAAATCCACTTAAGGGATACAAAACTTGAAGAACAATCTAAAAGATTGCTTAAGGATAAAGAAAACTTTATTCTGCCTTCTACCAAAGAATAATAAAAAAATAAATAGGCTAAGAACATCCTTCCAAGCATAGGAACTTCATAGATTGAATTGCTATAATTATGCCTAAAATCATGGGATTTGCATATGACACAATAATTTGCAATGTGAATGCAATTATCTACCTATTTACTCTTGCAAATTACATGATAATGAATCTCACCACAATCTCATCCATCTTCATGCTTTTCTTTTTCAGCTAGTTTGAACATAATATCTCTATTTTAGCTCACCTTACTTTTGCATTTGTTAGTGGATTTGGACCAAGGATAAGCCCATTTTATTTTTAGATAAGTTTTCCTTAGTCTCAGCCCAAGTTGTAAGATGTGTTAACACTTCAGGGTCAATTTCATCGTTCTTGCTCTTTTTTTTTTCAATTCTATTTTTCTTTCTTTCTTTAAAAAGCTATTTTTAGCTTTTACTTTTCTTTTTCTTTTGCTTTGAAATAGAATTTGAAAAAAAAATTTCTTTTCAAACTCTAAACTCCACCCTTCATTCCCTATGTAACAGAGCTCTCATACTACTTTAATTAATCCATATGCACATAAGGTAAGGTAGAAAAATAAAGATAATAAGATAGATGATGGGTTATTTATGTAGGTGAAAACAAAGGAAAGGGATACATAAATATAAGGCTCAAAAAGGGTGATTAGAGATAAATATAAATAAGGTTAGTTTGAAAAGCTCAAACAATCCAAAGATGGCCTAAATCATCTCCCTAGTTAATTGTGGTATATTATTTCACCTTAAGGGATGCTCAAGCAAATTCTACAATAAATGCATAACTTCAAAGATCAATGGAACTCCACATCTATATAAACTTTAATTAGACATACTTGCATCTCAATGATCAAGATTAAGTGCTCAAGAATGTGAAAATATTGCAATAAAGAGAAACAAATTCAAGAACTCATTTCATGCTTTCAGTACATTCAGTCTTTTCTAAAAACCTACAATTAAAGTCAATCAAAGTTGCTATCATTGGACTATGAGAAAATACTAAAGTGAAGTAATATAATGATTCTAAACATGAAAAATCAAGCTCAAAATAAAAATTTTGAAAAAAATTTGAAAAATTTAGACACAAATTTTCTCTCTTTCCAAACTTAAATAACATGTTGTTCCTAATGGGTGCAAATAAAGCATAAAAGCATGAAAAGAAAATACTCCCCTAAAATGGTAATGGCTGAATGTAACAACATGTAATCCAACTTGGTTGAAATGCATGGAATTCACCATCACTGCAACACATCTAGCTTTCTTGAACCTAATTCCTACAAAAACAAAGCAAAGAAAAGCCAAAGCATTATCCATCCTAAAAAAATTAAAATAACAAACCAAAAGTAAATATGCAAAACTGAATATTAAAACTTAGGTCACTCCCAAGTAATGCTAGTTATAGTCAAGCTTGACTAATACCTACCAAAACTCTTCAATCATATTTAGGTTCACCCTTCCTAGGAGGTAGTTTACCTTGTTACACTCTCCTTTGTGGTATTATATAAATCAAGCTAAGTTTAGGAGGTTTAGAAATTGCACTCCAAGCTTTCCCTTTCTCCTCAACAACACAATCTCTTATTCTTCTTTTCTTCCTTGTAGGGCTCTTATACATGGGCTTAGGTTTCAATTTTAGGGCTTTCTTCTTGGCCACTTTTTGAACTCTTTTCCCACTTTCACAAACCAATTCAAAATTGACAAGTTTAAACACAATTTCTCTATTCTAAAATTTCATTGTAACCTTTTTTTTTTCAACATCAATCAAAGTTCTAGCAATGGCCAAGAATGGCTTCCTTAAAATGATGGGGATATCCTTATCCCCCATAGTGTCCAAAACCAAAAAGTCAGTAGGGAATGCATACTTATGCATTTTTACAAGCAGATTTTTCACTATCCCTAAAGAAAACTTTTTAGGAGTATAAGCAATTTTCAAATATGTGCTAGTAAGCTTCATCTTCATAATTTTTAATTTCCTAAAAATTTGCAAAGGTAAAAAATTATCACATGCTCCAAGATCATATAAAGCTTTATCACAATAATATTCACCAATATAACAAGGAATGGAAAAACTCTCAGGATCTTTAAGTTTTGTTGGCAAATGCCTATGAAGCATAATATTACATTCATCCATAACTATAGCTTCCTCCAACTTATCTAACAACTCATCCAAAAGTGGCTCTTTAACTTATTGTGTAAGATTGAATTGTAACCCCCTTCTTGTAGACATTCTATAATAAGCCCCATTGATGTTTCCCTTGCCTTTTTTCCATTTTTGATTTCCTCACTCTTAGTTTTTTCCTCCTTAGGTGGTTCAACCTCCTCAATCTCAGTTGGTGTATACTCCTTATCATTATCATCTCCACCATTTTCAAGCTCAACCTTACTAGGATCCTCTTCAATCTCATCATCTATAAGTTCATCCTCATCTTCTCTTCCATAGACTTTTTAACAAGCTAAACTGCCCCTATTACCTTCTTTAGCCCCTTATCTTTTTTTACACTGAAAATGTTGTTCACTTGCTCTTTACCTTATTTTTTTGGGTTTTGCTCCGTAGTGTTGGGTAAAGTATGTTGAAGGCAGTTATTAAAGGCATTTGTAAGGTGTCCTACTTACATTGCTAAGTTCTTAATAGATGCTACATGGTTTTGTAAAATTTGAGAAAACATCTCCTTCATGGATGGTATTATTGTGGTTGTGGTTGTGGTTGATGGAACTAGGTGGGTTGAGAGGTCTAGTGTAGGAATCAAAAACTTGCCCCTAGTTATTATCTCATGAAAAATTTGAATGCTGCTTCCACCTAAAATTATAGGTATAAGAGTAAGGGTTATATGATTGCTTAGTCTGAGCAACATAATGGACAGGCTCTACTATAATTGAGCATCTATCTAAGGAATAGTTACCTCTACAATTATCACAAGAAAAAAAAGGACTTTGGATTGCATGTATATCATTAGGCATAGTGTTTGAACCTAAATGTTCAATATTTTTAGCTAAAGTTGAAGCTTGAGAAGTTAAAGCAGTTATGGCATCAAGCTCATAAACCCCAGCAAGTTTCTTATAAACTAAACTATCATTGACCCACTCATAGTTATTCATGGCCATCTTCTTAGAAAGATCATATGCTTCATCAATGGCCTTACCCATTAAAGTCCCACCAACAACATCATCAATGGTAGTCCTCGCTTGTCCCCTTAAGCATTGTAAAAAATTTGAACTTGAGGGCACTTTCTTAACAATTCCTTGTATCTCTCCCAAGCATTAAAAAGAGATTCAGTCTTTATTTGCTTAAAAGAAGTGATGTCATTGCACATTTTGGCTATCTTTGAAACAGGGAAGAAATAAGTTAAAAACTTTTAAGCAAGACCATCATCTGTTGTAATAGAACCAAAAGGTAAAAATACAAGCCAACTCTTTGCTTTGTACCTAAGAGAAAATAGAAAAAGTCTCAGTCTAATGGCATCATCAGTACCACCATTTGGCTTAAATATATCAAAAATTTAAAGTAAATTAGAAAGATGCAAATTAGGGTCATCACTAGCTAACCCACTAAATTGAATAGACTTTTGAATCAAGTTGATAATGGATGGTTTTAGTTCAAAATTATTAGCCTGATGGCTAACCTATTGATGTTGAAAACCATCAAGCTAAAGGATAGATAGCCCCTAAGTGTTCTTTGATTATCTTGCTGCTCAGCCATGACTAGCACAGAAGTTACTTGTTTTTTACCTTTTTTATCTTTTTAAGTGTTTTCACAATCTCTTCATCTAAGGGTACTAAACTGGCACTCATAGTTCTTGGCGTACAAAACAAGACTAACCAAAACAAATAAAAACAAGAAAATAAAAATCCAAGCTACAAGTAAATAGATTAGTATTGATGTTGTGATTTCCACTCAATCCCCAACAACAGTGCCAAAAACTTAATTGATGATATGCAAGCGCACAGAGTCAACATAAGTAATATAATGATAACTTAATCTAAAGTAATATACCAAAATTGTATATCCTTAAACCTATACTTAGAAAAATCAATTAAAAGTTATGAAAACTAAACTAACAAAAACCTAAAAACATGCAATACAATGCCAAAATAAACTAAACAAGTTATAAATAATTAAGGACGTGCAAAACACAAATCAATATAACAAAATAATCAAAAACCAAATTCAATTAAAGTTAAATACTGGAACTGGAATCAATTAACTATAAATAGCATAAACCAAAAGAAATAATGCAAGAAAATAAGCAATACTAATTAAAAGAACCAAAACAGAAACTTATAAGAATCAAATAAGCAATACCAAATATAAACCCTAATGAACTGACATGTAAACCATGTAAACCAAAAACTTAATTAACCATAAATCATGCAAATAACTTTATTTTAATTAAATAACATGCAATTAAATCGAATTTAACTTAAAAAGAAATTAAATCAACTCAATATGCAAAACCAGAATGATTTAAACCCAATCTAATGCAATTCATGCAAACCCTAATCAATAAGTACTAAACCGAATTGAAACAAGATTAATTAAATGAAGAATTAACTAATTATTACCCTAAAAACAAAATAAAAAATAATTGAAATAAAAACAACTGCACCCAAATTATAATTATATCAATTTAACCCTAAATCATGCAAGCATTACAAGCATATGATAATTTAATTTAAATCTAGCCCTAACAATGTAAATTGAATGCTTAAAGATGGCTTAAACATATAATTGAACAAATTCAAGCAAAACAGAACATGAACCACATGATATAATAACAATACTTAAAGTTAGAATCATAAATTATAAATATTAAAATCCAAATTGATTGAAACTAACACTTTTTAAACCAATTTGCATAAAAACTAAGTAAAACGGAATAAAAAGAAAGCTTTAAACCAAAATTCAATTGAAGTAAATTTAAAATAATGTTCATAAACTGAATTGAAAAAATATAAAACTAAAAAAACAAAAAACTTAAGAATCGAAAGTTTGAATGCTAAAGAAAACTGAAAACAAGAAGACTTAACATAGTTTTGGTTGGACTTGATCTCTTAAATCCCAAAATGCTTCTTCAACAAAGACTCTTAAAAAGACAGCTTCTAAATCTTTATATACCATAACTTATCATGTGGCAACTTTTCCATACCATATATCAACTTACCAAAAATAGAATCTTGTTAAATTAAGAAAGTACATTTTCGACCTTACTATATTGAACTTCCAAAAAAGTTACTTCAATTCCTTCAATCTTCATTTATTGCCCATGCAAAATCCTACTCTAAGTAGAATTAGGATACTTCACCACTAAGAAAAGAAATCCAACTCCAAATAAGAAAAGAAAACAGAGTTGCCACCTTATTATGCCACATTATTTGCCGTAACCAATAAGAAAAGAAAAGTCTTTAAATGCCATGCCATCTCATAGTAATCCCATGCATGTGCACCTATACAAGCTACCATGGACTTGCAATTATGTTAAAGTACAATTCTAGCCTTATTCTTTGTTGAAATTTCAACTTGAGTTCTTACATGAATATTCATTTTCTTTTTTTAAGATTCATCTTCTTTTTTTAAGATTCATCATCTTCAACTCCATAACACTTGCCAAAGCTAATCTTGAACATTTTTTCCATTCTTGAACTTCAAGATTTCTAAGAAAATCAAGAATTTTCAAGAACATCTCAACTATCCATCATATGATTAGAAATCATCAAAAAAGTTCAAGAATCATCAAGAATTACCAAGAATCATTCTTTTCTTCAAGGAAACCTATAAAACAAAAAATTCAACCATTTAGGAGTAAAAAGAACTTTATTTTACTAAGAATTAAACAAAAATCAACCATAAAAGCACTAGAAATAACTCTATAAAATAGAGTTATCAATCAATGAATGGTTTTTGTGTATAATTGATATCTTTTCATCGTATAGTATCTTGGTTTGAACATTGAGTATGGTTTAGTATCTACTCAATTTTGTTTAACCATGTTATGTCTTGTCCTTAATGTTAACTCATAAATAAGCATCAAAATAATTCTAAAATTTTATTTCACTTTGGCCAAAGATTTTTCAAGTTAATTCAATTAAAACTAGTTTAGATACTTTGTTGATCACTCAAGGTGATGAATCCTATCTTGATTACTTCATGCATCTTCATACGCCTCATGTTATACCTAACAATACTCGATTGGAGCATTTTTGGTCAGAACTAAGTAAAGTTAAAGTATAACATTCATCATATAAGATCATAAATAATCTCAAGTTAAAAGATCACTTATACAACCATTACATGAGAATATAGGTATAGACATTATGTGAACTATCATATAGCATTCTCATATCGAGTCATATTCAGTGAACTTGTTCTTGTAACAAGCACTCACATGTTAGCTCAAGTTTACCAAAACTTTAAACTATGAGATCGATTGCTTGCTTCGTAAGCAAAAGCATAACAATGTGCTAGTCTTAACAAGTTTTGTCAATGTCTTCTTATTGATAAAGCATCTACTAAGAATAATTTTGACACATATAGCTTTTATGCAATGATGATCCCATAATTACAATCTCATTATAATCAAAGCTTTATTTATATTTTGAGGATTTTATCATATAAGCATCAACATTAAAATATATGTATACAAGTTCAATGATAAAAAAAAAAAAGACCTTTATAAGATATTAAATATCAAAGTACTACAAATATAACAATATCTTAACCAAAATATGATTTAGATTGAAGGGCAAATACCATCAAAATTGACCTCAGAATGTCAAATTATGAAAATACCCTTAAAGGATATTTTCATAATTTTACATCTTTCGAGGTGCAATCAAGATTTTTAATGCACAAAAAATCATAAAATAATTTCAAAACATCATCTAGAGTGTTTCAAGAAAAACCAACCTCATAAAAGGTCAAATTACAAAATTACCCTTAAAGGGCATTTTAGTATTTTCATACCTCTCAAGGTGTAATTAGGTTTTTCGATGTATTAAAAATTAAAAAATAATGTTTAATCATGAGCTGAAAATTTTTATGAAAATCCAACCTCAAAAATGTTAAATTACAAAAATATCCCTAAATAGCATTTCAATAATTTTACCCTTTCCAAAATATAATCAAGATTTTTAATGCATTAAAAATCATCAATTTCAATTCTTAGCCTTGTTAAGCCCATTTGATTGTGAAATTTAAGGATTGACCATAGTTTGATCTAGTTTGACTGATTTTGACCATTTTTTACTTTGTTTAACAAACTTTGACCAAGTTTTACCCTAAAGCATTTGGGTCAAATTGGTCTTAAATTCGATTTTGAAAGCTTGTCAACTAAAAGAATATTGGATTCGAATTAGGTCAAATTTTAAAGATCTCACAAGTGGTTAAACTTTGTCAAGACAAATTAGGTGCCTATAATCTTAGCTAATTTGGCTTCTAAAAGAATAAAAGAATTGTGAAAGTCGACTTTTTTTATTAAAAAAGAGTGGAGTAGCTGGCATCTCCTTTTGCAACCCTCTTAAAACTTATCTTGATGTGTCTATCTATTAATAATGCTTGCACAAGGTGGCAGCTAGGGTTCTTCAAAAGAAAAGAATGAGTTTTAATTAATTTTGAACCCTAAGTTGCCTTCTAGAATAATAACTTCAACTTAGAAAAGGACCAATGCTTTTAGAAAACTTTTTGAAGTTAGAGTAGAACTTGTTATTCTTGAAAAGCTTCTTAGAGTTGAAGTAAGACTTCTTAGACAACAAGAAAGTTAAATCTAATTTTAAATTCTCCTTAGCAGTCACCCCCTATGCTTAGTTCTTTTATAGTTCATGCAACTCCTACCATAAATAGGACCAACACAAAGTAGGAAAACCAAAACAAGGTAGGAGAATTAATTCAAAGCAGGACATTCAAGTTAGAATAACTAGTCAAGGTAGGAAAACCAAAATAAATTAGTATTTCCTTATCAAGGTAGGATTTCTTAGTCAAAGTAGGAATGCCAAATCAATAGCAGACTTTCCTAATCAAAGCAAGATTTTCTCTTTTAATTAAGATTACCAAAGGTTCTTTGGACTTTTTCAATTTGGATAAAATTTTCAAGTCATCATGCCACATCAACATTTAAATCATCTATCTTGGCCAATGAGAAAAGACTTGTTGTCATGTCATCCACAATAATTTCATGCATATGCGCCTACATAGAACACCATGGACTTGCATTCAATTTTGAAATTACAAATCTAACCCTTTTAATTGTCGAACTTCCCTTGCATGATTCTTGCATGAGTTTTCTAAATTTTTCATCAAGATTCAATCAAACTTAATCCCATAAGTGCGGCTAAGCAAATCTTGAACATTTTCATAACTTCCACTCCAAAATTTTCAGGAACTCTCAAGAACATTCCAAGAGCAATCCAAGATTACTCCATATATATCAAGAACCCATCAAAATTGATCAAGTATTTTTAAGATTCTTCAAAATTCAATACTTGCTTTATGATTTCCTACACAAAGGCAAATTAAGCATATTAAGAGTAAAAAGATTAGTATTTAGCCATGAACTAACCAAAAATACCTCAATCTAGCATAAAAAATAACTCTATTTCATAGGGTTATCACTTACAACATTTTTAAACTAAAATGGCCTAGAGGTACAAAAGTTGTTGGAAAGGCAAAATTCTAAAATCTACAAATAATGCACCCTTTTATATGCCTCACAGATATGCATATCCGTGAGACTTAAAAAACATACAAATATACATATCCTTATAGTCTAAAAAATAGGCAAATATACACATCAGTCCATCTTTGAAATTATATAGAAACAAGTATTCGTATAAGTTTAAAATCTATATAATATTTCACAACAATGCAAAAAATTCAATCACATATTCAAAAAAAGAAAAAAAAATATACTTCGATCTTGTCTCTAATTTGTTTATTCAATCCTAATCTTGCCTCAAAATAAGAATTAAGGGTTTGAAATTTTCAATCAACAAAATAATGGAAAATAGTGAAAAGAGATAAAGCTAAGATTTGTTAAGAGTGAAATGTGAAAGATTAAAGAGTTCAAAGGTAATTGTACTTTGAAATGAACTTGGTTGTGATAAGTAATTTTTATTAAAATAAATTTGAAAATAAAGTGTATTTAGTACATGGGTGTAAAGAGCCAAAGTGAAGTGTAAATAGAAGCTCTCCATTTTCATCCGAAAAAAAACTAACCAATTCCCCGATATCTCTTCCATTAAATCAATAATACCAAAATTCACAAATCAAGGGATACATAGGCAAACAATTAAAGACCCAATTTCCAAATTATATGCTAATTTATTATATTGATTTTGTCTAATTATATGCTAATTTATTATTTTTTGGTCATTTGTTGATTTCTTTCTGGATGTAATATATAATTTGTGAAAATTTATTAATGATTTTTCCAATATGATTGTAATTTTTATGGCTTAATGCAATGCTAATGAGTTTTATTTAATTTCAATATAAATGTTTCTTTTTATTTAATTCGCTACCATCCAGTCAAATACATTTATTGGAAAGGCTAACACTTTGCCTTCTGGTTCGGGAAGCAATAAAAAAAAGTAGCAGAAAGTATTTCAAATTAATTTTTAAAAAAAACAAAAGGCAGAAAGAGGCATCAAATTTCTTTCCCTCCATTTCTCTCCGGATTTCGATCTGCACTTTTGAATCAAACCAAACAAGGATGTGATGACATTTTAAATAATTTGAACATTTCACCCTCATAATAACAAAAACGATTTAAAACAAAACATGGTGCAATCTACGAGAGAGAGAGAGAGAAGTCGATTGAAAAGCCAAAGCTGTAAATGAGAAGAATATCTGAATATCTGATGGCCAAAAAGCCCAAATCAACCTAAAACTTGTTGGGATAGCAGCCTTGCGTGCAGCCAATACCAAAACTTTTGTTACCAACTATATCACAAGTTATTACTAAATAATCTACAGGAATTATCAAACATCATGTACAACAAGATTGATTCCCCTCGAGTGATGAAGGAACTAAACTCTAAGGATACACTGTTCCAATATTACATCCTTCATAATGGTAAAAGTTCAATTACTACTCTGGTAAGGGGAAGGAAAATAATATATAACCAAACACACCTTTGAATGCATTTCGCAGGCACATGAAAGGGGGGAAAACTCCTTCAATCGATGACACCAACTCCAGTCAGTAATAAAATACAGCTCCTTCCCCATTCAATGTGAAAGCTGAAATGAGTTGAGCAATTGCAGCAAGTTCCATCAGCAAATATTCAGAGCACTCAAGCTGATAAGGGTTCATAAGGGTATGATAGCCATGGATGCTTCAGAGCCTCAGCTGCAGAAGGACGCTTCTTTGGGTTTACTTCAAGCAAATGAGCAACAAAATCAATGAAACCCTGGTCCCCCATAGGCAATCGATGCCTCAAAGATGTCTTCTTGGGTATCAGGTATTCCAGTTTGTTGGTCTCCTGAAGTATATTTGTAAATATGCACCACTTTAAACCCAAATTCAAAAACATGAAAACAGCATTCAAGTTATATAAGGAGATAGGGTGTGGAGCCCCTAAGCATTGGGGAAGCACTGCAAAATAATGTTTAGACTAAAGCACTTTTCTCCAATAACTAAATAATGACCTGATTTCGTTCATAAAGCATGTGATTCTTGGTAAAAAATTTGTATGTATCCCGTCCTTTGGCAAGCATGTCTTGTTCAATGGGACCTATGATTCCAATTACCCTTGCGAGTAACGTCGCAGGTGAATCATTTTGGAAGAGGACCTACACCATCGTATTAGTACGAATTTGTACCAAAAATTAAAAAGATGAGTTGCAATAAAATAGGTGAATTAGTAATGGTAACAATCAGTATATGCTGAGCTTGAGGCTACACAGAAAATAAAACAGGTAAAAGGGGGAAATCATTTATTTCTCCAAGAAAATTATCCAAAAATATATTAAAAGAAAGTAGTACAGTGAAAGAAACATATTTTTCTAGGAAAATCAATGATTGAAGTCGTCAGTAGAACAAGCTAACTAATAGCAATAGAATGAATGCACAAAAATCCAAATCTAGATACCATAACATAAGAAGCATTTTCTTTCGGTCAAGTTTGAGCCAACCTATGTCAGGAAACCTATGTGTGGTAACTCTAACAACTCAATCAAATAGCCTTCCTAATATTTTGAACCAGAGACTTAATAATTGGACAGAGTCCCAAAATTTAATCCATTCAGCATTTATGGGTAAGGACATCACTGAATGAAATTACAAAGAGGTCAAAAAATGTACAAGATCTTTTTATTTAAAAGTTCTACAACTAGACAGTTCAAAACCAAATCAATGTTCAGTCAGAGTTGTTTTTCCATTGAATTTAATGATTTGTTCAAATGCATGATATTTCCAATTGTTTTGTTTATAATAAATTTTCTCCAAAGAAGAAGGTAAAACAAAAACTTTAAAAAAAAAAGCTGTATATGAAAACCTTCAACATATCATAGCCATACTTCTTAAGAAGCAAACAGTGATTAATGTCTAAAGAAGGCCAATACTTACATTGCCAGTACAGAGTTCCGCCAAGATGCAGCCAAGTGACCAAATATCTATCTTCTTATCATATGGAAGTCTTAGGATAACCTCTGGTGCTCGATAGGACCTGGACTGAACATAGGAGCATAGATGATCTGTCTCAAAACAACTGCTCCCAAGATCAATGACCTTCACCTCACATCTACTATAGCTTTTTACTAATACATTTTCTGGCTTCAGATCACAATGTATTAGGCCAAGGCCATGCAAAAACTGGAGAGCCTCCAAACACTGAATGGTAATTGACTGCACAGAAGAATTTAAGAGAAGATTATATAATAGTGAGAATAAATTAGATGCTCTTCTAAAGAAAACAGCTTTCCACAAACCTGTAATCTTGGCATAGTGAAGTAAACCTCTCCACCTGATTCCCTATTAAATTTATGAAACTCATATAAGTTTGCCTTGAGAAGTTCACAGACTATTAGCAAATGCTCCTGGAAAATAAAGAAGAGTCAGCTGCTACTTAATTCCACATGCATTGCCATCCATGTACAGGACACTATATGCAACAGCCAACAGATCAATTATAATTTCACCAGCAGAGAAACACATTTATGCTGAACATGCCAAGCATAAACTTCAACAAATAAAACCATTTGCCTCTACAAGCCAGAAATATTCAGAACAACCCCAATAAATGTCCATGTCAATACACATGCAAGAATTAGGACTAGAGCACAAAATACTGGGAAATTGCAACATCTAACCAATGCTAAAGAACATAAAATAAATGAAATCATGAATAAAGATAAAACACCTATTATCTTTTAATAAAGTGAAAACAAAGTAGTAGGAACATTCAAAAGCATGAACAAGGAAAAAGAAAGATAGTTCCTGGCCTGCATTCACTCACTCGGTAGTAAAAGTAATCATACAATCGGAGAATGTGATGCTTATCCGCTGGATCATGTTTGTTAACATACTTGAGAAGCTTAATCTCATCAAGGCTTTGATCAAAAAAATCCTTGTTGTTCTTTATAATTTTCACACATACATCCATGCCTGTGTGCAGGTCATGTGCTTGTATAGCTTTACTAAAAGCAGCTGACCCAAGATACTCAGTAACATGATAGCGCCCAGCTATGACAGAATTCAAAACAACATGGAAATTCTTGTCCTCCTCAAATCCAGTTCTGAGAAACAAAAAGAGGTTTTGTGTAAGGAAATCTGTTAGCAAGAGCTCTATAGCTGATAGCAAATTGAAATATTCAGTATAAACTAAACTAAATAAATATTTAAGCTTAAAAACAAAAACATGAGCTTTGCTAAATACTTGGTAAAGGAAAAGTAGTCAACAATGAGAATCAATCACCTAATTAGTTAAATGAAGCTCTATGTTGCCTCGGCTTGACACTAACCATTACAGTGCATAAAACATAAATCCTCAAAAACTTGTCAGTCAGAAAATTAAAAGATGAAGCTTGCAACCAGCTTCACCCCTCCAACTTCAACCAGAGTTCATTGAGATTACCCCAAGAGAGATTCATGGATACTTGATATCTCACAAGGGAGAGAGAGAGAAGGTATAATACAATTTATGTATGAGTATAATTTTGAAAATTGTTAGCACCAGTGAATGAACAGAACACATATTACAATTAGGATTTTTTTCTAAGATAAGACATGCCTGTTTTTTCTATGCACAATCTTGAGGTCGAAGGTTTCAAATTCCTCCTCCTGTGCTTTAATTTGTCTCACTTGCTCTTGGACAGCAGCAGCCTCTTCATCTTCAAGTGATACCCCAGGATCCTCTCCCCTCACACCACTAATTTTCTCATCCTCTTCTTTCTTGATCTTCTCTTGTTCACCATAATCATAATTAGAGAGAGTTGAAGGACAAGAATTTGCTGATCTTACAGCATTAGCATTATTTTCAACCCTAGAACTTTTGGTGGTTGAAGAATCGCTGCTTTTCCGTCTCCATGTAGCAGGCATATCATCGGACCCCATCAAAGCACTCAAACAGTCATCATGTTCATCGCCAGAAGCATTGCAGTTACTCAACCACAGAGACTTACTAGAGCCTGCCTGCACCAAATGCCCATCTCTTAGCGGTGGAGGAAATGAAAATCCCCCAGCTGCAAGATACTTCGCCTGGGAGCTCAGACCTTTATCATTCCCAATAATATATTTATTGGAATCATTTTCCCCAGTTTTCCTGTTATCCCTAACTGATTTATCAATATATTTCCTGTCTGTCGCATGATGACTTTGTCTGGACCCACCAATAGCAAAATCATGATCATGAAAATATTCTAAATCCCCTTCTCTACTACCTCCAACTAAACTTTCACGTACTTCACTGCCAATATCAGCAGCATCACTGTTGATTCCCACACCAATAGACCTAACCGAACCATGCTGATCATCATCTATACAAATATCACCCAGCAGAGATCTGCCACATTCATTGAAAACTTTTCCATCTCCTAGCATGATAAGTTCATTTTTCTGTGTAACAAATCCTTGCCAAACAGGTTCAGCACACATCAAATTAAGCTCCTCTTCATCAATCAACTGCCCATCATATTGGGCAATTAAATCATTCTCATGAGTCCTGCTATACATTTCAGTTACAGACCGCTCTATAGGATCATCTGAAGCTGCAACAGGTTCAACATTCTTTGCCTGGAAATATTGTTCACCCGAGAAATAAGAATCCTCCTCCGCAAATGATTGATCATCATCTTCATCCTTGGTTTGACCTATTTCTTGCAGATCCGGAACACTCCCATGCCCAGTCCCCTTTTCGTTGTCACTAGGATAATCAATTTCATGAGCCAGAAACCAGGCTTCATCCTCGATAGGTTGCCTCATGTATCCAACATCATCATCGTCATCATATTCATCAGAGTCCCAATACTCATTTGGGTAATCAACAGATCCACTTAATCCATCACCAATAGTAGCAAAACCAGAAACCAGATCAGATGCATCTTCTGCAATTCCCTGACTCACTGAAAGCCAACTACCTCCAGCATTCCTTTTCCCACCTGGATCATCATAAACAAGATTCAAGCTTTACCCAGCAAAGTTACAAGAGAAAAAACAAACAACATCTCTAAAAATAAATAAAGAAAAGGATTATTGATGGTTATGAACTTAATAGATTCAGGGGCAGATAAAAAAAGATCAGCATCCCACCCAAGGGAACCTGAGAATGCTACAAGTTGAATCCTTTTTATGAACATAAAGATCTAAAGTGCAAAAGCTAAGCGTGCAACATCTAAATGCATATATCATTGCCTTTTAAAAGCTTGTGAACAACAAACACATTTATCATTTTTAGCATTATAAAATGACCCTCCAAGACAAAAGCTTATTTTTTCTTATTTTTATTGCACTCACATGCTTAAAAGCATCTGAAATGCCATTCAGGTGAGATGGATGATATCCATTTTGACACCCAAAGATAATATGTAAATCTACTAAGCATAACCTGATTAGTTCGAATCATATACCGACCAGTAAGGTATCGAGTACAATGGCAGATTTGGAAAACCTAAGTACAGGCTTTAAGGTTTACTTTGACATAAGTTTGAAGACAATAAAGTATAATATTTACAAGTTAACACAAATCTCAAGCCTCAAACGAGTTTTGAGCTTCTTATTTATGTTGATAACAATAAGCCTAATTCTTCGAGCTCAAGTGGGTCAAACTCAAGTACAAAAAATAAAGCTCAAGCCTTGAGTTTTTCAATCGAGCCAAGCTCAAGCCTAAAGCCCCATCAGCTCCATTTGGCTTGATTATACACGTAATGCAAACTACCACATAAATATCAAGAAAATTTAGAGTTGTAACCATTTATTAGTTGTTAGGCTGATTAGGACCTTACATAAGTTAGAACAGATTTTATCAAATCTTCTTTTTCATGTTTTTCAGCTTTTATGTCATTTGTATTTTCCGTTTCGACTAATCGGGTATCTTGATAAGTTCAACGGTAGCTAGTTATTGCCACATCTCAAGGGATAAGTCTATTTAAGATCTTCCATTAGGCAATTGGGCTATTATTTTAGGCCCAAGGCCAAGAGTTATTTATCAGCCAACTTTTAACCTTTTTTTCTTGTGTATCAAGTTGTTGTAGGACTAAGATCATTAGGAGCCTGCATGCATCCATTGCTCCTTTAAATTAATAGACACCACTCTTCAGCCTCGTGGTTTTTTCCCAAAAATTCCCTTGGTAATTAAATAATTAAAAACTAAAAAAGTCTTTGAATTAATCAAAAACAAGTTTAAGAAATATTGAAAACTACTAAGCTTCATCTAGGATCATGTTAAGTAACTTAACAACACTAGGTGCAAAACCTATGATATTAAGTGAGAGGCATAAGTTTTCATTGTTCCTTTCCCCTCACAGTATAACAGTAATTTGAAACCTACAATCTTCTTTGAATTGTCCCTAGGAAATCTTCTCAGAAATCAATTAGATGTGACGAATTAAACCTGAAACCGAGATAACCCAATTACGTAAATCATGCGAAATGGCTGCATAAAATCTAAAACATCCTAAAACCAACCCAAATCTTAAACAATTTGAATCTAAGAAGACTTGATGCCACAGGTTTGTCACCTCGTCATGATATCAATAAGCTATAAATTCCACCTTTGAGTTACTATTCAGATCAGAAGTTAAAAGTACCCAGTCCTAGCAGGATCAATAATTCCTAAAACTAGAATTTAATAATTGGCTACAATCCCAAAGCTCACACATTACAACCGTAACCAACCAAATAATTTGGTTACCTCTGCCCTTTCCAAACGAGAAATTATGCTTTCCAAAGTTACCATTCCCTTATTGTCCTACAGCACCCAACAATCAAATTTGTTATGGTTGTCCAAAAGATTCAAGTTGGAAGTTTTCAATTAGGAATATGAATAAAATAGCAAGGAAAAAGATTAACCCCACTGTCATATATTTTTACTCTAGACACTACAAAGACGACATAAAATTTTGGTTTAACTTTTGAAGCAAAAATCTTAATAATTTAATAATTCCAGCATTTTTGCACAACTCCTTTATACAGCTCTGCTTAAGCTATTATCAAATGTCAAGTTAAAACACTCCATGTTATTTTAATATATTTTACATATTTGAATTTTGAGGATAAGCTGTCTTCATGCTATTTATTTCTTTTCTTTACACTTCTCTAGTTATGCCTGACTTCGATCAACTAGACCAGGTAAGACTTGATATAAAAACCAGAAAAACAACAATAAATTGAAAGTGAACAAAAAGCAAATACTTTTTCCCACTTGAGTTTCACAGAGAGTCACTTAGAAGGGGTTTCATCCAACCTTTTTTTATTATTATTACAGCTTGTGTCACCTTGGGCAAAGTTCAACAAATCTTCCCAGCGTATAAAAATGGTTTTTAAGGACCCGCAAAAGTAATTGCCAACAGAAAAATGACAATCCTGATAGGATAATTTTTAGAACTCATGGAAACAATGTATGAATTCCTTTCACTATAGATATATCAAACAAGAAAGTCACAAAGCTCACCAATGAGGCTTTGCCACCTATGGCTAGATGGCATCTTTTCAAGTTAACAAAGATTTTTACCACAACAAATTAGACAAATCTGTAAAGTTTAGACAAAGAATATATACTACGATCATATACTACACACAGACACACGACATACAAACATACATATATAACCAGAAGATATAATAAATGGCAAATCAAGTATGGAAAAGGAAAAGGTAGAAAATAATGAAAGTTTGGATAATTAGCCAACAACTTGCAGTCATTAATTTAAAGAAAATCAAATATATCTGTAAGCAAAAATCATCAAATAGACAAATCATTAAGTGAACTAACCTGAAGAGTTTATTTCTTGCCCAATGGGAACATCCAGATAGGACCCTATAAGTAAGGTATTGTCAGCACTAGTAAGCTTCACCCCCGAGCCAACACGCTCATATTTTTCCTCCCAATTAACATTTAATGACTTCTCCTCCGACTTGAGTTTAACAGGTGGCAATCTAGGTAACTCTTCCTTTGGATTATCAGATGCAAGAGGGAAGGCCAACCCATTTATACCTTTTTGCTCACCACTGCCTTGAGACTTCCCGAAGATTAGAGCCCTTCCAACCTCATCCACCTGATCTGCTTTCTTCTTCCCTTCTCTCTTATCTGAAGAACCAGCAGCATCATAACTGATTGATACATCCCCCTTAGGGAAGGGAAAAACAATCTTGACAGAACAATCTTTCCATATCTCTGAAGATGAACTAGTGGGCTCCTTAGTTCTAGACCATCTGCTGTTATCAGGAAAGTTTTCCTTCGAGTATGCACTGCTAGTCTTAAATTGCTGATCAGGGTCCTTAGTTTCACTGGTATGAAACTTGTCATACTTGGAATCTACATTAGTTTTGCTAGTATTTCCAAGCCATGAAGTTTTCATTTCACCAGAAAAGGAAAGCTCTTCTTCAGATTTATCGGTGTCAGGAGCAGCAGCTGTACGATATCTTGACTGATGCGGTTTCTCTAGCTCTGAAAAGCTAGTGCTACTAACAAAACTATCATTGTTGTACATATCAGGACCATTGCTAGTGTTGAAGCTCCAGGACTGCAAATTGGGTAAAGCATCCTCTGAACTTTTAGAGAAAGTGAAACTTTTATCAGTTGCTACTTTTGCTTCACTAGGTTTATTACACTCCCCAGTAGAAGCAGCAGTTCTCCATTTGCTTTCAGACCCATTTTTGCCAGCCCCACACTCTATCTCTGTCACTATAAGTTCCTTAGAAACCTCACTACTGTTTTGAGAACCTGAGCCATGACTTCCGCCCACTATTTTTTTCCCATTTTCTTCTGCTAGTACCTTGCCAGAGTCTTTTTCTTCTACGGTAAGTTTCTTAAGGAATCCATTCAAATCAGGGCGGCTACTAAGTTCACTCTGCAAAGCTGCCTCAGCTCTCTTAAAGCTATTTCTCCTCAGAAAGTCCAAAATCATGTCTACTGAGCTTGGTTCTGTCATTATGAAGTGCTACAGATCTAGACAAAGGTACTAGAAACAAGAATCTACCAAACCTGGAAATATCCAAACAAAAGAGACAAATGTTTGTTTATTTAAAATAAAAATGGAAGTTGAAAGAACATTAGCTTCAAATGCTCTTTTCACTTGTAAAAAAGAGCTTTAGATTCAAATATAAGAAAACTTACCTAAAACTAAAAGAAGGAACCAGGATTAAACATCTAGCAAGGTTTTTTTCATCAGGTGAGTTTGATTTCTTTTTATTTTTTCATTTTCAATACTAATCTACTCCGCAATAATTTCTTAAAAAAATCAAGGTCAAATAACAATTGCAATTCCATGAAAAGAAACAACGAATGTTAGAAAACTTGAAAAATAAGGGTAGTAGTGATTGATTTCTTAACTATCATTACCTACTAGCGCTAACTTCAATCACTAAGAAATTATAAATCTGAATCCCACATTTCTCATTCCTTTTTGTTTCTTAGCACTGAAGAGTAAAGTTTTCCTTTTTCCTCTTAAAAATCCCCTTGATTTCGAAAACACATTCTATAAAATTGGTACATTTTGCCAGAAATTAAAGAGAAATATAAAACATAGAGAAATTCCCAACCTCGTTAATCAAATCAAAGGATAACAAGATCCACAGCTCCAACCAAAAACCCTAGAAATTTCCCCGACAACCTTAAAAAAGCTGAGATTCAAATTTTAATTGGCGCAGCCAAAAGCAAGAAAAGAGATACGAAAAAAAAAAAACTTACAGATCGTCAATGAAGAAGAGCAGGCACGCTAATCTCTGTTGTTGGCTTTGGATTCCGTAGCTGTGCTCCACATTAAAAACATACAATTCTCCAAAAGAAAACCAAAAGCGGGCTTCTAAATGCATTTAATTTTTTATTCTTCACACCCAAAAGAATTAATTTTTTAATAAAAATAACTATTAATAAAATATTTAATTATTTTTATTAAAAATATTTTGAGAATTACAAAAAGATGTGTTTTATTACACTTTTTTATTTAAAAAATAAAAAATGTAATTAAAAATAAAAATAAAATAGGTGTTAATATCTTAATACTGCTTTTGAAATTAAAAATTTATACTAATAATGTATCAAATACTAATTCTTTATTAAGAAAAATTATCTAATACATGGACAATGAAGTTTTTTGGTTAAGAAAATAACACATACTCGTTAAAGTATATTTTAAAAATTAAAAAATTAACTAAAAATAAAAATAAAATGTGTCAATCTCTTAACACTATCATAACAATTTTGAAAACCATTAGATGAATTTGAAAACAAAAAAGAATTACCATCAATTTTTTTTGGTTAGGTATGATCGGTTACCTATTAAAACTTACTTTCTTAATAAAATCTTAAACTTAATTAAAATTTATTAAAAAGATAATTTTTGGATCTACAAAAATAGTTTAAGTTTGAAAGTCGGCTATGTGTGGGAAATGATTAGCACATCCATAACACTGTTTAAAACGATATCAATTAATTATATGTTATTATTTAATATTGACTAAAATTATCTTAATTTTGGTATTTATAATTAATTTTCTTAATCTTCTTTATTGTAGTAAAAAAGTTGTGACTTTGGTTTTGGGTATATGTTAGGGGTGGTATTAGTGCATAGGAAGAAAGTTTTGGGTGTGTGTAGGGTGCTCTATATTGGGGCTCATTCTTCAGCAGTTCTAGTCTAAAGCCAATCCTAGGGCCTAGTGCTAGGATTTTTTTATTTTTTTTTAGCTAGTCCTTTTTTGAGGTTGGAGAAATGATTTTTTGGTGTTTGGTAATGGGGCTTTAAGGTTAGGCATAATGATTGTTTTTTTTTTCGTTAGTGCATGCAATGGGTGTTTGCAAAGGGGTTATGCCAAGATTGGTACTGGGCAAGGTTGGAAAGAGGCTTAATGCTTACCCAATGGGGTTTAGAGGGTTTCAATGAGTGCTAGAAGAGGCTGGCCTGGTGTGTATATGGCAAGTAGGCTGGGATTATGGGTATAGGTAAGTATGTAGAGAAAAATTTAGAACCCTTTTCATTATTTGTGTTTTCCCCCAGTTTTTTTAATCTATGAATTCTTATTATGGACAAAAATTATGGGTAGTGGAAAACCTGTTGTGGCAGGGTGTAGAGTGGTGGAACAGTATTAGGTAATTTGGCTTGTTATGGCAACAAACTGCTGGCCACTTCTTCATGTTCTGTATTTTTGTTTTCTTTTATTTTTTATTTTTTAATTAATTCATCAAATAACGAAGATAAGACCAATAACAAAAATAAAATTAGGCTTTGAAATTTAATTTGGACTATCGTTTATCAAGCCTTCAAGACCAAATAGCTAAATTTTGAATTAATCCCAATTAAATCAAGCCTTGATCCAAATAAAATTATATTTGACAATTAATTTGAGCTAAACTCTAAATGAGTCAATTTAATTAAAACTCTTAAATTTGCCCAAATTCAATTGTTCAAATCAAATGTAAAAGTTGAACAAAGCTGAATCGATCCGAATTAAAGTAGGTCAAACTTCAAATTATGCAAATCAATTCGAAAATGATTAATTTAGGGCAAATATGAATGAGCTTAATTTAATTAAATCCAATTAAGTTAGCCGAAATTGAAATGTTAAAATCAAATTTAAAAATCGAACAAATTCAAGTCAGTCTAGACAAAATTGGATGTCTATAACTACCCTTTTTCGCACATTACTGAGAATCAGAAATAGGGCAAAGACATAGACAACAAATTTGTTTGAAATTAACAGTTCAAAAATTTTTATAAGTTTTTTATGCTTCTGCTTTTTCTTTTTCTTTTTCTTTTCATTTTTTATTTTGATTTTTTTTATTTTATTTTTTTAATCAACAAATTTAATCACCTGAAAATAGAAAAACTCAACAACTTTTGAAAAAAAACAAGAGATCATCCCAAAAGTTTCACAAATATCATAACTAAAACAAATTCAACTTAGAAGACTTATGAATCCTGTTCGAAGGACTGAGAAATTATGATCAGTGATCTTACAAATCTTGATATCTTTGAATGCTTCTTTAATTAGAGGCATTGAAACTTTGAAATTTTAAAATGTTTTGCCCGAAAATTTAAAAAATTATGCCCGAAATTCTTACAAATTATGCTTGAAGGTCTTAGAGATCTGGGTGATACCTAAATTGGACTAGTTTGATTTGATTGCTAGCTAGACTGGGCTTAGTTTGATTTGGGTGCCAGCAAGACTAGGCTTAGTTTAATCTGGGTGCCAGTTTGATTGGGCTTAGTTTGATCTGGATGCCAACTTGACTAGGCTTAGTTCTTATCTTGTATCATATCTTATCTTTTTTCATTTATTTTTTCATCAACCCTTCCACTTTTTGCAAATCATTTTACTTTCAACTCTTCAAACCTTTATGATATTTTGGTCTCTTATTAAATTATTTTCTCTTTTTTTTATTTCTTTTTCATTATTTTCATGATAGACTTCTTTTTTTTTTCTTGTCTTTTTTTTTGGCTATTTTTCCTTTTTTTTTCTTTTTTTTTTCAACTTTCATTTCTCGTTTTTTGTTTTTCATTTTTTGTTTTTTGTTTTTTGTTTTTCGTTTTTCGTTTTTCATATTTCATATTTCATATTTCATTTTTCGTTTTTCGTTTTTCGTTTTTTATTTTTATTTTTTTATTTTGTTTTTTGTTTTTCGTTTTTCATTTTTCATTTTTCATTTTTTGATTTTTGCTTTTCTTTTTTATTTTATTTTTTATTTTTCCCTTTTCATTTTTTCTTGGTAGACTCTTCCTTTCTTGTCTTTTGAATTGATAGATTATTTTCCTTTTAGGTTCTTTTGTTTGATAGACTTTTTTTTCTTTTGTAAAAAACTTCTTATTTTTTCTTTTCTCTCATTTTTTTCTTTTTCTTCTTTTTTTTTACTACTTAAAATGTTTCTATTTCATTTCATTTCTTCTTTTTTTAATATTTACAAAGTTGACAAACACAATCTTAATACAAATATCTATTTTCATTAAATAATATGAGTACGAATGTCTATGTGAATGCTTGATGCAAATATAGGTGACTTTTTTCATAATGCAAATGCCAATGTTCCTTTTATGTAAATGCCCTTACAAATATTTTTTTATGATATAGATGCAATGATGCAAATGTAAATGTTTTTCTTATGATGCAAATGAAAATGCCTTGGTTATGATGCTGATGATGTAAATGCGAATGTCTCTTATGATATAGGTGCAAGTGATGCAAATGTAAATATCTTTATTTTTTTAGCAGGTAGATCAAATATCTTTCTCATGATGCACATGTAAATGATGCAAATGTAATTTTTTCATGATGTAGATGTGAATACAAATGTCTTTCTCATGATGCACATGTAAGTGTGAATACAAGTGATGTAAATGCGAATGTCTATTTTATTTTTACAGCATAGAGATCAAATGTCTTTCTCATGATGCACATGTAAGTGATTCAAATGTTTTTTTTTTTTCAACATGCAGCAAATGCGATTTTTTCATGACATAGATGTGAATACGAATGTCTTTCTCATGATGCATGTACAAGTGTAAATACAAGGATGTAAATGCGAATGTCATTTTTGTTTTTGCAACATACAGATTAAATGTCTTTCTCATGATGCAAATGCAATTTTTTTGCAACATGCAGGTCAAATGTCTTTCTCATGATATAAATGTGAATGTGAATACAAGTAATGCAAATGCAAAAACTCTTTTTATTATTATTTTTTTGAAATATCTCTCTTCAAATTTTTAATGTTTACTTTTCACCAAAAATGATCTCACTGTTTTGTACAAAATGCTCAAATAATCTTTGAACTTTTCAAAAGTAATCACAAAATTTTCATACATAAAGTATATTCGTAATCAATGAAAAAAGTTAAAAAACCCATAACTCTTGAATCTCTTGAAAATTGATGATTACTATTTGGAATGCTTGTGAATAGGATAATTGACAATTTAATTTTTTTCACTAGTGCATATTTTAAGAAAAGCTTGACAAGGGTTACAAGGATTTCTCTTGGGCTTATGAAAGAGATAATTTTTCTAAAGAATTTTCTTTTATTGAAAATCAAGCATGGCTTAATGTGATACTTCAATGTAGGTCAACACTAACTATTATTTTTCAAAAAAGATTTAAGAAGAGAAAAAGATTGGCTTTTTATTTTTACTCTTTAGTGAAATGCAAAGTTTTTAATGGGTACTGATCCTTTAAAAGGTTTTGCATCATGACTTTTTATTTTGGATAGAACCTTGAACTCTAAAATTTTTTTGGGGCCTCAAGAGTGGCTCTAGCTCTAAATTGCCCTTTTGAGTTTTCACCTTAGAGCTATATTTTCTACCAATGAAAAACTTGGTAAAATCTTGCCAAATACTAACAAGTATATACAAATTTTCAAGGACATAATTCTTCAATTTAAGTGTCCACATTTAACTAAAATAGATTTTTCAATGAATGTAATGTAAGCCAAGGTTCAAGGTTCTGAAAGAATAGATAAATAGGCTTAAAATATCTTGTTTAAGGTAATTAGGCTAAGGATCTTATGAAGCATTCTCTGGACAAAAAATCTTATGTTTTTCTTTCTTTGCTCTTTCTTTTTTGAAAATATTTGACTTCAACTTCAGTATTTTATTTTCTTGAATTCTATCTTCTTTTTTTACCTAAAATTCTAAGTGAAACTATTTTCACTTTTTACCCTGAATCCTCATCTTCAAGGTACATGTCTTTCTTTTTTACTCTTTATTTTTTGGAAACATTCAACATCATCTTTAGTATTCTACTTTCTTGAATTCTTTCTTCCTTTTTATTTAGGATTCTAAATAAAACTGTATTCACTTTTTTACCTTAAACTCTCATCTCTGAGGTGCATGTTTTTCTTTTTTACTTTTTTTTTTTGAAAACATTTAACTTCAACTTTAGCATTTTACTTTCTTGAATTCTATCTTTTTTTTACTTGAGATTGTAACTAAAATTTTATTCACTTTTTGCCCTGAATCCTTATTCCTTTTTTGGAAACATCTAACTTTAACTTTGGCAATCTATTTTCTTGAATTTCTTGGGATTTAAACTATAACTTTATTCATTTTTTTAGCTTAAACCCTCATTTTTGAGGTACATGCCTGTCTTTCTTTGCTCTTTCTTTTTTTTCTTTTTTTTTTCTTAACATTTGATTTCATCATTAGCAAACTACTTTCCTAAGTTCTTAGGATTCTAACTGAAGCCTCATTCATTTTTTACCTCAAACTCTTATATTTGAGGTGTATGTTAGACGTTCTCAATATCAAACATTTTCCTTAAAGTTGGTCTTTTGAAGATATCTTTATTTTGCCCCCTATTGTAAAAGATGATCCTTAGCTAGGGTTCATTTTGGAACAAGAAATTTAATAGGCTCAAATGGGTAACAAGTGGATAAATTTTTTATATGCGAAGGATAGAGAAAGATATCCATTCATCATTTTAAACACAATCACTTAGTTAAAAGAGAAAATTATTTGAAGAAAGAGATAAAATGCTTCTTTTTGTTATTATTTATTATTTATTTTTGTATTATAACCATCAATTATTTTTGTGTGACTGATGCCCCATCTTGTTTTCCACTCAAGTTTCTTATGACGGTGAAAATCAAGTTATATGGGACGTTTTTAAATTTGATTGTACAGTTTATAAAAAAGGCTTATCTTGGTTTCAAATTGTCTACATTTTTAGTAAAATAAGGGAAAAAGGTATTAATGCATAAAATAAATTACCTTAGACAAGAATGAATTTTGCTTTTTTTAGTCAATATGCCTTAAGACGTGAAATAAAGGCTGCTTGAGAAAGAAAGTTCAAGCTTTTTTTGGGTCTATGATCATCAAAACAATTTTGGATGTTTCAATCATATTGGCAAACTTTGACACACATTAAACTACCAATTAAAAATTTGAAAGAGAATCTTGCTTGGTTTTCAAAATTTAAAATGAATTTTCAAAATTAGCCTATAGTGTGCAAGTAACAGTATCCACACACACGAGTCCATAACCCACCCAATCGATTACTCAATGAGCGAATGAAGGAAATGACATAGGAGGCCATGCCACAACCGCTTGGCATGGGAAAAACGCAAGCAATGGCCATGAGATTGCCCTTGTCATCAAATAGGCAACAATGGCATGACACCACTGATGCTTGGTTTGGCTGAGATCGTACACACAAACTTTACTATCATCATCTTAGAGTGACATTTCTCGATCAAAAACTATTTTTAGGGTCTTGAGCAGTATCGACTACATAGGTTATAGGCTAAAAGCTTAAACTTAGCTATGATGTGACCTTAGGCAGAAAACTACTATCTGTATGCCTAAGTAACCTTTAATTCACTCTATTATGTGCACTAATCGACTGTGCTGTACACTTGTGCTAGAACTCAACTTAACCTCCTAGGAGTTTAGGATAAAGCTAGGAAGGAAATGGTTAAAGCAAAAGTATTATATTCATTTGATAGGGTTTGTACACTTGCTTTTAGAACACAATCCCTATTTGTTCTATACAAAGGCTCTAAAAGCCTAAGTCCTTATTGCTTCACCCTATTGTTTCTCTATGTTGTCACTTATTGCTTATATATAAATGAATAGGAGGCTCTCCTATTTATACTTGAGGCCTCTTGGTACTTGTGGTTATAATGAATCTAAGTATAAGGCCATTAAGGGCCTTTTAAATAGTTCTAGGGTGCCTAGGCTCTAGCAAGGTTAGCTAAGGCCTTTCTAAAGGTCTATTGGTTTCAAGCTCCTTATCGAGCAGCTGGGTTTGGAAAAGTTTGAGCACTTTCACTGAATGCCTATGACTAGCGAGTTCTAATGCCTTTTCTATTTGGGTGTCACTCTACTCACAGCTAGGGTTTTCTAGAGGCTTTTTCACTTGGGCGCTACAGTGCCCATCACTATGCTTGTGCTTGGCCTTTCTAGAACTTTTAGTGCATACATTTGGCCTACTTACAAGCTTCTCTAGACTTTTCTATGCCCACATACTTGGCCTATCTCCAGGCTTTTTTAAACCCTTCCATGCCCATGTTTATGGCCTATCTCTATGTGGTTTTAAGCCTTTTTGTGCCTGATTACATATGCCATATCTTAAGGTTTTGTAGAACTTTCCAATGAGTAGTCCTTATCCCTAGCACCATACAACTCATCTTAAGTGTACTATTGCACTCTGACTTTGACCTTGGCTTGTACACTTGTGTAAATTATATGCCTTTAGGACTTTAGTCTCAATCTTTCCTATTGCTTCGCTTGTTCAATCTCAAGCAAGTCTTGTCATGCAACCCTTGTGGTCTAGGACTCGTATACGGTCCATGACATTCTCTTTCACTTGTTTTAGCAACATCTTTTTTGCTAAGGGAATGTCGATCTTTTGTTACACGTGCATGCTTGAATGATGTCTGTCCCTCATCCCGATGGTCTTTGGCACGCAATCATGATAATCTTTTTCTATTGCTTGATGCTAACACAGCTGCTATTAAACTACTTTTTCATAAAAGTCAACCATTACGCACTCTGATGGGAAGGGTCAAACTGATCTTTTTGGTTCGACTGGTGGCTCTCTATGGCCACACTTCATCAATCCTGTTGGGATGATTGGTGGCTCTCTATGGCCATGCCATTATCGCATTCATTGAGAACTTGAAATGTTCGCTCCTCTTGGTTTAACCAAATAGCACCTAACCTCAAAATTCTTGTAGAGTCTTCAAGGTGCTGATGGTTACCACTATTCTAACCATTGGGCTCCTTATAATTCTTCACAATGGCTACAAGTTTTTTCTGCTATAGGCAGTCCTTAGGCCTATGTGATCCCAAACACAAGAAGCAACTTAGATGGCATTTGGTTTAGGGGAATCCATAAAATTTTTTTTGAAATCTTACTAGTGGGTATTTGATTCCAACATTTGGTTTAGGGTAATCTAATTATGAGGGAAAGTGATAGATTTTTAATAGTATCTAAAGTCTTAGAATCAAAAACCTACATCTCTCTATGATGTTCTAGGATTTTGAAAGGAAAAGTAGTGTTATTTCCAAATTTGACCTGAATAAAAAATTTAGCAAAACATTAAAGTGCTAGAAAAAGAAGTTGAACCTATGACCTTATGGTTAATAGCTATATGCTCTAACCAACTAAACTACTCCAATTTTTTTTGTATTTAATCTCTTAAATTTTATAAGTAATGAAGGGTATTATTTAAGGCATTTTTAGTCCAAAAACGCCTTAAATAATCCCATTCAATTAAATAATATCCTTTAATTTTTTGAAGAGTATTATTTAAGATTTTTTTACCACAAACGTCTTTAATAATGCTTTTTAAAATTTTAAAAGGGATTATTTAAAATGTTTTTGAACCAAAAGCGTCTTAAATAATCTTTTGATACATTTTAAAGGGGATTATTTAAGGTATTTTTTTGTCAAAAAAATGTATCAAATAATCCCCTTATATTTTTTAAAAGGCATTATTTAAAGCTTTTTTGGACTTTAAGGTGTTTTTCGTCCAAAAACCCTTTAAATAATCCCCTTTTAAAAAAATATTAAAGATTATTTAAGATATTTTTAGACTAAAAATGCCTTAAATAATCTCTTTTAAAAAAATAAAGGGGATTATTTGAAGCATTTTCCAATTAAAAACGCCTTAAATAATCCTTAATATTTTTTATTGATAATATTTTATAAATAAAAATAGCAATCAAATAAAATATTTATCTTCTTTTTCTATTAAAGGTATCATTTGTTGTTTGGGTATTTATTATTAATAAAAGCTAATAAAAAGTTATCATTACATATGTTAAGGAGATTATGATTATTATTTAGGAATTAATATATGTGGATTCTTCGACACCAAACAAGTGAATCTGTACATGTGATGTTCAAAAAATAAAAGAAAACCCCAGGTATCATACTTTCTCGAGGATCACACTTTCTCTCAGAATCTAAGATTTCACAAATTAAACCACCCCTTAAGGTAATGGCCTTCTTACCTTTGTCCGTGTTAGGCTCTTTGGCCCTTGCTTTATGATGTTGAGGCTTTTCCTTATCCTCATCCTTTAAGGAGGAGCTGCTACTCTTTTCTCTCCCAGTCAAGTTGCTATCTTAGGCTCAAGAGACTTAGTGCACGTATATTCAACCAATGATTCGGTAATCATAATTGCTTGACTCAAGTCTTGGACCTTACATTGCTTTAACTTGATTTGTGCCCGTGGCTTTAGTTGATCGAGGAAGTGAAATAAGGTTTCTTGCTCGTCTATGTTGGGAACCACAAATGATAGTTCCAAGAACTTCTAACAATAGTCTCGCATTTTTTCCTTGAATAAGCCTTTAATAGACTACCATCAGTATGCCTAAGTAAGCCTTTAATCGACTCTATTCTATACACTAACCAACTGTGCTATGCACTTATGTTGGAATTCAGCTTAACCTCTTAGGTGTTTATGAGAAAGTTAGAAAGGAAATGGTTAAGGCAAGATAAGTATATTTACTTGATGAAGTATGTACACTTGTTCTTGGAGAACAATTTCAATTTGTTCTTTACAAAAGCTCTCAAGGCCTAAGTCCTTATTGCTTTACACTCTTGCTTCTCTATATTGTCACTTGTTGCTTATGTACAAATAAGGGGAAGACTCTTTTATTTATACTTGAGCCTTCTTGGTACTTGTGATTACAATAAATCCAAGTGTATGGCCATTAAGGGCCTTCTAGGGTGCCCAAGCTCCAATAAGGTTAGCTAAGGCCTTTTTAGAGATTTACTGATTTCAGGTGCCCTACTGAGCTCTTGGGTCTAAAAAAGTCCAGGTAATCCCACCGAGTGCCTACATCTAGCGAGTTTCAAAGCCTTTTCCATTCGGATGCCACTCTGCCTATAGCTAGGGTCTTTTAGAGGCTTTTTCATCTAGGCACTATAGTGCCTATCACTATGCCCACACCTAGACCTTTTGGGACTTTTGGTGCTAGTGCACCTGGTTTGCCTCTAGACTTTTTCAGACTTTTTTATGCCCATGTACCTAGCTTACTTTGAGGCTTCTTTAAACCTTTCCATGCCTGTACGCCTGGCCTATCTCTAGGCAATTTCAAGCCTTTTTATGCTTAACTACCCATGCCATATCTTGAGGCTTTCTAGAACCTTCCAACGAGCAATCCTTATCCTTAGCACTATGTAACTCACCTTGAGTGTACTCTCGCACTCTGACCTTAGCCTTGGCTTGCACACTTAGGTAAAGTATGTACATTTAAAACTTTAGTCATGATCTTTCCTAGTGTTTTGCCTGTACCATCTTGAGCAAATCTCATCAGTAACCCTTTTAGTCTAAGACTTGCTTGTAGTTTGTGACACATGCACGGGCTTGGCCAGGCTAAGGCATTTTTATGATCGATAGAAAGGGACCATGAGGCTAACAAACACTTGAGAGATTTGGCTTAACCAAGCCCATGATTACAGCTTCTTTTTACACCAACTTAAGAAGCCATTGCTCGATTCAAGGACTTGGTATAGAATTTAGGGTAACATTAACCATAGGCACAGGCTTAAGCCTGACATAGCTGAGCCCATTTTTCATATGCACGCTAATTGATCGAGGCCATGGGCACTTTCAGGTCACTAAAGCAATCAGTCATCAGATACACGGCCAAAAGGATGCATGGCCTAGATTTTACTCAGAGATGTTGTCGTGGATGTATACAATGATAAGCCCATCACACACATCTACTCCCTCAATGAAGGGAGAAAGGGGCTTAGATAACCACCCCTTAAGGAGCATGATAGATTTTATAAATATGTTAGCAGTAGACATTAAAGTGTTTAAAATGAAGACATTTTTTTCAAATAGGCATATCTTGCACCAAAGATTTGTGGTACTAATATTGGTTGAGGCATGTGCGGACACCAAAGCCTAGCATGTGCTGATAGTGTTTGAGGCAAGTGCTCGTAGCAAGGGCCAGCATGCGTTGATAGTGTTCGAGGTAACTACCCATATTAAAGCCATTTTCTGTCAATGTTAATTGAGGCATGTACCTACACTAGGTCCAAATTAAGCTAATGCTAATCAAGGCATTTGCCCACCCTAAAGGCCAACATATGTCGATGGTGGTTAAGGCAAGTGCCTAATTGCCAGCTTGTGTCGATGGTGGTTGACGCAAGTGCCTGTACCAAAGGTCAGCTTGTGTCGATAATGGTTGAGGCATATGCCTACACCATGCACCAGCATGTACTAGTAATGGTTGAGGCCTTGGTCGAAGTTGGATTCTAGGTATGGTGCATATGCTGGGCTTGAGCATATGTTGGTGCCACATTTTTTTGCTTAAGGCACCATTATTGGATCATCATTAGAGAACCTGACCGACGACATTGGAGGTTCTTACGATTGAGGGTGAAGAGTCAGGGGTTTGCACATATGATGTGTAATGGGTGTTAGCCCTTGGTCTTTATATTGGTCTTTTATCCCCCAAGGAACCTTAATAACTCATACCCCTTTAAAAAGCATAAGAGTTTTTCTAGGTTTGCAGCTAGTAGCCACTTAAGTGTCTAAAATAGAGACCTTTTTTTCAAATGACCACAAAATCTTCTACACTTTGATTTTTTAGTTAAAATTTTTTGTGGATGCTAACAAAAATATAAAGATCAGGTATGCCAATTTTGGGGCCAAAACTCTTTCTTTAAAAATTTTAAAAAACCCAAACCAAAATAATTTTAAAAATCATGAAAAGTAGAAAATGAGTCATATTGCCATGAAACTTCATATGAAAGTTTAGAGGACCATTATATGAATTTACAAGCTATAAAAATAGCATTGGCACAGCAAAAATATGAAGATATGCCTAAGCCCACCTACTGCCTAATCATGGTACATGGCCCGGGTCTAAGATACCTATGCATGGTGTGTAACCCAGCATGTGCCGATGGTGTTTGAAGGAACTACCTATACCAGGGGCTAGCATGTGTTGATGATGGTTAAAGCATTCGAGATAAAGGGTGAACAAATCCTGATGGTGTTCGAGGCATATGCATGTGTCACCATCCGTAAACTGGTCTAAGCCCAAGGGTTCTCTCTGAGTCAAAGGTAATTCCTATTTTAATGAGAAATGGTCTAACAGTAAGGGACTAGGCCTTAAAACAAGGTCTAATAATAAGGGGACTAGGCTTTAAGACTTACTAGAGGCCTAGGTCATGTGGAACTAACATAGAATAGTAGTATGCACAGTAATCAAGACTCCAAAAGCTTAGCCAGGTGTTTAAGTTTGGTAAAATTAAGCCAAACCTAAGTGCTAGTGCTGATGAGTGATACATGGGCATACAGTCAAATCCAGGCAAAGGCACTAATGATCGAGGTGTGGGCACACATCAAACTCAATTATGGGTATGCTTGAACATTGTCTTAGAAGGATCAGATTTGGAGACTTTTGTAGTATCATAGCACAATCTTTGACAAACTAAAATTATGTTGAGCACTTGAGTTTTGTAAGTTGACTTAGACACATGAAGTCAATTCCTTGTCTAGAGCCACATAGAGTTTGGCTTAAGAATAGAGCCTATGACATATGCACCGAGCGTCATTTTGTGCCAATGATGCTTGATGGGCAGACAAGTGATTAAGAAGAATAAAAGAGTGGTAGAAGGGTCACGATACATATGCCGTACCAAATGCCAGCATCTGATAATGGTGTTTCAAGTAATAACTTGCACTAAGGGCTAGTATATGTAGATGATGGTCAATGTATATGCCAAAACCAAGTGCCAACATGTCTTGATAGTGGTTGAGGTAAGTGCATGTGTTGAGGGTCATTAGGTGATAATGGTGTTCGAGGTATGTGCATATGTCATAATCTATAAGCTGGTACAAGCCTAGAGGTTTTTTTTAAGTCGAAAAGTAATTTTAGTTCTAATGAGACAGGGTCGACAGCCAAAGAGTCCAGACTTTGAGGTGTACTAGAGGCTTAGGCCATGGGAAACTAGCCCAAAATAGTACTACACGCAATGATCAAGACTTCAGAGGCTCAAGCATGATGTTTAAGTTCAATAAAATTGAGCCAAACCCAAGTGTAGGTATAGTGAGCAATTATATGAATTTACAAACCATAAAAATGGCATTGGCTTGGTAGAAAGATGAAAATGTGCCTGAACCTACCTACTACTTAGTCATAGTGCACATAGTGCATAGCCTAGGCCTAGGACACCTATGTGTGGTACGTGGCCTAGCATATGCTGATGGTGTTTAAGGGAATTACTTGCACAAAAGGCCAATATATGCTGATGGTGGCCGAAGCATCTACTGAGACCAAAGGGTAATATGTTTTGATGGTGGTTAAGGCATGTGCATATGTCATGGTCTACAAGTTGGTCTAGACCTAGGGTTTCTTTTTGAGTTGAAGAGCAGTTTCATTTCTAGCATGACAGGATCTGACAACCAAAGGGACTAAGCCTTGAGGCATACTAAAAGCTTAAGTTGTAAAAAACTAGCCTAGAACAATGGTATAGGTTGTGATGAAGACTCTAGGGCTCAAGCATGGTGTTCACAAAACGCCATCTTTTGCCTCCTTCACCCGAAGCCCAATGGGCGAGGGATTGAAGGGGGTGATGATGCATGACACCTAAGTAGGCTTGCCTTTGGCCTAATGACTAGGGTTATATAGAGTTTAGCTTAAGACCAAAGTCTGTGACACATGCACCAAACAACATTCGGTGTCGATGACATTTAAGGGGTAGATAAGTACTTTCAAAAAGATAGAAATATGGTGGGAAAGTCATGGTACACATGTGACACCAAGTGCTAGCATTTATTAATGGTGTCTGAGGCAATAACCCATAGCAAAGGCCAGTTTGTACTTATAGTGGTCAACATTGGTGTCAAGACCAAGGGCTAATATGTCTCAATGATGGTCAAAGCATGTGCATGTGTCACAATTTATGCGTAAGTCCTAAGCCAAGTGGGTAAAAAAATACAGCTTGTTTGAGTTAGTATTGGTGAAAGATTGGGAATGATCAAGACCAAGGCCTTAAAGGCATATATGAGGCCCAAGTGTGTGGACCAGAGCCTAGGCTAAGGTGTGAAAGCATGGTAAAGTGAGCAACCTAGTGTCGAGAATAGAGACTGTTTGTTAGAAAAATCTATAATGCCCTAAAAGAATGGCATAGGAAAACAGGCATAAAAGGCTCTAAATTACCCTTGAGATAGGCTAGGTATGTGAGCGTAAAAGAGTCGAGAGAAATGGAGACAATAGCTAGGTGTGCGAGCACTAAAGGTTTTAGAAGGGCTTGATGTGGTAACAATAACGGGTACCAAAACGCCTAAACAAGAAAGGTTCTAAAAGGCTCTAGTTGTCAGTAAAGTAATGACTAGACGAGAAAGGTTTTGGAACCTACTATGTTAAGGCACTCAACAAGAGTGCTTGAACTCTTCCAAACTCGAGGCTCAATAGGGAGCCTAAAACTAGCTAGATTTTATAAAGGCCCTAACTAACCTAGAAAGTGTATAGGGATAATGGAATGGTCTAAAAGGCCTATGAGGGCCACACATTTGGATCAATAAGGGCCATATGTGTTGGGGAGGCTTAAGTATAAATAAAAGCCTTCTCTCTCATTTATAAGAAACAACAAGAGAAAAGAAAGAGGAACCAAGTCATAGACTTAGCCATATTTAAAGATTTAGGGATAGACGTATTGTAAAGTCATTGAAAAATTGTACATAGCATCAAGCAAATAGAAATACAATTGCTTTAACTCTCATTCCTAACTTTTTCCTAAGCTCTTAGGGAACTAGTGGAGTGCACGGTATAAGTTTTTGACACTGAGTTAAAAAAAAGGTTGACTTAGGCACATGAGTAGTAGTTTTCAGCCTAAGGTCGCACGAGTGCTAGGCTTAAACCCCTGATTTATGATAGTTAGTATCAAAGCTAGTTCCAATCGAAGTTAGCATCAAAGTAGGTTTCGATCGTGGAGGGATCAAAACCTTCATTATAACCAAAATTGGTGTCGAATAGGTGAACGCAAGAGCTTATGTGCTAGTGTGCCACTTGTGTTATTAACTTACATGTGAGGTTGTATGCTACGAGCATTTATGGTCGTAAGTATTGAGAGTAGGGCATAAGGATGCTTAAATGTTCTTAAGAATGTGTGGGAGATCTTTAGTTTAAGCTTCATATTTGTGGTTGAGTGCCAGGTGATGTGCATTAGGACCACCCACCCACGTGTAAGGGGTGAAAAGCTAGTTCAAAGGAGAGATTATCATCCATAGAAGCTAGTTTGAGGGTACCAAAGATCTCATACAAGTGCTAGGCTCAATATGAAAGGATTTTGAAGAAATGTAAAAGCCATAGGTAAGAGCCAAGTGAAAGGTAGGGTATAAGACTTGAAGTATGAGTATTGCCATTTTTAAGTCAGTGGTTGAGGTTAAGTGTACTAAGTCTCCATAGCCCAAGGGTAAGGGCTAAGCCTTAGGGTAAGAGCTTGAGTGGGAGAAACGAAAGTACCTGTTCTTCAAAAAAAGAGGAGGCCAATGAAAAATCATAGCATCGAAAGGTAGAAACTAGGAAAGACTTATCCAAAAATAAGATGGGCTTATCTTTGGTCCAAATCCACTAAACAAATGCAAAAATAAGATGGGCAAGAATAAAAAGATTATGTTCACACTAGCCGAAAAAAAAACTTAAAGATGGATAAGATTATGATAAGATTCATTATCATGTAATTTGTAAGAGTAAATAGACAGATAATTGCATTCACATTACAGATTATTGTGTTCACATACAAATCTTATGATTTTAGGCACGATTTAAGCAAATTCAATTTGTGAAGTTTCCATGCTTTGAGAGATGTTTCTAGCCTATTTATTTTTTGTTATTCTTTGGTAGAAGGTAAAATAGAGTTTTCGTTACCTTTAAATAATATTTTAGATTGTTGTTCAAGTTTTATATCTCTTAAGTGGATTTTTTAGAGTGGTAAACTTCTATTATTCTGTATCATTGATTAGAATTCTTAGAGTGGTGTTTCTATATCCCTTAGTGTTTAGTCTTGGTGGTAAACTTTTATCTTTTTTAATCCAATAATCATATTCTATCATTATTCAAATTTTTGTAAGTTATCTTCTTTATGAGTTTTTCTGTTTACTATTAATCTTTAACATCTCAACCATCAATTCTTAACATCATCTGTAGCCTCTATATATACAGTAGTCATAGGCTTGGTTACCAATAAGTCCTCTTCTCTAGAAACACTAATCAATTTATCCTCAACTATAAACTTTACTTTTTTATGCAAAAATGATTAGATAGCTCCTGTCATATGAATCCATGGTCATCCTAGCGGATAGCTATAAGATAGCGAAATGTCCATGACTTGGAATTCTATAATCCCTTCAAAACCCATCGAAAGCCCTCATTACCATATGGCTGGTCTTCATATGTGACACATCAATAGGTAATTTTATTAAGGTTATCATGGGCAAGACATTGATTGAAGAGCCATTGTCAATAAAAACCTTAGCTATGATATGGCCTTTGCACATAGTAATGATATGGAGGGCCTTGGTACTACCCAGTCCTTTTGATGAAATCTTATCATCATTGAAAGTTATGAAATTCAGAGCCATAATACTCCCTATAATATGATCAACATTCTCAACAAAGATATTACAATCCACATGTGCTTGATTCAACATTTTCAATAAGGCATTTCAATGCAGTTCAGAATTCAACAATAGTGACAACAAAGAAATTCGAGCAGGCATTTTGTATAATTGCTTTACTACACTATATTCACTGTGTTAGATCAACTTTAAAAATTCACAAGCTTCTTTTTTATTTACAAGTTTTTTATATCGTGCATCTTGAGCCAGTACAAAATGAGTCTTATCTTTTTCTACCAACATCTTTTTTTTTTTTAGCTTTTTTTTTTCAAGCCTTCTTTCTCATTTTGGAAGTATAACATCTCTCACTCCTCGTCATTCCACCTACCCTAGTTATATTTGCAGTACTAGTGGCATTTGGGTCATTCACAACCTAATAGTCATTTGATTCTTGTCCCATGACATTATAATCATAGTTGTATGGTACTACCTTATTACTATGATAAAAGAATGGGCTAATGACTAAAATTATTATAGGTTTCATGGGAAAAGAAATAGGTTGTTCTTTCACCAAGCTTAGTTTTGGGTTAAGAATAAAGTTATCAGTTTAGGCATAAACTTGAGGAATATATCTTCTGAAAATCCTCTTCTTGTTGTACTCATCATGGATTGCTTTTGTGCCTCATTTGGTTTTTCATTACCACAAATCTTTATTGACTTAAGCATAAACTTAAAGGGTATACTCTCTGAAGACCCTCTTTCTGTTACATTTATTGTATTTTAATCTTCTTCTTCATAAAACTCTATCAAGGATGAATCCATCATTGTTTGCAGCACTTGGCAAAACATGCCACAATTCTAAATTGAATGTCCTACCATATTCATGTGATAGATACATGTTTGGGTTGGATCATTGTCTTCATGATGAATCTCTTATTTTGAGGGAATTGGGTGAAGCATGTCAATTTTGACCAAGTTTTTGAATACTTGACCCATCAAGGTTTTAACTTCATCAACACTTTTCTTAACACACCTTTCCATATTACCATCTATTGCATTGATTGCTAGCCTAACATGGTTTCGTAAAAGATTTTCATTAACATTTGGTTTTCCACTTATGTTAAAATTTACCTATCCTTGCTTGATCAAGTGTTGCACTCTATACTTAAAAGCTATGTAATTTTTTATGAAATGGCTTGTAATCCCATCATGATAATCACAATGAGCATTTGGATCATACCATCTAGGGTATAGAGCCTTTAATGGTTCTATGGGGTAAAGTGTAATGAGATGGTTTGTTACTAATTAAGGGAACAAATCAGTGTTAAACATGAGAATGGGATCAATGAAAAGTAGCCTTTGGACCTTTAAGATTGCTTGTTGCACTATTTGGCTGAACAATAGGTTAGGTTATGGGTACAGGGGCGTAAGTAGGCATGCAAGTGTGAAAGTTTTACGGGAATCTCAATGGTGGTACTAGTTGATATGGGTATGGACCATGAGAAATGTTATGTGTGGTAGGGTAATAAGGTGGGTAAGTTGGGTAGAGGTGATATGGGACAAAATTTTTAAATGGTGTGCCTCTCCATCTTTCTTCTTAGGTGGCATTACTTTCTTAAAACTGAAGGTGTTACCTATCTTGATATTACTACTTTTGATGGCATTTTTTATCATTTCACCAAAAAATTACTATATCCGTAAATTTTTTTGTTACATTGCCAACAAGTTTAAATACGATGCCTTAAGAGTATTAACGAAAAGCATTATTGACTCTTTTTCAATCAAAAGTAACTGTACTTGAGTGGTAAGATCCCTCTATCTATAGGCATAT
This sequence comes from Durio zibethinus, assembly GCF_002303985.1. The sequence continues at coordinate 15,192,427 of NW_019167838.1, read as the reverse complement.
TCCTTAAAAGTTTCATTGGCTCTCTTTTCGATATTTACAGTGACAACCTATTAAGAGCCCTATCTAATACATACTTGTATTGGCTAAGAAAAGCTTTTACGAGATCCTTCCAAGAATGTATGCGACTCCTATCTAGTTGGACATACCATCTAGCTATAGATCCAATGAGCCTATCCTAAAAATAATGGATCAAAAGCTTATCATTATTAGTGTGACCTATCATCTTATGACAGAACATGGTGAGATAGGACAATAGACACTTAGTTCTATCATATTTCTCAAAATCAACAGTTTTAAACTTTAGTAGAATTACTAGATCCGAGATCAAACTGAGGTTATTTGTATCAATAATGCCAAAAATATCTCTTTCTTCAATGCGTTTTAGTCTTTCTTCTAATAAGTTATACTTGTGTTAAATTTCTTTTTTCTCTCCTGACTCTGCCATGCCCCTTAATTTCTCTCACTCTTTGGGATCATCTAAATTGGGAACAAAAATTGGATAAACCAAATTACATTTTGAGTTATGTTCAAATTGCCCCTGATTTGGTTGTTGGTTAGTCGGTAAGTTCACATTCATGAATGGATAAGGTTGCCCACCCATATGCGATGGATACATTAATTGAGGAGCTTAAGCATAGGGTGGTATATACTGGGTGGGTGAAATAGCTTTTCTCTGACATTGTTGTTTTCATGGGGTCGATTTTCCTCTCTTGTAGTAGAGGCTTCAACAACGCCTTTCTCTTTGGCCATGCCTCCATTAACTCCCTTAACTCTATCATTTGTCTTCGCATTTCCTTTTGCATTTCAACCATCTGTTCTCACATATCTTCCTAAGCTTTTTCCATTTTCTCTATCCTGGCTACCTATTCATTTTCCATAATTCTAACTTTTAACCATGTACTGTACGGGTGGTGAGTAGATCAATTTTGAACTTTCTATGGTTGAGCTATCCTTAAACCTTTCATTACCATAATTTGAAAAATTAGGATGCCATATTATTTTTGTGAATGCAAAACAATTTTTATATTAATTTTAAAAACATCATTTTAATAAGGTAAAATATCGAGAAAGAAAAATATGCACAATGTATGCATGAATGCATTGAGAGGTATTTACTACAGACATATCTCAAACATTATAACTTTTTATTGATTCTGACTAGTTTTTTATTATAGAAAGTCTACCATTTTAGCATTATAGCCATAGAAACATTTAATTTGCTTATAGTGATCCTTGGTTTCAACTAAAAAGTTCAACAAATGTTGCCCATAACTTCTAGTTGGGTTGATTTCTTCTATTAAATCTTTTACTCTCTTGACCATCTCCTCTGCTTTCCTTACTCCTTTACAAATTTGACTAGCTAAATGCTTTATGTATTGTTGCCTTCCCAAACTTTTCGCGTTCTACTTCAGAAGCTTCCACTTTGAGATTATAGCGTACCTCTAATCTTCTTCTCTATTTTGCCATTCTTTAATGATTATGGAAATATGCTCTTTGCGGCCTTATAATTACTGTTCCATCTCTTGAATTACTTGGCAGAGTGATTCTTTCTTTTTTTGAATTTTATAGAGTTTTTTTTTCATATTTGATTTGTGCCTTCAATTTAGCATTCTCCTTTTGACATTCCATCAATCTTGTTGAAGCTGTTGAGTACAAACCTTACCACTGTTACTGTTATCAAAATATCCTAATGGCTTTTTCCTCATTTTCCTTGGCTTTGTCTTTCCAACATTGCATCTTTTTTTAAAGCTTAATCATTTCCCTTTGCTACCTAGCACTAAATCTATCTCATTTTCCCTTCTTTAGTTGAGTTTGCATTTTTTTATTTTCTTGATGCAAATCCTTTAGATCATTTTGGGCTACATCACAATCTTGCATTGCCTTTTTTAGTCTACTTTCCTAAACTTTCGCTCCATATTTTAGTTGTCCATCTCTTATTGGAGTCTCAAATTTTCTTTTTCTCAATTTCTCTTTTTTTGCTTCAAGTTTTTGCTTAATAAGCTCAGCTTTCAATAATGGTTCTTTTGCCTACGAGTTCATTTATTGAAATGAAAAATCATCTTGAAGGAGCACAATATCTCTAGAATACTTTACCTTTCAAATCAAATAATTAAGGGTGACTTTGTCAAGAACAGGTCATAATCTTAGCCTTTAAGTCTTCTTCCATACTTGAATTGATTGCTCCACTATTCTTGACAAGCCCATTTCTCCGTAAGCAAATTTTTCTAGGACGAGTCCATACGTTGTAGAGATAAATTGTTTCACATCAAATTGCCTTGACACCATTAATGGAGCATAACATACCATTCCCCACAATCCTAAAAGTAGTACCCATGAATCATCTCCACCTCGATATAACATTGGCATATAAGGCATCCATGATGCCATCCATTTGACCTAATTACTAGAAAACCTTTAAAGGAATGTTACACATTTTTCTTTAGATTTTAATGTTGGCTACTGACTCTGGCAAAACTCTTTGACTGGGACTCTATTTTGAAGATAAGGCTTGGAAAAAACATTTTTCTTGGATCTAAAATGGCTTTTTATCCAAACAAATAGTAGCTATGCACTTCTTATGAAACATACTCCATTCTAGTGACAAAAGTTCAATGACCTGATTGTCTCAGCTGGAAAGGCTGGAATAGGATTAATCGACTAATTTTTTATTTGATCAAATAGATCAACTACTACCAATTCAATATATCCCAAAGCTTTTGGAAAAATCACCATGCCATAAATTGCTAGGGCAAACACTACCATACCTTTATCATCTTCTAAATGTCCTAAAATGAAATCATGAAAGAAATGCCAAGATAAGCCAACACCTTTACCTTTGTCTTTAGTCAAAGCATCCACAACATTTACCTTCATTCCCATCAATTTAGCTATTTTCTTATTGTGCCCTAACTTTGGTTTTTAACATATACCTTATCAGGGTACTGCAATTTCAATCCTACCAAAATCGAATATTCCTTATGGTGGATATCAAATCCTTCTTATTAAATGTGAAACATCTGTATGATGGGTCCTAAAACTATATAGTTGCTAGAGTCAAATGTTCCTCAATCACTATAAAGACAAAAGATGCAATCTACGTATATTTTTCACAAAACTTTTCTTTCCTAGTTTTCACCCATCTGATTCCATATGATAGCCAAACCTTCCAAATTATTTTGGGTAAGACTCAAATGCATTTTTTCTGGTAACCTTTACATGAAACCAATAGGTAAATAATCTCCTTCCTTTTGCTAAGTTTTTTTATACCATTAATGCACCTTATTGTACGATTCACATAGGGCAGTTGCAAAATAAAAGCATATATGTAATCTATGGGATCCATGAAAAGAACTTTGTTAAAAGATGTCTCGGAGCAAGTACCTCAATATGTTATTGTATCATGCCAATGTAATTTATGCAAAAAAAATGAAAAAGGAAAAAACAAGTCATTAGTATGAAAGAGAGAGAGAGAGAGAGAGAGAGAGAGAGAGAATATATATAATAATAAAAGCTTCAAAAATAAAAGAAACGAAAGAAAAAGTTTTTTTTTCTTTCTTAGAAAAGGAAATGAGACAAAGATCTTATTGTATTTTTTGAAAAATCGAAACAAACTTGAATGCTTTCATTTATGATTTTCTTAAAAAAAAAATACAATACAAATGTTCCCTTTTTTATTCTAATTTGCGGAGACGGTCTGCAAAAGGGTGGATAAAGCTCTACCTCAGGTTGGCTCTTATGGTTTATTATATGCTTGGTTCGAAATGATTTGCATCTAAAGGTCTCAAAACTGTTCCTCACTGGCATCCACTCTATACTAATAAAGCACCCTGATCCTCACCCATTATAGGTTACGAATGGAAAGAGTTCAAGTTGAGTGGGAGTATTTCACTTGCTATTACGGAGGTTATCACCTCACAAGAGCATAATAACTTTACTCTCTCTTAAAAAGGTTGGAGCCCAGGTATAGAGCTCATGCATGATGTGAAACGTGTTGTGTATGAACATGGGGACAAAGTATTATAATCTTATTCTAAGCATTTCATAATAACAATAATAGTACATATGAAGAATAAAATAAAATAACAAATAGCAAATAAATGACATGGGAAAAATAAAATGTAATTTTTTGTTTCCCTTTTTATTATTATTGTTGTTATTGTTATTGTTTTTGTTGTTATTATTATTATTATTATTATTATTATTATTATTATTATTATTATTATTATTATTATTATTAGTAGTAGTAGTAGTAGTAGTAGTAGTAGAAAGAATTAAAATTAAGAAAATTAAGGTTAAATACTAATTAAGACCATTAAAACAAAATTAAAGATAATACATTATTAATTTTTTGTCTGACTCTCTAAAAATATTATGTTTCTAGTGGAGTCACCAAGTTATCGTAATGGTTTTGGAGACTGTTAGACAAATTTGACAATAAAAGATAAAGTTACTACCAATCTTTCTTGGTTAGGTGTGATTGGCCATCTATTAAAATTTATCTTCTTAATAAAATTTTAAAACTAATTAAAATTTATTAACAAGATAATTTTTAAGTCTACGAAAACAGTTTAAGATTGGAAGTCAGTTACGCATGGAGAATGATTAACACTCCTACGATACTCGTTTAAATAGGACTAATTAATTCTATGTTATCCTTTAATTATGACTAAAATGGTCTTAATTTTGGTATTTAAAATTTAATTTCCCTAATTTTCTTTAAAAACATATTTTTAATTTTTAGTAAGCTTAAAAAATAAATAAAAACCTTATATTGAAAATTTTTTTAAAATAGTTCAATACTTTGGTAGTACTAAAAGGAACCATCTCACCTAATAACCTTTTAAAAATCGCTACTTGAAATTCTAAAAAATCCTATCATTTGTAGTTTATATTTATTTTTATAAAATTTTAAAAACAAATAATATTATCTAAAAACTCATTTGTATGCCATTTATAAAAGAACGAGAAATCTTTATTAAAAACTAATCTAAATACTCCAACATATTGGTGGCATTTTAGATAGATTTTCTTACCTAAAGATTCCTAAAGAATCACTACTCAGATTTCTTTCAAATCTCATCATCAAAGACTTTTTGTTTGTTTTTTAAAAAATTATTAAAAGTCATGTAATAATAATATTATCTACAAGTACATTTATTTTTAAAAAAACATATTCTTATTTATTAAGAAAAACTATTAAACTTAAAGAAAATAATTAAAAAATGAAAAATTTTCATATTGAAAAGAAACTTTTAAATATTCCAATACTTTGATAATTTTTAGAAGATTTTTCTCACCTAGAGAATTTTTTAGAATCACTACTTAAATTTTTTAGAGTCCCATTATCAGAATTTCTCAATACTTATTTTTTTAATAAAAAAAGTTTTATAAATATATATTTTTTATCCTTTTGCGAGAATTGTTCAAATTAATTGAAATTTTCTATTGAAAAAAGTTTCCAAATATTTCAATACTTTGGTAATTTTTAAAAAAAAATTTCTCACCTAAAGAATTTTCAAGAATCACTGCTCGGATTTCCCAAAATCCCATCATTAGAAATTTTATTTGTATTTAAAATTATATAATGCAAACAACAAAGTAGAATATGCATACAAAAAATATAATACTTATTATGATTGTTATTCATTTTAATTATGCTTTAATCCATTTAATTACCACTAAAAATTTTTGAAAGGAACAAAATAAATAAAATCTTTTATTAAAAATTTTCTTAGATACCCTGATACTTTGGTGATATTTTAAAAAAATTTTCTCGCGTAAGAATTTCATAGGAATCTCTACTCCGAGTTCCTTATAATCCCATCCTCAGAGATTTTCGTTTTTTTTTTTCTCTTTTTCATTTAATTTATTTTGGTTCTAATTATAAATTTTTAATGAATTAAATTTTTAAAGGATAAAATTAATTAATCATTATATTCACGTATTATTATATTAATCTCATTATTAAAAGAGTAATTATATGTTATTTTATTATCATCTAATATTTTTTAGGAAAATAGATGAATGAAAATATTTTGTATTAAGTATTTTTCTAAATACTCTATTACTTTGGTAGTATTTTTAAAAAAATATTCTCACCTAAATATTTTAAAGAATTTTTTCTTGGACTTCCTTAAAATCTCATCCTCAGTAATTTTTCCATTTAATTATTACTATTATTATGTTCTTTACTTTTTATCACAAATCTAAAGAATGTGGAAAATAAAATGTATCACAAACAAATTAGAATATAAAGCATTAAATTGCATCAAATTAAAATAGACAAAGGCATCTAATTACTCTAATAAATTTAACTTAAGTAATACAAAAGAGATGCATATGGGCCTAAAACAAAATTGTTAAATTACCCATATCCAAGATTTATCAAGCCCAAAGCAAAAAACAAACATAGCAGTATGTTCCCAAATAAAGGAAAGAGTTTGGACTTTCTTCCTCCATGGATGACTATCATGTAGAAAGAGCAAAAACATGTAAACAACATGCCCATAGTTCTTGGTTTCTATGAATGGCCCTATGTCAAAGTATCAAACATGACCCATATGCATAACAAGACCCATATGCAAGGACAACATGGATTGAATGATGAAGTGCCAATTTTCCCAAGTATTCCATGAATAGATGTGAAAATTGGTGGGACATTCCATTTTTCAAACCAATGTTATAGAGGAATAATCAAAACATGGTAAGCCAACTGTATACATGAACAACATGCATAGAAAAGAAAAGAACTAACTTTTAGCTTGCATAAAATAAACCTAAACAACAAATATCAAATGAGAAGGGACTTTGAACTTTCTTAAAATAAACTTGGGCTATGATGATTTTGAAAAGATATAGTTCAAGAAAGGAAGTTTTGGGTTTACATAATAGCAAAGGAAAAGAAAAACAAAACTTTGGGATTAGTTTTGGGTATCAAGTGAAATAGAAGTTTTTTTTAACCTTTCAAATAGCACGGAGACTCATTCCTCAAAACTTTCGTTCTCATGGGATTTCTAGACTATTAGGATTTAAAAGCTTTTCTCTTTTTCTTGTTTTAATCCAATGGGAGTCATAAGTGAATAGGATAACCATAATCTCAAGTTATCATAGAAACAGAAGAATAGAAGAACACCATACTCATACAACGAACTTGCTAGGTCTAGAATGCAACTTAGTCTCTTGCAAATAGATCACACATGTAATGAAGCTTTAGACTTCAACCCACACACCTTATATGCAAGAAAAACAACATGAAATAGTACAAACTTTAGGGTTCATGTGGGTCATTCACTAACGAAAATAATAGTCTAAAGAAATGACCTTTACATCTATTCTCATTCAAAACCCATTACCCGCCGTTTTAAGATGCCATTTTCGGTCATTAAAAAATTTTTCTTTCTTCTTTTTTTTTTCTATCTTAAAGCTAAGAATCATGGTCTTAAAACATTATTTAGAAAGTTTGGAAATAGGTATGATCCATGACCAAAAGTTATAAATTTTTTGAATAAGTTTTCTCATTCCTTATGCCTAAAAAAAAACGTGTTTATCTTTCTTAAACCAGCTTGTATTGATCATAAAAACAGCATGGGATGGAAAATGTATATCAATTAATTAAGAAAAGTAATGGCATTACCTTTTTCTCAGTTTCAATAAGGTTTTATTCTTTCTTTTCTTAAACACCCTTTTTGTAGTTACTTTTTCTCCTTCTTTTAGAAAGCTTCCAACCTTAAAAAAAAAAAACCTCCCAGACTACTCCAAAAAAAAAAAAATCCTTCTCTCTTTTTCCAAGAACCTCTTTTTTTTATAGACTCCTCCTCAATTTTTTTCTAAGAGCCCCCTTTTTTTCTTTTTCACCAACTCCCCCTCATTTTAAAGAATAAGACCTTCCAAAATATCTTTTTTCTTAATGAGTATAGGCCTTTGGATCCAATCTCATCCAAGGGCTAAAGTTTTTTTCTTTTTTTTCAAAGAGTAACCTTTAGCCATTGGATCAAGATTTAATAGGAGATCAAATGGTCCATATTATTCACTGCAAAAATTGGATTTTTATAGCCTCTAAACCCATGAAAAATCATTTTACCCATAATATAAAATTTTTGATATTTAGGCCATTTTCTTAGAAATCAATGTTTCCAAGTTCATTTTTAGGATTTTAAAACACAAAAAATTATGAAATATTATAAAATTTAGATATGAAAAGTTTCATGAAAATCCGAGCTCGAAAAAATCAAATTAAGAAAATACCCTTATAAAGGTATTTTAATTAATTTCACACTTCTCGGGGTACTGCAATGATTTCAAATGCACCAACAATCATGAAATATTATGAAATTAAGATCTGAAAAGTTTCATAAAAATCCAAGTTGGGAAGGCCAAATTACGAAATACCCTTATAGGGGTATTTTGGTAATTTCACACTTTCTGGGGATATTGCTATGATTTCAAATGCACCAAAAATTATGAAATATTATGAAATTAAGATCTGAAAAGTTTCATGAAAATTCAAGCTTGAAAAGGCCAAATTATGAATATACCCTTATAGGGATATTTTGGTACTTTCACACTTATTGGGGTACTGCTATGATTTCAAATCCATCAAAAATCATTAAATATTATGAAATTAAGATCTAAAAAATTTTATGAAAATCTAAGCTCAGGAAGGCCAAATTTTGAAAATACCCTTTAAAAGGTATTTTAGTAATTTTGCATTACTCTCAGTGCAATAATAATTTTTAGTGTATTAAAAATCACCAAATTTAATTTTAAACCACATTGATTCCAATTAGGTTGTGAATTTTGAGGATTAACCCAAGTTCTATTTATTTTAAACAAGTTTTATGTAATTTTGACCAGAGTTGACTTTGAGGTTTACTCGCTTCATTTATTCTTTATTTCTTATGCATCTATGTGAAAAGGTATCATCCATATAAATTCCATATGAAAGAATTTGACAATAATCATATGGGTCTCTTTTTTCTTTGTTTATTATAGACCTAAATATCGATGCATTTTATAAGCTCTTAAATGAACTGCTTTATGGGCTTTGTTCAACCATGCTAAAAATTCGATATCTATAGTAATCTTTTAAAGACTTGTTTTTGCCTTAATGGATTGACATCAAGTTTAGGTAGTTTTCTTAGTTTTTTTGTTGCTGATGAAACAAAAGAGAAAAGAATGGCTGAGCTCTTTAAATATGGTGATAGACCTCGATTTAAGATTATAATACTAGGATTGAGCTACCCCTTTTGAGGTTTATGGCCAACCTTTTGCACATTAGGGCTTCATCTACACCTTACATCATCATGTTAGTTCTATAAAGTTCTAAGTGATCAAATGGATCAAAATCACTGCTATAAGTCTCCATGGTCGGCATTTTGAATCCCTTTGGGGGTATGGTCTTGTCAATCTCCTCAATAGAGGGCAAGGTTTTTAAAAACTTTAACTCATCTTCAAAATTGATGGCTTTTCCTTTCAATTTTTTTTCCATGTCCTGCATTCTAGCTTCTAGATCTATATTTGGCTGAGGTTCTAGTTAATTTGTTTGGATTTTTTTGTGGTCGTGTGAGTAGAGTTGTGGTTGGGGTAGTGATGATGGATAGCAAGGGTAGCATGTTCTTCTTCACTTGAGGCTAAAAAAGTCTCAACTACCTCATAGCTTAGTTGCCTTTCTATTGGCTATCTACTGGGGGTGACTAGGTCGAGTTGCTTTGAGACTTAAGGTGACATTATGGTATGTAACATTTGTTTTAGGGCTTAGATCTGTTTGGTCAAGGTTTGAAATTGTTCCATGGTTGGCCATGCTTGTGTTGGTACAGATTGGTCTGTATGCTGGCTATTATGGGTTTTGGTCCCAATTAGGATGGCTATCTTTCCTCACTCATTAGCTCTCTTTTTTAGTAGCATGGTGTTCAACTCAGCTGAAGGATAATGCTTTTACCTAACGCGCCAAATGTTGGTGTCAAGCTTGGAGCTAAGGGACAAAATCTTGAAATCATAAGAAAGGGAAAATAATGATTAGGGCAAAAGCAAAGAGTGTTTTCTACATTTATACTCTAATGCTTAAGTCAAAGATCAGGACCAAAGAGGTCAGAAAGAGAGAAAAATAAGAATATAAGGAAAAATGGGATTTGATTGATAGTACTTAGATGGTTTCTATTTATAGATGGAAGGTGAGGGGTCTATAAGATAGTATAGTGACGTAGTTGAGCTAACGTAACACTATACATGTCAGGTTGACTCAAAAGTCTAAAATGCCTTTAATTGTCTGCCGACAGTTTTTATTGAGCGAAAAGACCAATTGCTCTTTGAACCCAAAAATACTCTTAACAAAAAATATAAAAAAATTTGTACTTTGACTTTAAATAGAGCAAATCTCAATCATTTAAAATCAAACATTATTCAATTTTTATTCTTAAAATATCACTATATAAGATATGATACAAAAGCATGTTTCAATAAACTTTATTATATAGCTTTAATTTTTCCTTTACTTATTTTACATTAAAATTTTGTTATTATATTATAAATGAAATTTTGTATACATAAGTGCATACCCGTACATCATAGGGCTTAAAATTAGTTATTTAAGAAATAACATAACCTAAAGAAGATCTCATAAGCCGTGTTCTACAATTTCATCACCTTATAAACAAGCATGATAGTAAGATTAGCTAGATTTTTTAAATTAATTGGACTAATTCGAGATTTCTTTCCACCCCATAAAGCCTTGGAGATAAGTTTATAGGTATGTTCTGTTGGATGGAAGTAATCCAAAAACAAGAACTCATTGGAGTTTGGACAAATTTTGTAACCTTCCCTACCGCATTGTAGCTTCCCCCCTAGAGGTCCATCTCCATAACAGGCACTATTTACATCAAAGAAACCTATGGAATCAAAGAAAATGATATTATCAATAATTAAGAAAAAATAAAAATTTTTGGATTTTTTTCTAAAAGAAAAGCCAACAAAGTCACTAACATGTAATTTAAAATTTGTAAGAAAAAAAACTATTTTTTTATAGGAAAACTACAAAAAAAAAAACGTGTTCTTCATTTTCGCTTTTCTTTTTTTTTTTTTGCTTGTCAACTTTGGTTTTTTAATTTAATCCAACTATTTTTTTTTTAACAAATACCACGTCAAGGTTGACATCATCATTTAGCAGCTAAAAGATTACACAAAAATTAAGGTTGAGAGGTAATATTGTATAAAATAATAGAATGATTAATATGAAGCTCTTAATTTAGTTTAGTGAAAAATATACTTCTTATCCCCTATTAAAAGGAAAAAAATGTATTAGTAAAACTAGATGGAATAAACTCTAATGGACTCTTGAAAAGAGATTTGAGATTACTTGATTAAGTATATCCTTGAAAAGTTTTGAATATGTAGAAGTTGGGAAAGCAAGTACTTTTTTAAATTTAATTGTTGAGCAAATTACATCCTTAATCCCTAAAGTTCATGTATATCATTTTGGTTCTTATAATTTAAAAAATAAATTGCCCATTCCCATTTTTCTAAAATTGTAACGGAATGGTCCTTTATCAGTGATATATATATATATATATATTAGATTATGCTTTAAAAAAGTTTATTTTTTACTAAAAGAACTGTTTCTTGTATTTTTTTTCTATTTTATTTAATTGAGCTGTTAAAATACTATTTTTATTTAATTAAATCTTTGTTTGAATGAAATAAAGGTTTGTTATTTTTGTCATGTTAACTTTGTCATAGATAGTTATTATCTATATTAAGCTAGTGATATTTACACTACACATACGTGACAAAACTAGGACTTTTGTAGTTGTGGATATAAAATCTCATGTAAAGGCAAATTCAACATGAAACTTCATAAATAAAAGTTTATCTTAGAAATTTTAAAAATTGCAAAGCCTTTTTGATATTTTAACTTTTATAATTTTTTTTATCAAATTTGAGAATCAAGGTGTGTTGCTCTTTTTTTTTTTTTAAGTTTGAGAAAAAAAAAACAAATTCAAAACCTACTCTTCGAGATATATGCACCAACTATATCCAAATGCTCAAATTCTTTAATTATTTAAATTTTATGGGGTTAGATATTTACCATAACAAGTTGGAATTGCTCGAAAAGGTTGGACAGCATCATTTACTACCCTATAAACACCAATTGCACTAGGATGTCGAACCGGGATCATATTTACCAAGCTTTTTAGTCCCTTATTGTACTTCTTAATGATCACATTCATCTTTCTATAACAGCGATTGGTTGGTGCACCAGGTAAGAAGGCATTTCCTAGAACACAGCCAACAGGACCTAGTGAAAACACAACAATTTTATGAGCACCGAGTTTGTAAATTGATTAACTAGGTTAGCTACTTCTTTGATCATGGCTTGCATATAGGCTTCTAGATCAAGTGTTGGGGTACCAAAAGGAATGAAGTAATTTTATGTGTCATTTGAGTAGGACTCTAAGAAGAATGAAGGTTTTTGAGCTAGACTTTTATCTATCCTATTTTGCTCTACTACTATTTGGAATTGTCGTAGTTGGTCTTGGATTGATATCACTCCCTACGACGTGGCATCAAAGATCAAACTATTAGTAATATAAAACTCTAAATTTTCAATATTTGCAAATAGAGAGTGTTCAGTGACTTTAAAATACTCTTTTAGGTTTGTTTGAATATAAAGGCGTATTCCAATTATACAATAGGGTATTTATGGACACTCCCTTAAATTGAAAAACAAAAAATATTTGAACAAAAATTTTATCTAGATGCCTTCAAAATTTTTTCATGATATCTTTTTCATTAATAAAATTAATAAATAATTCATCGATAGTTTATATATATATATATATATTATAAGTGCTACTTAAAAAAAAAAAAAAATGAATCTACCATAAGTTAAACATACGAGTATAATAAAAAAAAATTAATGAATTCACTTAAATATGAAGAGCAAACACAAAGCTTCTCCATTCTCACTCTCCAAGCTAACAAATAAGAAATAAAATAAAAAGCAAGAATAATTAAATCTTACCCAATCTTTATTGGTTTCTTACATAGCACCACTTAGTTTATATATATATTATAAGTGCTACTTGAAAAAAAAAATGAATCTACCATAAGTTAAACATACGAGTATAATAAAAAAAAATTAATGAATTCACTTAAATATCAAGAGCAAACACAAAGCTTCTTCATTCTCACTCTCCAAGCTAACAAATAAGAAATAAAATAAAAAGCAAGAATAATTAAATCTTACCCAATCTTTATTGGTTTCTTGCAGAGCACCACTCCTAGTGCTAGTAAAGTTGATGCCATTTGATGGGTAATCATTTCTACTACCATTCATGAACGCTATCTATGCCTCAAAGTATGGTTGTTGCATATCAATGCTTATAAATTGTGCTGATGCCATTTTAATCATTACTCCAAAAGTATTAATTATCCAACAATTGAAATAAATAAAGGAAATGAAATCAAAATAGCAGTATAAGAAATACATAATAAAGTAAGAGGTAGCTAGCACAAAAATGAAATCAGTAATTGTTGTGCTATTAGTGAACCTACCACTGGGTAGTGGAAAAATGTTGAGCCATAAAGAAGGAAATCTGCCTGTTCACTACAGTTTTTGTTAAAATGGTTGTTTCCAACATAACAAATAAAGTCTTTAAAAATGAAAATTGTTAGAACTTTTTTAGGAAGAGACTATAGCAAATGAAAGATAAATAAGGATATTGATAAGTGTAAAGCTTTTTCTCCATGTTGAAAGAGGAAATCGAATTAATGAAATTTAGAGAATGTAAAGGAGGTTATATGAAGTGAAAATGGAAATAATAATAAGACAAAGCAAGAGAATCAAAAGACAAATTGAAACGGAATACATGAGCATGGCGTTGGTCTCCCAAATACTTTTTTTTAAAGGCATTTTTGGGTTTAAAGGACAAAATGGCTAGCATATAGTCGAGGGCATTTATGACTTTTAGGTCGACTTGACATATACAGTGCCATATCAGCTTAACCATTTCTTTAACCTATTTAAATGATCTTTTTTTATGCTAACTTGTCACTTTCTAAGTTGATGATCAGTATCCAGGTTAGTTCAACCTACCAAGTCATCCTAACTATAGATTGAATGTGGACAACCTAAGCTACCTAAAAACTCCTTTTCAACTATAAATAGGGTCATTCAAGTATTATCTAAACATTTCATACTCTTTCACTTTAATGTTTTCTCCTTTTTTTTCCTTCCTGTACCGATCTTTAACTTAAGCATTGGAGTACATAAGCTAGAAAAACTCCTATCATTTATCTTTAATTGTTCTCTTTCTCTTTCTTGTGGTCTTAGGGTTCTACCTTTTAGCTTGGAGCCAGGCATAACATTTGGCACACCAGTTAGAGGGCTATTCATTATTTAGCCATGCTAAATACCATGTCACCCAGAAAGAGATTTTTTAAGGATGGAGAGCTAGTTGCTGAAGTTGGAACCGAAATTCATAGCAACCAACCCATAGACCAACCTGCACTTGCACAAGAAGGCTTTACAATGAAGCAATTCCAAGCCCTAACTTACTAGTTACAATCCCTCATAGAGGTGATTTAAAGCCTCATACCTCCATAAACTTTTAAAGTACTCGACCTAGTCACCCCTAGAAGATTACCAGCTGAAAGGCATTTGAGCTACAAGGACGTTGAGCCTTATCAGCCTTACATGAAGAGGAACCAATTATTCCAGCTAGCCACTTCCATACTCATGCCTTAACACAAGCCACCACCCAAAAATCTAAACAAGCCAATCTAAAGCCTTAACTGAATAAAAACCTAGAAGCTAGAATGCAAGCCCTAGAAAAAATAGTTGAAAGAAAAGGCTATTACCTTCAAGGATGAGCTTAAATTTTTAGAGACCTTGTCTTTTACCGAGGAGATTGACAAAACCATGCCCCCACAATGTCGACTTTAAGGACTTACAACAATACTACTGACCCTTTTAATCATTTAGAATTTTACTGAACTAACATGATGATGTAAGGGGTGAATGAAGCTCTTATGTACAAAGGACTAGCTACCACACTCAAAGGGGTAGCTCAATCCTAGTACTACAATTTAAAGTCAAGGTCCATCATAACTATTAAAGAGTTTAGTCATACTTTTTTATTTCAATTTATGAGTAGCAAAAAATAAAAAAAACTACCCTGAGCTTGATGTCAATCTACTAGGACAAAAACAAGTTTTTCAAGACTACGTAACGCGTTTTAATGCAGAAGTCATCCAAGTAAAAGATTTAGAGTCCTGACTAGTGGACTCAGTGATAGAGAGTACCATATGAAGCTTACACATTTCCTAAAACCACTAAAGACATTAGGCAACATGCTACTTGTCATAAAAAAATACATTAATGCTAAAGCTACAATGAAAAGCCAAAGTAAGAAAGGTTTATCTCCTTTTTTCGATTGAAACAAAAGGAAAAAAATCTATGATCTTTCCCTGAGAGAGATGACTGTGGTACCCTTAGACTAGGAGCCTGAACAGATAAAAGAACTATACAACATTAAATATCTTCAAAGAAAGGATTTGGATGCATATAGAAAAAGATCCTAAACTCAGATGGCCAAAGCCACTAAAGTAAAATACAAGAAGAGATTTGACAAAAAAAATGTAGTTTCCACCAAGATATTAAACCATAACATAAAAGATTGTGTTAGCTTAAAGAATGAAATAAAGAGTCTGATTAAAAGAAGTTAACTAGGCATATTTGTGGACCAAGTCAAATAAGGTTAAGGTAGGCCACAACACAATAAGGGTAACTAGTGAAAAGAGGTAGGAAAAAAATTAAGAAAATAGATAAGAAGAAAATCGAAGAAGTGGAAACCATATAAATGAGCAAGAAAAAGATGAAGGCTGAACTATAGATAATAGGCCTATTATGAGTATCATAATATGATAACTAGCAAGAGCTTAACCTCAACCAAAAATAAGTTAGACTAGGGGATGATTATGACCATTGGTTTTTCAGCCCAAAAAGAGAACTGCAGGAAAGATAAGACAATCCTTTTTAGATCAAAGGATTTGTAAGGGATCCAATTCTCATATGATGACGCGATTATGGTTGCTACTATAGTGTATAATAATATGATGAGAAGGATCCCATTTGATAATGAAAGCTCGACTTATGTGTTGTATTATGCCATTATGTTGAAGATGAGCATAAGGAAAGAAATGTTAAAGCCATTCATTACCACTTTGATCAGTTTTGGAAATGAACAAGTGCTAGTAAATTCAACTATTAAGCTACTAATCACATTGGGCACTATATAGAAGAGCATCACTTTGATCATAGAATTTATGGTAGTGGATGTTCCCCTTACATTCAATATGATCCTAGGTCGACCTAGCTAGTTTGTTCATGTTAGCAAACACCTAACCTAGAGAGGTTCTTTAAGTTTGCAAAACACTTCAAAAATTTTGTATTGTGAGATTGTGAACTTAAGGGGGAGGATAACCTTTAAGAGTTTGTGGTGTTTATTGTGTAAAACTTTGAGAGGCTAGGTTGTAACTTTCAACACATAGTGGATTGAACTCCTTGGCAAGTGAGGTTAAGGGAGAGGACGTAGGTGCCTAAAGGAAGAACTGAACCTCTATAAATCTTGCTGTCTAATTCTCTATCTCTGTCTCTTGTTTTAAGATTGTTAGTTTACTCTCATTCATTGTATTCATTTGCTTAGAAAAATTGTTTTGTAGAATTCGTGCTTATTAGGTATTGATTTTTGAAAATTTTATTATCAACCAATTCACCCCCCTCTTGGTTTATTTCAAGTTTTTAAGCTAACAATTTGAAATAGATAATTATTCAAATAATCATAACTGTTTGCACTGGTTAAGCCAACAAATAAATTTTTTAAATCCGTTACTTATTAATTTTTAGAATATTAATAAATTAGCATTACTGTATTATGAATAAGACTGTATGAATAGAAACAATTATTTTATGATAAAACAAATAGTCAAAACGATTTGAAATAAATAATTGTTAAAATAGTTATAACTAATTGAACTGGTTTGGCAAACAAATTTATTTTTTAAATCTCTTACTTATTAATTTTCAAAATATTAATAAATTAAAATTATTTTATTTTGAAAAAACTTGTATGAACAAAAAAATTTGTTTTATGACAAAACAAAAGGTAATAATGATTGCATTAAAAATTTTAGCTTCTTAGTGCTTAATTTTAGTGCAATTTGACTATTATTTTAGCTTGTTGTTTAGCATTTCTAAACAAAAATACTCCTAAAAACACAATTGTAATATGTGTAGGTAAAAGTGGAGAAAAAAAGGAAATTTGGTTAATTTAGATACATTTTGGAGGATTTTTGGTGCTAATTGTGAAAGTGGCCTAAAACTAGTCTCATTAATTTAGATTGCTTTTGAGGAAGTTTTCTTCAACCTTTCTTCCATGAATTTTTTTAGCATTATTTTTGGCATTTTTGTAATGATTTTATTGTTAAATTTCTTATGAAATACTTGAATTTTTGTAGAAAAAAAAGTGAAAACATACATGCATGCAAGAGGCTTAACAAGGAAAACATGGTGCACTAGTGGCATGGACTGCAACCTTCATTTGCATGAGAATCGGGCATCATATTTTGGCATTCAAAGGAAGACTTGAAGAGCTGATGACATGGCATAGTGGAGAGCTATCATTGGTCATAACTTGGACTTTTTGGAAGTGCCAAAATGCATAAGGAAGGGTTGCAATTGAGGAAGAACAAAAAAAAAAAAGCCAAACAGCCATGCACCAAGTGCAGAAGCAAGGATGAAAGAAGTCTCTAGAACCTCACCTCATTGTAGATATTTTGGAGAGATTTTTTAACACTTCATTTAGCACTCACCTGCCTATAAGTAGGAGTGGATCCAGCCATTTTAGGGAGACTTTAGCTTAGGATTTATTTTTCTTGTTCTTTAATCTCTGCACTTTCCTTTACTGCATTTTATTTTCTTAGTAAACAAACAGCCCTTGATCTTCATGTTTTTCCATTTATTTTGATTGCACTTCTACAATTCCTCAAGTATTTTTCAGCGTTCTTTACGATTTTGGCAATGAAACTTGCAAATTTTATTGATTTCTAGCTTAAATCTTCAAGTTTTCTCATTGATCTCAAATCTGTTTCTGCATTTTTGTACTTGACCTAGTTGCAATGTTTTAATCAGAACCCAATCATTTATGACTTGTTTTTGCCCCATTTTTTTTTTACAGTTTCTTAGCTCATTAGGCTCTAACATAGTAAAAAAGAGAATAAATTCGTTCCAAACAATACAGTTAATTCTCACAATTTGAGGTTGAAATCTGGATCCAGTGCAGTCCAGGGGTAATCTCCAAGCTTGAGCACAACTCTTCTCTCCTCTTGGAAAATTGTTTGATCCTTCCAACCTTTGATCTCTTGGATTTGCTTGTTGTCTAGCTTATTTCCATTTGTTGCAATTTATTTCATGATTTTGATAGCTGGTTGGAATAATTGTCTTGTTCATGCTCTGTTTTTCTGCTTAGTCATGTGCTGTTTGGTTTTCTAGCTTAGTGAGCTTATTTCCTTGTTAATTTCTACGATTTTTAGGTTGAATCTTATAGAAAACTTGTTGATAAATCATTCCTTAGCTCAGTTCCAGTTCATTTTCATTAGAAGCTTCTATATCTAATTTTTCTCTTATCAACTCAGTGAGTTTAGGATGGAATTTCAATTTCTGTTTTGGTTTTTCTTAGTTAGATCTTACATTTTCTTGCACTTTTTGTTCTTTAAATCAGTTTTAATTCTAGCTCCTTAATTGATCTTTTCATTTCCAGTTCATTTGCATATGTTTATGCATCATTAGTCATAAATATTTAAACTTGTTCAGTAAACTGATTTATTTTTTTAATTTCTTACTTATTAATTTTTTGAATGTTAATAAATTAGTATTATTTTATTTCAAATAGACATGTATGAGTTGAAACAATTATTTTATGACTAAAAAAGTTAGAATGATTTGAAATAGATAATTGTTCTAATAGTTTTAACTATTTGAATTAGTTCAGCAAACACATTTATTTTTTAAATCCTTATTAATTTTTAAAATAGTAATAAATTGGTATTACTTTATTTTGTATAATTTTGTATGAATCCTAATTATTTTGAATAATTGGTATTATTTTATGACAAAACAAAATGTCATAATGATTCGAAATAGATAATGGTTTAAATGGATATGATTATTTGAACTTGTTTGGTAAGTAGATTTATTTTTTAAATCTCTAATTTATTAATTTTTAGAATATTAATAAATTAGTATTATTTTACCCCGAATAGACTTTTATGAATAGAAACAATTGTTTTATGACAAAAAAAAAGATCATAATGATTTCAAATAAATATTTGTTCAAATAGCCATAACTATTTGAACTGACTCGGTAAATAAATTTATTTTTTAAATCTTTTACTTATTAATTTTTTGAATTTTAATAAATTAGTATTGTTTTATTCCAAATAAGCTTATATGAATAGAAACAATTGATTTATCACAAAACAAATGATCATAACAATTTAAATTAGAAATTATTTAAATAGTCGTAACTATTTAAACGTGTTCAGAAAAATAAATTTATTATTTAAATTATTATGTATTAATTTTTAAAATATTAATAAATTTATATTATTTTATTTGAAATAAGCTTTCATGAATAAATCCAACTGCTTTATGACAAAAAAAAAAAGTCATAATGTGTTGAAATAAATAATTGTTCAAATAGTCATAACTATTTGAACTTTTTCAGTAAATAGATTCATTTTTTAATTCTTTTACTTATTAATTTTTGGAATATTAATAAATTAGTATTATTTTATTTCCAATAAACTTATATTAACTGAAATAGTTCTTTTATTACAAAACAAAAGATCATAATAATTTGAAATAGATAATTATTCAAATAGTCATGACTATTTGAACTTGTTCAATAAACATATTTATTTGTTAAATCTTTTACTTATTAATTGTTGAAATATTAATAAATTAAAATTATTTTAATTTGAATAAGATTGTTGAATAGAAACAATTGTTTTATGACAAAACAAAAAGTCATAACAATTTGTTGTTCACATAATCATAGCGATTTGAACTTGTTCAGTAAATACACTTATTTTTTAAATCTTTTACCTATTAATTGTCTTAATATTAATAAATTTATATTATTTTATTCGAAATAAACTAAAATAAACAAAAGAAATCTTTTATGACAAAACAAAAAGTTATAGTGATTTCAAATTGATCATTGTTCAAATAACCATAATTATTTAAACTTATTTAATAAACAGATTCATTTTTTAAATCTCTTAATTATTTGTTTTCAGAATATTAATAACTTAAAATTATTTTATTTCGAATAAGCTTATATGAACTAAAATAATTTTTTTATGACAAAACAAAAGGTCATAATAATTTGAAATAGATAATTATTCAAATAGTCATCACTATTTGATCTAGTTTGGTAAACATATTTATTTTTTTTATTTTTTAACTTGTTAATTGTCAAAATATTAATAAATTAGTATTATTTTAATCCGAATAATCTTATATGAATAGAAACTAGTGTTTAATAATAGAACAAAAGTAATAATGATTTGAAATAAATAATTGCTTAAATAGTCATAACTATTTGAACTAGTTTGATAAAAAGATTTATTTTTTAAATCTCTTATTAATTTTTGGAATATTAATAGATTAGTATTGTTTTATTCCAAACAAACTTATATGAACAAAAACATTTTTTTTGACAAAACAAAAAGTCATAACAATTTGAAATAGATAATTGTTCAAATAGTCATAACTATTAGAACGGTTAGGTAAATAGAATTCTTTTTTAAACCTCTTACTTATCAATTTTTGAAATATTAATAAATTCATTTTATTTTATTCTGAATAAGCTAGTATAAATTAAAAAAATGTTTTATGACAAAAGAAAAGGTCACATTGATTTGAAATGGATAATTGTTCATAAGTCTTAACTATTTGAACTGGTTCGGCAAACAAATTTAATTTTTAAATCTCTCGGTTATTAATTTGCATATTATTAGTAGATTACTATTATTTTATTTCAAATAAGCTTGTATGAACATAAATAATTGTTTTATGACAGAACAAAAGATTTATTTTTTAAATAATTGATTGGAAGTATACAATTGTTCAAATAGTCATAACTATTTGAACTGGTTTGGGAAATAGATTTTATTTTTTAAATATCTTACTTATTAATTTTTGAAAGATTAATAAATTAGTATCATTTTATTCTGAACAACCTTGTATGATAAAAAACAATTGTTATATGACTAAACAAAAGGTAATAATGATATAAAATAAATAAATGTTGAGATGGCCATATCTATTTGAGCTTATTCGATAAACATATTCATTTTTTTAAATCACTTGCTTATTAATTTTTTGAATTTTAATAAATTAGTATTATTTGATTCTAAATAAGCTTGTATGAATTGAAATAATTGTTTCATGACTAAACAAAAGGTCAAAACGATTTGAAATAGATAATTGAGCTAATAGTCTTAACTATTTGAACTGATTCGACAAAACCCATTTATTTTTTATTGTTAAATTAGTATTATCTTAATCCCAATAAGCTTATATAAAAGGAAACAATTGTTCTATGACAAAATAAAGATCATATTGATTTGAGATATATAATTGTTCAAAAAGTCATAACTATTTATACTAATTTGGTTAATAGATTTAGTTTTTAATATTCTTATTAATTTTCAAAATCTTAATGAATCAGTATTATTTTATTCTAAATAATTCCATATCAATAGAAAAAATTATTTTACAACAAAACAAAAGGTCATAATGATTTGAACTAGATAATTTGTCAAATATAAATGACTATTTGAACTTATTTGGCAAATAGATTTATTTTTTAAATCTCCTACCTATTAATTTTTAGAATATTAATAAATTTGTATTATTTTATTCTAAATAAACTTGTATGAATCGAAACAATTATTTTATGACAAAATAAAAGATCATAACTATTTGAAATAAATAATTATTTAAACAATCATAACTATTTGATCTTGTTTAGTAAATAGATTCATATTTTAAATCTCTTACTCATTAATTTTTGGAATATTAATAAACTAGAATTATTTTATTTCGAATAAGCCTATATAAATTGATATAATTGTTTTATAACAAAACAAAAGTTCATAACGATTTGAAATAAATAATTATTCAAGTAGTTATGATTATGAGAACTTGTTCGGTAAACATATTTATTTTTAAAATCTTTTACTTATTAATTGAAAAAATGTTAATAAATTAATATTATTTTAATCCAAATAAGTTTGTATGAACAAAAACAATTGTTTTATGACAAAACAAAAAGTCATAATGATTTGAAATAAATAATTATTCAAATAGTCATAACTATTTTAACTTATTTGGTAAATAGATTTATTTTTTAAATCTTTTACTAATTGTTGTCTGAATATTAATAAATTTGTATTATTTTAATTGAAATAAGCTTGTATATGAATAGAAAAAATTATTTTATAACAAAACAAAAGGTTATAGCAATTTGAAATAGATAATTGTTTAAAAAGTTGTAACTATTTGAACTTG
Source organism: Durio zibethinus (assembly GCF_002303985.1). Next base: position 15,169,797 of record NW_019167838.1, on the reverse strand, counting down.
ATCAAGAAATAGATTCAGTTTTTAAATCTCTTACTTATTAATTTTTGAAATATTAATAATTAGATTTATGTTATTCTGAGTTAGCTTGTATGAACAAAAACAATTGTTTTGTAACAAAACAAAAGGTTATAATGCTTTGAAACAGATAATTGTTTAAACAATTATAAATATTTGTAATAGTTAGGCCAACAAACTTATTTTTTAAATTTGTTACATATTAATTTTTAGGATATTAACAAATTAGCACTACTTTTATTTCAAATAGGACTGTATCAATAGAAACTATTATTTTATGACAAAAATAAATGGTTATAATGATTTGAAATAAATAATTGTTCAAATTGTTATAACTATTTAAACAGGTTTGGTAAATAGATATACTTTTTAAATCTCTTATTAATTTTCAAAATATTAATAAATTAATATTATTTTATTCTGAACAAACTTATATGAACAAAAACATTTGTTTTACGATAAAACAATAGGTCATAACGGTTTAAAATAGATAATTATTTATATAGCCTTAACTATTAAAATTAGTTTGGCAAAAAAATTTATTTTTTAGATCACTTAGTTATTAATTTTCATAATATTATTAGATTAGCATTATTGTATTCCGAATAAGCTTGTATGAACATAAATAATTGTTTTATTACAAAACAAAATGTTAGAATGATTTGAGATATATAATTATTCAAGTAGTCATAACTACTTGAACTGATTCGGTATATGAACAAAAACATTTGTTTTATGACAAAACAAAAGGTCATAATGGTTTGAAATATATAATTATTCATATAGCCTTAACCATTTGAATTGGTTCAACAAAAAAATTATTTTTTAAATCTCTTAGTTATTAATTTTCATAATATTATTAGATTAGCATTATTGTATTCTAAATAAGCTTGTATGAACACAAATAATTGTTTTATGACAAAATAAAAGGTTAGAACGATTTGAAATATATAATTGTTCAAATAGTCATAACTATTTGAACTGATTTGGTAAGTATATTTATTTTTTAAATCTTTTACGTATTAATTTTTGAAATATTAATAAATTAGTATTATTTTATTTGGAATAGGCTTGTATGATGACAAACAATTGTCTTATGACAAAATAAAAGATCATAAAGATTTGAAATAGATAATTATTCAAATGGCGATAATTATTTGAACTAATTCAATAAATTGATTTATTTTTTAAATCTCCAACTTCTCAATTTTTGAAATATTAATAAAGTAATATTATTTTAGTTTGGATAAGCTTTTATGAACTGAAACAATTGTTTTATGATAAAACAAAAGTCATATCAATTTTAAATAGATAATTCTTCAAATAGTCATAACTATTTGAACTTGTTCGATAAATAGATTTATTTTTTTAACTTCTTGCTTATTAATTTTTTGAATGTTAATAAAAGAGTATTATTTTATTTCGAATAAGCATGTATGAACTAAAATAATTATTTTATGACTAAACAAAAGGTCAGAATGATTTGAAATAGATAACTGTTCTAATAGTCTTAACTATTTGAATTGGTTCAGTAAAACATTGATTTTTTAAATATCTTACATATTAATTTTTAAAATATTATTAGTTTAGCAATATTTTACTCCAAATAATCTTGTATGAATAGAAATAATTATTTTACGACAAAGCAAAGATCATAATGATTTGAGATAGATAGTTGTTTAAATAATCGTAACTATTTGAACTGATTTTGTAAACAAATTTAGTTTTTAAATCTCTTATTAATTTTTGAAATATTAATAAATTAGTATTATTTTATTTTGAATAATTTTGCATGAATAAAAATAATTTTTTTATGACAAAATAAAATTTCATAACGATTTCAAATAGATAATAGTTCAAATAGACATGACTATTTAAACTTATTCGATAAACAGATTTATTTTTAAATCTCCAAATCATTAATTTTTAGAATATTAATAAACTAGTATTATTTTATTTCAATAAACTTGTATGAATAGAAACAATTGTTTTATGACAAAAAAAATATTATAACAATTTAAAATAAATAATTGTTTAAATAGTCATAACTATTTGAACTCTCTCGGTAAATAGATTTATTTTCAAAATTTTTTACTTATCAATTTTTGGAATTTTAATAAATTAGTATTATTTTATTCCAAATTAGTTTTTATGAGCAAAAGCAATGGGTTTATAACAAAACAAAAAGGTAATAATGATTTGAAATAGATAATTGTTCAAATAGTCATAACTATTTAAACGTGCTTAAAAAATAGATTTATTTTTAAAATTTTTACTTATTAATTTTTGAAATATTAATAAATTTAAATTATTTTATTCAAAATAAATTTGCATGAACAGAACCAATTATTTTATGATAAGACAAAAAGTCATAATATTTTGAAACAGATAATTGTTTAGATAGTCATAACTATTTTAACTTATTTGGTAAATAAATTCTTTTTTTAATTTTTTTACTCATTAATTTTTAAAATATTAGTAAATTAGTGTTATTTTAGTTCAAGCAAACTTATATGAACTGAAACAATTGTTTTATTAAAAAAGAAAAGGTCATTATGATTTGAAATAGATAATTATTCAAATAGTCATGACTATTTGAACTTGTTCGGTAAACATATTTATTTCTTCAAAACTTTTACTTATTAATTATTGAAATATTAATAAATTAGTATTATTTTAATTCGAATAAGCTTGTATAAATAGAAACAATTGTTTTATGAAAAAACAAAGAGTCATAACAAGTTGAAATAAATAATTGCACAAATAGTCATAATGATTTGAACTTATTCGGTAAATGGATTTATTTTTTATATCTTTTACTTATTAATTGTCTTAATATTAATAAATTTGTGTTATTTTATTTGAAATAAGCTTCTATGAATAGAAAAAATTCTTTTATAACAAAACAAAAGGTTATAGCAATTTCAAATAGATAATTATTCAAACAGTCATAATTATTTAGACTTGCTCAATAAATAGATTCTTTTTTAAATCTCTTTATTATTTATTTTTGGATTATTAATAAATTAGTATTATTTTATTCCCAATAAGCTTATATGAACTGAAACAGTTCTTTTCTGACAAAAAAAAAAAGGTCATGATGATTTGAAATAAATAATTATTCAAATAATCATAATTATTTGATTTAGTTCGGTAAACATATTTATTTATTAAATTTTTTACTTATTAATTATTGAAATATTAATAAATTAGTATTGTTTTAATCCAAATATACTTGTATGAATGGAAACAATTGTTTTATAACAAAACAAAAAGTCATAACAATTTGAAATAAATAATTGCTCAAATAGTCATAACTATTTAAACTACTTTGATAAATAGATTTATTTTTTAAATCTCTTATTAATATTCGAAATATTAGTAGAATAGTATTACTTTATTCCAAACAAACTTATATGAACAAAAATATTTGTTTTATGACAAAATAAAAGGTCATAATGATTTGAAATAGATAATTGTTTAAATAGTCATAATGATTTAAACTGGTTAGGTAAACAAAATTATTTTTTAAATCACTTACTTATTAATTTTTGAAATATTAATAAATTCATTTTATTTTATTCCTAATAAGCTAGTATGAATTAAAAAAAAAAACTTATTTTATGACAAAATAAAAGGTCATAACAATTTGACATAGATAATTGTTCATATAGCCTTAAATATTTAAACTGGTTCGACAAAAAAATTTATTTTTTAATTATCTTAGTTATTAATTTTTGCAATATTATTAGATTAGTATTATTTTTATTTTGAATAGCTTGTATGAACAAAAAAAATTGTTTTATGACAATACAAAAAATTACAAGGATTTGAAGTTTACAATTATTCAAATAGTCATAACTATTTGAACTAATTCTGTAAATAGATTTATTTTTTAAATCTCTTACATATTAATTTTTGAAAGATTAATAAATTAGTATTATTTTATTTTGAATAAGCTTGAATGTTCAAATACAATTGTTATATATCCAAACAAAAGGTAATAATGATTTGAAATAGATAATTGTTGGCATGGCCATAATTATTTGAACTGATTCTGTAAACAAATCCACTTTTTAAATCACTTATTAATTTTTAAAATATAAATAAATTATTATTTTTAATTTCAAATAAGCTTGTATGAACTAAAGCAATTGTTTTATGACAAAACAAAAGGTCATAATGATTTGAAAAAGATAATTGTTCATATAGTCTTAACTGTTTAAACTCCTTCAATTAACAAATTAATTTTTTAAATCTCTTAGTTATTAATTTTTGGAATATTATTAAATTACTATTATTTTATTTCGAATAAGTTTATATGAACTAAAACAATTATTTTATAATAGAATAAAAGTTTTATAATAATTTAAAATAGATAATTATTCAAATAGGAACTAGTTCAGCAAATAAATTTATTTTTTAATTCTCTTATTAAATTTTGGAATATTAATAAATTAATATTATTTTATTTCGAATAGGCTTTTATGATGAAAACAAATATTTTATAACAAAACAAAAGTTCATAATTATTTGAAATAGATAATTGTTCAAATGACCAAAATTATTTGAACCAATTCAATAAATTGACTTATTTTTTAAATCTCTAACTTATTGATTTTTGAAATATTAATAAAGTAATATTATTTTATTTTGTATAAGCTTTTGTGAACTGAAACAATTGTTTTATGATAAAACAAAATGTCATATTTATTTTAAATAGATAATTGTTTAAATAGCCATAACTATTTGAACTTATTCGATAAATAGATTATTTTTTTTAAATTTGTTGTTTATTAATTTTTGAATGTTTATAAATTAATATTATTTTATTTTGAACAAGCATGTATGAACTGAAAATATTATTTTATGACTAAATAAAAGGTCATAACGATTTGAAATAGATAATTTTTCTAATAATCTTAATCATTTGAATTGATTCGGCAAATACATTTATTTTTTAAATCTCTTGTTTATTGATTTTTAGAATACTATTAATTTAGCAATATTTTACTCCAAATAAGCTTGTATGAATAAAACTATATAATATTATCACTATTTAAAAATTAGTAATTATAATTACTAATACTTATTGTATTATAATATAAAGTTATTATTGCTATATTTTATATATTTATTTATTAATTATTTTTATAAAATCATTATAAAAACAAATTACTATTATTTAAATTATAAGTAGAATTAATAATTGTCTATTCATACTATTTATTAGATAATTAATCAAATATAATTAATAAACATATATTCATTAAAATATATAATAAAATTATAAATAATACTAATTTTTTATTATTATTATCAAGTTATTTATTATTTAATTATATATATAATAATTATCATTAATTTTAAAATATAATTATTTATTTAATTATGACCTATTTAACTTATAGCTTAAATAATTAATGAATAATAATATTTATTTATAATAATTATAGCTTAATTATTATTTTAATTAATAAATTAATATAATAAGTTCAATTTATATTTTTATAATAATATAAATATAATTAATAAGCTAATATTTTATATATTATATATTATTATATATAGTTAATTGAAATATAATAATTAATTATAAAAAATACTAATCTAATAATATTCTGAAAATTAATAACCAAGAGAATTAAAAATAAATTTGCTATTTTTAATAATGAATTAGTATTAATAAATCTAATAATGAATCTCATATGTTATTTTTATGTCATAATGTTTTGAAATAGATAGTTGTTCAGATAATGAGTAAAACCTTTGTTTATCATAAAATAATTAAAAATAATAATGACTATAGTAGCATGCCATTATGATAACTATTTAAATAAGCTTGCATGAATTTAAATGTTATTTCAAGATTGGAAATTTAATTATTTAAAGATTAATTTATTATATTTAACGAACCCTCTTATGATAGTTAAATGCATCATTTGCTTAGATTCTTCATAAATAGACTTGAGGGCGAAAAACAATGTAGAATATGAATAAATACTTTAATTTAATTATTTATTTTAATTCTTTATTTAATATTTATTATTCTACATAAATTTTATAATTATATAGAATAATTATAGATTTATTTGAAATTATATATATAATTGAATTATTTTATTATATATTTAATAAATTTTTATTATCATTTTTTATTCATTTTATATTATCTTAAGTTACAAATACTGTAGTTTTAATATGAAGAAATTATTGTATATCGCATAATTAATATATTATATGAAAATTATAAAATATATAATTTATATAAATTATATAATAAATGGTATATATTCTAATAAATTAGAAATATTATATAACTTATAATTTAATATTAATAATTATTCTAATTATTTTATCATTTTTTATACTGTATTTTAATTTGTGATTATTATCACAAATTATAAATTAATATAATAGTTAACACATTAATTAACCTTTTATTTATAATAAGGATATAAAACAATAATTGTATCATTATAATTTATAATAATTATTCTTATAAATTAAATTATAAGTTATAATTTGTAACTATATTAATAATCATATTAGTAAAGATTTGTTATAATTTTTAAGTAACAATTTTTAAATCCTTTTTTTAAGTATAATTAAAGCCGATGAGCCTTTATTTTTCAAAGTTGTGGTGCCTTTGTTTAGAGGAGCCTTTTATTTTTCAAAGTCATTGAGCCTTTATTTAGAAGAGCTTTTTATTTATTTTTTCAAAGTTATTAAACCTCTGCTTATAAATGAAGACTAAATATTATTAATTAAATTAAATTAATATTATTATTATATATTATTATAATTATTGTAATATTGATATATTATTATTACCAATAATTAATTTTAATATTCATTAATTTTATAATATATTAATGAAATATTAATAATAATAATTATACATTTACTAATATAATAATTTATATGTTTATAATTATAATTAATATCATAAATTAAAATAATTTAAAATTGATAATAAATAAAATTGCTTATAAGCATTTATTACATCTATTTCTAATTTTTTAACACTAAATAATATTGATATTATTTTATTATTTGTGAATAAAAATCTATTTCATAATTTTTTTTATTTTATATTTTGTATATAAATATCTGAATTGTATATAATTAATTAAATTAATTAATTAATAAATTTAAAATTAATAAATATTAATAAATATATTTATTCAATACAAATAAAAATATTTATAATAATTAATATTATTATATAATAAGTATATACATTTTAATTATAATTTAAATAATTAATTAATTTAATATAGTTTTGTTATTTGATTTATACTTTAAATATATTGTTTAAGACTAATATTTTATAAAAATATATATATATATTAATTATTATATATTATAATTGTATAATATTTGTATAATAAAATTATTTTTGTATAGTTATTTGTATAACTATTAAATAATAATAGTTAATTAAATAAATATTTAATTTATTTAATATATTAAATAAATTCTTATTAATTACTAATATAATATAATATTAATTAATTAAAATTATTAATTATCTAAAAAATAGTTTGATAAATTATACATAACTATTATTCAATTGTTTAATAAAATTAATATGATTATGTTATTAAATTAATCATATAATTATATAATATTTATTATATTATAATAAATATTTAATATTATATAATATTATATAATTATCCTAATAATATTAATCATTATGTTGATAATATTAAGTAATTATTAATATTAATTAAATTATAAATTAAGTACTTTTAATTTATTTTAATTAAATATTAATTATTACAAGCTAATTGAACATTTAAATATTAGTTATTTAATAATTATCAATTATATGAATAAATTATCCAAATATTATAATAATTATAATAATATTAGTTACAAAACATTCAAATAGTTTTTAATATTCTCTTTAATAATAATTAATTTAAAAATTATTCTGATTTATTTATATTACTCATTAATAATAAATATTAATTACTTATTATAAATTTTAATTTATCATAAATATTAATAATTACTATTAATATTTAATTCAATTATATAATATAAGTTTAAATTCTTAAACTAAAAATAATTAATATTTTTATAATATTAATAAATTTATTAATAATTTTTGTTATAATTATTTATAAATTTATCCAAAATAAAATAACTATTTTATTATAATATTATAACTATCTTAATTATTATTAATATTTATTTTTAATATTAAATATAAATTAATTTATATTATTTAATAATATAAATAATTATTATATTTATTTATCTATCAATATTAATTATTTTAATTAATACTATAAATTAATAACTATAATATTAATAATTATTTAATTTATTGTAAAACTAAACCTATTATTTATAATATAATAAATTTATATTTATATATTTATATTATTGTTAGCCTTGAATTGATTCTTATTTTGAAATGACAAAACATTAAGCTAAATAAGCTTGATCAAGATTTTAAAAAAGATTTATTTAGTACATGTTCTTAAGTTTTATATTTTGGTACTAAATAAATAATATACTTTTCAAAGTACAAACAAACCTTTATTTGTTTACATATTTCTCAAACCAAATCTATCTTTAAAGATTATTTATTTGAGCTTAAATGAAAGTCCAATTGTTGTTTTTAAAGTGAACTCATTCATTTGGGACTTAATACAATTTTGATAATATTGGTTTTGAGAAATAGATTAACTTAAGAAAGTTGTTTTACAAGAACAAAGTTTTCCAACAGTGAATTTGTTTTATTTTTTTGTATTAATTCACAAAGTTTTAATATTTGAATTTTATATGGTTGGAAAGCTCTTTGAGTCTACTTTCTAATGGATGAAACAAAATCCAAATCCAAATTTTCTAAGAAAAGATTTTGAATTTTTACTAGACACTCTACAGTTTTCTAAACTACACAAGGAGTAAATTTGAAAATTCACTATAATTCGTACACAATGAACTAGGTGATGAACTTTAAATGAATAGAAAGTTCTTTAAGTCTAGTTTCTAAATCTTCAAACAGTTTGTAATTTGGATTTTTATAACTCAAGATATGATCAAATTAGTAAGTAGAGTGCCAAACAGGAGACTACCACATAGCATGAACATGATCGATCTCCTCTAGAAGGGATCGATTGATTTTTTATACAAAAAGCTCTTTGGGTCAAAAACATGAAGAAGAGATCGGTCACCTTATTTATAGGATCAATCACCCCATTAATCAATCGATCCCTTACATAAAGAGATTGATCAGTTAGGCATTTTCAGAGGGAAATTTGGCTTAAAATTTGAACCAATCGATCCCCTACATAAAGGGATCGATCAATTAGGCTTTTTCAAAGGGAAAATTGGCTTAAAACATGAACCAATCAATCCCTTTAAGCAAGGGATTGATCGGGTCATGCAAGAGATCAATCCCCTCAAGCAAGAGATTGATTGGGTCTGGGCAAAGACATCTCTAATGGCAATTTTATCAAGCATTCCCAATGGCTATTTCCTCAATTTCTCTATAAATTAGGCATTCTAACACACCAAGAAGGTTGATGAATCAAGAGAGCAAGAGCCAACAAGCCATATTTTCATTCTCTCAAAGAATCAAGAGTTTTTAAAGCTTCAAAGTCTATATCTTTGTATTTATTGTATCCAAATTATATTGTTGTTCATTCATCATTTTCTTGTATTTAAACTTAGAAAACACTTAGCCTTAGAGAGGTTATTCTATTGTTTGCAAAATTACCTTTGATATTTAAAGGTGGAAGAGAACAAGAGATGAGGTATCCTCTTGAGAGCTTTATAGTGAGATTGGATAAAATACTACAAAGGGTAGAGGTTTCTATCTTAAGCCTTAGAAAGAAAAAATATAGGTTGTATTTACAATTTAAGAATAGTGGATTGAAGCCTTGATGTGGACAACCAAAAAGAGAGGACATAGGTGCCTTGTGAAAAAGGACTGAACCTGTATAAATCATTTTTTTTAATTTCTCTATCCTTATCTCCATACAATTTATTGTTGTTTATATTTGATTCTAGGTACATTAATTGTTATTGTTTGCACTATATTTTCATCAAAGGTGCTTATTGTTTTAATTTTCATTCAATTATATTAAAATCATTTGTTTGGAAAGAATTTGGAGAAATCTAATTCACCCCCCTCTTGGATCACCATCTCACCTATAAAGCTAACAATTGGTATCAGAGCTTTGGTCTCATTTTTGTAGATTTAACCACCTTGAGTAAAGATCCTATGGCTTAATTTTGGTTTCAAGATGGTGAGAAAGTCCTTAAAGCTCCTATGGTTGATAAATTTAAATTTTATGAATGGAAAATAAGGATAAAGGTGTTCATTATGGCTCAAGATTTTGGAGCATGGAATATGATGGAAAAAGGCCTTAATACTTTTTCTAAAGATGCAAAATATATAAAGCAAATAATCGATGATGCAAAAGGCAAGTGCATTCTTTATGGAGCTTTAGATGATTACAACTTCAACTTGGTCTCAAAATGCTTAACCTTAAATGAGATATGAAGAAAGTTGGATGAGCTACATGAAAGATAAATTTTCAACCAATATCCATCATGTCTCATGGCTATTAAGGAACCAAACGTAACCTTTTAACTCTTGTGATTCAAACTCTTACACTTTTGATGAGTTTACAAGATGCTTACAATGATTTAGTAATTGAGTTTGAAAATATGCATTTGAAACATAAGAAAATGATTTCAAAATTAAAAGTTGAAAATGAATTTTTAATGAATTCAAAGAATGATTTGGAAAAGGAAAATGATAAATTGAAAATGAATTTTGAAGCTTGTCAAAAGAGAAATGAAATGTTAGAAAAAGAGAATTTAGAATTGAGAAAAAAATTTTAAGTTTTGATGACTGAAAAACAAGAGCTTTTAAATAAGAGTTTAAGTGCTAAAATGATTAATACAATTTTTATAATTTTCTTGGTCATACTATACATAGTTGTCCTATTAAAAGAAAAGTTCCATTTAAAATTAAGCAAGCATAGGTTCCTAAAGGAACAAGAGACTTGGTCACTAACTCTCAAGGACCCAAAGCAATTTGGGTATCAAAAATCAAATGAGATTGTCTCTTGTAGGTGTACTAGAGCAAAGAGCTACAATGTGAGATTAAAGATTGAATACTCTAGACACACAATGGAGATGGGTAAACTCTAAACTTTTATTTGAATAGAATTTGAATTTGGTTACCTATTCTTGATGAAATTTGAATGCTTGATTGATCATGCAAAATCTGGTTGACATTGATTAGAAGACATAGGTTGCATAATCTTGAGAAAATGTGAGCTTAAATTGAATATGCATTTATTTTGCTCTTAAATATGCTTGAGATGCTTGTTGAAATTGTTTGTGGTGTTAAATTGCTTAAGCATAATTTTGTTGATGAATTTTTTATTAATGCTTTATTTGTGATTTTAGAAATTAATGACCACCTTGTGCTTAAATCATATATATTAATGTTTGATTGTTCACCTCTTGATTTCTTATGAAATAGTCTTGAAATATGCTTTAATTATTTACCCTTATTAATTCAAGATTTATTTCTTCTCTTATGTTGATGAATTGATGAACTTTATGTGCTTAAAAGATATATATTGATTCTTTGTTCATTTATGTTTTTGGTCAAGATATGTGCTTATATGATGATGGATTCAATTTGACCTTAATACTTGTGATTTGAAAGTGCTTAAATACTTTTGTGAAATATGCTTATTTTTGTGCTTTAATTTTGTGAAATATTTTGGATCATGTGCTCAATTGATATATTTCTTGATTGTGATTTTAAATTAATGAACTACTTGCTGGTAAATGAAATATGTTGTTAGTTCCTCTATTGCTCTTGTTAAGTGTATTCTTATGTGTTAAATATTATTTATCTTTACTTGACATGCTAGCAACAAGACTTAAGTAAATGAATTTCTTAGGATGCTTATTTTTAGCTTAAGACATTGTTGATTATAGCCTATAATTTGTCTAGACATATTTATGCTTTTGTGCTAAAATTTTCTTGAATATGTTTTTGATGATAAATATGTCTTCCTTGAGTTTCTAGTTTTCATATGGCCTAAAATTTATTTTGGCATATTCTTCGGTGATTTATTGGATATATATAAATATTGAATATGTCTTCTTTGTGTTCAATATTTCTAAATGATCTAAAAAGGATTCATGTTTTGCACATTACATGAGAACTTTAGCTTTAGTGTCAATATTGTGATGTTTGATGCTTAACTTGATATATGGCCTCTAGCTTAAGTATTTATCTTTCTTGCAATTGGCAATTTGTGCTTAGAGAATAAATTTCCTTTTGCCTATAATGACTTAAAATATGGAATTGTTTTCTAACAATTGGTATAATTTTTATTAATTGATTTTCTTGATGCTTCTAATGAAAATCTTTTGTCAGTAAAATTTTCTAAGTCTATGCTAGGAGAACTTAAAATGAGCATGAATAAGCCTACATTTTTGGAATTTCAAGTGGAACAAGCAAAGCAAGTCATATTCATCAATCAAGCCCAAGTACATAAAAGACTAGCTCAAATGATATGGAATGGAGGATTTAAAGCCTCACTCAACTACAATGAGCACAACAACATAGCTTGATAAGGATGGAGCTAATTGTATTGAATCTATGCTATGTGTCTATGATTTATAATGTTTAATGCATGATTTGATAAATGCTTGCATTGATTGTGTACAAAAATGAGATATTGTGCTAGAACATATGAACACATTGCACAAATTAATCACCAAGCCACTTGGTAGATATTGTTCTAATATGTTTAAAAGCTTAGATTGATTAACTCACCTTCATTGATATTCATGCCTAGTTCTTGAATGCTTTGATTACTACTTTTTTATTGCATGAATATTTGTTTGAATCTTTGAACGTGAATATGAGTTGAATATATTTGTTAATGATGCCTTTTTGTATTTATTTGCTTATTAATATGCTCATGCCTTTTTGCTATGACTAAAAGGGGAAGAAATATCATATGGATAAATTTGCTTGTGCTTGACATGCATATGTTTGATTGTGCTTATTTGATATATATGCTCTAACATATGTTTGGTGAGTTGTGTTGGATTAGGATGCATAAATTAAGGGGGAGTTTTCCAAAATGTCTTTCAAAATCTTAAATGTTTCAAAGAAAGTTTTTTGCCAAGCAAATTTATCTTTAAGTTTTGTCATATCAAAAAGGGGGAGATTGTTAGCCTTGAATTGATTCTTATTTTGAAATGACAAAACATTAAGCTAAATAAGCTTGATCAAGATTTTGAAAAAGATTTATTTAGTACATGTTCTTAAGTTTTATATTTTGGTACTAAATAAATAATATGTTTTTCAAAGTATAAACAAACCTTTATTTGTTTTCATATTTCTCAAACCAAATCTATCTTTAAAGATTATTTAATTAAGCTTAAATGAAAGTCCAATTGTTGTTTTTAAAGTAAACTTATTCATTTGGCACTTAATACAATTTTGATAATATTGGTTTTGAGAAATAGATTAACTTAAGAAAGTTGTTTTACAAGAACAAAGTTTTCCAACATTGAACTTGTTTTTTTCTCTGTATTAATTCACAAAGTTTTAATATTTGAATTTTATATGGTTGGGAAACTCTTTAAGTCTACTTTCTAATGGATGAAACAAAATCAAAATCCAAATTTTCTAAGAAAAAATTTTGAATTTTTACTAGACACTCTACAATTGTCTAAAAACTATAGAATGGGTAGATTTGAAAAATCACTATAATTCATACACGGTGAATTAGGTAATGACTTTATATGAATAGAAATCCCTTTAAGTCTAGTTTCTAAATCTTCAAACGATTTGTAATTTGGATTTGTATAACTCAAGATATGATCAAATTAGTAAGTAAAGTGCAAAATGAGAGACTACTGCACAGCATGAACAGGATCGATCCTCTCTAGAAGGGATCGATTGATTTTTTATATAAAAAGCTCTTTGGGTCAAAAACATGAAGAAGGGATCGATCACCCCATTAACCAATCGATCCCCTACATAAAGGGATCGATCGATTATGCATTTTCAAAGGGAAAATTGGCTTAAAACTTGAACCAATCGATCCCTTACATAAAGGGATCAGTTGGTTAGGCTTTTTCAAAGGGAAAATTGGCTTCAAACATGAATCAATCGATCCCTTTAAGCAAAAGATCAATCCCTTCAAGCAAGGGATTGATTGGGTCTAGGCAAAGACATCTCCAATGGCTATTTTTTCACTTCCCAAGCATTCCTAATGGCTATTTCCTCAATTGCTCTATTAATTAGGCGTTCCAACAAACCAAGAAGATTGATGAATCAAGAGAGCAAGAGCCAACAAGCGATATTTTCATTCTTTCAAAGAATCAAGAGTTTTTAGAGCTTCAAATTATATCCAAATTATATTTGTTGTTCATTCATCATTTTTTTTTTATTTAAACTTAGCAAACACTTAGCCTTAGAGAGGTTATTCTATTGTTTGCAAAATTACCTTTGATATATGAGGGTGGAAGAGAACAAGAGGTGAGGTATCCTCTTGAGAGCTTTGAAGTGAGATTGGATAAAATACTACATAGGGTAGAGGTTTCTATCTTAAGCCTTAGAAAGAAAAAAATAGGTTGTATTTGCAATTCAAGAATAGTGGATTGAAGCCTTGATGTGGACAACCAAGAAGAGAGGACGTAGGTGCCTTGTGGAGAAGGACTGAACCTCTATAAATCATTGTGTTTGATTTCTCTATCCTTATCTCCATACAATTTATTGTTGTTTATATTTGATTCTAGGTACATTAATTGTTATTGTTTGCACTATATTTTCATCAAAAGTGCTTATTGTTTTAATTTACATTCAATTATATTGAAATCATTTGTTTGGGAAGAATTTGGAGAAATCCAATTCACCCCCTTTTGGATCACTATCTCACCTATAAAGCTAACAATTAGTATTAAGAATAATTAATTATTATATAATTTATTACTTATAATTATAAAATAATAAAATAAATATATCAATTATATATTATAAGATTATAATATTTATTTAAATAATAAATAATTATAAATAAGGTATATTAATTTAAAAATAATAACTATAATATAATTATAAGTTCTAATATTATAATATTTTTAATTAATTTAATAATATTTATAATATATTAATATTTATACTAAATACATAAATTATAATGTAATTTAATACTATAAATTAATATAAATTATATTATTTAATAATTATTTCATATTTCTATTCATAGAAGCTTATTCAAAATAAAAAATACTAATCTAATAATATTTTGAAAATTAATAACTAAGTGAATTAAAAATAAATTTATTTATCAAACCAGTTTAAATATTTAAACTATAATAACTATTATCTATTTCAAAACATTATGACTTTTTATTTTATCATAAATCAAAAATTTCAATTCATACTAGCTTATTTGAAATAAAATAAAACAAATTTATTAATATTTCAAAAATTAATAAGTAAGAGATTTAAAAAAAAAAATTTGTTTACCTGACTAATTCAAATAATTATGACTATTTGAACAAGTATGTATTTTAAATCATTATGACCTTTTGTTTTGTCATAAAATAAATATTTTTGTTCATATAAGTTTGTTCGGAATAAAGTAATACTAATCTATTAATATTTTGAAAACTAATAAGAGATTTAAAAAATAATCTATTTATCAAATCAGTTAAATTATTATGACTATTTAACAAATTATTTATTTCAAATTGTTATGACTTTTTGTTCTGCTATAAAATAATTGTTTATGTTCATACAAGATTATTCAATTAATTAATTAATTATAAAATAATACTAATCTAACAATATTCTACAAATCAATAATTAAGTAAGTTTATTATTTAAATCGTATATCTTAATAATAACTATTTGAATATTATTCTAATTTTATATTAATAATTATTATGAATTAAATTAATAAATAAATAATAATTATAAATATCTATAATTATAATACAGGAACAAAATTCTTAATAGATAATTATTAATTAAATAATTCCAAATAAGCTGTTTATATAAAATAGAAAAATTAATTATAATTTTGTTATTAAACAAAATATATAATAATGTTAGGTAAATAATGTATTTTTTATTAATAATTTAATAATATTGTATAATATATTATAATTATAATTATTAATTTATAATTATAATTATATTATATATATGAATAAATATTAATATATAGTATTATTATTAATGACTATAATAATAATTAATATTTGAATTATATGAAGGAAATCGTATAGTATAATATTGACTTGTTAATATTATATAATTTTAAATTATAATTATATATTATACTATATGTATAAACGAAGTTACTATTTATCAATTAACAAATTTACTATAATATTTTTAATATTAATTATAACTAATTATAATACTAATTAACATTAGTATAATATTAATTATTTAATTAGTTATAATAATAAATATTAATTATTATAATACTTATATTATATCTATATAATAATAAAATAATTAATATTTTAAATAACTAATTTTATAATCATATATAATATTAATAATAAATTAGTATTATTTTATTTTGAATAAGCTTATATTAATTGATATAATATTTTCAATTATATACAACTAGTAATTATTACAAATACTAATTATTACAATATTATTTATAAATTAGAATAAATTATAATTATTATTCTAATAAAATAATAAATATTATTAATAATAAAATATTATATTATTCAGATTATACCTATTTTATTATTTTAATATAAATAAAAATATTTATTTCAAAAGGTCATAATTATAATTATATAATATTATAATAGTTTTATTTAAATACTTCGTTATAACAAAGTATCATCTTTATTTAATATTTTTAGTTTTAATATAACATGTTATATAATTTATTTAATAACTATATTAATTATATAGTTTATATAAGATGAACTATAGTTATAATTACTATTAGGACAATAAAATAATTTGAATAATATATATTATAATTTATAATATTGATTTTAATGATTATACTAATATTTTAAATTCAAATATTTAAATAATTAATTAATAATTATAATTATTTATATTATTAATCTTAACTTAATTAGTATAACTAATAATATTACTAATTATATATAATAATATTTATTATAAATTTAATATTTAATAGTTATATAAATATTAATTATAATAATATATATCATTATATATATAATGATAATTGACCAATTAAACCAAATTTAATTATAATCTAAATATTAGATTAAATAATAATTGAATTAAAATTTATAATAAGATATTTATTAATTATTTATTGTAATAAATTTTAATAAATTTAGATTAATTAAGTAAGTTTATCCTATTAAGTAATTGAATTTAAAGTATAATCACAATTGTTTTGTGAAAATATGTAGTAATATATACGTAGGGTATTATATAATTTTGCTTATATTATAAACTATTATAATTTAGCTATAATATTAATATTATTATATATTTATTAATAATTAATAATTGGTTTGAATAATTATTCTATATGAACAAAATTAATATTAATTTAGTATGTATAACATATGCTTATATGTGAAATTTAATATTTAATATAATCAATTAATAAATTTATTAACTAATTTATATAATTATATAAATTATTGTATATAATTAACTATTTATTAAAATATATCAAAATATTAAAATAGTATTTGTTTTAATTTTAATTTAATCTATCCTTATTATTTAAATAATAATTAATTTATTAGATATAATAAGTATAACAATATTTATTTATTTATATGAAAATATTAATTTAATATTTAATATTATAATTAATATTATAAATTATTTAATCTATAATATATTATTAATATTATAATAAAAATTAATATTATAATAATTAGAATTTATGGATATAATTGTTTTAATAATTATATTATAATCTATTTAAAAATTATATTTATAATATATGTATTGGAGTTTATATTAAATTATAAATTATAAGTTATAATAATAACTAGTAAATATATAAGATATATTAACTATTTTATATATATAATAATAATTATTAATATTAATATTATTTATTAAATAAAACAATTTAATTAATTATATTATCTAAATATAATTTAATTTTGTTAATTATATTATACTTAAATTATTATTAAATAATATTATTATTTAAATTAATTTAAATAAAGATTAAAATTATTATTAAATAAGTTATTTATTAATAAATATTGTTACTCATAAAATATTAATTAAACTATTTAATTAAACTACTAATTAATAATAATATTATTAAGTAATAATAATCTCTATTTTAAAATTAGTTTAAATATATTTAAAAAATTTATTATATAGTATTATTATATAATTTAGTATTTTATCAAATAAGTATATTAATGTATATTTATTAAATAAATATATTATTTTAATAATAAATTTTTTGCTTAATTATATGCTCGATAGTTAAGCAAAATAAATTTAAAATAAAATAAAATATATAAATTATTTATTATAAATAATCATTTTAAAATTATTTATTATAACTAATATAATGTATATTAGTTATAATATAATCATTTTAATCTGCCATAGCTTTCATTAAAATTTTCTCAAAGCCCACTACTTTTACTTTTTCTTTATAGTAGCTACAAACTAACAGTAATTATCCACCATCGTCATTTTCATCCACATTAACAAGAGCTCATGGGTTTTTCTTTTTGTCATATATTTTTGCAATAGTAGATATTCAAACCGACTCTAATGATGAATTTCCGGTGGAATGCAATCGTATGCAAAATCAATTCACAATCAAGGAAAAATAGTCATGGGGTACCAACCTATATTATTTATATATTAATATTCATATATTAATAATTTTAATATTTATTAATTATACTATTAATTATTATATTTAATTATAATTAATTATTTATAATATAATTAAGCTATTAGATAAATATTAATATAAATATTAATTATATATTAATATTAAACAAATTATTAAATATTAATAATTAATATGCATGTATTATAATATATCATACTTATATTTTTAGTTATATATAATAATTTGGTATAAGTAATTAAATTATAATAAATTTAATTAAATTATGATATATTAGTTACAATAATCATCTAATATATAATTAAGCTAATTATTAGAATTAATAAGTAATTAAATTATTTTATTCTAAATAAACTAGTATGAACAAAAATATTAATATTATTAATTCTATTATTTGTAATAATATGAATATATAATTATTCATATTAATAATAGTATTAATAATATTTAAATAAAATATTAAATTAATTTAACTAATAAATTAGATATTATTATACTATAATGATATATTGACTCAATATATTATAAATAATTATTTTATTTTATATACTATTAATTATAAATAATTATATATAAATAATTATATAACTAATAAACTTATTATTATTATTTAAATAATATATTAATCTAATTGCCAAACCAATTTAAATAGTTAAGACTATATGAACAATTATCTATTTTAAATCATTATGACCTTTTATTTTGTTGTAAAACATAAATATTTATATAGTTAAATTATATAATAATTTAATAATTTATACTTAATATATAATTATATTTAATAATTAAATATTTATTATTATAATAAATAAAATAAATGAATAATTTATTATATAATAATATATGAACAATAAATTTATAACTAATATATAAATTGAATTAATGTGGATAACTAGTTCAATTAGTTATAACAATTTGAACATTTATTTATTTCAAATCATACTAAATTAATAATTTGTTAATAAATTTGAATCGTACCTTTTGTAATTTAAACTTATTAAAACTTTTTAATTGAGTTGTTATAAAACAACAACTAAATAATTAGAAAAATATTACCTTTTAAATCTCTTAGCTATTAATTTTTTATATTTGACATCTTATAATTCAAATATTCATAACTATTTGAATATTATTCTAATTTAAGTTTAAATTTGTTTAATTTAAAAATTAAATATTTAATTTCTATAATAAATTTATAGTTACAATATTTTAACCTCATTATTATAATATAAATATTAAAATATTAAAATATTAAAATAATATTTAATTTTATTGAATTAAATTGATATAATATATATACCATACATATTACTTTATTAATAATTACAATATTTAAATTATGCAAATCATTTAAATACATGATTAATATGCTAACAATTTATATAAAATATAATATAATTATATATTATAATTAATATTTGTTTAATATTAATTATAAATATTAATATTAATAATTAATTTTAATTAATTTATTAGTATATCTCTATAATTTTATTTAAATAAATAAATTATTAATAAAATAATTTAATATAAAAATTACATATTAATAATTATATATTTAAATAATTAATAAAACAAATTATATATATTATTAATTTTATAATATATGTTAGCTCAAAGATTTGGAATAAACCAAGAGGCGGGTGAATTGGCTTTAATAAAATTTTGAAAAACAATATTCAATAAACACAAATTTAGATAAACAAATTATCTTAGCAAATAAGCACAATAATTGAAAGTAAACAAGAGATAGGGTTAGAGAATTTGCAACTGAGATTTATAGAGGTTCGGTCCTTCCTTAGGCACCTACGTCCTCTCACTTAGCCTCTCTTGCCAAAGAGTTCAATCCACTATAATTTGAAGATTACAACCAAGCTTCTCAAAGCTTTACAAACTTAACACTACACACTCTTAAGGGTTAGCCTCCCCCTTAAGCTTACAAACTTATAACACAGAGTTTTTGAAGTGTTTTGCAAACTCTAAAAACCTCTCAAAGGTTGAGTGTTTGCTAATTTGAAGTACACAATAGTATAGACAAGAAAATAGAGAAAAACTTATATGAATTTTGCACTTTTCTCATTGAACAGCATTGAATGCTTGAGCAAATTGGTAGGTGAATAGCAATAAGTTCTCTTGGCTCTTGTTACTCTTGTTTTGCAGTGGAATGCTTTATTTATAGGTAGAAAGAAGTTGTGAGCCGTTAGATTGCATTTAATGCTTCAAACCTATAAAAATTTCAGACAAAAAATAGTCGTTGGGAGTTTCTAGCCTTTAGGCGATTGATCCCCTCCTTTAGGGGATCGATTGGTTCATGCTAGAGAAGGCACGATTTTGTGCCTAAATTGCCTTACCTTATCGATCCCTTCATTAAAGGGATCGATCCCCTATGTGGGGGGATTGATCCTTTTTCTAGATTTTCAGACTTAGGGAGCATTCTGTTTGAGAAACCGATTTATCCCTTTAAGAGGGGATCGATCCCTTGCCTTAGGTGATCGATCCTCTATATGGGAGGATCGATCTCTTTTCTGAAAAATATCATGAAGGAAACTTTCTGTATGAAAAAGTGATCGATTCCTTGAATGAGGGGATCAATCTGGTTAGCTTGAAACCCCAACCAATCAATCCCTACAGGGAAAGGATCGATTGATTTTTGCCAAAACTTGAAGAATTTTAGTTTTGAAAGAAAACAGGATCGATCCCTTTTGCTAGGGGATCGATCCCTTCTATCAAAACTTGCACTAATCAATTTTTGTTTCGAGAATTTGACTTATTTTGGTTCTCAAATGGATTTTGGCAAGATAGAAGGGTGGGAAAATGTTCAATTTAAGCTTAGATTGATTCAAGTTAGGCAAATTTTTGTTTTGTCAAATCAAAACTCTTAATCAATTCAAGCCTAACAATCTCCCCCTTTTTGATATGACAAAACCTAATGAAAAATTTTCTTAAAAACATTTTTCTTTTTGAAAAACAAGCTCCCACTGAATTTTATGAAAAAAAACTCCCTCTGAATAACAATATAACTCCCCCTGAATTTAAGCATAAGTTTTAAGGCAAATAAGCAAAACCAATATCACCAAAACCATCAACATCATTAGGATCATCAAAGCAATTTTTCATACCAATATTTCTCTCTTTTTTTGTCATAACAGAAAGGATGAAGTAAATCAAAATGAGGGAACAATCAATTCAAGGCCACTTAAGCTCATATCAATCATCAAACAACACATCAATGTCACATGCCACAATGTTACAAGCCATATGAGAATGAAAGATAAGTTTCATTAATAAAAAGATCAAGTACCAAAGTTTACAAACTATAATGCAAAGATATATTTACAAAATACAAAGATGTGAGAAAACATAAGAAATGGCACTAGTAAAGCTCATTAAGGTAGAGGTGGAGAATGAAGAGATTTATGAGGATAAGGAAAGTGATGAGAAGGCTACCCTATGTGTCGATGACTAGATCTTATATGCTCAATGTCAGCTCTAAGATGATGAACTTGTGCTACCAGTTCATTTTGAGTTTCCTCCATAGTTTCCAATCTAGTGTTCATATTTTCAACCACCGAATGCAAGCTATTCATTTGAAGCAAGAGCATCTTTAAGGCTCTTTGAGTGTCAAATGATGGGGTAAGGAGTTCTTTTTAAGATTCAAGCATATCTAAAGGTTCTTACACTTCCCTCTCTTCTTATGCAACCCCAATATCACCTTTTTTAACCTATAGTCCAGCTGCAGTTTAAGCATACCCTATGCTATGCAGTATAAGAGGCCTAAGAACATTAAATGGGTCATTGAAGTGCATTTCCTTGTCTTCTCTAGTATTCACTTCCAAATGCCTCAAAAGATTACTTATAGCAGACTCATATACCAAGGTATAATCTCTATTCTGAACTATCCTCATCATATCATTAAAAATGAAGTGCACCAAATTTGGTTTCTGTTCCTGCTTAATCTTGTACATCCACCAATAATCTTGCTTTCTAATGGTGGAGTATTATGTCCCAAAAGGTGCTAACATATGAGTTACAATGAGTTGTAGCAACTTATCATGCATGGATAACCTAAAGGCTTGAGTGGGAGCAACTTGTAGATTGTGATTGCTAAAGATGTCTTAAGCAAGTTGCACCATGTCACATCTAGTATTTGTTTCCCTTTTATCATCTAACTTAAAAGCTTCAGCTAGCACTTGTTTGGTAACTAATATTTCTTTCCCCATCACATATATTCTGAATCTATCAAGGTAATACCTATTTGATCCTTCAATTTTGACACAACTAGCATTACTATAGAAAACTCTTACTAGATTCTTAAATAGTAGACCATCCATGCACAAATAATGTAACCATCCAAATTGCTCAAAAGCATGCAGGTTAAGGAATTTTATTGATTGGAGAAAATCTAGTGAAATTACCCTTCCAAGTTTTACTTCCCAATGTACAAAATGTGTCTCATACAAGTCCTTTGCATCTGGATTGTTGAAATTTTGGTTGAAAGAAGGCTTCATTGTTGAGCCTGAAACCTTTCTTGGAGGATTCCTTATTCCAGCACTAACTTGGGTTTTTAGGGCCATGTTGAGGTAAAATTAATGAGGAGTAAAATATGTATAGAAGATGTAAAATGGATGAGTGAGTGTGGTAGATCAACCTTCTAGAGTGAAAAAAGATGGGTATCAATTTTTGTGTGATTTGATGGGTTTCAAGGAGGAATTTTGACAAGAAATCAAGTTGGAGTGAAGAAATTTAAAGAAATGTAGCTAAGAAGGATCAATTTTGGGTGAGAAATGAGTGGGAGTATAAAGGGTTTGAAAAGGATGAGTTTGGGAAGAAAATAAACAGGAGAAGAAAGCTAAAATGATCGATCAAACTAAGAGAAAACCTAACTTTATCATGCCAAAGAGACATGACCCAATCGATCGACTGAAGTAGGGGATCGATCGATTTTGGTCCTTGCTTGGAACAGATCAATTGGTTTTGAAGGGAATTGATTGGTATTGCACATTTTCAACTTTTTTTAGCTATTGGTTGAATACCCGATCAATCCTGTCCCAAGGGGATCGATCGATTCCCTATGTTTTCCCTTTAATTTAGCTACAAGGTAAGAAACCAATCGATCCATTCCAAAGGGGATCAATTGGTTTTTGCTGTAGCATTTTTTTTAGTTAAAAGATGTAAAAACCATGCAATATGATAATTCAAACATGCATTATACAATTATGCACAAACTAAAGAAAAATTTAGATAAACACACATTTGATCAATTAAGAGTGCACTATTCATCATAACATTAAGAAATTCACTTTAAGGAACATTCATCATACCAAGTTCACCTCTAATTGCATAAAATATATCCTTATCAAGAGGTTTTGTGAAGATATTAGCTAGTTCATGCAAGGTATCAATATATTCAAGCACAATATCACCCTTTAGAACATGATCTCTAATAAAATGATGCCTAATTTCAATATGTTTGGTTCTAAAGTGTTGAATTAAATTTTTAGTGAGATTGATGGCACTAGTATTGTCACATTTAATGGGAATATGATCCATGGTTATTCCAAAATCCTCTAATTGTTGCTTAATCCACAGAACTTGAGCACAACAACTTTCGACCTCCACATATTCAGCTTCGGTTGTAGATTGAGCAACACTATTTTGTTTCTTGGAAAACCATGATATGAGCATATTTTCAAACAATTGACAAGTACCGAATGTGCTTTTTCTATCAATTTTACATCCACCAAAATCCATATCATAATAGGCATGTAAAGCAAAAGATAAACCTTTTGGATACCATAATCTTAAATTAAGGGTGTCTTTGAGGTACCTAAAAATTCTTTTGATAGCAGATAAATGTGATTCTCTAGGTGAAGATTGAAATCTAGCACATAAACACACACTAAACATAATATCGAGTCTACTTACAATAAGATATAGCAATGAACCAATCATAAACCTATATAGTTTAGAGTCAACACATTTACCTCTTTCATTCTTGTAAAGTTTTGTTGAAGTGCTCATTAGTGTTAAGCAAGGCTTTGATTCTTCCAATCCAAACCTTATGAGCAAATCCTTGATGTATTTGGCTTGATTAATGAATGTGCCATCTTTTGTTTGCTTTACTTGTAGTCCTAAGAAGAATGTGAATTTTTTCACTATGCTCATTTTAAATTCACCTTGTATAATCTTAGCCAATTCTTGACAAAGAATTTTGTTAGTAGCACCAAATGTAATATCATCAACATAAATTTGCACTATAAGAATGTCATTTCCTTTTGTTTTAATAAAAAGTGTAGTATCAACCTTCATTCTATTAAAACCATTTTCTATCAAAAACTTTGACAATCTTTCATACCAAGCTCTAGGAGCTTGTTTTAAACCATATAATGTTTTTTTCAATTTATAAACATGATTTGGAAATTTTGGATTTTCAAAATCGAGAGGTAGCTCTACATACACTTCTTCATTTATAAAACATTAAGAAATGCATTCTTGACATCCATTTGAAAAAGCTTAAAATTTTTAAAACATGCAAATGCAAGCAATACTCTTATGGCCTCTAACCTTGCAATCGGGGCATAAGTTTCATCATAATCAATTCCCTCTTTTTGACTATACCCTTGAGCTACCAATCTAGCTTTGTTTCTAATAACATTCCCAAGCTCATCCATTTTATTCCTAAAATCCCATTTTGTGCCTGTAGTAAGATAATCACTAAGTCTAGGTACAAGATTTCATACTAAGCTTTTTTCAAATTGGTTTAATTCCTCTTGCATGGCCAATATCCAATGATCATCTCCTAAGGCTTCATCTATATTTTTAGGTTCAATATGAGATAAGAAAGCAACATAATTACATACATTATAAGAAGATCTAGTTCTTACCCCTTAAGTTGGATGACCAAAATTTCATTATCTTTAACATACCTCCTTTCTCTAAGATGATTTGGCTCTCTCTCTCTATGTGTTATGGCTCCTCTAGAAACTTATCATTTTTTTTTATTGTTTTTCTTAATGTTATGAGGTGCATCATTGATTCATTCTTAAAGTATACCTACATCATCATCATCATCAAGAGGCACCTTTCTCGGAAGTGGGTTAGACTCATAAAAAATAACATGTATAGATTTCTCAACCACTAATGTTCTTTTATTAAAAACTCTATAAGCTTTTGAATTTAAAAAATATCTTAGGAAAATCCCTTCATCACTTTTTGCATAAATTTACCAAGGTCATCTTTTTCATTGTTCAAAATAAAACACTTGCAACCAAAAGAATGAAAATAACTTATGTTAGGCCTTTTTTCCTTTAAAAAGCTCATAGGGAAGCAAAGTCACTAACTAGTCGTCATGACGAAAGGAATGCAGAGGATCCAGGAAAGGATGGTAGGTATGAAAACTAGTATAGGCCAGTGGAATTACTAGGCAAGATCTTTTTATATAAGTAATTCCATCCTTAGCTATAATAGCTAAGATGGTAGCTTTCTTATTTTCTTATTAGTTGCTTTCACTGAATTCGGTAAATAGGTTTACCAACATTTTGAATTCTGATTCACTCTTTGCTATTCCAGTTTTTCAAGTTCACAAGAAGTATTTATGGCTTCCGTCCAAAAATATCTAGGTAAATTATTTTCACAAAGCATGGTTCTAGCCATTTCTTCTAAAGTTTTATTTCTCCTTTCTACTACCCCATTTTGTTGAGGAGTTTTAGGAGCAGAAAAATTATGGCTAATACCATTTTCACTACAAAATACATTAAAGCAAAGATTTTCAAATTCTTTTCCATGATCACTTCTAATACTAGTAATTGAATAACCTTTTTCATTTTGTATTTGTTTGCTAAAAGTGATGAATTTTTCCAAAGCCTCATTCTTTGAATGCAAAAAGAGAACCCATATGAATCTAGTAAAATCATCAACAATAATAAACCCGTATTGTTTTCCACAAAGACTCATTATTCTAGTAGGGCCAAAAATATCAATATGAAGTAGTTGAAATGCAATTCTTAGGTTTGAAAGAAGTTCTTCTATGTTTTCCTTGAGCACATGCATCATAAACCTTGTCATTTTCATATTTCAACTTTGACAAACCAACAACCAAATCATTTTGAGAAAGTTTTGAAATTACATGCATACTTGCATGTCCAAGCCTTCTATGCCAAATCCAACTTTCATTTTCTTTTTGTGCCATAAAACAAACATTTTTAGAGGATAGGTCATCTAGATGCACTATATAAATATTTCCTTGACGTTGTCCAACAAAAACAAGTTTGTTAGTTTTGATATCAATTACTTGATAGCACATGAATTCAAACACAACCCTAAATCCTTTATCACACAATTAACTAATGCTAAGTAAGTTATGCTTGAGTCCTGTCACAAGTAAAACATTTTCAATAGTAGTAGAGGAATTGTTACCAATGGAGCCAATCCCTTTAATTTGGCCTTTAAAGTTGTCACCAAATGTAACATCTCCTCCACTTTTAGCTTACAAGTACTTAAAAAGAGTTTTATCCCTGGTCATGTGTTTTGAGCATCCACTATCATGGTAACATGAATTGTTCTTGCTTGAATTGGCTTTATAGCAATGCTCATCCACTTACAAAAACACAATTAAAATTTTGTTTTGGGTACCCAAATTTTCTTGGGTCATTAAGTGTTAGTACTAACAATTTTTGTGCCTTTTGGAATCCACTTCATTTTAGTAATCTCATCTTGAGATGTGCTAACTCCTTTTGGAATCCACACTCTCCTAATGAGCTTACCTCTATAAGTGACTTTCTTCAAGGAACAATATTGTATAGAATAGCCCAATTTATGACAATGTGCACATATGCTAGATGAATAATTTGGTTTAACAAGGAAATTCTTTAAATGAGTTTCTTTGTTGCCACCATTATAGCCTAGTCTATCTTTATCAAAGAAAGCTCTTTGTGTTTCAAGCATGTCATTGAGTTTTTTATGTCCCATATAAAATATAAAAAAATGAATTATGCAAATTTTCATTTTTCTTAGTCAAAGTCATTGACATTCAACTTTAAGACCTCAACCTTTTTTTTTTAGTCTTCTTGTTCTTTAGTCAATGATTCATTTTCTAGTTTCAATTTAAAGACCATTTTCTTATATTTCATGCTCATGTTCTCAAATTCTATGGCTAATTCATCATAGGCATCTTGTAGTTCATCAAATATGTATGAATTTAAATCACATGGATTAAAGGTTACCTTGGGCTCATCAAGAGCCATGAGACATAGATTGGCTACTTTTTTCTCATTTGATTCATCATCAAATAAGTCACTATCACTTCATGTTACTATCATAGCTTTCTTCTTTGACTTTGTAATTTTTTGCTTTTTCCACAAAGGACAATCAAGTTTAATATGACCCGATTTGTTGTATTCATAGCAAATAATTTGATCCTTTTCTCTTTTACTTGATTCCCCTTTAGTCATCTCCCTTTGTGGTCTTTTTCTACTTGAGAACTTGTTCATCTATATGAACTTCTTGAATCTCTTTGTAAACATGGCCATCTCTTTATCTTCATCATCTTTCTCTTGTCCAAAACTTTTTTCATCTTCTTGAAAGGAAATTTGAAAGCAATGCCACCTTTCTTGATTGGTTTTTGTCCCTTTTTTATCTTCATTTCATAAGTGAGGAGAGAGCCCATTAGTTCATCCAAAGAGAGTGTGTGAGGATCTTTGAACTTTTCAATGGCTGTCACTTTGGCTTCCCAGCTATTTGGTAGACTATTGAGAATTTTCTTCACCATCTCCACATTTGAGTAAGTCTTTCCAAGAGCCTTTAAACCATTAATGATATCAGTGAAGCGGTTTGACATCTCACTAATGGTTTCATCTGTTTCATCTTGAATAGCTCATAATCATGAGTGAACATGCCAATTTTTATCTTCTTCACTTGATTTGTACCTTCATGAGTAACAGCTAGCTTATCCCAAATTTTCTTTGCATTTTCATACAAGGAGACTCTATTGTACTCACTTGGCCTCAATGCATAAAAAAATGCATGCATTGCTTTGGCATTGAGTTGAGCCATCTTTATATCATTGACATCCCATTCACTCTTTAGCTTGATCACCTCCCTACCATCCAGCATCTTCATTGGAATTTGAGAACATTTACAATGACCCTCCAAACTTTATAATCATTAGCTTGAATGAAAACCTCATCCTAGTCTTCCAATAGGAATAGTTGTCATCAACAAAGAGAGGAGGCCTTACAATTGAAAGCCCTTCACTTTCAAGAGATGTTGTAACTATTTCATTTGCCATGAGACACACCTCTTGTTGACCATTATAGTTGTTGTAGCTTGAGGATGGTTCTTCCACATTGATTACCATATTTTTTGAGCTATTTTCAGGATCGCTCTTAGGTTGTTAAACCTACAAAAAAGAGTACTAGCTCTGATACCAATTGTTAGTTCAAAGATTTGGAATAAACTAAGAAGGGGGTGAATTGGTTTTAATAAAATTTTCAAAAACAATATCTAATAAGCACAAATTTAGCTAAAAAATTATCTAAGCAAATAAGCACAATAATTGAAAGTAATCAAAAGATAGGGTTAGAGAATTTGACACCAAGATTTATAGAGGTTCGGTCATTCCTTAGGCACCCACATCCTTTCATTTAGCCTCTCTTGCTAAGGAGTTCAATAAACTATGATTTGAAGATTACAACCAAGCTTCTCAAAGCTTTACAAACTCAGCACTACACACTTTTAAGGGTTATCCTCCCCCTTAAGCTTACAAACTCACAATACAGAGTTTTTGAAGTGTTTTCCAAACTCTAAGAACCTCTCAAAAGTTGGATGCTTGGTAATTTGAAGTACACAATAGTATAGATAAGAAAATAGAGAAAAACTTATATGAATTCTGCACTTTTCTCTTTAAACAACTTTGAATGCTTGAGCAAATTGGTAGGTGAATAGCAATAAGTTCTCTTGGATCTTATTGCTCTTGTTCTGCAGTGGAATGCTTTATTTATAGGTAAAAAAAAGTTGGGAGTCATTGGATTGCATTTAATGCTTCAAACTTGTAAAACTTTCAGATAAAAAATAACCATTGAGAGTTTCTAGCCTTCAGGGGATCGATTGGTTCATGTTGGAGAAGGCACGATTTTATGCCTAAATTGCCTTACCCGATCGATCCCCTCATTCAAGGGATCGATCCATTATTTAGGTGATCGATCCCCTATGTGAAGGGATCAATCCCTCTTTTGGATTTTCAAACTTGAGGAGCATTCTGTTTAAGAAACCAATTGATCCCTTGCCTTAGGTGATCGATTCTCTATGTGGGAGGTTCGATCCTTTTTTTGGAAAATTGCACGATGGAAACTTTCTGTATGAAAAATTGATCGATCCCTTGAATGAGGGGATCGATCTGATCAGCTTGAAACCCCAGCCAATCGATCCTTACAAGGAAGGGATCGATTGGTTTTTGCCAAAACTTGAAGAATTTCGGTTTTTGCCAAAACTTGAAGAATTTCAGTTTTGGAAGAAAATGGGATCGATCCTTTCTATCTAAACTTGCACTAATCAATTTTTGTTCCAAGAAATTGACTTGTTTTGGTTCTCAAATGGATTTTGGCAAGATAGAAAGGTGGGAAAATGTTAAATTTAAGCTTAGAAAAGATTGATTCAAGTTAGGCAAATTTTTGTTTTGTCAAATCAAAACTCTTAATCAATTAAAGGTTAACAATAAATAATATTATTGTTTATTACAATATATAATATTATTATAATTATATAATAAACAATAATATTATTTATTATTTATAGTTATTATAATATTATAAAAATAGTATTAAGTTATTTTATAAAAATATTATATATATTATAATGTTATATATTATAATAATTTTATATTATGTTAAAACAATAGTTTCTATTTTGTTACTCTTTAATTTTTGAAATATTATTTTAAAATATTAATAATATTAAATATATATATGATTAATTATTATTTAAATTATATTTGAATTAATATACTATTAATATTACTAATTAATATTAAGTATTGATAATATATTGAATTATATATTATTATTAATTATACTATTGTTCAAATAGTATATTATAAATTATAAATAATATCAATTTATTAATATTAGAAATTATTCAAATATAATCATAAATTATAATAATATAATAATATTATTACCATAATATGAGATTATATAAATTTATTATTATATATAACTTAATAAATATAATGATATTAATAATTAACAATTGTTTTATAAAATTAATTATAATTAATATTTGATATAGTTTATAAACTATTTTAAAATAAATTGTATAACGATTAATTAATTTATTATATAATAATAAAATAATTAACAATTGTATAGTTAATACAATAATAATAAATTAATAAAAATAATATATAATTAAATTATAATTAAATTTATAACTTATATATAATAATCTATTAATAATAGTGAAATAAATATGTTAATATAATTATAACTTATTTTATAAATTATTAATTATTAACATAATATAAACCAATTTTGTTTTAATAACATAAAATAATTATTATTATTATTATTTATAAATAATAATTAAAGATAATTAATTCAAATTTATTGTTATAATTATCGATTATAACTAATATAATAATTTAATTATAATTGATTATTTTAAATCACTTATTAATTTTTAAAATATTAATAGATTAGTATTACTTTATTTCGAATAAACTTATATGAACAAAAACATTTGTTTTATGACAAAACAAAAAGTAATAATGATTTGAAAATATATAACTGTTTAAATAGTATAATTTTTTGAATTGGTTAGGTAAACAAAATTATTTTTTAAATCTCTTATTTATTAATTTTTGAAATATTAACAAATTCATTTTATTTTATTTCGAATAATCTAGTATGAATTGAGAAAATTGTTTTATGACAAGACAAAGGTCATAACAATTTGAATTAGATAATTATTCATATAGTTTTAACTATTTGAATTGGTTCGGCAAACAAATTTATTTTTTAAATCCCTTAGTTATTAATTTTTTGAATATTATTAGATTCATATTGTTTTATTTTGAATAAACTTGTATGAATAGAAATAATTGTTTTATGATAAAATAAAAAGTTATAATGATATGAAGTATAGAATTGTTTAAATAGTCATAACTATTTAAACTGATTCGGTAAATAGATTTATTTTTTAAACTCTTACTTATTAATTTTTGAAATTGTTAATTGTTTAATATTTATATAACTATTTAAATATTAGTCTAATTTACGTTTCTATTAAAAATTGTATCAATTATTAATAATTAAATTATTAGTATATAGATATATTATAAATATATGCTTAAATATTATAATATATAATATTTATATTAACTAATAATATTAATAATTTAAATTAATACTATATAATTTAATTTAAATTATAATAATATAATTATAATTTTATATAAATTAAATATTGGATATTTATATAATGTTATAATAAATATAACATTATAATAATTAATTATTTTATATATTAATTTAACTTATTAATATTATCATAATTTATAATTGTATTAATTATAAAATTAATACATACTTTAATAAATTATATTATATTAATATATTTTTAATAATAATATATTTAAATTTAATAATTTAATAATTTAACTTTAGAAATATTAATAAATTATATAAATATATAATTATTTATAATTATAAAGTAACTATTCATAATATATAATTATTATTAAATTATGTAAATTAGTATTAATTTATTAAAAAATATTTAAACAAAAGGTAATAAATTAGTATTATTATTAATAATAAAGTATTTCATAATTGCAACAATTATCACTACTTAAATTTTTTATTATTTAATTAAGAATGTAATAAATAATGTTATAATAATTCATAAAATAATAAGCTATTATTTAAATTATTTGAAATAGATAATAGACAATTATTTATTTGAATAATTATACCTAATATTGATATTATTATTTGTAATATGTATATTAATTAGTTATAATATTATTTTATTATAATATAGATAATATATTTTCAAAAATTATTTACTACAAATAATAAATTTTATTATTAATTTAGTAGTAATAATTGTATAATAATAAATTTAATTATTTACTTATAATTAAATAGTTTTAAAGATAATAAAAAATATAATATATTCTATATTAATATATCATAATATAGAGCATTTGTTTATAATATAAATTTAATTCATTTAATTATATAAATATTTGTTTAATTAATAAATTGTTGTTACTAAAATAGATAATTATTCTAATCATTTTAACTAATTGAACTAGTTTCGCCAGCAAATTTATTTTTTAAATCTTTTACTTATTAATTTTTGAAATATTATTAAATTAGTAATATTTCTAACTAATAAGTAAATAAATTATTCATAAATTTATATAACTATTAATATAAATTTACAATTTATATTAAAATTATAAATTTAATACATAATTATAAATATATTGATATTCTATAAATATTAATTAATTAAAAAAATAATACTAATCTAATAATATTATGAAAATTAATAATTAAGAGATTTGAAAAATAAATTTATTTGTTGAACCAGTTCAAATAGTTAAGGCTATATGAATAATTATCTATTTCAAATCATTATATTCTTTTATTTTGTCATAAAACAAATGTTTTTGTTAATATAATTTTGTTTAGAATAAAATAATATTAATTTATTAATATTTTCAAAATTACTAAGAGATTTAAAAGATAAATTTGTTTATCAAACTAGTTCAATTAGTTATAACAATTTAACAATTATTTATTTCATATTGTTATAATCCTTTGTTTTGTCATAAAACAATTTTTTCTATTGATCTGTATTATTCAGAATAAAGTAATGCTAATTTATTAATATTATAACAATTAATAAGTTTAAAAAATGAATTTGTTGGCTTGACCATTGCAAATAGTTATGACTATTATAATTATAATTATTTAATAAATACAAACATTATAAATTTTTTACAGTCATTATAAATTTAATTAAATAAATTTATACATCTAAGTGACAATTGTACAATTATTTATTTAAATATATATTAATATATTATGTTGTATAAAATATCTAGTTATCATATTATAATAAATAAATAAATTAAATAATTTATTTATTTTTTATTTAATTATGTTTTAATTTCTACGTTATACATAAAACTAAATTATTATATCAGATTTATTACAATAGTTATTAATATTAATAATATTAATATTTATTATTAATAATATTAATCGATATATTAATTAATAATTTAAATAATATTATTAAATAAATTAAAATTGATTATAATATTAATTATAATATATTGTTTGTAACTATTAATAAAGTATATTAATTATAATATTTGAATTTATATTATTAATTATTATATAATGATATTTTTTATCAAATATTATTTGATATATCATTTGTAAACATTTATTATTGTTTATTTAAATTAATATCTAATTTTGTTTAATTAAAAATTATATTACAATTAAAATAATAATATAGTTATTATTAATAATTTATATTTAAAATAATTTAAATAATATTTCATTAAATAATTATAATATCCATAATTAGTAATAATAAAAATGTATTAGCTAATACATATTATTTAATAATAATAATTGAATTAATAAGATTTAAAATTAATATTAATTAATTAGAAATTATGTTTGAATTAATAATTTAATTATAATTTTATAATTATAAATTTAATGTAATTTAATTATATTACTATTAATAACTATAAATAAATATTATTAATTTATATATAATTTATTTAGTACAATATTATCTAATAATATGGAATTATTATCTTATAATATAATGTAAATATATTATACTTATAAACTAATTATATATAATTAATATTTATAATATTGTAAATAATTATTATTTAATAATATATTAATTTCTAAAATATAATAATATAATTTATTAAAATAATTATTAAATGATATATTTATTTAACTTGTTTATTTATTATAATTATAGCTTATAATATGAATGTAATTTAGATAATAAATATATATAAATTATTTATATATAAATAAATAATGTATAATAATAATTATTTTTATAATTATAATAATTTATAATATATTCGTTATATGTTAATATTGATATAATTCTATTATTTGTAATAATACAAACAATAATAAGATAATTTTCATATTAATAATATTTGAATTTAATATTATATTAATTAATTCTATATTAATAATTTGATATATAATAATATATTATATATTAGTTATAAAACTTTATAACCAATATTATGTAATAATTATAAATTATTCTAAGTTTATATAAATAAATTACTAATTAATAATGACAATATTTTAATAATATATTTATATCAATTAATATTATAATTAATTAAATAATTAATATATAATTATATTTATTTATAATTTATAATAATTATGAATTCTATTATTTGTAGTTAATAAATATTAATTTATAGCAAAATTATATAATTACTTAATAATATAATTATAATTTTAATAGTTATAATTTACAATTATTGTTATAATATATTATGAATTTATTATAATTTATAAGCTTATAAATAGCTTATACATTGTTTATAAGCTGATAAACAATTTGTTATAAGTAAATATATAACAAAAGCAATATAGTTATATTTATTATAATTATTATTTAATTAATTATAATAATTAAATATTGTCAATTATTATAATTAAATTGTATATTTCTTTTTTTATTATATGTTTAAAATTAATATTATATTTATAAAATTATTAATTTGAATAATATATTTAATAATCTGAATAATTTTGTATGAATAGAAATAATTGTTTAACGATAAAACAAAATATCATAACAATTTAAAATAGATAAAATTCAAATGGACATGACTATTTAAACTTATTCAGTAAATAGATTTATTTTTTAAATCTCAAACTTATTAATTTTTAGAGTATTAATAAATTAGTATTATTTTAGTCTCTATACCATACAAGTAATTATATTTAACAAACTTATTAATATAATAAATTAATATTAATATTAAATAATATTTAAAAGGTTAAACTATCATATGTAAACTATTTCCCCAAATAGTTTAATCTATTTTAATTAATAATTAAATCATTATATTTTTAAAAATACATATAAAGAATTAATTTATATTATTAATTTAATAAAAATTAATTTAAATTTTAAAAAATATAATAAATTAATTATATTTAATTATTAGCTTGGCTAATAATTTATTAACTTGGCTAATAATTGATAAAAAAAATTAATTTAAAATTAATTTAGTAATAAAAATTATTAAAATTAATAAGTAAGAGATTTACAAAATAAATATGTTTACCAAACCAGTTCAAATATATAACTATTTGAACAATTGTAAACTTCAAATCATTTTATTTTGTCATAAAATACTAATTTAATAATAGTAATTATTTATAATAATAAATAATTATTATACTAATAATTTAATAAATTTACATAATAAATAGGCTTTGAAATTATAAATGTTACAAGAAAGTTATAAATAATTTAAACTATTAATAGTTTATTAATAATTAATTTAAATTAATTATAATAATTAAGACTTAATTACTATAATTTGAAATTATTATGAATTATTAAATTAATAAATATAATTTCATTATATTAAATTATACTTATCAATTTATATTTAATGTAATACTAATGTATAAATATTATTAATTATATATTTAACATATATTAATTTTCTATTTAATAAAAATAACATCATGAAAAAAGAATTTGAATACTGCATATTTATAGGTTCTTATCTATCATTTAATCCTACCAAGAAAATAGGGGAAGAAAAGTTGATGGTTAGTAATTATTATTAATTTTTACAATTATTATTAATATTTATATAGTATTAATTTTGTTCTATTATAAAACAATTATTTTGTTCATACAAATTTATTCAAAAAAAAATAATACTAATTTAATAATGGTCTGAAAATTCATAGTTAAGAGATTTAAAAAATAAATCCATTTGCTAAATCAGTTCAAATAGTTAAGACTATATGAAATAATTATTAATTAATATTAATAAATATTATATGTTTAAATTTATTAACTATAATTAGTAATAATAATTATTATAATATAATAATTATAATTTAACGATTATTTAACAATAGATAAATTACTATACATTAATTTATCTACAAATAAAAGAGATTTATAATTAAAATAATATAATTCAAAATTTTTGAAATAGATAATAGACAATTATTTATGAACAATTAATAAATTATTAATATACAGTATTTATAACATATAATAATTAAATAATATTTTAATGTTACAAATAATTATATATTAATTATTAATTTATAAAATATAAATAATTTGATAATAATAATAATAATAATAATAATAGTATTTAAAAATATATCGATATAATTCTATTATTAATTATAGTACTGAACATTAATATAATATTAAATTAGATTATACTATTAATAATACATTAATTATATAATTAATACTAAACAAGATTTAGTAATTGTTATTAATTACTAATAATTTTAATAATTATATGAATTATAATATAATTAATTGAAAAAATATTATAATAATATTTTAAAATTATTTTGAATTATAATGAATTATAATATATATTAGTTAGTTTTTCAATTAATATTATAATATATAATATTATTTTTTCAATTATTACTATTATATAATTACGAATTTATATTAATCCAAATAAGCTTGTATTGATGGAAGCAATTGTTTTATGACAAAACAAAAAAGTCATAAAAATTTGAAATAAATAATTATTCAGAGAGTCATAATGATTTGAATTTGTTCGATAAATAGATTTATTTTTTAAATATTTTACTTATTAATTGTCTTAATATTAATAAATTTGCATTATTTTATTCGAAGTAAGCTTATATGAACAAATAAAATCATTATATGACAAACCAAAAGGTTATAGCGATCCCAAATCAATAATTGTTCAAATGGCTATAATTATTTAAACTTATTCGGTAAATAGATTTATTTTTTAAATCTCTTAATTATTAATTTTCAGAATATTAATAACATGGTGTTATTTTATTTCCAATAACCTTATATGAACTAAAATAAGTTTTTTATGACAAAACAAAAGGTTGTTTTAATTAATTACAAATTTTAATAGTAATTATATTATTTAAAAAAATAATAGTCATAACATTAAATGTTTTTTAATTAATAATTAACAATACTATCTGAATATAATATATTTAGAACTCTATAAATAAATTTATTTTATTAATATATTAAATATGTTAATAACAATTATAGTATTAAATATTAACAACTATATATTAATTATAAATTAATTATTATATTATTTAATTATATATAATAATTGTTATGTTATTCTATAATAATTATTATATATAAATATAGTATTATAATTATATTATTTTACGAATATTATTTAATATTTATATATTTTATATTTCAGATAGTATATAAATAATAATTAATAGTTATTATATAATATTTTATATAAATATTATTTGGATATAGTAACATAATAATATTAAATATTATTATAAATCAAATAAAATTTATATTATTCATTTATAGTAATATTAGTTAATATTAGGCATTATATATTATATTAATATAATAGATTGTTAATATTATTAATAAAGAAATCAATTTACTAATTATTTATTAATTATTAATAAACCAATATTAATAAGGCTATAATTATATGTAAATAAATACTATTATATAATAGTATTATTAGTATTATATAATTATAACACTATTAATTGTTATTTATAATTTATATTTAATAATTAAATATTAAATAAAAATATTTAAATTAATTGATAAATATTAATTTATAATTATTATAAATATAATTATCATTTAATTTTGTTATAAATAATATAACAAAAGTTTATTAATAATCTAATTATATAGTATATAATAGATTAAATTTAATTAATATGGCAATTTATAATTGTTATATAATGATTTATTATAATTTACATTTTTGAATAATTATCTTCTATTATCTAATAAATTATTTATAATTTATATAAAATTCTAATTAACTATATTTATTCTATTTAATAATATAAATTAATTTAAATAATTAAATTAATAATAATAAATATTTAAAATTATGTAATAATTATAATTATTAATTAATTATAATATTTTTATTATAAAATACTTATTATATTAATATTAATTAATTATAATAATAATAGTCAAATATAACTAATAGTAATAATTTTAATTATTATTAATATTCCAATATAATCATATTAATTAATTATAACTTAATTATAAAATGGATTAAAAATAATATACTTAATTATTATAATAATTAATAAACACTAATATATCAATCAAATAATATTGAATAATATTATGATACTTATTATTAAGAATATGTATGTTCTATTATATTTATAAATATTTTAATTAATTAATTAAAGTTTATAAATTATAATATTTATAGTTATTCAATATAAAAAATAAATTAATATAAATTTATACTAATTGTTATTATTGCTAATTTTATATAATATTATATTTATAGTCTTAATATAATTAATAGTTATATAATTTTAATTCAATATAGTATTAAACAATTATTATAATAGTTATAACTAATAAATATTAATTTATTATATTTATTTTGAATATAAATTATTATAATAAGTTATAATAATTATTCTATATTAGAACAAGTCAATATACAATAATAATTATTGCATATAATTTAAATTATATATAACTCTATAAATTAAAGATTATTAATAATACATTAATATTTTTCTATTAAATAAACAATAATTATTATATTATTAATTGTTAAATATATTATAGTAATTAAGTATCATAATAAAAATATTAATTAAAAATCAATATTAGTGTTTATTTAATTACTATAAATATTATTTTAAGATTATTTAATAATACATTTGAATACAATTATATTATGTATAATTATATATTACTTATTTGATTCTAATAGTCTAATATTGATAGATATTTATTTATCAATATTAAAATGATAGCTATTTTTATAGTATTATAATTATAATTATATAATTACTATAATATAATTATATTTATTATCATCTTAATAAATAATTATTAATTTACTTATAATAAATTTATTTATTAAGACTATATAATTTATGAATAATATAATTATTATTTAATCTATTTTATAATTAAGTTATAATTAATTAAATATTATTATATTGGAAATATTAATAATAATTAAAATTATTACTATTAGTTATATTTTGACTATTATTTATTATTATAATTAATATTATTACTATTATAATAATAATTAATATTATTATTTAAACTAACTAAGAATTTATTATTAGATAATTTAATAACTAAATTAATATCATTAATTATAAAGTAATTAATTATTAAATAAATAATTTAATATTTATTATAAAAATAAATATATAACTAAACAAATTAATTATTTTAATAAATTATAATTATATATTATAATTATTTAATATAATTTATATTATAAGTAATTATAACTATTTAATTATATAATTTTATATATAATATGTAAAAATTAATTCTATTTTTCGAACCAGTTCAAATAATTTTTAAATTTAATTAATTTAATATATATAATGATTAATAATATAATTTCATATTCCATAATATATATATTAATAATTTATATTAATATACAAATTAGTACGAGGAAACTAATCGATAATTATAAAACATAATTGCTTAAATAAATAACAATGTTAAAATAATTTAATAAATATTGGTCATTGTAAACAAATTAATAATAATTTATTATAATATTTGAATAATTTGAATTGTAAATAAAATTGGTAATTATAAGAATATAACAATTAGGAATAAGATGAATAATATTCAAATAGTTGTTTTATTATGAATATAAATACTATAAAAATATTAATTATATATTCCTTGTAATTCAAAAATAAGTGTTTTGTGACAAAATAAAAGGTGATAATGATTTAAAATAGATAATTGTTCAAATAGTCATAACTATTTGCAATAATAAATTAGCATTACTTTATTTCGAATAAGACTATATTAATAGAAATAATTATTTTATGACAAAACAAAGGGTTATAACAATATGAAATAAATAATTGAACTAGTTTGGTAAATAAATTTATTTTTTAAATCTCTTATTAAATTTCAAAATATTAATAAATTAATATTATGTTATTCTAAACAAAAATATATTAACAAAAACATTTATTTTATGACAAAATAAAAGAATATAACAATTTGAAATAGATAATTATTCATATAGCCTTAACTATTTGAATTGGCTCAACAAATAAATTTATTTTTCAATCTCTTAATTATTTAATTTTCATAATATTATTAGATTAGTATTACTTTCTTTTAAATAAGCTTGTTTGAACAGATTGAGCCAGTTTGATATAGACAATTAATTCTATATACAATAATTAGTTACTAATAATTATTAAATATTATTATTTAAATATTATAGATATTTTAAATCAATAATTAAAATATTTAAATTAAAATCAATATTCAAATAATTGTATATAAATTTAATTGTTAAATATTTTATTATAAATTAATATTATCTAATTAAATATTTATGAAAATCATAGCCACTTAGATTTAATATGAATTATTGATTAATAATTTATTAATTTATTTTATTTATCATAATAAAAGTTCATACTTTTAATAATTTAAGATAATAATCCTTATTAATTGTAAGAATTTATAATAATTATTAAAATATTTAATTGTTCAAATCATTATCAATTAATAAAAAGCTTAATATTAATATCGATATTAAATTAGTATTAATATTAAACAATATTGATAATTGTTCTTATCAATTATGTTATTTGAAATAATAAAACTACAATTATATAAATATCGGATAAAATAATATTAATCTAATTAATTACTTGAAAATTAATTAACTTATTTAATATTTTAATATTTTTATTGATATCTATATAACTAAAGTTATGTACTTGCCATTAGATGTTGGATTGAATAGTTCAACTCTTTTCAAGATGTAGTTTGATTTTTATGAGTTCAGTTCAAAAAATAATCAAGCAACTTAAGTTTGACTAATTAGATTTTGTTATGATTAATTTGTACAAGAAGCATGAAATTATAATATTGTATTATTAAAATTATTAATTAATATTTATAATGTATTAAAAATATATTAATATTATTATATATTTATTAATAATATATTATAATAATATATCAATATTACAATAATTATAATAATATATAGTAATAATATTTAATAATATTAATTTAATTTAATTAATAATATTTAATCTTCATTTATAAATATAGTATAATAATATCTAATTTATTAGTTAAATTAATTATAATAATATGTAAATTAAATAAAAAATAATTTTTAAAATATTATTAACTATTTTAAATAATATTTACCATTATAAACAACAATTATATATTATTTATTTCAGTTAATATATAGTACTATATAATTAGTAAAATTAATTTAAAATTTAAGTAATAAACAATTGTTTATTTATTCCATTAATTATCTATTTTAAATAAATTAATTATTTGATAATATAATTATCAAATATTACTAATTTAATACTATATTATTCTAATCTATTATAATTATAATAATTATAATTATAATATTACAAAAGGATTAAGTTATTATATTTATTATTAGAACAAGTAAATTACTAATAATTAATATTATTTAAAATAATTTAATAATATATTTGATAAATATACAATAATTGATAATATTGTTAAGGTACAAAAGTAATAATATTTATGTATGAAATAAATTAAATCTATTATATTAAACTTGTTTGATATTATATTAATTATTTAATTTTTAGTTATACTTATAAAAATAATTTATAAATAGTTATTAATAAGACAATTAATAAGTAAAAGATTTAAAAAATAAATGTATTTATCGAACAAATTTAAATCATTATGACTATATGAATAATTATTTATTTCAAATTCTTATGACTTTTTTGTTTTGTCATAAAACAACTGTTTAGAATAATTATACTATAATTATTATAGTTAAATAAATTAACAATATAATTATTATTAGTGTTAATATAATAACTATATATTATATTAATTTTATGTATATAATTTAGTAATTAATTATATCTAATGAATATAATATAAATTACTATATATTAAATCTATTTAAATAATTGATATTATTTAATAATATATATTATATTAATAATCTAATATAAATTAATTTATATATTATATCTATATAATATAAATTTAATATAATATC
The DNA here is from genome assembly GCF_002303985.1 of Durio zibethinus. The sequence goes on along the minus strand of NW_019167838.1, from coordinate 15,126,546 downwards.
ATTATGAACATTGTTAAGGAAAGAAATATAATTAAATGTATATGTGAATAGTCTAATTTATATTATATATATTATAAATTAACATAATATTAAATAAGTATATTTTGATATTAATATAAATTATTATTATTATAAATATAATATAAGTTATAAACAAATTAATATAATATTATTAATATATTATAATTTATTAATTATTAGTATATAATTATAATATATTATTTCTTTAAATAATATTTAATATATATTACTTTATTTTATAAAATTAATATTTAAATCTCTTATTAATTTTCAAAATAGTAATAAAATAGTATTATTTTATTTTGAAGAAACAATTGGTTTTGGAACATTAATTTTTAACTAAATTTATTTTTAAAATTTTTACTTATTAATTTTTGAAACATTAATAAATTTATATTATTTTATTTGAAATAAGCTTGAATGAATAGAACAATTGTTTTATGACAAAATAAAAGGTTGTAATGTTTTGAAATAGATAATTATTAAGATAGTCCTAATTATTTGAACTTGTTCGATAAACAGATTTATTTTCTTAATTCTCTTACTTTTTAATTTTTGGAATATTAACAAATTAGTATTATTTTATTTCAATTAAGCTAACATGAATTGAAACAATTGTTTTATTACAAAACAAAATGTTGCAATGATTTATTAATATATTAATGAATGATTAGGTTTTTATATAGTATTAGTAATAATGTTATTAATAGTTATAAATTATAAGAACATAATTATTTATCTTAATTATTTAATTTATCAAATAATATAATTTAAATAATAATATAATAATACTATATAAAAATTAAGATTCGAAATAATACTAATTTAATAATATTTTGAAAATTAATAAGTGATTTAAAAAATAAATATGTTTTGTAAACCAATTCAAATAGTTAAAAAAATTAGAATAATTATCTATTTCAAATCGTTCAAAACTTTTGTTTAGTCATAAAATATTTGTTTCATGTCTTACAAGCTTATTCAGAATAAAATAATCCAAATTTATGAACATTTGGAAAATTAATAGGCAAAAGATTTGAAAAAATAAATTTATTTACCAAACAAGTTTAAATAGTTATGACTACTTGATCAATTATTTTTATAAAATCACTATTAGTACAATTATTTATTAATAATTATTTATTATTTGATAAATTAATTATTTTATTATAATAATATATATTTCAATTTACAATATATAAATTAAAAAATAATTAAAACTATAATCATTGATATTTTCATTATTATTATAATGAAAATATAGTCTTAAATATATTATATCAAATTTTAATTTTATTAAAAAAACAATTGTCTTAAATAATAATAATATTATTATATATAATAAATAATAACAATATAATTTGAAACTATCTATTTATAATTATTAATTATCGATAGATAATTGTTAATTTTCTTTTTTTTATTTTGTTCCAAAGGATAGAGAAGTGTCCAAGAGTTAATTAGAAAACATAGCTTCAAACAATCTATGTCTGTATATATATATTTATTTAATACATTCATTTAACATACATAAAATTTAATTTTCAAAATACTATTATAGATCATATAGATTTTAATAATTATTATATTAGTTATATATAAAAAATAATCAGTTATTATAGTATTAAATTAAATAATACTAATTATATTTAATAAAATTTTCAAACTATTTATTAATAATAAACTAATATTTTATAAATCTTTAATAATTTAATTAATTAACATTTCAAATATTATAATTATAATAATTTTAAATAGATAATTATTTAAATAGTCATATTTATTTGAAATTATTCAGTAAACAAATTTATTTTTTTAAATCTCTTGCTTTAATTTTTCGAATGTTAATAAATTAGTATTATTTTATTCCAAATAAGTTTGTATGAACTGAAATAATTATTTTATGACTAAACAAAAGGATAGAATGATTTGAAATAGATAATTATTCTGATAGTCTTAACTATTTGAACTAGTCGGCTAACATATTTATTTTTTAAATCTCTTATTAATTTTTGAAATATTATTAAATTAGTATCATTTTAATTCGAATAAGCTTGTATGAAAGGAAACAATTGTTGTATGACAAAATAAAGATCATTATGATTTGAGATAGATAATTATTCAAATAGTCATAACTATTTGAACTGGTTTAGTAAATAGATTTAGTTTTTAAATCTCTTATTAATTTTTAAAATATTAGTAAATCAAAATTATTTTATTTTGAATAATTTTGTATGAATAGAAACAATTATTTTATGATAAAACAAAAGGTCATAACAATTTGAAATGAATAATTGTTCTAATGGATGTAACTATTTGAACTTGTTCAGTAAATAGATTTATTTTTTAAATCTCCTACCTATTAATTTGCAAAATATTAATAAAGTAGTATTATTTTATTTTGAATAAACTTGTATGAATAGAAACAATTGTTTTATGACAAAACAAAAGATCACTACTATTAGAAATAAAAAATTGTTCAAACAATTGTAACTATTTAAGCTTACTCAGTAATTATAACTAAGAATAAAGATACTTAAAATAATAATTATTATTAATTATTTAGTGTTAATTATATAACTAATTTTATAGTTAAACTCTTTATTATAACTTCATATTTAATTAATAATTTAATTACAAATAATAATATCAATATCATGTATAATTATTCAAATAAATAATAGTACAATTGTCACTTAGATGTCCTAATTTATTTAAATTATTTTAAATTATTATATTTATTTAAACTATTCAAATAATAGTACTAATCGATAGTATATATTCATAAGTGTATATATTTATTAGTATATTATAATAAATCTATTATAATATTATAATAAAATAGTTATTTTATTTTGGATAAACTTTATTAATAATTATAATAGAAATTATTAATAAAGTTATTAATATTATAAAAATATTAATTACTTTTAATTTAATAATTAAAACTTATATTATATTAATTGAATTAAATATTAATAGTAATTATTAATATTTTGATAAATTAAAATTTATAATAAATAATTAATATTTATTATTAATAAGTAATATAAATAAATTATCTATTAGCTTAATAAATTAGAATAATTTTTAAATTAATTATTATTAAGAGATTATTAAAAACTATTTGAATGTTTTATAACTAATATTATTATAATTATTATAATATTTGGATAATTTATTCATATAATTGATAATTATTAAATAACTAATATTTAAACGTTCAATTAGCTTATAATAATTAATATTTAATTAAAATAAATTAAAAGTACATAATTTATAATTTTATCATAGTATAATAATTATTAACATATAAATTCATATGTTATGTACAATTTGTTTAATTAATATAAGTATTAGTTTATTGATAATAAATTATAGAATAATATTATAATAATATAAGAAATCTAAGATAATTAATAATATTAATTATAATAATAATTAAATAAATTATATTAATATAATTATTTATTGAAAAATTATAATTTGTATATTACTTTATTATCTAATTTAAATGATTATAATAATTATAATATTATAATATTATTAATTGTTTAATTATTTGAATTATTAAAATTATAATTTATTAATATATACTAATTTAATAGTATAACAATTTATTAATTAATATTTCTAATATATAATAATGATAAATAGTAACTTCATTTATAAATATAGTAGAATATATAATTATAATTTAAAATTATATAATATTAACAATTATATTTATATATAATTATAAGTTATTAATTAATTAATATTTTATATATTATTATTAAATTAGTTTACTATTCCAAAATTTAGTACTATATAATAATGATTATAAGTATCAATGACTGTTAGAATTATTGTTCAAATAATTATAATATATTATTTTAAACATTTATATTATAATATTATATTACTGATTTATTTTAGATTATATTATTATTAAATATTAAATGTTAAATATAATTATAAATTATAAATTATAAATTGATTAATAATAAATTAAATTGTTAATTATATAATATAATAAATTTTATATTATAAATTTATAATATTAATTAACGATAATAATGCTTATAATTAAAATAAGGTTTTTTAATAATACTATTTTTAATAAATAATATGACAAATAATATTATTGTTTATTAATTAAATATTAATTAATTAACATTAAATTGAATTAACAAAAATATAAATACAAAAATAAACTTTAAAACATAGCTTGTTTTATAATAAATTCATAATATATAATTAATGTTATTGTTTATTAATTAAATATTAATTAATATTAAATTGAATTAACAAAAATATAAATACAAAAATAAACTTTAAAACATAGCTTGTTTTATAATAAATTCTTAATATATAATTAATTTAGTTTATTAATTTATAAATTAATTTGTAAATGATAAAATATCATTTTATAATTGCTAAATGACTTATGATAATATTATGTTAGCTTTATAGGTTAGATGGTGATCCAAGAGGCGAGGTGAATTGGATCTCTCCAAATTCTTCCCAAATAATGATTTCAATATAGTTGAATGGAAATTAAGACAATAAGCCCTTTTGATGAAAATATAATGAAAACAATAACAATTAATGAACTTAAAATCAAATATGAACAATAGTAAATTATAAGGAGATAGGGATAAAGAAATCAAATACAATTGTTTATAAAGGTTCGGTCTTTCTTCACAAGGCACCTACATCCTCTCTCTTGGTTGTTCACACCAAGGCTCCAATCCACTATGTGTTGAAGATTACAAACAAGCTTCTCAAAGCTTTACAAACTCAACACTACACACTCTCAAGGGTTATCCTCCCCCTTAAGCTTACAAGCACACAATACAAATTTTTTGAAGTGTTTTGCAAACTCTAAGAACCTTTCAAAGGTTAGGTGTTTGCTAATTTGAAGTATACAATGGTATAGACAAGAAAATGATGAATGAACAATAAAAATAATTTGAATACAATAAATGCAAAGATATAGACTTTGAAGCTCTAAAAACTCTTGATTATTTAAGAGGATGAAAATATTACTTGTTGGCTCTTTCTCTCTTGATTCATCAATCTTCTTGGTGTGTTGGAGTGCCCAATTTATAGAGAATTTGAAGAAGCAGCCATTGGAAATGTTTGGGAAGTGAAAGTAGCCATTGAATCCTTGATAAAATAGCTGTTGGAGTGATTTTGGCCTTCAGGGGATCGATTGGTTTATGTTTTGAACCAATTTCCCTTTGAAAATAGCCTAATCGATCGATCCCTTTTTTGGATTTTGGGTCATGGGAGCATTCTGTTTGAAAACCAATTGATCCCTTCTAGAGGAGATCGATCATGTCCATGCTGGGTGGTAGTTTCCCATTTTACACTCTACTTACTAATTTGATTATAACTTGAGTTATACAAATCCAAATCACAAACTGTTTGAAGATTTAGAAACTAGACTTAAGGGCTTTCTATCCATATGAAGTTCATCACTAATTCACTGTGTACGAATTATAGTGAATTTTCAAAGTTATGCCTTGTGCAATTTTTTGACAACTACAAAGTGTCTAGTAAAAATTCAAAATCTTTTCTTAGAAAATTTGGATTTTGATTTTGTTTAATCCATTAGAAAGTAGACTCAAAGATCTTTCTAACCATATAAAATTCAAATATTAAGACTTTGTGAATTAATACAGAAAAATAAAACAAGTTCAATGTTGGAAAACTTTGTTCTTGTAAAATAGCTTTCTTAAGTTAATCTATTTCTCAAAACCAATATTATCAAAATTGTATTAAGTCCAAAATGAATAAGTTCACATTAAAACCAACAATTGAACTTTCATTTAAGCTCAAATAAATAATCTTTAAAGGTAGATTTGGTTTGAGAAATATGAAAACAAAGAAAGGTTTGTTTAAGCTTTGAAAATCATATTATTTATTTAGTACCAAAATATAAAACTTAAGAACATGTACTAAATAAATCTTTTTCAAAATCTTGATCAAGTTTATTTAACGTTAATGTTTTATCATTTCAAAATAAGGATCAATTCAAGGCTAACAATCTCCCCCTTTTTGATATGACAAAACTTAAAGATAAATTTGCTTGATGAAAAGCTTTCTTTGAAACATTTAAGATTTTGAAAGACATTTTGGAAAACTCCCCCTCAATTTATGCAACCTAATCCAACACAACTCAACAAACATATGTTAGAGCATATATAGCAATTAAGCATGCATAAACATATGTATATCAAGCACAAGCAAATTTGTCTATATGATATTTCTCCCCCTTTTTTTCATAGCAAAAAGGCATGTGCATATTAATAAGCAAATAAACACAAAGAGGCATCATTAACAAATATATTCATGAAACATTTCTCCTCCTTTTTGTTGATGCTATTTATACCAAATGTTTAAACTCCTATATCAATTGCAATAAGCATACAAGAAGAAATATCTCTAAACTTTCTCTCCCTTTTTGTCATTTTAAAAGAAAGAGAGATCAATTCAAAGCATAAGACAAAATGCTTGATACCAATAATATCACGAGTATTTTGAGTGCATGTAATCAAGTGTAATATGTACAATGAAGTTCACATACATGTATTCAAGCACAAAAGTATAAGTGTATCTAAATTTGGCATTTTAGCACAAGTCATCAAATTTACTACATGAAATTTATGAGCAAAGGATAATGAATGATATGCAATCTACTCATAAATCATGTTATCATAAGATGTGCTTAGAACCTAAAACATCAATAGCAATTAAGCATAAATTCAAGCACATGCATACAAGCTCATACCAATTATTAAAGATATGTCATCAAGAAGCATACCGATTGTTATCACAAAACAAATCAAGCAAAATTGTATTATAAGATTTCTCATCATTTTCAAAATAAGGATTAATCAATATAAGGCACACACAATTTTTCATGAGAGGTACAAGCTATATCAATGATAGGCACATAAATAAGCATCTATGAAAGTTAAAAAATCTTTAGCAATTTTGATACCAATCGTTACCAATTGTTAGCAATTTTATATAACTTTCATAGAACAAACATACTTTAAGCATATGAAAGATTCATTCAATACATGCGTAAATGATAATAGTAATCTTTCATAACCTATCCTATCCAAACAAGAACCAAAAGCTCATATGTATATAATAAATCATAAGTACTAATGAACAATGAGGTTTAATTATCATCATGTCATAACAAAAACTATATAAGCATGATTTTCTAAACATGATGAGCACATATGCTATAGCAAAGAAATAATGAAAGCATAATTGTTCAATTATAATCCAAATTATTTCAATGCATAACAATGTATTTAATCTAAGCATATGCAAGTAATCAAACATATATTTATTTCAAAGAAAATCACACAAGCATGTGCAAGAACATTTCAAAGCATGTATAGCAATATACCAAAAAAAAATGCCAACTTTTAGACACAATATGGTACATGCTATCTCAATGGACTCAATCAATGAACATGTTCAAAGAAATCAATCTATTTAACTCATGTCAATGTCCAAAGATTCAAACGAATATTCATGCAATTAAAACTATCAATCAAAGCAATCAAGAACTAGGCATGAATATTAATGAAGGTGAATTAATCAATCCAAGCTTTAAAAAAATATATTAAGACAAATTTTATCAAGTAGCTTGGTGATTAATTTGTGCAAAGTGTTCACAAATTCAAACACAATATCTCATTTTTGCACCTATAAAAGCAAGCATTTATCAAATCATGCATTAAATATTATAAATCATAGGCATATAGTATAGATTCAATACAATTACCTTCATCCTTATCGAGCTATGTTGTTGTACTCATTGTAGTTGAGTGAGGCTTTGAATCCTCCAATCCACATCATTTGAGCTAGTCTTTAATGTACTTGGGCTTGATTGATGGGGATGACATGTTTTGCTTGCTATACTTGAAATTTAAAAAATGTAGGCTCATCCATTCTTATTTCAAGTTCTCCTAGCATAGACTTAGAAAAATTTCTTGACAAAGGATTTTCATTAGAAGCATCAAGAAAATCAATTGATCAAAATTATACCAATTGTTAAAAAACAATTCCATATTCTAAGTCATTATAGGCAAAAGAAAATTTATTCACTAAGCATAAGTTGCCAATTGCAAGGGAGATATATACTTAAGCTAGAGGCCATATATCAATTTAAACATCAAATAGCACAAAAGCAAAGATTCTCATGTAATGTGCAAAAATCAAACCTTTTAGATCATTCATGAACACAAAATGGACATATTCAATATTCATTGTCATAACGTCTAGATCCGAGAATCTATTGCTAGACATTTACTTAAGGAGTCGCCACTAATCTTTTTTATCTAGGTGCGATTGGCCACCTAAGGAATCTATCCTTTCGGGGAACACCTAAGTTTAAGGATCCCTAAAAGAATAGGTTCAGGTCTACTAACCAGAATAGGATTTGGGAGTTTGGTTACGTGTGAAGAAATTTATAGCACCCTCACAACGCCCATCGAAAGATGGTACCGGTTTAATTTTGTCTTATCCAATAAGCCTTAAAAATTTGCCAAGTAATTTATTATTGGAAATTACTCTCAATTGACTCTAATACTTTTAGCAAAAAATTGAGAAAATTCCCTCACCTCAAGAGTACGCAAGAAAACTACCGTTTCACTTGCAGAGGCTCCATCGTTGGATTACTCAACATTAAAAAAAATTCAAAAAAATAAAAAGAAAAAAAATGATTGCTTTTGTACTGAAAAAATTGATACTTTCAACTTTTCCCTAAAATATTTTTTTAAAATTTTAATTTCAAGGAAAATTGATACTTTCAACTTTTCCCAAAAAATATTTTTTTAGAAAGCTTATTTTCAAGGAAAATTTTAGAAAGCTTATTTTCAAGAAAAATTGATACTTTCAACTTTTTCCCAAAAATATTTTTAGAAAGCTTAGTTTCAAGGAAAATTAATACTTTCAACTTTTTCTCAAAATTTTTTTTAATTTTATTTAAAGAAAATAAATAAAATAAAAATAAAGAAATAAAATAAAATAAAATAAAAATAAAAATAAAATAAAAAGTATTAAACAATTCTAATCTAATCAATAAATAATAATAATAATAACAACAACAACAACAATAATAATAATAATAAATAAATAAATAAATAAAATAAAATAAAAAAACCTGGGAACGGCTCAGCTTCAGGAAGAAAAACAGCTCAGAGACGTGGCTCAAGGCGTCGGCTTGGCTCGAGAAACGCCTAGGAGACGCGGGTTGAAAGCGGGTTGGCCCTCGGGTCGGGTCGCTCGACTTCAAAACGCACAGATCCTCTGGGCACAGTAACGCCAAAACGACATCATTTTCAGTGAGTATAAAAGGCTATCCCTTCTGTTTTTTCAGTAGATCTCTCCTCCCCTCTCTCTCTCTTCCCTTTCTTTTCTCTCTCTTCTCTCTAAATCGACGAAGAACTCCGATTGAATTTCGTCGGATTCTAAAAATTTTGGTCGAAATCTGGGTTTTTACCGAAAGTTCATCAGAAAACTGATCGGTTTCTAAAAATAGTCGTCAAAAACTGGGAAGCTGGCCGAAAAAGTCACCGAAAAATTCAAACTTCGCCAAAAAATTCAACCGAAATCTTAAAATTTTCCAAAAATTTTTAGAAAAAAAATTCACCAAAAATCCTAAAAAATTCACACCGATTCCTAGAGCTATTTTAGCGTACCAAAACCCTTCTTTAGCTTTTATTTCCTCTCTGTGTCTGCGTTTCTCTTTGTTGGTCCTTTGATTCGTGGATCTATTTATAGGGATTGATCAGAAGAGTTTCTAATCAATCCCACTTCCTACTTGGATTGGGATTCAATCATTGAATCTAATATGGACTCTGATTGAATCCTCATTCACGGTAGGATTCCCCAAAAATATTCTAATCTCAGTCGAAAAAAAGAAAAAAAATCAAATAAAAATATTAATAGATAATTAAAAGAAAATAATTAGATAAATCAAAATATTAACAAATAAATAAAAATAAATAATAGATAAATTATAATATATAATAATAAATACATATATATAATAATATATAAATAGCTAAGTAATAATAAATATATATATTAACATAAACAAATAAAAAAATAAAAATTAATAAATAGCAATAATAAATAAATAAATAATACATAAGATACAAAGAAGAAAAAAATATAAAATATAAAATATAAATATAAATATAAAAATAAAAAATAAAAAAACAAAAACAAAATGGGCCTACCCATTTGGACCAGGCCCATTTGATCTAGGCCTAGACCAAATTGGGTGTCTATAGCTGTCCCTCTTTGCATATTTTCTGTGAAACAGAAATTGCGTAAAGACGTAAACACCTATTCAAGACTCAACTCGACCTTTTTTTCATTTTTTTGTGTTAAAGATTTGATTAAAACTCCTCTAAGCAAAGGCTCAACGACTTTGAAAAACATAAACAATGCTCATCTAATCAGAGGCTCCATGACTTTGAAAATGAATAAAGCTCCTCTAATCAGAGGCTCAACGACTTTGAAAATGAATAAAGCTCTTTTAAACAGAGGCTCAATAACTTTGAAAAATAAATAGCTTCTTTAATCAGAGGCTCAACGACTTTGAAAAAATAAATTGTTCCTCTAAATAGAGGCTCAACGACTTTGAAAAATAAATGGCTCCTCTAATTAGAGGCTCAACGACTTTGGAAAATAAATAGCTCCTAGCTTCTCTAAATAGAGGCTCAACACCTTTGAGAAATAAACGGCTCCTATAATCAGGGGCTCAACGACTTTGGAAAATAAATAGCTCCTCTAAATAGAGGCTCAATGACTTTGAAAAATAAATAGCTTCTCTAAATAGAGGCTCAATGACTTTGAAAAATAAATGGCTCCTCTAATCAGAGGCTCAACGACTTTGGAAAATAAATAGCTCCTCTAAATAAAGGCTCAACGACTTTGAAAATTAAATGGATCCTCTAATCAGAGGCTCAATGACTTTGGAAAATAAACTGCTCCTCTAAATAAAGGCGCCATAACTTTTGAAAGTAAATTGCTCCTCTAAATAGAGGCAACCATAACTTTGGAAAGTAAATTGCTCTTGAACAATCATGTTTAAAGGAGTTATAGATCGTGACTGAAAGAATTTTGTAATGGGAACTCAAGGATTCATAATTTGAGTTCAACATTTAGAGGTTCAGATTTGTAAGAATCTTTTAACTTTGTAAGAATTTACTGAAATTTGATTCTCAAAATTTCAGTTTCATTCAAATTTGTAATATCTTGAGATTTGCATTTGCAACTTGCAAGACTCGCATCCAAAATTTAAAGATGTTTATTTGAATTTTGGAGATTCACATCTAAAAGTTCAAGGCTTTTCAAAGGTTTTTATTTGGCAAACTTGGAATTTATATCCAAAAATCTAAAGCTTTTTGTTCGAATTTTGGAGATTCACATCCAAAAATTCAAAGCTTTTCATTTGAGTTCAAAGGCTCACATGTAATAAAACTTAAAGTTTCACATCTAAGTTCAAAAGTTCTCATTTAAAAATTTAGAGATTCATATCCAAAAAGTTGAAGCTTTGTATTTTGGATATTCACATCCAAAAGTTCAAAAGTTTTCATTCTAGTTCGAAGATTCACATTCGATGAACTTTAGGGTTTCACTCCTCAAAGATTCTCATTTTGAAACTCAAAGATTCTCATTTGAGTTCTTAAAAATTCTCATCAAAATATTCATAATTTGTTTTTCGAGTGACTCAAAAATTTGCATGAATGAATGTTATGACAAAAAATGCAAATGCCTTCTTAATGATGCAAATGCAACAACCTAGATTCTCATAGTGCCATGCATGTCCAAACAAAGTTTAATTCATCAAATTATGTGTATGTACTATTCAAGCAATGATGCCAACATGATACATGTAATGTGGATGTCAATAATGTCATGAAATCCTAAATTATTATGGTAATATGGCTCTCAAAACTCCGCCATTTCACATTTCTTCCTTGTTTAGTTTCTCAATACTTTGGAACAAGTTTCATCAATTGATCATCACTTGACCACCATTCATGAACTTTATAGCACTAACAAATTTAAGAACAAGTTTCATCCACCATCATGAGTCATTACTCATAGGTGTCTCAGCATTAACCATTCCAAATCAAACTTTGTCCACTGATTATTTTCATCATTCAATCATAGCTCGCAAGTCATGTCGATCAATTTATTCTTGTATTCATCACTTGGTCATAGCATCTTTTCAAGTTTTTGCATTCTCTTCATTTGTTGACCAACCTAACACCATTTTCATCATTTGATCACACTTCGTGTTATCTTAAATCATCATTCTTAGGTTTCTATGATCTCTTCATTTTCTTTATCATCTTGGATTTCTTTTCAAAAGGATGCAAGACTCTTCTAAACACATATTCATTCATTCATTATCATTTCAATTCTTGACAAACATAATGCAATCAAACGTTTCCTCGATTCACTTTAGGGTGTGAGAACAAAAGAGCATATAGTGCATTGCGAGAAAAGCAATCAATGAGAAGTGAGTCTTAATGTAAAAGTAAATGGGGAAAAAAACAAGTTGGCTGTATGTCATTAGGACAAATGAATATTCAGACAATTTTGAACATTAATTCAAGATTTTTTTTCAAAAACTCATTCCATTAATTGTCAAAATCATTTTGAGCTTATCAAACTTGACCCCAGTTTTGGAGGATCTTTGGATGCATTGATCTTCTATATATTTGAACTGTTCATCTAACTTTTAGCTCAGAGATTTGGTCTACCCAAATTGCCCTTTCGAATTTTTAATTTGAGTCTTCATTTTTCCTCCTTTCATCTTTTTTCTTTCTATTTTTTTCACTTTTCATCATTTTTTTTCTCATCATTCATCCATTGTTGATATCTCTCACACATTAATCTTTAGGGCAATAACATGATGAGCACACCTTTGCCCAACATATGATTATTCAATTTGAGCATTCACACTTGATCCAAATAGACTTTTCAAGGTTGTAATATAGGCCATGGTATAGGGTAATGAAAGAAATGGATAAAATAGGCTCAATATATATGTTTAAAGGGTTCAAAACCAAAGGATCATCACTTGATGTAGCTTGGCATTTTTCCTCACTCTATATCATTTTAATATTTTTCCCTTTTTCTATCTCATTTTAAAAAAATTCTCATTTCTTTGCCCTAAATCATTTGTGGCATTTTTCTTTGTTTTCTTTTTTCTTCTTACTTTTTTTTTAAACCATTTTTGGTCTTTAAGCTATTTTCTTTCTCAAAATTTACCCTTCAGTGTGGAGAGTGATCCTTGGTCGGGGTTTTTTTTTTAAAAAAAGAAATCATAGCAAGCTCAAAGGGGTAGCAATGAATGGTTTTTCAAATGATAAAAGAAAAATGGTCATTTTTCATCTCAAATGTGGATACTTTCCTCGAACATCATCTATTGAGCAAAAACAAGCTCATGGATCTATATAAAAGACTGAACATCTTTAAGACATATTAATTTCACACCTGCTAGTAGCTGGCTTCTTTTACTCAAATAATTTCCTCAGATCAATGTGAATGAGTTCTCAAAATTAAATCCCAAAATTATTGCTATCATTGTCTGAACATTCATCACTTGAAATTTAAGAAAGGTAACAAAGCATGGGATAACGAAAGAGAAAATGTAATGAAATAAATTATCCTTGCCTTTTATTAAAATGCTAACAAATGAAATCCTATTCCCTAAAAGAAATCCTCACATTACTTTGAAAGAAATCCTAAAATAACAAAAAACTTTCAACCAACCTTATCTCCATTCTCCAAAATTGTCCTCTTATGCAATCAGGTGAAGAATCTCTATTGACATCTTGCCCCTCAATTCATTGTGACTCTTTGAACCCTTTCTGACCAATGTGTTCTTGATTTTCACTCAGAGCATTAACACTGTGATTTGGTAATAGATTGCCACTAACATTAGGTGTTGTTGCTTTTTCTTGATCAAAACTTACCATTCCATCATTGATCAACCATTGCACCTTATGCTTTAAAGCAGTGCAATTTTTAGTAGAATGGCCAGCAATTCCATGGTGGTAGTCGTAGTGGGCTGTAGGATCATACCACTTAGATAGAGTGGCTTAAGTGGCTCCACATGGTTGGGGGCAATCAAATGGCTATTATAGAGTTCTTGATATAACTTCATATAAGTCATGGGGATTAGATCAAATACAAGTTTTTCTCGAGTAATCCATTTTTCTCGTGAACCACTTGTTGGGTTAGTAGGGTGAATTTAGGCTCTTGCAGGAGTTTGAATGTTAAGGCTATATGTAAGATCTTGAAGACTAAAAATTGATCGGTATGTAGATGAATAAGCTGGTTGTGGGGCTGGTTGGTATGGATAAGATGAAGTATTGTTCACAGCAGGATAGTATGGAGAGTAACCTTGGGGTGGATAGGGTTGATATCCCCTGAACTGTCTGTCAAAGCTCATAGCTTGAGCTTCAGTTTCTTTCTTTTTTGATGCCTTTTTGGTTTCTCCTCCTTTCAACTTGCCCTTCTTGATGGCACTTTCAATAATTTCTTCAGAGATCACCATGTTGGTGAAATTCTTTATTGCATTCCCTATCATCTTTTCATAATAGGGAGATTTCAAAGTGCTGACAAACAACACTATAGTTTTTTTCTCAGTCAGAGGAGGTTGTACTTGAGAAACAATATCCCTCCACCTCTGGGCATACTCTTTAAAAGTCTCATTGGCCTTTTTTTCCAGGTTTTGTAAAGACAAACAATTAGAGGCCAAATCCATAATATGTCGATATTGACTGATAAAATCATAGGCCATGTCACTCCAGGAACAGATGAGATTTTTGTCTAACTAGATATACCACCTAATAGTAGAACCAATAAGACTATCTTGAAAAATATGCATTAGTAGCTTTTCGTCATGAGCATGGACTGCCATCTTTCAACAATACATGGTAATATAAGTTTTTAGGCACTTTGTGCCATCATATTTTTCAAATTCTGGTACTTTGAACTTAAGAGGAATGACCACATCAGGGACTAAGCAAAGCCCAGTAGCATCAACTGAACTATAGAAACCAATTCCATCCATAGCTCATAGCCTTTGTTCTAGCATACTAATTTTAGAGTTTTTCTGAGCTTTCACTTTTATCTTCTCTTTGTCTTTTCCTTTCAGTTCATCTAGATCAGGGATTTGAATTGGTTCAACTACCTTTTTAGTAAAGATAGGATTCACATAGCTATGGTAATGTCCTGGATTAGAAGCTGATGACATTCCAGGATATGTAGGATATGTGAAGTGTTATGGTGGAACCTTTTATGTAGACTGGGCTTGAGGTGGACCAAAACCAGGTGGATATAGGGGGTCAGTCACTTCTTACGATACAAGGCCTTGTTGGCTTGTATTCTCTTCTACTCCTTTCCCCTTATTTAATTTGTTAAGAGCATCCAAAATTTTACTTAACTCATTCTCAATCTTTTCTTGAGCTTTTTCCAATTTTTCAAATCTGTGAGAGTTTTTCTGCTCCATTTGTCTGGCTCTGGATCTTATGTTGTATCGATGGACAGGGTTCTCACTAAATGGAGCTATCCTTGAACCTTTAGCACCACAATTATGATTAGAAATGCTATGCTATGCTTTATGTATGATATGTTGATACATGAATGAAATGTACATTTTCATGGATGAAATCTAATATGAAATGGATGCAAATGATAATGTTAAAACATAATCATGAAAATAATATAGATGCACAAAATTAGACAAACAACATAGTTAGTTTCACAGATGAACTAAAAGTGATGCACAAAGTCAGACAATCAAAATGATTAGATAAACACCCTTTTTATGTCCTAGTTTTAGGGTATATCTATTATTGGGTAAAAAGGGCTCTATCTCAGGGTTAGGCACTTATAAGGTTCACTTATATGTAGTTCAAGGCTAAAGTCTAAGGGTTCCCAAATTGCTTCTTATATCATTGTCCATCACAAACTAGTAAGGCACCCTAATCCTCACCTATTACAGGCTACCTAATCCTCACCTATTACAGGCTACAAGTGAAAAAGGTTCAATTTGAGTGGGAGTATTTCGCTAGCCACTACGGAGGCATTAAACCTCACGAAAGCAATAGGTACTTTACTCCCTCCAGAGGGATGGAGCTCGGGTATAGAGCTCATGTTATGCATATGCATATGAATGACATAATTAATAAAGTAAATAAACATGAATGAATAATAACATATATATACAAAAAGGTTCAATTTTATTAGGCTTTTGGATAACACAAATTTATTTGCTGGCCTGACTCTTAGAGATCCCCAGCAGAGTCGCCAAGCTGTCATAACGTCTAGATCTGGGAATCTATCGCTAGACATTGACTTAAGGAGTCGTCACCAATCTTTTTTATCTAGGTACAATTGGCCACCTAAGGAATCTATCCTTTCGGGGAACACCAAAGTTTAAGGGTCCCTAGAAGAATAGGTTCAGGTCTACTAACCAGAACAGGGTTCGGGAATTCGGTTACGTGTGAGGAAGGTTATAGCAGCCTCACAACGCCCATCAAAAGATGGTACCAGCTTAATTTTGTGTTATCTAATAAGCCTTAAAAATTTACCAAGTAATTGATTATTGGAAATTACTCTCAATTGACTCTAATACTTTTAGAAGAAAATTGAAAAAATTCCCTCACCTCAAGAGTATGCAAGAAAACTACTATTTCACTTGCAGAGGCTCCATTGTCGGATTATTCAACATTAAAAAAAATTCAAGAAAATAAAAAAAAAATGATTGCTTTTGTACAGGAAACTTTCAATTTTTCCCCAAAATATTTTTTTTAAAATTTTAATTTCAAGAAAAATTGATACTTTTAACTTTTCCTCAAAAATCCATTTTTGAAAACTTATTTTTAAGGAAAATTGATACTTTCAACTTTCAACTTTTTTCCAAAAATAATTTTAGAAAGCTTATTTTCAAGGACAATTGATACTTTCAACTTTTCCTCAAAAATTTTTTTTTTAATTTTATTTAAAGAAAATAAATAAAATAAAATAAAAAGTATTAAACAATTCTAATCTAATCAATAAATAATAATAATAATAAATAATAAATAAATAAATAAAATAAAATAATAAAAAATGAAAAAAAAAACCTAGGAACGGCTCGGCTCAGCTTGGCTTGAGGAAAAAAAAAGGCTTGGAGACGCAAGTCGCACGCGGGTCGAAAGTGGGTTAGCACTCGGGTCGGGTCACCCGACTTCAAAACGCGCAGATCTTTTAGGCACAGTAACGCCAAAATGACGTCCCTTTTAACGAGTATAAAAGGCTATCATTTTTATTTTTTCAGTAGATCTCTCTTCCCCTCTCTTTCTTTCTCTTCTCTTCCTTTTCTCTTCCTTATCTCTAAACCGATGAAGAACTCTGGTTGAATCTCGTTGGATTCTGGAAATTTGGGGTGAAATTTGGGTTTTTTATCGAAAGTTCATAGAAAAACTAATCGGTTTTTGGAAATAATCGTCGAAAACTAGGAAGCTGGCCGAAAAATTCAAACTTGGTCGAAAAAGTCGTCGAAAAATTCAAACTTCACTGAAAAATTTAACCAAAATTTGAAAATTTTTCAAAAATTTCCAGAAAAAGATTTGCCAAAAATCCTAAAAAATTCCCACCGATTCCTAGAGCTATTCTAGCGCACAAAAACCTTTTTTTAGCTTTTGTTTCCTCTTTATGTTTACGTTTTTCTATGTTGGTCCTTTGATTCGTGGATCTATTTATAGGGATTGATCAGAAGAGTTTTTGATCAATCCTAATTCCTCCTTGGATTGGGATTCAATCATTGAATCCAATATGGACTCTGATTGAATCCCCATTCATAATAAGATTCCCCAAAAATATTTCCATCTCAGCCAAAAAAAAAAAAAGAAAATAAAAATCAAATAAAAATATTAATAGATAATTAAAAGAAAATAATCAGATAAATCAAAATATTAACAGATAAATAAAAATAAATAATAGATAAATTATAATATATAATAATAAATACATATATATAATAATATAAAATAGCTAAGTAATAATAAATATATATTAACATAAAAAATAAATAAATATATATTAATAAATAGTAATAATAAATAAATAAATAATACATAAGATATAAAGAAGAAAAAAATATAAAATATAAAATATAAATATAAAAATATAAAATACAAAATAAAAAAACAAAAACAAAAACAAAATGGGCCTACCCATTTGGTCCAGGCCTATTTGATCCAGGCCTAGATCAAATTGGGTGTCTACATTCATGTATATTTAATAAATCACCAAAGAATATGCCAAAATTATTTTTAGGCCATATGAAAACTAGAAACTTAAAGAAGACATATTTATCATAAAAAACATATTCAAGAAAATTTTAGCACAAAAGCATAAATATGTCTACACAAATTATAGGCCATAATCAACAATGACTTAAGCTAAAAATAAGCATCATAAGAAAATCACTCATTTAAGTCATGTTGCAAGCATGTCAAGTCAAGAGAAATCACATTTATCATATATGCACACACTTGACAAGAACAATAGATGAACCAATAACACATATCATTTACAAGTAGTTCATCATATTTAAAGTCACAAATAAGAAATATATCAATTGAGCACAAGATCCAAAATATTTCACAAAATTAATAAAACATTTTAAGCACAAAAATAAGCATATTTCACAAAATATCTTTCACAATCAAGAGATAAACAATTCAAGCATTTTAACCACAAGCATTAAGGTCAAATTGAATTAATGATCATACAAGCATATATCTTGACCAAGACTAGAGATGAACCTAGAATCAATATATTCCATTTAAGCACATAATGTTCATCAATTCATCAACACAAGAGAAGAAATAAATCTTGAATTAATAAGGATAAAGAATTAAAGCATATTTCAAGACTATTTCATAAGAAATCAAAAGATGAACAATCAAACAATAATATTTATAACTTAAGCACAAGATGTTCATAAATTCATAAATCAAGAGTTATAACAATTTAGAATATAACAATCAAGTTTAAATAATATTTCACAAGATCCAAGCACTATAAACAAATTGAGAAATTTTTAAACATCATGGTCATTCATGTTAAAATCATTCCAACAAATAAATTTATGCAAAATAAATGCATGTTCAATTCAAGCTCATATTTTCTCAAGTAAAATCAATATATTCAAGATATATCAATAAAGCATATACCAATATCCATAAGCATCCTATGTCTAAACAAGAATAGACAACCAAAATTTCCATAATCAATCAAGCATCCAAATTTCATCAAGAATAGGTAACCAAATTCAAATATTCTTCAAATAAAAGTTTAGAGGTTACCCATCTCCATTGTGTGTCTAGAGTATTTAATCTTCAATCTCACATTGTAGCTCCTTGCTCTAGCACACCTACAAGAGATAATCTCATTTGATTTTTAGTACCCAACTTGCTTTGGGTTCTTGAGAGTTAGTCACCAAGTCTCTTGATCCTTTTGGAACCCATACTTGCCTAATTTTAAATGGAACTTTTCTTCTAATAGGACAAGTATGTGTAGTATGACCATGAAAATTACAAAAATTGATTTAATCATTTTACTACTTAAACTCTTGTTTAAAAGCTCTTGTTTTTCATTCATCAAAACTTCAAATTTCTTTCTCAATTCTCAATTCTCTTTTTCTAGAATTTCATACCTATTTTGAGAGGTTTGAAAATTTATTTTCAATTTTTTATTTTTTTCTAAAGCATTTTTTGTATTCATTAAAAACTCGTTCTCTACATTCAACTTTGAAATCATTTTCTTATATTTCTTCTTTATTGATTCACATTCAACATATAGCTCATTATAAGCATCTTGCAATTCATCAAAAGCATATGAATTTGAATCAATAGAATTAGAGGTTACCTCCGGATCTTCAAGAGCCATGAGACATGATGCATTTTGGTTGGATTGTTGTCTTTCATGTATTTCATCCAACTTCTCCTATATCTCATTTGAGGTTGGACACTTTGATACCAAGTTGAATTTGTGAGAGTCAAGAGCTCCATATAGTAAGCACTTGGCCTTGGCATCATCCATCACTTGCCTCATGTATTTTGCATCATTTGAAGAAGTTTCAAGCCTTTTTTCAATCACATTCCAAGCTCTAAAATCTTGGGCCATAATGAATACCTTCATCCTTCTTTTCTATTCACAAAATTTAAATTTATTAACCATAGGAGCTTTGAAGACTTCCTCACCATCTTGGAACCAAAATTGAGCCATAGAATCTTTACTCAAGGTGGTTAAACTTACAAAAAGATACTAAAGCTCTTATACCAATTGTTAGCTTTATAGGTTAGATGGTGATCCAATAAGAGGTGAATTGGATCTCTCCAAATTCTTCCCAAATAATGATTTCAATATAGTTGAATGAAAACTAAGACAATAAACCTTTTTGATGAAAAATATAATGAAAACAATAACAATTAATGAACTTAAAATCAAATATGAACAATAATAAATTATAAGGAGATAGGGATAAAGAAATCAAACACAATGATTTATAGAGGTTCGATTCTTCTCCACAAGGTACTTACGTCCTCTCTCTTGGTTGTCCATACCAAGGCTCCAATCCAATATGTGTTGAAGATTACAAACAAGCTACTCAAAGCTTTATAAACTCAACACTACATACTCTTAAGGGTTATCCTCCCCCTTAAGCTTACAAGCACACAATACAAATTTTTTGAAGTGTTTTGCAAACTCTAAGAACCTCTCAAAGGTTGGGTGTTTGCTAATTTGAAGTATACAATGGTATAGACAAGAAAATGATGAATGAACAACAAAAATAATTTGGATACAATAAATGCAAAGATATAGACTTTGAAGCTCTAAAAGCTCTTGATTATTTGAGAGAATGAAAATATTGCTTGTTGGCTGGCTCTTGCTCTCTTGATTCATCAATCTTCTTGGTGTGTTGGAGTGCTCAATTTATAGAGAAATTGAAGAAATAGCCATTGAATCCTTGATAAAATAGCCATTGGAGTGATTTTGGCCTTCAGGGGATCGATTGGTTCATGTTTTGAACCAATTTCCCTTTGAAAATAGCCTAACCGATTGATCCCTTTTGTAAGGGATTGATCCTTTTTCTGGATTTAGGTCATGGGAGCATTCTGTTTGAAAATCAATCATTCCCTTCTAAAGGCGATCGATCTTGTCCATGCTAGGTGGTAGTTTCCCGTTTTGCACTCTACTTACTAATTTGATCATAACTAGAGTTATACAAACCCAAATCACAAACCATTTAAAGATTTAGAAACTAAACTTAAAGGGCTTTCTATCCATATAAAGTTAATCACCTAATTCACTGTGTACGAATTATAGTGAATTTTCAAAATTACATCTTGTGCAGTTTTTCTGACAATTACAGAGTGTCTAGTAAAAATTCAAAATCTTTTCAAAATTTGGATTTTGATTTTGTTTAATCTATTAGAAAGTAGACTCAAAGAGCTTTCCAACCATATAAAATTCAAATATTAAGACTTTGTGAATTAATACAGAAAAATAAAACAAGTTTAATGTTGGAAAACTTTGTTATTGTAAAACAGCTTTCTTAAGTTAATCTATTTCTCAAAACCAATATTATCGAAATTGTATTAAGTCCAAAATGAATAAGTTCACTTTAAAAACAACAATTGAGCTTTCATTTAAGCTCAAATAAATAATCTTTAAAGGTAGATTTGGTTTGAGAAATATGAAAACAAAGAAAGGTTTGTTTAAGCTTTGAAAATCATATTATTTATTTAGTACCAAAATATAAAACTTAAGAACATGTACTAAATAAAATCTTTTTCAAAATCGTGATCAAGTTTATTTAACTTTAATGTTTTGTCATTTCAAAATAAGGATCAATTCGAGGCTAACATATTAACATATAATAATTTATATATGTATAATTAATAAGTTAATATTTTTTAATTTATATAATAATCACTAGTTTATAATATTAATTATTAATAAAATATTGATAGTTATAATAAATATAACATTATAAATATTAATAAATATTTTAATAAACTTATTAAACTAGGTAACATCTATATTTATTAATGAATAAATATATTCCAAATTATAATTTCAATATATTAATAATAAACTTACTATTTAATTATAGAATTAAATATATTATATACTAATAATATAGTAAATTATATTATATTTATATATAATATAATAATTATTATTATTTGAACTGATTCGATAAACTAATATTATTAACAATTAACAATTATTTTAATAATTGTGTTATTGAAAATTAACATAAGATTTATAGTTTAATAATTTATATTATAATGTATTAGTAAAAAATTAATTAATTTTATTATAATTCCATAACTATTTTATATAATTTAATATTAAATTATATTAAAATTATAATTAATAATTATAATTTACTAATTAAATATTTATATTTAGCCCATTATAATTATATTATAAGAACTTAATTATATTTTAATTATAATAATTAATTGTAATGAACATATTTAATTATGCTCATATTAGATATAAAAGAAAGCATTGTTCATTGTTTTAAATTAATTAATATTGATTTAATTATTTATTATAATTAATGTATATTATAAACTTAAATTAATATACTTATAAATTAGTATATTATATATTATTGTTTATATATTGAGTAATCTAATATATACTCAAGGTATTATATTAGATTATAAATATTAAATTATAATAATTTATATACAATTAATATTAACAATATTAACTGTACTATATATAATTATATAATATGATTAATATTAATTATTAATTACAATTATAATTATATTAATATTTTATTAAATATTATTTATTTAATAAATTTATAAATATTATAATAAATAATAATAGATTATAATTATAATATAATTATGATAATTCGATTATAATCTTATAAATTATTTATTAAATATAATACTATATTTATAATAATAAGTTTATAGAGATTATAATATTTCAACAATTCATATTATATACATTATAATGATTATAAGTATAACGTAGAAATAATTATTCTTAAATTATTATAACTTATAATAATTTAATATTTTATAGTAAATTATATTTATTTTATTTTAATGTATATAATACTATTCCCTTTTCAGCTTATTCTTAATTATATTATAATTATAAAACAAATAAGTATTTGGTTAATTATTATTATATATTAAATAGAACAATTGGTTCTATTCATGCAAGTTTATTTTGAATAAAATAATTTAAATTTATTAATATTCCAAAATTATTACAATTAGTTATAAATATTTTATTTCTTTTGTTTAAATTATACATAACTATTATTCAAATAGTTATTTAATTAAATATTTATTCCTAGAACCTTTTTGTTTATATTCAATTAATTCTAGCTTAAGCATTAATAATATTTATATATTATTAATAATATAAAACAATTAATTACTTATAAGTAAATTACCCATTACTATTAATTATTTTATAGGTATATTTTATTATATAATATAATAAAATTAATATTATAAAAATATTAAATAAATATAACATTAGATAATTAAATATATATCATTAAATAGGAAATAAATACGTTAATATAAACAATTTATTATTTATGATAGTTAATATGTAATAGAGTTAATATAAATTATAAGATATTTTATATATAATAAGTATATATTAGTATTATAATTTAATATTTGTATATATATTAAATCTATATACTATTTTCATATTTACTTAATATTAATAATTAAGTTAATATTTAATTTTATATCATATAAATAATTATTTATTAATTATATAATTAAATAATTAATTATACTATTCATATATACATTTAATTCTATTTTAATAATTGAATTAAATTAATTATAATTAATTAGTTTTTGGTTAAATATTATAAATATAGTATAATAATATCTAAGTTATTAGTTAAATTAATTATAATAATTATTAATTAAGTTAACTAATATATATAAAATAATATGTTGAATTTTTATAAATACTAAATAATATTTTATAAGATTTAGTAATTTAAATATATATAATAATTTATGGTTAATTATAATATTATTAGTATAAATTATTTTCATATTAATTAAAATTATTTTAATTTATGATATATATTTTATAGAATTAATTAATTAATAGATATTGATTCGTTAATATTATTTATATTTGTTAATTAATATATATAAAATATTTATATATTTTATCTTATAGTGTTTGAACGATTATCTATTTTAATATTAATATTATAGCCATAATGATTTATTTGGATAATTGTTATTATACATTTATAGTATAAATTAATTATTATTAAATTTATTGGTATTTTAATATTATAAATATTTAAATTATCCATAATAATTAATTTAATTAGAATATATATTATTAATTATTATTAAAACTTTGACAAAAATTTATTAAACAATATTAGGTATAAATATTATTAATTAAATTAATAATGAATAATCATAAACCTTATTATTTTAAGTAACCAATTTGAGTTTGCTATCTGATTGTTCTTTTTAGAGCTCAAAGTTGTTTCTTTTATGATTTTACTAGAGTCTTTGCATTCCATTCCTTCCAAAAAGTTTGTAAACAATATTGTCTTTGCATGTTGTTGCCTATTTTGGATGTTGCCCTTGAGAAGATTTTTGTTTGATTGAAGCATTTTCTTTATTTAATAGCACATAGGAAGGCAGAAGGCTTATTATTTTCTTAAGAACCTGATACTAATGTTTTCCCATGCATTGGTTGATTTTCATCTAACATAAGCATCTCACAAGTTTTATTCACTATTCTGTGTCTTGTACAAACTTCGGAATCTCATTTCATAAGTTACTATTTTGATGAATGTTTAAAGATGTTGAATAATATTTATCAAGTTATAGTAGGTAATATTTAAGGAAATAAAACAAAAGAAATAAAAATGTTTGGTAAAGAACTACTTACATTTAAGATTTGTCTCTCTGTTCTATGTTTGTATATAGTCCATAACCTTGTAAGACTTTTGTCATACTTCTAGTGGCAGCTTCAACAATGTGCTATCATTTGTGACTTCAATTTGTTGCTAAATTGACTCTCTTCCCAATGATTGTTGTCAAAAAGTTGACTTTGAGAAGGAGAAGGTTAGTTTTTTTTAGGTTGAAATTGAAAGAAAGCAATTTAAATTACCAGTGGTGACATGGTAGTTGCATGGCAACTGAAAAATAATTTGGCTTATTCTCATTCTTTCTTATCCTGATATTATCTAAACAAAATAATACTAATTTTTGTTGTTATGATTATTTATTATTAACAGTTTAATAATTAATTGTAATTAGTATTATTATATTATTATTAAACTACTAATTAATATTGTCATTATTTAATTTATTATATTAATATTATTATAATATAATAATTAAAATATTTTTATAATATTAGTAATTTTGTTATCCAAAATTAGTTATGACTATTTAGTAGATTACTTATTATTAATATAGTTATTAATTAAAATAAATTAACAAATATTAAAAAAGGAATATTTTTATCGATCAAGTTTAAATAATTATGACTATTTAAATATTTATCTATTTAAAATCGCAATAACCTTTTGCTTTGTCATAAAATAATTTTTTCGTTCATAAAAGCTTTTTTTGAATAAAATAATACAAATTTATTATAAAATTGATCAAATCTACCATTTTGGGACAGTTTATAATTTCAATTATTAAATCTCTTACTTATTAATGCTTCAAATATTAATAATTAATATTTTAATTAATAATTAATTTTTAATAAACTAATGTTAATATTTGACTATTAATAACAAGCAATTATTAACTTAATTATAATAAAATAATTATATACGTAAAATTTACTTTTCATAACTAATTTAATGATTTAATAATTAATAGTTAAAAGCATAAAAAACTATATTTTCAAAATAATAAATCAAAATAATATCATTATAATCTATTAAATTATTTAATATTCTAACCTAATGCTCCACGGAGTGTTGCATAAGTACTAGGCCCATGATAGTTGGTATTAGAGTAGGTTTTGGTTAAAGTCATGTTTAGTTTGCACTCAAGGTGTTCAATAAAAAATAATTATTAAATATTAATTAATAAATCAATTCTATACTTCATATCAATTTATTAATCATAATTTAATAATTTTAAAAAATTATTTTAAACTAATTACTAAAATACGAATAATTAATAAATTGTATATTAATTTATTATTTGTATAATATTAACTGAATATAAATATCTATTTATATATTATATTTATTAAATAATTAAAATTAAAATTAATAAATTAATTTAATAAGAATAAGAAAATCGTTAATATTATAATAATAAATATTATAATAAT
This sequence comes from Durio zibethinus, assembly GCF_002303985.1. Next base: position 15,100,083 of record NW_019167838.1, on the reverse strand, counting down.
TTATATAGATTAATTTTAAATTATTATTCATAATAGATTATTATGAATATTTTAATTATTATTCATAATTAATTAAAATATAAATATTTAATTATATTTACTAATCTTAATTCATTTTTAATTAATAATTTTTAACTAGATTACTTTATTAATATATAATATAATATTAATAATAGATTAATTATTATAAATAATTATTAACTATTTAAAATTATTAATAATTAATTATTATTTTGAAAATAGAAATATATAAATTTTTTATTTAATTAATTTATCCTTTATTATATCTTATTAATAATAATTATATTATAGTAAACTTAATTAATAATTATATTAATTAATATAATCAATTTAATTAATTAATATTAAATATTAAATAAATAGAATATTTAAATAATTAAATAATATTTAATTTAAATAGCAAATTAATAGACAAATAATTATCTATTTTCTTATTATTTTTTAAAATTGCTTGTTAATATAGATTATTACTAATATCCAAATAATTGCTTATATAATAAAACAGAGTTCTAATTATTATAAAATTATATAATTAAATATTTATTTATTATAAAGAATTGATAATAATTATTTATTTTAATTTTTATAAACTTATACCTATTTTATTTATTCAAATATTAGTTATTCGAATATTAATTATTGTTTATATAAAATTGAAAAATTAATTATAATTTTTGTTATTAAACAAAATATATTAATATAAATTTGTTAAGTAATGTATCTATTATTAACAATTTAATAATATTGTATAATATATTATAACTGTAATTATCAATTTATAATTATAATTATATTATTTATATATTAATAAATATTAATTTATAGTATTATTATTAATGACTATAATAAGAATTAATATTTGAATTATATAAAGGAAATCATATAGTATAATATTGACTTGTTAATATTGTATAATTTTAAATTATAATTATATATTATACTATATTTATAAATAAAGTTACTATTTATCAATTAACAATTTACTATAATATTTTTAATATTAATTATAACTAATTATAATACTAATTAACATTAGTACAATATTAATTATTAAATTAGTTATAATAATAAATATTAATTATTATAATACTTATATTTTATCTATATAATAATAAAATAATTAATATTTTAAATAACTAATTTTATAATTATATATAATATTAATAATAAATTAGTATTATTTTATTTTGATTAAGCTTATATTAATTGATATAATATTTTCAATTATATATAACTAGTAATTATTACAAATACTAATTATTACAATATTATTTATAAATTAGTATAAATTATAATAATTATAATAATAATATTATTATATTAATAAAATAATAAATATTATTAATAATCAAATATTATATTATTTATATTATACCTATTTTATTATTTTAATAAAAATAAAAAATATTTATTTTGAAAGGTCATAATTATAATTATATAATATTATAATAGTTTGATTTAAATACTTCGTTATAACAAAGTATAATCTTTATTTAATATTTTTAGTTTTAATAAAACATGTTAGATAATTTATTTAATAACTATATTAATTATATAGTTTATATAAGATGAACTATAGTTATAATTACTATTAGGACAATAAAATAATTTGAATAATATATATTATAATTTATAATATTTGATTTAATGATTATACTAATATTTTAAATTCAAATATTTAAGTAATTAATTAATAATTATAATTATTTATATTATTAATCTTAACTTAATTATTATAACTAATAATATTACTAATTGTATATATAATAATATTTATTATAAATTTAATATTTAATAGTTATATAAATATTAATTATAATAATATATATCATTATATATATAATGATAATTGACCAATTAAACCAAATTTAATTGTAATCTAAATATTAGATTAAATAATAATTCAATTAAAATTTATAATATGATATTTATTAACTATTTATTGTAATAAATTTTAAATAAATTTAGATTAATTAAGAAAATTTAACCTATTAAGTAATTGAATTTAAAGTATAATCACAATTGTTTTGTGATTAATACGTAGTAATATATATGTAGGCTATTATATAATTTTGCTTATATTATAAACTATTATAATTTATCTATAATATTAATATTATTATATAGTTAATAATAATTAATAATTGGTTTGAATAATTATTCTGTATGAACAGAATTAATATTAACTTAGTATATATAACATATGCTTATATGTGAATTTTAATATTTAATATAATCAATTAATAAATTTATTAACTAATTTATATAATTATATAAAATATTGTATATAATTAACTGTTTATTAAAATATATTAAAATATTAAAATATTAAAATAGTATTTGTTATAATTTTAATAATATATAATATATAATTTTAATTTTAATTTAATATATCCTTATTATTTAAATAATAATTAATTTGTTAGATACAATAAATATAATAATATTTATTTATATGAAAATTATAATTTAATATTTAATATTATAATTAATATTATAAATTATTTAATCTGTAATATATTAATTATTAATATTATAATAAAAAATTAATAGTATAATGATTATAATTTATAGATATAATTGTTTTTAATAATTATATTATAATCTATTTAAAAAGTTATAATTATTATATATGTATTGGAGTTTATATTAAATTGTAAATTATAAGTTATAATAATAACTAGTAAATATATAAGATATATTAATTATTTTATATATATAATAATTATTAATATTAATATTAATATTATTTATTAAATAAAACAATTTAATTAATAATATTATCTAATATAATATAATTTTATTAATTATATTATACTTAAATTATTATTAAATATTATTATTATTTAAATTAATTTAAATGAAGATTAAAATTATTATTAAATAAGTTATTTATTAATAAATATTGTTAGTCATAAAATATTAATTAAACTACTAATTAATAATATTATTATTAAGTTAGAATTTTAAAATTAGTTTTAAATTATTTAAAAAATTTATATATAGTATTATTATATAATTTAGTATTTTATCAAATAATTATATTGATGTATCCATATTAAATAAATATATTATTTTAATAATAAATTTTTTGCTTAACTTATATGCTCGATAGTCAAGCAAAATAAATGTAAAATAAAATAAATTATATAAATTATTTATTTTAAATAAATAATAAATAACTAATATAATCTATATTAGTTATAATATAATCATTTTAATCTGCCATAGCTTTCACTAAAATTTTCTCAAATCCCACTGTTTTTACTTTTTCTCTATAGTAGCTGCAAACCAACAGCAGTTATCCACCATCGTCATTTGCATCCACATTAACAAGAGCTCATGGCTTTCTCTTTTTGTCATATATTGTTGCATTAGTAGATATTCAAATCGACTCTAATGATGAATTTCTTGTGGAATGCAATCATATGCAAAATCAATTCGCAATCAAGGAAAAATAGTAATGGGGTATCAACCTATATTATTTATATATTAATATTCATATATTAATAATTTTAATATTTATTAATTATACTATTAATTATTTATAATATAATTAAGCTATTAGATAAATATTAATATAAATATTGATTATATATTAATATTAATCAAATTATTAAATATTAATAATTAATACGCATGTATTATAATAAATCATAATTATATATTTAGTTTTATATAATAATTTGGTATAAGTAATTAAATTATAATTAATTAAATTAAATTATGATATATTAGTTAAAATAAATATCTAATATATAATTAAGCTAATTATTAGAATTAATAAGTAATTAAATTATTTTATTCTGAATAAGCTAGTATGAACAAAAATATTAATATTATTAATTATATTATTTGTAATAATATGAATATATAATTATTCATATTAATATTAGTATTAATAATATTTTAATAAAATATTAAATTAATTTAACTAATAAATTAGATATTATTATACTATAATGATATTGACTCAATATATTATAAATAATTATATAACTAACAAACTTATTTTTATTAATTTAAATAATATATTTATCTAATTGCCAAACCAGTTTAAATAGTTAAGACTATACGAATGATTATCTATTTTAAATCATTATGACTTTTAATTTTGTTGTAAAACATAAATATTTATATTGTTAAATTATATAATAATATAATAATTTATACTTAATATATAATATATTTAATAATTAAATATTTATTATTATAATAAATAAAATAATTTCAATAAGTTTGTTATATAATAATATGTGAACAATAAATTTATAACTAATATATAAATCGAATAATATGGAATACTACTTCAATTAATATAACCAATTTGAACATTTATTTAGTTCAAATCATACTAAATTAATAATTTGTTAATAAAATTTGAATTGTACCTTTTGTAATTTTAAACTTAGTAAAAGTTTTTTTAATTGAGTTGTCATAAAACAACAACTAAATAATTAAGAAAAAATATTACCTTATTAAATCTCTAGTTAAATTAATTTTTTATATGTGAAAGCTATAATTCAAATATTCGTAACTATTTGAATATTATTCTAAATTTAAGTTTAAATTGTTTAATTTAAAAAATTAAATTTTAATTTCTATAATAAATTTATAGTTACAATATTTTAACATCAGTATTATAATATAAATATTAAAATATAAAATAATATTTAATTTTATGAATTAAATTGATATAATATATATACCATAAATATTATTTATTAATAATTATAATATTTAAATTATGCAAACATTTAAATACATGATTAATATGCTAACAATTTATATATAATATAATATAATAATATATTATAATTAATATTTATAATTAATTTTAATTAATTTATAGTATATCTCTATAATTTATTTAAATAAATAAATTATTAATAAAATAATTTAATATAAAAATTATATATTAATAATTATATATTTAAATAATTAATAAAACAAATTATATATATTATTAGATTCATAATATATAATATTATTATAATTATATAACATAAAATATTATTTATTATTTATAGTTATTATAATGTTATAAAAATAGTATTAAGTTATCCTATAAAATTATTATATATATATATTATAATGTTATATATTATAATAATTTTATATTATGTTAAAACAATAGTTTCTATTCTGTTACTCTTTAATTTTTGGAATATTATTTTAAAATATTAATAATATTAAATTTATATATATGATTAATTATTATTTAAATTATATTTGAATTAATATACTATTAATATTACTAATTAATACTAAGTCTTGATAATATATTGAATTATATATTATTATTAATTATACTATTGTTCAAATAGTATATTATAAATTATAAATAATATCAATTTATTAATATTAGAAATTATTCAAATATAATCATAAATTATAATAATATAATAATATTATTACTTTAATATGAGATTATATAATTTTGTTATTATATATAACTTAATAAATATAATGATATTAATAATTAGCAATTGTTTTATAAAATTAATTATAATTAATATTTGATATAGTTCATAAACTATTTTAAAATAAATTTTATAACTATTAATTAATCTATTATATAATAATATAACAATTAACAATTATATAGTTAATACAATAATAAAAAATTAATAAAAAATAATATATAATTTAATTATAATTAAATTTATAACTATATATAATAATCTTTTAATAATAGTGAAATAAATATGATAATATAATTATAACTTATTTTGTAAATTATTAATTATTAACATAATATAAACCAATTTTGTTTTAATAACATAAAATAATAATTAAAGATAATTAATTCAAATTTATTGTTATAATTATCGATTATAACTAATATAATAATTTAATTATAATTAATTATTTTAAATCACTTATTAATTTTTGAAATATTATTAGATTAGTATTACTTTATTCTGAATAAACTTATATGAATAAAAACATTTGTTTTATGACAAAACAAAAAGTAATAATGATTTGAAATATATAATTGTTCAAATAGTATAATTTTTTGAATTGGTTAGGTAAACAGAATTATTTTTTAAATCTCTTATTTATTAATTTTTGAAATATTAACAAATTCATTTTATTTTATTTCGAATAAGCTAGTATGAATTGAGAAAATTGTTTTATGGACAAAGAAATAAAGGTATAACAATTTGGAATTAGATATTGTTCATATAGCCTTAACTATTTTGAATTGGTTCGGCAAAACAATTAATTTTTTAATTCCCTTAGTTATTAATTTTTTGAATATTATTAGATTCGTATTATTTTATTTTGAATAAGCTTGTATGAATAGAAATAATTATTTTATGACAAAACAAATGGTTATAATGATATGAATTATAGAATTGTTTAAATAGTCATAACTATTTAAACTAGCTCGATAAACAGATTCATTTTTTAAACTCTTACTTATTAATTTTTGAAATTATTAATTGTTTAATATTTATATAACTTATTTGAAATATTATTTCTAATTTAAGTTCTATTAAAAAAATTGATCAATTATTAATAATTAAATTATTGTATATAGATATATTATATCTTAATTTATATATTATAAATATACTGTTAAATATTATATAATTATATAATATTATATTAACTAATAATATTAATAATTTAAATTAATATATATAATTTAATTTAAATAATAATAATATAATTATAATTTTATATAAATTAAATATTGGATATTTATATAATGTTATAATAAATATAACATTATAATAATTAATTATTTTATATATTAATTTAACTTATTATATTATCATAATTTATAATTGTATTAATTATAAAATTAATACATACTTTAATAAATTATATTATTATTAATATAATTTTTAATAATAATATATTTAAATTTAATAATTTAACTTTAAAAATATTAATAAATTATATAAATATATAATTATTTATAATTATAAAGTAACTATTCATAATATATAATTATTATTAAATTATGTAAATTAGTATTAATTTATTAAAAACTATTTAAACAAAAGGTAATAAATTAGTATTATTATTAATAATAAATTATTTCATAATTGCAACAATTATCACTATTTTAAATTTTTATTATTTAATTAAGAATGTAATAAATAATGTTATGATAAAATAATAAGCTATTATTTAAATTATTTGAAATAGATAATAGACAATTATTTATTTGAATAATTATACCTAATATTGATATTATTATTTGCAATCTATATATTAATTAGTTATAATATTATTTTATTATAATATAGATAATATATTTTCAAAAATTATTTACTACAAATAATAAATTTTATTATTAAATTAGTAGTAATAATTGTATAATAATAAATTTACTTATTTAGTTATAATTAAATAGTTTTAAAGATAACAAAAAATATAATATATTCTATATTAATATATCATAATATAGAGCATTTGTTTATAATATAAATTTAATTCGTCTAATTGTAAAAATATTTTGTTTAATTAATAAATTGTTGTTACTAAAATAGATAGTTAAATTAAATCATTTTAACTATTTGAACTAGTTCCACAAGCAAATTTATTTTTTAAATCTCTTACTTATTAATTTTTGAAATATTATTAAATTAGTAATATTTTTAACCAATTAAGTAAATAAATTATTCATAAATTTATATAACTATTAATATAAATTTACAATTTATATTAAAATTATAAATTTAATACATAATTATAAATATAATGATATTATATAAATATTAATTAATTAAAAAAATACTACTAATCTAATAATATTATGAAAATTAATAATTAAGAGATTTGAAAAATAAATTTATTTGTTGAACCAGTTCAAATAGTTAAGGCTATATGAATAATTATCTATATTTTATATATTTATATTATTAATTATTTTTATGAAATTGTTATAAAAACAAATTACTAATATTTAAATTATAAGCAAATTTAATAATTAATAATTGTCTATTCATATTATTTATTAGATAATTAATCAAATATAATTAATAAACATATATTCATTAAAATATATAATATAATTATAAATAATACTAATTTTTCTATTATTATTATCAAGTTATTTATTATTTAATTATATATAATAATTATCATTAATTTTAAAATATAATTATTTATTTAATTATGACCTATTTAACTCATAGCTTAAATAATTAATGAATAATAATATTTATTTATAATATTATAGCTTAATTATTATTTTAATTAATAAATTAATATAATAAGTTCAATTAATATTTTATAATAATATAAATATAATTAATAAGCTAATATTTTATATATTATATATGCAATTATATATAGTTAATTGTAATATAATAATTAATTATAAAATAATACTAAGCTAATAATATTCTAAAAATTAATAACTAAGAAAACTAAAAATAAATTTTTTATTTTTAATAATGAATTAGTATTAATAAATCTAATAATGAATCTCATATGTTATTTTTATGTCATAATGTTTTGAAATAAATAGTTGTTTAGATAACGAGTAAAACCTTTGTTTATCATAAAACAATTAAAAATAACAATGATTATAGTAGCATGCCATTATGATAACTATTTAAATAAGTTTGCATGAATTTAAATGTTATTTCAAGATTGGAAATTTAATTTTTTAAAGACTAATTTATTATATTTAACGAACCTGTTATGATAGTTAAATGCATCAATTGCTTAGATTCATAAATAGACTTGAGGGCAAAGAACAATGTAGAATATGAATAAGTACTTTAATTTAATTATCTATTTTAAAATTATTATTCTATATAAATTTTATAATTATATAGAATAATTATATATTTATTTGAAATTATATATATAATTGAATTATTTATTATATATTTAATAAATTTTGATTATCATTTTTATTCATTTTATATTATCTTAAGTTAAAAATACTGTAGTTTTAATATGAATAAATTACTGTATATCATATAATTAATATATTATATGACAATTATAAAATATATAAATTATATAATAAATTGTATACATTCTAATAAATTAGAAATATTATATAACTTATAATTTAATATTAATAATTATTCTAATTATTTTATCATTTTCTATAACGTATTTAATTATGGCTATTATAAAAAATTATAAATTAATATAATAGTTAACACATTAATTAACCTTTTATTTATAATAAGAATATAAAACAATAATTGTATCATTATAATTTATAATAATTATTCTTATAAATAAATTATAAGTTATAATTTATAACTATATTAATAATCATATTAGTAAAGATTTTTTATAATTTTTAAATAACAATTTTTAAATCCCTTTTTTTAAGTATAATTAAAGTCGATGAACCTTTATTTTTCAAAGTTGTTATGCCTATGTTTAGAGGAGCATTTTATTTTTCAAAGTTGTGGTGCCTCTGTTTAGAGGAGCATTTATTTTTCAAAGTTGTGGTGCTTTTTTTGGAAGTGTATTTTATTTTTCAAAGTTGTTGAGCCTCTATTTAAATGAGCATTTTATTTATTTTTTCAAAGTTGTTGGACCTCTACTTAGAGAAGTTTTGTGTCATTTAGCCAGTTTGAGTGTCTGCTTAAAAAAATAAAAAAAATAAAAAATGAACCGTTGGGATGATTATTGAATGTGAGGGGTGTCTATGTCTTTGCACAATTTTTGTCGCATAGGAAATGTACAAAGAGGGGCAGCTGTAGACACCTCGATCTGTCCAGGGTGTCTATTTTTAATAATGAAAAAACACAAAGAATTAGGAAAATTCTAGGTGGTTGGATTTGTTTTGGATTGTTTCTGTGAGGTTATTAAAGTTGGGATAAACTCGTAATTGAAGATTGGAAGAAATCAAAACTCTTTTCTTGTTTAGGGTTCCTAAAATATAATATTTTAATGTTATAATTAATGTTAATATATATAATTATCTATATAATTAATACATTAAAACTATATAATAATAAATTGATTTGAAATATTAAATAATATTTGATATATTAATGTTAATTATAATTTTATAAATGAAATTATATAATATTAACTATTTATTTATAATATATTAATAATTATTATAAATCAATTAATGCTTAATTTAATTAAGTTAATTATTATTTTCAATATTTCTATTTATAATAATATTAATTCATATTAATATAATAATATTAATATAATTATAAGTAAATTAACGATTATAACTTAATAAATAATATTATAAATTGCTTATTAATAATAATAAATATAGTTATTAATATAGAAATTATTAAATTATTTTAATATAATAACAATATTATATTACTAATATTATAAATAAAGTAACTTTATATAATTATATAAATTATATATTAAATTAATATTATACTTTAATTATTCAACTTGTATAATGAACATTTAAATGACAAACAATATTAAATAATTATTATAATATATGCTCTAGACAATTTTTAATTTAATAATTATATAAAATTGTTAATATTAATATAACATTTAACTATTTAAATCCTGATTTATATAATAATTAGAATTAAATTTATTATATAAGCAATTATTTGTATATTAGTAATAATCGATATTAACAAGCAATTTTATAATATATCAATTTATATATTAATAATTTAGATAATTATTCTATTTTTAAAATTATTATTATTATTTGAAATAAAATAATAGTAGCTTTTTAAATTTGTTATAATTATAATATTGATTAAAAATAATATTAATCTATAACATAGATTAACATAATTAACTTATACAAATAATTGTCTATAAATACAATTATTAATATATTATTAAATATAATAATATTATATTTTAATATAATTGTATAATAACTATTAATTAATAATTTAATTAATATAATTACATTTATATACTTTTATATAGTTAATAAATGAATTAACTTAAATTAATTACAAGTTTGTTATATCAATTTATACAATTAATAATTATTGTTATATAGAGATTATAATACTTATAATTATTAATTATTATAAAATTAGTGACTATTTAAATTATTAATATTATAATCTCTATATTAACTAATAATTATACTATAATAATTATTATTACATTATAATTCAAAATAGTAATTATTATAAGATATTAGTAATTAATTTAGTAATAATTATAAAAAATTATTAAATTTGTATTATTAATTATTAATAATATATTATATACTTATTAATATTATTATCCTATTATTGATTGCAATTATTTTAAATAATTTATTAATTATTAAATCTATTTAATAGATTGTATATTTATATAATATATTATTTTTTTGGCTTCTTGATTAAAAATAGTTAATAGCTATATCAATATTATATCTATTAATTAAAATATTTAATAATTATCTATTAAATATTTTGTTACTAAATTTGTTTTTTAATTTTTACTATTTCAGTAATTTATTTAAAAATTAAATATGTTTATTTCTTAATTGATTAAATAAATAGCTATTCGAATAATTTAATTATTTTGATTTGTCATAAAATAATTATTTCAATTAATACAAGCCTAGATGAAATAAAATAATACTAGATTATTAATATTTTTGAAATTAATAAGTAAGAAATTTTAAAAAATAAATTATTTATTTAATTAATCAAATTATTCATGATTTAAATAAAATAAACATTAAATAAATATATAATTAATATTAAATTAGAATAATCAATTAAGTCATGATATTAAAATTAATATTTGATATTGATTTATAATATTCATATATTCTAACTATATCAAATAGTTAATAGTGAAATGCGGAACCTTTATTATTAATTTAAATTAGATAATTGAAATATAATTAATAATATAATAAATATTAAATTAAAATAATTTGTATTCATTAATTATAATATATTTATAAGTATAATTATTTAATTCTCAAAGTATATTAACAATTAATATATAAAGTAAACAATTATAGTATATAAAATATACTTAATTATAATTAAATAACTACTAATAATATTTATAATTATATTTATAAACTATTAATTATATTATCAATAATTATTTAACAATTTAATATATTTAATATTAATATAATTAATATTATATTTTTTAATATAACAATTTTAAATAATCAATTAAATATCTTATATTTAATTATTAATAACCTTTAATTATAATTAATTTACTTAAAGAATTATTGAATTATTAAATATAATTAATTAATTAAATTAAATATTCTATTAAATATTTACTAATAACATTGTCTTACTATTATTATGCTATTAATTAATTAACTTCATTCTTATTTAATTAATAAATATTTAATTAACTATATATATTAATAAATTTATTAACATAAATTATTAAATAATTATTTTTTTAAATTTATTATAATTATTTTTATATTGATAATTTATTTATAGATAATAAATTTATATTATTTACTTTTATCCAATATTTATAATTATTATAAATATTAGTTTATTAATAATATACAATATAATATTATTATCAATTAAATATTTAATTAATTTAATTAAATATTAATATTACTAATAAATTATAATTTTAATTATTATTAATTATTTTATATTTGCTAATATAAATAGTTATGACTATTTTATCATTAATTAATAATTTTCAAAACAATTAGTTAAATTATTTAAAATAAATAAAATAATATAGAAATTTATTATTATATATATGTTATACTAATCTAATTCATTTTAAATTTAATAGAAATAGCATTTTAAATTAATAAATTACATTAATTATTTTAATTTATATTAATTATATAAAGGTTAAATTAATTATTATAATTAATAATTTTTGTATATCTATTAAACAATAAAAAGCTCCCATATATTAATATTAATTTTTATTATGTATTTTTATTATGATATATAGTTATTAATTTTTAAATAAATTAATAATTAATAAATAGATAAATCATTTTAATAATTTAATATTAAAATTAAAATTATTTAATTTAATTATATTATATAAATTTAATGATAAACAAATTAAATTAGTTAAATAATCATTTTTATTAATTAATAAATAAATTAATATTAATAATAACTAAATTGATAATATTAATTATTGCAAAATTATTTATATTGTTAAGTAATATTACTTAATAAAATTTAATGTTTTAGGATAAAACAAAAATCATAACAATTGGAGATAGATAATTGTTCAAATAGTTATAACTATTTGAATTGGTTCGGTAAAGAGATTTAGTTTTTAAATCTCTTATTAATTTAAAAAATAGTATTATTTTATTCTGAATAATTTTGTATGAATAGAAACAATTGGTTTTGAAACATTAATTTTGAAATAAATTTATTTTTAAAATTTTTACTTATAAATTTTTGGAACATTAATAAATTTATATTATTTTATTTGAAATAAGCTAACAAATTGTTTTATGACAAAACAAAAGGTTGCAATGTTTTGAAGTAGATAATTATTAAGATAATTATAACTATTTGAACTTGTTCAATAAACATATTTACTTTTTTAATTCTCTTACTTTTTAATTTTTGGAATATTAATAAATTAGTATTATTTTATTTGAAATAAGCTAACATGAATTGAAACAATTGTTTTATTACAAAACAAAATGTTAAAATGATTTGAAGTAGATAATTATTCAAATAGTCATGACTATTTAAACTTGCTTGGTAAACTTATTTTTTTTAAATCTTTTACTTATTAATTGTTGAAATATTAATAAATCAATATTATTTTAATCCAAATAAGCTTGTATGGACGGAAACAATTGTTTTATGACAAAACAAAAAAGTCATAAGAATTTGAAATAAATAATTATTCATATAGTCATAACGATTTGAATTTATTCGATAAATAGATTTATTTTTTAAATCTTTTACTTATTAGTTGTCTTATTAATAACTATTTATAAATTATTTTTATAAGTATAACTAAAAATTAAATAATTAATATAATTAATATAATATCAAACAAGTTTAATATAATAGATTTAATTTATTTGATATATAAATATTATTACTTTTGTATCTTAACAATATTATCAATTATTGGATATTTATCAAATATATTATTAAATTATTCTAAATAATTTTAATTATTAGTAATTAACTTATTCTAATAATAAATATAATAACTTAATCCTTTTGAAATATTATAATTATAATAGATTAGAATAATATAGTATTAAATTAGTAATATTTGATAATTATATTATCAAATAATTAATTTATTTAAAATAGATAATTAATAGAATAAATAAACAATTGTTTATTACTTAAATTTTAAATTAATTTCACTAATTATATAATACTATATATTAATTGAAATAAATAATATATAATTGTTGTTTATAATAGTAAAAATTATTTAAAATAGTTAATAATATTTTAAAAATTATTTTTATTTAATTTACATATTATTATAATTAATTTAAGTAATAAATTAGATATTATTATACTATATTTATAAATGAAGACTAAATATTATTAATTAAATTAAATTAATATTATTAAATATTGTTATTATTATATATTATTATAATTATTGTAATATTGATATATTATTATTACCGATAATTAATTTTAATATTCATTAATTTTATAGTATATTAATGAAATATTATTAATAATAATTATATAATTACTAAATAATAATATTATATGTTTATAATTATAATTGATATCATAAATTAAAATAATTTAAAATTGATAATAAATAAAATTGCTTATGAGCATTTATTATATCTATTTCTAATTTTTAACATTAAATAATATTGATATTATTTTATTATTTGTAAACAAAAATTTATTTCATAATTTTTGTTATTTTATATTTTGTGTATAAATATCTTAATTGTATATAATTAATTAATAAATATATTTATTCATTACAAATAAAAATATTTGTAATAATTAATATATTATATAATAAGTATATACATTTTAATTATAATTTAAATAAATAAATAATTTAATATAGTTTTGTTATTTGATTTATACTTTAAATATATTAATTAAATAGTTAATAATTAATATTACTTTAAATATATTGTTTAAGATTAATATTTTATAAAAATTTATATTAATTATTATATATTATAATTATATAATATTTGTATAATAAAATTATTTTTGTATAGTTATTTGTATAACTATTAAATAATAATAGTTAATTAAATAAATACTTAATTTATTTAATATATTAAATAAATTCTTATTAATTATTTAATACAATAGAATATTAATTAATTAATATTATTAATTATCCAAATATTGGTTTGATAAATTATACATAACTATTATTCAATTGTTTAATAAAATTAATATTATTATATAATTATATAATATTTATTATATTATAATAAATATTTAATATATAATAATATTATATAATTATCGTAATAATATTAATCATTATGTTAATAATATTAACTATTAATATAAATTAAAATATAAATTAAGTACTTTAAATTTATTTTAATTAAATATTAATTATTTAAGCTAATTGAACATTTAAATATTAGTTATTTAATAATTATCAATTATATGAATAAATTATCCAAATATTATAATAATTATAATAATATTAGTTACAAAACATTCAAATAGTTTTTAATATTCTCTTTAATAATAATGAATTTTAAAATTCTTCTAATTTATTAAGCTAATAGTTAATTTATTTATATTACTTATTAATAATAAGTATTAATAATTACTGTTAATATTTAATTCAATTAATATAATATAAGTTTAAATTATTAAACTAAAAATAATTAATATTTTTGTAATATTAATAACTTTATTAGTAATTTCTATTATAATTACTAATAAATTTATCCAAAATAAAATAACTATTTTATTATAATATTATAATTATCATAATTATTATTAATATTTATTTTTAATATTAAATATAAATTAATTTGTATTATTTCATAATATAAATAATTATTATATATTAATCTATTTATTATATAATAATTATTATATTTATTTATCTATCAATATTAATTATTTTAATTAATACTATAAATTAATAGTTATAATATTAATAATTATTTAATTTATTGTAAAACTAAACCTTTTATTTATAATGTAATAAATTGATATTTATATATTTATATTATTATTAAGAATAATTAATTATTACATCAATTTTTTAATAATTAATATAATAATTAAATTATTATATAATTTATTACTTATAATTATAAATTAATAAATTAATAAATTAATATATCAATTATATATTATAAGATTATAATATTTATTTAAATAATAAATAATTATAAATAAGGTATATTAATTTATAAAATAATAACTATAATATAATTATAAGTTAGTAATATTATAATATTTTTAATTAATTTAATAATAATTATAATATATTAATATTTATACTAAATAAATAAATTATAATGTAATTTAATACTATAAATTAATAATTATTATATTATTTAATAATTATTTCATATTTTTGTTCATAGAAGCTTATTCGAAATTAAATAATACTAATCTAATAATATTTTAAAAATTAACAACTGAGAGAATAATTATAAATAACTGATTTTATAACTGATTTTAAAATAATTAATATTTTAAATAACTGATTTTATAATTATATACAATATTAATAATAAATTAGTATTATTTTATTTTAATAAGCTTATATTAATTGATATAATATTTTCAATTATATATAACTAGTAATTATTACAAATACTAATTATTACAATATTATTTATAAATTACTATAAATTATAATAATATTATTATTATTATACTAATAAAATCATAAATATTATTAATAATCAAATATTATATTATTCAGATTATGCCTATTTTATTATTTTAATATAAATAAAAAATATTTATTTCAAAAGGTCATAATTATTATTATATAATATTATAATAGTTTATTTAAATACTTCGTTACAACAAAGTATAATCTTTATTTAATATTTCTAGTTTTAATATAACATTTTATATAATTTATTTAATAACTATATTAATTATATAGTTTATATAAGATGAACTATAGTTATAATTACTATTAGGACAATAAAATAATTTGAATAATATATATTATAATTTATAATATTTGATTTAATAATTATACTAATATTTTAAATTCAAATATTTAAATAATTAATTAATAATTATAATTATTTATATTATTAATCTTAACTTAATTAGTATAACTAATAATATTACTAATTGTATATATAGTAATATTTATTATAAATTTAATATTTAATAGTTATATAAATATTAATTATAATAATTTGTATATATCATTATATATATAATGATAATTGACCAATTAAACCAAATTTAATTATAATCTAAATATTAGATTAAATAATAATTCAATTAAAATTTATAATAAGATATTTATTAATTATTTATTGTAATAAATTTTAATAAATTTAGGTTAATTAAGTAAATTTAACCTATTAAGTAATTGAATTTAAAGTATAATCACAATTGTTTTGTGATTAATACGTAGTAATATATATGTAGGGTATTATATAATTTTGCTTATATTATAAACTATTATAATTTATCTATAATATTAATATTATTATTTATTTATTAATAATTAATAATTGGTTTGAATAATTATTCTGTATGAATAGAATTAATATTAATTTAGTATATATAACATATGCTTATATGTGAATTTTAATATTTAATATAATCAATTAATAAATTTATTAACTAATTTATATAATTATATAAAATATTGTATATAATTAACTATTTATTAAAATATATCAAAATATTAAAATAGTATTTGTTATAATTTTAATAATATATAATTTTAATTTTAATTTAATCTATCCTAATTATTTAAATAATAATTAATTTATTAGATATAATAATAATAATAATAATTTATTTATATGAAAATACTAATTTAATATTTAATATTATAAATTGTTTAATCTGTAATATATTAATTATTAATATTATAGTAAAAAATTAATATTATAATAATTAGAATTTATAGATATAATTGTTTTCAATAATTATATTATAATCTATTTAAAAAATTATATTTATAATAAATGTCTTGGAGTTTATATTAAATTATAAATTATAAGTTATAATAATAACTATTAAATATATAAGATATATTTATTATTTTATATATAGTAATTATTAATATTAATATTATTTATTAAATAAAACAATTTAATTAATAATATTATCTAATATAATATAATTTTATTAATTATATTATACTTAAATTATTATTAAATAATAATATTATTTAAATTAATTTAAATAAAGGTTAAAATTATTATTTAGAATTTACTTATTAATAAATATTGTTACTCATAAAATATTAATTAAATTATTTAATTAAACTACTAATTAATCATAATATTATTAACTTTTTATAATCTCTATTTTAAAATTAGTTTTAAATATATTTAAAATTTTATTATATAGTATTATTATATAATTTAGTATTTTATCATATAATTATATTAATGTATATATATTAAATAAATATATTATTTTAATAACAAATTTTTTGCTTAACTTATATGCTCAATAGTTAAGCAAAATAAATTAAAAATAAAATAAAATATATAAATTATTTATTATAACTATTATAATTATATTAGTTATAATATAATCATTTAAATCCGCCATAGCTTTCATTAAAATTTTCTCAAAACCCACTACTTTTATTTTTTCTCTACAGTAGCTATAAACCAAAAACAGTTATCCACCATCGTCATTTGCATCCACATTAACAAGAGCTCATGGCTTTCTACTTTTGTCATATATTTTTGCATTAGTAGATATTCAAACCGACTCTAATGATGAATTTATGGTGGAATGCAATCATATGCAAAATCAATTCGCAATTAAGGAAAAATAGTCATGGGGTATCAACCTATATTATTTATATATTAATATTCATATATTAATAATTTTAATATTTATTAATTATAATATTAATTATTATTTTAATTATAATTAATTATTTATAATAAAATTAAGCTATTAGATAAATATTAATATAAATATTAATTATATATTAATATTAAACAAATTATTAAATATTAATAATTAAAACGTATGTAGTATAATATATCATAATTATATATTTAGTTATACGTAATAATTTGGTATAAGTAATTAAATTATAATAAATTTAATTAAATTATGATATATTAGTTATAATAATTATCTAATATATAATTAAGCTAATTATTAGAATTAATAAGTAATTAAATCATTTTATTTCGAATGGGCTAGTATGAACAAAAATATTAATATTATTAATTCTATTATTTGTAATAATATGAATATATAATTATTCATATTAATAATAGTATTAATAATATTTAAATAAAATATTAAATTAATTTAACTAATAAATTAGATATTATTATACTAGAATGATATATTGACTCAATATATTATAAATAATTATTTTATTTTATATAGTATTAATTATAAATACCTATATAACTAATAAACTTATTGTTATTAATTTAAATAATATATTAATCTAATTACTGAACTAGTTTAAATAGTTGAGACTATATGAATGATTATCTATTTTAAATCATTATGACCTTTTATTTTGTTGTAAAACATAAATATTTATATAGTTAAATTATATAATAATTTAATAATTTATACTTAATATATAATTATATTTAAATAAATAAAGTAATTGAATAATTTGTTATATAATAATATATGAACAATAAATTTATAACTAATATATAAATTGAATTATTATGGATAACTAGTTCAATTAGTTATAACAATTTGAACATTTATTTATTTCAATTCGTACTAAATTAATAGTTTGTTAATAAATTTGAATCGTACCTTTTGTAATTTAAACTTATTAAAAGTTTTTTAATTGAGTTGTCATAAAACAACAGCTAAATAATTAGAAAAATATTACCTTTTAAATCTCTTAGTTATTAATTTTTTATATTTGAAATCTTATAATTCAAATATTCATAACTATTTGAATATTTTCTAATTTAAGTTTAAATTTGTTTAATTTAAAAATTAAATATTTAATTTCTATAATAAATTTATAGTTACAATATTTTAACATCATTATTATAATATAAATATTAAAATATTAAAATTATATTTAATTTTATTGAATTAAATTGATATCATATATATACCATAAATATTATTTTATTAATAATTATAATATTTGAATTATGCAAATCATTTAAATACATGATTAATATGCTGATAGTTTATATATAATATAATATAATTATATATTATAATTAATATTTATTTAATATTAATAATTAATTTTAATTAATTTATTAGTATATCTCTATAATTTATTTAAATAAATTAATTATTAATAAAATAAATTAATTATTAATAGAATAATTTAATATAAAAATTATATATTGATAATTATATATTTAAATAATTAATAAAACAAATTATATATATTATTAGATTTATAATATATAATATTATTACAATTATATAATAAATAATAATATTATTTATTATTTATAGTTATTATAATATTATAAAAATAGTATTAAGTTATTTTATAAAATTATTATATATATTATAATGTTATATATTATAATAATTTTAGATTATGTTAAAACAATAGTTTCTATTATGTTGCTCTTTAATTTTTGGAATATTATTTTAAAATATTATTAATATTAAATTTATATATATGATTAATTATTATTTAAATTATATTTGAATTAATATACTATTAATATTACTAATTAATATTAAGTCTTGAAAATATATTGAATTATATATTATTATTAATTATACTATTGTTCAAATAGTATATTATAAATTATAAATAATATTAATTTATTAATATTAGAAATTATTCAAATATAATCATAAATTATAATAATTTAATAATATTATTACCATAATATGAGATTATATAAATTTATTATTATATATAACTTAATAAATATAATGATATTAATAATTAACAATTGTTTTATAAAATTAATTATAATTAATATTTGATATAGTTTATAAAGTATTTTAAAATAAATTGTATAATGATTAATTAATTTATTATATAATAATATAATAATTAACAATTGTATAGTTAATACAATAATAATAAATTAATAAAAAATAATATATAATTTAATTATAATTATAATTATAATTAAATTTATAACTTATATATAATAATCTATTAATAATAGTGAAATAAATATGTTAAATAATTATAACTTATTTTATAAATTATTAATTATTAACATAATATAAACCAATTTTGTTTTAATGACATAAAATAATAATTATTATTATTTATAAATAATAATTAAAGATAATTAATTCAAATTTATTGTTATAATTATCGATTATAATTAATATAATAATTTAATTATAATTAATTATTTTAAATCACTTATTAATTTTTGAAATATTAATAGATTAGTATTACTTTATTTTGAATAAACTCATATGAGCAAAAATATTTGTTTTATGACAAAACAAAAAGTAATAATACTTTAAAATATATAATTGTTCAAATAGTATAATTTTTTGAATTGGTTAGGCAAACAAAATTATTTTTTAAATCTCTTATTTATTAAATTTTGAACTATTAACAAATTCATTTTATTTTATTTCAAATAAGCTAGTATGAATTGAGAAAATTGTTTTATGACAAGACAAAGGTCATAACGATTTGAATTAGATAATTGTTCATATAGTCTTAACTATTTGAATTGGTTCAACAAATAAATTTATTTTTTAAATCCCTTAGTTAATAATTTTTTGAATATTATTAGATTCATGTTGTTTTATTTTGAATAAGCTTGTATGAATAGAAATAATTATTTTATGACAAAAAGGTTATAATGATATGAAGTATAGAATTATTCAAATAGTCATAATTATTTAAACTGATTCAGTAAATAGATTCATTTTTTAAACTCTTACTTATTAATTTTTGAAATTGTTAATTGTTAAATATTTATATAACTATTTGAATATTATTCTAATTTAAGTTTCTATTAAAAATTGTATCAATTATTAATAATTCAATTATTAGTATATAGATATATTATATTTTAATTTTTATATTATAAATATATGTTTAAATATTGTAATATATAATATTTATATTAACTAATAATATTAATAATTTAAATTAATACTATATAAATTAATTTAAATTACAATAATATAATTATAATTTTATATAAATAAATATTGGATATTTATATAATGTTATAATAAATATAACATTATAATAATTAATTATTTTATATATTAATTTAACTTATTAATATTATCATAATTTATAATTGAATTAATTATAAAATTAATACATACTTTAACAAATTATGTTATATTAATATAATTTTTAATAATAATATATTTAAATTTAATAATTTAATAATTTAACTTTAGAAATATTAATAAATTATATAAATATATAATTATTTATAATTATAAAGTAACTATTCATAATATATAATTCTTATTAAAATTGTAAATTAGTATTAATTTATTAAAAAATATTTAAACAAAAGGTAATAAATTAGTGTTATTATTAATAATAAATTATTTCATAATTGCAACAATTATCACCATTTAAATTTTTTATTATTTAATTAAGAATGTTATGAATAATGATATAATAATCGATATAATAATAAGTTATTATTTAAATTATTTGAAATAGATAATAGACAATTATTTATTTGACTAATTATACCTAATATTGATATTATTATTTGTAATTTGTATATTAATTAGTTATAATATAATTTTATTATAATATAGATAATATATTTTTAAAAATTATTTACTACAAATAATAAATTTAACTCTTTAGTTATAATTAAATAGTTTTAAAGATAATAAAAAATAATATATTCTATATTATTATATCACAATATAGAGCATTTGTTTATAATATAATTTAATTCGTTTAATTATATAAATATTTGTTTAATTAATAAATTATTGTTACTAAAATAGATAATTATTCTGATCATTTTAACTATTTAAACTAGTTCTACAAGCAAATTTATTTTTTAAATCTCTTA